>JAWNPA010000001.1:4635000-5962500 GCA_035045345.1 Drosophila hamatofila
AATTAAAGCACACATACATATGGACCGCTGTGGGCTAATGGTCTGTGGACGTGGCTGCCATAATGAGCCACTAAATGATGCTGTCGATGACTGCTCAAATGCGGCATTAGTGACATTAAATGGTGTTCGCGACAGCTCCCTGAAAGGACTAAACGATTTCAATTGTGTTTGCGGTGTTTTTGTTGTGGGTGGGTGTGTATGAGTATGAGTGTTTGTGTGTGTTGAGTGTGTGTGACATGCAACAGGCGACAACATAATGTTAAACATCAATTACGGATAGCAGCAGCCTTATGGCATAGTAATGTGACATGTGGAAATGAGTGAGATTTCAAGTACTTCTCTTCGGTACTAGATTTAACAGGGTTAAATAAAAGAGTGTATAAAATGAAAATATACGTACTACATATTAATAGAGATTTAATCCAGCTCTTATTTCAAAACAATTAAGAAAGTTACAATTGAGCGCTACCAACTTATTCACGAATACTCATTCACGGTCAAAAGTCTCCTAGCTCCAAAACATTGCAACATATAGATTTGGCAAATCAATGTTTGGCAAATCAATAAAGAAGAGCAACAGTAGTTTGGTCGTTCAATTTTGAATTTTTGACTGTAAAACTATAGATGATAGGTTTTACCGATTTGGTACACCTAGGGGAACCTAACTGTACAATTTTGGAGCTTACTCTGCAAAACGCTAGTTTACATGGTATTTATCGATATGACACGCGCCGAAGAGGCTTAACAACATTTCTTAAGACATCTAGAAGAGCAGGTAAATAGCAATTCAACTATCCAATTTTTTAAGCTACAGGTTTCCCCGATTTGCAACGACCCCTAAAGGCACAGATATATCCGCCATATCCTTTTGACCTTGGGGTACATTCTAAATTTAAATTCTCTAGCACTTTAAGTAACAGAACTTCTGACAAGCTGGAAATTGCATTTCCTGATTTGCCACGCCCCTAGTTGGCGTATCGGTAAAACACTTTTTCAGACTTTATGATAAAGATATGTCTCCCTTTATCATTCCTCAAGTCTCTAGGTATAGGAATAGGTATAACAAGCAAGATAATAAAAGTTGGTAGAAAGAGACGGAGAGAGAGTATATGTTAGCTCTTGTATGGTCCAAAAACAGTTGAATGGTTTACCAATTGATGTTTTTATCTTATATATAAAGACCATTAACACTACAACCAATTGTTTTTGTTTTTAACTGTAAAAAGCATAAATCAGTCATGCAACCAAAGGCATAGTAAATTACTCTAATTCGAATTTTCTAACTTTAATATTGTTAAACAGCGTTGACAATAGCCTTTATGCTGGACTGGGAAAAATGTAATGAGAAAATAAATCAATGTTTAAGACAATTGGATAACAATAAATCTGACATAGTACCTATATAAATTTAACTCTAAATCTCAAGGAATTCCGTAAATACATAAATACATCAATTAAGTCAGAGAGCTCCAAAACACTCGCAAAATATGTTAGCGATTAATGAAATTGTGCCAACATTCCTGGTAGGGGGCGCAATAACAATAATAAGAAAACGACACGCCCAAGACAACTAATTAACTTAGCTGGTTTAATGAAAAACCAAGCGACAAGCAAAACTACCTTGGGGAATAACCACTCCTTAAAAGGTGCAAAGTTTATGTGTGAAAGCGGAAAATTTAATACTCTTTCGAGCTACCTGATGAGCTACTTAAGGCTTAAAGCGAAAGGCAGGGGTAGAAATGGAGCTAGGTAACAAAATATTATTCTGAGAAAAAGGGACTTATAAAATTCCTAAAATCAAGGTCCAGCCTGGCTAATAATTTATATTTATTAAAATGTTTAAAGAAAAGAACACGCGAACAACAAGAATATCTGGGCCCTGATTAGTTGTTGCAGAGTGCAGCTCTTCGACTTTATAGTTTTCTATCATAAACGTAAACAGAGTAAAACTGGACGCTGGTTTCTTGTTGCAAAAGCTGGAAGAATAACTTAGTAAGAGTAGAAGCTGAATAAGAAATCGTAAAGGAAAACGAAGTGAAAGGATGTCCATGAAATAGATGTACGGACGTCAGCTCCTATAACACACTTAATGTATTAAGCCTTGTTAATAGCTGATAAGTAATTATCAGCTTAAGGCCTGCAAGCTTACAAAAGCTAAAATAAATACAATGCCTACAAAAAATTCCTTTAGCGAATAATGAAAATTGCTAAATTTACTTTCTTACTCATTAAGTGCAAGAACAATTTAGAATTGCTGTGAAATGCCGAATACCCTTTGCTGAACAAGAAAACAATTTACGATGCCCATTTGTCCAACATGATTTGCGAAAATTATGTATACATTTAGTAAAATTGTATTAGAATTGCTGGCAGCAGCCACAATAGCAATAATAAGAAACAGGACAACTAATTAACTAGCGGCTTAATGAGAAACTAAACGACAAATGACAAGCCCATACAGCCCCGAGAAAAAGGCACTCATTAAAAAGCGAAGGAATGACGAAGGCCACCTCTCGGTCCTTTGCTCTCAAGGGTGACAAAATCGTATACCCTTTCGGCAGGCTGTTGATAGACAGAGCAGAGGAGTTATTTATATAGAGGTAAATAAATAAAAGAGACCTGAGTCCATGGACATCTTTTAGAGTAGTTGTGTCTGGGCAGCAGTAAAGTCAATTATTTACAAGTGAATTCCTGCTGTTAATTATTTGCTAGATCTATGGACTGGTGCAAGGTAAATTTTCTCATAAATTTATTGTTACAATTTATTATCGAAAGTTGTAAGTGAAAATGGGTAAATAAATATAAATTGTCACAGGAAGGAAGGAAAGGGAAAGTCATGTAATTTGTATGTAGAATCTGACTGTGCAAGAGAGCTATCTACGAAATATATATACATATATGATTTGCAGTCAACTGATGAAAAAGATCTCAATCTTTACTTTACCTATAGGTGTTTCCATGATAAATGTAAATGAAGCAAGATGAGTAGTTTTTAATAATATTTGTAATATTAATATTTTCACAAGGCAGAATTTCTTTTTCATAAAACAGAATGAGTTCTTGTTACAGGACTTTAAAATCTATGAAATATACGCGATCATAGAAAGTAAATGCAACTAGCCTAGAACCTATTACAAGTATAAATATAATATTGATCCGAATTTATGAAAGCCAATATCTTAACCTAGACTCTAAGATCCGCTTAACTAGGCTAACTAAGCTAGGCATGGATTTAAAAACTTTTAGTTCTATTCACTTCGAACATTAAAAATAAATTTTTTAAAAATATTGTATTTTAAAACATTAAATACTGAACAAAAATCTTGTTTCAATACTGGTTTTATTTTTTTTTCTACTACTACAGACCTAAATTCTGTTTCTTAATCAAAAACGAAATGGAATAAGATAATTGAGTTCAGATGTAAAGATTTACATCAGATCGAAGGAATAACCAAATTGTGCTCACATTTTGCAGCTCTTCATTATAACTCCTTCGAAATATTATTATTATTTTTTTTTAAATAGATTTCCACAGCTGTAATTTATGAAAACTTGTTCATCTTTAATCATTTGATGTGCTGAGGTCAAAGAAATCTAGCCAAATAAGAAACAGCATTATTAAGAAAATTTGAATACTCTCTGTAAGAGTATATAAAGCAGACACTGTTGTTGTTGCTCTTCAAGCCCATTCATTTTTTAGCAGAACATTTGGGATGGACGAGCTCTGACTAGCTCGTCTCAACCCACAGGCGATTATGTGTCAGCTAACAAAATGGCAACTGACGCTAAACAAGTATACGCCATGTGGTGCAACATGGATATAAATTGTATTCAATTTTCACCATCCACCCCTGCTCTGATTCGGACTGTGGCAGTGGCTCCACTTCTGGCTCTTTTTGTGGCTCTAGCCCAGGCCAGATAGATGCCAACTAATTGCCGGAAGTTCAAGTGCACAAGCAAACGTTCGAGTTGGAGTTCGAGCTAACCAAGCAGCTCATTTTAGTAGCCGTGTTCCCCATAGGGCATGGATGGGCTCCTAAAAGCTTTCGGTTTTATATATATTTAATGAATTCGTTTGGACTCGTCTGGCGCCACTAATTGCGCCATATTGTGCACAAATTCTATTCACAACTCCCAAAACAATCTCTAGACAGACAAGAGTCATGCATCGAACACAGATGGAATCTGTGAATTCATGCGAGTTTTCAATTTGCCAACCATTTGAAATTATTTTTGTTTTTTTTTTCTCAATTAAGTGAAGCACTTTTAATACCCTTTTAGAGTTGAACTGAAAACACATCTTTAATTGAGAACAAATCAAATAAATATTCTTTGCAAAAATTTATCTTTACCTTAAATATTTCAGTTATACATGAATGAAACTCTTCACACTCACATATTACCTTTTATGGTACCAAACTTTTCCATAAGCTGATGTACTCCAATTGCAATTTATTGCCACTGTTGGTGTTGAAATAGATTAAATGGAATATTAGAAAAATGGATGGTAGAACGAAAACTGTGCGAATAAACAAAAACAATTTCAATTTGATCTGTGTTTAATAAATACGCTGACCCCATAAGACCACACAACAAAGCCCAAGTGATTGCATTGCCTAGTGGGCCATATTTTATGGCTTTATTCTAGCCATAAAATCGCAAAACTTGTAACCAACATGTCTTCGAAGCCAGTTACAGCTACAGTGGGCACCAAGGTGCCATATATTTTAGTTGTGCCACTGCAAATCATGTGGGGATTCAGAGCATACGTGATGTGGGGCTGCAAGGCAATGGATTCCTATTGGGAAGCTCGCTTCGATTTCCTTTGCATATCTTAATGGCATTTGTGCGGTTAGTTGACTGTGTGATAAGTGCGAATGTTGACTAGACGCTAAGTTAGTTATGCAAGAACATTCGAAAATATATTTAATATTATAAAGAAAGCAAGAAAATGTCAAGGCTTAGTTAACTGGATTTCAAATTTGTATACATGAGCATTAACCGGTTGAGTTAGCTCGCTTGGAGTATGCTAATAAGTATTCTAAGTACATGAGTTGAAGAAGTATAGAAATTTTTCAAATTATTTTTATAATTACTTTATAAATTTTCAATAAGATCTACGTAGAACAAGCTTCTCAGATTATATCCACGTTAGTTTATCTGCCGACTTCAACGCCAATAAACATATTTCATTCACAATTACATTAATCCGCCTAACCTTGAGCTAGTCACAAATCCATTATGAAATTGTCAACAAATGCCATATGGCATCATTTCTAAGTGACACACAAAAAAAGAAACAAGTACACAAATGTAATTTACTTTTATTATGGCACAGGTGTTGTCATCTGTCTATCATACAAATTGAATAGTTTCTTTCTATGGCACGCTGAAAATACCAAAACCAAAAGTCAATAAAAAGTTGTTATATAAAAACCATTTCTTGACTACCTGGTAAACACTTCATGGGCTTACGTCATACCGCAATTGTCGGTTTCCCCTGCCTCAATAGCTCCCGGCACAGCTAGCAATCTGTAAACCTGTTCCGAGTCGACGCCAGTCTGGTAGAAAACAAAACTACTTTCATTTTCAGTCAACGTCTCGTGATTTCTGATCGTTGCCAGTGGCCGAAAAGAAAAAGCGCATTCGCATGCGCAGTAAAGTCTGAACAACTCAAATTTGTATGCAAAACTCACCTATTCGACGGCTCTGTGAAACGTGATTTGGCTTTTGATTACTTAGCTATAATTGTACCAAAATATATTTATGTATAATTGACGTAGTACCAATAGAGGTTTTGCGTATTGGGTTTATTTTGAGAACAAATGACAATTGAGCTATTGAAGCTTGGTATTATCAGAGTCTTAAAAGAGTCTTAAAATTTCTAGTAAGCTCGCTATATCTATATATATAGATAGATATAGTGTAGGATTATTAGTGTCTAGAGTCTCAATGTTTCCTGTCTATTATAATATAATTTATGTATCATATATATTATCTTAATATAATATTAAAACAAAATATTGGATCTCTAGACCCTATGAATTCTAAACTCTACTGAAAAAGGCCTTTATGATTTTCTTTAGCTATGTTAAAAAACTATGTGAGTTTCTTCAATAATTATTGGAGTTTTGCCTCAATAAAAGTTTCTATAAGAGTTAAGGTTTTGTTCATATAAAAAATTTGAGTTGAAATCATATAAAATTTCTCAAAGACATAAATTTGATATAGAATTATGTATATATAATATTTGAAAATTTTTATATATTACATATTATAAATGTATATGGATTAACAATTATAGCTTTATTTTTTAAATATAAATATAAATATTTTTTTTTTTTTAAGAAATAAAATTATATATTTCTGATATTTCTGATATATTCTGACATGAGAAAATATTTTTAAAATTTTATAAAATTTTTATATTTTATAGTAAATTTCCCAAAAAATTGTAAATCGATTTTAAAAGACATTGTGAATTTGGAATGCTGCCCAAACTCACATTA
The DNA here is from genome assembly GCA_035045345.1 of Drosophila hamatofila. Classification (NCBI taxonomy): domain Eukaryota; kingdom Metazoa; phylum Arthropoda; class Insecta; order Diptera; family Drosophilidae; genus Drosophila; species Drosophila hamatofila. The sequence continues at coordinate 4,641,510 of JAWNPA010000001.1, forward strand.
AATGAAACCTTTAATTCCTTGTAAACTAATTCCGCATCAATGATGATCTCAACTGAAATCTGTTCCCTTACTCCACAGAACCTGGTCTACTCCAAGGAAAAGAAGCGCAGAGTGCGCATCATATTATGTGTGGTCGGTGGACTTGTCGCTATAGCCCTGCTGGCTACAATGCTGGTGCTTATCCTGCGATCGGGCGATGAGGACGGCAGCAGCGATAAGCCCAAGGACAATGCTATCGATCTGGAGGATGTGCTCAGCGGTCAGTTATATGCGAAACGCTTTAACGGCAGCTGGAGCAATGGCAACAGCGTGATCTACAGAGTCAATGCGGTAGGTGCACGACATTCATAATAGATCTAGTTACTAAGTGCTAGACCTTTTAGGACATTGTGGAACTGGACACAAAGACGCAAGTGGTCACCACGTTGCTGGCAAATGCGGCGCACTATGTGCTCTTCGAGAAGTCCGCTGATGGCCAGCTGTTGCTGTTGGCCAAGAACTACAAGAAGACCTTCCGCTACAGCTTTTTGGCCGAGTACGACATTTATAACTTGACCTCGAACGTCTTCACCCCGCTGACGATTCGGAATGAGCAAGTGCTTCTCAGCATGGTTCAATGGGCGCCGGTGGGCAACGCGCTGATTATTAACTTCAACCGCAATTTGTATTACAAGAAGAGTGCTCTGGATGCAGAGATAGCCATCACAAGCAGTGAGAATGGCATTTACTTGAATGGTATACCCGACTGGGTGTACGAAGAGGAGGTCTTCAGCTCAAACGTGGCCACATGGTTCAACCCCACTGGCACTCATATCGCCTTCATTCAATTCGACGACTCGCCCACGCACGTCATCAACTTCCCCTACTACGGCGATGCCGGTGATCTACGCTTCCAGTATCCATTGCATCAGGAGATTCCATATCCCAAGGCGGGCTCCTCAAATCCCCGCGTAGTTCTCTTTACGGCCGATCTCGAGCGGGCGCTAGAAGGCAAGGAGTTCCTCACTTCGATGCCAGTGCCCAGTGCCCTAAACACTGAAACCGACTATATAGTCACAGTAGTCAGCTGGCTGGACAATGATAATGTCTTGTCAGTCTGGATGAACCGTGTACAGAACGCTGCCTATGTCATTACCTTCGATGGACGTAGCCGTAAGGTGGTAAGTAGCCAAGGGAAATGTAGCCATAAGAACGTAGTTGTAGAATAAGAACTCGAGAGAAATGTTTAAGTGAAATCACAGGGAAGATTTAAGAAGAATATTAAAGAAAGTATTCCTTTACCTAACAGAATTTGCAAAGAGCTTTACTACTTATAAGAATAGACAATTTAAAATAAACAATTAAATTATAAAAGGAAGTAAAAGAAAACTAACAGAAGTCAATATTATACAAAATTTTCTTTCTATACCCTGAACCGATTAAAAATGGGAATACAATGTATAAATGGCAGAATATAGTTTAGCAGAGCCCATAAAATATATGTGTTCTGTTTCAGAACAGAGCAAGATAGCATATGTTAGTTAGCATTATGAAGTAAATGTATTCTTCAACTAGTTGTGTCTCGTACTTTACTTTATAAATCATATCAATAATATTTCACCTGATTACATCTTGATTTCCACTCTTCCACCCACCTTACCTGCAGTTGTACAGCACGGAATCGAAAACAGGTTGGGTAGACCTTTATACGGCTCCATTTAAGAATCGCAATGGCTCAAAGCTAGCCTTCGTGCTGCCCCACGATAACTACAAGCAGCTGCAGCTGCTTGCCACAGATGTGAGCAATGCAAAGCTGGAGCCCCTGACCAGCGGCAAATTTGTAGTGGACAGCATACTCCATTGGGATGCCACGCATGACGTCATCTTCTATACGGCCAACACTGAGGAGCATCCGGAGCAGCTGCATCTCTATGCGATTCGAGCGTTGACCTCACGCAAGCAGACGCCCAAGTGTCTGACGTGCAAACTGATGACTTCGGGCGATGTGGAGCAGAGCTACTACTCGGCCATCTTCAATGACAATAATCAAATTGTGATTACCTCTCTGGGACCAGGCATACCCACGACCTCAGTTTACGAATGGACCTATGCGAACTGTAAGTGGAATCCCAAAGCTCCAACATAACAAAGGCTTGAATTTCGTTCTACTTTATCTAATTTTAGCTCAGGTAACGCTGAAAAAGCTAATGGACTGGGAGAATAACGACGCATTGCGCGCCAAGCTGCAAGGCGTGGCACTGCCCACACACAAGATACTCACGGTCAACATCGATGGCGGCTTCCAGGCGAAGGTGCTGCTCCAACTGCCACCCAATTTGGATACCAGCGGCTCAACCAAATATCCAATGCTGGTCGATGTATACGGCGGACCCGATTCATATTCCGTAAGACCTAATTGATTAATCGAAAGCCAAATCTAAAGCTTTGATATCATTCTCAGGTGACGAACAAATGGATGATGGACTGGGGCACTTACCTTTCCTCGAACCAATCCGTAATCTATGCCAAGATTGATGGGCGCGGCTCGGGACTGCGCGGCGAGAACCTGTTGCATGCCATCTATCTGCAACTGGGCACTGTCGAAATCAGCGATCAGATCAAGGTCACGCAGTAAGTGTCACAGACTTTAAGAGTCATAGAATATGATTACCTGATATTATGACATGAACAATTTAATTGCCACTTTCCATTTCCCTTTTTCCTCTTCACTCTTATCTTTTGATTTATTCCTCCTCCTCTTCTGTTCCTTCTTTTCTGCTCTTCCTTTAGTTTTTCATTTTCCAGAGAAGAGTCTCTATTCTGTCGTATCCCTTGTCTCTTCCGTCTTATCTTTTCTCTCTTTTGTCTCTCGTCATCACCCTATCCTCTTTTCTCTTCCACTGCTCCCTTTACATGCTCCCGTTTATCCTTTTCCTCTTCCCTCTTCATTCTTCTCTTCCTCTTCTATCTTTAGTGATCAACCAGATATAGCGGTTACGATTATATAATTGATCACGGTGATCACTAGCGAATATATACATAAATGTTATCACAAATACAGAATTAATTTATGATATAGGCAGCAGATAATTCTGGGCTGATAGATCTAGCTTATTGTCTTATTAATCACTATAGATATTTACAAAAAAAAACCTTAATTTCTTGACAACTTCTTGACTATACATGTATATAGTTTATATTTATTTAAATATAATACGACTTACATATGTGTTGAATAACATTTCATCTCTATTTTAAGGGACTTGGAGTTACTCCTTGTTTCTTGTTTCTCTACAACATCGTTTCACATCATACTAATCCCATTTCATATACCCTTAGATAACAATAGTCGAATGCTTCGAATTATCCACTTTGTAATTAAAATTTATCTAACTCAATTTATTGCCAGAAATCTGACGAAAATGTTTGACTACATCGATGCGGAACACATCGGCATCTGGGGCTGGAGCTACGGTGGCTATGCCGCAGCCATGGCGCTGGCCAACGACGACAATGGAGTGTTCAAGTGCGCCGCCTCCATAGCGCCAGTCACCGATTGGACCTATTATGGTAAGGGCTGAGAATTTCACAATCTCGCATGAGTTTTTGTTTAACTGATTATCTTTATCTTTTCCCGCTTGTAGACTCTATCTATACGGAGCGTTATATGGGTCTGCCGGAGACAAATGAGATTGGCTATGCCAACTCGAGACTGAGCACTCGCGCCCAGAAGCTGCGGGGCAAGAAGTACTTGCTCGTCCATGGCACATCCGATGATAATGTGCACTACCAGCAGGCCATGATCTTGGCCAAGAATCTGGAGCGACATGACATACTGTTCAAGCAAATTGTAAGTAGAGACTGGGGTATACTAGTGTTGTTGTTTATCTAACTTTTATCCTTCTATCTTCACCCACACAGAGCTACGCTGATGAGGATCATGGACTGGTCAACGTACGTCCTCATTTATATCACTCGCTGGACCGTTTCTTTGGCGAATGCTTCGCCAGCAGCCGGCTGATGAAGAGCGCCAAGTAGAATGATTAACCATATGAATTTTACAATAATATTTAATGTATTTAAATGATAAAATTGTAAAGCTTGCAGACAAATTAGAGCAGTGCGAATTAATTGGTACTTAAAAAGATGCATTTCAATTCAACAATTTTATTGATAAATGTAGTTCAAATAAAAACGCTTCAACACTTCCAAAATTTAAAAACAAAAAAACAAAAGAGAATCAAACGAATGCAGGTCCAAAAGTGTTAATAGATAACTTTGAACAATAATATTTGAAAATGCATTTTAAGACATTTTAAGCATATAGTTGAGCAGAAAACACAATAAAAAAAAGAAGATATTTATAGACAAATCTAGGAAATGTCTAAGCCGTAGTTAGTGCCTGTTATTATAATAGAAATTTCAAAAATTCTAAGAAGAAATTTCACAATTTAAAAAAACAAGCAAACAAAACAAAAAGAAAATAAAGTAACTCCTAGAAGTTTTATAAACTATTGGAAACTAGATATTTTTTGTGCGTTAAAAAAGGTTTTGTGAAACTAATGGAAAATAAAAATCACATTTATGTAAATTTTTTCCAACTGTCATATTTAGCTTGTAGTTTGTTATAGTTATGTTAATTTGCCACATTGTAAAGAGAATGTTATTGAATTTGTAAATAAGATGGCTTTTGTAATTTAGATGACAAATGTGTGCTTAGGCAACACTACAAAGACGCAAACACAAATAAAAATAAATAAATAAATACATATATTCAAGCAATTCATTTGCCTCGTCTCGGCCCTCAATTGACAACCCCAATAACAATAAAGTAGTTCTGCTTATTCTCTTTTGCTTTCAGTACACAAACCGCATCACTTTATTGCTTTGGCCCCAAACGTGGGTTACATACACCATATACATATACTATGTAGTATATATCTATATATATATTCTATATATCATATATGGTTTCATATCCTCTGGGCGCCATCTTCATCAACAGTAATTTTAAATGTCAAAAATGTTTTTTTTTTTCCTTTTTAAATTATCAATTATTTATATATTATTAAGTTTACGTATTTTTATATAGAGTTTCTATATATTTTGAAATCTGTATTTTACAATTGATATTGATAAATTTATATATTTTGTTTCTTCTCATAAATTCAAATTATGAATTATTTGTATATTGTTTTCGAACTTCAAGCATAATTTGTATGGTACAAAAATATTGGTTTTATTTTCATAAATCTGAGTATTTCTTAAATAATTTGTTATTAATATTTGCCTTAAATTTTAATTAACTTTATACATCGACTTTTACTTACATTTCTTTAAAAATGTAATTTTCTTTGAGTTATTCATAAATTTGCTTAAAATGTTTCATATTGTTCAATATATATACAATACAACGTTTGAGCTTTACGAAATGAATGCATATATAAGTATGTAGAGCCAGCCCAGCTCATATACAAAGTATGTATGTCAAGGATCGTAAAACACGTACATACTTAGTCATATATCCATTAGAAAGCTCAATGTGATCGAAACTTATAGAAAACTAACAGCTATTTATATGTTTGTGTGTACTACATAGATAATTGGTAATGAATTGGGGTTTCCTTATGCATATGTAACACTGTTGTTCTATTGCAGATAAACCTCCTGAACTACGTCGTGATGCTGCTGCTGTTGCCCATCGGGATCCTGCAGCTCCTCCTGCAAGTCCAACTGATGGTGCTGGTGCTGCATGTGATGATGGTGTTGCTGCTGCTGCTGATGGTGATCTTGATCTTGATCTTGATCCTCGATGACAACTCCTTCGCTGGCATCGTACTCGATCAGGTGATCATCCGCTTCTGCTTGCTGATGATGATCGATGATAATGTGCTCCTCCTCGACCAAGTGGTGGTCGTGCTGATATTCGTGCTGTTGCTGCTGCCAGCGCAGCGGCGGCGGCGATGTCGATGCCACCAAGTGCTGCACTGGCTCGTGGACGCTTGTCGAGCTGGATGATCCGCCAGCTGCGGATGTGGTGGTTGTTTGATAGACGGTTTGCTGATTCCTAACAATATGACCGGCGGCTGTGACATTGGTTACGCTGGCGCGCTGATTGGTGCGCGTCAAGGTAACTGTCACCTCAGAGCCCAGACCAGCAAAGGACACAGACGGTGTCGCTGCCTGTGAGCTGCCAGCTGATGATGTTGATGCTGTCGATGCTGATGCTGCTGCTGCTGCTGCTGCTGTGGCTCTGGCCTGAAGTATCTTGCGTGTGGGCAACTGTGATGCGCTGACCGTGGAGGTTGTTGATGTGGCTGCTGCTGATGCTGATGCGCCCGACTGTGGCACATAGTTGATCAGTAGCACGCGCTCTCCGCTGGTTGTCTGCGCTGCATGGCCGCGCAGGACGCGACGCTGCAGCGATCCACCAGTTGCAGTTGTTGTCGTTACTGCTCCAGTGGTGCTGCTGCTGTTCACTGCTGTTGCTGCGCTGCTGCGTTCGCTGCTGCTGTTGTTGTTGTTGCTGCCGCTGCTGCTGCCACATTTAGTGTTGCTGCTGCTGCTGCCGCTTTGCTGCTGCTGCTGCTGCTGCTGCGCTGGTTGCCCACCGCCCCCGAGTGCTCCACCACCTCCAGGGCCGCTGGTCATATCGTTGGCTCATCATTACGTATTATTACCGCCTTTCAAAATGAAAACCTTCTTTACCAAAATGTTCTTATTGTTGCCCTATTGAGACACATTGATTATTGTTGATGAATGATTCGGTTATTTGTCGGGTTTGTTGGTTGTTTGGTCGTTTGATGCATGAGTTGCGATATTTAAATTGAATTATTCATTAATTAGATTGGTGAGTTTACAACGAGGCAGCGAAAAGAGAGAAGACAAGATAAAAACGATTTGTTAATGACTTGGTTATGGATTCAACATGAGTTTGTGTTATGAAAGTGCAAAAGGGGCAACATAATATTATTTTACATCATATAATATTTATATAAGTTTTAAATTTCTTTTCATATTATATCATATAGTCCTGTTAGAGTGTCTGTGAGTGTGTTTGATTTATGATGGAGTAGGTGCAAAGTGTCCAAACTCTTGGTCAGGTTTATTAGAGTCGAATATAGTTCGAGTTTGCATATAACATTTAAGGGCTTTGTTATGGATTAAAGATACAGAAACAAATATGTGTGGGATGATCTACAATTGTTAGAAAACTCTAAGTTAAGAGAGCGAAAGTAAAATGTTAAGCTAATTAGCAAAAATAAAAATATGCTAAAAATAAAAAGTTCCAACACCAATCAATATTTAACGAAAATTCTTGATAAAATTTGCTTTGTTTTTTTTTTCAACATCTTTTGGTTTATTCATGTATATTCTTTTTAAATAAAATTAAATTTTATTTAAGTCATAAGAGTTAAGGTTTTTTTTTTCTCTTTTTCGGAAAAGGCCAAATATTTGCTACATTCAAAGATGAAAAATAATAAAAAAATATATAGAATCTGTTTCCTTATACAATTTCAAACTAAACCAAAGCAAATACGTGACCTAATCCGAAAAAATATATAGTAAAAGATGACTTATCGAAAAAATTTGCAACTATTAAAAATAAAATTAATTATGTAAATATAAAGAGCTTTTTCTTTTTGTATATTAATTTTTAAGTGTAGAGTGTACAACTTTTTTTTTTTTTTTTTTTTTTTTTTTTGTACAGTGTAGCACCAAAGTAGTTTTGGCCTAAGAGCGGAGAAACAGGAGAGACTAAAGCTTATATAGATATCTGCAGAGTTCGAGCAGAATTAAGGCAAAAGTCGCACGCAGTCCCATCGAATGACATTACTTTAATAGTATTTAGTAGAAATCTCTCCATTAGGCAAAATACAGGTGAGCCCCGCGATTTGCTATATATGATAATTTTAGCTAAACATATTTACGAGAATCTACACACGGCAAAAGTGGTGTAAAATGTAAAATTTAAAAACAACTGCTCAGCACTGAGCCGAAGCCAACATTGTAAGACTACACTGATCAGATATTAAGTTTGACTAGGATGCCTAGTCTGTCCAATTAAGACTACATACACACATATAACATAGGTAGGGGGAGGCGAGAAACGTGTCAAACTACAGCACATTACATAGTCCAATAACCATAGCGCGCTCTTAAACATAACTAAGTATTGCAGAACATAATTAATCATAATAGCGAAATCAATAATTAAAGTTAACAAAATTTTACAACAAAATTGGATATAAAAACTAAAGGCCTTTGCGATATATAGAGCAGGCACATTAACACTCAGTTTGGATTCTTTTCAAATATTGCGAAATTATGCGATTGCAATTATTTCTCTTAAGTACGTTGAGCTGGAGAAGCATCTCAAAGAACTTGAACGTGACTCAGTAGATGCTCAAAACAGCTGTCTCTATATAGATATTCTCTTGTAACTAGTGTTATAGAGAGGACTGCAAAGTCACATTTTCAGATATCATTGCACAATTTTCAAATTTTTAAATTATAAATATTGCATTCATTATGTGAAAGCAAATGGAAATATAATCTGATTTAGTTTAAATTGAGATTTAACTCTCTATAGCAACTTAGAAATAAAGTCTGATTCAGTTTCGATTTTAGTTAAAAATTAAAGATATTGCAATATTTTAAGCCACGTTTCGCTTTGCAGCCCTCTCTAGGTTTATCAAAGAGTCAGTTATCTAGAACCTGCTCTATATATCCAAGTTTAGTTGGTGAACATTTTACTACACACATTCCGTAGAGAGTTAAGCATAATCAGAGAACCAGGTCTTGGGTTGCGTTTATAATAGTGGGTGTACGATTCGGTTCGATTTTTGTCATAAGTGAGTGCTTGCTACTCAAAGCGTCTGTGGTGGTTGTTGTGGTTGTTGTTGCTGTTGCTGCTGCTGTTGTTGCTGCTGCTGCTGTTGTTGCTGTTGAAAATCAGTCATATTCACCTGATTTAAATTGCCAATGATCTGATGCCCCTGCAACGTTTGCACCTGAGCAATAGAGAGCGGCGTGCCGCTCTCACTGCCATCCGACTGGGCCACCAGCTGCTGTTGTTGCGGCTGCTGCTGCTGCTGTTGTTGCTGTTGCTGCTGCTGATTGCTGACCTGTTGCTGAGCAGCAGCCTGGGCGCTGGTTGTTGGCGTCGTCATATTACCAGACGAATCGATGATCTGGTGATGCTGCAGTGCCTGCTGCTGTTGCACTTGCACCTGCTGCACCTGCTGCTGTTGCACCTGACTGCCAGCCGTGGTGGTTACTGTCATTGTTTGTTGCTGTTGCTGCTGTTGTTGCTGCTGCTGCTGCTGTTGCTGCTGCTGTTGTTGCGCATCGGGATCCTTCTTGACTTGCACGCCCTGCAGCGGATGCAGCGACTGCACCGTTTGCACCTGAGGGACTACTCCACTGCCGCCCGTCTGGGTCTGCCCGGAGCCAGGTGTGCTGCTGCTGGGTTTCTTGCCACTGGATGCTGCAAAGTATCGGGAAGATGAGTATATAAGCAATGTGGACAAACAACTAGTGTTAAGGGAATACGATAGGGCGACACCATCTTGGACAGAAGTCAGGACAACTGACACAACAACCTGACTAAAAAAAACAGAGACAGCAGAAACTGAACAGATGAGGCGTGAGAGAGTTAAGTATGAGTGTATGAATGCATGTGTGTGCGTGTGTGTTTTGTATGTGTGAGTGTGAGTTATATAGTCTGACCGGATTAGTAGATCTTACAAGAAAAAAAGTTAGAAAACAAACAAAACAAACGAAAAAATAAATAAAAATTGTTAAATAGAAAAACAAACATTAAATAAAATATAATTTGTTGCAAACTCAAGTGTTAAAAGTATTTTAGAATTTAAAGTTTATATAAAAGAACTAACTAAAAAAAAATCAAAGTACAGTATTTTCTTGCAAAACAACAGTAAACAAAACGGAGCACAAACAAAACGAGAGTCAACGAATCAAACGAAATATTAACAACAAATTGCCGCAGCGTCAAAATTAATTGCAAAAAAATTTTGGTTACATAAAAATGATATACGTATATATTTATTAAACAATTTATAATATATGTGATTATATATTATTTTAAAAGAAACTTAAAGTGAATTTCTTTTGTTTTTAAGCCACAATTAAGCTTATAAATACAAATTAATTTGTTAATGGTTTTTGTTTTTACATCTTAAAAGTATAACGCGACATAATTGATTTATCCTTTCTCTGTTTAAGTAAAATAGTTTGAGTATTTACCGTTATATGCAAGAAAATACTGCATAAATGATCGTATTTGATTATTCTTCTGTTATCGGATGTGTTAAAAATGTTTAAGCAAAAAATAATGAAAACTTACAACAAAAATTATACAAAATGAAATAAACATTCATTTGCAGACGGATGTTTTCTTTTTGTTTTTGATTTTGTTATTTACAAACATTGTGTGTGTGCGTGTGTGTGTGCATGTGTGTTACATGTGTGTGTGTGTGTGGGTGTGTAAGTGTATGTGTGTGTGTTAAGGTGGAATGATTAGGCGAGCGACATTGGGCGGCGGCATCGTTATCATTGGGGCTGCTGTTGCTGCTGCTGCTGCGGCATAAACACTTGATCACCCACAATGTGAATAACATTTTGCATGCCCTGCTGCTGCTGCTGCTGCTGCTGCGCAGCGGCGTTGCTGCCACTGCCGCCGCCCTCATGCTTGATGCTGACGCCCATGAGATGCGTTTGACCACCACCCCCACTTAGTGCAGATGTGTTTAAGTGTTGTTGTTGCTGTTGCTGCTGTTGTTGTTGCTGTTGTTGTTGTTGCTGCTGTTGTTGTTGCTGTTGTTGCGGTGTTTGATGGTGTTGCTGTTGCAGTTGCTGCTGCGGCAACACTGTGCTGGCCATAATCGTATTACTGTTCGCCGTGGGCGTGGCTATGACTCTAGGTAAGTGCGTAACGTTGCCACGAACCGGCGTCTCCGCTGCCGACGGTGTTCCCGGAGTGTCGCTGGTGTCGCCCACGGTTGTGTTATTGAGCTCAGTGCTTGTCTCGAGTGTGGTATCATTACCGGACTTACTTTTCTTCTCCTTTTTGATGCCCGGTTTGGCGAAGTGCCGCAGCTCGAGATGGCGCCGCAGATTGCGCGACTGACGTATGATGGCATAGCAAATGGGGCACGTAGCAGGCTGTTCCGATTGAGAGCGTGATCGCGGTTCTGCAGAGACAACAAAGAAAACAAATTTAGATACACTTCTAGCCTAACGGTCTCTGGCATTAATTGGACTCACTTTCTGTCCCGGGCGGATGTTTTGTCCGTTTGGCTTTAGGCGTTGCCGTTGTGCCACCAGTGCCAGGCGTTACAGTTGTTCCAGACGCTGTCGTTATTTCACCAGTAGCCGCATTGGCCGACGTCACGGGTATCATATTGTTGGGGTCCATGGTGACAATAGTCTCAACCTTTTGTCCTTCGCTCTTGATGATCGGTGTGCTGGTCAACAATTGCGTTTCCGCGCCATTCTCATCCAGGACTTGCTGTTGCTGAACTACTTGCTGTTGTCCGGTTAAGTGAGATGTTGTCGGCGTGTCCATGATCGTTCCCATTCCTTCAATTTTGGTTATTTTCGGTGCAGTTGCTGTGGGACAATCAAAGTTATAGAGAGATACCCAATGGTAAATATCAATCTTTGATGCTTACGTGACATTTTCTTGACACGCGGCTTGCGCTTGCGTGCGGGCAAGAAGCTCTGTATTACGGCCTGATCGTGCTTGGAAGTGTCGGCTGTCACAATCGTCTGCTGGTGTCCGGCGGCATTGGTCTGTGTGGTCGCTTGCAGTATCTGGCCCTGGTGGTGGATGTCCTCGACAACCTGTGCGTGCACAGTTTGCTGCGGGGCCGTGGCAATCGTCGCTATCAATTGGTCCTGGTCGTGGTGCTGTGGTATCATATGTTGCAGTTGTATCGAGTGCGTGGTGTAGTCGTCCTTGGTCACGGTCTGCGGTGCCAGGCCCTGAATGTTGAGGCACTGCGCCGCCTGCAGCAGCGACGGCAGCTGCCCATGATCGACGCTCACCTCGCCCCGATAGACAAACTCCAGCAAAGCCTCCAAATCGTTCGCGTTGACGCCAGCCAACATCACAACTGGATGTTTGCATGGTGTGTTCTATAGATAATAAAGACAAAAGTAAACAAATGTTATAATTTAATAATTCAAAATTGCAATTATATTTAATATTTTAAATGAGAGTAACATTAAAAATATGCAAAGAAATCTCATAAGAATTTAATAATAAATAAATATATAAAATATCTTGATTGAGAAATTGAATCACATTAATTTAACAGGACTTTAACAAAAAGATCTTTTCAAATTTATTATATTTATATTTAAAATATGAAAATAAATAGCTTCGTAATATAAGCATATATGTAAAAAAATTTAAATATAAATAAAATAAAATAATATTAAATTAAGATAATATAGTTAAATTAATTTTAAAATATAATAGAGTATGTATATATAAATATTAAGCAAAGATAACATTTAAAATTTATCCTTTTTATAGTTGAAATATTGTTCTTTTCAGTTCATTTGTAGTAAATTTTTCTAAGCTCTATAAAGCATTTATTAGCCAGTAGACTTAATTCTATTTGATAACAACATAATCTCTCATAAGATAGATAGTCAATATGTTACATAGAAAATAACTTTCCAGAATAATAAAGACACAATTAAACAATATTATTAATCATGATTAAAAAGATATTAGTAGTCTATTGGGAGAATTTCACGCATCAATAAAACCATCAATTAAACTAGATAATATAATCAACAATATAGAATCATTTAAAATTAAGTATATTTTAATATTTTATATTTATATTATATAATTATATGATATTTGAAATTTTAAAAATAATTCTCATAAGACAGTTAACAAGTTGCCCCGTCAACTGATGCATAGAACATAACTTTCCTATATTTTAGGAATTCAGTGGACTCGCTTGCTTCAACAAAATAGCTTTGTTTTTGGCGCTCCAAATATATTTGCCGGCTGAGCAACACGCGCGCTCGCTCATAATGCTGCTGCTTAGTTCAAAACAGAGACAAAAGAATTGGCCGTCAACTGAGACCATCAAAACAAACGGATAAATTGTCGACCAACTCACACACACACACGCATGTACACTCAAACGAAACTCAACAGAAACACGTACACACGCACACAAACATACAGTCAGAGTCAGAGGCATACTCTCATCACAATAAACCGGCTTTTCGCTGTGCGCGCTCTGCATTTCTGCAGCAGGATTGGAGATGCTGCCAGAGCCCATACACTCTACACCGCGCTGCTCAAGTAAGAGCACCCCGCTCGCTCACTCGCTCGCTCACTAGCTCGTTCTTTCGTTCGCTCACACACTCACATGGCGCGGATTTAATTAGCAGGCAGGCAGGCAAGCAGCAAAAAGTCTGCGTCGTTCAGAGGCCCGCTTTAAGCGGTGAGCGACAGCTTACCACCGTGACGCTGGCAGCGCTGCCTCTCACCCAATCTCTTTAAATGCCATCCAGCGCTTGCTGCGCTCCGTCGCACTCAAACCCGCAGAAAGGCCGCGTACCACACGCTCTTTGAACTCTACACTCCCTTCTACCAGCCTGCCTACCTACTTCTGTCCTCTGCCTCTTCCTCTGCTTCTGCTTCTGCTTCTGTCTCTGCCTCTGCCTCTGTTGCTGACGTCGCACTCGCCATTGCTCTGACGCTCATCGATTTTTTCAGAGTGGTTGCTTTTCACTGGTTGCACTTTGTGAGGGAGCGGGAGCGACAAAGAGCATTGTCTACGTGTTTTGCGTGTGTGTGTGAGTGTAACGAGATCACTAAGCGTACGAGTACATCTTATGGGCAGCAGCGACTCTTGCAGAGTTCACATATAAAACCAATTTTTGACATTTCCCGCGACCGACTCTGAGCGACGATTTTCAAAATTACGCTCTGTTTACTTTTTGAACGGGGGAGCGAGCATAAAGCCGATGCTAGGCGTCAGGTGTTCTACACTCTCCTCTCTGTTTTGGTCATTTGACATGTGGACGCAGAAACAATAACAATACATGAATATCTGATTGGTGCTGATCTCCAGAGCAATTTCTCAAATGTAAATTAACAAATAATACAGGAAAAATCAAATAGGATGATAAAAAAAATAAATAAATAAAAATATATGAATTCCAGCAATGTGAACTACAGCAATCAAATAAGTACAGTACAGCACACAGAATGAAAAAATGTTAAAGTGTAACAACAGAAATAAAACCAAATCAAAAGGCACATGAGTATATAACCACATGTACGTATGTATTCAAAAAGTATATGTACATGTGATGATATGCATATGTATAATTCTGATATGAGCTGTATACAGTGTACAGTGAAGCTTAGATATGACAAACGCAAGGCGATACGTAAATACATACGTAATCAACATGCTCACGAGTACGCTTCAACTGAAATACATTGTATATACATTATACTTAGTAATATATAACTATTTCTTCTATGCTGTATTCTCATAGTCAATATCAACTGTACATTTACACACACACACACTTGCTCGCATAAGCAAAAAGAGGTCGCGCTCGTGTGCACCCAACAACAGCAACGGCAACAGCAAACATAGCCAGCAAGAGCAAGAGCCAGTCAGGCTGCCCCGTCACTTGGCGCTCTCGTTTGCGCTCGCTCTAACACACTCGAATTAAAAGTTGGCGCAACTTTTGCTCCCCTCTTCACTTATACATGCGCTGGCTCTCGCACTCTCTCGCTCTTTGGCACTCACTTGAAAGCTTATATATTTGTCTACCAAGACGGGGCACAGGGGCAAGGGAGACAATATGACAACGTCAGCGTTAGCGCAAAAGAGTGCGCAACTCATTCTACTCAATTGACAATAGAAAACTTACACGGAAATCTCTGGCGAACTAAAATGACGAGAAAGTAGGAGACGCACTGTTGTCGCATGCTGCTCCTGAGCATTGGCCCAGAGCGCCAACTGTGTTTAAGCCAGGAGCAGAGCGCGAATGCACATTTCTTAACTCAGACACATACACACATGCACTCATATACTAATACATATGTATGTATATGAAGCTTACATTCACATTGTGTTTGGGAGTCAAAACTGTTTCACAAACACACACTCGCACTCACGCACAAACACATAATAACCTATTTGGCAAGTCGGACGGACGACGATGTTGATTTCTCTGTTTACAAACTGTACGCGCAAAAACACATGCCAACGAATCGTCGTTGTTGTTGAGGTTATGTTTAGAAAAGCTCTCGCCGCGTACTCACCTTTAGCAGGTCCAACAGAAATGGAGAAGCCGCACAGAGCACGATTTTGTGGGCCGGAAAACTGCGTCCGCCGGCAGCCAGGGTGCAGTCGACCAGGTCGCCATGGCAGCGCAACAATTGTATGGCCGATACCAGAGATGTTCCATAATCACCCCAGGTGAGCGAGTACAGCGAATTCATTGGCAACGACATTAGGGCTGTCGTGTCCAAATCCAACAGTTGTTCTCCAGCGTTGTAGTTGTATTGATTGCTGTTTGTGGCTAACACGACGAGGCTGTTATTCTTGCGACGTTCTAACAAGAAATTTCATCTAAATGGCAGCGTCAAATAGCTGATGCTGCTCCTCCACTGCTCAACTGCTCCACGTTCACGAGCTTTCACAACGACTGAATGGCGCGCTGCTTCTTATCGTTGCCCCCCTACAAAAAAATAAAAAAAGAGTAAAGAGCATAAGCAGATGGAAGACAAACAACATACAACTCATGTGCTCTCGCTCTCTCGCGAGAAAAAGTTTTCATATACAAATGTATCAGAGCGTGTGTGTGTGTGTGTCTGTGTATTTTGGTGGGGGAAGGGACTCAGTGGCGCATGAGCTCCAAGAGCACCCCGCACTCCCTCTCCCTCTCCTAAGATTGCTGAGCACGCGAGAGCGAGACAACCAGAGAGCAAGTTTTACAGCTCGTATATGAAATGTGGGCCGCCTGCCCGCCCCCCACAGACCGATGAACGGACGGACGAACGTTTGAACGTATGGAACTGCATGACTTTAGACTTGGAAAAAAACACACAACTAACACGAACAGGCAACATTTCACATTTGTTAATAAAATAAAACAAGTTATACAAAAGCGCGCCATTATCACTTTAGCATTATTCTGACACGCCCAACTATATTCATATTTTGCTTATGTTCGTTCGTCTTTTTTTCTTTCTTCTTTTTTGGTCTTTGTACAGTTAACGCCACGCATTTTGCTTTTGCCTCTGCATTTGTTTTATAACTACAATTTCATTCACTTTTGTGTTGTTATTCTGTTTGTTTACACGCCGTCGCTCCCGGAGCGAGCAATTTTATGCATGTTGAAATTATCTTCTCACCGGAGCGCAAAAGAAAAATCTGCTTGCTGCTATTTTATACTCGGTTTGCTTTCCCTTCTTGACCGCCGCTCACGGCTGGTTGCTGGTGGCTCTGGCTCTTGATTTTCTTTTTGCTGCTGCTGCTCGCCAGCGTTGAATAACTCGAACTGAGACTGAGTATTCGATCGAATTACGTTCTGCCAGCGCGGCGCGGTCGTGTTGTATGACGAGTTTTAGTCTCTATACGGAGAAAATTTCTGATCATGCGCGCTGAACCGCTTTTTGGTGGTGGTTTCACGTGTGTGTGTATGTTTGTGTTTGTGTAGGTTTATGAGAATGTATGTATCTATGTGTGTGCTTGCGTGCATGTGTGTGGGTGACACTGTTGCTGCGGTGAGCGCGTGAGAGTGAGAGAGATGGCTGGCAGTGCGCGCTCTTGAAAGTACAGTTGACGAGCAGCGTTACCAGACGTAAATAAATTTAAGTGAAATACCAACGAAAGAGCATTTTAGTTTGCTCAAAAAAGATAGAAAATTCCGTTTTCAAAATCATAATTTATAAATATATTTTTTATATATTTTTATTTAATAAAAATAATTCAAAAGTCATACTAAATTAGTTGTGATCATTTTTAGATAAATACTGCTTAGTGGGTTTACAAATTCCATAGTCAAAAGATCCTGACAGATGCCGGTCCGCTCTTACGAAATTCAGATACTCTTTGAGCACCAATTTCAGGCAATCACCTGTTTCTGTGACACACTCCCAAAGACAGCTCGACCCTATTTTTATGCAGATCAAGTCCCGCTTAAGAGCAGAAACGAGAAACGCGTTGTTGCAGACTCGCTGTCAGCGGGGAGAGAGAAAATACCAGGGAGAGTTCTATCCATGGTGCGTCCAATACTCTGAGAAGTAGTAATTTAGTGAGCAGCATGTGAGTAGAGCCGAAAAAAATACGACGCAAGATTACAAATTTTCTCTGTTTTGATTTTGATGCTGCTGCTGCTGCTTCAGCTGGACGCCGCTTTAAAAGTCCAATCAGCATTAAAGCAGTGAGCGTATTTCGAAGCTGGTAATGCTGAGCGAGAGTCGTTGGGTGGGTGAGGGTGGTGAGAGAAACATGGGGAGCAATAGTGCACAGTAGGCCGCAATGCTAAAAAACAGCACTGAATTCTTAGTTTGTGCAGTGAGCTACAATGAAATCGTTCTCGTCCCACTGTGCAAACTGCTGGCTGCCTGCTTGTCTGAAATTCGAACGGCGCGACATTGCTCGGCCTCGCAGCGACTTCCTCTCTGCCGCAGCTCGCCCCGTTGGCAATGTTATCATTGTTTTTGTTCTTGTTTCAGTTCAGTCGAAGTCTATTTAAAAAACGAAAACATGCTAAAATTTGTTTAAAGCGAATAGACAAACAGATATGAAATACAAATGTACATACACTCATACACATATATATATACATACGTATGTATGTACATATATTTGCACGTTAATTTCCACATGCATTAATATGCGTATAAATAATTATGTGCACACATATGTATGCACATACATATGTATTTGTATGTGTATGTATATGTGTCAAATATTTGTTTGCCTTTTTACACATTTGAATTTTGTATGCATTCAATTTGGCAATATGGAATAATAACCAATATTCACATAATTATTTCTCCTCTTGCCTAGCAATATAAAATTAGTTTTCCGCAACGGAACAAAGCATCTCCACGTTTTGAATGTCGTCGCAATAATAAACTCATTTTGCCATACAAATTTAACCTGTGACTACTGCAGAGTGGCGGCGGCGTCACCGGCAGCGTCAGCGTCAGAGGCAGCGGCAGCAGATTCCCTCTCCCGCTCAGCTTTGTTCTTTTCTGCGGCTGCAACTGCTGAGATACAATACTGAGAGGTTTGACACAGTTGAGAGGAGAGGCTAGCGTCGCGTCGCCCGCGCGTACTCCAAGAAATTTTCAAAAGCAGACCAAACACTATCCAAGACTTTTTTGTTTTTTTTTTTTTTTTGCTTCATTATTTTGCTTTCCCACAATACTATTCTGCCTGCATATGTGTGTGTGAGTGTGAGTGCGCACTCAGCGACAAACACACACACAGACGTGGCACTCACTGAGACATTTGGAGAGACGGAAGAGTCAAAATTCACGCAACTCTCTGTTATTGTATTTCATTCTTGTAACATTACAACAAACACGGTTTCAATTGATAAACAAAATATATGTTTAGCCATAGTTAGCTTGAAAGAGTAACTGGCATACAGCGAAGATTGATAATAAAGTTATTTTAAGTAATGTAGAGAAACACCAGTTATATACAAGTTTAAATTCTTCTGAGTTAAATATAAATTATTTAATTATAATATTTCTCATTGAAGTTTATTCTTTATTTTTTGGGATAAGTAAAACTGTCATTCTGTATCAAAAAGGTAACGTGTACTAATGCACAAACTTAGTACGATATTGGTGAATTTTAGTACCCCTTTAGAACTACAATTAAGATAACACTAATATTTACAATTAAATAAATATTTTTAAATTCAAATCAGCTAAATTCCTCACCAAATTTGATGTACCATAAGAATAAATTGTACCTTTTTTTTAGATGTTACGTGTTTTGGGTACAAATTTTAGTACACTCTCCGAACATTAATCTACTAAATTTAACAACTATTTAAAATTTAATTATTTCGAATTTAAGGTAAATTCCTCATCAGTTTAATGTATCAACAAGATATATTGACCGATTGGTCAAACATAGTACCGTACGGTAAAAGGTACACTGTACTATTGTACAAATATAGTATTTTGGGAATTTCCGTACTCTTTTGGTACAATGATCTAAATAATAATATTAAAAATTTAACAGTTCTAATCCTTAGTACATTTTCATAAATTTTATACTTTTTTGTATATGAATCATTAGGAAATGTACAATGTGATAAGATAACGTGATATATAGTGAACTATTTCTCGGCTATTTCTTACTCACCTGTAAATTTCTTAATTATTTGCTGGGATTGCACCAGGCAACATTTTGGTAAACTATTGCCCCTCCATCAGCTGCCTCATAGGCAAATACACAGCTCTTATTGACTATGACTGATAATCGAACCTTGGAAATCAGCTCCAGGGGACGTATTACTGGTGTTGGTTGTATGATAACAATGTGGGAGGCGTGATAGAGCAGTGGATCCCCGGGATATATTAAGAAGTCGGCGCCAAAGGCATCGCCGCAAGTGACGAACTTGCCGCGGCCCCAAAGATCACGAAAAACCCGATAATTGAGCGAGTTGCGGTCGCAAATCGAAACCGTCCATTGTTGGGCAGCTTTAAAAATAAAATATCAAGATTTAGTTATAATTTAGATAGTAATTTATATTTTTAACCCACTGTGCTTTGTCAGATGGGGACAAGGCAGCTCCACGAGTGCATTTTGATGATCGAATTCGAAATTATCTGCAACTTCTTGCATCACATTCTGGGACGTTAGTGCAGCAGCTGTTAGAGAAGATATTTCATTATATATAGATCTTAATATTCAACCACATTCTTACCCTCATCAGATTTCCCCTGCTTCAGCAACTTGTTGCGCTTGCCGCATAGAATTTTGTCCACATGGCGTTCCGTTTCTCTCAGTTTTTCCGCCTTCAAGGCATCTCCTTGCGCTTTTAAGCGTGCAGCGAACTCTACTTGATAATCCTTCAATGTTTCTGGAGTTGGAGATTTCATTAAGCTTGCGGCTTTGCTGACCAGAATGGCTAAGCCCTCATCTAGAAGCAGCTGCATCTCGCATTTGGTCAGCTCCACGGGAAGAACTGTAATATTATGAATAGTCGATGTCATTATAACAATTGATTCCAATTAACCATGTGCCTTTTCCTACCTGCTTCACTGGAGCTCCAACCTTTGCTGTTGGCTGTGCCCACAAGAGCTCCCACAATGCGGTATTTCATGCGTAGATCCATGTAATCTAATACAGGAAAAATTACTACCTTATACGTTTACAGTTCAGTTAGCTTACCCTCCACATCGAAGACATAACCGGTGCCATTTAACAAAGTTAAATACATTTTGTTTTATTTTTCAGTTTTTTAAGAACAAAAATCATGTTTTCGCCAGACCTAACATACGACAGAACTGTTATTAACAGCACGAACTTACATTTTGGAACTATAAAAAATTTCAGTTTAGCTATTAATATATATATGCGATCATTAGTGCATTTATAATATATATTTAATACAAATTGTGTAAATATTTACTTAAGGCAATAATTGCAATTAACAAATTAATTATTTCATAATAAATTTAAACTTAACAGCTGTTTACTGGATTCAAAGAACTTTTTCTGAACACAGCAATAACGTCGTGTGCCTATCGGCTGTTGCCGCGGAACAAGTTATCGTTTCCTAAGCAACACTGCCCGCTTTGTTTTGTAGCACTAGCCAACACTGTGAAATTGAATGCCAGTTTTATTGTTGTTATTATCTCAGAAGCGTTTTGTTAATTCCATCAACTAATGCATAATATAATAACGCGAGTGTTGCAATTATTACCAAATCACATGTACATAATCAAGTGAACAACTGCAACAAACATGTAGCCATATGTTAATCGAGTGTGTGCGAATTTGCAAACCGTATGGCATCAATTTAGCGATACGACGAAGACACCACCCACAAAACTGACAAATTGAACATTTGCGTTTTGTTTCTTCACTCAATCAGTTCCTATTAGCGCAGCACAGTTGGCGTGTCGTTAAACACAAATTGCGTAAATTGCGCACTGATTGTGCGTTATTCGTGGTGCCGCAATTAACTAAACATTACGTGCCGTAAGTAAGAGAGAGCATGGAGCAGAGAGTAGAGTGCAAAGGGCAGAGCGGGGCATGCCTCGAAATTTGTTTGTGTGTGCTTATCTGTGTGTGTATGTGTGTGTGGGTGTTTGGCTATCTCCCTGTGGGAGTACCCCTACTAATGCTGTTTATTTATTAATGTTTACTTGTAGTTGTTGTTTATTTATCAGCTATATCATAACTGTTAATGCTCACACATGCACCCCCACCCCCACTTGATTACTTCAAATAATTTGTAATAAAAGCTAACAGCAAATAGACCGACCCGCTCTATATTTAAGTTTTTCCACTTAATTATTCGATATGCATTAAAACATCATAAGAATTCATCATCATAATGTAGGCGGTTCTGGCTCTAAGCCATTTGGCATGAACCAAAATTTGATACCTTTCCCGGAATTAAGTAGGAATGTTTGTGTATAAAAGAACATTCCAAGAATGCTAAGAGCAATTTTATAATTCCCTAAATGAAGTAAAAAATATACAAGTTAAAAAATATGTAATACAATAAAAGCTGAAAGAAAACTTGATATAATGGATTGCTGGTGAACCTATTTGATAGTCTCTTTAGAAAAAATTAAGTTTTATATTTATTTAAATTGCTTATTGCTGACGCTCCTTTGATATAGCAATCTGAGATAAATTCTTAAGAAAATTAAATAAATTAAGATAATAAGGGATAAATACATGACAGAATAGGAAGTAATCCATTATACTGGAGAAGCATACATAACTTAATTGAGATTCTGTTTAAATTACAATTACAGCAACAAGGAGGATTCCATTCTCTTCATAGGTATTGTTGGGAGCATTCCAAGAAATTCTATGCCAATTTGATAATTCTTTTAAAGAATAAAGTATTAAGAAGATTAATAAATAAAAGAAATAAATTAAGAACATCTTAATCTATTTGAAAATCTCTTTAGAGAAATACATATATTACATATTATAGGTATTTAAATTTTTTATTATTAACAATCGTATTCTCCACATAGACAATATAAGTATTATGGAGATAAAATTATATATCTGATAGAAATTTTGAATTTTTCGAAAACAAAAGTAATAAGAACTAAAGATTAATTTAAACTTTATTTTAAGTATATTAAAAAAAGATTTAGTTATCTTTGATTCTGTTAATCCTGTCTGATTTGCCTATAAGTTTTGGGACTCTTAGGAAAGTTAAAGATTGTGTTCCAATTCCAATGCATTCCAGTACCATTTTCATTAGTGCCTGAAACCATTTTCTTGTATCCCATTTCTCAATATAGTATTTAAAACTAATTTCTTCATTATTATTACAGATCCATAATATTCAATTACTATGAAATTTTACTATTGAGTATTTTGCTCACCGGCAAAAGTTCATTCCAGCATCTCTTTCATTAATACTTTCTTATTCCATATTTATTTCAATTTCTAGAGAAATTGTTTACGTTCTAAATTCATTTTATGTATGGAAAAATCTATGAATTTAGGCAAAAATGGAGTAAATAAACAATTAAGGTTAATAGAGTCAACATTCGCTTAGGTGTTTGACTTTGTATAGGGAATATAACGGTAAATTCTCGATTTCCGTGTTCGGCACATTATCAGCAATAATATATATACATAAATATATACATATATAGGTAGTATATCTTTGTAGCTGTGCTCAAAGAGCGTTGTAGCTCATTAACAAGTATTAGCTTATTTACTAACACATTGTGTTTGTTTCTCTGTCTCCCTCTCTTTTGTTTTGTTAGCGCTGGTGAAAACCCACCGACGACGATCGAACGGGCGAAATAACAATAGGAACAGATATAAAGCACTTGGCGCTTGGCCATGTAAATAGAAAACTGTTTTTTTTTTTTTTTTTGCACACACAATATACACTTTTTGATGCAGCAGTATATTATATAATTTGTTGCTTTTGCAGGTCGTGCGGCGAGAATAGCGACAGCTGCCCCATAAAAGACGTTAACAACGGCGTTCACGGCTAAGGGTAAGCCAAGCCAGCAACAACAGTATTTGAGACCTGGGAGACTTGTTAAACGTTTCAACCTTCGCCCCAGGCCCCCGCCCCCGCCCAGCACAGATGGGGTGCATGGCCCACTGCGATTGCCGCCTGCATTAGTCATAGGAAGCGTGAAACGAAAATGCGGACTACTGAGGCAACAGCGAGCAGTTCAATTGGGGCTACGATGTGGCTACGGATTGCACAACAAACAGTGAGATTCGAGCAACAATATGGGAATTGGTAAACCAAAATGATTAACAGAAATACATCCAAGATTTAAGAAATAGGTTCTTTTCATGCTTTATCAGCTCTCGAATTGACATCTATTGTATCTATTTCTATTCGATTACCAGTCCTCAATGAAGGTCTATTTTTGATTGCAGAGAATGTAGTGTAAGGTCATACTTTGGATTTGAAGTTGTACGTCTGACAAGGGAGTTGAATTTCGGTATGTAAGACAAAAACGGTAAATTGAATTTGATATAACCTGATGTTCTCTTGTTCTTCTGTGCACAGTCTAAGCGACGCTAAATGATAGAAGACTTGGGCATCGAGCGAACGTAAATATGTTTAAGATCCGCCAACGAAATTGTATGCTGATTGCCACGGTGCTAATACTGGTGCCCTGCATT
Organism: Drosophila hamatofila; assembly: GCA_035045345.1. Taxonomy (NCBI): domain Eukaryota; kingdom Metazoa; phylum Arthropoda; class Insecta; order Diptera; family Drosophilidae; genus Drosophila; species Drosophila hamatofila. Next base: position 4,665,404 of record JAWNPA010000001.1, read on the forward strand.
GTGATATTGATGGTATTGGGACCAGAACTATCCACCGAGCAGTCGCTGACGCAACGTCTGGCCGAGTGCCACATGCGGCTGCAATATTTGGAGTCCATGTATCGTGCTCGGCAGGAGGATGTCTCGCTGCTCTCCCAGTACCTGGGCCAGCTGCAGAGCAACAATGGCAGCAATGTGACCAATGTGAGTCCGCCGCCTCAGCCGGTGTCCAATTTGCTGGATGCGCTCAGCCCGGAGGCACGGCAGCTGCTGCGCAATGCATCCCACGTGTCCAGATCGGGTGGCTCCGGATTGATGCGTGGCAATATACCCGCTCAGAATATACGCCTGCCGAACGCCTATCACTTTCTGCCACATCTACTGGACGATGCTGGCTCCCTGCGCCCAGCGTACTTTCAGAGCAAAGGTCGCTCCGACGTTAGCATTGTGCTGGGCGTGCCAACCGTGCGACGCGAGAAGCAATCGTATCTCCTGGCCACGCTGCACAATCTGATTGAGAACATGAATGATGAGGAGCAGAACGAGACTCTGATCATTGTCTATATCGGCGAAACAGACTTGGATGCCGTCCAGCTGATAGCCAAGCAGATTGAGACCAGCTTCGAGGCACATGTGGAGAGCGGACTTATAGATATTATAGCGCCAGCGCCCAGCTACTATCCCAACTTTGAGCGTCTGCGCATCACACTGAACGACTCCTTGGAGCGCGTGAAGTGGCGCAGCAAACAGAACTTGGATTTTGCCTATCTCATGGCCTATGCGCACTCGAAGGGTACTTTCTACGTGCAACTGGAGGATGATATATTAACGAAGCGACAGTTTATAACCACAATGAAGAAATTCGCGCTGATCAAGAGCGCTCTGACCAAGCCCGATCAGCCGGCCTGGTTTGTGCTGGACTTTTGCCAACTTGGCTTTATTGGCAAGATGTTTAAGAGCGCTGAGCTGCCATATCTCATAACGTACTTTCAAATGTTTTACAATGACAAGCCAGTGGACTGGCTGCTCACCTACTTCATCGAGTCGAAAGTGTGTCGCACGGACAAGGATCAGAAGCACTGCAATCTGGAGAAGGCAAGGTATTGGCAGCACTTCCGCAAATCGCTTTTCCAGCACATTGGGACCAGCTCCTCGCTGAAGGGCAAGGTACAGAAGCTGAAGGACAAGCAGTTCGGCAGCAAGGTTCCATCCTACTACGCACACACACACAATCCGCCCGCGCTGGTCAAGTCGAACATAGCGCCGTACAAGAACTATTTACTGAAGCGCGCCTATCGCGGCGAGACATACTTCTGGGGTCTGTTGCCGCAGCCCGGCGACTTGGTGCAGTTCATCTTCGAGCAGCCAACGCTGCTGCGGCGCTATTTGTTCCGCAGCGGCAACTCGGAGCATCCGTCGGATCGTTTCTACAATACCACCGTGGAGCTGTTGCCCGCAGATAGCTTAAGCGAGAACTCGTCCGTTTGGAGCACATACAATACGACAACGGATGGCTATCTTGTGGTGGGCTCATTCGATGCGCTGGGCGTGGCCGAGGGAGTGCTCGACCCGAAGATTGGGGCCATCAAGGAGCTGCGGCTGCACGTGCACAGCGACAGCGAGAACTGGGCGCTGCTCAGCGAGATCGAGCTGCAGCCCATGGACAGCAATGCCAGCAACTTGGAGGCAAATGCAGCCAAGCCGCGCTACATCGCGGCCAGCTGATTGCTGCATCGCCATCGGCATCAGCAGCAGCAGCCGAGCAACTGTAGTGGCGACATACTCAAGCATTGATGTTTTCCCGCAATCTCTATACATCTATTTGTCTGTCAGTGTATATGTGTGTATATTTTTTGAGCGCTACTTTTGAAGCCTATCATCTAAATGTGTAAATAACTAACCTCCAGGTATATTTATAACGTCTAACTGTAACTATTTATAATGGAAGCGAAGGCAGAGTTTACACGTGCGTCTGGTTTGTTACACATTGATTTGGAATTGAATTTCACTATGCCACAGAGCATCAACTTTTCTAATACTGAAAATTGAAACAAATTCAGATTGAATCAAACATTATTTTTGCTAATATCTGTCACGTGTGAACTGTTCAAACGATCAAACATTGAAAGTCTCTATATATAATGTAAGCGAATTGTACCCTCAATATGTAAAATCGGGATATACAATAAGTAGCGCCAAGTTGAGCCATATTTATAAAAACGAAACGAACAAAACTCCCTGTAAACTTGCTAAGCACGTTGCCCCACTTTGTACTCTCAGCATACCCAAAACATTTCCTCCAAGTGCCCCTTCCATTGTTTCATTGTGTTAATAATACATAAAGTATACATAAGCGAACAAATATTGTATGAATATGAATTGTGCAACATGTAACTGTGTGCGCTCTGAATCGTTCTATTTCTAATTGTATTTAATTTTTTGTTATTTTCCGTACTTTTCTAAGTATATATTTTAAGTGTTATCCTATGTGAACTATTGGCAACTATCTTGAATTATCACATTCCACTAACATTTGCTGCTGAATTTTAGAGATTTAATTATAATTCTTAATACACTCTTGAATCTCAAGAGACTATTTTCTCATCCATCTGCGAAAGAACAAATCATCAATTGCGAAAATTCTCAATTACTGTTATTCTCATATTCGATTATTGAACTGTAATTTTAGCTACAGTTGCGTACGTATTGCCGAAGCCATAAATTAAATATTAATAATGAGGTATTAGATAATCTTCATAGCATAATCGAAAAGAAAAAAAAAAAAACCAAAATGCATTACGACCATATTTAGCATTGTTGCTTTTTACTGTGATTTGTTAATAATTTTTGCATGAACAATGAAGAGATCGAAAAACGACTAAAACGAATTGAATAATAATAATCTGTGTTTAGTATTTAAATTAAAATGTATAACAATTTTTTGCTGATTAGTCAACTAAATTGAAAACGAAATACTTTTTTACACAATAAACTAATAATATTATAAATAATTATAAAATTATACAGTATAAACAATTGGAAAGATTGCCAAATTTATGATAGAGTTTAAAAAAAAAAAGAAGAGAAAAGATTAAATATTGATACTTTGGTTCCTGTTGAGCAAACGAAAACATATATGTATATTGTTATAGTTATATAGTGGCATATTCAATTCTGATATCGAATTCAATTCTTTCGGGTGCTTTATGATATTCATTACAAATATGCCAACTCAAACAAACAAATATCGTAGACTGCTTTGGTATATGACGTTTTTTCAGGAGCTGATGTCACGTTAAATACTTTGCTTGTTTCATTTTAAGTATCCTATATACAAATATATATACACATACTATATATTTTTTTATATATACATGTCCAATGTACGTACTTTTAAAGGCCACAATAATTTCGCACATGATCGGAAAAGATTTCTCGTTTTCAACTTGCAAATTACAATTGTAATTCTAATGGACTTTTCCCATGAGACCCAATCGGAACAGACTTTATCAAAATACTTAGCTAATGATATATGTACTCTTATCTAAATGTTTGTTATCAGTTTTAGTTTAATCTTTACAAAATTCTCCAAACCCAATATTAAATGATAAATCAAAACGAATGCACGCTTCTAACATGTATTTGAAACATGCGTGAACCAGCTTACTATGTGTGCAGCTTAATAAATCAAAACAGAAACATTTCAACAAACTCTGATTCATGTGTTTTTCATTCTTATTTTCAAACTTATATAATATTCTTTCAGGTTGATTTGAATTTTGGGAGTCCTGTGATATTTGTTAAATACTGGCAAGGAAGTGTGCTGCAGTCGGGAGTTACTGACTAGGAGATACCTTGAACCCTCAATCATTCCACGCTTTGATTTAAACATTCACAATGAACACATTTGAGTGTATTTAAAAAATGATGAATATATTCGAAATATAAAAAATCTTTGTATTCATTCATTAAATTTGAAACCTTAGCTGTATTGTGTAAATAAATATTAAAGCTCTATTGATTTTGTTGTAGATACTAGTGGCTAGTCTCAACAGTTTGAGTGTATTTAGAGTTCAGCCTTCATTTGTCTGTTGCACACATTTTCACAGTCATTATATACACCATTCCTATTTTAAATGATTTTTGGGTAAAAAAAGTTATCATGAAACATTTTCTTTCTCTTTTAAGCTAAAACTGAATTAAAAAAGGTTTTATTTTACAACTTTGTAAGGTCTTTTTTATAATTACATATTTTTATATTGAAAAAATTATATTAAAAAAAATTTATTTTACCAAAAATACTGCAGTGACTAAAAAGGTTTTTTTTTAGGGCTCAGAAGTCTAAGAGGTAATGTAGTAGACCATCTGCATATTACATTATTTTCATTATTGGTATTGTTATTGATGTGAATATTAAAATTCTTTTATTTATTTTTGAATCTATTTGATCTATTTTTTTAGGCATACAAGCCGACTAAGTAGTTAAGGTTCTGAAAAGGACAGATATAACCGCATTGCCTCAATTCTCAGGTTGATAATAGTGTTGATATATACCAAATTATTGATAAATAAATACCAATTATTAATTTTGTGTATATATTAATACATCCATATTATAATATATATGTACTATAGTAAGTATACTGCATGTTTATATAAATCAGTTTTCAGTATACATATGAATATGAAATTCAAAGTGTCTAGATTCATACAGACATATGTACATCAAGGACATACATATGTATATTGCACAAATCTAATATACCCATTTAACTTTGTAAGCGAGTATAAAAATGCTTTGATAAGATTGAAAACATTGAAGCAAATTAATTTCAAATCAAAAATCGGAAACGTTTTAATAATAATAATAATAATGTAACAAATATTATTCGAAAAAACTCAAAGATAACATCGGAATCAAATGCAGTCTAAAGCTTCAACAGATTTGCATTTAAGCTCAAAAGTACTTTTAGCCAACTTCTCTGCGCCATTAGGCCACTTCCTAGTCATTCGTTTTGGCTTTTGATCCCAACAAACCAAAACTGTCGCAGAAAAAGAAGAAAATCCGATGGTCAAGAGGAGAAAAGGAGTCGAAAAGAGAAAAATCTGAATTGTGCAACTTTGCGAGCTCACAATGGAGAATCGAGATTGCTATGAGTGGATGGCCTGAATGGGAGTGCGGTTGGCCATGCAAATAATAATAACAGTCGAATTGCCGAAATAAAAGAGACCCACACAAAAGTTAGACAATATTTTGTCCCTTTCTTATGTTTTTATTTTTATTTTTTTGTTGGGTTCCACTTGAGAAAGTCGCCCAGTTGCAAACTGTTTAAGTGTTTATAATTTGTACAAAGTTTTCAGCTGCCATCTGATTTGGGGTTGGCCGAAATTTGGGGTGGGGCGCATTGGGCGACTTTTCAGCTTTCTGGCCCTGCTCGCATTCGAGTAGCAGCACTAAATGTTGATGGCCTTTTTATAGACTCACCTGCAGCTGGTGGACGCCCTCTGCCATAGCTCAGGTGTATTTCAACAGTTTTGTTTTCAATATAAAAGTGAGAGGACCTATTAAGCGTCTGGGTCCTTACATTGTCCTTTCATCCACCAAGGCAACAATTTTTAATCTTATTAAAAGATTATAATCAATATGTTATATCAGACTTTGTCAATGCATTCAAGACAATAAGGAGGTTGGCTTCAGTTGATTTTACCCCAGACTTGTCAATAAGTAAATGGTTCTCGACTGAATATTTAATTAACTTATTATATAAGAGCTTATTTCTTGTAAAAGTTTATAAATCTATTTATAAATAATATTTCAACAATTTGAAGAGAAGCAATTGTTTCTTATTTCTACGATAGCTCACATACAATGTACTCCTTTTGAGTCTTAAGCTTTAAGATCGATAGTTGTATACAAAATACTGATTAAAAATTAATAATCTATTAAATAAAATGTTATTCGTAGAAAATATTGAGAAAAAAATGTTATTAATTCTGATGATGCATATTTAGATAATTTCTTTTGGGGGGTTTTGAAGAATAAGTACAACTCTAGCATTATAATTACAGTATCGTATATATAGAAAATGTTCAAAATTACCGGAAATCATGATGATGCCCAAAGCCCATTATCGATTTTGATCGATATGACAAAAATGGAATGAGATATTTGCAGATTAAAATAAAAGAAAGTAATTTGAATGCATGTGGTAGTAAACAATAATATTTATAGCAATTTAAAAAATAATCGTGTTTATTAAACGCTTTTAGGGTTTACTAACTTAGTATGCAAATTAGGTCTACCGAGTCCCAACTGTGAAAATAATGCAAGCGTTAATTAGTTGTATAGCTCATGTCGAAAAAAATAATAGACTTGTACTGCGTATGGTATGCACGAGTATACATGAAAAATTTCATGACTCTAGCTCAAGGCGTTCATACGGACGGACAGACGGACATGGCAACAAAAATACCTAATTTTACTTGCTCTTACCAGCTTAATATAAAATTAGTCTTCCATTGTACAATTTAAATACTTTCTACTTTTAGTTTATTACATATAATTTTTACATTTTCGTTATACTATAAATTATTTTTCTATAAAAAAAACATGAAATTTCTATTTTTTTACTATTATTGACTTATTTAAACAATTTTTGTTCATTGCTAACTGAGCTGTAAATTCCTTAATCCTTTAAGCTTTGCATTTCAATTAACAGTTATGTGGATGGTAAAGTAACAGCGCAAGAGAACGAAAGAGAGCGAGCGTTTTCAGCAAATTTAAAGAGTTTCGGGCTGAAAAATGGGCACAGAGACTTCCTGCCAGCCTGCAGCATACCATACAAAGAAATCATGAATGATTGTCATAACCGGAAGAAACTCACAGCCGAGTTATCTTCAAAATGAATGGCATCATTTGCAAATCGTCATGTCTGCTTATCAGACAATGCCAAGGCGCGGAAAATATTGACACAGAGGTTTGTTGACAAAGGAATTTCATGAATTTCTAACATGTCGACATCCATAACAAGTCCGACATCCTATAAACGCACAATCGGAATAAGCAAATTATAAATAAACAAACTTTGCAGTTGTCTAAAAACTTTTATAAACAGTTGTATATAAGGAAAAGTTCTTAACATACTATTATAATAAAGTTTTATAAAATCAACAATATAAATTAAAATTTAACATTGGATGTCTAAGGTTCATTGCGGCAAATGATGGAAATACGGCGTGTTTTTGGAACGGGATTGCCAAGAAACTTGGAATGCTCGTTAGCGAGGATTTCATGTGTGAAATTATAGCGAGCCGTGTGGCTCATTATGTAGAGGGAACGACGAGGCAACAGGAGGTCCGCATAGAAGTTGTTCTCTAGCAACGCCGCCGGCTGCTGACGATACGCGGTATCCTCGGCATTATCACTCGAGCTGTTTTGCTGATACTTTTGGGCATCGGTGCGAACCAGGCGCATGACACTGTCACTGAGCAAACTGATGCCGGATATGGTGTTGCCGCAGTACTGACAAAGATATATACAAATATTTCAAATACATTTATGCCAAAGGTTCGATGGACTCACGCGGACGCTGTCCACATGTGGCTTGATGACGCCGTCGGCGGCCAGATCCAAAATGTGCACGTATGGCATAATAGCGCCATTGAATGCCACCTCACGCACACGCTCTAAGAGTTCACGATTTTTAGGATACCACTTTTTGCGCTCAGTCTCCCGAAAGCCATGAATAGCCTACAGAAGAACTAGTTAAACTAGAGCTAGCACTTGGATAATATTGCAATACTCACATCGTCCCAGTGATCAAATTCATAGCGCAACCGGCTCATGTATGGCTCAATTTCCTCATGCAGCTGCTTCTCCTCAGCTTCGGTTATGAAATCAGACACGATTCGCATGTCCTGCTCAAAGTCTTTTCTCTCCGCTGGCGGCCAGACTCCATAAAAACTTATTAAGCTGGCGCTGTCCTTAGTCGCCGCAACTATATTCAAGCAATAAAATCTATAAATCTCGACAATTTCAATTTGTAAATAGCTACATACATACCCGCACGATGGCAGCGCCTTAATATTTGTCGAATTAGCTCGCTGCGATATAAAATAACCATTGTTTTGCTTAAGAAAGTTACACAAAACTTTTGCAGTTGCTTTGTCAAAGTCCTCCAAACAGCTGTTCAGTTATTCAATAACAGAACGAAATCAAGGTCTTATCCAGCCCTGGTTGCAAGCGCGCAATGTTGTTACAAAGCTATCGTTTATCGACATTTAAAATAAAATGTACTCAAATATATTGTATTGAGTGCAGAAATAAATTATTTAATTAAATATATTTTTGACATATTGCTTGAACTAAAATAATTGTAATTTTTCTTTTAATTTATGATCTGTGAGTAAAAGTTATTTGGGCAGCACAAAACGTAGTCAATCTATTTTATTGGATTACCATTTACGTGATACGGATTTACCTGCCACAAAATTAAAAGGGTTGCGAAAGAAAACAAACAATTTGTAACGCAATATAAAAGCAATGAGGGTTGAGTGGGTGGTTGGTGGGAGGCGGGTGTCTATCCTGCTGCTGCCCGCACAGCAATTCAGCGGAATGCTGCTTGGCATTTTTTCAAGCAATTTGACGACCCGGCCACAAGCTGATTACATCAATGCAAATGTAATGGTCGGGTATAGGTTGATGTTGGTGTTGGTGTTGGAGTTGGAGCTGGCGTTGCTGTAGGTTATAGGTGGCTGTATCAAATGGTTCTTTAGTCCAGTTCGGTACACACTTCTTACCAAATTGCGTAGTCTATGCTGTATACATATATAGGCATAGTATATTTCCACAATAAAAAAGAAGGAAACCTGAACCCAAAGCTCTCTCGCTGCGCATCCGTGTATCTGGTATTGTTCATCTGTGCGCCAACGTGCGTTGGTGTGTAAATGATAAATGAGCGGGCCACTGTTGCCCGTACGTTCAACTGTTCCGGCACCTCAGGCAACGCCATCAACGGGCTATTAGGCGCCATTGTCCTTTCACGTTGTTTTGTTCGTCTTAGACAAGAGAAAACCTTCTCCCTGAATAATGCCATGAAATGTTGTTTCTCTTCTCTCTGGCTTTCTCCTTCCGGAGCTGGGCAACAGAACACAATTCTTGCAAAATGTGATTTATTTTTTCGTCATTAATACACAATTATAAAATAAGAGAATGTAATGTAAGTAGATATACATAAGTTTTTGATGGCTTAACTAAGATTATTTAAAGCATAATTATGTCTTGGCAGACAATTACAAATTAAGAAAATGAATATCGATTAACATAAGAACACATGTTTCAAAAGGTTTAACTACTTTTAGTTAAAGCATAAAGCTTGGGTCAAGTACTTAACAGCTCTTCATTTCAGCTACAACTGCGCAACATTATAAACTTTATAAAACTTAATAATTGTACTTCTAGAATCGAGTTGACTAATTTTGTATGGGCTTCCGAACTCGCTTGTGACTCAGCGCCTGGGCCAAGAGCATCCGCTTGTGCTCCAGCTGCGTGCAAAGGCCAAAGGACTGCAGAAACGATTCCTTGGGACTCTGCACTTTAGCATCGCTGTTTACCTGCTGCTTGTTGAGGCGTGCTCGCTTGAGAGCCGCCTGCAAGTGAAGGCGACTGGCATTCACTGCATCGCTCTTGCTGGCAGCCTCTGATGGCGTTGTCTTTGTGGCTGGTTTGCAGCTCGATTTAGGCAGAGCAGCAGTGGCAGTAGGAGGAGGGGCAGCAGCAGCTGAAGCACGGGCAGCAGGAGCACGGGCAGCAGGAGCACGAGCAGCAGCAGTAGCAGTCGGGACAGCAGGAGGAGGACGAGCAGGAGCAACTGTATTCATATCGCTCTTCTTTTTGCCGCTTGCCGCTGCCGGTTTTGTCGGCTTTGTGACTTCATTTTTGGCGCCTAACGAGTTCCTTTTGTCTGCGTCGATGGTGAAGTATTTGCGTAGCAATTGGTTCTCTGTGGGCCGCTCTGTCACCGAATGCGGCTTGAAAGGCAACAGACTTTTCGTGCAGACCAACGGGACAATAGCCTCACTGACCATTTCGCTGATCAAATTGCTGTTGGGCTGCAGCTGTTGCTCCGTAAAGGGCAAGCAGAAGCACTCGATGTCCTCTTCCAGGCGAATCATCAAATATTGACACTCTGCATTGATCTGATGCACAGTGTCTTCAATCTCGAGTAGATAATTGTTTTTAGTCTCGGGATCCTTCAAAATAAAGATAGTAGCAAAAGTAATTAAAACTGGAGTGCCCGGGTGAAACCAACTAGTAGATGCCCTGGAACTTGTTAGTATAGATACAAAGGTATTGTATAAATGATATAGTATAGGTAAGTTATATATTATATAAGTGATCGAAAAACACATTATTCGGCACTGTGGATACATATATTAAAAAGTTATGATTCTCTAGCTTTCAAAATTTTCGAAATCAATTCCATCATATAGGATAGTTGGGTTACACATAAAGTTAGAGTTTCTGATGTATTTTCTCAAAACCATTATACCCTAAGATCTATATCTTATTCCAGGGTATAACAAAAACAATAGCAACAACTTACGGCATCTGCTTGCTCGGCAAAGACATTTGTGATTGTCTGCAAAGGTTAGAGAACATAATAATATGAAAGTCTATTATGATTAGTCAAAGCTTGCACTAACAACGATTACCTGATGTACAGAAAGATAGCTTTTCATAGCTCGCTGGCAATAGATTATGTCGTCGAGCAGTTTGGTTGGCATCTTGTAAAATTGCTTGAGATAATATTGAAAGAAACTGTGCGCGCTGTGCATCGAATTGGCTTTGCGCATTTTGATGAGGAAGGCCGTGATTATCTCGTGACGCTCCTTGACGGAGAAATCATTAAAGTTTATGGATTCCATTTGTAATACATAAATATTAGCGCATTAATCCCACTTGTGTTTTGATTGTGTATTTTGATGCTTCTTTTGCCGCTAATTTATGCCCAGGGTTGATCGAGATCGATAGCTCAACACGTTTACCAACACTGAATCGCTCTTACGCTTCTGTGTTGCCGATTGCGATAAGTGAGCAATCTTGAGCGTTAAATTTGAAATGAGAAAAAAAACTCAAGTCAAAAATTCGAGTATATTTCTTATGTTGATAAAAAATGCAGTTTAATTGTGTTTTTAATATTGGTATTTGAATACTTTAGAGAATATATTTGTTGTTTATATTATAAGTTAAATTATAAATTTAATTTTTATTTTATATAATATTTATTTATTTATTTATTTATTTTTTTCATTTTCATTTTCCATTCTTTGAAGTAAATTTTAAATCACACTGTTAGAAAAAAAAAAAAACAATCTTTAGAGCGTGCAAATTAATTAGGCCAACAGTCGATTAAAATAATGATAATGCCTAAATACAATTTCTAATAATTGGGAATTCCCCCTTTCACTGAGCGCCTGGGGCAGAAGGAAAAGGCCACTTGCTTTCCTTTTCTTCTCTTTATTCTGGTCCCTTGCCGCTTATCAACTATACATTTTGCCTTAGATATTCCTTGTGATATTCCTGTGATATCCCACGCAACTTAAAGGCTTTTCAGCGTCGGCACATTTAGTGCCAAAGTTTTCCGAGCGACGCAGAAACCGCAAAAGGGTCTAACCAATGTCACTTCTTCCCCCTGGACCAGTCACGGCATAATCTCCGCAAGGCTTTGTCGTCGCCACAACAACAAAACGCAAAAGTAAAACTTTAACCAGAAAACACCACAAACAAGCAACTTAAATCTTACAATAAGCTCTGCCATCCCAGTCAGAATAGAATTACGAACAATAAAGCAAACTTAAAGCTCAAACTTCTAACTCATTGATCCACGCCAATGTGTAATGGTCGCAAATATGCGAGATTGCTAATTGCAGCGCATATCGTTTGCGACAACATTGTCGCCTGCGCTGCAATGTCAGTGAGCTTGGGACAGGCGGAGCTTTAGCGATCGAGCTTTCGCTAAGCTTGCGCTTCACTAGAACTTTTCGGACACAGTGGGAGAAATCCACTCAAATTGTATCCCGTTGCCCGAAGCTTCCCAAGAGAGCGAAACAACTGAAGAAAAGAACACTGGAATGTGGGCGTATAAAACGCGGTCACGTTGTCCATTCAGTCTTTTTTCCGCTCCACATTCTGCACAAAACACCCACGGCGTGAAGAGTAAAACATTTATATCTATATATATATATAAATATATATATTAAACATCTTTATAAAACAAAAATTATTCTTGTGGCTGACAAGAAAAAAAGAAATAAAGAATTTCAATTTGGCCCATTGTCACCAACAGCTGTTGCTGTTCAGTCGGTGAGATTTATTTGCGCAGCCGCACGCGCTTAATTGCCGGAGGCAACAAAAAGTGCGCAAGTAGACAAATTATCTAAGGTAAATAATGACAAATTAATAAAATAGAAAACTCAGTTTTGTGGGACTAAGTTCCTCTTTTGATTTCAGTCCGAAGTATACCCCTAACCTCTAGGCCAGCAAAAGGTCGCACGTAAACGCTGTGCAGAGGTTAGGGCTATATGAAAAAATGCCCCTGAAAAAAAACCGAGAAGCAGACCAAGGACGGCGAGGAGTATAATATATATAAACTAGAGTAGTGAGAAAAGAATTTAAAATTATAAACGGTGCTAAATAAGTGAAAAAAAAAAAAGAAATCTAAATAGACCCCCCCAAAAAATGGTCGTGTGAACAGCGTGTGCATATATATGTATTTATATATATATGTATGTATATTAAAGTATGTAGGTGCAGAACAAAGAAAAGAAAAAGTGAATATGCACATGCATACATAAAAATTACAAGTACACTGAAGAAAAAAAAAAACTCTAGTTAAAAGAAAATTCAAAATTAAATTTAACTACTCAAATGAATAAATTTGTAAATAAGACGTAATAATAAGATTAATAATAGCCAAAAAAAAAACAAACGAAAAAAAAAAAAAAACAAGCTAAAATGAAAAGATGATAATGATTAATTTAAATAAAAATTTAAAATCCCAAAGCCAAACCTCCATCCAGCAGCAGCAGTCATCACGAAGAAAGGCCTTTCATCGGTGGACACAAAAAAACAAAAACAACTGTGAGTGCTTAATAAACCCCTTTACTCCCCCTCCCTACCATGCCCCGATATATATAATTAAATAAACCCAATAAAATACAAGAAGAAAAATAGAAAAAAAATAAAATAAATAAAATGAAATAAAAGAAGAATTGAAGTAAATGAATTTTAGAAAATGAATTATTAAAAAAAAAAAAAAAAATAAGATACAAATAAAAATACAGAAAAAAAAAACAATGGAAATTATAAAATAAAACTATATTTTAAATTTTATATTTAACAATATCCCACACAATTGAATTAAAGTGTGGATTAGAATTTTTGGTATATTGTTAAATATTTATAATTACTTATATATATTTTTTTTTAATTTTAAAATTCGTGCAGAATGACATACACATATATATAGATATATATCAATACAAAAGTAATTAATATAACAAGAAGCACATGAAAGGAATATAAGCACCTAGAATTAGTAATTAACTTAGTAACATAATGTGAATAGAATAATTTTTTTTTGGTAAAGCAAGAATAAATGTATCTTCATGGAATTTTCGTGTGAGTTTCTTTGCTAAACATTACTAGATCAGTATGTTAGGCTAGGTCTTTAGCATTCTGGCATAAAAGAGAGAGTCGAGGCATTTTTGGGGATCTTCGATCAAAATTTGCAACCGAGGATCATGGTAGGGTTGGGTGAAGACAGCGTGAAGCCAATACCACCTCGGCTTCCGCGTCTGTCTAACTGTCCGTGTTCGTTTCATTTCTCGTCCGCTTGTTTGTACTAGTGCCGTCTAGAGCCTATGTCATTTGTCCAGGAATCCTAAAAATTTAAAGTTTGTGTATGTATGGTCACGGTATGGCAAGACCCACGCCCACGCCGACAGAGCCAAAGGGAACAAGAGGATTCCGCCCGCCATTACCCGAGCCACGTCTAGTATATGTTTAGGTATGTATGTATGCATGTATGTATATACGTGTATATATGTATATCGATAAACATATTGGTGATAGCAGTGTTTCTTCGCCTTCATCATACGACGACACGTTCCATTACAAATGTCTGCGGCGTTGTATGACCATCAGTTAGTTCAAGTTTATACTAATTGGATGTGTTATGGTTAAAATGTATTTTCAATGTATTTATTGTGTAGACCTAACCCATTTCACGAATCGATTGTGTGAAGCAGCTGTGTCTTCCAAAAATCACATAAATCCAAAATATCTCATAATGATATTAGATAGTCAAATTAAAAATTTTTCTAAACTCCAAATTTTCCAGCTTTTGATATACACATGTATATAATAAAATAAAGTATAAATTAGGATCTATATAAACTCAAGTTACCAAAAGAACTCTTAAAAAACAGCAAATAATTTTATTTATGAAATGAAGAAGATATTTATTGAATTTTATGAAAGATACAGTTTGATATAAAATAGCTTAAATATATATTGTATATATTATATAGCATTTTTAAAGTTTTTTTTTTCTTTTAATTATATTTGTTGCAAAGGACAGGTGGGCATCAAATATATAAAGATTTTTGTAAAGGATGTAAATTCTAATTTCATTTCAGTGGTTTATCAAATTTCAAGATTGAAAACGTAGTTTAAATCTTGTGGCACTTGTGGCATAATAAACCAGAGAATATTTAAATCAGTTTTCCCTTAACATTTTTCACGCAGTAAGTACAAAAATAAAAAGTGGATAAAGTTTCATTTTCTGTTGCCTTGCAGAGTTTTTCCGCTAAAGTTAGCGGCGCACGTCATCTTATGCTTCGGCATGGGACGCACAGGTTTTGAGTCGGCTTCCAGATCGATTGCCATTACACTGGAAAAAATCTGCTCGATGTCATTGCTCGAGCGATTCAGTTTGCTATCGGACTTGAGGAATCTGATGCATATTTGGAACCTGCGCATGTCGAACTCCTTGCCATACAGCTTGTACATCTTGATGGTCTTCTTGACGAGCGAGGCTCGCATCTTCAGATCGGTCACCGTCTTGATGAGGGCAGCGAGCGCGATTTCGCAGCGGCTGTGCTGCAAATAGTAGCCATCCGTCTGGCAACTGCTGATGATGGCCATCACCAGCTCGGCCAGGGGCTCGTTCAGCACTCTGGCCAGCGCCGGCATATCCTCCTTGGCGAACACCGCCCCGGCCAACGGAGTGAGCACAACCTCATTGCGCTGCACCAGATGTGGCACCAGCTGGCAGTACTTGGCCACGGCCAGCAGGCTGGCCTGCTTGAAGCTTAGCTCTAGATTGCCGTCCACCAGGGTGGGCTGCTTTGGCGGCGCCGGATTCCTGGTGTACAACACTATGGTCACCCTGTTCTTGACTAAGTAACCTTGGCGGCACTTCGTCTGCAGCGACATTCTCTGAATCGTATCGGTGTTCTTCGCCTTGGCCTCTTTGGCCTCCTTGCTGTACTCGAAGATCACCTGCTCGGCGAAGCGGCGGCTCACGGTTGCATTAGCATAGCTCGGCTCGGTGCAGAAGTCCGGACAGATCTCAGTGAAAGTTTTGGTCAACTTTTGAAAGTCGAAAATAAATTTTGGCTTGGCGTTTTCACTCATTTTTAAAGAGGAATCTGCAAGGAAATATTATAGAACATTATTTTATATAATATTGAGTTTTGGTTTATATCAAGTTATTAGTGTAGGAATAATGTCTGAAGAATTTAAGTAAGAACTTCAACCAATGTACCTATTTAATAAAGTTTAGCTAAAATATCATAAAGAGAAAAGCTCTCCCGTATAATTAGATTAGCATGGAACTAAAACTAGTAAAAAAAAAAACATGAAATAATTTAAAATAAAAAAACACTTTCAACGCTTATTAGGGGGAACACCCGAACTATGCTTATTTGCTTGTCGAATAAATTAATTTTACTACATATATTGACTTGAAGACCCGCATACGAATATCTCTATAGTATAAGCTTAAGCTTTATAACTTTTAAAAAGAAAGCTTTTATATATAATTAAAGTCTCTCTACTGAGCACTAAACAAATCGCGTAACCCTCAATAGTTCACTAGTTTACGGAGCCTAAGGAATCTCTCTCTATATATCAGCGTTCACTTCTTGACATCACATTAATTATAGTGCTATACAAAAATTGGCAAATCACTTTTTATTTTGACAAATAGTAAATCGGATAATAATATCAATCACTATAATTTGTGCGTTTTCAAGTTCATTAAAAAAAAAAAAAAACAAGAGGTTTGCTCGCTACAAAAGTAGACTTTTCTGGAGAAATGCGTAAGTCAGCAGCAATATTGTTACTTGTGCAATATTATGTACTGTCTTACAGATTCATACATATGTATGTATGTACATATGTACATACATATGAGTATGTGCTTTCGAGCTCAACTCAAGTAGCGATAAATAAACTGAAACTCTGAACATTTTCATGAAAATGTATATTGCATTCATTATTTCGGACTATATTACAAAAAAAAATTTAGCAAAACAGCTTTTAACAAACGGCCACGATAATCATATAATCACAATACAAATTACAAACTACTTTTAGACATATGTATGTACATACATATGTATGTGTGTATATAAACATATGTATATATATTTACATGTATACCATATTCTAAAATACATAGATATGTTCATATATATAGCTTTTGAAACAATTATATCTATGTATAACGAATTGAAATTGTAATTGTAATCTTTGTTTACATTTTCTTTGTTTTTCTGAACACCGACAGCGGAACCGTTCGATATCTCAATGTTTGTGCATTTGCTTATAATCACGAACTGAAGCTTGCCGACTGCGGCGCAAAACAAAAATCAAAATCGGTCAAGCTATGAGTAGAGAGAGATGATATTCGATCCCGCCGCCTTCTTTTGTATGTGTGAGTACTTTGAAGTCGATCGCCAGGGCTGCAGAAGTTCGAGCGGTTCGATACACGATAAAGATAAGAAAATATCATATTGAAGTTATAAGCAAAAAGTAGTACAGAAAATATATTTCTCTTGTTATTAATGAAAAAAAAAAGAAAAGCAATTTGGTCGTAGAAAAATGTCCTCAAAATAATAAATTAAATATATATATGTATATAAATAAAACTCAGCTCGAATTAGTTGCCTTACAGCACCAAAAATACTTAAGAAATAATAATTAAAGACGAAATATTTTAAATTATTTTTTATTTCATTTGTAGAACAGATTTGTAAAATTTAACTTATAATTAATAAATAAAAATTTGGAAAATAAACAATTTAGTGGTTGAAAAACTTTACAGAAAAATGAAAAATCAAAATGAAAATCAAGTTCAACAATTATAGAATTATACAAATTATACATATATTTAATAAAATATTTATAATAAAATGTTATTACATTTTGTACTACAAATTATTTACATTTATGTATATACAAAAATGAATATAAGATGTTTTTGCTCGCATCCCTGGAGTTATCCATATTTGCTATACCCTCAACGCATTGAAAATATTTATGGGGAATAATGTTTCGAGTGTTTATACAGAAAAAAATCATTACTTAGCTCAAAGTATATAAATTTAATATCTGAGTAAAATGTTTGTTGATGACATTTGACGGCGGATGTCCTCTTATCTCCCTGTGCATTCGAAAGATTTCACTCACAACAAACTACTTCAAAGAGAATTAATTCGAATTGAATTCAGTTGCAGATAGTATATTTAACAATATTTTAATAGATTATAAGTAGTTCTGGGAGCTATTAAATATAGTACATATTTTCCCCATTTGCTCAACTCGTATTTCTTGTGGGCTGAATCTATGAGTAACAGAATAATATAAAAACTCGCTATTTGAAAGCCCTAAATTGCAACATATGTATATATATATGTATTGTGTATTATGCATTACATATGTATTATTTTATGCAAATTACAAATTGAAAGATGCATTAAATTCTAGCAACGTACATACATATGTATGTATATATTTATATATAAGAATCTTTTGTATATAGGTAAATACATAGTATTTCAAAATGGACTACTCTTGCCACCTATCCAACGACAATGAGCGTATACTTATACTTATTTCCATGAGTCATAGAACAATATGACAACTTTTCATTTGGTACACATGATTAAGTACTACTACTAATAGAAATACTACTATACGCAGTATTACAATGTATATAGCGAAAAAAATAACAAAATTTAAATGCAGTCTTGCAATCTAATAAATAAACTTTATTTACAAAAAATATATATGTAGGTATATAAATAAATAAAAAAAAACTAGACTCATTATATTATAAAATTAGTATGTCAATTAGTTGATAAGTTAAAGATTTACCATTTGGCTTCGTACAGTCAAATTCAATATTTTGAAAACAAATCTTAAAAACTAAATCTGTCTATTCTCTGCATGAAGGGTTGCAAGCTTCGTTATGGTATATTTTGTAGTAAAGGAAAAATGTATAGTATTGTATTAAGCCTGATAACCGCTTACAATACAAGACAGTTAAATGGTAATAATAAAATGTATTTTCCGCTGGGTACAGCCGAATGGAAGCTGCGCTGCAAGTGTTTCCCAGGAGGGAGCTACTCATTTGCATATGCCTGGGTGGGTGGCTCTTGGTTATTGACTCGCCGAACTGTGGGCTCTGATCAATTTGCATATGAAATGCTTGTCGCATATCCGTAGTATTGATATTTCGGAATGCCAAAAAAGCCAAACACAAAATGGAATAGCAAAATAGCAGAGACAACAAAGGGAATGGCACAATGGGAAGCGAGCAGGGGACTTACACATACATACACATATCGCCAGCTGACAAGTGACACTTTTTCAAATTGAATTTTTCATTGGCCCCGGACGGCACGAGGGGTGACAGAAGAGGGCGGAAATTCAACAACCGGTGACCAGACAAGTGCTTAGGATTGAGTTATGGATGCGGATTCGGATGTGACTTGGAGCTGGCTGGGGCTTAGCTGTCAGCCCGATCAAGTCGTCTGTTATGGCAGATATATGAGAGAGCTCAAACTGACACACTCATACACAGAAATCCATTTTGAGAACTAAATCAACAAATCAACAACAAATTGTGCATTTTAGATATGATCAAAAATCGTGGAAGTCCAATCCCCTTAATGGAGCCGGAATATAATGTGATACTACTGCCGATAATTTCGGCCGTGCTATTGTCCTACAATCGGCCCGTAAGCTTGGACGAAATCGTCGATGGAGTCATACTGTTGCTCGGTTCCCAGCGTGAGAAACATAGCTCGCTCGTCTCCTCAAGTCTCGAGGTCACATCCGATTCGAGCTATGCTCACATTGTGCCCGCCCACAGAAGAAAGAAATGAGTGTGTCCTTACGATGCCAATTTAACATATCGATTATGGGTTTTTGCGGATAAAGAAAAATTTATTTAACATTTGGAAATATAATAAAAAATGGGGAAATTCAACTAAGCAATCGCGCTTTCTGTATATATTGACAACTCTTTGAAATCTTGAAAAATTCTGTAATTTTTGTAATTTTTAGAGGCATTGAATAACATATTTTAAGCTTGAATATATTTGATTCATGTATATTTTTCATTGCAAAAATATAAAGGATTCTTTATCGAATTCCAGCAAGAGGCTTTGGCTGCCCGAATTCCCTAAAAATTAGTGTTCGGGGTTTTAAATGTGATCTGGTTTAAGATATCCAAGTATTCAACGTTCGCTAGATGTGTGACTGGAACCATTTCCACTTCCTGGCTGCTGGTTGAAGGTTGCACATATTTCACGTCCAGTGTGCCACCGCTGAGAGGGTCATCAGCAGACTTGGCAATGCTGCGTAAGACGGCGTCTATGCTCTCACCTTTGGGCTGGCTTCGATCGTCTGCACTTGGTTGTGGCTGCACTGTATCTGCTGCCCTGGCGCTTAGTTTGGAGTACTTCACGTAGATTTTGTACTGAGCCGCGTCAAAAGTCTTGCCATGCTTGGCATAGAGCCGGATGGTCTTTTCACGCAGCTTCTGCCGCTGGGCGGCTGCAGTGACCGTCACCTCAATGGCAACCAGCGCAATGTGGCACTGACTATGCTGCAAGTGGAAGCCGTCGGTCTGGCAGCTGCTGATAACAGCCCTGGCCACCTCGTTGGTGTCCACCCTGCGCCCGAGCAGTGCTGTCAGTTCAACGGCAATGATCTGAATCTTTTCTGGCAGGAAGACGGCGCGAGCCAATGGTGTCAAGAGCACCTTATTTATGGGGCTATAGCACTCGGGCATCGCGGAGCATATTTTGCTGGCTGCTAATAGGCCAGCCTGCTTGAGAGTTAGATAGAGCTTATTGTCGTGCAGCTGCGGATTAACATTCACCGGATGCTGGAAGGAGTAGCTGTAGATGTAAACGCTTGCGTTCTCATTAAAGATTAAGCGCCACATTTGGGCTGAGCCACTTTGCTTAATATGCCACATCTTGGGCCCAAGTTCGAAGAGCACTTTGTTAGCAAAATCCAGGCTCTGCGATTTGTCAGTTTCATGCGGCCCGCAAAAGTCCGGACAGATCTGGCTAAAAGTTGAGCACAATTTGTTGAAGTCAAAGCCGCTTGCCATTGTTTAGCTACGCAGTAAAATATGAGAGAGAAATCATAATAAAGTACTTCATTCCATTTGTATACCACTCCATTGTGTAAACACACACACATGTCTCCACACTCAAAGACATTCAGCAGAAATTAGAAAAAATAAATATACTTGCCCAGTGAAACCAAAATCGATCTCTCACTTCTCGCTTCCAATATCCAACTGACTTGCTCGTTTTCCACTTCAGGCTCGTCGATTCGTATAGGACGACAGCGAAATGAGTCTCAAAAGACAAGAGTAAATAAATACTCTTTCGGATATAATTTCTGTTATGCAAAGGAGGGTTATGTTCAATAAATCATTCATATATGCTCTGAGCTGTTAAACGACAGTTTTTGTTTTGTTTTGATTATTTTTGAGATTGAATAGCGCTAAATAAAACCAGGCAAGTAAATACCATTGCATAATCTACTACACATATTCACATGGCTTAGCTCAAGAGATTCATTCTGCTATATATACAATTATAAAATTAGAGACAGAAAGTTACTCTGCATATACATAGATCAGTAGTTGTACTTTGCGCATTAAATACTAAATCTAATGAATTGCAATATTCAAATGAATGTAGTTTTATATATATAAGTAGCTTATATACCACAGGGCATATAAATATACAACATAATTGTATAATTCTGCATTAAAATATATATTCATATATATTTCAAGGAAATATTATATACTTTATAGGCTTCAACATTTATTTATTTTATTATTTTGAATTAACAATTAAAATATTAATGCATTCTGTTTACTGCCATTCGACCCAATTGTTTACCAAAAAGGCAGGCTTAGATAGTTTCCAGGGAAACATTCATAATCTGTCTAGCCAGACAGTTGAAAATAAATATCTCTTTCTATCAATTGATAATTGATATAGTTGTATGATACTCTTATGAATCGTATGATTACCTATGAATCGATACCTGAATATATTCCTGATTCTCTTTATATATGGTTGACCACATTGAAATATTTCTCTTGATGCCTTCTTATCTCATATAATTTTCAAAATCCGTTTCATAATAAAACCAATACAAATATTTCATCTTATTAACAGCGCAATTAAGAACAAAGATATATAATTGTAAAAAAAAATCCTTTGATTTACTTATATTTGACTTATGTAGTTTACAACACTTATATTTAGTTGGTGGTATATATTTTGATTTTTTAAAATTCCAAATCTCTATATTGAATAGTGAAAAAAAAAAAGATTCACCCTTGGGCGAAACCAGAAACCCTGTCTTCTTTACTTTTTTTTCTGTCTAGCTTCAATAATGTAATATATACGCAAGCCGACAGCAAGAAGGAAACTGTAATAGACAACATATTTATATATTAAAGTATAAAAGTGTAGTATTTAACAAATAACAAACGAAGACTTTTAATTATGGTATTAAATTTTGTTAAAGTAACTGAAGAGCGACATCAGTCTCCAATCATTAACGAAGGTGCAATTAAACAATCTGGCTTAGTACAATTAGATGATTATTTAAGCATCTCCTGTTTTGTTGAGAAAAAAGTCTAACAAGTAAAAAAGCTCTAGTCGAGACTGCTCGACTACAAGATCCCCTGAACCTTTCGAGGGACTGATATCTCAATTTCAGTAATTCTTCGCTTCTTTTCTGGTTATACAAGAATCAAAACATGCACATACACATACGCACGCACTTATAAGCGCTCATGGGCTGCAGTGTGGGCTTACTATGGGAACTTAATTGTATAATAACTTTTCTTATAGATGGACAATTATCATAAAATTTTCAGACCGTGATAATGCATAGGAATGTGTGTATTTGCCAAAGCACATGTATCTACTATTTGAAATACGCTTTTTGTAAATTTGTAGGGAAGGGGGTGGATTTTGAGTGTAAGGGTAAAGTATAACAAAAATCGAAACTCTAAAAAATACATATGAATCTAAATTTAAAATTTAGAGTCTATCTCTAAAGATGTAGGAAATATATTTTTTTTAAACTGATTTCGAGTACGTTTCGATTTTTTGAAACAAACCTGATATGCTCGTGCAATATACGGACCTACAGAAAAATTCGAGTCTTCAGCTCTTATATCTTCTGAGATCGACGTGTCCATACATACGGACGGACGGACAGACGGACAGGGCTAAATCAACTCAGCTCGTCGCCCTGGTCAAGAATATAGATACTTTATAGTCTGCCACGCCTCCTTCTGCCTGTTTCATAGGTTCTAACAAACCAATTATAACCTGATTTCCCATTTTCAATTTCGCATTTATACTCTTGAATGAGCTGGGTTCAATGAGTTGAAAGCGCAGCAGAATATTAAAAAGCTTTGATTATATGTATGAGTGCAGTAAGAGTAAAGAGTTAAAAGAGAAATTTAAACTTAAAAGATATCCATAGAGCTCTAAAGACTATTTATATATTTTTGCTTATACATATGTTTACTTTTTACTGGGTATAATGGAATCAGTTACTCTTAACTACACCAGCTTTTGTGTGTATTTAATATTTAGTTGCGAGGGCATAATCGAATTCGGAAGTGAGCCTGTTAGCAACAAGATTATGCATTTCCGAGCGCACATGTTGATATTTTGCCACTTAGCAATTGAGTGTGTGTATGTGTCGAGGCATACGATTAAATAATTATATCTATCTATCTATCTATCTATGTGGAAGTAATGTGAGCGAAGCTGTGTGCGTTATTGTGCCCCTATTCAATGCAATTAAGGTATGTGTGATAAAGCGTAGGCTTACTTGGCAACCAAATTCGATTCAGCTTCGACCTGAAGTGTGAAATACCCTAAAATACTCTGTGAAATCTGTCGATGATATTAATAGATATGCTAATTTGCAAAGTGGTAAATCAAAAGCAGATGATCCGATAATAGTTTAAATATAAATATACAGTTGATCAAAACGATAATCAGCCTTAAATGGAATCTAAAGCAGTTATGAATTAGTAGTTGATCCCTTTAGTCCGTTACACATTTCCTGATAAAATCAAAACACGCTTTGCAAGGGTATAAAAATATAAATTTGATGACCGATTTCCGACCAAACATCTGATGTTCAAATGGGTGTGCGCTTTAAAATTCTGACTGTCGGGCTGTGAGGGGTAGCTAAACTCAAAATAAACCAAATATGCGTATGGAACAAGAGCATTTACAACTATTATCGAAATTTATGTTGCGTTCATACGAGAAGAACAACGTTCAGAGCCTTGGCCCAATGGATTTCATAATAATTATCCATAAAGGATATATGTATATGAGTTATATTAAATAAATGTAATTTATTTTACTTATAATACTTGATAATTACTTTTGTGCAGTAGTATCGAATTTTATCTTAAGGATCTCAGCTGAACAAAACTTAAATTAAATAAATTAAATTATAAAAATCAAACTAAATTTAAACTACTTGACGAAGTAAAACTAAGAAATATTGGGACAACTAAAATAATGTAGAGCATAGTTTATATAAATCTTTAAAAATATTATAATATTATAAATATATATATATTATTATAATTTACTATATATATAATATATATTATATTATTGACTGATGGCGGTGCTCAGCTAGAGCAGTCGTTGCAGTCGGTCGTTACCGACTGCAGAATACTCATTCATAACACAAACGCTGCAAGATCCAATTTTTATCCATTTGCTACAAAATTTAGTTGTTTAATTTGGAGTTTCTTGCTCTAAAACTGTAGCAGAGTTTTTCAAGTCTCTAGCTAGTGGCGAAACAGTTTACATTCATACGAACAGATGGACAGACGGACGGAGAGACACCAAGACGGACATTGCAAAAATCCAATATACTTATTCACTTTCGTGAATAAAATGTCGGAGCATATAAAAAATTTAAAAAGCAGTCATGAAATAGTCAAAAGGTATGCAAATAATAAGTCTAAAGCTACTTGAAGAGTGGTCTTCAAAAAATACATAAATATTCTAAATAGATACAACTCTTGAATAGTCTCGTTACTTGGAGGGAGTCTCTCAAAAATAGAATTATGCAAATTGTCAGTATGCAAAGGCGAGATTCAAGACCCAAGATAATAATCATGCCTCTTTTGCAACAATACGAGCAGTCGAGAGAGTATATGTTGTATTTATATAATTTGAGGAATTTACTTTCTTAATATTATATATTAGAAATATAATATATTAGAAATAATAATTTTTAGTGCAGAGTTTTAAGCAGAGACTTTATGCAGGACGTAGGCAAACCTTGATTCGCGATGAAACCAGTTTTGGTCGTTCATTTAATAATAAACTTCTACATTATATATTAAATATGCATCTATGTACATATATATGAAATATATATTAATTTTTGTTAGTATATAAGTATATATATTTATTTGTATTTATGGATTTAATTCTTATTTATTGCTTTACAACTCTCAGCATATTATAAATTATTTACAGTTTTGTACGACAAAAAAATGGATGAAAAAATGGTATTTGGGACCCCTTTGGTATGTACTACATATGTATATAGTAAATAACATATGAAGTGTAAGCAAATGATCAGAGTGTTAGTTGGGTAGGGTGAATACAATTGGGATCGGACCTATATCGCATGTAGTAGATGGGCTTCCCGCGTTTTCTAGGTAGCCATTGGCTGCGGTCAGAACCCTCTCAGTAAATCATTATTAAATTAAATTGTATGTAAAAATGACAGGCAGCCTGGCTTCGCATAAGCATCGCTTAAATTACTGGCATATCTGCTTTAATAGGCATCAACTGGTCTTTTGTTCATGAATATTTGCGGTAGCCCGAGCTCAGAGATCGAGAGAGATTCAGTTGGATGTTAGCCAGTGACCCGGTTGGGTGTCGTGGGTGCGTGAAAAATAAGAATCGTTTTATTGTGATTCTTATATAATATATATATATATATATATAAGCTCAAGAGAAAAAAAAAAAAACAATTTAAACAAACGGATCATATCCTTTTTTCTTAATTAATAATATTCTCTTGTGAAACCGACTGATAAAAGATCTATTATAAAAGATTCAATATAAAATAAGATGTGTTAATGGACTACAAAACATATAACAATATGAAAACTTAATTGAAACTACAATTCAATATTTATTCAATTTGATTCGTGATTGTATTAATTGTTTAAAATCCCTTTCTGTTGTGTGTTCCCAGGTCTGAATTTGTATACGGAGAATAATCATCGAACACAGATCGAAATAAAAATAGGGCGCAGAAAGTTGACGAAATGTCTAGTAATTGTGGGAACGATGGGGATGGCGGGGATCGACAAAAGCACGATCCCATTGAAATGGGAAAGCTATTGTGCCCAAAAGACTTATCCACCACAGCAGCAACGGATACTACAGCCACATCAACAAGCCATCAGGTATGTTTTTATTTATTAAAATAAAAGTATATATATATATATATATATATATATTTATATTAAATATTTACCTAAAATATATTTAGTATCGGGTATTATTAAACTTTATTAATTGCAAAGTTGACAGGGTTTTTAATAGATTTATGAAACTCTTAGAATAACTAAAGCATGTCTTTGATATTTTCAACTTAACTTTCAATTTACTTTGAGAACACATAATTTATAGGGATATTTAGATTAATATAATAGTTTGTTAGGCTTTTATATCTGAACTAGGACAACAAAAATTTTCAATTTTTTTTATTTAAAATTTATTTTTAATTGAATATAAATTAAATTAATTTTATTTTTTAACTTTCACATTTAGTTTAAAGGTAAAAATATTCTTAGATACAAGTAATTTATTTAGTTTATTTATATAGTTATAGTTATTTATATAGTTACATAGTTTATTTATTTTTTTTTTACGAATGAGTTGATGATGCGTATAATCTGTATTATCTAAAGCTAACACTGGTTGACACAGTACTCACATTCTCTTTTACGCCGTGTAACGCCGAATAACACGCGCCACATTCGATGTCACACAGAGACACAATTTTACAATTCCAGCTGCGCACATAGCACTGATTTCACTACTGACTAAACTGATTCATCCCTTTATATGAGCAGTTTTGATCATTGCAAAGAGAAGAATAAATGAAAAAACAAAATCAGGGCATTGCTATGGCACTGAAATATTATTTATACTAATTGGCATTTCCGGTTTTTTGTTGGAGTTGTAAATAGTAAATGTTCAGTATAACATATGAGACCAATTGTTTGTATAGAGAAACGGGTATGAACAGATAGATGAGATAGAGATAGATTATACGAGAATACATTTGAGCTTAATTATAGAATTATTTCTTTGGCCTTCGTTTACTATCTATTTGTTCAATATTATTTTTTCCTCACACATTTTCAGCTCACCAAAATTACACTGCCAGAGCGTGGAAGTTGGAGCTCAAAACTCGATTTCATCTTGTCTGTAGTCGGCCTCGCTATTGGCTTAGGCAATGTCTGGCGGTTTCCATACTTGTGTTATAAGAATGGAGGCGGTGCGTTTATTCTTCCATATATTTTGACATTGTTTTTAGCTGGAATTCCTATGTTCTTCATGGAACTGGCGCTGGGTCAAATGTTGACTATTGGCGGTCTGGGCGTATTCAAAATCGCTCCAATTTTTAAGGGTACGCTGACTTTAAGAAAACGCTATATCAATGTTCAATACTTTATCAATATTCGTATGACAGGAATTGGATATGCTGCGGCTGTGATGTCGTGCTGGATGAATGTTTACTATATTGTTATCTTGGCCTGGGCAGTATTTTACTTCTTCATGTCAATGCGTGCTGGTAAGTCTATGCACCCTCTCCAATAATACTCCTAAAAGCAGATCTTTTTCCTTCATACTCTAATTACAGACGTTCCATGGCGGACGTGCAACAACTGGTGGAACACAGTCAACTGTGTCAATCAGTACGAGAGGAAGAATCTCCATTGCTGGGATAAGATGATCAACGGATCAGCGGGCAAGGTTTGCTCTGTGGCAGCCGTAAATATTTCGACAACTGAGCTTACAGATCCGGTCAAAGAGTTTTGGGAGTATGTTACATAGAAAATTTATACTTTTTCCATTACTCCTGATATTATTGCAAAATTTGTTATATGGTTTGAAAGTAATTTTAAAAGAAACCTTGAATTTTGTATTTTTAACTGACCCTAATGAAAATATTCTAAAATAGGCGATGTTTTATATTGGTTTTAAATGGATAAATGAATTTGTAAAGTAGTTAAATTCGAGCCACACCAACTAACTAGAATATTTAGCCTATTTAGTACTATATATTTAACCTAATGTGTATTTTTTGCATAACTCATTAACAAAGACTTCAAATATTACAGGCGAAGAGCATTGCAAATATCTTCTGGTATTGATGATTTGGGTAATATCCGCTGGGAGCTAGCCGGCACCTTGCTACTAGTTTGGATTCTTTGCTATTTCTGTATTTGGAAGGGCGTTAAATGGACCGGCAAAGTCGTATACTTCACTGCACTGTTCCCATATGTTTTGCTGACCGTTTTATTGATTCGCGGAATTACCCTGCCTGGTGCACTCGAGGGTATCAAGTTCTATATCATACCCAACTTTTCAAAGCTCACTCATTCTGAGGTATGTAGCCAAACTCGTGGCATGAATAGAATTCTTCACGTTACGCATTTCTCTTCAGGTTTGGATTGATGCCGTAACGCAAATCTTCTTCTCATATGGATTGGGCTTGGGAACTTTGGTGGCTCTCGGAAGTTACAATAAGTTTACGAACAATGTGTATAAGTAAGTTCAGCCTATCTGACGAAGAAAACATAGTTGTAATGCATTGATCTAGGGACGCGCTGATTGTGTGCACAGTCAACTCGAGCACGAGTATGTTTGCGGGCTTCGTCATATTCTCAGTTATTGGATTCATGGCTCACGAGCAACAAAGGCCAATAGCGGAGGTAGCAGCATCAGGTGCGTCTTATCAAACTTTGCTAATGCCATAGATATTTGAATACAGAATATCGTCTTTCGTTTTAGGCCCTGGATTGGCATTCCTTGTGTATCCGTCGGCGGTGCTGCAGCTTCCAGGATCTCAAATTTGGTCATGTCTCTTCTTCTTCATGCTCCTTCTTATAGGTTTAGATTCGCAGTTCTGTACTATGGAAGGCTTCATCACTGCCATCATCGACGAGTGGCCACAGCTGCTCCGCAAACGCAAGGAGATCTTCATAGCCATCGTTTGCATGTTGAGCTATTTAGTTGGGTTAACCTGCATAACACAAGTAAGTCCGTGATAAGTATTTGTATTTGTGCCTTAATTTAGTTATAAATAATATAAAGTTAGCCCATTTGCATGATAGCTCTTGACACCCGATCAATAGCTGTTACCAAAAAATTAACACTTTAAATTGATTGATGAGCATAATTTTAGTAGCTTCCTACCATTTGACTAAACTTACATTGGAAATATTTAGCTAAATTTATTAAGAGGTTTTTACAAAAACCTCGTTTTATTTCAACATATTAAAAAAAAAAAAATAAATAAAATGTGAAAATTTATATATACGTGTAAAAAATAAATGCTGTTATTTGAGTATCAGCCTCTATAACTAATTGACTTAAAGATAAGCTTTCAGGTATCATTTAAAAACACATATCACAGTGAAGTCAATTACAAAGCGCAACAATTTTTTATGAAATTTAGTAATTAAGAATCAGATTTTATACTTTTCCGAAAAGTTACGATGAGCTCGAAATATTCCAACTAAAAAGAGCATAAAATTTGTTTTCTGAGTTCTTTTGAGGTCAATAACAATGAGATACTTTTTATTTTTTAACTTTTAAATGCTACTGCATTTTCAACCTTTTTTAAACTCATTAAAAACTTTATCACCAAAATGTCGAATAAATTGAACAGTTACATATATAAGTATATATCCTTTGCCACTTCGATATATTTATTGAATCTTAAGAATAAATAAGCATTTATTATTTTCAGGGTGGCATGTATATTTTCCAAATACTTGATTCATATGCAGTGAGCGGCTTTTGCTTACTTTGGCTTATATTCTTTGAGTGCGTCTCAATATCGTGGTGCTATGGTGTAGATCGTTTCTACGATGGCATCAAAGACATGATTGGATATTACCCAACGGTTTGGTGGAAGTTTTGCTGGTGTGTCACAACGCCTGCAATATGTTTGGTAAGTCCTAGCCACTTGAAAAACCCAACATCAGACTAACTTAAATTATATTTTTGGGTTTGCTTCCATAGGGTGTGTTCTTCTTTAATATAGTGCAATGGACGCCAATCAAATATCTGGACTACAGCTATCCATGGTGGGCACATGCGTTCGGCTGGTTCACTGCATTGTCTTCGATGCTGTACATTCCAGCCTATATGTTTTGGCTATGGAAGAGAACGCCTGGAGACTTATGCGATGTAAGAATTCACAGTATTTTTACAAACTTACATTTTTACAATTTTTTTTTTTGGCATGCCATATATATAAATCTGATTTGTATTCATGGTCTAAATGTTTAACTTTTATCAGAATGAAGAATATTCAGTGCACAATACTATATGTAGTTAAAAATTAAAGTTTATTGGATTTTGAAGACTTCCAGCATTGAATTGACAAAACAAAATTGATGATCTCTCCTTTTATAGGCACTTAACCAAATATACATAATAAGCAACCTTTTTTTAACCGTTTATATTTGTATACCTTTATTTATACCTATTCATTACAAATCTTTCAGAAAATACGTTCAATCGTTCGAATTGATGAGGACATTACGCGGTTACGTGAGAAAATGCAGCACGAAGCTTATGCTAAGGAAGTTGAATTCAATTCATAATAGAATTCGAATCAATAACCGAAAAGTACTCGCCAGTCTTACAAATAATTCAAATTGCAATATTTTATATACGATTTTGATGCAGCTTTAGTTGTAGAATTGTTGTACGTTGTACGTGTATAAGTAATATTTTGTTTTTGTTTTGTTTTTGGTATAGCAACAACAGCCCAAAGCGTTTCAGCGTTTCTGAATGATTCATTTGTGTCAATGTAACCTTTGAGCTACATTGAATTTGATATGCTCTTAATGTTGAGATATATTTTAATTTAATTTAGGTTAGTCGTCACAATTTATTCTATTGTAGAGTGTTTTGTGTGTTGCCTTTTCGCAGGCAATTGATAACATACGAATGCAATGCAATTGATCAAAATTATGAAATTGATATTTAAGTGAATATGCCTAAGTTCTAATTAAAGTTAAAGTACATACATACATACATACATGCATACAAACATACATTCATGTGCATAGAATTTATGTACTATAATGTATACAGTACGTCAGTGGCTTACTATAATTAATTAATATATTAATTTAGTCTTAAATTATTTATACAAACTAGAGATTATTTAGCTATTAAATTACCTTCATATCCATAATGCACACCTACATTTATCGAAATACATTGCTCTTCGGTATCAAATGCAGAGATAACTCACAGAAACAAAAGTAACGATGAGTATGTACATAAGTCTACATATGGAATATATAAAGTATTTGCGCAATTTAGTTATATGAACTGTTTTAGATGTTAAGACGTCGCTTGCTTGTGTCAATTAGTATTATTTCTTATTATTAATCATCAAATTAAATAAACTGTTACCATTCAATAACTTCATGTGTTTTTATTTTCCCAAAATAATATTATTGATTAGTGGGATTAATTTCTTAATTGACTTGAGTAATTTTATTTAAATCTAGCGATTTTTAAGAGAAGATTGTGGATTGTATAGAAAACGTTAAATATATATATATATATATCAATAATATATATCAATAAATATCTATTGTTAGACTGATATATATATATATATATATATATATATATTTATAATATAAAAAATATTTATTTCCCTAACTATATTTCTTTTATTAATTTATTGCATAACAAATTTATTATATTATTATTATTTTAGTTACAAGATATTCGATTTCCGAAATTAATTATTATTAGTGTTCGAAAATGGAATAGCTCTTAATTAAAAAAAATTTATTTATTTATTTTTTACTATTATTATTTGTGTTTGTTTTAATATGTTTGTTTTATTAATTCGTGAAATGTACAAAATATTGGAAACATGTCAAACATTTTTTGGTATTTTTTGTAGATACCATCACAATGAAAGAAGTCTTTAAGAGCAATAAAGCTTTCATCCTTATCCTGCACCTTTGCCATTTAGAGTTAGGAAGTGAACAAAGAGAGCATCATGCAAGAAGCCGCACATAAGATAGTGTTTTGTGGTTGAAATAAGTGACTTTTGTGAAAGTTTGACAAAAAATATGTGAAACTATTTTTAAGGCTCAGCAGAAAAATGAGGCAGAAAGAAAATAAATTGGTGGCAGCAACGTAAGCCCACTTCAGTGAATGGTAGGCGCATTTTATTATATGCAGGACACTGACAAACGAAGGCTTACGGCTTATGGCATCCTTTGCCATTGACACGGACATCGCAGCTGCCCTTGACTGAGGGAGTTTATTACTGTGGGAAGCACTGTCCTGATCTGTCAGCTGACATCCTCTGTAGCCAGCTATTGACTTCGGGTATTTTGCTTTAAAATTTCTTTTTGTACTTGTTCACGAAGTGAAAACTGTATATTGGGCGTATATCCGTCTGTCTGTATGAGCGCAAGCCTTTTTTGCCCGCTTTTGGAGCTGGTGTAAAATAATTCATGTTTTTGCTTCCGTTGGAAGATTTTTTCAATAAAAAATACTATATTTTATTACGTAAACAAAATTATTTAAGGTCATAAGGAAAAATTTGGCAAAAACGAAATTATGTAAATGTATTCCTGCTGAAAACCAAATATAAAAAAAATAGGCATTAAGTATCCGTTGGATTACCGTTGCTAAAAAAAAAAAACAGTTATATGAAACTGTAGAGTTTGAATGTGAAGTATTCGATACGAACGAAAAGTGGAAATAAATTGTTCAGTAGCTTTATAATTTCAGTGCAATAGGTATATGTGGTCAACGATTTAAAAGAAGTATATTTTTTACCCATCGCTATACAGTCAATAACTAAGAACTATTTTATATTACTTCAATATTAATAACAATTATTATTTAACAAATAAATTTAATCCTTAGGAAATAGGCATATGTCAAAAATCATTTAGTGTGCATTTATTTGTCGACGTGAAACATATTTAAAGTGTTTTGATACGAAAAGCTTAAAAATATAATTGATATGATGGTCAATTATTCTGATTACACATACTAAGTTAAACGAAGGCAAATATATACTTATAAGTAGGTGTATAAAGATAGCAGTGTTTTATAACAATTAACTCTCTTTGCCTAATATATATAAATATTTTTTCTTTAAATTCAAGAATTAAATGGGGATTTTCTTATTATAAATAAATAAAATATATTTTTCAACCAAATAAATAATTGTTAAGGGTATGTGAATTTTAACATTTTAGTAATGCAAAGTATAATATTTAGTATATTCATTTGCAAATTATTAAGACCACAGTCTTAAACCTTTAATAACTAATCAGTAACTAGCAAATATAATTATTGTATTACATCTAGTTACTATTATTGCGAAACATTCATAAATATAATATGACATATTAAATTGTATTATAAATAGCAGATATGAAATCTAGAATAGTAATCCTAGAGCCAACAACACCGCATAATTGTAACGTCTGATACAGCCACGCCATTATAAATGAAATATGTTTGCAAGTGAAGAGCATTGCAAATGGGCAAATGCGCAAACCTTTCATGATGCCATGAGGCTTCATTTCTGAGTTCGTGTTTCGTCCTAACGTGGCTGAATGTGTGGGGCTGTTATGGGGGCCCCACTCCGCAGCTAAATGAGTCCCAGGGGCGTGTTTCTGCAGCCCACATAGCCTCCGATAAATTGCTCGACAAATATTTGCTACCTACACAGATCTGTTGCTAGTTTCACCTGACTGTACCTGTGCTGCAGGCCCATTGTGCTGTCATTTGCAAAAATTTAATTGATTTCGCTTTGTCTGCGTCTGAGTTTGACTCTGAGTCGTTTCTGTGCTGTCGTTTCTATGACCTCCTTGACTTACACAAGTTTGCCCCATAATTAAGATGAACACAAATGGGACAAACAAAAATTAAGTGCGTTGCCCATAAATGTGCGTCATCTCCTGCGATTCGGGTTGCTTATGGCTTAACTTGATGCTCAACAAATTTCTATTAATTGTAATTTGTGTGCCATTCGATGCGGCATTTGTCTGTACTGGGTCGCCGTCATTTGAGGTTGGATAAATTATTCCATTCACCCAATCAAATCTTATAGGAAAAGACTGAAATTGGAAGATGCCCTACAGGGATTAGGATTCGTAGAAAACAGATATCCATAACACCAAAAAGAGCTAGAAAAAAGAAGATTCAACAGTTAGTTGATACTATTTTATTGAAGATCATTTTTGTCCAGTTCAATGATGGAGAAACTCTTATACAATGCGTTTTATTGATTGTTATATTATTATTGTTATTGATTGAATATATTATATACGATAGCAATACGTATTTATATATATTATTATGAATAAGAAATTAGAAAAAAAGGCATTGCTAAATTGTCATAGGAGTCATAGGAGAGCAGTTATCCGTTTTTTGGTGATTCCGAGTATTAAAATTATTTACTTAATAACAGTTTTTGATAAAAAAAGATTAACATATTTATAAAATACAAAATGTAAATCATTAACTGATGCTTACCAGATTCTTTATTATTATTATTCTAAGACGACCGCATGCATTTTCATTTTTTCAGATAGCTCTCAAGAGTCTACATTCACATCTCTTATAATATCGTTCACATTCACTTTTTTAATGTCATTGTCAAGTTTAGCCTTTAAGAGGTCTTACAGTTTCTTGTTGAAACGAAATTCAGATTATATTAATCAGTCTGATAAAGAAATATAAGGGAAAGTCTTGTAACAAGTATATTAGGGTGGATGTACAGTTTGTAGTCATATGTTGCTGATGGCTTGCTTATTATGTCTCCGACCAAGGGTACGTTGAATTTTGTACATCTTCATTGTTGAATATGTGCCACTCAACACCGCTAACACTTCTGAGGAGTGGTGGTCTGAGTGGTACGAGCTTTGTTTAGATGAAATTCTCTTTCGTGCTGCTATTCAGTTTCAATTTTTCCATTTATATTGTTATGTTATATATTTTCTTGAGTTTGTGTATATGAAGAAACCCACTTCCAAGAGCAATTTATTTACCACTCAACGAAAAGATACATATAAGTACATACCTAGTCATGGCTCAAACTTATGTTTCTATCTTAAAAGTATTCCTTGTTTGCACTGTAACACTTTGAAAAAAGAATGATTGAGTTAAGACTTTCCACTGAAGGACGACGGCCTTTGAATAATGAGTACGAAAAGAGGAATGCAAGAATGTGCTATATCGTATCTTGTTGCATATCTGTGGTTCGGTGCTGTACAACTACTTTTTACGCTCGTATCTGGATTGAAGTACGTGTCTCTCTAAACTCATAAATTGTAGCCAACACCCGCCGTGCCGAAACCAGTCCAGAGCTGAAAAATCGGTCTGCCAGATTGGGCCCGCAGACGAAAATCAATTGAATTGTAATTGAATTGCAAACACTTGAGAGTCAAAAACCACCGAGGAAACGTATGAATATTTTATGTGAACGATTTGGCACTGAGAACAACGAACAACGAACAATGAACAAAGGGAAGTTTCCTACATTGTGTTGTACTCCGAAGTTTTAATAAATACCCTAGAAAAAGCATTGTATCATTTTCGATGGCTCATTGGCTCTGGGAAACTCATGAATCACAATATTTACCGAATATAAATAAGGCTTAGCAGCATCAAAATAATTTTATTAAATCAATACGTTTAAATTTTTATATTTCGTATTTAAATTATTTGATAATATCCTTTTTCTAGGGTGTTAAGGATGTAGGGAAATATAAAAGTGTCCAAATGCTTTTACCCAAATTACCCTCAAAATATGCAAAAACGGAAAATAAATTTCGTCCTGGGAACAGTGGAGTTTACAAAATATTCATTTTGTTACAGCCAGTGGGAACAAGAAGAAGAAGGATGGTGCGTACAATGGAGCGTATGAGCAACGATGTCAGCACGTACGCATATCCTTCATTTGCGCAGAGAGAGGGAGAGAGCAATTGGCAAAAAATCGAATTGGAAATGTTTTTTAAGGGCATCCAGAGGCCCTCAAGTCGACTCCGACTTGCCACAAAGAAGCATAAAACAAACCGGAAGTGTAAGCAATGGCAACGGCAACTCCAACTGGAAACGAATGAGGAGCGAAAATGTTGAAGTGGTCATGCATGAACAGTAAATGAAGAAGCCGCCACGACGCTCTGTCTCTGTCTCTGTCTCTATGCCTGTGTCTGTGTGCGTTTCCGCCGGATGTGTCGCGAGTGCGCCATCGCGCGCACTGCGCTTTTCGACTAGAAATATAAAAACAAATTAAGCGGCTTTCATGCGAATGAATTTTTGACTTAAAGCACTCATCTCCGCTTGCCGCATCTATGTAAACTTCTAATTCGCGACATCTTACACTACTATTCAAAAACACTATTAAACTGAAGACAAATTCAACCGATCGATGAATTTAAAGGGTGTTCAATAAGAGCTGAAAACATTTTTGGAATGCATATTTATATAAGTTCGGTAATGAAAATAGTCCATACTAATCAGTCCGTTCATGTTTTTAGCTTAAACTACATTTTAATAATTTAACAATCTTCTAAATTATTGGGAATCAAAAAGATTATGGAATCAATTGTCGACCTAAAAACAAACAAGCCAAGTTTGTGTGATTTTTATTATCAATACATAATATATCTTACAGTATAGATGTTTAAAACAATGAGAATTGACCTTTTCGGCATACGCTTGAAGCGCACTGATTTCTAGGTCCCCTATTTTTGTTGACCAATTAAGAAAGTAAGGGACTAGAGCAAATACAAAGACTTAACAAACAAAAAAAGTTTGTTCTACTAGATATCACAGCTACGTCTTGTATTGCAACTTGCAAGTGGCATATCGTATTTTATAGCTTTAACAAAACGTCCAGATATTCGTAGTCAGTGAGAGAGAGAGAGAGAGAGAGAGAGAGGGAGACAGACAGCTGTTGAGGATCTGTGCTACTGCTAGGGCTGTTAAGCATTCAGAGCATATGACCAGGTAACAGAAATCTGTTAAATATTAACATCATATCAATGCGAAAGTGTATTTATTCTTGTCTCTCAAATGTAAATAATAACAATTGATCATAGCTCGCAAATAACTGTTGACCTTTACTTGATGTATGCAGATAAGTGTCACTCTAAAAAAAAAATGAGAGAACAACCGATTCAGTCGGCGATCGGCCGAACCTTTTTTTTTCTTTGACTTAAAGGAAGTTTGTGTATGTATTAAAATGTATGCTAAGACTCGTTTCGTTAAAAACGTCAATAGTGTGAATGTGAATGTGAAGACCGTTTGTATTGACTTTTCAAGCTAATTTACTTCATATAATGCTTTTTAATATACTCAATTTCCTTCTTAATATGCAGAATAAATTAGTTTACGTCAAATTCTATATTTCTATATTAAATGTTCTGTTTCTTAAATGCTTGGCAATGAAAATAATACATAAAATAATACATTAATATTTTGTAAAAATTTGTTCCAATTTTTTTGTTATCCTGAGCTTTAGTAATTAAAATATTTCGAACAAATTTTTAACAAATTCCAATGTTTTATTCTTATTTTTTCAATCCCGAGCACTAATGTAATTCAAATACTTGTAAAATGCTTTTTAATAAAATTCCATTGGCTGCTCGTCAAAGGCGACGCTCTTCGTTCATTTTTTGAATATTCATAGAGAAATTGGAATTCATGTTAAATCAAGAATTGAATTAATTGAAAATGTTCGCAACATGATTACTCACATACACACACACACACATACCCACACCCACAGATGGGTGGAGATTGGTGTGGAAGGTGTGTAAGGCACCTGGGCTCCGGCAGGTGCTGCAGACCTGAAGCATTCATATTGCCTTTCGCACCTTGTGCGGCACGTGTCTTCTGGGATGCAGTCGCACACACGTGTAATTCATCTTTAATATTTTCCTTATGCATATTTGCCAAGACCTGAGAGTCAACGAGTTCTCCTTGCGCTGCCTTAGGCTGCCTTCGGGAGCAGTGCAAATGTTATTTCGCTTAACTCGAATATGCCATTATACACATCACACACACACGCACAGCCACACATGTATACAAAGTTACAGTTTGCGCTGGTAAGGAGTCCATAGAGTTTGAAACTTTTATGATTGCTGCTGATGCCGTTTTTCCTGCTGTTTCTGAAGCTGTCGCCGCTGCTGCTGCTGTTGCTACTGCTGCTGCTGCACGCGTTACAGTCTTTCAACAAGCGCCATCGGCTAGATTGTCATATTGCAGAAGATAACAACCTGGCAGATGGACAATCCGACAGCAGGAGGGACAACTACATGCATATCCTTTTCCTTACATGTCGATGATGTCGCTGTACCTCATCATACCTCGCGTACCTGCCCAAGTTTCTCCTTTGGGACTGCTGCCTTTTATGACGCAGGAAAATTGTGCGAGCTGCTGCTTCTGCTTTTCCTCCACTTCTCCCCCCTATCCTTCGCTCCACCTCTACTCTCACATCTTCCGCTGCGCTGAGGAAGCTCTGTGTACTCAACAGCAAATGCATTTTGCAAGTGCAACTGGCAGCACCAGCAGCAGTCGTAACAACAAAAACTTGTTGATTGTCGTTCAGGTGCAACTCCGCCCCCAAAAAACCCAAGCAAACAAGGCTACAGTGAGTTAAGTGTGAATGCATTTCAGTTGAATTTGCGCATCTCTTAAAGACAAGCATTTCACGTAAATTAACTGAAACACGACGGGATGTCGATTAAGGCCACTTCACAGCAGTCCTTGTGAATCCACTTTACAGCCTGACAACATGGAAATTAGATCCATGCTCACACATGCACACCGTGTGTGTCTATCAGGATGCTTCGCTGGGAGTGACGTGGACAAGTGTTAAATAGCGTTGCTAATGGCAGTTGAATCCTAAAAGTCCTCTCCCATCAACATGCCCAACAGATGTCAATTGCTGTTGCCGATAGTGCAGCTCTGACAGGTCAGGAAATTATGTGAATATTTGTGATTTAAAATATTGCGATTTAAACGATTTACACACATTCCAGCATAGCAACCAATGTGTAAGTTCTGCCTTAAATACTTTGCAAATATAATATGCTGTTATTAAATATTTAACATTACCATTAAATGTTCTTTTGTGTCTGTTGTAGATAAAGATAAAATTTAATAATGAATACTCATACAATAAGTGAGATACAATCAATACAAATATTAACACTGAAATCGCTTTTCTTTCGCTTGTCAAATATATAACAAAAAAGCAGTAAAAACATTGTATTTGAGTCCAACCGACTGTGTAAAACGTTTATATAGGTTTATATAAGAGTAGGTATGTATTTCAAATATCCTTTTTGCAGCTTCAAAAGCGTTAAGGATACGAATGGACCGAATGGCCGAAAATTTCAGAAAATCAATAAACTCTCCCACTTTGGAAGGGAGTTCGAGTATAGCGAAACAGTGGCTCTTATTAAATTCTTGTTTGATGGCTCACAACATTTTTGCTGGCAACAGAGGCAAGAATTATTTGAAATACTTAAGATTGTACTTTAATCTTAACATTTTGTCATTCCAGTAAAGACATTTGAGTCTGCAAAGTACAATGAAAGGTAGCTTTTGATAGGCACAAGAACTTGCTTCAAATCGTCAGACTTGAATTTGAAATGTAGCAACAAAATCAGAGTTTTAGTTGGTGCTAAAATTCTTGTTTTACATGGAAGTATCTCATTCTACATACATCTACAATATGCATATAGATATGTTCATAAATATAGTAGCACTTTGTCACTTTGACAACAAAGATGAAATTACTTTGATTGGATATGCATATATCTGCATAGATATAGTTATTGAGAAGCAAGTTTAGATATACATATAGTATGAAAGCAAATTGTACAGTATTGAGTAGTCGTTATCATATGTATGCCTGGCTGTTTTAATGGCATACTTTGCACTCTGTTCTACGCGCTGAAGTTTCGCTGATTCTGTTGAATCTCTTGAGAACAAAGCAAGTAGGCGGTCCAATACAAATACCTA
Source organism: Drosophila hamatofila (assembly GCA_035045345.1). Lineage (NCBI taxonomy): Eukaryota > Metazoa > Arthropoda > Insecta > Diptera > Drosophilidae > Drosophila > Drosophila hamatofila. The sequence continues at coordinate 4,705,355 of JAWNPA010000001.1, forward strand.
ATTAATGGGGTCTTAGCACAACTACACCTCGGGTGCACAAAAGCGTTTAATTACAAATATGTTCGCCGACCTATGAGAAGCAATACGCCATCGGCGAGTTCTCGTGCCAGAAAGGCCAGCAGCAGGAGTAAATCAGTTTCGTGTTGTTGGCAGGCCCAACGTTCAAATGCAGATCCAGGAACGCCTTGAATTATGTTCGGGCTGTTCATGGGCTGCTCATTTAGATGCCGCAGAGTTCTCGTAGGCAATTCTGGGTCGATGCTGCTCTCCAATTTATGGGGGCTGAAAACACGAGTACACAAGCATAAGTATATCAGCTTGAATATCTATGAGTATAAACAATATTCGCACACAGAGTAGGGACTAGTTGAACGTTCGCTTAAGTTATAATTGGAAGCTGCATTAGTTATTACATTTAATCAAATGCGATTTTATTTGAGTTCGGGTTTTCTACAATACATATACTTTTGACCATGATGAGCAATCATTTAGGATAATCCCTTAATTGACTGATGTTTGCTTTGCAAATAGAAGGAGTGCCAAGTTGTAAGACAAGCTCCTTCATACATGGTCTATCACTTCCGACTGCGTAATTTCTGTGAGGTTGTGTGCGTGTGTGTGTGCCACGTAAGGAAGCAAAGACAACAACTCCCGGTTAGAGCAGTGATTTGCAGTGCCTTGTGGCAAGGGAACAGACAATTTTGCAAATTTCCTAATTGCACTCGGTTTGGCTTGCTCGCTTGGCTTACCACACTGCCAACAATTTTGGGGTAAATGTCAATTGATGCAGGTGGAGGATACCAGAGGACAGGCTGCATCACTTTGAGGGCCAATTTGATTTCAGACTTGTATGCATTTGTAATGACTGTTCTTGTGGCAGCTTCGGTATGGAAACTTAGTGTCGATGCCATAAAATGGCAACCAAGGAGATATATATACATACATATATATATCAATATATTCAATGGTCGTCTTGGCTAATATATTAATCAGGCAATATTGCACAGTTTATGCATAATCTAATAAACCAATATAGTATATCATGGGTGAAGAACAATATGCGCCCGAAAGTAGGCAATGATTTTAAGCAAATATGTTAAACAATAGCTTCAATTGTATTAAAGGCATTAACCAATCATAATTAGAAAATGAGTTGTAGTAAATAAATAATTTAGAAGGAACGGCTTAAACTGCAGCAAAAAAGTGTTTAACTAACTGAACTCCGCAGATAAAAATACAATTTAATCTAATTTGCTTTAGTGTTGACAAAATATACTTGGGCGTGTTTATACATATTCCAAAATATAATGCGCACAACATCCAAATTCGTAATTCATAAACGTGAATGTGCATATCGCTTATAAAAGCACATACATATACATTCGTATCTGCCTGCCTGTGTTTATGTCTGTGCCAGCTGTGTTGATTTAGAGACTTGGCACGTTTTCCAGTTGCACAACCTTTCCATGTGCTCGCAATTGCAATTATATGAGCCTGTTGAAAGCTCTGGCAATCCCAGATGAGTAGCCTAAACATTGAACAATAGTAATACCACATAGAGCTTGTTATCGAAAAGTCGAGCATGATTATAGCTTGACGGGCTTACAAACAGAAACAACAACACTGCCCAACAAAGAATTGGGGTACTAGAGTAAAGTGTAATCAATTAAATTAGTTTTTTATCATAAAAGATCAGTTTTATCAAAAATGGCCATATTGTTCAATTAGGTTTAAATAAAAGCTGTGGCTTTAATGCTAATAAATATAACAAATAGTATATGCATATATACTTATATATATGTATATAATATTTATGATATAATTTAATTCTGTATTTTTTTTTAAATTAAATGAAACTGTTTCGACATGAACAGACACACCGTTTGAGTAAAATTTGACTTTATACGAGTGGCATAAAAAATTACAATTTTGTCGAACAGCGTAATTGTTAGTTTTTATCAGCATAATGAAAACAGCGCTGCAGACTCGAATTAAATCGACTGGCTGAAGAGCACTTTTCCGACTGAATTGCACAGAATTATGATGACGAGGTTTAAATTCTACCAAATCAAATGGATACAGCGGATGCGGGGCATGTCAACTTATCAACAGCAACAGCAGCAACAACAACAACAACAACAACAAGGATAACAGCCAGCGTGGCAAGGACAATTCGTACAACATTTTAGTCATTATAAATGTCATCAAGCATTATTTTTTCCATCAACTGTCGCCAGTTTCTGGCGAAATGTTAATGGCTTTTTCGGCGGGCTGAGCAAGAGGGCTGGGAAAGGAAGAACGCTTAAACTACTTGACAGTGGGCATTAATGCTGAAACTGAAACACAATGTACTGCAGGGCTAGACGTTTTTAATGAAACAAAATTAAGCGGGAAATTGAAACCGGACAGGGTGTTAATGAGAAAGCTATGTAATTACACTCCATGGCATTAACGAGTGACTTCATTTCGGGAGCGGGTGATGTCTTATGTCACTTAGTTATCAACAGCTCACCAAGTTCAACTAAATAACACGTTATTACATTCCTTAACACACATAATCATAAATGAGGCAATAATTATGTACCTGTCATAAAAATGAATTCTAATATAACCTAAAGTAGTAGAGGTTGTTGGGCTTCAGGCAGTTGAGTTGTCTCTGAAAGTCATTAAATTAAATTAGGGACGGCTTTTCGGATTCTAACGGAATAAGAATAAGACGACAAGCCTTTATAGTGTTCTCAGGGATATTTAAGGATAAAAAAAGGAAAAGTTGGTAGAATTTAACTATGTTAGTTAATTAAAAATTCTATTGATTTCACAGAATATTCAGTTTAACCCCGGACAGCAAAGCAATAACTGAAAAGTTATAATCCTATCTTGACAGGAGTGAGAAGCGACATAATTAATTATTAACTTTTCAAGTATTTTTAAAATACTGTTAATTGGAGCTCTACTTTGTATCTGTGGATATAAAGCACGTAATGTAATTCGAATAAACAAATAAATAAAACAGTTATTTACCAATTCGTTAAAAAGTTTAAATGTATTATGCAGTAAATTTTAGGAGCCCTGTGCTCGGTCTCCCTGGGCTTGCTTACTGTGGGCTTACTGCTGCTGAGCAAATGAATAACAAAGGCATAGAAACCATAAACAAGCAGTTATACCTTTTTAGTAATTCCACGAACGCTGAAGCCACAAGTTGAATACTTTGGACCTTGCCATCGCACACAATCATAGAAAGCTGTATAATATGTATAAAGAATATTTCATGATTTCTATATATATACATACAATATGTATAACAGAGAATTTTAGGAATCAGCTTTGTGACACAAATATTTTATTTTTTAATTTAATAACCTATGATAATATGTATTAATAGTCACATTTTCTTCAGAATGTTACTGCCCAAAAATTGATTACTATATATGCCAATGAAATAAGTAATATGAATATTTAAAGTCAATTTCTGATGATTTAAATAATAAAAGTTGATGCAAAAAATCTCTGTGCTTAAAATATCGATTTCAGAAGATATCAGAAAATTAATTCTGCTTGATTTCACTTGAATTATTTGTATCGTGCTGAGCTGCTACTCAGACTCATTGAAAGGTGTAATTGATAACATATATAATATAGTATAATCAGATTGGAGTTTTTTGCAAAGGTTAGGAAGACATAAAGATACGTATCTAGATCGATTTGGCTGTTCGTGCTGATTATGACATTAAGCTTTTTAAATTTTAGTTTACCTGCTTTTGTCTGTAAGACGATAATTCATAATCGATAATGGAAATATAAATATTCTATTTAAATTTTAAGTTTTAATGGCTTAAAAGTCCTGTTTCGTACTTAAGTTTTTCGTTTAATGGTATTGGGTTTTCTAAAACCTAGCCGAATACTAAGTGGGGGACTGGATACAACAATTAGTGTTTCTATTATGCTGAGGAAAAAGCCGGCTGCAACAATAATAAACAATCGGCAGCAAAATGCTGAGAGAATGGAAGGTCAGAGCAGCTTAATGCCAAATGGAAGCTATCAAGACAAAAACCTTAACTCCTCGTGTAAACAACAAAAACATTGTTATCAGACATTGATGGCGTTGGCGCCATCACGGCTCATAACAGGCAGACCAAGGAACGTTAGCTGAGATTGGAATTGGCCGTCTTAGTGTGCGGCAGTAGCTCTGGGTGTTGGTGTTGGTGTGGGTGATTCGCTTTCAAAATTTAAGCAAGTTTCAATGGACTGTAAATGAATAGAATTTACTTGGCCCACAGCTAAGTTTACGGACTGTTGTTCTCTGCCCAGAGTGCCAATGCTTGGCTCTATTTGTGCTCTAGGCTGCTGTGGGAAAGCCAGCTGCAGTTTCCTTGCTCAAGTGGCAAAAGTAGTTGAAAATAAATAAAAGCGTGCGAGCTAAAAGACCAAGCGGCAAAAGTACAATTTCTGCAAAGCAAAAAAACTTTAGTGAACTTTCTTATGTTAGCTGAATTTTGATTTACGACCACTTAACGTTTTTTATGGCTCCAGACAACAGAGTGCGTTTGTGTCCGTCTCAGCTCTAATGCCTACAGATACATAAATTGGATCCCAACGTTTCTGTTTAGAACATTATTTCCAGTGAATTTTTAAGCAGTTTCTTAGCTTGTGTGTGTGTTTGCCATGTAAGTAGTTTTTCATTTCGAGTTAAACAAAAACAAATTGCAGGCGGGCGGAGTTACTATTCAATACTCTGTTTACGGAGCTCTCAAACTAAAAAAATCGTGTACACGATCTATAGTAACTGGATCACAAATATTTCTTTGATATAAATTTATAAATTACAATATATTAATTAAAATATATAAATTACTATACATAAATTACATCGACACAAATTGTTTATATATATTTTTTATATGTATGTTTTATATGATCTTCAATTCTTATTTTATTCATTTACAACTGCTCCTAATAATCACACAATATCACAATATGCTCTCTCGAATACCAATTTCTAGTCGTCTTCTCTTCGTTTACCGACACTTAACTCATAACGACCCTGTTCGAATGGCCTAAGATGCCATCTCGCTGTCACTCAGCAGCACTAGAAGCAGCCATAGCTTTATTTACCTCTCTCTCTCTCTCTCTCTCTTACGCAGTGAGTGTTAGAGGGTACACAAGCCAGAAATGAGATTAGTGTAGCTAAGACGCAAACTCACTTAGATAATATGTGTACAACACAAACAACCACTGCAATATAAATATGGCTGTTTAAGTAAATATAGAAGAGTATAAACTATATATGTTTTTGTATATCAGTATATGTATATGTAAATTGCTTTCATGATGACTAACAAGATAATCAATACAAAAAGAAACAAAGAAAAATGAGTACATGGAATGAAATAATTAACATATAATAATATAATATACATATATGTAATATACATATGTATGTAACAATCAGAAGTAGGCGAAGTGGACATTTAAGTGCATATATTCTTGATTGGTAAATCGATCTGCAATAATTTACTCCAATGATTCTGTGCGTGACTGAACATTTACATAATATGTATGTATATGTATAGTTTCGACCGTATTTAATTCTGTCTGGCCTACGATATGTATCGATATTCGTATTTAAATTTAGATATGAAATCACTTGATTATAAGAGCTATGTATGTAGTTAAATAAAACTGCTATACTATACTATACAGTGTATCAAAAATGTCTTCAAGAGGAACTTTTTTCTTTTGGAACGAATAAAACATACATATATGTATGTTTGTATGTATGTAACGCACATGCTTATAACTTTCGCTTTTGTCTGCACCTAAAGTTCTACGAAAGAAAGGTAAGATAATGAGCTAATCAATCTATTAATGCATTTTTATTTTGTTAGACGGTAGAGTTAATTAATCAGATAAGAAGACCATATTTTCGTTATATAGTACATGTTTTATGCGTTACCGAAGAAAAAAGTTCATGCTGTACAAAGACAATATTGGTACACTGTATTGAATGAATATGTTTATGCAGAACATTCATAGTACACCGTTTCAACTCAATTGCATATTCTTAAATACTAGGTATTTTATATACTTAAATTTTCGTGCATGAACGCAGTTGGCTTCCATATATTTCAGCTCTAGAAGTTACACAAAGATCGTACTAAAAACGCAAAAGTTAAAATCTCATTTCTCATGTTGGAAAAGCAAGCACAGCTGCAGCATGAAATGCGCATTAAACGGCGTGCGTGCGTGCTTTTGTGTGAGTGTTCACACACATATATGTATACTATGCATGTGTGTGTGTGTGTGAATGTGTGTGATGCTGGAATACTTAAAAGAGCAGCAACAGCAGCACCTCAATGCTTGGCTCTGACTATTTTCTAGACAGATATTCTCTTCTTAAATAGCTTAAATACTCCTCGTTGCATATTGCAATCATTTCGCACCCTGATCCAGATGAAAATTATTTATTTATAAGTGAAATATTATATTTATTGCATTTTATATGACTCAAGCGGCAGACATATAAAGTATCTCGAGTATCGCCCATGTTTCATCCCCAATATTTATTCAGTTCATTAAGGTGGATCCGGATTGCAATGGCTTTGCTATAAGAGTACAAATGGTAAATTAATTCCACAGATTAAAGAGCGAAACACGAGTTGAATGATAATTATTTCAATTTTATTTATGGAAATGCAAGTATACGATATTAACGTTGCTTTCCTAATTTTAATAAGAACGATTATGCTTGTATTTCTGTATATTTCAATTATGTATGTGCGTGTGTGTGTGAGTGTGTGTAAATACACATTAAATACGTTTTATTTTGTTGTTGCTGATGTTTTTTGGTTTGGTTTTTATTTATCCTGTATTGTATTAAATGCGAACACACATTGCACATTTGTGAGATAATAAATATTTTGCATTCATATTTTTACTTAGTGGCATATAATTTAAAGTTGCGGGATCTGGTTTGAGCGTTTGGTTGCGAATAACTGTATTTCATTTATTATTATTGCATAATTGATGACGACAGTAATATCTCGTTATGATGCACTTGCTAAGTGCCAGCGATTCACTCGCCCCTGGCAAATTGCCAGACATTTATTTATTTTATTTTATTTTATTTTTATTCTGGTCAAAAACTAAACGAAATTCTAATTTACAGTTTTATTTTTGGCTTTCATTTTTGGGCGTGTCTATTGGGTGCAGAAGTTAATTAGTTTTTGTAAACATACAGACATACTGAATTCATTAAATACTCCCACTTCATTGCATTTACGGGGTATTTCGATTATGCTGTGCATGCCATGGCCTCACACAAAAAATGATTCTGTTAATATTATAATCTTTACTCTTGTTTTTTTTTTTTTTGCATCTCTTTACAATTAATATTTAATTTAATTATTAAAACACAAATAAGCACTGGCCACGGGCACGTACGCACGCCTACACATTCAATTATTTAATTGCAACCTTTGAATCGTGAAACCCACATCCATCTACATATGTAAGTATGTATGTAGTGTGTGCCAATGCTTCAATTAAATACGAATACAAATTTGCTTTCTACGTGAACGTATTTAGTTATATTACATGCTTATTGTTATGCTGCTTGGGGAGTTACTTGTTAATTCGTCATTTTGATTGCTGTTAAGCCAATGCTACGTTGCTTTGGCTCCCAGTTAAAACATTATTCGCTCATTTGCTAATGAGCAAATGAAGGCCGTCGGCTGGACTGACAGACAGCCAACCAAGACTGCCAACCGCCTACTGCAAGAGACCACTGACTGCGAAAGTGGTTGCCATTGTTGTGGCTGTGGCTGCCACTGCCATGTGGCTAACATCTGTTTCGTTTGCGATGGTTTCTAGCTGCTGCCAGAGCTGCGCGCCCGTGGACGCCGCATTCTCGGTGTGATTGGGGCTGGCCCCCTCCCCAAGATGGGACATCGTTACGGGCTCATCGCGGCGCGTTCTCAACGCCTGCGGCAGTGGTCACGACGACATGTAGGTGCATTGTGTCTTTGGCTGCGGCTCCGACAGCTCGATGGGTTGGATGGCGGCGCGCTTCCAGTAGTCTCGCACCGTCTCAACGGTCTCCAGGATGCGCAAAAAGTTACGGCCCGCCAGCATGGCAATGTCCTCCTCACTCCAGTTGTGATCCTCCAGCAGGGCGGCCAACAGCTCCGGGTACTTGGAGACGTCCTCCAGGCCCAGCGGGGGCATCTCAATGCCATCGTAGCCGGCACCCAGGCCAATGTGCTGAATGCCGGCAATCGCTCGCACGTATTTAATATGCTCTATTACATCCTGCAGCCGTGCCTGACGTCCGCAGGCGACATCTTCGGGGTCGAATGAGAGCATAATGAGACCGCCGTTCTCGGCCACCAAACGCAATATATCATCGGGCACGTTCCTCGTCGAGTTGCACAGCTGTCTGGCCGCCGAGTGCGAGAAGATGACGGGCGCTCGTGTCAGCTGGAGCACATCACGTGCCGTTGCGTCCGAACTGTGTGAGAGATCGATCATCATGCCCAGGCGGTTCATTTCCCGCACAACCGCCTTGCCGAAGGGTGTCAGGCCCTGCTCCAGTGAGGAGGCACTCGACCCCGCCCAGGAGACATCGCAGCGATGCGTCAGGCTGAGATAGCGCGCGCCAAGCGAGTAAAAGGAGCGCAGCACGCCCAGCGAAGAGCCAATTGTGTGCCCTCCCTCAATGCCGATCACCGAGGCCAGCAGGCCGCGCCTGTGCGTGGCCACAATGTCCTGGGACGACGTCGCCAGCACCGTATCTCGAGCATACATGTCAGACAGCCGCCGCACAATGTCTATCTGCTCCAGTGCCAGCTGGACGGCATCCAAGCCTTGCGCCTCGCAAGGCACGTACGCCGACCTGAAACGAAACGCAACGAAAATATAAATATAAAACATAAATAGACTTAAGTTCTTATGCCCCCTTCCGGCAAAGGGTTGAGTAATTGAAAAACTTTTAAATTTATATGCTTAAGAAGAAGGCACCACGGAATATACAATCTTTTATGCTTATAATCAATTCAGAGGAGCGGATTTTAAAATGCCCAAAAGCACGTTTCTGATTTCTTTACGTAAGCTACAGCCAAATATAACCATTGAACCTGTGACCCCTGTTTTCCAACCAGAAGTTTCGAAAGTATCACGGTTATTTCTATATCTATCATATTCGTCCTTGAGGGAACCTCGTCACTAGGTAGGCATGGTCGACTCGATGTAAACTTTCAGTTGTCGAACTGACTGACAAATTCAATTTGTTACCGAATAAGTTGTCTGGCTGAAATATTTCATAATTGAAAAGTAAATTTAAAGTATTCTTTGCATTAAAATTGAGATAAATACATATAAATTTCAACGGAATAGGCTACCACTCAATTCCAGCATGTTTTGACTTTAAGATCTTTTACTTTTCTAACACTTTTTGTGCACAATTGTGAATTTATATTAAACAGTATATAATTAGCAGCCGCCAAAATGCATCAGGTGTGGACACGAGCTGAGCTATCCACAGTCGCTAAGGAAACCCATGAAATATTTCCAAGGGACTTTCCGCAGCCGAGACCAACCCCATTTGTGCCATCATACGAGAAGGAGCAGCCGGCGATGAGCCTATTGTTGGGCTGGGAATATGGTCGGACGTGGTTGAAGGAGCACAAGGAGTCGATAGAAAAGGAGACGTCCAAGCAAAAGCCCTATTTTGTTGACGCGGACTTCAGCTGGTGGGTGAGCAAGCGCACCGTGGTCCTGGATCGCCGGCAGATCTTCTCGAAGAAAAAGCAGAATCCCCATGTTAAGAACTGTAACCTGACGGCTTTTGCTCTTTCTAAAATCAATCGGCTAAAATATAAAGAAGAAGAAGCAGCTCAGAACGCCAAGGGCTCTAAGGCCTCGAAGCCAACACCATCTACCGATTCAAAGCCAACTCCCTCTGCCGATGCAGTGTCCATGACCAACACTGAGAAGGCGAAAATATGCAACTGCAAGGATTGCAAGCAACGATGCACTGGAGGCCAGGCTGCTAAAAAGACGAACCATAACCATAAGGATCCTAGGTCCACATCAATCCCTTGGTATTGAAATTAAAGACGTAATTTAATACAATCGGCTGAAACGGCCAAGAGGTTTCTATAATTCTCTAACTTAGATACGACACATTGAAATATTTTTTAACGTGTTTCGTAACTGTATTAAATTTTAATATTTAAATGACAATTCTCGTTTTTCTCTTATTGCACCCTTCATCGTTTATTATTCTCATTAGTGAGTGACTCGGCGCCTCGAGAATGTGCTGCACGTGCCCCAGCTCTTGCCAAATGCCATTATTATGCAGCGGGCATGCTAGCCATAAAAGTGGTTAACTTAAGGCACATTTGAATTTTAAATGCAAGGATATTTGCAATAAGGAAGGCCAGTAAAAACTTCTATAGCCAACTTCTATAGCAAATGGCCATGTTCGGGGGAGACTGTTCGTGTGAGTTGCGACGGAATTTTCAGTGGAAAATTGAACAATGACGACCACTAAAATTAAGTTGGAAAATGGCCCCGAGTTGCGCTTCAGTTGACGGAATGGGCGAAAGAGTTTTCGGTGTCAGAAGTCTACGAAATAAAATCGAGTGGATTGCCCATCAGCAGTTTTCCCAAACTGCAGCTGTCTGCTGCCTGTCATGCGCCACGCCCACTCTTGCACCCCGCCCTTGGCCATTTGAATTGTTTTGCCTCTGTTGCCGGCCTGGCATCCGGATAGGCATTTTGGCCGGGTGCTAAAGACTGCCTGGCAGCTGGGCCAGGTTGGCTGTTTGCCCTGCCGCCGCACTCTTTGGCCGTTGCCAAATTTTATTTTGCAGTCAAATTGTTGGCATCTCTGCAGCGTGCATTGTGTATCGTGGGTGGGTGGGCAACTGGCCGCTTGATTGTATCGATGAAGTGCGCCCAGTTCCCAGCGCCCAGCGCTAGGTAATTGTTATGGGTGGATGTCAAACATGCCTGAATGTTTGTTATCGTCGGAGAGTACTCCGTTAAAACATCGTAAAACAACTGAAATTCTCTTATACTCGAATGCCTGACCCGCAGCATGTTACAAGCATTGAAACAATGATGGCAAATATACAAAAAATATGAACCAGCAAAGGGAAGCCAGAGTACTGGAGGTTTTTCATATTCCCTTGTACTAGGGGAACAAAAATTGTTGAAGAGTTTAAAGCGAAAGGATCTGCCTTATTTAAGTAGTAATATTTATGAAAAATATTAGAATTCTTTTCTAGAATTAAATTAATTAAATGAGTTCTCTACGCACGAACATCTGCACTAATCGAACAATAAGTAGTTAATTTCGCTTTATGATCGAACTGGAGCGTAGGCTTAGCATGATCAAGACTTTGAGCTGTGAGAACGAACACGCATTGTAAGATTAGAGAGATTATATAAGAGATTATGGATGGAATAACCGCCATCTCTTTACAAATATACGTAAGTCTCTTACAAAACTAATATATTGGGCCCATTGGCACTCTTGAATTACAACAAGACATCTAGCATTGTTTGCGTCTAATAGCTAACAGCTAATAATCTTTGATATCTGGATTCGCTAAAGTAAGTTCGTAAGAGTAAATTAATTATTAAATTATTTATAAAATTAAATAATAAATAAACTATGTAGTAAATCTCTGTTAGTTATATAAATTAACTCTTTGAATAAATAACATAAGCACTTACCAAACTTGCACACCGACTAGTCCTTGCTTGAGCCGTTCCATATCCGTTTGGGCCCAGGTGGGCCGCACCCACATCGACTTATGATCAAGGTCGTGACTGAGATGAACCAGCTCCAAACTGCTGTGCGCATACTTGCGCACGTTCCAGGCGAAGTTGTTGTGCCCGTCGACGAGCGGAACTTCTCGCAGGATGCGCCTAACGATGCGAAGTCTTTGGGCATGAGAGTTGCGGCTGGGCGACATGAAAAAGTGTTGGTAGGCCAAAGTGGCGGCTATAGCCAGCAGACAGATGGCGCTCACGAGAGTCAGAGCCACCATCCAGGAGCCTCGTCGCGACTTGTGGGCTGCCCCCGAGCTGTTTCTTGTCTTTCGGGCACTCTTTGCCTTCACCTTGGAGGAGGAACCGGCTGCTGACGCTGCTTCCGCTGCCAGAGAGGTGGGCGATTTGCTGTCGAGTGCGATCCCAGCGATATCGCTGCCAACAACTACTCCGCCTGTCATCGCACTGCCAAATGCCTTCGATTTCTGGATGCTGGCAATTTCGCCGCCGGAGTCGCTGTTGGAGATCGAGTTCTGGCGCGAGAGTGTACGACGTATGTTCGAGTGCTCCGTCACGTCTGGCAGACCGCCAAACCCAGTTGTCTGCAATAAAAAAGAATAGGCCAAAGGGTCGTGAGTTATTTGACTGCTTTTTATTGGACCGACTACTACCTGGCAGCATAAGGCGCTGCCTCTCCCTCCCCATCCCCTGTGCCCCATCTGGCTCCCGCCAAGCATCTGCTCCGAACTTGCTTCATTAAAAGTACGTCAAAGTTTCCTCGTTGATTTTACGTTCTAATTAAAACTGTTGCGAACTTTGAGCTTTTTGTAATATTCATAGCTGCCATGAAACATCAACAAGGCTCGATCTGAAACTTTTTAATGAACCAAGTGACCAAATCAAAATCAATGCGTCCAAAGCATTCAATCTGATACAACCAGGCGCCGCCTGTTAGGCAAATCTCAGCTCCAACATCATCAAGCCTCGGCAATAATTCATATGTGGCTCGCATTAATTTATTCAATCACCCAAAGGGCTCAACTTTGTTTGCCCAAACTTTGTCTTTGAGTTGGCACGGAGCTGTCACTGCTTTGATTATAATGTCAATCTGAGGGAATTATGAGGAACTCACTCAACTCTCATAAGGATTATAATTATCTTAGATGCAGCGAAAAAACTAATTGAAATGGATGTTGTATATGTTCATGATACGCATTCGTTTTTATAATTGAATCGATATATGAATGTGCTATGAAATCCTTTTATCTATAATTAAATGCAATTACGTAATCCCTACACATTTATTTAACTCTGCATTAATGTCATATTAACCATATATTATAACGATGTGTTTTTTTTTTTCAATTCTTTTAGTCGCTCTTTCATTTGCATCTGCGCATAATCAACTGCACCTGGGGGCAGCCGAGCATCCGAGCAAATTTTATAATGAAGCTTTACATTTTTTTTAGATTTGCAATATTATTAGCGTAGCTCAATTTTGAAATTAACTCTGTATAATTTATTTAGTTTCTTAATTTATTCCATCTATTACATTCTCTCTGAAAATAAACACTAATGAACATTCAAATACATTGTTGATAATATTCAGCTAACTGAAATTGCACAATAAAATCCTTTTTTTAAATCTCTGGCCTCGTTAACCTCGTTTCACTCGCTTTAACGGCTCTGAGTTCGTTGATCTGGATTTACGAACAAATTCTCATCTGCGCTCATGATTAATGTACGCGGGGTATTTAAAAATATTGAAAGTGGCCAAACATTCTTTTTATTGGCCAGTTGAAAATTTAATTAATAAGGAAATAAATGTTTTCCACACCCAATGGACCACGGCATGCAGCCCAACGCCTGATACATTTGAAACTATTTTTAATTATGAGTTGCGCCTGCATCCGACGGCGAAATTAACTTTTATTAATTCCGACGAAACTTTCGACATTGCATTGAAAGTAATAACAAGAAGGAATTTCGTTGCATCCACTTCTCACCCAACGGCAGGATACTCTTTACTAACCTAAGCTATGAGAGCTGAGTATGCAGAAATATAAGTTGACTAACTTGAGATTTCTATAGCTCACAATACTATTTAGTAAAGTGCAATTTACTAAATATTAAGTAAAAGCTCAAAGAGTTTGACTTTAGTAAACTCATAAAATGTTGCTCGAAAACAGGGTATAATTGAAAGGAGTCTGACTCAAGTCTCGCCAAAAAAGGGAAAAATTATCTCAGTTTTCAATAAAAATGCAAATATTTTTCATGCTTCACATTTTCATGCTTCACATTGCACTGCATACTCTGTATTTTTCATTCTGCTCATTAAAATGAAACTCAAGTGCTGGAAGGTTCTGTTTAAAATAGTTTCCTGTTCAGCGTGAAATTGTTTGTTATTCAAACGGGGAAAAAAACTTAGAAAGACAAGTCAATTATTTATATATACTTTTTAATTAGCATATTTTACACTATTATTACAGGGTATTGAAAGATGCAATAACTGTTGCATTCTGGGTGCATCGCTATACGCGCTTACAATTTGAAAGGAGTCTATTAGTGTTCATAAATTTCCGGGTCATGAATATGATTACCGCAGCAATCGAGAATCGATTATGTTTTCATATGTCTTCATTTGTCCAGATTAAATCTGGTAAATTAACTTAACCTAAAGAACTTTTTTAAGAATATATCTTCTTCATGGTATGGACGAGTAATACGCAGTCAGTACGAAGCTCTTGCTTTATTTCCCAGCTGAACGTATTTCATGCCGTGTGCCAATCCGAAAGTTTTCCGTTGTCGGCGCAACCACGAATTTTCATCTGACACTGAGAGAATGGAGAAAGAGTGGAGGGAAATCGTCCGTTAACCGGAAAGCAGCTTTAGCCACATTTCGCACTGAATACCCCTGTGAGGCGAAGGCGTTGGAAATGGCGTTGGCGTTGGCGTTGTTTAAAAATGTGTGGGTGGTGGCAAGCAGTGGCACCACAGCAGGTGGCAGTATTTGGGGCATGTTCGACAGTTTGGCTGAACTTTGCTGTGGCTGAGCTCTTTCGAGTTTATAGTAATTTATAATTAGTTCAATTTGAGCTTGAAGTAATTTTTCCCAACTCTTCAAAAAGTCGGTTTGCAAATTCAATGAAACAATAAATACAAACAGGCTCTAATTCCAATGATTGAAGGAACAGCTTATGAAAAAGCTCAGTGTAACTTAGTAAGCTGAATAGAGTAAACAAAATTACGTGTTCTTCCATTCATTTTTAGTAAAAAGTTTCATTTTGCTACTACATTTATATGAAATATATGAAATCAACATGCTGAAGGAACGCGGCAATCAAGAAGATTCAGATGATTGCTTAGATGTACCCATCGCTCAACGATCACAATCCGATATGGAAATGGATATCGAGTCTGGCGATGAGGCAAACGACATTTTGGACTTTCCACTAATCAATATCGATATTTTTAATATAATCAGAGCTATCGACACTGACAGGGAAATTTCAGCTGAAACTTGGGAAATGATAGAGGCCCTCGTCGAGCAGTAAGCAGAGCATACTTTACCAGAGCCCAAATCAATTTCGAAATGAAGATGAATTTGAGCCGCCGATGCGAAATGTTAGTTTGAAGCAATTAAAATATTCAACTATTGGCGATTGACATTAAATTTCATTTAATTATTTTTAAAGCTGTGGAATTATTATAAATTTGGGATTCTTGAGATTCCATTGAGTATATACATAGTTATACGGATATAATTTCCTTTTCATAATGTGAATATAATTCGAAATTTTAAAAGAGAATATTTAGTGTACATATTTACATACTATAGAACAGTAAAAAAAAAATAAAACATATAAAACTTAATTTTGTTTTCATCTCAGCTCAGTAAAATTATAAATTTTCATGATTGTGTCTTTAGCTTCAATTGGGACTGATTAATCGGTAAGTGTCTACACTTAGCTACCACAAAACATGTTTATGCAGATGATAATTTTTATCCTCCAGCATCTCTCAATGAGCATTCAACTATCACATTTTGAATAATGCTATAGGGCCGCAAAACTCCCACTGTCATTCGTAATGTACATGACTAAAATACGCAATTTCAGCAGAACTATGCGAAAAACAAAGGAATTTTTGAGCCAGGCACGACCGACCACGTAATACTCGTTCTTGGGACTCCGACAATTTCTAGCCTCTCTCAACAATAGCGACAAAATGGTTGGGATTACGAAAACATGGATAAACATTACACCAAGCTAATATACTCTTCGCATTTCGTGTACGAGTATAATGAACAGAGCTGAGCGACAGGCGGTAGTCACATGCCACAAAAGACGGCTAGCAAAAGGGGAGCATCAGAACCGGAGCAGCGAAACAGGAATAGGAACAAGGACAACAACAAATGACAGCTGTAACAAGTAAAGCAAAGAATAAACAAAAAAAAAAAAGAAAAAAAAAAAAGAAGCAGAGCGGAAAGCTTTTTAGTTTCCCGTTGTATTTTCTTTCGGGTTTTGTTTTAGATGCACTTCTTTTCAGAAAACAATTTCGTATGTCCTGTCTACCCGAGTGGGTAGCTACATACTTATTTACATATTTAAAACAGGTCACAATAAGGGACGCACAATATTCAGAATGCAAATAATTTGAAAACAGCTAGCTTGATTGGACCAAAATACGTTTGTATATCATTCAGATTGTCATTTAGTACTCTACCTATACATATTTCTTAAATGTATAAAAGCAAAATTGCAGTTAGCAGTAGATGGATAGACAAAACTAACTTTATTATCGTATGCAAGAATTCATTCAAAATTATATTTGATCTAAGTAAAAATGGAATTTTTCAATTTCCTTTTATCTTTTATATGAAATCAAAATTGCTGTAGTTGATGAACTTTCATTCTTTGAACGTTCTCACTTCTAATGGAAAACAGAATACTGTTTTCAAATTCTTAAGTGACATATTTCAGAAAACTTATTGTAGCTTGTGACTGGGAAAAAAGTATTGTATACCGGTGGTTCTAAGGCACGTTTAGTTAACTTTCATAACATTAAAGTAAGATGAAACTTGAAAAACTATTATGATAAATAATTATACTACAGAATGACTAGAGAAAAGAAGTGAGATGATCAAAATGTGTGATCAAATGGAAAAATATCTTACACCAAACTTTTGAGATTATCGACTACGGAGTAGGGTATATTTAAACTTATTTAATCTAGAGCACTTTATCTCAACTCAAGTGCAAGATGAGACTGAAAATATTATGGAGTTGATACAACGGAAAGAACAGTTTTTGAAAAATGATTCTGATAAATGCGTTCGTGAACGGGGAAAGCTGATTTGTTTCAAACTTTGGTGATTTTCCTCCATTGTGGTCCATTCTTTGACGCTTGGCCATTACGATTTCCATGAAGCCCTGTGGCGCCTGGGGGGTGGAGGTGGGAGGTGATGAGAGGTGGGAGATGTAGTTGGAGTTGTGAACATTGTCCATTGCCATGGCTGTTTTGCCGGTTGCGGTTCATGTCAACGTCGGCAAGTTTTTAGTTTTTCAAATGTCGTTGGGGCTTTTCACGCTGATGGACATCAGCAGCAATAAGGACAGCACCCCTTCGCACCGTCCACAATGTTTTTCCATCTTTTTTTTTTTTGTATTTTGCTATTTCTCGGTTGTACACCCTCTAGCCACAATGTTGTTGCTGTATTATATTTGCCATTCCGTTCTGGTCCCCAGTCTCAAATGGACTGCAGGAGGAAGAGAGGAAAAGAAGCAGCTGCTTCCAGTGGAGGCCATTGCTGTGTTGGGACTTAGTGTTTTGTTTGCTTCAGAGTTTGTCTGTTTGTACGTTTGCGTGTCTGTCTATTTGCTTCTGAGTTATCTGGGCGATGACCGGCGATTGTCTAGACCCTGCCCAACCCAACCTTCCTCCCTGGCCGAATGAATGTCTGTTTGGCTGTGGGTGTGAATGTGCGCTTAGGTTAGGTTAGCTATTTGTATTGGTAGTTAAGGAATTGCACCTCTTTAAGTGTTCATTAAACAATTGAAAGTTTTTAATCGCCTTTCTTTGTGCGGATCAGCTCTGCAGTGTCCACAACAACCACACACAAGCACAAACACACACGTATGTGAATAAAGTCTCAATTAAATGTCAAAGTTGGCCAAACTTGTGTGCTTTGTGTTATTCGCTCGTTGCTGCACATAGTCTGAATGCTTATTAGAAGCTTCGAAATTAAACTCAACGCAGACGCATTATTTATAGCTTAAACAGTTTAACAAGTTTCAAAATAAATGAATTCATTTGTTCAAGTGAAAGACTCAATTTATATTTCACTCGTCTGTTGATGGCTTTATTTGATGCTTTCTGTTGCATGTTGGCTTTCGCTATTGTGTGATGGGATTGCATTTTCTTTATAGTATACAAGTCACAAAGTTTATCGAACGTAGTTGCAGCTGGGTTGGCGCCGATAATGACCCATGATTATATAGTATTCCATCATGTTGGACCCCATTGTAAGTAGAGCAGGCAACAGCTTTCGTTTCAAATAAAGTATAGCTTAGCGTGCGCTGACTTGAACATTGATGGGAAGAAATAAAACTAGAATATGCTAGTCAAGCCCGACAGCTTTGTTCTGCTGGCTCACACACGCACGCAGCCATCAATCAAGGAGCGGTCGGGAGAACGCAAACTCAATTCTAAGATTCCATTTACCCAGTAAATGTGCATAACCGAAAGTAAATTGAATTGGATCTAAAGCAGCAGCTTGGCAAATCGAACGCTGCAGATTGAGGCTTGCCACTCCAAATTGTTGGGCAGCACAGCGAATTTGCAGTGTAAACACTTAAATGGACCGCATCCCAAGCCATACACAACTCTGAAAACTGAGAAATGTAGTCAATCAGGATTACGGCTGGCATTCAGTCAGTCAGCGTGAAGTGGGTGGGCTTTGCTTTTATAGTTTTTCTCTTGCACTCTTTTCGATTTTAAAATAGAGAACCAAACGACTTTCTTTTGCCTCACTGAAAACTGAATATCCAAGCATGCTTAAAAGGGTATTCAAACACTCGAAGGTTTACGTATAAATATACTTTCATCAATTGTCTATCCAATGATGGATATCATTGTTACCACTCTAATAGTACCTTCTAGTTTCATGAAGAGCTTCTCGGTTTGAAAATGTATGATGATTTGACAGCATATAATTACATTGAGCTACTTACTATTTTGAGTTTTAATACAGGTGAATGCTGTCTTTTGTTTCAGTCAATTTTCAATTATCGGTATTATTTATAAAAATTTTTCATTTTTTAATTATTTATTTATTTTTCGCCCTATTTCTTTCTGTCAATAAGAGATGAGTTAAGCTTAAAGGTCATATTATGTATAAATGAATTTTTTTGTATTTTTTTTTATATCTTGTCTAAGTTGGGATTTTCCATTTCAGTATGTTCTTATCTTTTATTATCGCACTTTTATACCAATATATCTAAAGTGAAATGCATTTGAATGAATAGTTAAATAAAAACAAGTAAGAAAGCTCTAGTCGAGTCTGTTCGACTACGAGATCCCCTGAACCCTTCCAGGAACTAATATTTCAATAATTCGTCGTTCCACTTCTACTTACACATGCACACACACATACACGCATACACACATACGCACGCACGTATAAACAGGCATGGGCTGCTATGTGGGCTTACATTGGGAATTTAATTGTTTAATAACTTTTTTCTTGATAAAGCTTTAAGACCGTGATTATAACATTAAAATGTGTGTATGCCAACTCACAAGTTTCTAGTATTTGAAATACAAAAACCGACATTCTTAAAAATACATATGAATCTACATTTTAAATTTGGAAACTCTAGCTCTAAAGGTGTATTACATATAATTCTTTTACTGGTTTTCGATAAGGTTTTTAATCGATAACAAAATAACGGGAGCTGTTATCGATTTTTAAAAACAAACTTGATATGCACGCTCTATATACCTACAAAAAAAAAAATTCAGTCTCTAGCTTCTGAGATCGACGCGTTCATACATACGGACGGGCGGACAGACAGACAGACAGACGGACAGGGCTAAATCGACTCAGCTCGTCGCCCTGATCAAGAATATATCCTCCGAACATAACTATTTCTTTACTATGGAAAAACAACTATTTCAACGAAATAAGTTTGATATCTACAAGCTACAAAATTCTAGGAACGTTGCTCATTATTTTTAACAGTAATAATCCGCAAAAAAAAATATATAAATGTGTATAAATATATGTTCTTATTTATATGTTTATATATACTATATATCTTCATAACATCAACTGTAAATATACAAACACATATAACGCGTATAAAATATATATATGATGTTCTCCCCAAACAAGAAACTATGGCAATTGCGGAAAATGAGCCACTGAGGAAAACTTTTGATGAAAATCATTGAAGCGGTAAAAAGCAGCGAACAGCGAGTAGAAAAGCTCCTTGAATTGCGGAACGCAACGGAACGGGCAGGCAGAACAGGTCGACAGAACGGACAAGCTGCAAGCTAGGCAATAATAACTATATTTATGGGTTTGGCAGAACGCATAAAACGCAGGTTCCGGCAGTCAAACAAGCGCTGGAAGTGCTGCCAGTGCAGGCGAAAGGAAAGTGGATAAATGTTCGAGCTGCAGAGCTGAGCAGAGAGCAGAGAGCAGAGACTGGACTGGCGACTTGCGACTTGCGACTGAACGACACTTGCAACATTTAATTTATTATGCAAATGTGAACAAATGGCCCGAATGGTCATAGATGACAGCCAACGTCGCGGCGTGAATAATGGCCAGCGAGGACAATTTGCCGTCGCCTGGCCAAAGCGATTCATTTGTATACTTTACAGATTTGCTCTTCATTCAGTTGGATGTCCACTGCTGCTGCTGCTGCTGTTGTTGTTGCTGGAGCTGGTGCTGAACCGAAGCAAAGTAGCAGCTTTGTGCAGAATAGCACACATGGCACGCTTACGAGATTTTAAGATGCAAACGCCAAACAAATTGAGTTACATGCAGATAATCGTTTATCAGATCCCTGCACAATGTGTCCACGCAAATGTTTTATGATTTGAGGACATTTGTCATGTTAAAAGGGCTTTTGGGAATCGAGCAAGTAAAAGATTGTATTTGAAATGCAGTTTGAGTAAAATGCAGTTTAGGAGCAAAAAAAAAAAGACTCAGCAATTTTAAATTCAATGAAGTAAATATAGTAAATATATGTAAATATATATAATAACACTAATTTATGAATATATAAAATTAATTTTAAGATAACAATAAATTGTTTTTCAAAAGTTATTGAGTTCATTTGACCAGAGGAAATTCACGCTGAAATAAATAAACCAACAAAATTAATAGAAACAAATATTCCCCAAAAATATAGAATTCATTTTTCTAGGAAATTGAGTTGAAATGAACTAAATAAATAAAATGTATCTATAAAATATATATTATATATACAATATACAATATATATATATACAATAAAATATATTATAGAATAAATAAATGAAATTTTAGAATACTTATATAGGCTATAATTTTTCTATTAATTGGACCTGAAGTAATTCACCAGGTGCATTTTTGTTTAAAATTAATGAATAGTAAATATGCAATAAAATAAACCACAATCAGGTACGAAATGCCAAATCAATTTCAAATATTTCACTATGATTGTAAATTTTTGTGAAAAAAGGATTGCAAACAATACGCGTTAATTAAAATTGCTCCCAAGAGCAGAAAATAGAAATCAGAACTAGAAATGTATGTCGAGTCTCACAGATGGACCATGATGTGTCGTTGCTTTGCTTGTTCATCTTGTCTAGGATCTCTCCACGTAAAATAACCAGAGATAAGAATAAGAATAATAAGAAGAATAAGCATCGACTGCAAAGATTTCTTTTAAAGATGTCATTTAAGCAAATCGCGGGAGGAACATCTTAAAAGCCCAAATCCGCATTGACGCATAAACATATAAAGTGTTTTATATGTCTCCGTTCAAGTGGCTGGGACATTGTTGCCGCGCTGATTTAAATCGAGGCACGAATCAAATGCGCGTCGATAATCGTAAATGCGCACCCAACGCAATGGCCAGACAAACAGCTCATGAATGCCAATTAGAGAGGCGGCTCGGCAGCTGTCAGTGGCAGATAAAAGGGGCCAGGGACATGGGACGTGAGATACGGGAGATACAAAGACGCGGGGACGCACCTGGTAATCCATGTAATTGTCGAAATGCATGTAGGATCCGCCGCCTACGCCGCCCGGCACAGGCAGCGGCATGGGTAGCCCGTTGTTGTCCAGCTCGACGGCGGGCGGCGGCGGTGGCGATGGCGGCAGATTGTCCCCTTTGAAGGAGACGCGCTTGGTGTGTCCCTCGGGCCGACGATTACGGCCCAGGGTGCCCGCAAATCGGCCAGCGTGCATTGCGCCGCCGGCTGCCAGAGTTCCCATCATGTAGGAAAGCGAGCCACAGCCGACGACAGCATCCTGGTGCGGCTGCTGCTGGTGGGACGCCGCTGACTGTAGACCGCAGCCGCCGAAGCGAAAGTGTGGCATGCAGGTTGTGGTGACGCTCCCTGCGCCACACTCGCTGCCCTCAAAGTCGCTCTCCACATCCGTCACAAAGGCGGCCGGCTGAAAGCTGCGCGGCAGCGTCGCAGCCGACGCCGCAGCTAGGCCTGACGCCGCAGTCGACGTCGGCGGTGTGCGGCTCAGTGTGCCCGTGCAAAGAATGTTAACAGGCTGTGAATGCGAGTGTGGATGCTGTTGCAGCTGGATGCTGTGTGGATACTGTTCGCTGCCGCCTTGTAAGAGCGCCAATTCGCCGCCAACTCCGGCGCTGCCCCCTGCTGCCGTTGCCCCCTCCACGCCAGCGGCGATAATGTGAGTGGGTTGCAACTGATAATAATGCTCGACGCCGCCCTGCGGCTGTGTTGCGCCGGCTCCTCCCGCTCCAGGCGCCAGCAGCGCTGTCGGAATGACCATTATGGGCATCATTGTTGGCGCCGCAGTTGCCGGCGGTGTGTTGGTGCCGCACGGCTGCAGCAGCTCCATTTGGCACATCTCCTCATAGCTGAGTGGTCGCAGGTGCTCCATCGCTGCTTGTTGTGGGCGTGTCAGCCGGTGTGTATTTGGATTGAAGCAACTTCCACTTGACTTCGCTGCCCTCTCAGACTTTCACTCAATTTTCACCTAGACGACGAGCACAGACAGAAACACGCACATGTCCGTATATGTATGTATACACTAGCAACGCCGCCGACGACGACGCAGTCTGTCTCTGTAGAAGATGCGGGGGTGCAGATTCAAAATGATTTCGCGCGCGTACCTTTAAGACGATGCTCACATGGCGCCTTCGCTCGTGCGCTCGGCCCAACTTTATCTCGCGACAGTCCTGCAGCAACTAAAACACAAGCTCTTCCACAGCTCTCATTACGGTTAATTCGCCGTCGCCATTTTGTGCAGCCATCGCGCATGCGTCGGGCATACTAAGCGAGCACTGAACACTGAACACTTGTCGCCCCCGAACTCGCATTCGCCCTCGCCGTCGCCTTCGTCTTCGCCTTCGTCTTCGCCGTCGCCGTTGCCGTCGTCACTTGGCGTTTTGTTTTGGTTCTGATTTGCGGGCACATTGTAGGAAGACTCCCGTTCCGCTATGGGGCACTGTTAGTTTTTTTTCTCCTTTTTTTTTTGCCGCGGCGAGGGAAATCAAAATACTTGAAGCTACAGCCACCAGACCTGAATGCTAGATTTTATTTGCCGCGTCGCGAAATTCGTATCAAGGGATTGCCACAACCAGTGGCCGTAGCAGCTGCACTTGCTGCGGGCAGCAGCAAAACCAACTGTTGGCCTCGCTGCGCCCATTGAATCGATGGCCAGCTGAATGGCTTCTAATTGCAAAAGTCAATGGGAGACAAAAAATAAGTGCACTAATGGTGCTTTAATTAAGTGCGCAACTTCATGCTTTTCAGCTTTTATTCATCAAATTATTGTTTGAAATATTTATTTAAAGGGCTTTATTAAAAAATATTTGAGCGCAGCTTATTTTGCTTAAAATGAACAACTCCAATACTTTATAGGTCTTTTTATAGTTTGAATCTATTTCTTGAACTGATGCTCGATGAGTCGACCATCTATGATTTTTCAAATAAAATATAGATTTCTTCTTGCAAGTCAAAAATTTTATTTCAGTGTAAAAGCTGGCAAAGAATATCCGAGCTATAATCATGCAAAGGTCAAGAAATATTTTTTTCGGCATCAATTTTAAAATTTCTAAGGCCATGGAAAATCTGTGAATATATTTATCAAAAAATCTGATAAAAATACTGTAGTTATAGTTGGTTAAACTTCGTTAGAGTTTGATCAGATTTTTACAAAGTTAAGGTAAGAAACAAAAGTTTCTTTATAAACTTGATTCAATAAAAAAAAATTAAAAAAAAATATTTATTTACGAAAATGTGGGAATAAGCTTAAACCGCTCGACCCCAATAAAAATGATAAGTTTTGATAAAATATGAATTTAAACAAAAATTAAGGAAGCCGAATTTTTCGTTTTTATTGAATTTAGATATATAAGTATTGTTGAGTAAATAAATTTATAAATATGTTAAAGTACCAAAGCTCTGTCTACTTGATATAATTTTAGTTTCTTTCAATACATAAGTGTATTAAAACAAGATTCTTTTGATATTCGCTTACAAACAGATATAAGGACTTAAGGCACGATGCTTTACTTAATGCTATTAGTGGAAATGTGCAGGACAAAGACTACAAATTTATACTAAAAATATTGGATGTATATATATTAAAGCCTATTGTATAATGAGTGTAGCTGTTTTGTATCCCTAACGATATTGTCTTCACATTTAAAATTATGTAAACCTTTTTATATAAATAAACCTATTCATATTTTACAGTCCCCAATCTGCTCCACTATTGAAAAGAGCGTTTTTATTTCATACCATCCACAGCATTAACCGCCAAATATAATTGTTATCAGTTTTATTAGACAAGCGAGCAGCAAACTGTTTCAAACTACTTTTTTTCCAAAAGTTATTTTATCTGTTTATTTGAGGCCACTTTTTGGGTCTCCAGTAAAGCGGCAGAAGCTGTGTTCGCTGTGCGCCGCGGATTTCGCTTCATTTGTGAGAAGAACGTAAAAAGCACAGTTGGAAATGTCTTTTGCAGATTTTAGGCTGAATCGCTTTGTTTTTCGTTGTTCATTTTTTATATTACTGTTACCGCTGGCAGCGCCATCGTCGTCGTCATTGGGCCGATGCTTCCTGCGCCGTCTCCTGCGCCTCGTTTACATTTGTTTCATAGTATTATCCTGGTTAACCGGCCTGCTCATTCGTTCGTTGTATGCGTGCCTCCTATACCTGCTCGCTCTCCCGTTCTGCTTTTGGGCTCATCCATCGCCAGGGGTAGCCCAACTCGACTTTTTGTAATTACAAAAGCGCGAAGCAGACGCTGTCTGGGTGCAGGAAAGCGGCTTAAAAATCAGCGTGTTGGGGTTTTGTGGTGCTCGTTAAAATTTGTTGCTCTCATTTCGATTGTTCGCCTCCGCTACTGTTGCTCCTGTTGTTGTTGCTACTGTTTTTGGCATTACTGCCTGCGGGCTTAGTGCTTTTTCATCTCCCAAAGGCGGCAACGGCAACGGCAACGGCAACAGCAACGGCAGATTCAACGCAATATGAAGGTAAGTATTTTGCTTAAAAGTGCGAAACGAACTTTGGAGCAATGCGAGACTTGTTTGCAGTAATTTAATGTGATTGGTGACTTCATTTGAAGCGCACTTTAATGCACATTCAATTTTCCGGCTAAAAGTTTTCAATTAAAAGTTTTGAATCATTTGCCCAACTTCAATCACTTAAGACTCCCAAGTAGGGAGTACCTTCAACAGTGTATCCCAAAAGTATGCAGCAAAATATTATACATTTTCGGTAACATTTTACTGTAGGATCATTTAACGGCTGGTTAACCACTCAAACAGTTGAGAAGCGGGTAGCGTGTATAATTTGAGTGCTGCAAACTGGACGGCATCAAGTGGAAGCGTTTAACTGAAAAATTTCAGCTGTCAAAAGAACGACAGCCCAAAATAAATTATTCCACAACGACAAACATGCTCGATTACATTTTGTTTTGGGCATGGTCTATCAGACAATGCCGCTGACATAATATCTTATAGTTAGCTGGACGCCAACGCACCCGAGTAAATATTGAAGTTAGGGGATGAGAAAAATTCGATTAATGATGGAATATTATAAAATGGTATTCCAACTAACAGTAAATTGAAGTAAGCTTTATTCATGTAACTATTTTATATTCAAGCAACATTTGTGGAAATATACTTAATCATTTCTCGTTGCTGCTTAAGAGTTAGACTAAGCAGTCCATTTGATAAATTGTTTAACCTTCAAGTGTGAGGCTAAATCAACATGATAAATAGATTAGATGCTTGAAAGCCCTCTAATCCTGACTAATTAATAAATAGTTCCACGAAAAATCTCACTGTATTGTCTTTACAATGAAAAAGTCTGAGTCCCTTGCCAGCCATTAGCTAAGCAGCTGTCCTTTGTGTCCTTTGTGACAAGCTGCAATGCTAAAACCAAAGAAAAACAGTTCAATAGTTCAATCATTCACTTGCTTTGTCACTGATTACGAATGCAACAATAGCTGAGAGCAAGAGGTGAGAAAAAAGTGTTCAAATTTCTCTTTGATAGCTGCAGGTGTCAATTATAATGCCAAATGCTAACTTTGATGGATTTCCCTACAAATAGACAGCTGGAATAATGAGCAATAGCAGCTTTGAAGACATTCTAGTCTGTTCTTAGACAAAAAATCAATAAATATATATATCTAATAATGCTGTAAAATTGTTGTTTGCAAACTATGAAGACATCAAACATAATTGAACACAATTGTGGTGAGCTCTTTGGGTATTTGATGACCCTTTAGATATTGCGGTTGGTTCAGCTCATTGGCCTTTAAATTATCTGTATTGTCTTTTGGCAGCAGCAGCAGTAGCAGTTGAACCTAATGACGCTGTGGCTGATTTAAATGCATTAAAAGGTGAGGACAACCACGGACACGTTTTCTCATTTAAGACACATTAACCACACACCCACACACTCACACACTCACACAAACCGACAGACTCACTCAGAACAGACACACGCATGCAGGACTTAAACCGCACACACGTTCCGGACCTAACACGGCTGAGCTTTGCGTTCGGTTGCCTCAAAAAACTTTACCCGTCCGTCTGGAGAGACACACGCCTGCTGAGCTTTTAAATTAAATCACAAAATACAGATAGAGTCGGTAAGGCAAGCGGAGCGACGACTAAACCAAATAAATGAACCCTTTTGGGCATACTCCACGGATGTCCTTGCGCGCGTCCTTCTTACTTAAGGCAGATAAAAGGCAGACAAGCAGGCAAGCAGCACAGGACAGGAAGTCAACTTGCCAGCTGGACGATGGCGATGGCGATGACAGCGACGCCTCGTGTTTTGCTTGGCAATTCGGCTGCCAGGACAGCCAGAAAGGATAATGGTATAAAATCCAGCAAAATGAAAAGAAAGCGGCAAATCATGTTAAGAGATTTAAATTGGATTAGGCGACGTGTGTGTGTATATATGTGTGTGTGGCTGTGTGTGGTGTGTGGTGTGTGTGTGTCGGTTGTGAACTCGCGCTAGCCCTGAAAACCTCTTGCACTGCGGACGACCAGAGTCTACCTCTCGCACGTCTCGCTCATCTCTTCTCGTCTTGACATCAATTTCGTCACTTGATGTTTTTACATTTTGTATGCGGCTGTCATGTTTTCGCTTCTATTTTATTTTGTCTTGCTCTGTTTTGTTTTGTTTTGTTTTGTATGCTTGACACAATTCCTCGTCAAGAGCACACGGCTCAAGTGCTGTCTCTCAAGTGTTCGATGGCATTCATCCTATCTGCTCTTTAGCAGCCGTCACAACGTAACGCCATGTGCTTAAACGGCTGCTCCACATTGACGACACCAAAGTCGCTTTAGCTTTTCGAATTATGTGGCTAGACTGAGGCTTTGTGCCCTCTAAGAATGGAACAGCTCGAGAGTACAGCTAAAATATATTGAATATTGCTCATGAGGCTTTAAAAGCATAATAAATTGATAAAAAAATATATATAAACAAAAACAAATAAATAAATGAAAATTGCTTTTCACTTTGACAAAAACTAATTCAATAATCATGAGTAAATATTATAAATGATTGCTAAGCCATGCTGAATTTTTGTTTTCAAAATGACACATTTTTAATTTATGTTAGGGACTTAGTTTAAATGGGTCAAAGTTTGCTTTCCCCTACCTACCTCTGTCGATACAATTTATTCATATGTGCATTGTATATAAAGGAAGTGACCCACATGCAAAATTGGACGATTTTAGCTTAAAGCCTTTGACAAAAAATTATATATTTTTTGATTTGCAACGCTTCCAGTGGGAGTAGATATAAAACAGATTTTTATTGTCAACTTTTGCGAATTGGGCTTTAAAGCTTTGTGCATGCTGCATTTTTGCAATTTGAATTGCTTTCCAAGGAGTATACAAAATGTTCTTAATAATTTATAGTAAAGGTCAGCAGTAATCTAACCATAAAAATATGATTCTTGCATTTCTAGGTTCTGTATACTGTATTATATATATTGCTTGCCAACTTTCCTCATAGAATATATGTTATATACTAAACAGTTTTGAGAGGGGGTTGTTTTCACAAGTATACGCTCCACATTTCAAGCACTTATAGATTTCGATATTTACATTTTGTGTTAGTTTAATAAGCAACGAATCTATAAGAAAACAATTTTCAAGCCTCAACACCTTAAGCAAAAAATATAACATTGTTTACCAAAACGTAGTAATTCAATCACGTTTTTTTGGTTAATCTATAGAGGATCTCAATAAAAATTAACGTTGGAGTTCTATCTGAATTCAAATGTAAACTGCATTAATACAGTTTAAAGCTCTCAAGCTCACTGGGCTATAAATAGTCGAAATATCAATTTAGATACGCAATGATCTGAAGGAACTAGTTCTTGATATCGATTTTTATAATTTTTATGGATAGTTATTGACATTGTGAAGCTTGATCTATTAGTTTCATTTATATTAATGATATCCAACATACGGACAGAGGGATGGGAGACACGTTAAACATGTGCAGAAATGAATACATATATAGAACATAAATTTTTGTATTTTTGTATTTTTGTAAATCGCAAAACTTGTTGCTAATCGGTGTGCGAACTATTTTAGTAAAGAACTTGCATTTTTACTTTTGCAATTCAAGTGTGTATATTTAGTGGTTTTATGTTGGATTTTGGCTTGGGCTATTCTGATTGCTGTACACGTTGTATATATCCAATGCTCTGGCACCGGAAACTTTATTTGGCGGCTCTGGCTTCTTTGCGTACTTTACTCTGGAAGTGTACACGTCATAGCCCAAGCTAACGGTATTGTCATATAAAACTCGATATTTTGGTGAGACGAAAAAAAAGTTGATCATCTGGGCGATCGGCCATACGGTCCATTCGGCTTTGTAGAGTGTCCAAGCCTTGTCCTTAATCTCCTCCATCACCTCCTCCCAAGTGTTGTCCTCCAACAAGCCCATGGTTAGAAAAAAAATACTGATGTAGAATGGCGAACAAATGCATTGATCTAAAATTATTTTTCGGACAACCGTGCTGAAACTCCGTTTGGGGTAATAGTAGTCCAAGTATTGGTACCAATAATGACAAACAATGCCCACAGTGAAGCCAGAGATGCCCATTCGCAAAGTACGTGTTCGATCCCAGCCTCGGATTTCGCCAGTATATCGCTCGTATGATTGCTCGAATGTGTCACCCAGCATACTTAAACCAATCGAGACACCAAGGTTCGTAAACAGTAGGTATTTCTTACTGAAAGCATGACTGTGCCAGCGGCTGAGTGTCCTCTGCACGTTCCTAAACCGAATTCGCATTGGTTTTCTGTTGGCAAGGGAGGTGGGCAAAAGCCCCTTCAGCCGACATCAACAAATTAAATTTAACAAAAATATTTTTAACAATACTGACATTTTGATATTTCTATTGTAATGCTGACATTTGAGTCTCAATCGAAATGCGACAGAGACTACAAATCAAAATTTACAATTTATCCAAAGATAAACATTTTTATAAAATATTATATTTATCATATTTTGTAGAGCTTGAAACACTAGTGAGATTACTGTGACGGCGAGTTAGAGTATCAACAAGTGAGATAGAAGGCGTTGATATGTTATGATAATAATTTGAATGATGGTTTGCAAGTTAATGGGGAAGAGAGAAGAATAGATAGATGGTATCGAAAATGTAGGATTGAGAGTTGAATTTAAGAATTCGTGATGAAATGAGAAGAATGAGGTAGATAAACATATTCAATTCTACTTTTTGGCCTAAAGAAGTTTAGAAATTCTAACAAATATTTATCTCTATCGATCACTAGCTTTATCTCATTTTTTATAAACCATATACATACAATTCAGATTGGCTGAGTTATGGTCATCACAAATTTATATCGAAGGTTGGAAAGTGAAATAAAAAATGTCTATATAGAATTTATGTAAATTTTCGATATATGCAAATTGTTATTTTTAGTGGAATTATTTTTTCATTTCTATTGCGCCTTAAGGCAATTTTAATTTTGGTTTGAGTAAACAAATGTTGTCTATATATAGACTCTGATCCCAAGCGAAGCCATGTGAAAAGTCAAAAGAAAAAGGATAAGGAAACACGATTTAACGGCATTTAACTTGAAAACAAAAAAATAAATAAAAATAGAATTCCAAAAACAAATAGGCAAGGAAATCAATTTAACGCCATCAAAGCAAATGAGTTTTAAGCAGGATTCAACAAAGCTCGGTCGAGCGACAAAATTGGCATGGAAAAGGGGTATATACGGTTGTGTGCTTTTTGGTTGTTGAGGGCTTACTCTCGCCTGGGGTGCTATAGGACACATAGCCTTATTGGTGGGCTTTTGAATAATACAGCATTTTGCATATGTTGCGGCTCTTCCACTTGCTGCCCCACAGTTTTTGGCTTTAGCTGAATGGGAAGTGGGGGTAGTGGGGGAGTGGGAAGAAAGCTGTTTTTGCGTGTCGTTGAGTTGATTTCGGCAAATCATTTGCACACGATTCCCAATACTTTTGACAGTCGCAGCAACCGCAGCCCTTTGCCCCCGGGGGAAATCATCGCTCATACATATGGATGCTCCCGTACGCTCGACCGCACGAGCCATGGACCGAGCCACTGAATTGAAAAATATTTACGGCATTCAACATTTTACGCTAAAATCCAATTTTATTTTTATATTTCGTCGAAAATCCGCCATAAAATGTACCCACACTCACACATACACACACACACATTCAAAGTCGTGACCCGTTTGTCAGAAATTCCGTTCCGTTCCGTTCGGTTCTCAAACCCTATTCCGCCCTCTATCCTTGTACCCGCCAATTGAAAAGCAGGCGCCGTAAATTCGGCTTTGCATTTTATTTGCATTTGGTGGCGCAGATGAGCTTTAGTTGTCCCCAGACTTCCCAGGCCAGGGTCGAAGAAGCCTTCTATTTCAATAGCCCGGCAACGCGACAAATAAATTTATTTTCCTCCATTATTATTGGTGCTATTTGCCAAATTTGCGAGGTGTGCCATTTGTAGGCACTCGTTTTAATTATTAAACACGTTTTCACGCTTCCTGCCAATATTTTACAATTACATATGCGTGGCAAAGATATTTAAGAGAGCCATTTGAATATTGTAATTATTAATAAAAATACCATAAATTAATAGAGAGAATGAATTTTTATGAATTAAATATGTATTCATGTGAATTTTTATTTTGTTATCATATATGTACTTATATATATGCAGCTCGACACTATTATATAGTATAGCCAGAGAGTGTTCGGGAGCATGTTGCTGCTTTGCATATACTGTTTATTATAAATTTGCATACGTGTCTTAAACTAAGTGCTTCAATGTTACATTGTTTGAAAACAATGAATTTAAATAGTTAAAGTTTCTTTGTTCAGTTTGGAGTCTGCAGCGACAACAAGCTGGATACTCGCCAGCTTCTACAAAGCGTAACAATGCACACTTTTTATTTTAGAAACACGAATAAAATATACCCTACATAAATTATATGATTTATAGATTAGAAGATATACCTAAGTTAATATGTTAGGCTGGGTATATGTGAACTTTGAATGGATTCGATTATATTTACTTATGCCATGATTTAGAATTTTAATATTTTGTCTAAGCATATAGTCTGTTTAATAATTAATATTTATTTTGGATAAAATATCGAGTTAAATTCATTGGTATTGTTACTAAATTTTTTTTCTTATTATCTTATGACCTATTGTAATGAATACAATATAAAATAAAATATAAATGAATTTATGTATTTTACAGCGTAGACCCATTAGGATAAATTGCTCAAACTTTTAATTTTATTTGCCATAAATCATAGGAATGCAGACCGAATGTTAATTCTTTTTATAAATATACAGATTTTGTGAAGCTTAAATAGGATATCCTGCTTCAATACGATTAGTAACTAAATCTCCTCATTTTAATGTCTATAAATTATAGCTTATAGAAAGCATAGCTTAAAGACTTCTGTAGATGTGCACTGATAAAAAATTTGCTCTTTTTTCATTATAGAATTACAAAATTTTGTATAGCATTGGCTACAGGGTAGTTTATGGTTGAACACTTGCGATTGACGCCTTTTTTTCTCTATCTGGTCGCTTTTGTTATTATTTGGACCGTTCCGCTCCAAATATATTTTTGGCGTTGGCTTTCAATTTTGTCCGTGTGTGTGCGATTTAATTGAATTTTTTATTTTACTCAATGAAAGCAAAAGCTGAATATGCTTGCAGCGAAGCGTAAAAAATGTCATAGTCATAGTCCCATCCATGGTCCAGCTCAATCAGCTGCGGTTATCCTTCCCCCGGGAAGTCAACTATGACCGAACTGTCATTGCCAAGAGTTTGTTATGGGAGTCATTTATGTTGGGTCCTTGCATAGACACACATAACTAAATGGTTCGCTTGATATATATTTTAAAAATCAATCTCTAATTGCTTTGCAATCCATTTGTCATGATATTCTGTGCGATGACAGTCTATCTGAGCTCTGTCCCTGTCCTTTGCATTTGCATGGACTTCGATTTAAGCAAATAAAATTGAGATGTCTTTTTAATGAGATTTTGGACACTCGCACAGCATAACGATGACACAATCTATGCAAACTGGCAACAGTTGGCACACCAGAGCCAAACAACTTTGAAAGACAATCGATTTAACAATTTACTTCAGTCAGATGTTGCAGTTCTAATTTGATGAATCTGACCACTGGAGTGGCTGAACCGTCCCATTAGATATCTGTATTTTTATTTATTTAATTTATATGTGTATTTTAAAGAATATTTTTGATACTTCAAAAGAAGACCCAATATAGAGTTTTCGTTCACTACATTGGGAGAACATTTTCATACTTTTATTTTCCATTTGGATTTTGATTTAACAAATAAAATAAAAAATACTAATTACTAAAAAGCGCAATTTATTATTTAAAGCCCTCACTTAAGAGGCTTATCATTTTAGGCATATGTACTTAATTGCATAAATAATAAATAAATTTAAACGTTTCAAGAAAGTTAAATAAATATAAAAATTATATTAAAATATCATAAATTATAAAAATATAATTTTAAGTAAGGCTCTTTATCAATAAGCTCACCAAATTTTAAGTTGAACTATTTCAAAACACAGAGAGACTCTTTTCCAATTGGACCCTCTCAACTACAGAAATGTTAACAGAATAATGCTAAATGTTCTGGTTAGGTTAAATGAATTCTGGTTAGGTTTTCAAAACATCTCTGCTTAATCTTTTTTTTCACTTGAATCATAATTTTTGCAGTCACAAAAATTCATAAAAAATTCATTTGCAAATATATATATATTTTTTAAAACAGAACAAAAATAGCTTTTAGCAAATTTTCACCCTAGTTAACGTAATTTTCCCCAAAAAAGGCTTATGCTTTGTGTTAACACGTGTTAATGCTGGCCTGGTTTAACTGCTGCCGGCGGGGTCAAGCAACTTTTGCTACATTTAAACTGCACCGTTGAGGCAAATAAGTCAGTTTATAGTATGAGCAGGCGAACAAACTGTCAACATGACGGCAAACGCCATTGCCATTCGTGCCAATTTCGTTAAGGCAAACAAACAGCCCAGTGCCACCCGGTTCGACGCTGACTGAACTAACTAAACAAACCACAGGCAGAGGTCGGACCCACATTTTGCTTGGGGCACTTTGCAGTTCAGGTGGGTTGGAGCTGCCGAGCTGATATTTTGGACCCTCAATGCTGGGCGCATAAACAAAGCAGAAGCACCAGCAACAGCAGCAACAGCAGCAGCAGGAGCAGCAAAATGGCTAGCGACACGTGGAGTGCGCTGGATTGTGAACACCTGATTACCAGCCGGTGAATGTGGCTGTTTATGAGGCGCAAAAATGTCATACATCATGCGACACGTGCGCAGGCGGCTGGAGGGGAATGGCAGCTGATGCTGAAAGCAGAGCAATTCTGGCGCCTGCCGGGCTCCTAATTTAACACATGACAGCTTGGAATATAACACAACCAGGCAACTGTATCAGAGCATGTGGAGCACAACATTTGAATCAGACGAAAAATATGTACTGTGCGCCGGGCGCTGGCTTGACATTTGCCTGTCTTTTGGCACTCTGATAGGCTGCAGTGTCATCCTCGTCACCATCTGGCCATTTCCATCAGCAGCGGCAGTAGCATCATCAGCCGTAGTAGCAGCACCAGCTGCCGACTGTGTGTGTGCACTGTATTCCTCCAAAGTGAATTCAGCTAAAGCCAAAATTTGCGTGCGTTGGCAATGATATGCTCAAAATACGTTTTTGATATATGTATGTACACTTGGGCATGAGAAAACATGCCAGGACACATGGCCCAAAACACGTTATCCTGTCAAGCTTGCTTTACCGATATTTCATGAGCTGCACTTCTCATTTCCTTGTATTTGAATTGTGAGTTATGTTCTCATAAGACACGCCGTAAAACGGCGGAAATGAATATTTATTTATAAATATATTATATGTAGATGTTTATTAATTTGTCTTTTCCGAAAAGGATCTTGATAAAGCATAAATGCAAAATGTATAAAAATATGAAACCTTTTCTCAATACGAGAAGAAAATAGGATTGAAAGGGAAAAATTAGATTTGATGTCTATTTAAGCATTACTTACGTACAACGCTCCTGAAACATTTTATTTACAATAAATGAAGCTAAAAACGTTGACTTAATCTAGGCAATATTAGCCAATTTGCCGTTGGGCCCCATGGGGCGTTTATTTTGTAAGCCTTCTGAAAGGCTGATTTCGTGATTAGGTCCATTCAAAAAACTATTCATGCACAGTATTGCATTAAAATGAAAGAAATGCAAAATATTTTGTGCATACATAAGGAACGGCAAGTGGCAGATGGCTTTCGCAAAAGCTGCTGAAGGATCGAGCTGTTGCAGGACGGGGCTCTAATTAGAATAATTTCGCGCTGCGCTGCATCTGCCTGGCAACTTTTTATACATGTTACACCATCTGTCGGCTGGGGCAAAGGTTGGCTGGCTTACAGGTGCTGCCTGCAGGACATACATGCTTACACACAAACGCAAAACAGCCTCGAGTGTGTGTGTGTGTGTGCGTGTGTCAAAGAGTATGGTCGACTGTGCTGTGCATGGGCATGACGAGCAAATGTCAGAGCAAGAGGTCAGTGAACCTGTCGACGCGACACAGCCTGAACATAATCAACAGGAGCGCCAGCAGCGACATGGCTCACATAAAACACACAGGACTCGCGCGCGCGCGCACACACACACACACACATAAAGGGCAAACTCACACAGAGAGAGATAATATGCACACATATTTCATATTATATCTATCACATAAAGCGGCGCTTATGGCGTTCATCCTTAAATTATAAAATGTAATTAATTTGCAAAAGATGTTTCATTCGCTTGACTTTGTAATTTTGGCGGCGCATCTGTCAGCTTCTACCTTATTAATTTCCTTATCATTGGCACTTGACACATGTGCAGACTCTCATCATCGTTAAGCGGCTTAATTTTAATTAATTTCAAAATGTCTTTGATTTGAAGGATTTGAAGGCTTCAGCCTGTTTTCAGTAATTAAGTTTCATACGGCTGAATGGGTTTCCCTAAATCTACTCCATAATACGATTCAAATCTTATCTTGAAGAAAAACTACATTCGGGAAAGTTATTTTATATTTTCAAATAACAAATCAATTTTGTTTTTCTTTTAAAAAATATTATTTAAAAAGTTTTTAAAAAATACAAAATATTAATTTTTGTAATCAAGTTAAATATATCAAATCTTTTGAGCATACATTAATTTAATGATAATACTGTTAAGCAATATAGAAAAGATAAATATTGAGATCATTAAAAAATTGGGTTTGGTAATTATCTATTATTAGTTTAACAAGATTTCTCGCGAAAAAATAAACAAAATTTCATTGAAAAATAAATTGTCTTTCTACAAAAAGTTGTTTAGTTGAAAGTTGATTTTCTTATAAGAAATCTTTTTGCTGAAATTTACACTTTTGCTGTTATAAATTGTAAAAAATTCTTTATCTACAAGGCCGTATAAATTTGGACATGGCGTAGGAACTCGTTACTTATTTGCTCTTGCCAATTTTTGATGGCTGTCAAGTTATAGAAAAGCAAAAGACATTTTATCACTTTTGTTCGAATTCTTTTTAAATTGGTAAGCTTAATCGCAAATACTTTCGTTTACTCCCAAACAAACACATAAATCAATTTCGAATTTTTTCAAATCATACTTTGACATGTTTTGCTTTTGCCATTCGATGCGGCAACAGCAAAGTGTCAACAAAATATAACTGAACGAAAAAGTCAGAGACAAGAACAAAAACCAAGTGTCGACAGCTAAAATCTAAAAGGACCAACTTGTGGTTGCATGATGGGCGTATGGGATGGGGCGGGCTATTGAACAAAGGTATACACCGAACTGGGAAAGTCAATTTGAGAGGCACACGCGCACGCACATACATACACACACTAACACACACACATGGTGAACTGCATCGGCAAAGCGGAGCGGAAGTGCCGTATTGTGACACAAATACTATACAAATTAAATGGGGCGAACATTTAAATGGCTTTTGCTTTAAAGCCCAAATTCGTTTCTCTTTGCTCTTGCATTTGTGTTTTTATTTTTATTTTATTTTTCATTTTTCTATTTGCTTATTTGTTGTTCGCATTTTGTATTTGTTCTCTTCGCATTTTATGCATATTTTTGATTTACATTGCGCTGTTTGACCTAGCCACCCTACTTGCAGTTTCTTTTTTGCTTAGCTGCTGGCGCTTTTTTCAATACAGCTAAGCAAAATGATATTGCCAGCATTGATCAGCTAAAGGATGCTCTATAACCAAACGCAAGTAGAAAGCGACTTTGTACTATAATTTCTAAAAAAATATTCTTTATTTATTTATTAATTTTTAAAAGTTCCTTTAAATAACGGATGTTAAGTAGTCTAAATAAGTAAAACGAACAATTGTCTTTATAAAATCACTATCACATAACGACATGATAAAGAAAAAGTATTCTAAAATTTAAAGACTAAAAGTCTTAAGACTAAAAGACTTACTCCAATGGCTTATTTTTATGTTTATAAATTATACTTGTATTCTTAATTTAAAAAACATAAAGTCTGCTAAAAATCTTTAAACGAGATTTGTTACGAGAGATTTATTATTCTTTCAAAAACATCACTGCAATCATTCAACTCAACCGGGAATATACAATAATAATAATAATAATGTTTTTATCTTGTATTAATAAAAAATGTACAAACCGATAGACCACACAATTTATGTACGTTTTGATTAGCTACAGGGTATAATGAAGCTCTACGGCTATTCTGGTCAACGGAGGGTAAACACTCTCTCAATTGTATGCTTTGCTTTTATTCGACCCTGTGGCTATCTGTGTTGGTGGCGAAAGACTTTTGAAATACCTCGAAGACAACTTGTTGTCAATGTTATTTGGTTGTCAGACCACGTTTTTATTTCTCTCTTTTCTAACTGATAATTACGTATATACTCGCTAATGAGAAATGAGAAATGAGAAAAGTGTAATTAGACCCTGGCCGAATTGCTCGTGGAAATACTCGTAGTTTCCGCTTCGTGAATCGCAATGAGTTGCGAATCTAGAGAACATTAAGAAAATTATGAGATAGTCAAATAGAATAGAATGTCGAAGCAGTCTGACAATGGAGGCTGTATTCAGGAATTGAATGCTTGAAATAAATAATTAATAAAGTAGTATAATATTAATATAATATAATGATAATAATCAAAATACAAAATTAAAACGAAAGCTAAAAAAGTAAGCTTACATAAAATTGTAAAAACAAGGCATATTAAGACTACTTTTTGTAATGCATATAGTAACCGATCATTCAATAAATATAAGTTAACATAATTTTTCCAAATTGTAGTGCAAAAAATATTTTTCAGAATGTTGGAAGGTAGCAAGCACTCAACCCGATGTATAAGTGCACAAGCTCCGTACATCTTCGATTTCAAAACTAAAGAGCCGCTGCAAAGTCTAGGGGCAATCGCTTATCTGAAACCTGTCAGCTCTTCTGAATTGGCCGGAGATTTTGAAAAGTGCCTAGATTTGATATATAGTCCAGCTGGTGAAGAATTCGAGGTGGACTTGTCACAGCCTGTCAGTAGGCTCAGCACGATTGCATCAAATTACAAACTAAAGATATTCCCAGAGAATATGGATTATTCAAAATTGTTGTCGTTTGACTCCGATTCGCTACACGATTCAAGTGAACTGCCTTTGGAGACACCGAATTTGGCAATTGACGAGCAAAAGGACAACGACATATACTTTATAGCGGATATAGATCCAGGCTATGCTGAACTAGAGAAAGTTATCGATTCCGATAATATTGAGCCACCATCCGTGTTACAACCCAAGTCTGGATTACTTAATGGAATCTTCAGGAATAGACTGCTTTCTGCACAGAATATGGACAACTTCTTTGTCGATGTTAATCGAATGAGGCTAAGAGCCCCATCCGAGGCCATTATGCAGTGTAGACTGTTGACTGCAGATGTTATTAAAGATATTTTTGATGAAAAGCAGCTAAAATTGCCGACAGCTCCATCTAGTAAGAGTTCATATAATTGATTTATATTGCGCTTAAATATGTATTTTTCATAGAAAGGGTTTCTAGCATCAATTTTGCTTCCAATAAAAAGAAACCTCTAAATTGGCAAACACTACAAGAATTTTCTATGTGTACTTCGGATGAAAAGATGAATTTTTGCCAGCCAAGTCAAAACTTGGAGCTGTTTGGCTTCCGTGTGGATAAGACTAAAGAAATTGATTCTCCACAAGTCAAAAATGGAAATAAATTAAAATGTTCGAAAGATAATCAAGCGGAAACTAACACTGAAGCACATGCTGTTGATCTGGAATCAATTCAAAACGAAGAGTCTAATATTATATTTAAAAATTTTAAGGTAGAATCGACCATTGATCCCGATGAAAGCCTGAATGACAAGACCCCCGAGATATCTGATCCAGCAGACATTAAAAAGACAGGTGTACAGATATTCCGCAAGCCAACTAAACTTTTCGCCTTTGACAAGCAAAAGCTATGGAAGAAAAAAGGTAAATATTATCAAGAGCTTGTGAAATTTTATATAATAATTAAATGCATAGGCGAGGGACTAATTGAAATTTGGAGACAGTCAAGTTCTGGAAACTGTTACCTGCTACTCTGGGACAAGGAGTCAGAGGAACTACTGGTGCACATGCCCGTGGATGGCAATTGGAACGTCAATTATTTGACAAAGAGCACCAACAGCTGCCATTGGCTCTACTACAATTTCGCAAATTGTCCTCAAGGAATTCGCCAGCCTCTGGCCTGCAGTTTCACAGATTCGGACGCTGCTTCTCAGTTTGTGAGCATTGTGGCCAATTGTGTAGAGAAGCCCATATTGTAATAAATATATTTATATATTTTCTGTTCATTGTTCAGTAATAAAAAATTAAGTATTTTATTTTATTGCATATTCTTATAGATCCTGTATAATCTCTGTTAACATAATTATTAATACATATGAAGACAGCGCTAGTCTTCATATTATTAATTATATATGCGAGTATCTACTAAATTTTAACTTGTAAAAAATGAGGAGTACGCATGCATCCACACGCACGCATAAAAACGCGCTCTGTTAACCTCATCAAACTTTCAGAACATGATAATAACATTCAAAGGCGAAGGGGGCGTGGTATACAAAAACTTTAAATTAGAAATTCTTTGTATTCATCACATTGACCTACAAAATAAAGTTTCTAGGTCTAATAGTATTCAATGAAGACAAATCGATTTTTATCGATCAAAAAGAAATGGAATGATTTATCGAAAAAAATTATAGGCTCGTACTGTGTATCAGGAGTGTACATGTAAAGTTCAAGTCTCTAGCATTTGTAGCTTAGGAGATATCGGCGCTCATACGGACGGACAGGCGGACGGACGGAAAGCCGGACATGGCTATATCGACTCAACTCGTCGCCCTGATTAAGAATATTTATAGGTTCTACCACGCTTCCTTTGCCTGTTACATACATTTTCACAAAAAAATACCCTGATTTCCCATTTTAATTGGTTCACGGCAATAATACTTTTTTTTTTAGAGACTTTAAATATATACTTTCGTATGAAACAACGGTATAAAAAAGGAACATTTATAGGAATCGTATTGACGCCCATTGACGATGTAGTAACTCAAGGAAAGCAATATTTTTCACAGTTTTATAGGTGAGTCTTTGAAATTGGGCAAAGTAGCTACAATTGACATATTGAGGGCGTGGCAAATCGAATAGAGCTATATCTTCTATAGTTTCCAAATCTACAATAACCTAGTAGCTCCTCTTCGAATAGAATAAATCTTATATAATTACGCTAAATAGTTCTAGAACTAAAATTGCAAAATTAACAGACCTATAAATTGTGTGGTTCGTCGAATGATTCATGAAAAAACCGAGAGTCTAAATTTTTCAATACATTTAACAGGGCTTAGACCGAAGACGAGCATTATCCAGTCGGCCCTTCTTGCAAACTGTAGTGTTAAGAATAAACATGACTATCACTAGCCAATAAGTAGATACTATCGAAAAACTTTGACAGCGCCCTGCTTGACATTTGCAGCGTATTGTTTAAGCGTCAGATGTTTTTGACATTGGGGGTTGCAGGATAGTTGC
The DNA here is from genome assembly GCA_035045345.1 of Drosophila hamatofila. Lineage (NCBI taxonomy): Eukaryota > Metazoa > Arthropoda > Insecta > Diptera > Drosophilidae > Drosophila > Drosophila hamatofila. The sequence continues at coordinate 4,746,596 of JAWNPA010000001.1, forward strand.
AGTCGGTCTCCATGCAAGTCCTATTGTCATAACAAATTTGTTTGGCGTATTGATCAAACAAAATAGCCGGATTAAGTGAAATGTAAAAACAAGCAGCCCGCAGCGGACGCAATGGAATCGGAGAAATTAAATGATTTAAACCGGCAAATCAATGAGATTAAGAAGCGTATTTTGTTGGCTGGTGAGGAAACTTGAGCTAACTCAATAAAACTCATTTACAGCTCAACTGTTATTTCAGAGGGCCAGAAGACGGCCAATGCAGCTGAATGGCAGAAGCAGAATCGCATTAACTGCGATACAATTGCATCTTTGAAAAAGGATATTAAGGAGTTGACGGTTAAGGTAAGTCGCCTAAGACATCCGCTACAGCGCTCCGTGGTTATAAAGGAGTCCAGCTCTGAGCCGCGTAAGAAGCAGAGTGCCACGCCCACCATTATTGTGGGTAAGGCTACATATCCGATTGGTGCCAAGAATGCCGAAGATGCCATATTCTTGACCGATCTGAAGATAACCGAGAGTCGCAAGCAAATGGATCTGCTGCGTCATCGGTTCAAGACGCGACAGCAGCACTTCAGCAGGCTGGTGGAAAAATATCGCGAGCTGTTGGCCAACAAGGAGGCACAAAGCCAAAACTTGGGCGAGAAGCCACCAGAGACCCTCGAGGAAGACGCCAATCGGAAGGTGAGTCCCTTCATCATAGAGACAGGTCTCAGATTATTGAATTCTTTGGTCTGCTTGTCCTCAGCTTGTTTGCCAGTTGGAGAATGAGATACATCGCACCAATGTGCAGTGGATGGAAGCTGAGCACATACGCAAAAAATATCGTTCGATCGAGGCTTCCCTCATGACTGATGCGGAGCGCTTCGAGCGCAGTTTACGCGAGCTTGAGCAGTCACTGAGCGAGCAGAAGTCTGAGATCGAACGCCTGCAACAGGTGCACAATGAAGCCATCGAGATGAGGGATGCTGCAAAGGTCGTGCTGCAGCGGCAGGAGCAACAGGCCAATCTCTCACAGAAAACGCGCGAGAGACAAGCCTTGGACTTTCGCAAGCAGGTGGAGGCACGCAAGCTGGAGTTGGAGCGGATTGGACGCAAACTTTTCGCAGAAACCAAGACACTCGTACATCAGGATAGTGTGGGGTCAAGCTCAGGCGACCAGCACACGGCCAAGACAGAGAACGGCGAGGAAGAGCCTGTTTCACAGCTCGAGAGCGTTACCAGCGACATGGAGTCCCTGTTTAAGCAGCTAATGGAGGCCTCGGGCGCCACCTCACCCTTCGAGGTCTTCGAGCGCTTCAGCGCCCAAAAGGAATCAGCTGCACGTCTCACATATTTGCGAAAGGCAGCTGAGGTCGAAAAAGCCAATTTGGAAGCAGAACGTGAGGCACTCGCCAGCGAACTGGAGGCTTCCAAGTTCTCGGACGTCAAAGAGAGTGAAGTGTAAGTTAAACAGACCTGAAAAACTTCCATTTGAATAATTGCCTGATTCTGAAACATAGCAACCAGGAGGTCATCGAACAAATCAAAAATGACATCGCTGCAATGGAGGAGGAACGCAAGAAAGACACAGATGCAGCTGATAAGTCCATGGGTGTGCTGAAATACCTGAAGGAGCGCATTTGCGAGATGATATTCAAGGTGCAGGAAGTGGACGAGAACAACATTGACATGCGAGAGCGAAAGCTGCACATCACCGTGGCTGAGCTGCCCAACTTCCTGGCACATGTGGCGCAGGACGAGGACTTAATTGAGGTAAATAACATATTTTACTCCAGCTCTTGAGCTATCGTAATCATTTGAGTTTTATCAGATCCTTAAGCTGAAAATTAAACGCTGCCAAGAGCTCAGCAAACCAGACGATATACCACCCCTGGAAATACCCAATCTGGACATAGAAGACGAAGAGGAGGATGTCTACCCAACAGAGCCACCCAAATCCCCATCAGTGCCCGAGGGCGAGAAGCCGCAGCCCATGCCCATGTGCTATTACAATTTATTCGCAGGACGCTCGCAACGAGCAGCAGGCACTTCATCGTCCTCGCCAGAGCAGGCGCCGGCAGTGGGTAAGTGACTAGCTGAACCAAGCCAATGTCGTCCGGTCAATATTAATCAGACTCTTCTACTCGCAGTGGCCACAACCGATGATGACAACGAGGTGCCATCTCGTAACTTCTTGAAGCGCCAGTCTTTGCTCATTGTGGACTCCAAGTCCCGCCGGAAACCTTTCAGACCTCCGCCCGGTGGCAGGCGCAAATAGTCTCTACACAAAGCGTGGATTATAATAAACAATTTTCAAATAAGAATGTTTGTGTTTTTTTTTTTAGTTGTTGGCCTCGGGATTAAATAAGGGATTACCTCTTTGGAACAATTTTAGAGAGTCGTGTCCTTCCACTTTATACTATTGGGGATTTAAAGTTATTGTCATGAAATTTTCCATAGGAATTCTTCGAATCAAATCTTGTAAAGGAAATAATTAAAATCTATTTTATCCGAAGGCATTATGACGAAACTTGGCATTGAGTTTTATAATACCCCTACCACTTGATCAAAATAAAAGTATTATAATTATGAAATACTATATAGGATAATCTAGGTAATTATGTAAAAAGCTGGTAAAAAATATATATAAAATTTGACTACAATCCCTATGTACAGGGTATTTCAGCTGCGGCGATATAAAATGAGCGTTAAGGTTTTTTGTTTATCTTTGGAATTTGTATTTAAATTGTCAATGAAAACCAATTTTTTAAGACAAAGTTTTTTGTTTCATAACTTTCTGAAATTCTGATGGAAATTTAGCGCCGCAGGTGACTGAGCGGTGGCATCCGTCAACGACTCCGCTAATGGAATGGAATGGAATGTTGTCAGAGCGAGCTGCTCAGCAGGTAACATTGGGTGATATGTGACGTATGTAAAATTAATTGAACGATGAAGGTAAGTAGGTAATTACAGGGGATATTTGATATATGTACAGAAAATTAATGAGTCAATAATACGATAACCTTATTATGAGCCCCACATTGTCAGCCAGTATTTATAGGTAGGAAGTAAAGAGACATTCATGCCATACTCAAAATATTACCCGAGGCACGCTGCGATATGTGTGTGCAACAAATTGGTGTCCCCTTAGAGCGATATAGTACTTATCGAAACATGTCTCGGCCATATTTCAGGATGCTGTCGCTCTGGCTGGATGGATGTCAGCGGCTGCAGCCGAATGACATAACAAATAGCTGTCCAGGCGCTGCAGCACACGATGGAGCTGAGTAAACAATATTTATTGCAGCAATGAGGAGGAATGGACGGACAGCAAATGAAGTGCAAAGCGCAACAAAGTACGGACCGCGGCTGCTGCAAGAGAAATAACCTTTCAAAAATTGTCTAAGCCAGTGCAAGTTGGGCTAAGGGGCTAAGGGGCTAAAGGGCTGACGGGCTGAAGAGCCGAGGAGGAGTCGACTGCCGTTCTAACTTGCAATAATAAAGCTCAGCGCAGCAGCTGAGGACGAGCAATCAACGCCAGACTGACGAAGGCCACGATGGAACGTTGGAAAATGCCATGGTGGCAGAGACAGCTCCGGGGTTCAGTGGCGAAGTGCAAACAAAGTCGCCTGATGATCTATTACATGGCCTGTTGCCGGAAGTGCACAGCACCCGCCCAGTGAGCGGCGGAGAGGAGGCGGGGCTGGGGATTTGTGTTGTGTTGTGTATGTCAACTAAATGTCAACAACGAAGGCATAAGCATCTGGCAAACAGCTATTTGGCAACACAGCCACCTACACAGCTCCAGAGCCCGATACTGTAATGTGGGCAGAGGAAAGCAAAATGAAACTTCGCAGCAAACGGACAGCATCTCATTCCAAGGTAGCCAAGTAATCCACCCGGTAGACAGAAAAAACAAAAGGCTCTCTGTATGCCACAGGGTGAAAGCAATGCCACGGCTAAGAATTGTTAGGCGGGCTAAACCGTTGGCTGGCGCCATTGGCCCTGGCAACGCTAAGCCAGGAGTGTGCGTCCTCAGAAATTCAAGGCTAAGGTAAAGTGCTGTGGGTCGGGTGTGTTTGACTAGGAGGTACTCTCTTTTTATTAATTGAAGATTTAGCTATATAGGCATATATGTATTCTCCTAATATATGAATAGTTTTAAAAAGTAAATTATGTCGTAAATGTTACAAATGAATTCTTTGAAATTATTGTTATTAACATTATTAAAATAACATTTAATAATAACAAGTAAGAGGGCTCTAGTCGAGACTGCTCGACTAGGAGATACCCTGAACCCTGCAAAGTACTGATTCCAATCAATCTACACTTCTTTCATGCACATATACAAAAACACACACACATCCGTACGCATGCATCCATACGAACGCATAAACAATTGCTCTGCTAACTGCGCAGTTACTGCGCTTGGGCTGCCGTGTGGGCTATATTATGAAAATTTGTTTGTTGAATAAATCTTTTTGTAGTGGGACTATCTTCATCAAAGGCGTTCAAAAAGGGGGCGTGGCATCCAAAATCTGTAAATAATAAAATCTTTGTATTCATCACATAAATCTACACAGTAAATGTGAAGTCCCTAGGTCTAACAGTATTAAAACTAGGCTTTAAAAATTGGAACATGTATATGTAAGGGTGTATGTGTGTAACGCTCGAAAATACTTGCAATTATACATACAAACATTTATGTATATGTAGAAATGTAGGACTATGTTAGCATATACATGTGTGCATACATATGTATTGCCAAAACAAATTAATAGATGGCGCAACGCGCTTTAGTTATTTGCAATTAGAAACATTCTATATTATGAACATTATCATTTGATTCTGTTAAACTTAGCATATGCTATAAAGTTGCTTAAGATGTAAATAGAAAAGAAAATGTAAATATTTGCGTGGGTAAAAGAATTGAATAATTTATTTATTTTCAATTTATTAAAAATAAAAAATCATTCACATATTTTCACTGCAATTTAAAGAATTTGTTCAAATTTATGGTCGCTATCCAAAATGTTGACTTTCCATTTTATTAAGACACCAAGACTCAAACCGAGAAATTCTCGATGAACGTTCACCTCGATCACCTCAAAAAGTCACCTCATGCTCTCATGCTAAAAAGATTGAAAAATTAAATTCTACCGACTTTGCCTCCGAAGTCGAAAGGCGCGCCTCGCCTTTAATAACAACGCCACCTCGCCACTTAAAATCGAAACGACAAAACTGCAATAAGTTGACCGCTAGAGCGCCATCTAGTAAAACTAAACTAAACTAACAGCTGAGAATTTTAACACAATAAATCGCAATTTGATTCTTAGAATATGCTAGAAGAGGTTTGAGTGTATGTGTGCACACGTATAGGAAAACTCTTTTTGCTGCTGCCACGTGCGTTTGTTAGTTGGCCAAACGTTTTGTTTATTAATTTGTGTTGACTAAACGGAATTTAATGAAACTTTTAGCATATTATGTACATATTCTATTGGATATTTTACATTTTATAAAAATGCCAACTCATTCACAATTAGCTATACATGCAACTGACCTTCAAAGGGGAGTTTGGTCACATTTGGAGCCGGTATCCAAAATATAACAAAAATTGAAATTCTGTAAAATTCATCTAAACCTATATGCAAAATTTGGAGACTCTAGCTTTAAAGATGTAGGAGATATAATTTTAAAACGGATTTTCGATAGGGTTTTTAATCGATAAAAAAAAAAAACGGGAGTAGTTATCGTTTTTTGGAGATAAACTCGATCTGCGCGTGCAATGCACGGACCTAACAAAAAAAATTTCAAGTCTCTAGCTCTTATATCTTCTAAGATCGACGCGTTCAAACATACGGACAGACGGACGGACGGACAGACGGACGGACGGACAGACGGACGGACGGACGGACGGACAGACGGACATGGCTAAATCGACTCAGCTCGTTGCCCTGATCAAGAATATATATACTTTATGGGGTCGGCCACGCCTCCTTCTGACTGTTACATACATTTAACAAAACCATTATACCCTGATTTCCCATTTTCAATGGGTTCAGGGTATAAAAAGTGAGATTACTCCACTAAATTTTTTATGAATTGATCAAAAAATTTCATAAACGCATAAAGAATATCATTCAGATTGAATATGAGCTGAATTTATATAGCTAAAATAAAATTATTTGGATATCTTAGTAAATTTGTATTAATTAAAATTAAAGAAATTAATATAATATAAAAATTAGGATATTAAACTGAAAGGAATTTTTTGAAGTTTTATCTGTAGTTTATAGATTGCAATTTTCTTTTAATTATTAGAAAACTTATAAGGAGACTCACTTTAAGCTGGATTTAGATATATAGATGTACTTCGTCCATTGTCTTCTCTTTAATAAATTAATTTATTAGCCTAATTTCTTATACCCAGTACTTAATAAAAAGAATGGCTAAGAAGCAAAAATAAAATTAATTTAAAGAATTTCTTACATTTGGTATTTTTCTTGTGAAATATCATTTTGATATTGTTATTTTTTGAAAGTATGTACAAGGTAGGCAATCGTGAACTCATCTGTCATTGTCTGGCGTTTCAAATATCATCTTTTTTTCTATCACAAAAAATGCTTAAATCGATTGTCACCCGATACCAGCAAGGTTGGTACACATTTAACTGCTCAGCTAAGGGCCAAATTTAGAACGGATAAGTGTTTGGCAAGGGATTGTTCAATTTGTAATCGGAGTCCAGAAGCGGCTGCCACTTTGGCTACCTTTAATTCACCTTTACGTGGCTGGCACAGCGGCCACGCCCAATTTTATAGCAATTAGGCATTTCAATCTTGCCATGGCAGTAAATCAAACGCCCATCGATTGCCAAACGGCAACTAATTTTTCGCCAAGCCACTGTCAGGATCGTGATAAAGTGTGGGCGTGAATCGCCGGACGGCGATTGAGGTGTGGCCGGAGTCGTTCAATAAAACCGCAAAACAATAAATTTAAATTTCTCCAGCGCGAAGTTAAACTTTTTAACAGTGTATAAACTACAGCCAGCAGAACGCAGAGCGAGCTCTTGCAAAATATGCGTTTGTATATGTATTCATGTTTCCACGTGTTGTGTGTGTGTGTGTGTGTGTGTGTGTGTGTGTGTATGAGCTTGACAGTCAGGCAAATAAATGAGCGGAAACGGAAACGGTTTGGGTTGCCGTTCGGTCGGCCGTGTCTCTGTTTCTCTCTCTCTCTTTCTTTCTCTGTCTCTCTCTCTCTCTTTCTTTCTCTGTCTCTCTCTCTCTCTCTCACTCACTCTATTTCTCTTCGGCCGCGGGCTGCACAACACTGCGAATGATAAATAACGTAATTTCTTTATAACTTTTCATTCAAATTTTGGGAATGCTGTTTGGCCACGCTTGTTGCTGGTACGCCTTTGGGCCACGTTTGGTTCGTTTGGCTGCTTGTTGTTAAGTAAAATAAATTGCGATTCCATGTAATAAAAGTCAATCATAATAATTCAATGACTCATCGTGTTCTTGGCTCCATTTTCGAGGCCACAATGGTTAGCTGCAGCCATTGCCTCGCTCCACTTATCTCCGTACTTAACATTCCCTGTCGCCGCTGCCACGGCTACGACCGTCGAGTGTGTTAAGCCCAAACATGAGAAATTTATGTGAAGCGCAAAAAATGTAACATTTGCACACCTTGCTCTGAACCTTGTTGTACATTTAAGAAACATTATGACCATGTCTATATACTGATATATATGTGTATGTGATACCGTTTGAGTATATACGCTGTCGAATCGATCTTTGATTTATGACCGTTTAGGTCTTCGGATATAAATTTAAAAGCAGACTATGACACACGTTTACGATTGTTGTTTTTGCAAATCAATACCATTTTAGGTAAATAAATCAAATTTGTCATATAGGCTGATATATCAAGATTATATAACCTTCTATTTTTCAAAGTGCCCAGGGGAACTTCTCTTTACCAGATTTGTTTGTATAAATATATACAAATAAGTAATGATTGCTTTATTATATTTTAAATAGCTAACTTACAGCTATAACTAATATGCAAATTTATTAATTTCTAGAGCCACGAGTAAATGATCATTTTATATAACTTTATTTCCACGGCTATCATTTAAGTTCGTAATATGTCGCCTCCTAAATAAGCACTCCCTCCTAAACCCACTTTACGAGTTAGAAACAAAAAATATATAAAGTCCTTGGCGAGTTGACTAACAACCCTCGAATATTGTTAAAGTTTTTGTGCATCTTCTACAGTTTTGCGCGAGCTGTGAGAAATTATGGAAACAAAAAAGTCCTTCGAAACACATTGCGCAGCAGCTGTGGCCCGTCCCTAACTACATGCCATTAAAATAGGAGTGTGAAGAAAAGCGCTAAAAATGTTGGTTAGGCATAAATTTTGGTCTACGAATTCCTTGCCGCTGTTTGCTGATTCTGATTCGGTCTTTGCCCTTTGGGCGTTGCATGTTTTGCTTCCGACTCCTTTGAGATATTAAATGAATGAATTAATCATTAACTTTGCGGTCTACCCAAAAATCCTAAGCAACCAGAACAAGGAAGAAGAAATAATCTGAACATTGTTTCTTTGTGGAGCAAGCCATATAATTGTTATAAATGTTCTGTGATTTATTAAAGAGAAGTACAATTAGGTGACACGCTTGCTGTGTTCCCAACATTTTAATTTTCCATGTAGCACACAATGTAATTTGGAAAGTATTTGCTGCAGACACTTCGTCTTTCATCAAAATATGGATATGCTTCCGGGCACTCGATGATGTTCTGCGATATCTGACTGTGGCAGTGAATATATTGGGTGCAGCCTGTGTTTATTGCGGTGACAAAAGTCGAGTTTAGATTACCGCATCGATCGTAGGGGCAGCTGTAGGCGTCGGGCCTTACACACCTCTGACTCCACCACTGAAAGTGTGTGCCATGTGGACAACTGTGCCACTTGCCGACAAAATGCTTTGAGCTGCACTTGTAGTAGCCGTGGCAAGTCAAGCCATCTGCAATGAGCTGGACGCCGGAATGGTTATCTTCGTAAAACCTAGCACACACCGAGACGTCTACGGCCGGAGGTAGATGCCTGCCAGGCTTGTAGTTGCTCTCATCATTTGGACAATATTTAGGCTGAGTTGGCTGGCAGCGCACACTCTTGTAGTTGTAATAACGAGCACCTGTGCAGGCACGTCTAATGCCTCTGCCGCCCTCGCACTCCAGGTAAAGGCCGCAGTTCAATGGGTCGCCAACGGTCGTGCCACTTTGCATGTAGGCACATATGGAAAAAGTTTCCTGTGGACATCCGTTGGCACTCGAAACACATGTCTGCAGCCTGTTGCTAAACACAAAACCTTCGGCACAGAGCCTCAGCCCATCATCATTGCCCTCGTTATCACATTTATTGTATGCTCTGCAGTCCAATGGGTCGGCAACATACTCTCCTCTCTCTCGCCCAGCACAGAGCTCCCAGTACTGGGGAGCACATCGTACCAGATGGGCTTTGTCACACTTGCCAGAAAGCGAGTCATAATACAAATCATCATGGCACTGTCCTCGAGCCGCAAGCTTATTATTTTTGCAATAGCCCCACCCCTTGCAGTCTCTGGGGTCGCCTATGTAGCCACTGCCAGGCCAATAGTTGCAGAGTTGTTCCATGGATAGGCCGCATGCTTGCCACAGCTGCGCAGTCAAGAGAATGGCATTTAACCATCGGCTGGAGACTAAGGTAAGAGAATTTTAGTCACTCCGTCTGGCCACGCAGCTCGCTTCACATTCTCTACCTTTCATGCCGCTCCAACTACTCCATTTGGTGTTATCAAAGCAACTAACCGGGAGATGTGGGATGTAAATATTCAGAGGTTGGCGTTTCACTGCCAAGAACTAATTAGTTGTCACTTGTAACCTTCAATTTTCGGGTATGCGATAAGAGTCAAAAGACAAGAACAACAATCAAACTTGAAGAGTTCAATGAAAAGGTTTCAATTACTGCTGCTGATAAGGTTTCAATTACAATGACACTTCTTCTGTCTACCCAACATAAATACTCGAGTATCTACATACACGCTTATAGCTGTGAGATTTTAGGTATATTTCTGCTCACTTACCCCAACAAATCTGCATACATGCTATACTTCAAGTGCTTATCAGATTCAAGCAGTCATGTTATCACTAACTCAATTTTGTTACCATCTGCTTATGCTATCCATGTGACATTTTTATGTTCAGACTCCTTCCCGAACTGCACTTCAGTTTCTTACGCTAAGCGAGTGGCACAAGTAACGTAATTCAAGAATACCCAAAGAGAACAACAACAAAAATGTGAAAGAATACAGAAAGAGGCAAGTCAGAGCCAGCCAGCTTATGTGCTCAGGCTCAACTAGAAGATACCCTGTACTCCAGTTATTCTGAGAATTTAAATTCTTTCATACATAATCTGAGTTCAAATTGGCTTAGGTCCGCTTAGTTTCTAATATTATTATAATATCATAATATATAAAAAGTAACTTAATTGTAAAACTAATTTTATTTTTCATTGAGTAATATTAATTAAAATGCTATATTATCAGAACAGTGTAATCAGTTTGGAATTTATTTATGTAGTTTTCTTTCGAGTTAGTACTTATTTATTTATTCATTTATATCATTGATTGGGAGTCATTTTTATTATTATTTTTATATATTTATATATAATATAATTATATTTATATACATTTTATTTCTTTTAATTGGCAGATTTTATTCACTTGTTGGTGTGTCGTTAAACAACTATTAATAGCTTTTCAGATTTATTTATTATTAGCATTTGCCAAATGTTTAATTTTCCAACTTTTATTTTGATTCACATTGACGAAACCTCCTGTAGTCACAGGATGCATAAATGCATAAATTTTTGGCAATCCAGCATACCCCTCACATACTGAGCATCGACTGTAAGCAAGATGCAAAAGAAGCTCATTCGTTTGTCAGGCTAAGAGTGTGTGTAGCTGGCGGCTTCGCCTTGCTGACGCCGTTGCCGCCGACGTCGTCGTCGTGCAGCCAATGTAAACTGCTTAGCTTCGGCCCGTTGCGTTTATTGACATTTTATGCTTAAGGACATGTTTAATATCCTCATCGCGCTCTTAATATAACCGCGAAGCAGGCGTTGCCCCCATATAGCTCAACAGCCCTTTTATGGGTCCGTTCGAACATGAGATATTCTTTAGTTTATTGGTTGCAGGAAGCTTCACTTTTAGGGTCCATAAGATCACGCTTTCGTGAAGTTTACAAATTTAAAGAAAATAAGAGACCTCTCATATATTATTCAACTCCATTGTAAATTCACTTCTCTTTTAGGTAGCACATATCGAAGTGATTGCCGATGTCGATGTCGAAGCCTGTGCGTGAGCGTGTTTTGAGGAAAAACAGAAACGACATAGATGTCGATGTCGTTGTTGACGTGGATGGGTCGGTGCCTACGAGCAAATGCAAATGGATGGAGCTTGGGACACTGGGCCCTTTGCTTTTACCACTTCCGCTGTACAATGCCAGCAGTCCCAGCAGCGGCGCCATTTGCTTCCGTTTCCGCTTGCCGTACGACATTTATGGAGCTCATCATGCCCGGCCAACCTCTTGTCCTTTACTCTTTATTCAATCAGTAGCTGGCTGCCTTACAATGGGGCCTGGCCTCCTCCTCCTCCTCTTCCTCCTGCTGCTGCTGCTGCTACGAAATGGCAAATTGCGCGGCTGACTTTGGGCCTCAAGCTCCATGTCCTCCACGTCCTTGTCCGCCGCTGTAATGTCTGTTATGTCCACTCATCCATTCCATTCTTTTATTCCACGTTGTTTCTTTTGTTGCATGCCTGCTTTTTGTGTTCTTCGCTCGGTTGCTCCTGTAATTTTTTCCACATGTTCACGGCTTGAATATTTTATGGGCTTAAGTGCTTTCAGTTAGAGTCCTTTGCATAGCTCCTGTGCGTTTTGCACCTAACACTCCGCCCCCACTCACAGGACTCACAGCAAAAAAATATTTGATTATTTTTCTGCACGCTCAAAGATGTAGCCATTATTTACTGTTGCTCCAAGTAAATTGCAATGCTGAAACAGCTCGCATAAATACCACAAGATACCAGAATAATAAACTTGTATATACAATTGTTTGCCCTATCAAAACTGAAGTTAATTGACATCTGAGCTCTGCTTAATTATTACCAACTCTGAATTGATTGGCAGCCAGCTGATGTAACTTGTTATTCTGAGACCATAGCGAATACAATACGAAAATGTTCAAGGTAGCTTGCAAATGGTATATAGTTCCATTTCCATTCACAGAAAGGACAGAGAAGCTCGGCAAGAAACAATTGGAAAATTAATTCAATTATTTTCTGACACTTATAATACAAATAAAATTTCAAGATGTTTATGGACCAACAAACAAGATTATATCTCTGAATCTGTCTGTCAAATTAGCTTTTCATTTTGAGTGAAGAGCAGAGGGTGTCGGGTATGTATTTGACGCACAGTAAAATGTATTTACAAATTAATTATATTTTATATATACATATTTCTTGATATATTTTATATTCCACTGAAATGATCAGAAATAGAGAAATCTCGTGCACCTGGCTCATATAAATCATTATAATTAGGATAAATATGCAATGAAAAGCTAAATGTGCCGCGCAAGGCAAAAATAAGGATAGCTCAGACCGAGATTGGCCAACACAGAGCAAGAGAGAAAAAAATAGAGAGAGAGGGAGAAAGACAGAGAGAGAGAGAGAGAGAGAGAGAGAGGGGGAGTCTGTGCAAGTTCGAGCAGAATGGTGCCAAGGGTCGACTGGGCGGGCACCCTTAACAAACCGAGTAAGCAATTCAAGCGAGCGACTGTTCATAAACAGGAACGAGCTCAATGAGATGCAAAGGACGATAAACAAACCCACAAGCGCCACGAATGTGCCGACAGTGGAATAAGGTTAAGATCCCTTCGCACGCCAAACTTAAAGGACAAAGCTCGAAACGAAACGTTGCAAAAAGAAAAAAAAAAGGTTGCTAGGCAGCGAGATGAAAAAGTGCAAGACGAGCCACCAAGTCATATATATATTTCTTTTTTACTCAAAGTCAAGCTGAGACGCCAACTAACACAAGCCCGCAAGAAGCCACGAGTCTGAGTCTGAGTCTGGGTCTGAGTTTGAGTCAAAATGATGGGGGCTTTGTCTCTGCGGTCGGGTCGGCCGCTGGAGCAGGCGTGGCACGTACTTGGAGTATTTTGGCAAAATTAAAATTTATGAACAGATAAAAAAGCGTTAATGGGCACTCGGTGGGGTCAAGCACGGCTCTTGGAGCGGGAATTGGGGCTGTACGGTGTACGTGTGTTACAGTTTCTTGAGGTTCGCAAGTAAGTAAACGCTCCACGGCAAATAAATGAGGCAAGACAACGTCCACAACTTGAGCCATAAACGCTGCATTTTTATTTTTCGGAACGCAACTTATATAGATGGGCAGCCAACCCACTTTCTAAGTGCCGCACTTGAGGACTGCGCGCAGAGCGAGCCATTAAAAGCGCATGGAAATGCTTTAAAAGAAAATACTTTAAGTTGTTCAAAATGGAGTCGATAACCAAATACTTTGTCATTCCAGGTGTTTGCTTCAATAATTATCAGAGGATATGCCCGAAATTGATTTAGTAGAGCATCAGCTCCGTGGGTAGTGCTAAAAAGTTGTTCATACTTTGAGATACTTTTATTGCTCCAAGTCTAAGTAGATACGTGTTGAGTTGGGCCACGTGTTGTTATTTATATTATGCTCTGCTGCTCCAGTTGGCCATTATCCTCTGCTAAAAATCATATTTTCGCTCTTGAAACAATGTCAAGTTGTCGAGCACACTTTCAAGTGTTCTCTGCGCGCTGTGCCACGGCCAAGCAGCTCAGCAGGCCAGCAACCCAGCAACCCAGCAACCCAGCAACCAGCAACCCATCAGAGCCCAAAAGGCTGCCTAATGGTGTTTAGCTGTTGTTGCTCGACTCTCGTCCTTCGCCGTTGCCAGTGTCATGCACATGCACAGTGGGCACAGTGGACACTTTTACAGAATGCAAATACACCCGTGAGTGGCACTGGAACTGAAACTGGAACTGGAACTGGTGCTGGAGCTGGAGATGGAGATGGGTCTGGCCCTGAGCTCGAGTGGCAGCATAATGTGCCTAGTTGGTTGGCCCAAACGAGGCGAACGCGTCGCCCGTGCCATTTAATGACCTTTTAAATGTACGTCTAATTATGTTTACGTGCCGTTTCGACTGACAACCAAAAATGCTAGCACGAATGACTGAATTTTAAAGCGCATTATTTAGGTACACTTTGGAGCTGTTGGCTGACCCAAATCCCAGGCCAAGTCTATGTGTTGGCCCCCTCTTAATTATGTAACTTTTGGGCCAGCTTGACATCTCCGCTGATGTGGGTAGCAGCGCGTAGCTCAGAGCGCGTTAAACTTTAATGTCAGGCAACTGAGCAACAGGCCACTCATGAGTCGACTAGTTAGTCAGCTATTTTCGAATTATGCGGCCAACATATCAAACTGTGTCCAAGATGCTAAGTCCTCCAAGGTTCTATTCGAATGTGAAATGAAGGATGCGTGCCTACGGCAGGTGTGAAAAAGCTACGGAAAGTTTCTGCCATTAAACTAAGTTTGTAACTATTCCTCTTAAATTTATCGTTTTTGGCAGCTTTCCTGCAGCAGCAAAGTGGAAAAGGTGTTTGCTATGCCAAAGGCCATTAGGTGAATTAGTTTTATAATATTAAATTGTAATTACAAATTCTTAAGCCGAATGTCTTAAGAACTAAGACGAGTTTCCAAGATCATGCTAAATTACCTGCCTGTAATAAAACGTGTACAATTTGATTGTATTTGGTAAAGGTTTTTTACGTCTGCGCCGCTAAAAAGTCAGAGTAAATATTTTGTGTTTCCTTACGTTTTTATTATAAATTATTCAGAGTGCTTTGGGTTCTTGATATTAATATTAATTACTTCAAAGTCTGCTCTGCTACGTTTTAAATTCTCTGGAAATTTTTCAAATGAATTCGCATATTGCCCTGAAGTGTTAATTAACTGTTGTCTGAGCAGCAGCTGCGATAGAGCCATGGGTAACGCGCTTTTAAATTGAGAATTCCACAATGATACATATCTTTTTAATAACACTCAAAGAAAAAGGCAATGTCTACGTCGTTTTGGCACTGTCATCTATTCAATTGAACTGATTACACTTTTTGCGCCAACTTTTCCGACGCATTTGTCACGTCAATGGAAAATAAAACAAAAGCTGTGATATCAAGACTTTTTATGTAACAGCTGAAATGAATGGAATATCTTTAATTTTCATTGTGATTCAATGGTTCAACTCGTCAATGCCACAAATTTTACTCAAGCAGAGGCTGTACCTTATTGGAACGTGAGGAGGAAGCAATGCACGTCCGCAACGTGACTGTTTGACGGCTAATTACAAATGCACGCGTTATGCAGATTACTGCAGATGTAGATTACGCAATTAATTAGCTCATTCCATATTCACATTCGAAGACATATTCAGAATTCCTTAGGGATATAGGTGCACATATATCAACATGTATGTTTAATCATATTTAAAATTAGAAAGTAAACTCATATAATATTTATATTTCAACAGGGTATTTCCGAGTCAAGCACTCCCGGCCAGAGAGAGCTCTTACCTTACTTCTTATCCTTACTTACTCTTACCCAAACTTAAGAAGCCGTGATCTTACATTTTTGAGTTTCACACTATTCCTACCTTTGTGTGTTACTGCCACCTGGGCATTGTGGCTGAGTGATATATTTAAAATAAAATGCATTGGCAAACACACAGAAAAACAAAGGCAAAGAAATGAAAGCAGCATTAAAATGCCTGAAAGTAGGCCCCTAATGAGGAAAACTCATTTGGGTAAAAGCTGGGCGACAAAGGGGTCCACCATTAAAAAGCATTATAATAAATACTTATCACAGTACAGGAGGAGCCGCAGGAACGCAACTTTGGCGATGTCGCAAATATGCCACGCCCACCCATTGCCAGACCGCCCATATGTGTGGAGAGCAAATGTCGTAAAACAAATGTAAAGTGAAATTGCTTTTGCCGCAGCCACGCGACCTGCAGACTCCACTCCCCACAAATATGCGCTATATATATATATGTGAATATATATGTATATATATATATATGCATGGGTATGTGTGTGTGCGTGTCGACAGTCGGATGCGGAAACGGATGTAAAAAGTGCAGTCATAAATGCGCCGCCTCGCTTTGTGTAAGACTTTAATAATTGTCGAGTTAGTCGGGTAGGCGATGCCAACGCCAACGCCAACGCCAACGCCGACGCCGACGCTAGCGCCGATGCGAGCGCCAACGCGAAAGAGATGAAAATTTGAAACTCGCGTATTTTCTTTTATTTTATGGCCATTCTTCTTATGTTCTTTTCGGCACCCGCTTCCTCGCCAGCTGTTTCCAAGAGCCTGTGCTTTCTAATTATGACAAATGCTAAAATATTGCCCAAGTGTGTGTGTGTGTTTGTGTGAGTGTGGGTGACTGTTTGCGAATATGTGTTCGTTTGTTTGCCCAATGGCAATGCATGTCAGCAAGTGTGTCGTTTAGGGATTTCTGATTTCGTACTTTATGCGTTTATATTGCCCAAGTGTGTGTGTGAGCGTGTGTGTGTGCGTGGGTGTTTTTTTCACCAGCATTTCATTTAAGCCCCAAAGTAAATATTAAAATCCGTTGCAAATCCGCGCGCCACACGTCATCTGAATCAAATCCTTATTGACGCCACTTTGTTGTTGTTGACGCTACGTTAGGAGCTGAGCCATAATATGCATTTGGGAGAGTTGTATTAACAATACCGAACGTTACATATGTGTTATGAAAAAAATATATTTCATTTGATTTTTTAAAGAAGATGAATTTAGAAACTAAATAACTTTATTCAATTAAATAATTGTAATGAATGTTAATATGTTAATCTATCACAATCTGTTTAAAAGGTATTATATGCTTGTTTCAGAATCTGACAAAAATTTACTTTCAATGGTAAATTTATTTACGGTAATGATCGTTGTACATGTCCCATGAAAAGGGTTCGGTCAAGTCCAGTTGAGTCCAGAATAAAAAGGAAATTGAGGACAATTCACGCCTTTATGATTAATTTTCTATTGTCTTACGTAGTACACCCAAAGAATGATCATAAGCGAGCATTCATAGGGAGAACGATCATAGAGAAACCGACACCCCGCTCTCACAGTATTAAGTTCACCTACTGATCTTTACAGTGTTAATCGCTTAATGTATGTAAATGATACTATGTACTATGTACACATGTATGTGTGGAAAAATATATCTGCTCATTTTGTTGTTTTTGAAGCAGCAACTAGTTTATAAGCAAATCGTTTATCATGCTATTCGTTTTTCCCACTTGAATCTTGTGCGACTGACTCTTGAAAGAGCGCACTCTGTCTTAAACTCCATATAAGATTGTTAAACGCGTTAACTCATTCTTCTCCAATTAACGTATTCTGTGTTCGTTATCTTCCATATCCATCGAAAATATATTTTATTTATTATACCCTGAACCCATTGAAAATGGGATTTCAGGGTATAATGTTTTTGTGAAAATGTATGTAACAGGCAGAAGGAGACGTGGCAGACCCCATAAAGTATATATATTCTTGATCAGGATGACGAGCTGAGTTGATCTAGCCATGTCCGTCTGTCCGTCCGTCCGTCCGTCCGTACTAACGCAGAGATCTCCTAAACTACAAGTGCTAGAGACTTGAAATTTTACATGTATACTCGTGTATACCATACGCAGTACGAGTTTATCATATTTTTTCGATAACTCATCCCATTTCTTTTTTATCGATAACAATCGAAAATCTGACTTTGTTTTTAAAGCCTAGTTTGAATACTGTTAGACCTAGAGACTTCAGATTTACTGTGTAGATTAATGTGATGAATACAAAGATTTTGTCATTTACAGATTTTGGATGCCACGCCCATTTCGCCCCAAATTTGAAAAAAACGTATATCAAGTACTAGAAACTTGTGCTTTGGCATATACACACATTTGAATGTTATTATTACGTTCTGAAAATTTGATGAAGATAGTCCCACTACAAAAAGATTAATTCAACAAACAAATTTTCGTAATATAGCCCACACGGCAGCCCAAGCGCAGTAAGTGCGCAGTTAGCAGAGCAATTTATGCGTTCGTATGGATGCATGCGTACGGGTGTGTCTATGTGTTTTTGTATATGTGCATGAAAGAAGTGTAGAATGATTGGAATCAGTACTTTGCTGGGTTCAGGGTATCACCTAGTCGAGCAGTCTCGACTAGAGCCCTCTTACTTGTTTTTTATATTTATTATAGCTCTAATCTATAAATATTTCATAAAATATAATATCCAAATAGCTGAAATAAAATATTGTTGTTTGATGTTTAGTGACAATATCAAAAACTCATAAAAATACAGCTGAAGTAATTAAGACGGTATTCAAACTCAAAATTCGAAGGAAATGTCCATTCACAATCATTCAGCTCGAGTGGCATAAAAAAGTTTGATTTTGTGGTAAAGTATAATCGGTATTCTTCTGAATGGATAATCATAATTCAAATTCGAATTACGCACTCTTCATTTGAGAATACCATGTAAAAATTGTTTTTTTAAAGATATGAAAGAGAGAGAAAATTGATGATAAGCTGATGTGAACTGTAATGGAAGAAGAATGAGCAGCTGTATGGCAAATTGAGTTGGATGAAGAAAGTTTTGCTGGATTCTCAGCGTTTAAAGTTGAGGTGTCCCCTCGAGTGGGGGCTGTGGCGAACTTTGCTCTCGGGCATAATAAATAAGCTTCACTGTTACGCAAGCATTCAATATTTTTCAATTATATGCACGTATCCCCCAAGCCCATTAACATTGCCTCGCTCCGCCTCTGCCCTGTTTCCCCATTTGAGTTATACGTATACGGAGTTTCGTTGCCATTGTCGTAGTTGTTGTTGGTCAACTTGTTGGCCATTGAAATATAAAGTTTAAATTGAATTTTTGCGGCATGTCATTGTTCACAGCCGGCATCTATCGACCATTCACATGTTCATGCAGAGCATTGGGAGTGCTAGCTCTAAGGACCGACCGCTCATGCTTCCACCCACCCGTACTTAACTTTTGAACCTCTCCTGTTCGATCATACTCTGTCCCGCACCGCGTGCACGGAAATGCGTTTCTAATTCAATTTTGTGTCAACAAGCAACAAAAAGGCGTTCCGCCCGTATCGCACCGTATGTTGCCACAAACAGATGAGCGGTGTCCCGCAACTGTTTTGCACCCACACGCAGTCAAATGACTAGTTTGGGTTTTTACAATGCTGCAATTATTTCGCTATAATTGATATCTTTTAATTTACGGAAAGTGCCGAATGAGATACGATGGTGTTGGTTTAGTGCATAGTTTAAAATTCAACGGCAAAATTGAATTTAAATGAGCAACAGCTGACGCTGATTTGAATATCGAATCAGCTTTCTGTCAAGTATATTGAAATGTGAATTATAAATTACAAAACTAAATTAAGTCGTGGGATTATATATACTAAGCAGAAATCATAAAACCAAATCTTTAGATTATGTTTTATTAAACTATATTTGTAGTGTGAAGAAATTTTAATTATTTAGAGAGTGAATTTCATATAGCCAATTAGTTAAGCTACTTTGGCAAATCCACGCTTTCACAAGCGTTGGCAATTATTTTTGAGAGAAAAGTAAACTGGCGAACTCTTCAGCTCAGCTCAGTGGCGATTATATCAAATTGAAAAAGAGTATTAAAGTTAAAAACACTTTTGCCAGTTGGCAAGTATTTATAAAGTGCTTTGCTCAAATTACGTTTAATTTTTCATCTCCTGTCTGGGCTTGCACAATTTAGCAGCAGCAGCAGCAGATTCGACTGTTCGAGTGTTTACAGAGCAATTTGCTTACTTCATCATTGACTTGCCGCGAGCTTTAAAATTTGCTAAATGCGATTGTTGTCTGACTTCATCAACATGTGCAGCAAAGTAATTTGCATGAAAATGGAATAGAATTAAGATAACGCTTAACTGATAAATTAGAGGATGCTAACAGCTCATCTGTAAACTACGTAGATGAGGCTATGTTATCTTAACGGCATTTTAGTTTGAAAAGTTTATTTTGTTATAGGTTTCAATTCCTTAATTTGATATTCACAAATATTATTAATTTATGCAGTTTTGGCACATTCATGAGTTGCTTAAGTTTTTTATTTACCCGGTTTTTATTAGTACTTGTACCTGAATTCATTTATAATTTGATTTGGCAGCAATCCCCCAAATTTGCACTCCATAGATCCATATCTATACCATACACTAAATAACTTAAAATATATTTGGAAAATAGCTTTAAGTGAACAACATTTTTATATAAATTTTCCAATTGGAAGCAGAAGGCTTTACAAAAATCTGCCTTGAAGAAAGGCATTTAAAAAAGCAATTACTTAAATAAATTAATCTACAAAAATATTCAACAGAGCTCTGTTCAGCCATGATGAAGCTTATATTCCTTAGTTTGTATTTTTAGTGCTAAAAATCTTTGAATTTTCAATTAAATTAATAAGCTGAGCTTGACGACCACTGATGTTGATGATGTTCTTTTTTTTTTTTTTTTTGTACTGCGTAACCTTTTAAGTGTTGCGAATGGCAACTTTGTGTGGCCACGGAAATCGGGTTCCGAAATGTTTGGACAGCATGTGGAAGCTGGGTGCCCTGCACCTCGCTTTAATTAACTACTGGCCACCAGTTGCTACGCTACGTGCTTACGTAATTCTCGTCGTTTTAATTACAAAACTCGACAAGCTGACGACGGCCCTGTTGAAGCTTTAAGTAGAGGGCTGGGAGCTGAAAGCTGAGGTCGGCAAATCGAAAGCCGAGACCCGAGACCCGAGACCCGGGAGCCGGGACCCTCTGTCCAGAGACGGGCTCAGTGCGTTCGCTCGTTTAATTCACTTGCTACAAGTCTCGTAAAATTAACGTAGCATACTCTACGGGGCGCCAAATCCAGCCCTGAGCCGCTTAGCATTGTTTTCCGCGCCTCCTGCCCAGCACCGCTGGCAATCATCGCTCCAGCCTTGGGTAAGTCATCGCCATCGTGAGTAACATGGTTGTGGCTGTGGTCACCGAGCGCTGCCTGAAGCCAGGGTCGCAAAATACAACACCACGATCCTATGTAAGCGATTTAACACTCGTTCAGGCCGCTTAGTGAGTGTGGCACTGCTGCCTCGACGCATTTGACCGGCAGTCGACTGCGGCGGACTTTGCATTGGCTCAAAAGCCTTTTTGCATATAAATTGATGGCGCTTTTTGCCAATGCCGCTGGCCAGGCCAAGCACAAAGAACGACCCACTCCACACGCCCAGCCAGCCTCACAGCAACAGCCAGGTTGACTGCCTTCATGACGAACTTCCACTTTTCGTTGTTCTTGCGCAACATACACTTAATTATACACTTTAATTGGCATGACATCAACTCAGCGTGATACAAGCCACGCCCGCCCAATACAACTGCTGGGGCCGTTGGGCCAGCACTGGCCTCCCTGCTGGCCAGACTCCGAACCAGGCTCAGCTTTCAGTTCGGAATGGCCACACAAATGACTTTGGACAAATGGAAACCTATTGAAATTTAAATTCCCATTTGTGGCTAAGGTTTAGATGCGGCTTAAGTTCTTTGAGCCTTGATTTCCGTTTTGCTATTTAACATATTATGCGCCATTGAAATTTAAATTCAAAGTAAGTATGTTTAAGCTGGCCTATCTGATTTTCACAGTTCATCAAAGCAGCTCAAAGAATTTACTTTAATGTTTAATAATAATAAAATTAAATTAAATTCGAAAATAATTGAACTCAAGTTGTCAAAATAACTATATATGTGATAAAATATATAGGGTGATAAAATAAGATATGTAAGAAAAGAAATTAATCCAAAATACATAAGAGCAATTCGAAATTCTCCCAGCAGAATCGGGTTTATGATTGTAAGTTTTATTTTTAAGTCACTGTCAAAGCATTATATAGAAGATAGTTTATCAGTCAGTTTTGCTGACAATAATCCAGGCGCAAGGTTAAATTTTGCGCGACTCGTTGACTTGACGTTTCCCCATGAGAAAATAATTGAGACGTGTCAAACATCATTATCACTGCGGCCAATTGATGAGCACTCGCCCAGCTTCTGCTTCATAACTTTCAAAGTTTCATTGCTTTTAACAGCTGAGACGATATTCAAAATGTTTAATAAAATAGCAAGACTTTTTAAATATTCAAGCAGCTGAAAACTTAATAATGAAAAAAAAAAATGTTAGAATTTTCAGAAAGATATTTGCATAAAAATATATGACTGGATTTAGTTCACTCGCTGCAATCAATGTAGCCATTTGGCAGAATTGATGAATATTGAAATATTCATGTTCCATTCCAGTTTTAGTAGACTACAATATATATCCACACCCTGCTCTGTACGCCTTCTATTTATCAAAGTTGTTTTCGCAATTTGCAGCTATGACAACAATAATTAATGCATGCTACACATTTGCCTTCTGGCAAATGGCATAACGAAGTAGAAACGACATGTGAGGCAGCCGTTTATTTTGACTTTCGCTACGTACCCAAACAACATATTGTCATATGTGATGATGATAAAAGCAATAACAACAAAAATGACAGTAGGCAACAGAGAAGAAGCAGCAGGAAGGGGCTTGGCTTCATAAATGAAGCAATGGCAACAGGCTTTGCGCTTCATTTTTAATAAAAACAAATCACAGCATGTGCGCGGCTGTTGAAAGTGGCAACTGGTTTCGTCAATTGTTTTGCTTGGGGAAACACCCAGGTCGTCTCTGAAAGTTACATAAGCAAAAGCAAAGAGAAGGAACGGACCAATCAAGAAAACAGGTGATTTAAATTAGGCTTACTGACTTTAAGGTGTAGCCGTAAGAAGCTTCTGATTAAGGTACGGAGTCCCCTGAATTTAATGAATATTTATGGCTTGATTTCTTAATGAGAACAGCCAGCTTTACTAATATTTGTGGCTTGCGAGGCAAACAAAATGTATAAATAGTTGAACAACTGTATACGAACGAGTCTTGAGTCTGAAGGCAAATGAGCATATGAAGGAATGAGCAGACAGCTGAGGCGAATATACTATGTTTGCATCATAAATTGAATATATAAGGATATTTAACACAGATGCGGAATACTAGAATACTTATAAGCTTATTATATAAACTGAATATGAAGCATATATACAGAGCCTCATATCATTTTTGATTTGTACCATTTCGAATTATTGGGATATAAATAATAATAGGGGATATATTTATTCATTACAGACACAACAGAATTGTACATTATTTCATATTCCTCTTTGATTATTTGACTTTTTTCTATTTGGAATCACAATATTCTTTATTCTGTCTGCACAAAAAATGTTGCAAATGAAACAATGCAAATTTGACACCTAAAATGCAACAATTTCCTTTTTATCTCAATCAGACTTGCTAACCTGGAAACCTCACAAAATGAACAAAACTTAATAGGTCTTTCAAGAAACATCTCTGGCTTATTGGTAAAAGATATACCCTTCGACTGCGTGTCAAACTATTTGTCTACAAGACCATAATGAAACCAATGCGGACCTATGGGATCTCAATCTGGGGCACTGCCATCGCATTGACACACACCAGACACACCAACGCCCTTGCCAACAACTTAATTAGCCACAGCACCATCACTCGCCGCCTAAAAAGATATCACACACTAAACTTTCCCATTGCTGGGATTTATCCCCTAACCACGATACCCTAGTCTGCCTGTAGTTTCTAAATATAAATGTGTAAATATTAATGTAAAGCTAACATAATTTGCTGATTATCCTATAGGAAAGATTGCAAGCATATACAGCCCTCTAAACAAATATTAGACTTGCAACTTTTCTGAAAAATATATCAATTTATTTTTAATTATAATTTAAATTTAGAGATTATCTAATACTTCTCTCAACATCAGCTATATATTTAAAGTGATTCTTTAAGACCACAAAAATCTTGTATTTAATATATTTAAAATACTCATTTATCTATTTGATATATTGTAATATAATTTTAATTAATATTTTCTTTTAATCTTGAAAAATGTATAGTGCCTTCCCAAGTTCATTATCAAAAGTGCGCCGAAAAGTATGCTACAAATTTGGGTGACAATCTATGAACATCAAATGCTCGGTGCACCAATACCCAACCATTTGAATGCTTTGAAATGCCTGTGTCTTGTGAGTGGTACACACATTATCTGTGTATATGTGTGTGAATATATATATATATGTGTCTGTGTGGTTGCGTGGGTGTGTACATATGCATATGTATGTGTCTGCTTGTGGGTGTGCGTGACTGAATCTGCGTGCTCTCTGCTCGAGTGTGTGTTGTGTGGTCTTGATGTTTTGTAAGTTTAAGTGGTAGATATTATTCAAAAGGAATTAGGACTGAAATGAAAGGCTTCTTGACGATGATGAGGACGAGCTAAATGTGCGTGGGCGGCAGCTAAGGAATGCCAACCGCAGGACGCACACTTTTAATAACTATGATGCATGCTTGTCTGTGAGCGTTTTGTTTGTGTACTTATGTCTATATGTATAAACAACCATATATAAATATAAGTAATATATATATGTGTGTGTGTGTGTGTGTGTGTGTATGTATGTATGTTGTTTGTGTATGCGTTTACTGGTTGTTTGTTCTGTTTTGCTGCTTGTTATGCAAATGTCAAGATAAATGAGCAACAGCAAGTGAAGGATGAGGCCAACGTCTCTCCGCACAGAAGACAAACATTGAGCTCGGGCAACTATGCACAGCCCCACTTGGCAGCCATTTTAAGGCGGACTTTGCATAATGCCAAACAGCTAAATACAAAGATCAACGGCGGATGCTGCTCTGCGGTAAGTGAATGAAGCCGAGTGTCAACATAATAACTTCATTACGACGACGCGTCGTCTGGAGGTGACAGAGTCAAAGGCGCCACTTCGAGCGAAAGCCGTATACTAGAGCCGACCGAAGCCAATTCAAACAGAAACAACAACTTTGCCTTTAACGATGTAACAATGATTATAGGATAGCGAAGCTCGAGGCCACGCAGATGCAAATGTAAATTAGAACGGGGGCGTCTTCAAGTGCACAGCCAACATATTTGCCTGTTTGCGACCCAAATGAGCTTAAATTGTTGCACACAAATTGCACTGTCCTAGTTAAGGGGCAATCGCAAGCACTTTTTAAAGTATAGTCTAAGCGTTAGTAAATCTTTCTACTGCAGTAATTATTTATATGCAGTACTGTCGCCATAATATATTATACAGAACAAATGATATTTGCAATCATTTAACTCATATATCAACTATACACTTTCAGGTATAAACTCATTAAGGTTCTACCATACTTCACATCCTAGAGCTATCCTGTAGCTCGTAGCCAGCAGCCCACAGAGCAGTAAATGTCATTTAGCGCGTGTTGCACAAGTGACGCAACGAAGCGCATAGCAGTGGAAGGCAGAGAAGATTGATGTGCCTTACGCATTGCTATGCTGCCACAGCTTTGTAGTCGTACTCGTGCAACACGACGCTACAACGCCTACACGTGCGCATGGCAATTGTAGCTAATCAAACGAAAAATCATTTCGAATTCCATTTGGGACTTGTTGTGGTCGCCTAGTGTAAATTAAACGTCAGCTAACGAGCGACAGAGAGAGAGAGAGAAGGAGAGAGAGATAGCACGAAATTCTCGACTTCATTAGGGCTACAGAGCTAGTTAAGCAATTGTTTAAGAGTCTAAAGATTAAATTATGCATTATAATCGAATCGATAAGTCTGCTCTTTGCACATTCATTTAACTTCAGTGCCAATTAAATCCACTTAAATCACGGTCGAGCACTTTTCACATCACATAGCTTGCTTGATTTTTATGACGGCAAAAACATTATTTTTATTACCAATTTCCTTCTTTTTTTTAATTATCTTTTTAT
Source organism: Drosophila hamatofila (assembly GCA_035045345.1). Classification (NCBI taxonomy): domain Eukaryota; kingdom Metazoa; phylum Arthropoda; class Insecta; order Diptera; family Drosophilidae; genus Drosophila; species Drosophila hamatofila. The sequence goes on from JAWNPA010000001.1 coordinate 4,772,675, forward strand.
TGGCTGTTTGGTTAGAGTTTTATGCAACTATCAAAGGCCACATAAAACTCGAACTTATTTATTTCTGCAATGAGTGTGCGGCAGCGTGTTTGTGTGCGATTGTGTGTGTGTGTGTGTGTGTATTCTTGTGGGTTTCCAGTTAATCTGCAGCACAAGTTGTTGGGCAGTGAATTTTACGATAACTGCTGGGCGAGTTCATTTATCAGATGCTCTTTAAATACCGCTTAACGGGTCGTATGCGCGACGTCCGTCAATGGCATGCCGGGCTGTCAATTACATTTGACTGCCAAATGTTCGAGAGCACATTGAGCACTCGTTAAAATCAATTTCCGTACAATGACAGCCAATTCGAATCGCACTCAATCAATCATAATCAACTTTCGAGTACTTTCACTTGAAGCCCTTTCAAATGCTGCCCGCTGCCCTGTCAGGCGCAAAGGTTGGGTCAACTTTAGAAGGGTTGTGCAAATACACGTAAAAGGCTTGTCGACCCGTGCGAGAGGCAATAAATCTTTGAGTAATAAGATTAAATTGAAACAAATGAGTTCATTTGTTTCAGGGGCCAGGACACAGCACGCGAATAACACGGTTAAGATGATGAAATTAATGAGCAAACAGGCAGCAGAATGAGAAACGGGCTGCTTTCCAAAAGTCATGAGAATCTGAGCATAATGTGGGGTTGGGGAACTAACATAAATTGTGACGTAATTACACTCCCCATGGGGCTAACACATATGGAATGTGACTCTTGAAAACTCGAAAGAAAATATATGGCAAATTGCCTATACTCTAGAGATGTTAAGACAATAGAATTAATGGACAGAGCTTCCAGTAGTTAAGAGAAATAAGTCTCAGCCAGGCAGCAGAGAATAAGACATGAGAGAGTTTTCTAGCAGGTATATAACATTGATTAAAAGCTACATTAAGATATAATGTCAGATACAAAAGGAATACAGTTAATTATAATATTAGTAAGTATAATTTTAGTAAGTAAGTAAATTAATAATAATCATAGTAAAATTAAAAATATAAATAATAATATTATATAATAAATATAATGTTTATATTGTGTTTCAATAAATATTTAACAAATAATGCAAGCTTTTAATTTCATAAAAATATAATTAACTAATTTAAATTTAATAATAATAACGGAATTATAAATAGAAATAATAATTATATAATATCTTATAATCAGTAAAAATATAACAAGTAATACCAATAACTAAATTTATAATTTATAGAATATCTTCTATGATAAACAAAATTAATAATTAAAATAATTTTATAATAGTAAATTAAATTAGAAGTATAAATAAAATCAATAAAATAATTTCTTATGCATTTTGTTAAAAAATATATAACAAAAAAAACGAATGATTAAATTAACATAAATATTTATTACTTATTTACTTAAGTACTTATTTATTTACTTTTAATACCAGCTTTAAATAATTATGCTTAAATAATAAATTATCTTACTAAGCAGCAATAGTTAAAGCCTTAATTTCAAGCCAACCTAACCCGTTATCGTTTAAAGGAGCAAACAGGAATTGATGTGCCCGGTTATGAATAATTTGTAACGTGTGTTTGCTGATGCTCAGCAAAATCAAAGCCTGGAGCTAATTTGATTCATTTGCGCTCATTGAACGACGCTTGCAAATTTCCACAGATTGGCTACGTGTTGAGCTAAGCGCCTCCCCCACCATAGCGCAACACGGCTCTGCCGTCGAGAATTTTGCTTGTGTGAGTATGCCATTCAGAGTCATTTGACCGGAAGTGACCAGTCAGCAAAGCTGGCCCACTTACCTTTTGCTACCGTAGAGGGAGAGCCATGTATGTATGCATGTATATATGGATTCCTAATCATCCATGAATGTGAAAGGCAAATGTCACACGAGATGTCATTGTGTCCATGGCCATAACAAGAGGGAAGGAAATACAGAGGCAGAGAAAGAGAGAGATGGAGTGGGGGAAATAAGCGGAATAAGAATAAGCGTGGGCGGACAGTTCCTGTTACTGTTTGAGCTACCCGAGAGTACATTAAGAAATCGATTCAATTCGATTTCTGACAATAAAAATTGAACATTGACTCTGCTTTTAACATCTCCCAGCAATTCCGCTAACGACGCGTCGCCTCCATTAAATGCCTTTGCCAGCCGTTTACTGCCGGAAGTCCGGACACAGGAATAGGGCCAACATTTGAGCTGGCGCCCCTTTATGATTTTGATTAATGTTTCTGGGCATTAGGTAAATGCTGCTGTCCGTCCATCAGCATAAAAACAGCATAGCAAATGTTGATTTGCATTTAATGTGTTGTGTTTAATTTTTTGTATCATTTTTTCCACACGCACACAATCATATTTCATCTCTCTTCGATGCTGAAATAATAACACTATATTTGAATTCATTTATTATTAATTTAAACTAATTGATTGCCTTTGATTCCAATTCATACATATATCAACCGGGCTGATTATTTTAGCAACAGGCAATAAAATAATGTCTATCTATATATATCTATTTGTATATCTATTTGCGCATAATAATAAAGAATATGTTATTAATATTTATGAGCATTTATGGTCACTTTTATTATATTAAATTTAATGCGCATTTCTCGCATTTATAATATTATATATATAAATTATGTTTTCTTTTTTATGTTATTTGTATTTATTCTGCTTTATCTGACTATAATTTGTTGCCTTTTTTATCGGTCAAAATATTTCATGGGATATTCATATATTTTTAAAATGTTTCAAATATATTTATAAAATTTATATTTGTATTTGTAGAATGAGTCAACAGTGATCCATTGGCAAAACTTGGAACTGTAGATCTATACATATGAGAAATTTACTCACTCCTGATTTGGCATCTAGATAAGATGCGTATATAAGTTCTTACTAATCAACAAGGTGATGCAGATATTATAGTCACCGATTAGTAATCAAAAGGTTAGGATTTTGTTAAAAGAGTTTATGGAAGCAGCGCGATCCGCACCTATAGGTGTTCAATTTAAAAGTTGAATTATAATAATTTGTATACTTATAATGGCAGCATGCCCTTGGACCTTAGGCATGTTACGAGTTTCACACACGTTTCAAAAGGCAGTTCAGTGTCATTGGTGGATATCTGTGTATATACAATTTTTGGTTTATCTGAGATCATGGAATGACGTTGCAGAAAATTTATCTATATACGTTTTTTCCATTACATTCAATTTGCGTAAATTATAAGACTTTTTGTGTCTTTTTGTCTACCGATGAGATAAGTGCATATATATTTTAGATTCCAAGTCTGTAGTTCTATTTTCGTTATAAATCGTGGAATTATGAAATCTAAAATGAGTAAAAAAGAATTATAATTTCCATACTTAAAATGTCTACTTTTATTAATGGCATAGCTTTAAAGACTTTAGTTTCACAAAGCTAATATGCGCTCTTTAAACTAAACTATCTGGCTAAAATAAAACATTGCTAATGAATCCACAACAAAAAACAAGTAAGAGGGCTCTAGTCGAGACTGCTCGACTAGGAGATACCCTGAACCCTGCAAAGTACAGATTCCAACAATTCTACACTTCTTTCATGCACATATACAAAAACACATACACACACCCGTACGCATGCATCCATACGAACGCATAAACAATTGCTCTGCTAACTGCACAGTTACTGCGCTTGGGCTGCCGTGTGGGCTATATTATGAAAATTTGTTTGTTGAATAAATCTTTTTGTAGTGAGACTATCCTCATCAAAATCAAATTTTCAGAACGTGATAATAACATTCAAATGTGTGTATATGCCAAAGCACAAGTCGTTTTTTTCAAATTTGGGGCGAAGGGGGCGTGGCATCCAAAATCTGTAAATAACAAAATGTTTGTATTCATCACATAAATCTACACAGTAAATCTGAAGTCTCTAGGTCCAACAGTAAAAAAACTAGGCTTTAAAAACAAAGTCAGATTTTCGATTGTTATCGATAAAAAAGAAATGGGATGAGTTATCGAAAAAATATGATAAACTCGTACTGCGTATGGTATACACGAGTATACATGTAAAATTTCAAGTCTCTAGCACTTGTAGGAGCACTTAGCACTTAGGAGATCTCTGCGTTAGTACGGACGGACGGACGGACGGACGGACGGACGGACGGACGGACGGACGGACGGACAGACGGACATGGCTAGATCAACTCAGCTCGTCATCCTGATCAAGAATATATATACTTTATGGGGTCTGCCACGCCTCCTTCTGCCTGTTACATACATTTTCACAAAAACATTATACCCTGATTTCCCATTTTCAATGGGTTCAGGGTATAACAACAGATGTCTAATGCATAGCTGCTTACATCGAGATTAAACAAATCTGTTTCAAGTGCATATTATACGTATTCATATGTATGTAACCAGTATCAAGGCCATTCCAAAAACTCACATTTAGACGACTTATCCTCATCATTTAGTTTGAGCCCTCCATTTAAATTCGAGTCAAATATCTTTTTGCCTCGACTCCACAAAGAAGACTGCGCATCTTGGCCATCAACTCTAATTTGACTGAAAATATAAAATGGTTTTCATCCATTATAGTTAGGCTCGCTCTTGGCCTGGTGTGGGTAGCCCGTTGGCGTTGTTTTTTATCATGTATCCGCTGTGCAGAAGCGATATATGGAAGCCAGTTTTTTTATTCGGGCTGAGCAAGGTTATTGTGGCCGGGACATTGGCTATTGTTGCGGAATGTCCCATTTTGTCCTTGCAACAAATTGCTGATGCTGTTGTTGCTGTAGTTTTTGTTTTTTTGTTTTCTCTTTTTCATACTTCATCGCATATTTTGTAATCTTCTATTTTGGCTGTCATTCGCTTTTTCTATCTGTTATTTTTCTTATTTCAAATTTGTGTTGTGTTTGGCAACTCTTCGGACTTAAAGCGGTTTAAGCAGTCAAAACTTCTGGCAGAGCTAACGAACTGATGCACTTGAAGCTTTCGACAATAAAACTGCATTTTACAGTCAATTGTGCACTTAATTGCCAAACTGGAGCAGCAGCAGCAGCATTCGCTTTCACATAAACTTCATTAAAGTTTTATTTGGGTAAGCGTTAATAAAATTAAATTGGCACTGCCAAAGAAACGCAGCGAGACACCGAGGCAGGCTATCAAGAACAATGAGTGTGCTGCAGATGAGGTTTCACTTGCGCACAACGTTGATTAATCAAACAAATCAATAATTCAACAAATCAACGTCAAGGACGAGTTTTCATCCTTCGTTCCGCACACTTTGTTTTATGTCCTCCGGCCGTCCGCCATCCGCTATCCACCATCCGCCGTCCACCATCCGCCGTCCACCATCCGCCGTCCACCAGCCTTCAGACAAGACGTTCGCCATTAGTTTGGGCATGAAAAACAAATCACTTGCATTTTCACATCAATTTGCTCTATTTATTTTCACAGCGCAGCGCATTTTATGGAAGTATCTTTAAAGTGAAATGTTCTGCAATATTTAGATTACTTAAGCTTATTATTTAAACAATGAACTCATAAATCTGTAATCGCATTATATAGTGTGAACTGCTTTGCACATTGTTGGCACTTTATTTAAATTGAATTTATCAATTCCATTTACTCAACTAACAATGGCTGGCTAAATATGACTTTAACTTCATTTTGATAAATAAATCTATTTTGTGAATAATTGCTGCGTCTGTCTGAACTATTGCATGTCAAATACGTACGATTTATGTAAATTTTATAAAATATTTCCCAATTCGACAAATGTTTTATTGCAAAAAGTTTCTTTGAAGTGTTTGCAGTTGTTCATTTTGATGAAGGTATGTTGGCACTTAAATTATGTTATGTTAGTTGCCTTAAAGTGAATTTGATTTTAGAGGGTTTCACTTATTTTCTTTGCTGTAAACGTGTAATATCTGGTCTTATTTTAAAAGGGCAGAAGTAAAATTTATTATGAAGTATAAAAGGTGTATGCCATTGACAATGCATTGTCAACCAGAATTTATTTCTCTTTCAACTATTTCAATGCTGTTATTAAATTTTTTAGACTGGAATGTAGATGAGTTTTGGCACAGTCTTCAAGAGTAGTTGACAGGTGAGATAGCAGTAGGGATGTGATTTAAGAAAAAAATACTTGAATGGTGATTAAAGGCTCACTTCTGTACCGTAAAAGTGACATTATCATGAGGACAGGCTACTACAAATTTGTAAATCAATATTAAGTACACAGTAATCACTCCAAAGCTTAAGTTCTTTACGAATAAAAGCAGCGATATTAGTATAATATTTTTATGAGGTGATTTTGAAAGATCTTCTTGACTGTAATTTATAATTCATGACCGTCATAAAAAATAGTTTAACAAAATATTCTAGATCACTTTTAATAATTATGAGAAATTATATGATATAAATTAGACAAGTTAAACGTTAAATTTATGATAATCATCAATAATTAATTAAATACAATTTTATTTGCTTAACCAGAATTATGCAATGCGTTTGCATTTGAATGCTTCAACTTTTTTGTTTTTATGGCAAAAAGCTAAATCGTCGCCTAACCTCGACACGTTGCAATTCATTCCATCTTCTAAGCTTATTATATGCTTTTTCACGTGCTACACATTCAACAAAGCGTAGCGTCACGTGTCAAGAGGTCGCTGGGCACAGTCAAAGGTAACCGCTGCACTGCTCCAACTAAATTTAAAACACAGAATCGCCTCCTTCTGCAGCTGCAACATTTGTGAGCCAGCCCTCCTGCACTCTCTGCTGCCGAGCATAATAGTTGTTGCTGCTATAAGAAAAAAACTTTAAGGATGTTTTCTCGGTCACCAAGCCGGCTTGCCACCTGACTATTGGATATTTTTTAAGGACTTCTGCTGACTTGCAAAATGTATTCAAATTCATTCAACCTTCAGCTGAGTACTGCACTAAATATATGTACATGCACATACACATATGAATACATATGCATTTATGTGTGCTCGAGCTTAGGGTATGCAAATGAGGGACCCACATGAGGTGACATGCTTCTGCAGAAGAGATTGACAATCGACACATACCATAAATTAACTGTAAAATGTATATTCAATTCAAATAAAAGATCAAAATGAAGATCAAATCATATAACAAGAAACATCTAAATACAGACAGCAAAGGCATTAACTTTAAAATGATTGTTTATAGAAGCTTATACTTAAAGCAACTTTATTTTTATTATTATTTTTAAAAATATAATATTTATAGATGAATGTCTTTTCTGAAAGAAAATATATTATAATCGAATTATAGTAGTATATTATAATCGAATTATAATATACATAAATTGTTCTTATATGTGGGATTGTTCTGATATTATAACATTTTGTTATAAGAACACTAACGAGATACGAGTTCATGAGAAGTTTTAGGAGCATAACAATTTAATTACTCGATAGATGGATAGATAGGAATCTAGAATTTGTATGCCTAATGGATCTATAGATATTTGCTACAGCATGAACCTACATTTGCATAAAAACAGTGTATATCTTCTTCTTGGCTATCAGTGTTTTTCGATTGCCTCAAACTACTTTCGTTTTTGATCGAATTCACACAAATGGTCAAAATGGTTCTAAATTGAATTCACGCCGATTCGGCCCCAATGGCCACTTACGCTGCGAGCCGTCGTTTTGCAGCTCAGCGATTGCAATTGGTTAAATATACAAGTGAGACGCCCCTCCAGCATTAGTTGAGCTGGTGTTCTCATGGTTTCATTGATTTTCAATTTGTATTGCGGCACGTGAAGTTCTTCCGCTTCATTTGACTTGCCTAGCAGAGAACCAGCCTGCCTGCCTGCCTGCCTGCTTGCCTGCTTGCCTACCAGCCAGACAGCCAGCTGCGTTTGGTGTGGTTTGTTTGTGTTTGCCTAAGCGTACAAACATGGGCCCCAGCCTCGAGTGCCTGCACTCGGATATTTATGTAGATGAAGCGCATGGCGAAGCGTTTCATACTCAAGCCTCAGCCTTTAACAAATTGTTGCTGGTGCTCTGTATCACTGAAAATTCAATTAATATAACCACGTTCTATCCAAATGCTCCAAATACGCATTCAAATGATCGCATTTGAGAGTTAAGACTAGTTCAAATAGAATAAAATCGAAATAAAGAAGAGTAATTTAACCACGTTCTATCTAAATGCTCCAAACACGCATTCAGATGATCGCATTTGAGGCTTAAGACTAGTTCAAATAGAATAAAATCGAAATAAAGAAGAGTATTTGAAAAAATGAATATAAATGAATTTTAAATACTTGGCAAAATGTTTATTTATTATGTTTTATTTTTAATACTACTGCATAAAATTAAGCTGAAATTATTATTTCGTTGAAGACTGAATTCAATAAACTACAAATTTAGCATTTGCTATTACATTTGAGTCCCAACAAACAGTAGAATACAATATTTATGTATATGTTATAAGTATATATAATATATATATATATATATAATAATATTTTTATGGTTTTTATAATTTCTGTACGGCTGACTCACTATCTTAATCCATGATTAATTAGTCTGCCCATTTTAAATGTATTAAATTATATATACATATATAAATAAAGCTAAAGATATATACTTAATTTAAAATGAATGACCTAATTTTAAAAGACTATTTCACAGTTGACTAGGCAAGTAATGAATGCTCAGTGTCGCAGTAATTTGCCATTTTTAATTGGTTGTCGCATTCAATATACTATTTCCGCAATTGTTATCGTTATTGATTTTTTCGGCACGAAAACTATATTGTGTGGATTATTTAAGTTGAATCTGATAAATGTTTTTCAGCGCACAGCCTGCAAAAAATCAACACCAGTTATGCCAGCGACGCATTCAAATTTAATTTAATTTTTGGCCATGTCGAGGTAAAATAGTTGGGTGCTCGTGCATGAAGCAATTTAACGCCCGCCCCGGCCGATTGTTCAAGGTTGCATTTAATTTGCATTAAATACTGGCTATTCAGTTAATTTGGGAGTAGAGAAACCAGAATGCTGTGCCACTTCTCCCGCTGGCAACAGATAGCTGGCAATTAATTCCACTAACAGCAAAATAATGATATAAGACGGCCAGAGTTGAATGCTGCTCATTTCACTCTGGACATTCTGTTTTGCATTTGCATTTTTTGAATTATTTACTTTAATATAATCAACTAAAGTGTTTGCTTATGCATAATCAATTTTGCAATACACATTCCTTGTCAAAGCCAAATATTTAATAAATGCTTTTCAGAACTTAATAAATATTTAATTTACGTCAGCTCAGCATCGATTCGGACGGCCAATGAGAATCAATTGACAATGAAATTCCAGCTCCCTCCCACGCCTTTGAAGACTGTCGAAATTCCTAAAAAAGGATTTTCATTTTTCTTACAATTTTGTTGCCTTTTCAATATTTCCTTCTGCTTCTTCTGCTTCTGCTTCGCTTATTTACTGTTCGCTGAACAGACTTTGGAGCCATGAAAAGCGGCCAAAACATTTTGCTTCGATAGTTTTCCATATTTCGCTTGTGGGTCAAGTACAAAAAAAATGATTTTCCTGCCTTGCCTAGCCTCAATTACGAGACTGAACACAAATCATTAAACAAAATAATAATTTCCGCAAGGGACAAGCGAAATGCCGGAATCAAGCCCGGAATCGGGGAGTCAGACGTGGCCAGCGATGGGCACGCAGACCAGGACAAGCACGACAAATTGTGCAAAACAAAGGACATACAGTACGAATGCACACACACACACATACACCCGAGCACTCAAATACACACACACACCAGCACACCCACCCACACGTATACATACATAAAGGGAAAACGCTTGATGGGGACAGGACAGGGCAGGCCGGTCGCATGGTCGCATGGTCGCCTGGCCGACAAGGACCTGGATCTCAGTAAATACCAAATGTCAAGTGCAGGGCGTTAAATTGTCGCTATGTGTGAGGTTAAAAGGATGCCGGTCTGCAGCCACCATTGACCTTCAGGTCCTTGACTTGCTTGGAAATTACTTTAAAATCCCTGAGCATAAATAAACCTCGTTCCCCTTGCTCGCATCAAGGCTCAGTCCGATCCGGTAGCTTAAAGCGCCAGCACTTAGAGAAAGTGTTGGCAGCTCTAATTTATCGTGAACAAAAATGAAAATTGTCAAAAAAAAACGAGATGCAAAAAAAACATGGAATATGCATTGTGAAAAATGTGTCCAACTTTCCTAATAATTTGCATCGTTCTTGGCACGTTGAATTCAACTTTGTTCAGCATGCGCAGCTCCGCACTCACATCCGCACTCGCACTCGCACTCGCAGTCGCATCCGCAGCCGCTCTCGCTGCCTCATTTTCCATTCCATTTTCATTTTGAGTGGCATGCACGCACATCGCAGGGCCAGCTGCTGTTAAGTCCTGCCTGGCTGCCCTCTGCAGCTGCGAGACTCTCAGCACTACAGAAATTAGAGCGCGCAATAGCTTACAATTTTCACACTTTTTGCCAGAGCACAAACAAAATAAACGTTCACGCAAAAACTTTAAGGCGACCAACTGACATGGCCCGCCAGCCCACGGTACATCTCTTTTACGCTGTGCCGCGTGCCAACAACCACAAAAGCCACAAAAAGTTGCACGAATGCAAAAACCTTCTGCAAAAATGTCACAAAAAAAACAAAGCGGGAGAAAAAAGACGACAGAGCCAGCTCAAAGTGAGTATTTTCCTGCGCTTTTCCTACTCCATTGTCCCTTACCATTGCATTTCTGGCTGTGTCGCCTGCTCCACGCAGTGGACAGCGCCATGAGCAATTGGATGTTGTCGCCTCAGCAGCGTGGCTCCAGCATCAACAAACCCATCCCGCAATTCACCCGCCTGCAACGTCCACGCCTTCATTTTTCGGTAAATACGACAAGTTGAAGTTGCTGCCCACTCATCCCTTGGCCACACAACAGCGGTAACTTATCCGAGTTGTCAGCTTGCATTTGGCCACGATGTGAGTGGCTCCTTCAGCTTGTTGATTCCTTTCCCTGGAGTATATAATTAGTGGCAATAACTCTTGTGGAAGATAAAGTGCCTATTTAACTTGATGTCGATTGCCTTGACAAGTTTATCTAACGAGCTGTGCGTCTTTTTGAAGTCGTTAGACCATTTAGTTTGCCATCATTGACTGACCTCAATCTTGGAGAAGTTTATTATTATATTTAATTAGAATAATTTTGCAATTCCATTTTAGAGACTATATTTGATGCAGCCATAAGTGGTTGTCTTGTGCAAAACATCAATATATTTTGTGGTTAAATCATGTATTTCAAAGCAAATATCAATCTACGTAAATGCTAATATTGTAAACTAGATTGAAATCTTTTGGTATCAAAATGAAAATCAATTACTTTGAAAATGTATATTATAAGTGATTTTATTTAGGTCAGGATGCCCATCTAATAAACGTAACCGTCCAGCTTTAATTAACTAAGTAAAATAACAATTATGAAATATTTTTTAATGTGGATAAATTGAGAAATATAATCGCCATGCCAGTTTTAAATCTCATCCTATAAAGTTTTTTTTTCAAATGCTTTGTTTGTCAATATTTAGTTTTAAAATAAAAATTTGACTTTATGAATAAACCAACTAAAATAAGCAGATTATGTATTGTGGATAAATACCGATAAATATATAAATGAAATATGCAAATATTAGTTTCTTCAAGTTAAACAAAGAAAATACATTTGAATATCACTGAATATCACAATAGCAACACAGTTTTATAGCATCATTCGAGACTTTGTTAATATTGTGGGAAAATGGCTTTAAGGAGTTTTGTTCATTTCACATTTTAGGACTTCATTTCCGTTGAGCACAGAATAATTTTAATGCAGCTGCTGCCCCAATATAAGGCAATAACCTGAAGAGAAGTCATTGTATATGATGAGACAGAATGAGCAATGCAGCTACAGAGTTTCTCTCTCTCTCTCTCACCCTTCCTTCCTCTCCGTCTCTGACTCTCTCTCTCGCTCTCACACTGCTGAGTATTTGGAAAAATTAAATGTACAGACATATTCGAGAATATTTATTTTGCTGTTGCTGTTGTTGTTTTGCTGGGTAAATAAAACTCAAAACAAATGAATACAAATGTGAAATAAACTAAGTTCTGGCTAAAACGAAAGCCAGCGGACGGTGCAATCGTGTACCTAGCCCCAAGCGTTGGGGGCAGCACGGCGAGTCCTGCGCAATTGCAAGGGAACTTAGCTGCTACTGCTGCTACTGCTGCTGCTGTTGCTGCTATTATTGCTGTTATTGTTTAATATTTTTCCATGCTCATCTTTGCCTGCTGCCTGCCAACAACAATGAAGCTGGCAAAACAAAGACCAAACTCAGGCAAGTCATTAAGGGAAATGCAGTGCTGGCGAGCACAGCAGGCAAGCAGTTGAGAGCTAGCTGGCACTCTATGTTTATTTTGGATAGACCATTGGCATTGCTCATACGTCTCGTTAGCCGACTTCTGTTGGAAATGGAAATGGAGAAACAGCTGAAACGGCTAGCCACAAAGAGCGTTCAATGTAAACGTGCTCTTTATGTAGGCACAGCGCGTTTTAATTTCCAAAGGGGCAACATCTGGTCTCGATGTAGCTCCAAGTCCAGTGAAGTCTTCAAAAATCGGATGGCCAAAGAGTTCTAGAAACAATTTGCTTTCGCCACCCTTGTTTGCTCTTGATTATGCAACGCCTGCCCGGGAATTCTAGTCGACGCAGTTTCTTGCCTCACATCCATGTGAAACCCGGTCCCCCTCTGCGTCGGTCAACAATTCAGGAAGCCACCTAGAAACTAGAAAGAGCAAAATGATTTTCGTGTGTTTGTCTATGCAAAACTCATTTGAAGCAGCAGAATAAGGCAGAGACAAAAACTCAGGTGAGGTCCAGCAAACGCAATGCATTCATAAGTTTGTATATCAGCCAAGCGAACAGGTAACAGGTCTGCTCTGCATTGTTCCCATTGAAACTTTAATAGCAAATGTTAAAGCTCCTCTAGACATTGTATTTAAGAATGATTTCGCTTGCACAATTCGATTTGTGCATGATTCAATAACCAGCAGGACGTGGCTATCTCACAGATAACTGGATTTCAGCTACTGATACTTGACAGCATCAGGCACATAAAATATCAATTATTTTCGAAGCACGCTCCGCACTCGCAACAGACAATTATCTATTTCAGATTGCGTTTCACATTTAAATTCATTCCAAATCGAAAGAGCAACAACAATCCAATAACTCTCAGAATTCCTGCATCACGTACAGGTGCATGTGCATAAATTTATTTCCACTTCAGGTAAATAAAGTCCGAGCGTGCATAAGTCATAATCGCATTTGCCTGTAAGCTAATAATTTATTACGAAAATACATTTATGCGAACGGGGGGTTTTTTTTAATATTTTACATGAGAATCTATGAAAATAAGCTGGAAAAAATGAGAGAATTTAGGAATAAATACATAAAAAGTTAAGCCAAAGTGCATATTTGCTGCAAGTCCAAAAAAAAGCTATGCAGAGCAAATAAAAAACCTTAATTGCATCCAACTATAGTTTAATTTGGAGGGTATATAAACGGCTGATGTAACAAAGACCAAAGCCGCAAACAAGAAGTATAAAACAAAGTAAAACCAACCAAGCCAAACACACAAAATTTTGATTTTGATTTTGATTTGCAGTTTCGCATAACTAAAATAGTTTGTCGACGCCGCCCACAATCTCGGCCACAAATAGAATAAAACAATGGCTGAAACCGTGTGCGCTCTACAAATAGACTTTGATTTGGTTTTGCTTCAGAGTTATGAAAACTGTTCGCTGCCCATGCTAATAGAAACCTCATTCTATCTAAAACTTTTACCTTTGAGAAGGTCTATAGAGTATACAGGTAATAAAATGTGAATATATATAAACGAATACTTTCAGTCTTAAGCAATTTAGAATATTTATGACCAACCTTCACATTTTTGCCATTTTACAGCTCGGATTTAAAGCTTTTCAAATTTAATTTTTATCAAATTGATTTCAGAGCCTCAAAGAATTTTTGGTGGCGAGCGACTGCAATTCTCTTTAGCCAAGGATTCAAAGAGCTAACCGACGAACTGTTCGAGGTTACTGTTTGGGCACCCACATTTACTGGCCATTTTTTATGGGCTGAACAGGAGCTGGAGGAGGAGCAGGAGCAGGAGCTGTGAGAATCAGAGAATGGAATCAGGGATGGGAGGAATCATAAAAATAAATGAAAAAGGTCACTTTGTATTGGTTGTGAGACAATTTAACACAGGCAAATGTGTGTGCAACTGTAATTTGTGTGCCGTAGCTGCCAGCAGCAACAGCAAGCGTCGCACACCCACCGTACCGCCGCACCGCCGCACCACCGACCCACCCGACAGACCACAACGAGCACCACACACAATGTACATATGTGGCACATAGTAAATAGTTTGTGCTTGGGATCGGGAGGCGAGTAAACTGTGGGGGTGGCATCACTCGGCATGGAGGCGCTTGTAGTTGTTGGCTTTTCATTTGTTGTCCACACGTACACATACATACACACACTCAGACACACTCGTAGCTGAGCATACACAAACACAAGCACAAACACTCATAGATTTAATCCTCGACAAAGCCCACACACATGTGGCCAAATGAACATGTTAAGTTTTCAACAGCTATAAATTATTTCTTTAACAGCCTCTGCTCTTTTTTCTATATGTTAAACGATCCTAAATGAATATAATTTATTGTGGTCATTAGGAGGGGCAATGGGGTAATGGGGCAATGGCACTGGCCAGCCCCACTTTTTGCCAGCAGCCTAATTTAAATGCAATCCAGGCCGGAGCACACACACGGACACACTCATGAGCTTTATGCTAATACAAACGCTCCCAAATTAAATCAAACAACTTTTTTCGTGTTGAGAGCTCCGAGCTAATGTCGAAATTCGAGTTGTCGAAATACATATTCGTAGTTGTTTGTTATCCTTCAAAAATAAATTCTCAAGATGAATATTTTCACTTATATCTAGCTGTAAGGTAACTTATGTGTGTTAGATGCTAGATGCTCGTCGACGATTTCAAGAAGTAAGACGAAAAACGAAAGCATGAAAAAGAAAAATTTCATGAAAAGAAATAAGTAGGTAAGAAAACTTTAGTGGGTACGATTCGACGAGGAGATGCCATGACTAATCTGATCTAAGTTATTAAATATACTGCGTACATCTATATTTCTATTTGTATAACTATAAAAAAATCACAGAAAGATACAAAAGTTTACGCATTATAATAATATGATTTAAAAAAAAGAAGTGTAGTACATTGAACGCGTTTTTTATAATAAAAAATTATATTGTATTTTTGTTTTATTTTAATTTTTTTCTATTTATTTTTTTTTATTTTTTTTATTAATAAAATATTTTTGTTTTAGAAACTGAACTTTTGATTCCTTTGCTTAATGCACGCGAAGTGCCGGATCCTAACTCACGCAGCAGCAATCCATTCAATTACAATTATATTGCGATTGTGATTCTTTGAATAGAAAAGAATGTAGAAATTTAAATGTATAGAAAACATACATGAGCTTGGTGCTGGATGCATCGTAATAATAATATAATAGCTTCTGTATTACCTAATTGCTTTCAATTAGATTTTCAGCATTGATCCGGTTAAAATCATCAAAATCAAAATTGCATAATATTTACATGACATTTAATGCCGAAATAATGTACGAAATATTATATAATTTAAAACTGAAGTTCGATAACATTTTAAATCAACTTCATTAAAATATCCATGCTAGGCACCCCTTAGACTATGATTTCCGCTGCTATCTAGTGTCGCTGTGGTTGCGCAGGCCACAGCCATTAGCCTTGAACACATCCAGTATCATGGTGTGCGCTCCAGCCCGTTCCATATATACCAGTGGAATGGAACTAAACAAACTACATATCCATTTGCGGGAATTGAGCGCGCTATACCTGAGCACAAGTATTGCCGGCGGTAGTTGAAATGTAGATGCGTCAACAGCTTCCACTCACATTTAATGTGTTTTATACGAAAGATCAATGAAAGGTGTCATCATCTAATTATCAGGACAGGCAACCCACGCAGATTTTATCACTCATAATAACGTCGAGTACACGATCTCCATATTTTATTGTTTGACCGTAGAGAGCATAGCCGACGCAAGTACACCTAGCTAAGTTGTCCCTTCCATTGTCTATTGCCTGGCCACCAAAAAGCCGCTAGTAAATCTTGCAATTTTCTTTGTTCCACGTTCCATATATAGTAGAAATCATTCTGCATGCACCATCAACCGCTGGCCTTCACTGTATCGTGTAAGTCGGAAATTCTATGTTGCTCATAGCAGCATTTACCACGCCCTGTGCAAACAATTTTGACAACTTTGGCGTCTTAAATCCTCTTTTGGCCAAGTCGAGTCCAGCGCGAACTACGACACCACAGGACCAATCACAATAGCATCATAATTGTGGTCGCTCTTCATCGTAGTCAGCTTTATAGTCGCATTGCAACCATGGCACGTGCAAGCACATTTTCGACATTGAAACATGCAGAAGGTGCAAAACTTATATTAAATAAATAATAAATTTAAGAAAATATATAAGATATATACATTAATATAAAGAGTTATTTTAATTTTTTTTTTTAGCTGTAGTGATATTATTTAAATACAATAGCTTGATCAGAAAAACAATAACTATAAATGGTTTATATGTACATTCTCCATGCGATGTAGTTACAAAACTACCAACAAACAACCCAACTAATAATAGCTAGACCTAATAACTATTTTATTCGGTTTACATCCACTACACTACACTACAGCCATACATCCTGGATGTCAAAGTGCAATCTACTTTAAATATATTTGCTTGCTTAAATGACTGATCAGTCTACTATAAGCAAAAAAAAACTTACTCTTTGATGAATAAGATTTCGTTTATATTTCTTCCATTCTTCAAACTGATGACAGTTCACATTTTTAACCAAACACTTATTTAAAATATAATATTTTCATATACTGCTTTTTTTGTAGTGCATCTGATTATTCCCATGAAGACCGCTTTATTGGTCTAAATCTAATATATGCATATATATCCATTCAAAAATTAAAATCGAATACCATTTGAGATTCTCTGTATAGTGTCAAAATTATTTTTATAATATCTTAAATTGATTGCTTTCTTCAAATAATATCGATAATTAAGCATATTTATCTACAATGAAACCAAAAGCCTTTCACAAATAAATATTAATAAGGAAATGAGTTCAGGGGCAATTATCTACGTCTATTAGTATTGTAGTCTATATAAAGAAGAAACCTCATAAAAATTCAATTTCAGTGGGAACGTACGAAAGTGGCACAGTTCAATAATAATTGAATATACTTCATTATTTAGTTTTCTTTAGCTTATTTCAAACGATTGTTGACGCAAAGAGACTCTAAGTAACTCAGATTTGCATATGCTGGCAATAGAAATAATACATTTCTAAATATAATCTTTAGCATCACGATGATTTAGCAATTTAGCTAAATTATTGTCGACTTAGCAAAGACTATTTATAGGTAATCTAAATTGGTGGAGCGCAGCTCTAAACTGTTTTTTCAGCTGTTGTTTACCAAGTCACACCATTGCTAGTATTAGTTGCTAGTAGACAACGTCGATGTCATCTTTTTGCCATGGCACAAACTGAAAGCTGCCCATTTCCACGAAAATCCTCCCAGCGGCAAACGAGAACGAGCTCAAAGACGACGGCAACGGCATCGGCATCGGCATCGGCGACGGTTGCAAACAGTTGATTGCCATGGCAAACATGGAACGGGCGATGGCGAGGGGCGCAGTTAGACCATGCCCATGTCGGACAGTGTAAACATACTTAAGAGAAACGAAAACACGAATTATACCGCTTTTTAACCTGCCCAGACGAGGGCACAGCCATCATGCAGTCCAAACAAGACAGACAGACAGCAAGTAACCAGCCAACCAGCCAACCAGCCAGCCAGCTAGGCTGGCTTATCGCAATATGCAAATGCGGTCTTCTATGGGCAAATAGACTGGGATCGGGGCCGTCCGGCTATATAGGTAGGCAGCGCCAGGGGCAACGTAAGGTGAGAAATGAAAGACTTAAAACACAAACTCGAACTTAAACTTGAACTTGGGCGAACGCATTGCTTTCAGCTGGATATTCCCGAAGGCAGCTCCGACGCCTAATTGCTGTCGGCTATCGGCTATCGGCCTGCAGCGGAACATCCTTGCGCATCCTTTGTGAGCCCGCTCTGTGTCCGTCTGCCTGCCACTAGGACGAACGCATGTGCGTTTCCGTATTCTTTGTTTATGAGTTTACAACCTCAGCCTAATTGAGGCGGGGAAATTCGCTTAGGCTGTCCATAAACTCGAATTGTTTGCAAACACAGGCAGAAAGAATTCGTCATAAAAGTGCACAAAACGCTCCTACAATACGGTGTGGTAAATATTTAGGGCAAGGTCGCGGCGAAATAGATTGTTGTTGAGTTTTCCATGTAAGCCCAGCCACGAGACCAACAGCCTCTGCTTCCCAGGAACTGGCCGCAATCGCATTTATTAATGAAACTGCGACAGACTACTGTTCTCTAATATATGAATTGAAATGAGCTACGAACTAGCTGAACACACGGAAATCTTTTCAATACTCAATACTCATGCTGTCTGGGCTGCTTTTCGATCTGAAAGGTTTACAGCACTTTTTCCCGTTTGATTTCTTTTTATTAAGTTTCATAGTTTGTTGATTCTTCTCATTTACTCACCGACTTTATTGCCGCACTGAGTTCGGTTGTAGGCCTGTAGTCACAGTCGTGGCTCTGTTTGCCCACCAGCGCCACAACCTATCCGACTGATCAACATTTTACCCCAATCCCCCAGCCCAACTGAGGCGGTCCATTGACACGCGGCGGTGGCTTGGGAAAGAAGAATACACAACAGATCGAAACTCTTGCCCAGGCGCGTGATCTTCAAAAAACACGAACAAGTTATAAATAATTATAAACAAAAAACCAACAGAGAGCAACAACAATTGATAGACACAAACAATGTGCAATCTCGGCTTCTTTTCATCACACTTGGCCAATGTCCAAGGCATCGTTTATCTCATTTCTGACTACAGACACATATATTTATGAAATAAAAGTGAAGCAAATCCTTCAAAAAACAGACAATCTCATATGAGAGATTCAAAAATATTCAACTGACCCCAACTCGTGGCAAGTCTGTATCATTTGACCAAAAATATATATGAACATGCGTACTTATATAAATTGACTTTTGCGGTTAAATGTTTACAACTCGAAATTCAGCTGAAAATTTAAAAAAAAAAAATACTTTGTTTTTTTTTTTTTAATAAAAAAAAAAGGTGTAGAGAAAAATGGTATGTGAGGCAAACCAGTTTTCGGTATAGACCAGGCAGAGGCAGGCCAACAACAAACAAGCATCAAGCATCGTGGAAAAAATACAAAGTTTTAATTGGTTGCGCAAACAAAAGCACAAAACGAGCGTCTAAACAAATCGAAGTCACTCGTCAGTCGGCGGTCAGAAGTAACGACAACACTAACTGCAAAATAGGCCTCAGAGTTTATCTCGTCATTTGTATAAAAAACACCTTACGCTTAATAAGTGGCGCATGCAAAGCTCACAGAGGGGGATAACTCTCGAATCTCTCGAGATTCTCGCGGCTCAGGACGAGTAGTGTGCTAGGAGGTCAGCCAGATATCACGATTGAGCAAATTGAATGAGCGACTGTTAATACTCATGTTCATACTCATGCTCATGCTCATGCTCATGAATGATGTTCAAGATCGAAAACCTGAAATGAAGCTTCTACCTGCTGACCAGGTCCAAAGCGATGGCGGGCTGTAAGATCGACAGAGAGAGACTGAGACTGAGCGTGAGAGAGAGTGTGAGAGGGAGGGGAGATGTTGTTTTCGTGCTCGTTACCTGTTAGAAGGTGTGGCCAAACGAATTGCGATCAGCGGCGATCGTCATTGATCACTAGCGAGAGCGAGACAACAAGACGTTGGCATTCGTCGACAATGGCTGGGAAAGAGTTGACTCAGCCATTGAGCCAAACGTGTAAACAAGATGGCATGGCATGGCATGGGCAGCAACTCGGCCAAAGAGAAATAGAGGTAACATCTCGCACAGCGACTACTCGAATACCAAAACGCAAGCACGGCTTGTGATGGTTGAAAAAATTAGCACCGACCATCAATCATTAGCTAGGGAACGGTGGCAACGCAAACAACGTATTCGACGGCGGCCCAAACTCGACGACGGCAACTCGAAAAGTCCCACAAAAGAATTCGGCGCAATCGTTGAGCGATTCTCTATTCCTTTTGGAGTCTGATTAATCGGTATCTGTGAACTTATTTTGAGTTGTGGATGAAATCCATAAATCGAATAACTCGAAAAAAAAACTTAAATAATTGCGTTCGCGATTGTGTCTGTTGTGTGTGACTTAGTGCGTGATACAAAAAGCTGATAAAACTTAATCTAATATTAGCTCTTCAAGGGATTACACAAACAAGCACCGCCGGTGCGAACCGGACAATATTCACAAATTATGTAAGTTTTTATATTGTTGATATAATATAGCCCAAGAAAATTTTATGTAACTTAGTATCCCTAAATTAGAGATGTTTCCTTATATCCTTCGGCTGAATCTGTTTTAATATACGTTTTTTGATTGCGTTTATTTGCCTGTGATATCAGATAAGATCATTTAAAAGATACAATTGAATAAACATATTTTATGCTATGTAAATTCAATTATAGTTCAAGATTTGGTTTGAAGACCTTAACACCTTCCATAAATACTAAGAATACTAAATCATAATGGTCTGCGTAACAAAAGTTTAGAACAAAGTAGTAACTATCAACTTATTTATTCTGTTTTAAATGACAATGACAACGAACACATGCTGTTATAAGAAGAATTATGGACATAATACGTCTGAATGAATAACAAGTAAATAATACCTCTATAGTATATTGTAAGTTCGGAATATACTATATGTCAAAAGGAAAATAAAAACAATCATTCAATTTGTCGAAAATATTTCATACTATATACTGCACCTTAAATTGCAACCCTTGTGCATAAAACTAAACCGACTCTTAGGCAACTATATGATATGTATGTATTGTACATACAAAAAACTTTAGGAAACACCCAACTTTAAAGCACAAACAAATAACTTTGACTTTAAATTCATGAATTTATTTATCAAAAGTTAACAGTTGAAGTTTTTTAGTTTGTAATATTTTATATAGATATTTTCGTTGCCTTTTTTTACAATTTTTATTAATTTCATAAAAACTTTAAACACTTTAACAAATTCATGGCATTCGTTGGCAAAATGCAAATATTGGATACATAGCAGACTCCTGGAATGCCGATATTTAGTTTCATAGATACATTTTCCTTACCTACTCAAACAAATACTATCTAAATATATTCTAGATAAAAACTTACTTTTTACTTTATTCTTATTACTTTATTCTGTCTCTCAATTGTTGAGGATTAAATATACATTCAGTTTAGAAAGGAAATATAGAAATAAAAATGTATATCTTGCTTAAGTGACATCGCCAACTATTGATGTTGAGATAAATCTATACACTATAAAATAGGCTAAGGATCTTAAAATGAAATTAAAATACATAAATAAGTGACCTGAATAAATACATTAAATCAGAATACAAGTAGGGAACTGCACATAGAATGATCATGGTAATTAGAGAAAATTGTTTTCTGTTTAGAATACAACAAAAAATACTTTTTCATCTATCATAAAATATTGTATTTTATTTAAATTCTCATGTATTTTTTTACCAATATTTATTTATTGTAATATATTTTTATTACTTTTGGGCAACACAAAGTATTTGATATGCAAATTTTCAATTGACAAGCCTATTTAAATAAACGTGTGAAAATCAAACATTTAACCAAACACTGTTGCAAAGTGCCGAAAATTCACAAAACACAAAATTTGACACCCAAATCGCAGTCAACACTTCAGCTTCCACTTCAGCACTGCCTAAATGAAACCAGCAAGTGACAATAACTCATCTTAATGATCCTAATAATAACTCTAATAATATAAAACAGCAGCGCCATCGGCCCACGCGACTCTGCTAGATGCTGGCAAGCTGGCAAGCTGGCAGCTGCCAGCTGTGGACTGGCCTAATGTTCACACGCAAATTAGGAGGGACATAAGAATTTGCTTGTGCCGCCGACACGACCGCAGGCATTTTAATCGGCCCTGCCCGGCTCAGCGCGGCCCGGCAACAACAATAGCTGGGACCCACACAGAGGCGCCCCGTTTAGCTATGCTAACCAATTACGACGCATGTGAAAATTATCCTATTAAATACAAATCAAAAGAACCAAGGAAATTCCTCCCCGCACTGTTGTGGTATGGCCATACGCCATACGCCGTACGTCGTACATCGTACGTCTTCGAGCTTCCGAGTTTAGTACTTGACAAATGCTTACTAATTAATTACAGTTTGTACAATATTTTAGTATGCGTCTCATAAAGTGCGTTTATCAATGACGCCTCGTTGGCAAAGGCGAAGGCGCAAAGTGTGCAGAAAACAAAAGTGCGATAATATGTGTATCTTTCACTGCCACGCCCATCCAAACCTGCCCTGTCACCCTCGCCCAGAAGTCTCGAGCTCATGTCGCACTCCTGCTGACCGAACCGCACTCGCTTCACAGGCAGCGACCAAATTAAAATGGGTTTTGGGTTTATTTTCATGTAAAATGAAGTGTGAAATTTAGCGAATCCGTTTAATCGCGTCCGATAAGCTACTAGACTGTCAGAGTGTCAGACTGTCTGACAGCCAATGCCAATGCCACTGCTACTGCCAGTGCCACTTCAACTGCCACTGTCAATGCCACCCGCCAGCAGCGGTTAGAGTAAACGTGTCCTGGTCAGGTGCCAAGCCCAATTGTTGTGAAACATATATATTTATATCACAGTATTTATTATTAACAAGCGAATTATCGGGTCCACTCTAAAAAAAAGAGAGAGCCATATAGAACTTATTTATCGCTATATATACTCTTGCATGTTAGAATGTTTCACTTATAAAAGTCTTTAACGAAATTGCCATAAAATAATTATATTTCGTATTTAAGAGCTCTGCAAGCAGAAAAAAAGATGTGTTGCTGGTTCGAAGTACTGCTCAAACAAACCTCGTAATTGTTAATTAATTTATAAAAAAAAGAGAGAGTCATATAGAACTTATTTATCGCTGAATACTCTTGCATGTTAGGATGTTTCACTTATGAAAGTCTTTAACGAAATTGCCATAAAATAATAATAAGCTCTGCAAGCAGAAAAAAAATATGTGTTGCGGGCTCGAAGTACTGTTCAAACAAACCTCGTAATTGTTAATTAATTTATAATTACGCGCTCGTTCGACTGGCAAATTTGCAAGCTGTACATATTTTCATAGGCTGAGCGCATTCAATTTCCCGACTAGCCAATATTTGGTTAAGTTTTTCATTACAATTTTTTTTGTTCTCTCTTTCATTAAATTCACTTCATAGTGAAAATCAATTTGAATTGGCTGGCTTTAACAGCTTTAATATATTCAATATTTTAAATATATTCAATATATTCATAAATAAATTAATATGAACAAAGATAAGTGCTTAAATGTAGATTATTATATCATTCTGTAAATTAATATTTTATATTGAAATATATTTTTCGATCTATATCAGCCTCCACTCACATTTAACTCATATTGAGCCCAGCATTGTTTCATTCATAAAGAACTCTCTTTTTATTTGAATATATTTTACAATTTGAGCATTTGTGACTTCATTGCAAATATATAGGGGGAAACTCATCTTTTAGTATTTATTCGCATCCAACTCAAATCTCCCATTTTTTTTAGATATAAAAATAGAATTGAACGCAAGCAATTACTAACACGCAGATTCAAGCCTTTTGCTTTGTGTTGAGGATATATATACATGAATATATATATATATCTATATACATTTACATATGTGTGCGTATGTGCATGGGGTATACGAAATGGTCTGAGCAAACATCAAAGTCACGAAATCATTCAAAAATCAACATCGCAAAGTGGATGGGGAAAAGTCCGACCAAAAAGCGTCATGGCAGCCATCAAATGTTAAGTTAAAGTACATAGACAAACACGAACGCACACACGTAGGCACACACACACACGCACACAGACACAAAGCGGAACACACACACAGACACGTGTTCCGATAGCACACAAAAACGGCTTTTCATTAGGCCCTCTGTTGGAGCGGTGCGAACTGATGTGGAATACAACCCAAATCTGAAATGCCTGTGAAGCATGGACATACATATACATACATATATGTATATGTATGTAATTTAAGTGGAAACATATATAGGTATTATTGCGTTGAAATAACTATGAATAGGGAATTAAATTATACATCACATAGAGCACATTTAACTGAATCCGAAATACGTTTTACTACGCTGGAATGGATTTTGGCCAACAACGAGCTGAAATTAGCGTATGAAATTTGTGTTTGTGTTTCTGGATCTCTGTTGTGCTACATGCAGATGCTGATGGGGACAGCTCATCAAATTAATGAATTGATGGTGTTGTTGCGTGTAACTAGTACATTGACACCCTCTTATCATTAGCTGAATTCAATCAGAGTTTTGGCCAACAGCATCTAATTACGAATACATATTTAACGAATGAGCAACATATTTCACAGGCTTGTGGACAATAGAAGTATAAATCAAAATGAGCGACAGATTGGGATAGATTCGATAGACAATTTAATGTTATATAGCATTCAACAATATCCCAAATACCTATATCAAATATTTCCAGCTTAGCCATAAAAATCCTAGCCAAATCTTGCTGGGGTCAGAGTTCAGGTGCTGCTCCATCGTCGGCATTTCACCTCCAATTCCGGGGCTCAATAAAAACAAACAAAACAATTAATACATTTTGTTAATTTATGATTACAAAACATTGCGAGAAACACTTTCAGTGCCAGGCCAGAATTTAGACATCACCGAACAGACTTAAAGCGTATGTCTCTTCTGTTCGCCGCCGCGTTTACAATCCGGGCTCTGTGCCGGGGCCGAGACCTGGCCATAAGAATGGAATACGTAAAAAGGCAGCGACTGTGATGCTGCGATGCTACGATGCCGGAGTAAACAGAGGTGTTTGTTACTGTTGCCACGGCCATAAATAAAAAGGGTGCCCGCTGTTTATGGCCAGACAGCCAACCAGCCAACCTGCCAACAGGCCAGCCAGCCAGCCAGCATCCAAGTGCGCGCTTGAGATTCGAGGTTTGAGCGTTCCGAGACCTGAGTCGGACTCTGAGTTTGAATTGGAGTCTCAGACATGGGCAGGGCATAGCTAAAGTGTGCAATATAATTAAAAGCCGACAACAGACGTGGACCGACTATTCTTCTAATGCGCCCGGGATAGTGCTGTAAAAGTGTTTAAAGTGCTGGGATGAGCCGACGCATCGGCCGGGTCGCACAGCCCAACGGTCTTTGATGTAATTCCAATGGACAGGGCAACAAGGCGGTATTCATATAACAGATATTCTCAAGTTGTATCTTTACTAACTGGCTACATTTACAGTCTATGACCAATCTATGACAGAGTTAAAGAGCCTATCTCAATATAATATCTATCAGTGAGAAAGAACTGTTAAATATTAATTTGTTTTGTGTTCTTATCGTGCTAGACTATTGCAGCTTATCCATTTATCTAATTTTCTGAAACAACAAATTTTTGTTTATGAAGTTTAAATTAAATTTGTAGTAGCTTAAAAAAGACGTGTTGATAAATGATACAAGAAGACAAAAAAATTATTTAAATTTATTAAACAAAACAAAAACATAATAGATTCCATGGTTAAAAAGGACGTGTATAAGCTGAGAGCAAACCCGTTTTACTTCAATTTATTCACATTAAATTATATCAATTATTTTTGTGTGCTCTAATACTTTTTCAATTTTAAAGTTCAGACTTGATTGCCGATTCGTCTAAGCTGAATAAAAATGTATGGCATGTACTGGATGAATGGGAAAAAATTGTATTTCAAAAAAAAAAATAACCCGTTTAAAATACGTTACATTTTTTATTTATTTCATATTATTTTAATAAAAAAATGAATATAATATTAATCTGAATCAAATAAAAAATTTTAAACACGTTTAGTATTATTAACTTAAACTTGTATAAATTATTTTATTTTAGGAATGAATAATAATAGTTTATTTATCAGCTTTTGTTAATAATATATTATTTTCAAATTCAATATTATTTATATAAATAAAAGAAAACTTTAATTATGTATTTCTATATATATATACATATTATGTGTATGTAGGGAAAAGTCTTTTTTTTTTTTTTTTGTAGCGTGCGAGCGCCTTGGTTTTTTGTAATTATCTTGAAAACGAACCAATAATAGTGAGTCAATTTTTATACCCTGAACCCATTGAAAATGGGATTTCAGGGTATAATGTTTTTGTGAAAATGTATGTAACAGGCAGAAGGAGGCGTGGCAGACCCCATAAAGTATATATATTCTTGATCAGGATGACGAGCTGAGTTGATCTAGCCATGTCCGTCTGTCCGTCCGTCCGTCCGTACTAACGCAGAGATCTCCTAAACTACAAGTGCTAGAGACTTGAAATTTTACATGTATACTCGTGTATACCATACGCAGTACGAGGTTATTATATTTTTTCGATAACTCATCCCATTTCTTTTTTATCGATAACAATCGAAAATCTGACTTTGTTTTTAAAGCCTAGTTTGAATACTGTTAGACCTAGAGACTTCAGATTTACTGTGTAGATTAATGTGATAAATACAAAGATTTTGTCATTTACAGATTTTGGATGCCACGCCCCCTTCGCCCCAAATTTGAAAAAAACGTATATGAAGTACTAGAGACTTGTGCTTTGGCATATACACACATTTGAATGTTATTATTACGTTCTGAAAATTTGATTTTGATGAGGATAGTCTCACTACAAAAAGATTTATTCAACAAAAAAATTTTCGTAATATAGCCCACACGGCAGCCCAAGCGCAGTAACTGCGCAGTTAGCAGAGCAATTGTTTATGCGTTCGTATGGATGCATGCGTGTGTGTATGTGCCTTTGTATATGTGCATGAAAGATGTGTAGAATGATTGGAACCAGTACTTTGCAGGGTTCAGGGTATCTCCTAGTCGAGCAGTCTCGACTAGAGCCCTCTTACTTGTTTTTTATAAGATTAACTATTTGTCAAAATAAAAATTGCTTTGGCATTTGTTTAGCACTATAATTTTTTCGTTTACAAGATAATTACGAAAAACCGAGGTGCTCGCACGCTACAAAAAGTAGACTTTTCTGAAGAAATGTCCATTGTAATTGATAAATGTTTGAACTTTATAGTTCTTGCAAAATAGTTTTACTATGTTTTAAACTGCGAAGAATATTAGCTTTGTATGCGTATAAAATAACTGTAAAAGAACTATTAACAAAATACAAAAAATAGTTTTTTGAAAAAGTTCCATAAAAGAATGTAAATACTTAGTCGAGAGTGAGCTCAAAATTCGACGGGCCACATTCCAGTCGAGCACTATATTGTATTGTGAAAGTTTAGTAAACATTGGCAAACTAAAGACTAACTTTTTAAATAGTTGTCGTGCTCTTCTCCTTCAATTGACTGAGACATTGGATTAATTGAGCATTGCTTTTATCGACTTTTATGAAGTGTATTGCTAACAAGTATAGAATTTTGCTCTGTTGTTGCAGTTGACATGACCACGTCGCACATCTTGTCCGCCGTGGATCCCACAACTGGGCTAAATGGAAATGTGGCAGCTGGAGGTAGCGGCGGTGGTGGTAATGGAGGTGGTAATGCAGGTGGTAACGGTGGTGGTGCTGGAAGCGATTCCCCCTCTCCACATCACTCAGGCCACAATGGACACGGACATGGACATGGGCATGGCCATGGACTAGGTGTCGCCGGCAGTTCAGTTCCATTGAGCTCAGCTGGCGGCGGAGGCGGTGGACATCGCATTGTCGGCGGTGCAGGCAGTCCCAATGAACTGGACCGCAATCTCCGTGTCTCGCTGGATGATCGAGAGCTGTGGCTGCGCTTTCAAAATCTAACCAACGAGATGATCGTCACCAAGAATGGCAGGTGAGTTGCATATGACTCAAGGGCTGGGCAGCTGGGTTGCATGGGTGGTTTGGCCCTCTCTCGGCCCTTATTTTGGCAGAGCAACGTGTTAAATGGAAGTTAACGTAGCCAACTGATATAGCTACGGCTTGCATTGCATTTTGTTTTCCTATGCAAATTGGCAATGAGTTTTTTTGTTGTTGTTTTTTTTTTTTTTGCGCATTTGGCTTTGAGCTGCAATGATTTTTCCAGTGCTGCTGTTTGCACCTTATAATGAAGCGTTAACGTTTCTACAGATCTACATTTATATATATGTAGACAGGTAGACATACGAACAGCTCCAGTATATATTTATTTACGTTTGTAAAAATACCTAAAAATATTTACTCAAGTACTGGTGCATGTATATGTAAATATATTTATCTATATACTGTATATGTCTATAGAAATATATATGTATATATTTGTATATATATTTATATATATTATTACTATATAATATATATTGTATGTGAAACGCGCTTAGAACTTGGAACTAACCGCCCCGGTCTCTGGTCTCTGGTCGCTGTTGTTCGGTCTCCGGTACCGGACAGGTGCTAATTAACGCGGCCCGGCAACAGCCGCCATCTTGTACTAATTGTTGTGGAACAGTGCGCGGACGGCGCGTTTCAATATTTGTCCGAAACTGACATCGGCACCGACACAGAGATACAGAAACACCGACGGGGCAATGAAAAGAGAAAGAGTGATAGAGAAAGAGAGAGAGAGAGAGAGAGAGCGAGGGAGAGAGAGAAGTGAACCTATCCAAGTTGTTTTACTCTATACAACAGTACACCCTGCCATGGAATCTGAGCAAATAGGCAGCAAAAGCAAAGGCAAACGAAAAGGCAAAGCCAAGCCAAAGCCAAAGCCAAACGCAAGAATTATGAAATGGAAATGAAAATGGAAAATCTGTGGCATTCACCTGTCTATTTGCCTATAGAATATTCACTGCAATATAACTGTTAAAAGCAGCCAATTTAATTGCGAACCTCTGCTCGCTTTGTTTTTATCTTTTCGCAGGAGAATGTTTCCGGTTGTGAAAATCAGTGCCTCCGGCCTGGATCCGGCTGCCATGTATACGGTTTTACTTGAATTCGTGCAGGTCGATACACATCGCTGGAAGTACGTCAATGGTGAATGGGTATGTGAATGAAACTATTTGCAAAATATCTCAACTCATCTCAACCTGAAGCGAGATGGCATAAATGAAGCAATGGGTGGGGCATTGCCATCAAATTTAAGTTTATCTGAAAATTAAACATTGAGTACAGATATCGATATTTTTATATAATTTTAAAATTGATTGCAAACTTAACCGGAACATAAAATTATTTGCTTATGTTGATATTATACATATATTTTATATTGGAAAAAGTTCTTAAAATATAAATATGGAAATCCAATTTTTAAAATTTTTCTAGTACATTCATTCATTAATACGCTGAATATTATATATTCTTTTAGTCCTATGTTGCTTGACAGTTCTTTCAATCAAAACTTTTCAAATCAAATTAATTCCATGTGTCATGCAAAATGGCTATCCTGCCAGACATAGTTTCGTACTCAGCATACTCTAATCTAAAGTTCACAAGACGTAAATAACTTAGGCCGAAACTAATCAAATTTCAACTTCCGCTCATACAACGTTCGTTCGCCATATACACTTGGGAATTTATAATTGACAGAAGTTTATTTAATGTGGGAAGTTTATCTTTTATGCAAAGCAAACGACATACAAAATATATTGATTGAATTGAATAAGTTATTTATAACACCTATTTAAGTAGGTTGATTATGTTTCACGTATAATAACTTTATATATTTTCTTAACAGGTGCCTGGTGGCAAGGCAGAGGTGCCACCGTCGAATCCTATATATGTACATCCCGAATCACCTAATTTCGGAGCGCATTGGATGAAGGAACCGATTTCATTTGCGAAAGTCAAACTAACAAACAAGACCAATGGCAATGGCCAGGTAAGGATAGAGATTTCATGTCTTTCAGAACTTCAAGTTAAGCCTCTGTTGTTGCTCCTACACAGATAATGCTGAACTCCTTGCATAAGTACGAGCCGCGTGTTCATCTGGTGCGAGTGGGCTCTGAGCAGCGCCATGTGGTCACCTACCCGTTCCCAGAGACTCAGTTCATTGCGGTGACTGCGTATCAAAACGAGGAGGTCACTTCACTCAAAATCAAGTACAATCCGTTCGCAAAGGCCTTTCTAGATGCTAAGGAGCGTCCCGACACGCTCTACCCCCATGACACCCACTATGGCTGGCTCATACCTCCGCCCACTCACTACACGAGTGCTGCAGCGGTTGCAGCACCACCACCTCCACTCTCCATGGCGCAGACACATGCCTTAGTGCCACCTTCGTCCGCAACCTCCTCCGCCTCGGGCAACGGCTCAGCCAGCTGCGATCGCTATGGTCGCTCTCTCTCCACTCGCAGCTCGGTGCCCAACCGCTCGACACCCTACAGTCGGCCGCGCGTTGTCTCTGGCTCCGGCTCGAATGGAAGCGCAAATGCCTCTTCTTCGTCGCCGCAGCCCCCATCTGCGCCGCAAACCCCCACCAGCCTCCAGTCGTCTATTGGCTCGGTCAGCACCAGCAGCGGCACCAACACAAGCGCCAGCGCCGGCAGCAGCGGTGTCAGTGGCTGCTTCAGCAGTTCCTATTCGCAGTCAGGCTTCGTGCCCGTGGAGACGAGCTCGACTGCATCGGTATTCTCGTATCCTACCAGCTGGCAGAGCAACAGCAACTACTGGAGTCCGACAAGTGTGCCTGGTCCCATGCCCGTGAGCGTGTGCAGCAGCCGCAATATATGTATGTAATACGAGACGACCTTAAATGGAAATCCTAATTATTCGCTTACCCATTTTTAGCTACACACAACTCGCCTTCACCCACAAATGGTTCGCCAAGCTATACAACTCCATCGCCTGGCTATACAATACACCACCTGACGCCGCATAGCCACCAGTACAATATGTCCCAATCGGATCTCTACGCGAGTGGAGCAGCCTGTTCGAGCTCTCCGCAAGCCTACGGTGCACCTGCCCATCAGGTCTACCATCCGACGCCCACCTCACCCACCCACCAGCTGTACCCGAACGTGCTAAACGGACCCTCGGCACTGAGCTACCCGACCAGTGGCTGGCACAACGGCTCCGGCGCTGAGTACGGACTCTACCAAAACGCAGCTGCTGCCTATTACCAGCCGGAGTATATACCACTCGAGATAGGGTAAGTGATTGGGGAGCCAGTTGATCCGCGAACTCTGCACTTATATCGCTAAAGTAGCTATCAATGATTCCACTCTCGAATCGCGAAAACGTTACAGCTATGCCACCCATCCGCTGGAGCCCGTGGACGTAACGAAGACGCTTGATGAGTCACAGTCCGCCATGTACAAGCCAGCGGAAGAGCAAACCTCCGTCATCACACTGGAGTGCGCCAGTGCCAATGGTCTAAAGACCGCCCACAACCACAACGACATCAAGCTGGAGTCTCTCGACCACAACGTGGATCGGAGCACACTTCCCAATGTGCCTTTGCCCGTCTCCTTGCCCGTGCCCAGCTCTCTGCCTACAGGAGTGCCCACGTCCGTGGTCACAGCTGTGACTGCCGACACTTGGACACCGCTAACACCACCCCAAAGCACTTTGCAGTGATGCTCAGCTAATTACAAAAAAGAACAACAAAAAAAGCATTATAGCCATTGCACCGCCCCAGCCTTTAGACGCATGTTCCCTACTTGGATAAATCGAGTAATTGAATTAAATATTAAGACCCCTTTTTAAGTAGCACAGCATGCAAAGTACACTGTAGTAAATGTTTTCATACTTTAAGATGAGTTTCTCTAAAGTTTTTATTGAGTTATCTATAAAAATATAAATATATATACATACTTTCTATTATCATAATTTGGAATGCATTAGACTTCGTTAAAATATGGAATTCCCAAAAGATATCATTGTAAATTAAATATTTTTAGGTAGAAGAAAGTAAGAGTAATTGGTTCATAATTTCGGAAAGCCCTTTTGTCTCTTTATGCACTTTTATGGCCACAGTGGGGCCAACAATTGAAAATGAAATATTTGCTTTTATCGATTAGAGCTTTCATAGATGCCATGGATTACCCTTAACATTGGCATTAGTTTTGATTAGTGTCCGAAGCCACAGCAGAAATAAACTTTGCCCATAGCTAATTAAGTTTAGCGTATTGTTTGAATCAAAGGCGAACTCAGCTTTCCACAAAACTAGTTTGCAACTAACCGAAAAACAATAGAGCCCTCAAACGCATTGAGACCTGCATGGGAGCAGCCACAAACTGTTATCCGGGCAGCAATCTGGCAGCTTCAGGACCAGTAATCCATGAAGCCATGAACACAAAATGCACCACAAAGGAACGTGATGATAATGAGTTGAGTTGTACACGTTCACGTACACATGTATGTATGTGTAGACTCTAGAAAGTGGAAAGTTGAAAGTTGAAAGTAATGGCAACTGAATGTGCCACCATTAGAATTGAATAGAATGGACACTCCAGCGCACACAGCATCAGCAGCAGGAGCAGCAGCAACATCTGCACAGCTGCAATTAAAATACACGCCACAATCATTGCCGGAGGAATGCGCGAGTCAGCAAGCCAAATTGTGCTCTTGAGGAGGGCTGTTAACACTTACCTGATAGTCCATTGAATTGCCGTAGCCCATGTGATTGCAGGAGCACGAACAATGCTTGATATGATGCTCCAATTCGTCCTCGATTGTGGCGCCACCTAGCGTCGCATTGTGCCCATAGCAGGCAACACTCAGATCCTGATTATATTTGGCTTGCTTGCGGCCCATGCCCGGCTCCCATTCAGCATCCCGCTTCAGATAACGAACTTCGCCGCCCTGATGCTCCTCTGGCTGATTTGTGGCCGTTGTCAGGCCCATCATAGCCAGAGGCTGTCCAATAATCTGTTGCTGTTGCTGGTGTTGATGTTTCTGTTGCTGATGCTGGTGTTGTTGCTGTTGCTGGTGTTGCTGGTGTTGTTGTTGGTAATCAAGCGCGCTCGCAGTCTCGCCCTCAAGGGATGTGGACTTTAACATACGCTTTCCGCCAGTGGATTGCATTGGCCGACTACGATTGGGACTCGGGCCAGGACTGTGGCTCTCTTGCGCTGTTAATGTTGAGCTTCCGCCGCATAAGAGCGCGCGCTCAAAGCTTTTGTTTTGCCTGTGGAAAGCTTCGTAAGCAACAGTTTCGCCATTGACAGCGTCCTCGTCGATGCCGTGGGGCTGATAGCGCCTGCTTGCCTGCCCACCAGTTGCTGCTGCTGCCGCCGCCGAGGCAGTCACCGTCACAGCCGTACTGGCTGCTGTTAGCATTAGGCTCAGACGCAGCAGCTCATTGGAGTCCGCTGGCGGCAGTGGGACACTGCACGAGCCCGTCTCTGTGACGCTGTCTGGTGCATCGGACTCAGCCGTCTCCGCGTTCGGTTCGTCCGACGTGTTGGACTCCAGCTCGCTCGGCTGTGGCTGTTGTTGCTGCAGTCGAGCTCGTTGGCCGATGATCGAGGCAGCCGTTGAGTTGGCGCCGTATTTCCAGTAGGTTTTGTTGGTGCCCACAATGCGCTGCAGCTGCGGCGGCATCTGTGTGGCCTGGGCTGCCTGGTTCTGCCGCTTCTGGCGCTCCAACTGTTGCAGCGTCTTGAAGGTCTTTCGCACCGGTTGCGTGTGATGGAGCGTGGCACAGCGGCGCATAGGCGGGGGCGTGTACACGGGCGAGACACTGTAGCTGTAGGAGTGGCGGGACGGTGACAAGGATCCGCTTGATTTAGCACCCACAAGGCGCGCCTTCAACTTCTTGCCAAAGCCCATGCCGCCGCCACCTCCACCTCCACCAGCTCGCGGGGATAAGGAGTGCG
The DNA here is from genome assembly GCA_035045345.1 of Drosophila hamatofila. NCBI lineage: Eukaryota > Metazoa > Arthropoda > Insecta > Diptera > Drosophilidae > Drosophila > Drosophila hamatofila. The sequence continues at coordinate 4,806,903 of JAWNPA010000001.1, forward strand.
CAGATAGAGAAAGCGCGCGGGAAAACTTTAAGCGAGTGCTGCTGGCGACACTGCCAGGCGACTGCCGCTTGGTCGCTATGAGCTGGCACTCATCGATGGTGGGCAACTTGAGCAGATGTGGATGCAGTTGCGCATAGGTCAAAGCTGGCTTGGCGCTGACACCGCTGACGCTGCCATTTTCCGCACCACCTGTTGGAAGGGGCGCCTCGAAAAGGTTCTTTTGGCTAAGTGCCAGAAACTCCTTCTGCTCCTCCTCCTCGAGCGCCTTCAGCGCGCACAAATCCCATTCTCCAGACGACATTTCGAACTAAGGACTATCCTTAACTTCGCAATTTAACACTCACATTTCGAGGACACGTCGATTGGCCGCGAAACGCACTGCATAACCGTCAGCACACGGGGCTGTTGGCGCACTGAATGCTGTCAGCACACAGCACCGTTATTTTATAACGGCCACTCGTGCCACACATGCCATCCACAAAGTGGAACGTAAGTGACCTAGCTTAACATTTGCGTCAGTGTGTCGCTCTGTTAAACAGCTGCACTGACAAATTCTACTAGCCCCAGAGCTCTGCCAGTAAAAAGAAAACAATAACTAATGTCTGATGTCGAATTAGAGATACCCTGTACTCTGAGAAGCAGGTTATCCAGTTTATTAATTTGTTGCAGCAAGCATGAGCATTACTATTTGGATTGTAATTTAATAACACTGTTTGACACAAATCCATTTTCTTCGTTATTGGGAGAGGTAATTTGATATTTATATATTTTTCAACATATTTCGAATCTGGTAATTGTGTGAGAAAAACTGAGAGAAACTTTTCAATATCTTCTAACTAACTTTTAGATAACTAAAGTTCTATATGCAAACCTAAGGACTCGAGCTTCAACTTTAATCCAAATTGCATTTATTGGCACAAGTCTTTGAAATTTTATAAAGGCCCATATCGAGAAACTGTAAAATAGCGATTTCCCAATATCCTGCCCTCAATTCTTAAATATTTAACATGATAAATAAAAACAGTTTTGAAATGTATAAACTATAGAAAACACAATCAAATATATATTATATTATATGTTATATAATTCTTATTTTTATCTATTAGACATAACTTATCTATTAGACATAATAAAGATATCTACTCATATATTTAAAAATTTTAATGAGTTTCATTCTAATTTTAAAACTTTTAAAACTTGTTTGTAGAAATTGACAGTGAATTGTGAATGTGTGATCTGTTATAAAAGAGTGAGAATTATAAGCTGGTGTAGGTGTAGGTTGGTGATTAGAGTATTCGTATTTATAGTATGTGTTATGAAAGTGTGAGACGTCTAGCTGTACTATTTTTATTTACACTTTTTTATTATTACAACCTCAACTTTTAGTATTCAAAGATGAAAATAAAATATTTATGAATGCTTAACAATATATTTAAATATTGCTTGATAATTTAGTATTCCAAATAGGTTAAGCATTTTATATTCTATGAACATAGATCTATAATCTAATTAAGGAGCAGTCGGATCCAAACAGATGAAACAGCAGCACAATAAGGAAAACTACAAAGTATATGTGATCGACATTTTTATTTAATAATTATCAAAATTAAATATATTAAAATATTCATATTTTGTATTTGAGCAATTCTGGAGCCACCAATAATCAGCATGTAAGTCTCAGTCAGATAGCAAATATATATTTCGATACATAAGAAAATATACTGACAGCTTCTATGCTGGATATCATTCATACAAGTTAAGACTCCCCTTTTATTCATCTTGTTATCCTGACTTATTTCCCAAAGCCTTCACCTGGTTATTCTCATAAATAGATAATCAATATTAGATAAATAATAATCGCAAATTATTCAAAATCAAAACTACATACATACATAATGATGTTGAACGTAATATATAGAGATGCAAATACAAGTATGCCGATGCGGATTCCAATTGTAAGTGTTAATAATACTGTGACAGCGCTAATGGCTCTGCCACTACGAAATATGCACGTGCATAAATTTCCGATCCAATTTAGCAGGCAGTCACATGGTCGCGGTGCCATTTTTGAAAACAACAACCTTGTTGGCAGTTGCCCCCGCCACGACGCCTCCTGCAGACGCTCATCATAGACCTGACAGCGACATCAGTTAACGTTACTATGCGTGGCCATATATTTATTTGCGCTTTCACACACACTCACACAATCGCAAACATTTGAGCGTGTTGCACATTGCTGCATGCTGTGCATACATTCATAAGAGAAATCATCCTTCATCCTTGATGTATGGCCATCACTTCTAAGCTGCTAAGCTTTTCCCACCGAATTGTGTTAATGAAATTCAAGTCCGTGTGTGTGGTAAAAACTATGTTCACCAAATTGCAATTTTTCGTTCATTTAAGGAAACAAAAGTTTTTGAAAAGAGCAAAGAAAAATTTTATAATCTGTTTTTAAAACTATGTATTATACATATTCACTGTTTCGTTCCGGATAGAGATGCCTGTGTTTTATCCAAGATGTCTAAAATATTCTGAATAGTACGGCAGTATATATATATACATATTTATGAAATATTCATATTTAAAATTTAGTATACCTAACTGCAGTATCTGAGCTATTAGCAAAATAAGCAATTAGATTTAAATGTATCCGACTGCAATATTTCAACTTGCATTCGTTATCCGTTTGGGATATTGAAATTGAAAAATAAAAAATTATGTTATATTTCAATTTAGCTCTTTCATTCTTATATATTATTTAATAATACCTATATAACTAAAAAATAAACATTTTAAAAATATTTTTGGATTTAAGAAAATATTGATTTTCTTCGTTGTTTCATCGTTACCCATTTTATCTCTGGTTCCCCCTCTTTCTCACCGCCTCTCTCATTGTCGTTTATCCCTTCTGCCTATCTCTAAATCTTACTTTCTCTCTTTGTAAATCGCTTCCTCTCTCTCTATCATTCTACCATTATGTTTCTCTCACTCCTTCTCTCTTTCTCTCCTGATTTCTTACTCTCTCTCTCTCTCCCTCTCTCTCTCTCTCACTCTCTCTCTCCTGATTTCTTACTCTCTCTCTCTCTCTCACACTCTTTCTCTTTCCTGATGTCTTACTCTCTCCTGATTTCTTACTCTCTCTCTCTCTCCCTCTCTCTCTCTCACTCTCTCTCTCCTGATTTCTTACTCTCTCTCTCTCTCTCACACTCTTTCTCTTTCCTGATCTCTTACTCTCTCCTGATCTCTTACTCTCTCTCTCTATCTCTCTTTCGCTATCTCTTTCTCACTTTTTCATTCTCTGTCATTATATTTGTATTTTTATCTCCCTCTAACTTTCTCATTATATTTCTATTTTCTATTCCATCTCTCAAAAGTCGTAGGATAATCCTTCTGAAGCTGAGTTCTTATTTGATAACAGCATTTTCGCCTGTTTTTATGACATATATGGAAACATTTACAAAGAGCATAATAAACAGCCACACAAAAGTTTTGAATTCTCTCAAAAAAACTCTATCATAACGAAAGTTGCTTATCCGCTTTCCCAAAACCACATACATATATCCTCAACAGAGTCAACTATTTCAATGGGTATTTCGATTTTTCTTACACTCTGCTCGCTCTGCTTCTTCCACTTGTACTTTCGATAGCTTGGAGCAGCCAATGACTCGCGAACGTTCTTAGTTTCCATATTTGATTTATTAACATACTTTAACAAGAAGGAAAGAAAACGCAGCATTTTCCAAAAAATTATGCAACTTAATTTGAGCAAGCCACAAATTTTCGTTGCAATGTACATTGTCACATGGCTGCTTCTGTTGCCGTTGTCGCTGTCGCTGCCTCTGCCCCTGTCTCTGCCGCTGGCCCAGCCTCTAGGTCTCACGGTCTCTGCCGTCGGCAAGCCATAAATTTAGGCAAACGCCCAGCTCAGCCTCTGCTCTCCCCCTCTCTCACACTCTATATCTCTCTCTATCTCTCTCTCTTTCTGCTCTGGCTCTGTTTGCTGTTCGGTGCACTTTGGGGGCTGAGAGACGCCCACACAACTTGGACAAAGTTTGTGCTGCTCAGCCACAGGCAGAGGCAATGGCGCAGGCACAAGCAAAGGCTGAGGCATTGGCGCTGTGCTGGAAGCAGCCGGATGCCAAAAGTCGAGATCAGAAACAAGCTGCTGCTAGGCGAAGCCAAAGTTGCAACAAGCGACCGAAGCGTCGTTGCCCTCGTTAGTCGTGCCCGGGTCATGGGACGGGGTTGAGGTTGAGGTTGAATATGGGGCAGGCGCCTGTTGCGGTGCTGCATTTAATTTCATTCATAGGGCCGTTGGAATAAACGAGCCAAAATCGAATCTACTTCGATGCCGATGTCTCTGCTCCTGCTGCTGTTGCTGCTGCTGCTGCCGACGCCAACTAGCAGTGTAACTGTAACAGGCACCAGGCACATCTGCCTGCCACGCCCCCTGCTCGAGACCAACGAAAATCAAAGCACGCTTTTCGGCGAGCCAAAGTCCGAGTCCAAACAACAAAGCAACAAAACATCCAGGCAGGCAAAAGTTATTGAATTGAAATTCTGCCTTTGGTTTGGGGCAACAACGTAATGCTTCTGTTATTTGTGCCACATGCTGTTTGCTGTTTGCTGTTTGTTGTTTTTAGTTTTTGGTTGTTCGCTTTTCGTTCTTAGTAGCACTCGGGGCTCCTTTCAGTTCACTTATGAACTTACACTTAGCCATAAGAGAGTGTCTCACAGAAACAGATGTTTCTGCACGTGAAAGCAAAACAAAGCAGAGACAATGCAAAAAAAAAATTGTTTTTTAATAAATATGTCTCTAAGGGTAGTAGAGACATATATTGTGGAGCTGAGTGGGTATAAATAGCTATAAATAATAATCTCTCAGTTTTGATAGTAGCTTAAGCTTGTCTTTATTGACTAACTAACGAAACAAGCTTGCATCTATTATAGTCTAGTCATATAGATAAAAACAGAAGGACAGACAGTTATAAATCCTGTGTCTTGCAAATTGAATACCATTGTCTCTGAGATTGGGATATAATATTGCATGCTCTTTTGTTTATTGATTGTTGTTGTCATCGTCCAAGTAAGAATATTTTTATTGGGTAAATCAAATGCTCTTTAGCCATCAGTCAATATTAACTTTTCGATGTTTAAAATATTATATAAGTCGAGCCGCTTCTTCTTTATATACTATGTACAACTACACACAATACAGAATGGCTAAAGTAAAAATTTAAGAAATTGTTTAATAAACATTTCAGACCTTCAAAATTTGTGTACTTGTTTATCTCCAATCAATATATATGTACTTTATATTTATGCTTTCAAGAATAAACCTACCTGCGTCATCGCACCTGAAGTGCACCTGAGTCTCCACAAGAGCGCTCCATCTCTGTTATCGTCACTTTTCTCTATACCGTCATTGCAACACATGTTGACAAATCCAAAATAAAAGGAGCAGCTGACAATTCACAACACAATTGAATCACAATTGTGATGCTTTTTATAGAATTGGAAGAGGAATGCATGCGTGCACAGACATAGAAAACAGCAAAAACTTCGCGCTGATTGCCACGTGACTTTGCCAATTGACCACACGGTTTCTTTGATAACTCCTGTCATACTACACGTAATTCGTGGATCTCAATATTAAATTTAACATTTGAAACTAAACCTCAAATAAATTGATTTTCTAAAATTTCACAGCCAAAATGCGAAATAAATCGAACTCCATAAATCAGATATGAAACTGAATGTATATGATTAAATATCTCAAATTCTATAACGTAATTAATTTCATAGAATCGGAAAAATTTATTGATTTTTTGTTGAATATTGTGTACATTTTACCAAAACAATTTACATGAACTTCTTTTTTTAAAGGCTTAGGGGTATACAAATTAAATTTTAAAAATATTTTACAAAAAACAAAAAAAAAAGAATTATTGACTCTTAAAGTGTAGAAGAATCTGCATTATAAACATTTTTATATATGAGGAAATAATATAAAGTAACAAACAGATGACTTCTCTTAAAATACAAACTGATACTAAAATCATAAAACACTAATTGTTATATATAAATATGTACGACAATGGATTGATTTATATGCATCTTCAGTAGGCATTACAGACTCCATTCCACTCTCTTTTATTTAATTATGTTCAGGACGTTCGTAACTTTGTTTTCTTGCTTCTTTTTTCATAGGTAGACTAAAATATTTTCTCTAGCACCGGCTCTTTACTCTTGCACCATCTTCGTATGAATTTAAAGACAACTACGCCACACTCAATCAATATGACTCTATTGCTCTCAAACCTCGCAATACTAGAAAGTCTGAGGTGGTCATTGGTTCTTTTTGATGAACATCTACTTTATTTTATTCCCCATTCATAACATAATACTATTTTTTTTTGCTGCTCAATCTAATGTAATCCTAACATTTAATGTCAATAAACAAATCTCTGACATATTTGTATTTTTATGCACACAAGTCGAGTTGAAAAAGTAGTTCTACAAAATGTCGCGCCGTCAGCAGGAAATCCAGCGCATCGAGCGCGAGGTCAGGGCCAAGCTGCCCTATCGCACCTTTCGCGATATCACCTTCGATAGGAATGTGATTAAGGCGAGCATTGTGCCGCTAACTTTTATCGAGGCGCGCCGAAATCGTGGTCCAATCTATGAGGCGCTGCAGGCGGAATTGCGCCACGAAGGCTGCAAGATGATGCCGGAGTTCGTGCGCTGCTTGGCCGAGAAGGAGCAGGCGTTGTTTGAGTCCATGAGCATTCGCGCCCGCATCATTGACGATCGCCCACTGCTTATCGCGATGATCGAGAAGATGAAGCAGGCCGAGCTGGCAGTGGTCAAGCGCAAGCTGAAGGGCCTCAAGGAGTGCTTCACTCTATTCTACGAGACACTCTTGCTGCTGCAGCCTTACCGCCTGAAGTACGAATACGTGTTGAACGCTGTCATGGAGCACATCGTGTCGCTGTGCCACAACATCGAAGGCCAGGAGCGCGATGCAGCCGAGATGATTGCTCGCATCTATCACACATATGCCGTGTTCCTAGAGCGCACTGGCCAGCGAGCCAATGCTATTACCTATCTGAATTCCACACTCCAGCTGGTCCGAGGACACATGTGGCTAGCAGAGCCAGACAAGGGCTCAGCCAGCCCGATACTCCACGCTCTGGTGGCCCAGCAGCTGGCTCGTCAAATGCTCATCCATGGCCGCCAGACGGCTCGCCAGCATCCCGAAGAGGCAGTTGACATGGCTCGCCGTGCAACCGTGCTTATAGCAGAAAGTAAGTAACGACAAAAAGAATATACATATAACAAGTAAAAAACTAAAATAGGGGTGCCCGTCATGAGATACCCTGATAGCCCTAAAATAACGACAGTTAAATCAAGCAGAACTCAATCTTTAAAATATAGAAAGCTCTTGGCTCTGCTTCCACATGATTCTTCAAATTAGCCAAACGTTTAGCTTCATAACATAATACGTTTTAATGAAATATTCCGCTTTTAATATACTACCGCTAATATATACTAAACTCCTTAACAGATTGGCTATATATGCAACTGATTAAATTTAAAATATAATAAAAATTCTATACAAGAAATTCTAACAAACATAATTCAAAATGGAATCTTATCGATTTTTTTAAACACACTCGATATGAGCGTGCTCTATAGGAAAGTAAAAAAAACTTCAATCTCTTGTAGATTCTGAGATCAACATGTTAGTTCATATGGACAGACTGACTAGAGCTAAATCGAATCAGCTTTTGTCCAAATTAAGAATATTAATGGGATTTGACACGTCTCCTTCTACCTGTTACATACATTCGAACTAAACACTTATATCCTGTTTTCCCATTTTAATGGGAGTTCAGAGAATATCAATATTGAACCATTCCATTCCATAGTCGGACGACAAAAGAACTTGGATATATTCTGTGACACTTTCCTGGACCGAGCCTTCTTTCTGATGGAAGGCAATAAGTATCATGCCGCACAGCAGTGCCTCGAGCAGATCAGACCTGAACTAACGGCTTGCACCGAGTACAAGTTTGTCAAGCTGAACATTAAGTTTTATCTCTATTTGGGACAATGCGCTGAGAAGTGAGTAAATGATTATGGGTTATATACTTGCAATAAGTTTACTCTGTCCATAGTTTTGATCACATAGACAAGGCTATATCCAGCTTTAAGAAAGCTCTACGATTGTCGCGTCTTTACGACCACAAGGACCATGAGGCCGAGATACTTCTTAACCTGGGCAAGCTCTTTGCCCGAGATACCTCCAAGACGGGCATCGCCAAGAAGTGTTACAATCAAGCCAAGAATATATACATCGACTTCAATGACACCCACAGCAAGAAGACGGCCGTCTTCCTAATGGGCAAACTTCTGGCAGACGAGATCACTCCGCTCTACATGGCCATGCTCAAGGCATCCGGCTCGAGGTATTGCGCCTTCTACAATCTGCGCCAGTGGAAGAATCGCTGTCGTCCATTCTGGATGAAGCTGGGCACCGAAATCATCAAGCAGGAGTCGAATAATATATACTGCCTGCTCGAGGAAGAGAACGAGGATCCCAAGAATGTGCCCGACTTCCTTGACTTGGAGAACGAAACATTTAAGGTCGAGGAAGGTGACATTTTGTGATTCGGCATCAAGTATATATATACTACTATATACTATTCAGAAAAATTGTTATTGTTTGTTAAGTCAACCGACAAGTCAGCACAAGAACTTGCACTTAGGGCTGCACTCAAATCTCGCTCTCTCGATGATATTTCCATTTCGGTGCTGTGTAGTTTCAGTGCAGTCCTTAGCGCAGCTTTGAGCTAGGCTTTGTTGTGTCCAATAAAATGTTTCGATATATTCGCTCAGCAAAAGCAAAAATATGTTCTTCGAATTCCTCGAGCTCTGGTGACAGTTACAAATTGGTGGCACTAACAATAACCTGGCAGCCAGAACGCAGGATGCAGGACGCAGCCACTGTTACAGTCACAGTCGCAACAGAAATTTGCCGACTGCGCCGCAACAAATGTTGCTGATGCATGTGGCAAGCGGTTCGAGCAGCGGGTGGGGCTGCCTTTGTAAATTGGCAATGTAATGCAAGTCGCAATGCAATAAATCCCCCCACACAACATGTCGGCGAAAAATTCTGAAAACATTTTCGAACTGCATATTTATCATGCCACACACACAGATGCTTGGGACACACACACATATGTGTGGGGACACGCCCCCGCAATAGCTGCGCATTTTCAGTTACTGGAAAATATTAATAAAACTGTGAAGTGAAACAAAGGCCTTGTCTGCTGAGGTAGCGGCAATAAAATTGAGCTACTGCAAGTAATTACGCTACATAAATAATATATTAGTTCGAAATTTAGCGCAAGAGTGAGGAGCAGAGAGAGAATTTTATTCAATTAAGTTTAATTGGATGTTTCAAGCAAGCGACAAAGAGACAGAGAGAGATAGAGAGAGAGAGAGATTGAGGTTTTTGAAACACAATTTCGCTAAAGTGTTTTGTGAAATATGTATTAAGCGGCGTCTACCCAGCACTTGAACTTGAAATACTAAATTAAGTAAGAGGAAGCAATTATTTCCAGACAATATTCTCCGAAAACGAGGACTTTATAATTGATTGCATATGTCTAACGTAGAATATGCTGTGATGCGACAAGTGCCAAGGTTTCAATAACTTTGTATTAATATTAATAATTTAATATAGGAATACATATTGTAGGGAAAGTTAAGTAACAGCATATCAGAAACATGAAAAGAAGCAGAGAAAACGGATTAGAATGAAAGAATGTGCCAGATAAAGGAATAACTTGTGAATGAGTGATATAGCGTGTTTGAGCTACAATATATTGCTCCGAAGAGCGATGTCCTTTATTTATAATTCTTATCATTAGCTCGTAATCTATTGCCATGGCTTTGTATATTAAGGATGGTCGTAAATTACTCTCGTTGCTCTCCTGTAGTCCACTTGAAGGCGTCAAGAGGTGGCCATCAATAACATGTTCATGCTTGAACAAGGATATTTAGTAAGTATTCGAGCGTAAAAATTAATTTAAGCTAGTTTATGTCCATTGAAGAAAGCTTTCCATTAATTTTACTTTAGCTTAAGATAATACATATCATATATGTAAGTATATTTAATATATATAAATACATATATATTCAGAGCATTAGGGGTAATATTCACACAAGACACAAAAAGCTGAACTGGTTACTCAACTTCATATCTAAACTATCATTGCACTCCTTAGTCCAGGCTCTAATTAATCCTATATGGAGATGTTCCATTTGGGGAACAGTTGCTAATTGACACACAGTGAAAAGTCGATCAATAGAAAATCGCATATTGACACACATCATTGGATTTTCTCTAGACAGGAATGAACACATTATGAGCCACATTATGAGCCATCAAACACATCATTAACATAATTCAAAACACTGCCACAAAACAAAAGAAAACAAACACGCCTATCTTCTTAGCGCGCTATCACGCTCACTTACATTAAATATATCTCAGATTCCCAGATTCAGACTCAAAAGAACTTAACTTATACCCTTACCAAACCGTATACTACCTCTCAAAAAACCACGAATTCGACTTTAATTGACAATATGCCCTAGCCAGCCACGCTTCTTTTATAACTCCTTCACATGCACAATATACCCGTCTATGTAAATCATAACAGCATTTAATGTTCAGTTAATTAATAAAAATGAATGAACGCTTGTAACAAATATTTTTTTATGAAAAAAGAAATAAATAAATAGAATTTAAAGGATTGTATCATATTTTTTTAGTAATATATTTGTTTTCTTTTAAATTAATATTACAGCATTACGCAAATTAATTAAAAATTAATTACAAATATTCTTTTTTCTTTATGACAGACTTTAATCAAATAAATAGTTTTATACATTCGTATAGAGCATAAAACACTGTTGTGATTACTGAGTCGGGGAAGAAAGTGTAATACTGTTAACATTGTTGTGAAAGTAAAGAGGATGATGACAAAAATGTAGAGGCTGGAAGACGGGGTGCATGGATGACAAAGATTAATGGTTAATGGGATATGAAATAAGTATAAAGAGTAGTGTATAGTGTAGTGTAGTATATAGATAAATTAAAAAGTAACCATGAATTAAAACATTAAATATATATATATATATATTTTTAATTAAAATTTTAAAAAATTATTTATTATTTGTATTACAGTGATATTGTTAATTTAATTTTATAAAAATATTTAATATACATAATAAATTTTTATAAAAAGTGTAAAAACTTAATAAGCATTAAATTTTTACAAAATTTAATTAACCATTTCGCTAGTTTAAAAATCACCAAAAAGAAATTCCTTCATGAAAATCCAAATAAAAAAAAATGTTTAAAAGAAAACATTTACATACACATATACATTTTATTACATGATTTTTGTTTTATTACATTATATATGCAAAGATGAAAGAATTTAATATTTCCACGAGGGTAAAAACTTTGGCCGGACAATACCTGCAGGTATTATGGATTTATAACGCTGCAATAATACGTAGTTCTTGTTGTTTGCCCGCAAAGTCAACCCTTCCCTATTTTTGGACAAAATATTTTTGTGTATTTTGGCGCTGGGTGGAAAAGTTGCTGCTGCTGAGCTGCAAAAGTTCGCAAATGAAAACAAATGCCTAAAGTTGCTTAATTAAAATGAAAATAAAAAATGAAAAGTGAAATATGGAAAATGGGAAGTGGAAAGTGGAAAGTGGAAAAAGGAAATGAATGGCACTCCATTCGCTACTATTTTTCTACGAATTTCCTGTGCAACAGCAGTGACAATTAACTAAAGAATGTGAAGCCGAGGACTTCGACCTTTTCGACAGAGTCCTTGCGGTGAAAACCCACAAGTGTCACACACATAATCCTGCGCAATGAAAATCTAGTCAAAGCAAAGTTCTCTTAAATATATATGCTCAGACGATGCGCTGCCAAATTAAAACTAAATTACAAAACAGCAAATTAGCCTTAAACTATTAGAAGCATTTATGTAATCTGCCGCTGCCACTGCCGCTGCCGCTGTCTCTGCCACAACCTCTGCCTCTGGCTCCGATTCTGCTTCTGCCACACACGGCGTATACGTAACTTTCGTATGATACAGCAATTTGGCTGCCTCGTTCAATAGTGTGCGAAAACTTTATACAACTTTGTCAATTAAAACTTTATTGCTCGAGGCGAGTGAGTTTCGCATAGCTCGCGAAATAATACAGCCAGCAGATTGAATTCGCTTTTCGAATCGACCTACAAATTATTCTCATTGTATATTAATTGTTCTGCAGAGTATTATTATGAGGTTGTAGCAGCTGCAGCATCGCATTCGAGATTCGCACAAAGTGAAGCTCTAAGTGGGCTCAACTGAGCCAACAACAATTTCTCAGCAAATCAAAACGTATTCAAATCAGATTTCCAGGAATTGATTTTGTAATCTGTTGAAATACGTTTAATCTATTTATTTTGTATACCCTGAACTCATTTAAAATGGAAAATCAGGGTATAGTGATTTTGTGAAAATGTGTGGAACATAAAGTATGTATTATTCTTGATCAGGGTGACGAGCTGAGTCTGTCCGCCCGTCCGTTCACTTGTCCGTATGTATGAACGCGTATGAAAGGTCCCTTAAAGCAAGCCCAGATCGAGTTTGTTTAAAAAAAACCAATAACTCTGCTCATTTTACTCTTATCAAATAAAATTTTTTCCAAAAATCAATTATAAAATTATATCTCGTTCATCCTAAAAGCTAGATTGTTAGAATTTTGCATATGGATTCATGTGTATTTTATACAATCTTGATTTTCATTATATTTTGGATACCGGTCCCAAATATAGGCTTTTCGAAAGGTTCAGGGGATCTCATAGTCGAGCAATCTCGACTTGAGTTCTAACTGGTAATTTTATATATTTATTACATTATCAATTTAATATTTTATTAATATATTTTTTTTTAAATTTTATACCTATTATTGATTATTCAAATTTATATTATTTTCTATTTATTGGTTTAAAAATTTTAAATTAAATTCGTAGGCCCAAACGAAACAGAAAAATAAAATCATTGTAAACTCTATTTTAGAATGTATAGCAATTTGTTCGATATATTTCTCTTCACAGCTTGAAATACATAGTAAAATAAAAATCAAAATGAATTTATTATTTATAGAAATATTTTCCATAGACAACTTTCCACGTACTTACTCAGTGGATACCTCCAAAACGAACTGTTTAAAAGCTTCTTCAGGCATTTAATTTTATTTTTGATGTTCGGAAACTAAAAGAAATCAGAGCTGTAAGGCGGATGACCGCCTAATTCGAGTTATGAGCGTTCTCTTGTGTGAGCCGATGCGTGAGGTCTCGCATTATCTTGGTGACGAATGATTCGACTTCGGCTGTTGGCATTGTCCAATTCTCCGAAAACTTCTTGCAAACAAATGGACTACTCAGAATAGAACCTTTTAAGTTGCTCTACTGGGACACTTGTGACTTGACACACGAGGCACACATTTGCCTTGAGGTTCTTCTTCCACGAACAAGTTTTGTTGGATTAACTTAATTTCCACTAGTAAACTCGAGCTGATGGGCAGAATGAATTATTTAACTCACGAATAAAGATTGTTAGTGTTAAAGTTAGATGTATGTTTATGCTTAAAATAATGTCAAAGTTTTCAGAATTTATATTAAATTACAGTTCCTTACACGGATTTTACAAAGGCGCAATATATGAACAGAATTTAGATCTTAATAAAATATTTTCAATTTATTTAAGGGCTTCACTCTCTGAAGCAATTTGTCATATTTTTAAATTCTTTCAAATATACTTATTAGATTATTATGTTTTTAAGCTAGAAAAAGGGTGAATTTTACAAACGAATCTTATAAGTAGATGCATATTAAACATATTAAAACTTAATGAAGAATGTCGCAGAAATTTGTTTTCCAAATTACAATAAGAACTTTGACTTTTTTAATAATGAAATGAAAAATTTTAGATTAAAATGGAAAGCTTATAAAAGGCTTACAGTTTTAGAAGAAGAAAAAAATATAATCACAGCTTAAAATAATTATTTGTCTTTTAACATATATCGCTAGTAAAAATTAAGTTGATTTGCATTCATTTTTTGGAATATGTAAAATATACAAATTATTCATAAATGATTTTCCCTAAGTAAATATTATAATAATTTGGGAAATTCAAGATGATATATGTAAATATTTAATAATTTAAATTGTCGACTGATGAGTCAATCGAATGTGAAGACCAATGGAAAAGACTTTGATATATGTATGTAGTATAATAAAGCTGCTGTCATTATGACTTAATATTATATTATATAAGTCTTTGCAGCTTTAAAAATTCGGGATCAATATGAACTCATATGAAATAGTTCCTAGTTTTTAACACATTCTCATTATTGTCGGACATTGGCCGCTTCTGATGGTGTCATTATCTTGAAGTATCCATTGACTAGATAAATTTTGGGCTCATCTGGTCCAGTTCCATCCGGATTTGTTTTCCAGCTGATTGTCAGACAGGGCTCGCCCGGCTGTGGTGCTTTAGGCACAGATATTTCATAGTTCTTTGCATCTTCGGGTCTCAGATTATTCTGAATGAGAATGAGGGACTGCTGAGACTCACTCCCAGGCACAGAAGCATCCGGCACTATAAATTTGATATTTGATGTATCGATATCTCTGTGCTTGCCTAGAGTCAATTAATTCTACTCACTTGGATGACTCCAAACAGAGACGAGCAGCAACAGCAGCAGCAGCAGAAGCGACGGCAACGGCATAAACTTGTGCAATGTTTTTGTTGATTTCATAATTTTGATTTTGATTCAGAATTTATAAACAAAGCACTACAACTGAGCGGAACTGCAGCAACAACAACTAAATGGAAGCTTTAGATTTGTTTTATATACTAGATGCTGCACGCGTCTCTATATATATATAGTTAGGCACTCGTATTATCAAGCAACGTCTTGAAACAGAGAAATCTCAGCTCGAACTGTGCGATGTTCGAGTGCTTCAAGTCGAGGCAACTCGAATCGTGCTGCTCTTTGATGGTCTTCCACTTATGCTCTCTTTATTTCCCCTCTCTCTCACTCACTCTCTATCGCTATCTGTCTCTGTCTGTCTCTGCTAGTGCTGCTCACCTGGCTGAGTACAATTTAGTTTGTCTAGCTTATCAACTTGTCGTTAGGCTTGAATGAATCAATTGCTTCTATGTGTAAATGTACTCTTGTCTGAGGGGAGATTGCCAACTCGAGTTGTAAACAAAGAACGTATCAATATCAACTGCTGATAGGCAGCGCACAAAGGAAAATGTGTGTGTGGCTCCAGCTGAGGTCAGAGATTCGGACCACCTACAAGCTGGGCGAGCATTTGTGCAATGCAGCTGACAATTGATATATAATTAAGTGTCTTTCATAAGTATAAATGACAAACATTTGTCTAAACATTTTACTATATAGCTCAAATCTTTTTTGAATATACCTTCCATTCGTTCAAACATATACGTATATTCTTCTATAAATCTAAAAGTGGATTCATATTAAGTAGATAATACTAGATTTGTGATTTTTGCATATCATATATATCAGATAATTTTAAAACTATACAAAGATGTTTGACACGTTAGAAATTAAATTTAAATTCAACTGTGCTAAGTTAGCCTGCTATATATATAACAGTTTCGTTTGCGCTGTACTTAAAACTGCTTGCTCGTGTATGAATACAACTGCTTGCTTTCACACCGCTTGTTGCACACTGCCTATTCCTAATTGTCATTCGTATAATCTTACTTCAGTATTTTCTATATAGCTCTGTATCTCTCATGATGCTCGTTAAAAGAGCGTCACACGAATAGTTTAACTAAATACGTTTAACAGAAAACAAAAACGTCAAAAGCCGAAGTCTTTTGATTAGAGAGATATCGGGTGGTAAATGTTGGTTTCATGAAGAGAGGCGTAAAGAGTAAAGCAGTAAACTCTTATTTGCAATTAATGGTATTTTACTGTTTAAAAATACCAAAAATTAAATTTCTTCACTACTCTGCTTGAACTTTTTAGTACTTCGTGAAAGCAATATTCAGGGAGTCTATAGAATTCAAATTTATTCAAACAATAAATTGTCTACACTGCTTGCGTCTGACAATGGCTGGTATTTTTGTATAGTATTTTAAGATTTAAAAATTAGGTATTTTTAATTTTAACTATTCTGGGTACTCTGCAAATATCTCTTAGTTTGGCGCAAATTCAAATAATCGTATGAAAGCTAAACGAAATTATAAGAGAAAAAAAAACATTAAAGCTACATATACATCAAAACATATTTGATAAGAAAATTAGCATCTATTTTGAATTTTGAAAAATATTTTGATTACAAAGACATTCATTTCTTCTTCTGTATTAATAGTTTATTATTTAATTTGCATTTAATTTATTTAATCTGTAACTTACAGCGAAAAACATTAAACGTATTTGTAAACAAACAAGCTTAATTGTAGTATGTATTTTATGTATTATGTAACTTTAGCAACAATTGATTATATTATACATTGCAAATAATGGAAACTACATCTAAATCATTACAAAGTTGGAAAAGAATTTCTCTTCGCTATTCGCTCTGTAGCATGTGGATATGGGGAGGGGGTCGCGGGGGAGACTGGGTCTAGGTCTTAAGGACACTTTGAAAATGGTTAACAATATATATTAAATAATATACATATGCCAAACAAAATGTCAAATACAAATTAAACTAACTTATTTGACTCTGCCCTTGGACGGAAACCGTTGCATACAAAATTGCTATAAACAGTTTTTAAAGACGATAAAAAAAAGAATAATAGATAAATTGGCTGCTTCCCTTGTTTAGCAAAATCAAATGAACTTGGAAGACAAATGAAAACAATTTGTTTATGCAAATTCCAATTCAATTTGTTGGGTTTCAAACAAAATCGTGAAACTCTTCTATTGGTTTCGTGTTGCGTGAAGTGTCGATTTGTGTTTTCTTGTGTTGTTGTTGCTACAGTACACAGTCTTTGTAATTGTTGTTGTTGTGTCTCTCTTATTTCAAGTTGATAAACATCTGATCGAATTCGAATTCGGATTCGGATCTGGTTGGGTTTTGGGTTCCAGCATTCCCACTAAACCTCCGTGCTGTGCGTCTGAATGCGAACTTTCTTCACACTTCCGTTGCGTCGCATTGGCGGCGAACTGCCTGAACCAGAATATCCTGGATTTTGTATGCCCAGCGTTGGATCCGGCCGGGGTCGTGGCTTTTTCAAGCTCGAGCGCAACGGCGAACGGGTCACCGAGTCTAGCGTGGAGCCGTTCGAAACACTCGTGACGGTCGTGCTCATAGAAGCCACACTGCCAGCGGTTCCAGCCCCGTTTCTTATGCCGCTGTATGGCTTGCCCGAGGCATCGGTCATCGAGACGCCATTGCGACTGCGCGGCTCCTTGAAGCCCGGATTGTTGAAGGTGGTGGCGCTAGCCGGCGAAGAAGCGTCCAGCGCCATTGTGGGATCGCCACCAGAGGTGCGCGAGAAGATTACATCATACACGGCGGCAACAAACAACGCAATGGATAACACAATCACGACTATCTGTAAGACAAAAGCAAAACAATTTTAATGTCAGTTAAGAATAAATAGTAAGAATTACTTACCTGTATATAGAAGGATATTCCCCGCGATATCTTGAAACCGAAACGCTCCTGTTCATCGATTTGCAGTGCAAACAGCACTGTGGCTATAATAGCTAACAAACCTGGAGAGATAAAATAAATGACATAGATAAGTAGAGAATACTTTTGAATATATAGTTATCCATCTATTCTTACCACCCAGCAGGGCCAATATCAGTTTGACAATGACCAGCGATGTGTAGGACATGACAACCTTGTCCCGAGACGAGATCATCGCGTGTTGAATCACCGACAGAATGCAGAAGATGCCCAGCACAGCACAGCTGCCAACTGCCAAGAGTCCGCTGATAAATACCGCATCTGAAAATAAACATGGGATGTATTAAATATCGACTGATCAATAAATAATATTAGGAATTGGTTGCGGGATAAGAGCGAAGTCATGTATGTATGCACTTATATAAAAGTGTAAATATGTACGTAACTAGATTACAAAAATAAAAAGAGTAACACACTTCGCGTCATCAGGATAACACATAACTTGCATAATATATTCGACTTTATTTTATCCGACTTTAGGATAAATAATTTTGAACAATCCCATTGTTTTTAAACAATTAAAAAAAAAAAAAAACTATAAAAATTCAGCGAAAATTTTCAATTTTAAATATTAAAATGTTATATACTTATATTTTATATTATTATATAATATATATAATTTTACCGCGAAGGAAAATATTGACGTTTAAACTTAGTGTCAGACATAAGACTTTAGACTTAATTTAAGATTCGAGTTTTAAACTTAAGACTTCGTCTAACTACTTCCATAAATTTCAGGCTTCCTTTGTCTGCGAGACTATAACTGTTTGAGAATTGTATCTCAGTTACGTGTAAAAAGAACTGATTTCTGACAAATATCAAATAAGTAAAGTTACAAGTGTAAATAAGAAAAGATTGCGGTATGTATTTAAGAGTGTCAGGTGCCAGATATAAGAATGACTGTTGCCTATACATACATGTTCTTAGGAGCAATAGTTATGAAGCTGAATGTGCAATAATTATATTTATAAAAATATTATAATAGTTATTTTTCGGGTGTTTATATAATAAAAAAAAAATTAATTATTTAATTTTAATATCCATTGTTCCAAGGGTATGTTGTATATACATTTAAGCTATCATCATTTTTATAAGTACAATATATAAACTGAATCAAAAATGTAGGTAATTGAAAATATTTTTGTAATATAAAGCATTAGTAAGAAGAAACAGAAGTAAACTGAACTCAAAATAATTAATTAAGTAAAAAATACTCGGAATCTAATAAAGTTAGCCAAAAATCATACTAAATACTTTACAGTCTAAATATAAATCTTAATTGATTCTAGCCACAATTCGAAATAGTTAACAAATATACTCACTGCTCAGCCGGAACTTGGAGACATCGTTGCCGCATTTCTCGCGATTGTAAGTCAGTTGCTTACACACTTTGAAGGGGCCGAAATAGCCGCGATCGTAGTCATAGCCACCTGTGGAGAGAGCAGTTAGTAAGTAAGAGAATGCCCTACCCTATATCATTACTCACCAGACGGACTGTCGTAGTAGCCCCAAATGGGTATGCCAATGGCGACAGAGGCCAAAGCGAAGCACACAAACCCCAAGCAGGTCACCCCAGCAACATAAAGTGTCGACGTGGCCATATTTTACTGTACAGCATAACGACTGACGATGCCTTGCTAGTGTATGCCCGCTAAAGACTGAGATCCAGGGTATCCAAGTGCCAGCTGCTGCAAAGAGAGCGAGAGAGAAAAGCATAATGCTAGAGTAAATATGTGCTCGACTTTCAGCTGCTGCAAAGTATTTGAAAAGTAAACAATTCTCTTCTCTCAATTAAACAGTTATATAAATTATATGTCATATATGGCATTCCGCTTTGACTTAGACCCAAACTCAATGACAATGATTCGCATCGCTCACCCAGTTGCCTTATTATGCAGTCATTTCCCCGCCCAATGTGGGTGCCGGGCCCAAGGCATAATAATCCAATATTTGGCATTGTGATTATAGAGCATCCAGCACTAAGTGGGCCCACTTGGCG
Source organism: Drosophila hamatofila (assembly GCA_035045345.1). NCBI lineage: Eukaryota > Metazoa > Arthropoda > Insecta > Diptera > Drosophilidae > Drosophila > Drosophila hamatofila. The sequence goes on from JAWNPA010000001.1 coordinate 4,826,732, forward strand.
CTGCCGCACATATGTGCTCATCATACGTCTGACAAGGCCCATAAGTCAGTTGACGAACAATTAGATCTCATTCATACATAAAGAGCTACTTGCCGCTGACCTTGAAATGCGGAAAAGCTTTCGCAGAAGTGACTCGTCGGCTCATTGTGGGATATGGAGATGCCTCGATATACACGTCCACATCACCATTGGCGTGTGTGGGCGGCTGGGCGGATGGTCGTATGGCCGTATGGCTTGTACATTTGACAGATAACTGAACTTGAATTAAGCCAGAGAATGGCACTGCTGTCTCTCACAACTCTGCGACAACAACAACTGTGGATACATGGCAAATATTTTCGCTTTTAAATAAGCCGTTTTAATTTCCTGACATTAAATGCCAATTAAAAACAGCTGAAATTGATCTGTCTCTCAATATCGGAGGCAATCAATCAAAGTTTTATTGACTAGCAACTGTTTATGAAGTGAAACGTAAGCGTTTCTACGATTTAAATTGACAAATTCGTACATGTGATCACATTTTAAACAGTTCTTAATTATAGACAGAAGAGTCTTCTAATCAGGCAGTACCAGACTTAGAGATACCCTAAACACCATGCCGCGCTGCCTACAAAATCATACACATACATACAAAATCTAATTATTCACTACAAGAACCAAACAATTTACCAAATTTAGCATATTTAACTGTTATCGTCTTCAACTAGATCGTTTAAAATGAAGGAATAATGAGAGGCTTATCTATATGATATTAAAAATTGCTTTTTCATACACCACGATCCAAGTAAATCTTAAGATTCAATGATTTCAAATATGCTTTCGAGCAAAGTCAAAATTTTTAGTACACGATCAATTGATTTTAAGGGCTCTGTAAATATGCTGGGCTCTAAAATCAACTGTACCGTAACCATTTTCAACTACCCCAGTGTGGAACGCATTCTTCAGACCTGGCCCAAACAATTTTTTTCTATTCTCAGATCTCAAGAATTTTCTGTCGGTGAAAAGAAGAAATAAAAACCTAACCTCAGGCCAACTGTTACGAGAGCAGCTTCAACTATGTAGGCCAGTTGACGAATAAAAATATATCAACCAAGCTTGTCGTCCTGATCGAGAAAAAATATATTCCTCATTTGGTTTGCGTCTTTTGACTATTATACAAAATATACTTCATTCTCTTTACATAATGGCATAATGATAATAATAATAATAATAATAATAATTGAATCTAGGGTTCTTGCTGTCCAGTCGATCCAATTTATAAACGAAATTAGTTATAGAACATTTTATTCTTCATTATATCACATAATTGAATATTTACTGAAATTCAGAAAGACAAAATGTATGTAAAACAGTTAGATCATTCAATCATGGATTTTCCAGGTGTGAATAGAGCAAGGTCAACGATTTTTGAATGTAATCTCATTGAAAGCAATAAGCGGCACAATGACCGTGGTCTCGTCTAGGCCCAATCTTTCTTCAAATATAAACTTCATCTCAGATGAACCAACTTACTTATAACACCATTATACAATGGACTAATAAACTCGGTTATGGCCTAACCACAGGGCGTTGAACAACATCTTTTTATTAAGTTCTCCGACTTTCAATGACATAATGAGGAAAAACTAGTGCGAAACTAAAGATGACAAAGCCGATACGACAATAGGGACAACAACAACAACAACAACAAAGCCAAGAAGCGCCAAGAAATTGTAGACTCGATTGCCAAACGAGAACGGGTGTCCGGCGTTGCGCGGCATCGCTGTTTGTTGCTCTTAGCGGTAAATCGAGAACCAGCCAGACAGCCGACTGCCGACAGCCGACTGCCGACAGCCAGACAACGCAGCTAGCTAGAGAGCCAACATCATCAGAGGCAATAAAGTGAATGCAAAAAGTCAGGCGAGCTTCTTAAATTACTAGGCGAAAGAAACGCCGTCGGTTCTGCTTCTCGGTTCGAGCTCGGTTGGAAAGCCCCTTGTATGGTCGCTTGAGTGGAACCATCAGCTATAATAACTGTGTGTGTGGTGTTCCACTTAGCTCTGAGGGCAGCCGGCAACAGGTTGTCGAATTTCGAAAGGTTCTCTCTCTCTCCTTCTATGTCGGAAAAATGTTTGTGTTTCTTTTTTCTTTTTGGCATATAAACATATGACAAGTTGGTCAATGCTCAGATCAATAGATAAGGGGGCCTAGCCGGCGGCACCGGCTGCCCTTCCCCTCCAACACTTCGCTCAGGGCTAGTTCCTCCTTGAGTTCCCGTCGAACTCAACAAATGAACTTTTACCAATTGTGTCACGACTTTCAACTTGCATAAATTTCCAAGCTCCTCTGCCCAGAGACAGAGGGAGGCCGAATCATGCTGGACACCCGTTCCTGCCGTCGACTTTGTCGCTTGTGTGTGGGCAACGAGGGCAGTTTATAGCTTATGGTTTATAGCTCATAGTGCTGCTGGCCATTTGGTATTCTATTTCTTATTTCTTCCTCTCTTTGTGGTAATCCGCGCGTGATTCAGAGGTGCCGTGCATACATTTATGTTTATATGATTTACACGCTGGCGCGTTGGTGTCAAGAGACCCAGCGAACAAGGCGGCAGACGGACAGACAGACAGACAGTCAGCTGAAGCATGTAGGTAAGTAGATGCTGCTTATTGAGTAGCCAACACGTTTTTCAGCCAGGTAATTGTCAGCGGGCCATTGGCTATGGCCGCAACATCGACCACATCGACCACATCGGCCACATCGTGTGGGCTGCCGATATCGTGCCAGGGACAGCAGTCAGTCCCCCAGCCCCATAAATAATAGCCTACATTAACACCAGGCACATCTCCGAAATTGAACGCCAAGCATGTCGAATTCAGGTATTCTTTATCCTGATAAACCCGCTTGGCCTAAGCAAAGAAAATTAATTTCAAACACTTTTCATTCCTTTTTATACTCGTTTACGAGTTAAAAACAGTATATTGGTTTTCTGCAATTGTCTCTTTGTGTTAGTTTTCAGTTTGAATGCAAATCATTTCGCTGCTCTTGATGATGGAGACTTGGAGTTGGGAATGTTAGAGACTTGGAATTCAGACTGGAAATACTCTACAAAGTAAAACACTATATCATAGGAGTTTGGAATATATACTCATGTGTACAACCTCAATATATTCATTGGTTGTAGGACCTTCACTCGAAGAATTTGTAAAGCAACATTAACATTAACAGAGAATATGAAGTTAGCGCTATTCTGATGGACTTCTTTAGATTTAAACCTCAAAATATATAAGTTACTTTCTAACAAGTTTCCCTAAAAATGATCTATCAACACCTCATGTAAGTTTGCTAATTAGTATTATACAGTTCTAAATATAAAATCGATAAGTTTAGCAGGGTGATGATTTTTGACCCCCTTTACAGATAGACATAGAAGCTATATAGTCTGCCTTTTCGCGACGCTACTAAATAGAAATATATCGATTTTGTGATTTCTGCACTTGTTGTTGAACAAGTATTACAAAGTCAGTTGTGTCCACCTGTAAAGTTCCCACTTGCTTAAGAGTTCTTATTAGTCATTGCTTTTGGCCATTAGCAGAAAATTAATTTGCATTCAAGGCAAATCAGGTCGCCTTAATGTAGCAATCAGGGCAACAACCCTAAAAGCCTGCCTCTTAATCAAATGCCAAATGCCAAATCTGTTCGGACTTTGTACAAAGGGTAACTTTTGTAACTAATGAAAAGTCGCCTTTCCGCGGAAATTAGGTCAGCAAATAGGAAAAGCAGGCGGGCCAACAGGAAATTTACTTCAATTTGTCGGTCTGGCGCGGAATCAAATGACAAAACGTGTCGCGGTCACCGACTCAGACTTCGAGTCGGACTCGGACTCGGACTTAGACTCTGTTTTATTACATGTATATACCCTCGAAAATGGAACGCAGCCCAGAAGCTAAAGCGATTTATTGATTTTCGCCAGAATCGTGCCCTGTTCACTGTTTGGCTACAGTTGGCAACGCGACTTGGCCATGCTAACGCCTCCCAGCCCCAGCTAGACGATCCAACTGCTATTGCACTTGTTGCCATGGTGAAGTGCACAAAACTTTTTAGGCCACAACAGTAAACAACAACATCAAACAACAACATCAAGCAACAACAACAACAATCGCCACAGCAACAGTGCAGTCAAATTTGCTTGGAAAACTTCGTGTAAATTGGGCTCAGTGGAAAACGTCCGCTTGCGGTTATTTGGCAAAGCACTTAAAGGTTCAAAGGGCAGGCTCTAATGGGCAGCAGCTGCTTGACAAAAGCTGCTCCTAATTGAGTTACATAGCAGCTAACTAAATCATTCACAAGTTGATCTTATCTTATGCATATACTCGTGCAATGTTGCCAAACTTCATATTGCGAAAATAGTGCCTGAAGTGGGACGTCATAGCTGAGCTGTTGACAAAATTCACTAATCTCTGTTTTCCTGTTCACTCACTTCATGTTCATAATAATAATAGTTGAAGGCATTAGAAGCTGCATTTCGTACACGTTAGAAAATGAGTTAATTTCTAGTTATCTTTTCAATTTTACCTACCAGTAATAATAAATGAATAGTTATAGCCTTGTCCCTACTTAGACAGTGCAAATAGTTACACTCGATACCAATGTCTATAATTTGTAGCCTGATAAATCGAAAATCTCAATAGTTCGTTTAAACTGCTGTTCCCTTGAGCAAAAAATTTGGTAAACCGTAAAGTTTTCATAAATTTTGGACCCCTTGTAATAAATAATAATTCAAAATATTTTTTTCATCCAAATAAATTGAAATTTCGTTACGAAATCTCTTGTAATTCATCACAAGACATTGAGTTTGATGGTTCTTTCATTGTTTTCGCTTAGTCAAATGTCAATGAATATTATATTACCGAGTAAAAACAGAGCACGATTTCAGCCATTTATGAATATTATTGAACAAATGTTATTCTGAATAGTGTCTTTGATGCATTTGATTAATTCAAGTTTGAAAAACTAAAAAATCGAAAGAAAAAAAAACATCTGGCAAACAAAAGGTCCAAAATTATTTTAAAGTCAATTTTTGTGTTTTGTTTACTCATTCACGAAAGTGATATGAGTATAATGGTTTTACGCAATGTCCATCTTATGGTCCGTCCGTCTATTCTTCTGTCCGTATGAATGCAAATCATTTCACCGCTATTTAACCTAGAGACTTGAGATTTTGAACATACATATACTAGTATGTAACCTCGAATTATAAAGTGTCAAGACGGGTAAAGCCGTATCCTATAGACTCCTAGACTAAATAACTTTTGACATCCTCTATTGATTTGCACAAAAATAATAATATATATATATATATATATATATATATATATATATATATATATATATATATATATATATATATATATATATATATATATATATATATATATATATATATATATATATATATATATATATATATATATATACCAATTTGGATGTGTCAAATCGGAAAATGGGTCTACCAGCGTTGTTTTTCAGTCGGTAACGCCCGGCTGCAACGTTCTTACTTATTACCTATAACACTTCGCTGATTATTCTGTCGAAAATAATTTTTTGTTTCTCTTCAACTTTCCTTTTCAAATATGCAATACAATTAAATACACATATGTAGGATATATGATAAAGTTACGTATTTAAATATTTAAAATATAATTCTATTTTATTTTAATTATTTATTTTGTTTTTCTTTTAGCCTCATTAAATGAAAAGCTCGTCAAACAGAAAACCCCTCTAATTTGTAAAAGATGCTAGTGCCTTGTCATTTTTAATTATCGGAATTCCATTGTATATACATATATATATAATGTTGCCGAACATCATTTTAAAACTATACAACTATTCTCTTGAGACGTGAGAGAGCGCCCACATCTCTGAGATGTACACCCACCTGAGCAAGGTCAAACTTCACTTGGCATTCACTTGCATTCAGAATTTATAATTAGCCAGAGACAATTCTCCATTTACTAATTAGTTTTCATTTATATTATGTTTTCAGTTTGTTCAAGTAGCTAAGTATATACTTTTTGTGACCCAAAACATATTCCCCCTCTACTCAAAGATGCCAGCAGCAGATTTCGCAAGCAACGGCGCTGTTGCCAAACTTCACTTGACTGTGTTGTATATAAAATTAACTAATAAATCGTCGCAGACCGCTAACCACTAACCGCTAACCGCCAACCGACAACCGCCAACTGCCAACTGCCAACCACCAACTGCTAACCGGCCGGCATCTCCACCTGTTTTTAGTTGGGCAGTTGGCTAGCTCTGGGCATTAGACAGCATGCAAAATTATTGCCAGAAAAAAAAGTAGCGAAACGCTGAGCGAACAGCGAGCACCCTGGATGCATTTGGTGTGCATCGACATGGACACGTTCTGCTAACTCTGTGTAGCCTGCATTCAGCACTAGAAGTGCAGAGCTGGAGACTGTGCAGCTCCAGCCTGAAGCCTCGTTGCACTTTCTATTTGTTAAGCCAACGAACCAACGAACACACATAAGCACACACGCACACACACACACATGCATGCTTACGTCCCCAATGCATTGGCCACTTTAGCTAATGACTTTATTGAATCCAGCTGAACCGAGCCGGGGCCGAGCTTCTCTTGACTCTTCGTGTGACTTTTGCCTATCAAGCGTAAAATTAGCGCGAACAAATTAAATGAAAAGACAACGGGCCACCAACGACATCGTTATTGTCATCATCGTCACCATCATCATCATCATTACGACCATTATTATCGGCCAAGAGGCGACAGGGTGTTAAGCAGGTGGGGTGCAAAGCACTATAACTGTTCTCAATTTCATTCTTTGTGCTCATAATATACGTGACTGCTTTAAAAAGATAAACATAATCGATATGAGTAGTGGTTCCATATATGTAGGTTAATGTAAACTCAGTTTCTATAAAGAGTTGAACATTACAAATTTATATTAATAATAATATTGAATATTGAATTTAAAAATACTTTATATTAAAGATATAAATTTTACTATTGCCAATCATAATAAAAATAACAATAATAATGATGAGATTACAATAATGCTAATGACAATAATAATAAGTATCCTATATAGGCATAGTGTATACTAAAGTATATTTTATAGCGTAGCATAGTACATAGTTAAGTCTATATGCAGAGATATTGTTGGCATAAGAAAAGGAGGCAATAAGAATCTTAGCAATAATAATACTAATGAATCTAAAAATAATTATTATATTAATTGTAACAATTTGACTACAGCAATTATAATAATAACGAAAAATAACAATTATATTAAGATCATTATTATTTTTTTTACTTTTCATTACCATTATTATTATTATTATTATTATTATTATTATTATTATTATTATTATTTTCATTAGTAAAAGTAGTAAAAGCTACAATAAAATTGCATACAGTAATAATAATGCTAATGATAATAATAGTGACTGTCCCATGTAAACTAATGTAGTCTATTCTATAAGAATCTAAAAAAAATTTATAATAATAATTAATCTAAATATAATATTAATACTAGTTCAAACCATTTGAATATCTAATGACAATAGCTATAAATTAAATAATAATAACGATTTTAAACATATTTAACTAATAATAAAAATGATAATATAATAATTAAAAGACAAGTACAATAATACTAAATATTAAAACTATAAATTATAATAATAATAATACTAACTGACACAATTTTACCATCGCTAATGGCAATTAAATAAAAATAACACTAATATTGATATTTAACTAATAATATATGACAATACTAGCATAATAATTAAAGTAACATACTATGTATTCTTTATAATTGCAGAAATAACAATAAATTATGAAATAACGTGGCATATAACAATTGAATATATATAATAAATATGCCCATTTAAAGAAGAAACCCCGTTTCAAGTAAAATTAATCACATATTATGTAGTTAATGTACGCAAAACAGTTAGCAAAAACAGTTCTACAGAAAACTGACAGAGATAAAACGAGCGGACGGGGCAGCTGTGTGAGACAGGCAACATTTGACAGATACAACAGCCATTGTCATAAAGAGACACAAACGCTGGCAGGCAGCGCTGAACGTTGCACGGCAAGCGGCACAAACAAATGAGGCAGGCACCCAGTGGCAGAGCAGATAGATAGATAGCGTTATATAGTTGGATGGGGCTTGTCATACGCTGCCAGCTGGGCGTTGGCAGGTTGATTGTATACACAACTTGCATACTTTTTGTCCAAGTTGTCATAATGAAAGATAAATACTTGCAGCGCAAAGTTTAGACAATCGGTGGGCATCATTTATACATTCATGCATACTGTATATATACTATATATATACTATATGTATATATATTATGTATATTTCCATCCACTTGTGGGCAAACGAAGGGCTCCCTGGCCACAGCTGCAACTCTTTCTATTCAAGCCCTGAAAAGCGCTTAAGACAAACTTTCACCAAAAATTCATGAGCTTAGCCCTAGAGTGTCGACTAAGAGATACGACGTAATCTAAAAGTACTAATACTAGAAATACCAATTGGAATTGACAAATTTATAAAGTGTAATCAACTAACAAAGCTATATCACTGAAAAGACTCAGACATCAGTATATATTAATATATCTCAAACCAATTTGAAAAAAAATTTTAAATAAATAACTAAATGGTAAATGGCTCAAAATGGTATTATTGGCTCAAAATTTATTTAAACAGCATTTTTAAGCAGTCAAAAAAAAAAAAAGAAAAAATATAATATATATATAAATATATATCACTTAAAGACTTAGATATCATTATGTATTTATATATCTTAAAGTCCATTTTCAAAAATTTAATTGATTTTGAGTTTTAAATAAATTAAACCAATTATTTGCCTTTGTACTAAGTTAGGAGTAATCAAAATATTATATCCCATCATTGATTAAGAAATTGAATATTCATAAATAAAACTCCTATAACAAATAACAAATATAGCTAATTTATTCAGTAATTCTACTCTCTCATCAAGCTTGCTTATTGATCACTTTTTGCATACTCTCTCAATCACTCAATCAACAGGGTATCTAGGTAAATAATAGCCACAGAACTGAAGACATCACAAAGTAAAAGTTTTCACGATGCAGCCAAACGTGAAAATCGAATAAGAAAAGAGAAGCTGAACAGAGCCAAGTCAAGCCACAGAGTCACAGAGACGGCCCATCATCAGACGTCAACAGCTTCCGTAACGCAGCAAATGTGGTAACTACAAATCAAACAAGAACAGCCACAATTATTTAAAACAACATAACCGACTGAGCTCAACTTAAGCTATAGTTCATACATTCTCAAAGTCCCCTCGTTCCCCCGCCCATCGTTCTCTGTCCATGTAACATCTGAAGTGACCCACTTCCATGCCACTGCGGCCTTAGGCTGCTACCTAAGTCCCAGTTGCTGGAAGTCGTCTTTGACTGTGGATTAGCGAGTGTATGTGGATTGCTTTGAGCTTGAGAACCCTGCTTGGGCTCGTTGTCTCTGCATTTGTGCCTCTGTCACATGCTGGCACAGGAAGAGCACACACAACACACAGCTTAGACTACGCATCTAAATCAAATACTAATTCTTTTTTCTTTTCGGCGGAAGTTGTTGCCATTTTTCTAATTAACAACAAGCGCTGTTGGAATGAGCATAGGCCTCAAAGCTCCGTTAAATGGTGGATGCTTTCAATACTCTTAAGTGAATATGCATTTAGATATACAATACATAAAAGTTGAGTCAAAGAATTTTAGTAACTAGTTCAAGCCAGACACAGTGAAGTAGAAATAATAAATAAAGTTACCAAGTTAGTTCATGTAAAAGATTTATATTTAAGCCATGTTTATTTATATATTGCTGTGTTATATATTGGTGGTTCTATAAATAGAATATATGTTTAAGCATGAACATAAAAATATACAAAGATTGTAAACACAACGACTAGCATGTAGTGAGATAGAAATAGATAAGGGACACATGTGTGGACAAAAAATAGCCAACGCTGAGCTTTGCGTATTTAGCAATAGATACACTAGACTTAAGAGTTGACTTTATGCATGCGTCTGGGTATAAAAAGCCAGGCTCAGAAGAATAAAGGGTAATAAAAAATGAGCCCCACCGCAAGTACTTGTTCTTCATGGTGCTATGAGCCTGAGACAAGTATATTAATATACTACATTATTTATTATTTAAATTTAAAATATAAAATAAATATTTCGTATAAGACACAAAATATTTATAACAAAATATAACTTTCAAATATCTGTGAAAAACTTTAGCTAGCTTGATAAACCGGTATATTTTGAAGGCATAAGAATATGTCGAGGTCAATAGAAGTGCATGAAAACATGTTGAAAATATTATAAATATATAAAAAAAAAATGCAATTTAAATATTTATTCTCAGTAACAACATCCATTCACTCTGCTTCACAAAGTCAAAGCACGTGATCTATCAGTTTCTATCGAAATGCATCTAAACTAATTGCTAATCGTTATCTCAGCGCGTCGCTTGTTTCATGTGTGTGAAACTGCAAATATTTTGCAGTTTATCAGAGAACAGGCAGCAACAAACACAAAAGACTCGTCGTCAACAAGGGCAGACTTTGATATTGGGGAAGGCTTGAAGAGCAGGTCATGAGCTCTCCATGAGCTATCACCTGCAGCCAGGCAACGTGTGAAAGATTTCAGCTTCGATAAGATATTACAGTAGCTTCGAAACAAGGTTCGTTTACACTGTTTGCTGATTTGTGTAAATTGAAGCGGGTTTCTCTTACTGTATTTGAATATAATGCCAGTTGTAAGCTAATTAAAGTTATTGTATATTATTTGTATATGTTTTGTTTATTTATAAATAAATTCCACAGTGAATATCCTCGCCTTCATAGAAAGCAAAACATGTTTAGACACCCACACACTGGAAATATGATGATCATAATCAAGCTTATATATGTATATATATACTTGCTTATAAACAAGTTTTCATAGTGTGTTTGCGGAGCAAACAAGAAACTAATGAGAATGAGAATGAGAATGAGAATGAGACCGGTCGGCTGACAGAACTTGTCGATACTTATCTATATATCAAATAGAGTGTGTGTATGTATAGTAGTATTACAATAAAACGAAAAGATATTTTGTTTGTCATTTGCACAATAATTCGATAAAAATAAGTATCTTCTGAATGGGGATTGAGTCAGCAGAGGCATCTTCTGGTTGCTGCCCTCTTAATGTAATTCAATTTATGCCTTTTCAGTTGTCAGTTATTGAACCGGTTGCTATTGTCTCTCATATTCGCAACGTGCTTTTTGGCATATCCACAAGCAAACACACATCACTACAGAGACATCCATACATACATACATACACACACAGCAATATTTTAATTTTATTAATGCCTCTGTTACCCCTTGCATATGCTCTCGCTGGCGGCTTACGCTGCGTATACATAATTTGCCCGTGGGACTCGTGAGCATAAGAATTCCAAAACAAACAAGTAAGAAAACTCTAGTCGAGAGTGCTCGACTAGATAATACCCTGAACCAAACAAACACAAAATACATTTAATATGGTTAAATACTTAGACTTCAATATATTTCAAATATATATATATTGAAGTCTAAGTATTTAACCATATTAAATGTATTTTTTGTTTGTTTGGTTCCGGGTATTATATATATATATATATATATATGTATATAGTTATATATATATATATATATATATATATATATATATATATATATATATATATATATATATATATATATATATATATATATATATATATATATATATATATATATATAATATAAACATATATATATATATTTATTAAATAAAAAAAATTAATTAAATAATAAAAACTATTTACATATCTTATACAATATTATACATATTTACACTAAACTATACTAAATTTCTCTATCCTGAATACTTACTGAAATACCACTGTGGTAACTATAAACTGTTTCAAAAGTCCTAGCGCTAATGTATTCATTAGATAGATTTGAAAACGCCCAATCAATGTGCGAATCACAATTGGTTGTAGGCGTTTTCAAATCTAATAAGCTTCTGAAGCTTCTGCTAACTAACTCATCATGCAAAGTCCTAGCCGATTCAAATTTGCTCAAACACAAATTAAAATCTCCTAAAATTAGACAGCTTTCTGCCAAAAAAGGATATTGCAGAAATAGATCCTGAAATTCTGTATTAAACAATCGGACTGGATAAGATGGACTTTTATAAACAACTACGAAGCTTAACGATTTGTACCTAAATACGGCACACTCAAAAACGGATGATCCGTTTATTTTCCTAACGCTCAAGCAGCTTGATATATTATCTACAATAGTGTCCCTAGCATAAATGATGATTCCTCTTTTAGGTCGGATTGCGTTAGGAATTACCTCGCAATCAAGACGGACAACAATACTAAAACCTGGAATATTGATATAATAACCTGGAATATTGATATAAATAAAAAATCATTCACATATTTTCACTGCAATTTAAAGAATTTGTTCAAATTTATGGTCGCTATCCAAAATGTTGACTTTCCATTTTATTAAGACACCAAGACTCAAACCGAGAAATTCTCGATGAACGTTCACCTCGATCACCTCAAAAAGTCACCTCATGCTCTCATGCTAAAAAGATTGAAAAATTAAATTCTACCGACTTTGCCTCCGAAGTCGAAAGGCGCGCCTCGCCTTTAATAACAACGCCACCTCGCCACTTAAAATCGAAACGACAAAACTGCAATAAGTTGACCGCTAGAGCGCCATCTAGTAAAACTAAACTAAACTAACAGCTGAGAATTTTAACACAATAAATCGCAATTTGATTCTTAGAATATGCTAGAAGAGGTTTGAGTGTATGTGTGCACACGTATAGGAAAACTCTTTTTGCTGCTGCCACGTGCGTTTGTTAGTTGGCCAAACGTTTTGTTTATTAATTTGTGTTGACTAAACGGAATTTAATGAAACTTTTAGCATATTATGTACATATTCTATTGAATATTTTACATTTTATAAAAATGCCAACTCATTCACAATTAGCTATACATGCAACTGACCTTCAAAGGGGAGTTTGGTCACATTTGGAGCCGGTATCCAAAATATAACAAAAATTGAAATTCTGTAAAATTCATCTAAACCTATATGCAAAATTTGGAGACTCTAGCTTTAAAGATGTAGGAGATATAATTTTAAAACGGATTTTCGATAGGGTTTTTAATCGATAAAAAAAAAACGGGAGTAGTTATCGTTTTTTGGAGATAAACTCGATCTGCGCGTGCAATGCACGGACCTAACAAAAAAAATTTCAAGTCTCTAGCTCTTATATCTTCTAAGATCGACGCGTTCAAACATACGGACAGACGGACGGACGGACGGACGGACAGACGGACGGACGGACAGACGGACGGACGGACGGACGGACAGACGGACATGGCTAAATCGACTCAGCTCGTTGCCCTGATCAAGAATATATATACTTTATGGGGTCGGCCACGCCTCCTTCTGACTGTTACATACATTTAACAAAACCATTATACCCTGATTTCCCATTTTCAATGGGTTCAGGGTATAAAAAGAAAATAAGGCTGAAACGCTGCTCAGGTTAACAACCTTGACCGCGAATTTCTGAGCTGAGCGAGAATTCATATTTGAATTTATTTTGCGTAAGCTAAAGCTTAAGGGTAAATATTTCTCAGTATCTTCAAACTTTTGGCTTCAGTTTGCCATTCTATTAATTCTTTACTTTTATCATATATTACTTTGATATATTATGTAATATATATAATTAAAAATATTTATTATTATGAATTCATATATATGTATATCTACTGGGTCATTCACTAAATAATCTCGTTTGTTGACTACAGTTGATCTCATTGAATTTTTGCGCAGCTAAATTTGCACTTAACCGCTTTACCCTAATATATTTGAGCAGCTGATGTAGTAAGGTTTGTTTATAAAAATGTTACATTTTTTGGAATAGGTGTGGTTTGGTGCCTTATCGAAGATGGAAGATCGAAAACAGCATTTTCAGCAAATTTTACTGTTTTACTAGCGCAAGGGTAAAAATGTAGTTCAAGTAAGGCCAAAAAACATCTTGAGCATGTCTACTAAATACCCTTGTTTTTAGTTAGCTTATAAATATATTATATACTTGATTAAGTTCATCTTTATGTGAACACTCGTTTTGTTAATATCTTTTTTTTTTTTTTGTGAACAAAATACAAAGTTTGGATTTAAAAAAAAAAATTATAATAATAATAATAAAACAAACACTTATATTTTATCTATAATAATAATATATATATTTATATTCAAGTAATATCTACAATTATATAATATATTTACGTACGACTTGGTAAGTCTCATTATGCCTGTTAAATATATTCGAACAATCTATTATACCTATATTGAACAAACATTCATTTGATATACAAATATATAATTTAAGAATTCCATAATAAATTCATTTATTATTTACTGAACTTGTAAAAGTAATTAAGTGGGGAGTGTGGGATAGCATTCACGATGAAAATTATTCATATCATATTGTTCTTATATTAAGCGAGATCGACTAGGATCTGAGGATAAACAATAAGATGTACATATTAAGAAACTACAATCAAATGATATTATCATACTTAAAACAGTTTTTAGAAATAGCTCTGTTCTTGGATGACAAACATGAAAACTGTAGTAAATACATATATGTCGTAGTATAGTATAGTAAAGTAATTATGTGTTTTATATTATTTATTAATTATATAATATGTAAAAAATTTGCACATATTTCTTCAATATCCAGAAAGATTGATATTCAGTTTGGACTTCCTAGAAAGCTAAAAGAGTACAGTACAGATACCTCTTACGTTTGCTCACTCTGAACTAGAGCAACCTCACTTGCAACATCGCAACGAGCTTGAAACTATTTGTTAGTTATGTTGGGAAGGGTCATAGATCGAAACTCATTAGTTAAAGCAATCAACGCGATCTTCATACACAGAACCAACGAAAAATGTTTGGAAAGGTCGCGGCAAAGTCGCGGAACTTGCGCAACAAAATAAATTTGTGCAAGCAGATGAAATTTGTGGTTCGAGTATTCGAGTATTCCACTATTTGGTTATTCGATTATTCAAAGTATTCAAAGAGTAAGAGCATATAAAGTACTCACAATGTGCGCATAGTTTCAGTTTCTACCCATCTCACTAATAGGGTCAATTGTACAATTAATTTATAATTTTCCATAAGCTGTTGATTGTTGGCACATTGCCCAGCATTCTGGATTGTCGGCATATTCTATATATTTTATTTACTTTGCAATCTTGTTGATTCGTATTAAAGGGGGTAATAATTTATGCCATTGAGTATTTTATTGATCTGTCTCAACTGGCTGCTTCATATCATTATTATTATTTATTCAACTGTCATTTATTTGCTATTTTATAATCGGAACTTTCTTTGATATTATAGGAACTAGATACAACAAATGTTGTATACAAATAAATTGTACAGTTTTTATATATAAAATGTAATAAACTACTGCATATCTCTCTACTGATTCGAATTTTAGAATTCAAAAGTTTGAGTAACCCATGTGAATCCAAAATACTCAGTAGTCTAGTAGTCTATATAAGAAGAGTATACATTTTATTTGTATATAGCATGAGTCCTAAATTTCAAATCGGAAGAGATAGTCAGTTGTGTAGTACTCTATATTATACATAAATATATCTTCATATACATTTGTGCTGATAAAAATAGTAGTGCTGCACTAATAACTCAAACTTATTCGTAAAAAATAAAAATATTTCTTTTTTTTTTGTGGAGAATACAAAGAACTGCGAAAAAAAATTTCTAATTTTAATTTCTACGAACAGTATATTTAAAGCATAATAAAGTTAATTAGTTTCATTTCCTTCCTGAGTAGCCACTACTATTTTCATGAACCACTAAATTTCTATAATCTTTCTGTTTTAAGCTCTGAAGTGCACATGTTGCTAAAGTTTTTAACTGTTCATCTTAGCATGCATTTCAAATTGTTTTCAAAATATTGTGTTTATCACTCAATTTTGTTGTGCTTAGCTGCACTATTATTTTTATGACTGAATGACTTTTATATCTACTTTTTACTTCTTAGCTAATATTATTTTTTATTTGTACTGTTTTCTCCAACCTTTTTCCGCAGTCACGATTTCTTGCGTTTTACTGCTGTCTATCGTGATTCACGCAATTTCTAGAGTTTCCCATTTTGATGACATTCGCGCTGTGCCAATCCCAACCCCAGTTAGCTATAAACGTTGTGGTCGTTCGAAAACTGCATACAAATTGTTGATATTAATTGTTATATTATATTATATATTATACATAACATTTATACGTCGAAATATAAGTACATATATGAATGCCTTGCATACCTCAAATATTATATAGAATTTATATTCCTCCAATTCAAGTGCTTTTAATAGCTAAAGTTCATTTTTAGAATCGCATTCAATTGCATGAGGAGTATCTTGTAGTCAGTACGCTTTAAGTAAATCTTGTGATGTTATTAGTAAACAAACTCTCTGACTAATTAGTATGCAATTCCATTGTTTCTAAGATAGTTTAACAATTTGGCTTTGTGATTAGTTCCGCCAAGGCGTGCTATGATTTGATAAGGACTTAGTAATTGACAATGCTAAGACAATATTCATTAATTTAATTACATTAATTGATTACAAATATAATCAAAACTATATTTACAAGTATATTTTTTTAGCTCAATCACACAATCAAAACTACATTTACATACATTATATACATATGAATATACATGTATGTATTTATATATTTGTAGTGAAATTTAATGATTCACCTCACTAGGTAATGCATTCGCTTTTATAGAACCCAACTAATTTCCTGTCTGCAAATCAATTGGAATTTGTTGTTATTGTTATTGTTATTCAAACTGAATGCCATAAGCTTTCTACCTTTTCCCCAATAGAGAAGAACAATAAACGAACGAAATTATATAAGAGAAGAATCGCTGAACCGCAGCCTGTTTAATGCACAGCTGCATTTCACCTCTCTCTGCTCCTCTCCTCCACTCTTTTCGCAGCGCACTTAAATAGCTGCATAAATATCAATTATAAAGCAGAGAACGCAGCAAATAAAGCTAATATGCTGCAGAGATAGAAGCTACACCATGAGCCCGATGCTTCAAAACTCAATTACCGGTCACTTAATTACGAAACTTGCATAAAATGAGAGAGACTTCAACTACAACAACGACAACTAGAGTTAGAGTTAGAGTTCGAGAGAGAGCGAGACTGAATGCGCGAGATCGTGAGAGCGTATTCAAAAATTTGCATTCAACAAGTTGTAGTCGCCTCTCAGTTTATATGGCCCTGAAGCTGACGCCCAAGCAGACAATACATTGCATGCGTGCCGCAGCTTTCGTCCGCCCTCTCTCTTTCGCTCATCACATTCGCACAAAAGCTGGCCACGCAAGTGTGACGCGTTTTGCTGCTGTTTTTGTTGTTTTTGCTATTATTGTTGTTGCGAGTATTTAGCCAGTCAACCAAAGCTTTTTAACCTTCTCTTCGCTCTCTCAGGTTATGTAAATATTTCAACGCAAACGTTTTATGCATACATATGCTTATGTGTGTGCGTCTGTGTATGTGCGTGTTTACATGTCGTATAGATGGGAGTGGGCGTGGTGGACTTAAAGCATTCTTTCCCTATGCAGCGCAGACAAATTTCGTTTTTTTTTTCTCTCTTTTTTCGGGTCTTGATAATTTTGTCGTAGTTTTATTCATTGGAAGAAGCGCAGCGAACAAAACGAGTGAAACAAAAGCAAAAACAGTAACCAGTTTCGACTGTATTGTTGTTGGCCTGACTGCGACGGCGACGGCAACGGCGACGTCGACGTCAACTTCGACTGCGGCAGGGCTAACGGTGCTTAACGTCACCTACTTTTTACTCAGTTTTGGTAAATAAAATACCTCAACGGCATGCGGCAGTGTGTGTGTATGTGTGTGTATGCACATCTAACAGCTAAACCGGTTTTTATAAATTGTGCATTGAAAACGAAATGATTTTTATTTCATATTACCATTGAAAATGTGTGAAAAGGGTATAATGAATTTATGGAAATTTTCTGCTACAGGAAAAATGAATAAGAATAGCTTTAGACTTTCATAAAATGAATAATAATTAATAATCCTTTAATATATGCGTATTAAAAATATACTATTAAGGGAGCAAAAATCATGCAGGGCATCTTCTAGTCAGTCAACATTAGACTAAGTACCTCTTCCTCTACTTGTTAATAAAGACCAAGCTGAAACACAAGTTGAGTGGCCCCGCTGTCTTTTGGCCGAGTTAGCTTGGCCCAAAGGCCTCCTTTCTGATGTTCTTTCACCTGGGAAGATTTCGTTTATACGGTATCACAAACACACATTCGATGTTCCCTGTCGCTCTTTGATTTGCATTTGCATATTACTTAGATAGCTCTGCGACATATTTCCCGTAATTTCAGTGATAAGACGATCGGACGTGCTCATAAACAAATTTTTTGTAGCCGGAAAAAAAACGATGAACTCAACTTTGTCTTGTTTTTCTTGTTTCTCTATCTACTGAAGAACGCGTCTCATGGCCAACACCTTAAGATTCTATACTCTGTGAACTTTATGTTAATGGGTATTTTGTTTATGGGGGGAATACTACAGACTATATACGTATGTCTATTCCAAAATCAATGTATATGTACAGCTGTGTTCATAAAAATAGTAGCGCCACTGAGCTTTATAATGTTGGACAATAAAATTTAGTGATAAACACAATTTATTTTTAATGCATCTCTCTAAAATCGTCGACAACTGAACTCTGAGAAAAAATAGATTTTTTTAAGTACAACTGTATAATAATTATATTACAACTTATGAACTATGGAATTATTTATACAAAATCAAATTATATTTCGATATAACTTTGATGATATTGGCTTACAGGCGTAAGTCTACGAATCAACAAGCCAAGGTGAATGTGTAAAGTATAGAAGTCTAGTAAACATTTAAACAAAATTTCCTATAAAAAATCTTGAATCAGTATATCTTCATTGGAGTTTGGGGAAACAAAAACCAAAGCTAAGATAATTTAAGGTTGTTTTAGATATAATACTTTGCAAATGAAGTTTTTTTAGTTTTATCAGTTTGAACAGCAAAAAGAAGAAAAGATAAACATCTAGTAACTTAAGTTCGTTTTACATACATATACTTTCACAAATGAAGGTATTTTTTAATTTGATCAGTTTACAAAGAAAAGAAGCAAGAACTTTCAAAATATATTTTTTATAAGCTGATAACTCTTTTTCATTTCTTTCCATTTCTAGACCAAGCATATTGGTATATATATTTATATATATGGGTATATATATATATATATATATATAACTCTGGCTCTGTTCACCTCATTGATCGATCAATATTTGGCAAACGAGCTGCTGCCTATAGTTAGACCTGCAATTTTATTGCCATTTCTACGTTCGATTAGTTTCACAAGGCAATCACCTCTTGGCTTGTTTCTATTTAATGCATATCTAACTGGCCTATCGCAATATATGTATTTGAGAACAGCTTTGTACAGGTGCCAAAGGTCTTTCGCCTCGGGGGCCCTTCGCAAAAAGAGTTACGGAAAATTTGCATAGTTTTTCCACCGGCGCAGCTGGGAAAGCGACTAAGGCAGAAGTAGAAGAAGAAGAAGACGAAGCAAGCGCT
Source organism: Drosophila hamatofila (assembly GCA_035045345.1). Classification (NCBI taxonomy): domain Eukaryota; kingdom Metazoa; phylum Arthropoda; class Insecta; order Diptera; family Drosophilidae; genus Drosophila; species Drosophila hamatofila. Next base: position 4,846,540 of record JAWNPA010000001.1, read on the forward strand.
GAACATATATAAATAATTATATTATACAGCGCCAGCCAACCAGCCACAAGCAACAAACATTTTAAATTACTTTCAGTCACGGCAGGTGCAACAGCAACAACAACAACAACAACAACAACAATAACAGCAAACGATAACAAAAATGCAAAGTTTACAACTTCTGTGAAAATTTGCACTGTGATAAGAGCTGTAAATTTTCCAACTGTAATTCTAAATTAGCAAATGCGCAAAGCAATTAGAAAAAACTTAGCCAAGTTGTTGTCGTTGTTGTTATTGTTGTTGACGACAAATGTCGCAATGCCAACTTGAACAGGCCAAAATGAAAAGGCGAAAATGGGGAAAAGGAGAAGAGGAAGCGCACATTTCGTCATGAATTAACCACACACAATGCTCCAAAAAGTGAGCTCATAGACGCAGCTCCAACTCCAGTAATGGGCGTGGCCAGTGTTTTTGCCCTGTATTGTCATTGTAATCCAACCTTGGCCAAAAGCTACAAATACGTATCCATGGCTATAATTTAGCAACGACAACGGCAACGACAACGACAACAGCTATAGAAAAGTTTGTCTTCTGTCCGCTTATCTTGGCCAAACACGCGAGGGAATTTCATTTGCTCTTCGTACTTCCGTTTCATGGATAAAAGGTCAGACTTTAACGGTGACCTAAAAGCTAATTTGGGCCCAACTGGGCGCAGCTAACGTCACATGTGGATGACCTATCCGAACGGTTGACCCACAAAAGCCTACGAAATGGGAGCATTGGGGAGTGGGAGATTTCCTCGACAAATGATCCCAAAAAGCATTTTAACTAATTGACCAAGGGCTGAGCGCAACTAAAATATTTGCAATTTATATTTAATGCAGGTCTTATCTGAGGAGTTTTACTCAGAACTAAGGTAGAACTAAAGAAATATTATAGAACATTTTATAAAATACCTTTGAGGATCTGTAACAACAAACAACTGTTCTATTTTCACATTACCTCTCTCGGTCTACCGTATGTATTTTTTTAGAAAATCTCTTTCTTGGGCGATATATTGAGTCAAGTTCGTTCTTTTTTTTTTTCTTTTTTTTGACTCTTGTTTTTCAAGCTCTGCCCACCAGAATCTAAATTTAATGGGTAATTGCTAAAAAACCAATTCTATATAACTAAATTTTATCTAAATATATTATAAATAAAAATTTGACCGAAAAAAAAAACAAAATTCGATTTATAATTTTCAAAGCTTCACAAATATTTTAAATGGATTTTTATTGTAATAAATGAATAAATAAATAATTTATAATTATAATTTAAAGTTGAATCGCATTCAAATAAGATATAATATTTTGGATTTTTCATGCTGATCATAAGGAATAATGCAAAATTTTATCATGGGCTTAGCATGAGTTTAGACATTGTAATTGTATGATATAAATATATAATAAATATATAATAAAAGTTCCAAATATTTAAAATGCTTTTAAATTTATAATTCCCCAATTGAATGAAGCTGAGAGTCCATCATTAAGGAAGGCAATCAAAGCCTACTTTCAAATATTCATTACTTTCACTTAAAAATTGTGGAAGAAAATAGATATGACACTGTGCCAAGACCCAAAGATTTAGACATATAATTTTAAAGTCTATCTGTGGAGAAGGTCGACTAAAATTCTTAGGGAGCGGAGCAATCACAATTGTGTATATACATCTCTATTTATGAATGTCTATCTTATTTATATAATACATCTTGATAATTTCTATATAAATATATTTATTTTTAAAATCAAGTTAGGTCCAGCATTGAAGCTCTAATGAGCGTAAAGTTCGAAAGTAATTTATAGTTATTTTTAGACAGAGCTTCAAGTGAATGTTGTTAATGGTGAAGTACAGAAAGGCCTCCCTAATGTGAACGCTAGCTATTCCGAATACTTGCAGCTCCAAACAGTAAATTGTAAAAACAGTAATACTATTTAATAAATATGCAGTAAATATTAAATCAATATTAATTAAAAGTAAACAATTCCTATAACCAACATGAATCCGACTTTACGAGGCTTTACTGTACATTCACATGTTTAATTATATCACAGAGATATTCGTCACGTAGAGTTCCCGCTGGCAGATCGAAATTTGTTTGGGTCAGCAAAAATGGTTGAATAGGAATTTACTAATGTCATTGAGTGCGAAGGGGAGGGCTAACACCGTCTTGGCTGATTCATGTGATAAATGGCCTGGCGTGTAAAAAAAAAAGCTCTGCAGACGAGCAAACCGCTTTTAAGAGCTAAACGCAACCCATTCTCAACGCTCTGTCGCAACAATTCTAATTGGAGAGATTAAGAAATATAGTGCAAATGCATGCAAAAGTAAACAAGAGAGGAAGAGAGACACAGAGAGAGAAAAACTGCCAACTAACCTGTAGACAAGTCTAACCTGTTGATGTTGTTGTTGTTGTTCTTGTTTCTGTTATTGTCGTGATTGTTGTTGCTGTTGATGTCGCTGCCAACGCTACGCCGACGCAAGCTAAAGAACTTTAACTTAAAAGCTTTACTCCACTCCGCTTGTTCGCTCGCTCTCTCGCTTGCTTTGCTTTAGCACACGCACTCACACAAGCAGACGCTATTGCGCTCTCACTCCTTCACTCAGGTAAGCTAAGGCGCAACACGTCCCGCAAAAGACGAAGAAGAAGAAGAAGAAATACTGAATGATCGTTATGTATGCGAGCGGCAGCGCATGTTTGTGTGTGTGTGTAAATTTTCTTACAGTTTACACTCTTTTCACAGCTACGTTCTGCACTTGAATTTGGGCTTTATTGCGGAAATTAAAAGCCCGTAACTCTTAACTCTTCACTCTGCGCAAAATTAACTATGCACCGGCAACGGAATCGAAACACTCAACCGCACAAAACGATAGCCCGGCACGCTACACTTGTATATACATATGTACATGCATACATAAATGCCAAAATGCATAGGTATTCGGTTATAAATTTACATAAGCCGAGCTTTAAACGGCCACTGTTAACTGCCAAAATCGGGCACACATATTTGTTTTAATGTTGGCCACCTTTGCAAATTCGTTCAAATTGTTTGTTGTCACTTTATGCCATAAATTTTCAATATTTTATGCTTCGTTATTTTTATTTTGTTACTACTATTTAAAAATAGTTTTACAATTTGCATTTGCGCGCGATACACGTCCGACGCGGTTGGTGTTGTTTATGCTTCTAAAAGCAAAGCTTGTTTACGTTAAATGCACGTAACATTAACAGGTGGTACCGCTTTTACACGTTTCGGTTATATTAACGCAAAATGCTTAACGTAACGCAATAAAGAGCATATTAACGCAATTAGGCTTCGACATCTGTAAAGCCACTGTAAATAACAGATCACTGGCGTCTCTAAATTGCGTCGGCTTAGTGAGGAGCAGTTCTGTTAAATGGAGATGCTAGCAGGATAGATATTCAGTAACGTTACCATAACGTTCAAAAGCTGGTAACAGTTAAAAACACATTCACATAGGTTGATGGTAAAATTACCGTTAGGTAAAACATTTTGTGACGTAATGCTCCATAAAATGCTCCATAAAATGAACTTTAAAGCCTACAAATAGTTAATACTGAAGATAGATAGAAGATAAGTAAAAAATGTAATTTGCAAAAATTGCAGCTTAGAAAAATGAAACTGTTTACACCAGGCATTATATTCCGATTCCGATTGAAAATATCTAATATTCGATCAACAATCTCGGCCAAACTTAGTTCAAACGAACATTGATACAGTGTTGCCAGTTTGTCTATTTTCAACAGTTTGTCTCTTCAACAGCTTAAGGGAATTATGGTTATATTGAATGATTATTATTTGGAAAATGTTGATAATGCATTTTTTTTAAGTAATCAAAGTAACTTCATCATCTCTATTTATAACCGCCCATCAACAAGGAATTTTTGTATCCTAAACCCATTGAAAATGGGGAATAAGGATATAATGGTTTTGCTGAATGTATTTAACTAGTAGAAGGAAGCGTGGCAGACCACATAAAATGTATATATTCTTGATCAGGGCGACGAGATGTATCCAGTCCGTTTGAAAAATATTTTAAAGAGAAAAAAAAACGTTTTCCAGTAGTTTTCAAATTTATTTTAGCTTTTTCTAGCTTCTGTTTGAAAGTTGAACAGGATTGTCGAAGCTCTGAAGAAATTTGAGTTTTGCTTTTTCTAGCTATTTCTAGGCTTATCGAAACTTTGAAGAGCTGGCAACACTGATGACACAAGGCAAATATTGTGAACGAATCGAATAGTTGGCTCTGCGCTCTGTTCGCACTCTGATTTCATTGTAGTCCGACTTTTAGAAAAGGAGCACACATTCACAGCGCTAGTGAAAAAAATAAATAAGAAAAAAACTCGGCATCTCTCAATTGTGCGCGTATTTAATCCGTTATCTCATCCCAAGCATAGTATTATTATTTTCGGAGTAAGCTCTGAGATTCTGCGTGCGCTGCTCTATTTTTCTTGATTTTCGGTTCAAGAGAAACGGAAAATAAATAAACCATCATTGAAGTTTGGTTTGAGGTATTTATGAAAATTTGCTATATATCTGGAAGTAAAAGAAAAACGCAAAAATACATATGTATTTATGTACGTATATATATGTATGCGCATTTGCCTGCGCATACATACATACAGTAGAGATAACTGTAAACAGTTGACATGCATGCATGTGTACTTACACATATACACACATTTATACATATCTACATATGTATTGAGAGAACTCAGAAATTCGCCTGTCGAATATTTTTTTGTTTACACTTCGACTTTTGCAATTGAAATAGTTCTGAATAAAATGGCTCCGAAAAAAAGCAATGGATTTATGATGTTTGTAAATGAATGGAGGCAATCGTCTGTGGAGGGTCGCAAGGCGCCCCTTTCTGATGCAGTGAGCAAATGCGGGGAGATATGGAAAGTAAGTACCGGAATAAGTATGTATGTATATTAGGAATCAGAATTAACATATGTATGTCAATTTTAAATAGCATATGAATGCGCAGCAGCGTGGACCGTACAACGGGAAGGCCAAAAACGCTGACGTGGCAGCCCGCTGCCAGGTGGAGCGCCTCAACTGCCATGGGCAGCCGCTATCTGCGGTGGCGCGCGAGGAGACGGAAGCGGCTGATCGGGAGATGCGCATGAAGCGCACGACGGAGCGCATGGTACAGGCTGGCAGGGAGCGTCATGGTGAGGTCATAGGGGCATTGGATTTCTTGCTTGTCTGATGCTGATTCTGTTTGCAGATCTGGAGAACACCAAATTTATTTTTGCTGCCTTCAATTACTTCACGAAGTCTATCTCAAACGACATTTACATTCCGGCCGAGTTTTCGGCTGTTCAGTTCTCGATTAAGTCGGGCATTTGCTCGGTCTACAGCTCGCACATTAATCCAGGTGAGTTTATTGCTGATTTCTGTATGCGGACTATATGTGATGCCCTACTCTCAATCTCTCAGGTCAGCTGATTTTTGGACAGGGCAGCGAGACGCTGCACCACACAAACAATACGCATCAGCTGCCGTTGCCGCCGAATGCTTTGGGTGAGTCGAACATAGGCAGACTCTATGCAAACATCGTGGACTACTTGCGCAGCTGCAACCCGGACGCCAATCCCAACGATCCGCTCGTGGTCTTCGCGACGCCCGATTTGATGCCCGTGGTCAAGGGCTGCTTCCGCTACCTGGAGAGCGACAGCGAGGAGCCCTTGGCTACAATCCTCACTTACGACATACAATATCTGTTGTATGTGCTCAAACTGGAGGTCATGGACAGCGCTGGTATTCACACCATTCAAATCAACAGGACCGCCACTGAACATTTGTTTATAAGTGATTATTATTGCTACCACTTGGGAATCTCGTGTCAGGTGGAATTGAAATATGAACTCCCCATAGGGACTTATTACATTATTGCATTTATTTTTAGTATCACGAGGATATCGATCGCTGCCAGTACTGCACCCAATCGATAGTGAGTCGTTGGTGCTATGTCTTCAGCGACTACATGTGCGGCGACCTAGCAATCACACCTCAGCATGGCAAGCACATGCCGCCCAAGCAGGAGCCGAGGTTCCAGGTGATTAGTCCGGACAATGAGAGTGTCAACTCGTCCAGGATAACTAGCACCAACAAGTCCACCGGGAACGCCTCCAACGACACATTTATCTCGCGTCAGTCCGATGTGAAGCACGAGCTCGCTGATCACTCGGCCTTCTCGGCCGATTTGAATGCAGCTGAAGATTTTCCTAGCCTTGGTGGCCGCAAATCCAAGCCAAATCGCAACCCGTTGGGCAGGGATCTTGCTCCACGCGACCCAAGACGCGTTTGGAATGTTCCTGCCTCCAATTGTAGTGCCAAAGACTTAGAAGACTCGTTTAATATGCCGCGTTCTTAAACATATCTTAAAACATTCATTGCCTTAAACATTCTCCAAGCCGAATAAGAATCTCTGAATTTTTTTTTTTCAACACCCTCAATGAGTGAATTTTTATCAATTATAATTTCGAAAAATAAATATCAATAAAAATGTAATCTGCCATTTTAATATACATCATGGGAAGTGGGCGTGGTTAACGTGAATTTGACAAATCAAAAATGGCATTAGTTTACCTGCACGCGCAGGTTAACAGGCGGTATGTGCGAGTGAGCGAGAAAGCAGGAGAGTTGTCAGTACATAAGTAAAGGTGTATGTGTGCATGTTTATATGTGTGTGCTGCCATTCCATTTCCATTATCAGATACGTACATATGTATGTATAGACATAAATGAACTCGACAAATCAAGCCGCGCACGCTTTTTAACATGTGTGCGGAAATGTGTATGTGTGTAAGTAAGCGCGTGCGTCTGAAGGGTCTGCGTAAAAAGAAACGCACAAGCTAATATGCTTACATACATACATACATATGTACATATGTATGTATGTATATCATACAAACCTGCATTTGTCAATTTTATTTATGTATGTACATATGTACATATATGTATGATTGAAGAACCCTCCAACCAACATACATACATACATACTATGTACATGCATACACACATTATTGAGTGTGGGGGTGCGTATGCATTTAAATGTATGTATGTACATATAATTAAATTAACAAGTATAAATATTATACGAAATTATTAATATTTAGAAGTTGATTGTCAACAGTCCTACACACTCATATGTACATACATATGTATGTATGTTCTTACATCACGTTCCATGCCTATTATAAATGACATACATATGTACATTGTACATATGTAATTACTGTGTACATACATATGTATGTATTTTGAAGCAGTTTCTCTTTGTTTTACAGCACTGAACACTCAATGGTAGAAAATCACTATGAACGTACACATGCATGTATGTACATATATGCATGCATGTATGTACATACATATGTATGGTATGCGTGCATATGTATGTATGTACAATGTATTTAGGTGAACTCATTTTAAGTCAAATATACATATGTACATATGTACATTCACATATACATATGAAAACATAAGTACGTATCAATTTAAATAAACATGCATGAATTTTTAAATTTACATATACATATGTTTGTATTTATTTGAAGTTGCATATTCTCCTATAACTGCCAACAGCCATGTAGTATATACATATGTACATACATACATAAATATGTATGTATGTGTTTGTGTGCATACACACTTCCATTGCTTTCAGCGCTTCCATAGGTAGCTGTTTGCTTTTTGTCGTTGTACAGCACTGTTTAAGCAATAGGAGAAATTTGAATCAGAGACTTTGTCAAATAGGTAAGTGCCAATTCTCGTGCCAGCAAATATATATTTTGCCTATAAATATGACAATATGAATTGACATGATGAGCTGTGTGTATGTATATATGTATGTGTATACTAGTAGTATTCTTAAATATAGTTAACAGTTTGTCTGTTGCACTTACGAATGGAGCACGTTAGAATTGTGGCAACACTTCAAAATCATACATACATACATACGTGCATACATCGATTCATACACATATGCAAGTACATACATATGCATATACATATGTATGTATGTATATGTAGATGTGTTTGCAATATCGTCTTTTGACATTTGGCACTGAAAATAGTCCGTAATGCCGAAGATCGACAGAAATCGCATTGATTACATTCCACATATTTCTGAGCTATTGCCAGTACGCGAATACCGTTGCAAGTTCAATTGCGGCAGGGTGTTCAAGAACCGGAATGCCTACGAAGTTCACCTGCAGAAAAAGCACGGCGTTGACGTCCAGACAAGCGAAAACAAATTCTATCACTGTCCAGTAGGAGACTGCGATTACAACGGGGCACGTCTAGACCTTCTGCGTCGCCATTATCAGAGCCATCACATGGATAAAAAATACGGTTGCGGCGTATGCAAACGAACATTTATAACGGAATCGAAATTTCGGAGACACAGGTGCGAGGTGCAGATCTTTACGTGCGACAATTGCTTGAGGATCTTTACTTTTCTGAACCACCGCAATAGACATGCCAAGAATTGCGTTATGAAACCCACTTCTCCCGTCCCGTCCCCCGCCATCAGCGAGGCAGAAAGTGTAGAGAAAGGTATACCTAATAAGTCAGATACTATAAGATCATACTACATTATATATGTTTCCTTATGACAGTTGCCGACAGCGTTGATTGTGTGGAGTCTATAATAAATGACGAAGTAACTATCGATGAATTCGAACAACTGCTGAAGAATATTGAAAATAATGCCGTTGAGGATCCCGAATTGATTAAGGAACTGGCAGCCATAACCCCTCTACTGGAGAGCCTACAGTCATAACTAAGCTGTGACTTTAGTATTTCCTATTAATCAAGCTTAAATTTGATTTATTTATCATCGATTTTACACACTGAACCCATTGAAAATAAAAATTTAGTTGGGAGTCAGTTTGTAATTTTATTAAACAGCTTAAAATGCTGTAAAAATCAAAATAAAAAATATATAATTAATACAGAATTGAGTGACTGAATTATTATTAAAAAAAAGTGGTATTATATAGTAATTTGAATACACTTGTCTCAGGATCATAGCACCATGAAGACATGTAACTCTGGTAGTATTCCATTTTTTATTACTTTTTATTCTTTTGAGTCCCCGGACTTATGCATAAAATTCAACGCTTAAATCTATAGTATCTATTGCTGAATTTTTAGGGCTCAGCATTGGTCTATTACATATTCTTAACCTATCACTAAGTTAGTTAGAGTCAGCGTTCATCTGCCTATTTTTAGAATCCACGCATGTGGTCCTCATCTATTTCTATCGTACTATATGATAGTTGTTATGTCCATAGAAGGCACCAGAGCAAATAGGTATACGAGAACATATGTATATACAATATTTGAAAAACAAGTAAGAAAGGTCTACGAGATCCCCTACACCTTTCTTTTCGGCTTAAAAAGAAACAAAACAATACACGTAAGCACATACGCACGCACATATAAGTAGGCATGGGCTGTAGTGTGGGCTTACTATGGGAATTTGATTGTTTAATAACCTTTCTTGTAGATAAACAATCTTCATAAGACTTTCAATGTGTGTACTTGCCAATTTTTGCAAATTTGTAGGGATGGGGGTGGATTTTGGGACGGACAGGACTACATCGACGCAGCTCATCGCCCTGATCAAGAATATATATACTTTATGTTCCCTGTCATGCCTCCTTCTGCCTGATACATATACTTAACAAAACCATACACTAATTTCCCATTTTCAATGGGTTCAGGGTATAAAAATAACACTATATTATAGATGATTACATACTAGCTTGCTATGGGAAACATTCAGTAACGAAATGAATGGTTAAATTATTAAAACAATTTAGGGTACGATATCTGATCTAAAGGTTGCTACACATGGTTCTTTCATGATATACATATATAAGATATGAGATACACAGAAATTTTACAATCTAGAAGTGATTCCAAATAAAACGAGTTTTTATTATTAAAAAACATATACCCGTGGTTAGGTGTAAATACAAAGGTTTTTAAAATCTGTTTTGAAAAGGGTTTTCAAATAGTTTGTAATTTTAAAATACTTAAAAATTTCAATATAACTCTAGCTAGAGGGAACTAAAGTATATGTATTATCTATATATTATAATCCATAAATAACTTTTTAATTTGTATTCTATAAATAATTGGATGTTTAGCTGCACAACAATAATTGATTTTCAATAAAATTAGATTAAAATATTGATTAGTAATTATTGGGTGTATAATGCTCATATCCATTAGGCCATTGCATTGGGTTATCTCTTGGCCAAGCTGACATCTGGTATGCATGAGCAAGGTTCTGTTGCCATGAATAATTATCCATCTGACTCCCAGATTCATTACGCCTTTTCAGTCGATGTCGTAAGTCGTTCTCTGGTAGATCTGTCATCTCAGCAGTTCCCAAACGAGAACGTGATACGTAATAAGATAGCAATGAATGCTGATACTCTATAGATGGTTGAACGTCGTAGTAGGCTTCACTATTGTAGCTTAAATTTGATCCATAGCTGTTATAAGAAGTTATATGGGAAGGTATTTGAGACGGAACCGCCGTTAATACAGGCATTCGAGTGTTTTGAAAAGCCGATTTCGGAAGTAGAGCAGGCTTTTCAGTATTCAGAGTAACCGAATTTATATGAAAGTTTTGGATATTTATTGTATGCTTTGGATCGTATTGGATTTCTCTACATTCATTTAAAGTAACCTGAAATTTCGGTCGGCTGCATTGCGGAGAGTTTCGGTTTTTGCTTAGATCTTCAGATCTAGATGCCTTTAGTTTTTGTTCAATGTGAAATCTTTCGGTTCTAGAATAAGTTTTTGTAACGCCTAACGAGGGACTAATCGAATGTTGCCTTTGCTCTCGACTATTTCTGTCGCTTTTACGACATTCTCTGATCATATCACACTTTTGTCTTCGTGGACTGTATGAAGGACTGCGATGATATTTTTGCCTTCGAATAGGTGATGTACTTATGTCACGTTCAGCATTTCGATCAATGAATAATCTATGACTTGGGGAAATATTTCTCCTTGCGGATCGAGATCTGTCACGTGTGTTTTTTCTAGACGATGAATTTCTGCCATGGTCTTGACTATTGCGACTTACGGATCGCGAGCGAGAGCGTGAGCTAGAGCGCCTACGTGCATGACAGTCTGTTGGTCTTTGATGTCTTATAGGTGACCAACGTTTATTACGATATGATCGACCTCTGTCTATCTCAGAGGCAACCGGCTTTTCAGGTCCGTTAACTCTGTTTGTATTGAAACACTGATTATGTTTATCAACTGTTGTAGATTTCGTATTTGTCAGAGTTTGACTTTCAGGTTTAGCACTTATGCTATCTTCGCTTTGACGTTGGATTTTGTTGTTAATTGAATTTGTATCAGAATCACTCTGAAACTTTTTAGGCCTACGTGTAAATATTGCACAATCATCTATGAGTGTCTGGTCTAGAATCGGAGGTGGCGGTGGTACTATTTCCAAACTTTGCTCTTCCTCCAATTTTTTATCTTCCTTTTCTCTGTGACTCTTGACTTGAATACTTTCTGAATTGCTGGAACTATTCTGTTTTATAGTTGATTCCCACAGATCGTCATTTTCGAAAATGCTGTCCAAATCTAGACTGTTGAGAGTATCCAATGCATTTTGATTTATATGTTCTTCATAGCATATTGTTGATTCTTTCTTTATATTTGCCACGTCCAACAGCTCTAGATCCTCCAGATCCGATTCATTGCGATTGTTGGGCCTGTGATGGTTCGGCAACATCTTGATATCCAAGTCGGAGCACATGTAATTAGCAAATGCGAATCCCCAACGCATGACATAGGATTTGCAGCACTGCTTTGACAGATTCTGCTGTTTATGCAGTTCGCAGCCAAGTTCCAGTAGAGATTCATATGGATCCAGATTGAATTGGGAATTGGTAATATGAATAGAGTCTGGAGGCGGCAACATGGCAGAAGCACATGTAGCTTGCTTCAATACATAGTAAAGGTATTCTATAGGCCAGACCTTGGCTTGACTAGCTTTTCCACCATTGAGCAGCTTAAAGAATTTATTAACAGTTCCCATTTTGGCTTGCAGTGTGAAGACTGGTGGGAGCGTATCCTCTGGACCACATGCTAATCGAAGGAACTCAAGCAACTCTGCCTGAATGCCATTTAAATAGTCATTGCCCAAGGCTGAAAACGAAACAGATTCTGATTAGTCAGTAGGACATCTAAGCAAAGCAAAGCAAAGCAATCTTCTCTGTACCAGGATCGATTAGAGTATGATAAATGTTTTGTAGACCATTAATTAAAGTAAACTGTGCAGCTGCCAGTTCGGTGGGCATGTGGTCGCTATGAAACCAGTTAACCATAATGAAATAATAGCTCTGGCTAGCCAAGTCCGCACGCTGGACACTTGCGTCCACCAAAGTCTTAATTTGTGCATTGATATGACGCTGGTATCCATCCTTTTGCAATTGCCGTTCTGTCGCCTTGTATGGTTGACGGTCCTTTGCATTCAGTTTCTATATAATCAGCATGATAATTAACACTGAATTTATGCATATTTATTCTTTACTAACCTGCTTTGCAGAATCATGCGAATTCTCTTGCAGATTTCGTGGCATCTTTCCTCAGATTAGTTAAGTGCTGAAGGTTTCCGCTTCACCTACTACTCTATCAATTTTCTTTTACACATCTTAATATGTTTTAAAATAACCTTCATTTTTAGTTCATAAATGTAAACAATCAATGTAACTGAAGTCATACATTTGTTGTCACACGCTTCTAAGTGATAAATACTTGAATAGTCTGTGTTTTTTCAATTCACTTCACACTGGCATTGTTATTGAACTCATTGAAATATATCCAGTTTAATTGTGAACAGTTGAAAAAAAAAAAATTAAAAAATAATAAAATATGGGAACCCGCAAAAAAATTTAATTGAACACATGTAAACAAAGTTTTTTTTATCGAAGCAGAACATAACAAGACAGCTGTTGCTTTAAAATATCTATCGAGTACTTCGATATGCACTTACATAGTTTAGTTTTGTTTTTATCGAGTATTTCGATATACTTTTGCTTCAGAATGAGCGCCAAAATGTTAAATTTTATGTTAATATTGGCATACGCAGAGTATGTTAACCATAGAGTAGTGTGTGTTGTGCTCTGTTAACCTACTTGAAATTACGCGCGAAAGTTCAATGCTTAAAATTAACGACGTACGATTAGCTCAAAACTTAAGAAGGGTAATCTTACAAGGTCTAGAAATCTTAAAGCCTTAGACATCACCGTCAGCCATTAGATTCTGAGTATAAAAATTAAAATTGATGGATTTATATTTATTTATATTTAAAATGTTTGGATTATACGGTTATCAATAATGCCAAATACAAAGCATATTAATATAACTAAATATAACTACTAATCAACCAAACATTCAATTTTGATTTTGTTTATAGACAGAGTTATTTCAATTTCATAAAATGATCAGCGCGCGCCATAAATTTCACTGTCCATTTGCATAACCTTAACCTTAATTGTGACTGCTTTTACTCGTTTTGGAAATGTTATGGTATTTTAGAAACTGTAAGCAAACAGTCAACAGTTGCCAAATTATACATATTGACTTTCCACAAAATAGACAGTTAATTTAATGCCACCACTGTACAACAATAATAACGATAATACAAATATCTGAATTTGCATGCGGATAAAACACGATTACCATTAATTTGATTCTATTAATAACATGACAGCTAAATGTTAATCGTTTTCCGCTGTTAAACTAAACAACAACGAAAGTCATCAACAGTTTTCGACATCCCTGGTCTCGTACAGTGCAAGTGCGGGTGTTTTTGTGCAAATACCACAATTTGCTATATATACAGAGCCAATAAGAAATAGTAAGCCACTAAAAGAAGTGAAATGGCGCAACCACAAAAGCCCGACTACGAAAACAGTGAGTTATATTCGTTTCCAAAATGTCCATAAAAGTATTCAGAATGCTGACATGACAGCGGCGACGCCGAAAATGAGTCAGCCGGCAACGGTAAAAACAGCGGAAGCTCTCTGATATGACCATAAATGGCATTCACACATTCGTCGCGGCAGCACGGTGTTTAAATAAACAAAGTGCGGGAAGCGGGGGGTGGCCCTTGACCCGGTGAAAGCATACTATTATAGTAAACCGGCTAAACGACCGCCGGCCGCACCCTGTTCTCTTTCTAGCTGGCGGCAGTTTAAATCTTCCGCATTGATTTTCAAACTCTTTGAATTTTAATAATTCTTTGCAGAAAATATCTATGCAACGCTGCCGCGCACCCAACGTGGCCAACCCATTGTCTTGGGCGCTGATCCCAAGGGCAAGAACTTCTTGTACACCAATGGCAATTCGGTGATAATCAGAAACATTGAGGTAAGAACATTTGATATCTTCTCGAATTGGGCAAGATTAACGGGCACAAAAAATATGAGACGCCTGCTCCAAAAAACAAATATTGTTTTATTTTTGGACAGCGCACGGCAGCTGCAATTTTCAAGCGTTATTTTCCACTTGACAGCGATCATTCTATTTGCATGTGTGTGTGTACGAGTGTGCGTGTGTGTGTGTGTTGGCTGTTCTATATTTATTTACCACACATATATGTATGTATATATCTGTATGTATGTATATGTATATACTGCTATAGCCGGCACGGCTTATATTCACAAAAACAAACACAGAAATTTCGCTCTCACTCTGCCTCTTTCTCTTTCCCTCTCTCTCTCTCTTTTTATCTGTCTCTTGTTCCACTGCCCACGCAACATAATTATGATGTTTCTCTGCTGCTGCTTCTCCTGCTCTTCTTCCTTCTCCTCCTCATCCCAAAACAAATTTGTTTGTAAATATGAATTTATTAATTTGTTGAATTTTCTTATTTGTGCGCCTTTTCTTGATTTGCCTCGTGTCACGCTCCGATTACCATCATCGCCTGTCCAGAATCCAGCGATTGCCGATGTCTACACGGAACACTCGTGTGCAGTGAATGTGGCCAAGTATTCGCCCAGTGGCTTCTACATTGCATCCGGCGGTAAGTCTCAACTGAACGAAAGAAGCCTTAAAAATTACCATCAACAACTATGGCCCTGACTCACGTCAGCTGTCAATCCAACATTACCATACTATATGGAGTATATGTTGACTATCTTATCGCCTGCAAAGGGAACTGAAACATAATGAAAGAAATTGCACAGAAGCCATACCAGTACCGCTTTATTTTGATTATAATATAAATTGTATATACAATACATAGCTAAAGCCAAATATTAAAGTAAATGTTATCTAGCTTTTCCATTGATGTTATCTATCTTTACATACGTACTTAATTGGAAGTGCTGGAAAACTGATTAGAAATGTGTTTTTTTTTTATAATACACATAATATATGTACGTATGAATAATGTGCAATTAACTTACGATATTCTCTTATCGCCTCGCAGATGCCTCGGGCAAGATTCGCATTTGGGATACGGTCAATAAGGAGCACTTGCTGAAGAATGAATTCCAGCCGATTGCGGGACCCATCAAGGACATTAGCTGGTCAGCGGACAATCAACGCATGGTCGCTGTTGGTGAGGGACGCGAGCGGTTCGGCCATGTCTTCATGTCCGAGACGGGCACGTCTGTGGGTGAAATCAGTGGACAGTCCAAGCCCATCAACTCGGTGGATTTTAAGCCAACCAGACCGTTCCGCATTGTGACTGGTATGTAATTTTGTTTACCACATATATTGTTCTTGACTAATCCGTGTCATTGCAGGCAGCGAGGATAACACGATTGGCATTTTCGAAGGCCCTCCATTCAAGTTCAAGATGACCAAGCAGGACCATTCGCGCTTTGTGCAGGCCGTGCGCTACTCGCCGGATGGCAAGTTCTTTGCCTCGGCGGGCTTCGACGGCAAAGTGTTTCTGTACGATGCCACCAGCTCGGATCTCGTGGGCGAATTCGGCTCGCCAGCGCACAAGGGCGGTGTCTATGCGGTCGCATGGAAACCGGACAGCACTCAGCTGCTCACCTGCTCGGGCGACAAGACCTGTCGCCTCTGGCAGGTGGAGTCGCGTGAGCTGATCAGCGAGTTTGTCATGGGCAACACCGTGGATGATCAGCAGGTGTCCTGCCTGTGGCAGGGAGAGCACTTGATAACCGTCTCGCTGTCTGGCATCATTACCTATTTGAATGTGGACGATCCCAGCAAGCCATTGCGGGTGGTCAAGGGCCACAATAAGCCCATCACGGTGTTGGCCTTGAGTGATGATCGCAGCACTATCTATACGGGCAGCCATGATGGCATTGTGACCAACTGGAACTCCGGTAACGGCACCAACGATCGCGTCACCGGCACTGGTCACGGCAATCAGATAAACGGCATTGCCGCCTGGGATGAGTTTGTCTATACGTGTGGCATTGACGATAGCTTACGCCAGTTCAGCGTCGAGGGCAACAACTACACGGACTACGTGGTCAAGCTCAATTGCCAGCCCCGCGGCTTGGCCATCTTGCGTAGTGAAAACATCATTGCTGTGGCGTGCATTAAGGACATCACTCTGGTGCAGGGCCAGAAGAAGATCTTCTCGCTGCCCATAAAGTACGAGGCCAGCTCCATAGCTACAAATGCGGAAACTTTGGATGTGGCTGTCGGTGGTGATGACCAAAAGCTGCACATCTACTCACTTAAAGACGGTACACTGGAGCTGAAGACTGAACTAGACCATCTGGGCGCCGTCACCGATGTCGCATACTCGCCGGATCAAAAGTATTTGGTTGCCTGTGATGCTCATCGCAAGGTTGTGCTATACTCAGTGGAGGAATACAAGGTGAGATAGAAATAAGAGAGAGAGAGACTCCTTAATCCTAATCTTATTTCATTTGCCAATGCAGCCGGCTCACAACAAGGAATGGGGCTTCCATAATGCGCGTGTCAACACTGTGGCCTGGTCACCCAATTCGCTGCTGGTAGCCAGTGGTTCGCTTGATACTACCATTATTATTTGGTCTGTGACCAATCCAGCCAAGCACACCATTATCAAGAGTAAGCTGGAGTTAACTGCTCTGCTATATATATATGTAAAATAAACTATGTTTTATTCCTCGCTTAGATGCGCATCCACAATCGCAAATTACGCGCCTTGTGTGGCTGGACAACAATACTGTGATCTCCACTGGTCAGGATTGCAACACCAAAGTCTGGCACGTCGAAACTATTTAAACTATGCCAATAGAAAACAGAACAACGAAAAACAAAAAAGAAGAAGAAAGCGCAGCCAGCGCGTATTTTTATACTTAATCAGGAAGAGGGAACGGAGGAGAGAAACAGATCCATTTAAAATCCCCTGTAATTGCCGCCGAGTTCCTATTTTGGCATCGTCTTCGATATCAGTCAGCTTCATTTCATTTAAGTGCATGTGTTTTTTACATTTAGATATTTATATAATGCACTCATTTAGTCCTCTAATTTTAAGCTCAAAAGTTATCCCGCTAATCATATCATTGATGAAGCTTCTCTGTTCGCGATCCTTGAATAATTCAACCCAAACCCACTTCATTATGCTTGTATGTGTTTTAAACAAATTTTTTGATACTTATACAACTGAAATACAGTTTAAACATATGTATAAAGTGCGCCTGCGTACGTAAATTATTGTATTATGAAATGAAATAAACTAGTTTTTGCATGAAAATAATCAAATATCTGCAAAACTGTGTATTTTTTGTGGCTTAAAATTATTTTATTTTGTTTTGTTGGTTTTTTGTAGGTCTTCACCTTGTCTTTTTGTGTGCATGTGTGTGTGCGTGTTTTCTTGGTATATATAATTATAATATTTATAAAAAGTGCTCTTAATTTATTAGAATGTGTAGGCGTGTGTGTGTGTGTGTATGTGTGTGTGAGAGAGAGTGTGTGTGCTGGTCTTTGTAGAAGGTAAATTGAAAGCCTCGCAATATTACAGTTTCTGATCTCGTACAAACAGCTTGGGGGATGCGTGCACTCAGTGCTACCCAAACTGTTTGCGCGTGTCACCCTCAAACTGTGACAGTGATGCCACCACTTACAGGCCTATCGAAGCGTACTCACTTATCGATAAGTGCAAGCGAAACTCTAACAAATGGCGCTAAAATTAACGAGAGAATAAATTCAAATTAAATCGACGAATTGTGCTAAGTATCACAGCCGGGTCTAAGACGGTGGGGTTAATTTCAAGTGAGAGCGTGTTTGTGAGCGTGTGTAAGTGAGTGTGTGTGTGTGCATGTGTGTGTGTGAGGAAGCATATACGTGAATCTGTGGTGCTTTAGATGGTTGTTGTATCCGTCTCGCTGCCTGCCTCACCATTGCGGGCAACGGGAGTTACACTTTTCATGGACACGGGCACCTCGTGTGCCACATCCGTATTCGACTCGGCCACGGCTACAGCAGCTGCCGCAGCGGCCAGCTGAAACTGATTGGGTAGAAACATATACGGATTGCCGGAAAGCGAGCCAGACCCAGAGCCAGAGGCAGAGCCGGAGCCCGCGCTGGCTACTTCGCCTGCAGCCATGTCGCCGCTGGTTGCTGTCGCCGTCGGTGCATTGGCGGAGATCGATTGAGCGGCCAGCTTGGTGACGCGCTTGCGTCGCGCCTCGTTCTCGCAGGGCGACGGCGCGCCCGGATGCCGATAGCTGACGTGCTTGCGCAAGGCATCCTTGCTGCGCGACACATGGGAGCAGACATTGCAGGCATAGCTGAAAGAGATTTGGAGTGAGTTTTGAGGCAGTTCGAATGACAGTTGCTCTTACCGCACATTCTGATGGGTCTCGAGATGCACTCGCAGATTGTATTGATTGCTCAGCTGCTTGTGGCAGATGAAGCAGGTGGCATAGAGCTTGGAGTTGGACGGCGGCTTGCTGGGCGTCACCATCTTCTCGGCGCTCAGCGACAACAGATTCGGCTCCGACTTGGTGCTGATCAACTGACCAGCGGCTGCAGCAGCCGCCGCCTCCCGCTGGCAGGCCGCGTATTGCTCGATGTGCTGCTGCAGCTTGACGTGATCCTCGGGCGTTATGTAGGGCGGACTGGCCAGGTGCGACTGGGCTGCTTGCTGTGCCGTCGTGGGCGTGGCAGCAGCACTATAGCTGGGCAGCTTGGCGCCGCTGTACAGGTGGCCGGCGGGATTCAGGGGACTGTTGTAGCTGGGCGACGTCTTCACCACGGGCAGCTGCGGCGAGAAGTGCGACATGGCCTGGGGCGCCAGTGACACTGGTGACGTGGCCACAATTGAGTTCGGAGCACCGCACTCCATGGGCGACTTACTGCTGCTGCTCGTCCTCAGATTCTCCACGATCTTGTCTATGCGCTTGATGTCTTTCTGTGAGTTGCTGACGCTGCCCGCTGTGCCGCCGCTGCCCGTCTTCAGGCGCTTGGCCTGGCCGTAGCACTCCTCCTCCTCGAGGTTGCTCTGATAGAGCTGGCACTGCTGCTGGTACTTGGCCAGCAGCTCTGTGGTTTTGTTCAGCGCCGTCTGCGAGAAGTTCAAGGGCTGCGGCAAGAGATTCGGATAGAACTGCAATGACTTCAAAAAGAAGTTCTCCAAGGGCGAGCCCAGCTTATTGGCCAGCAATGGCGCCTGCAGCGTGGGATTGGACATGCCCAGAGTGGGTGTGCTAGTGGGCGTGGGCGTGGCTCTGGGTGTGGCCGCGGGCGAAGGCGTTCGAGTGGCATCGAAAGCCAGTGGCTTGTCCACGCCGGCCGGCTCCATGCAGGTTCCACTCGGCATACTCTTCGCTGTCTTGGGTAGCTAAAGGCAGATTCATAATTAGCAAAGATTATATATACATATATATACAGATATATTTACATTATTATTGTGCACATCGGCCAGTCCCTTGATGCCCAGGGTCTCGGCCAGATTGAGCAGCATGGGTATCTGCTCCTCGTAGACATTCACCTCGCCCGAGTACATGAACGTGAGCAGCGCGACGATGGCGCCAAAGCTGGCGCCTGGTATGATGATGACCGGATGGTTGTTGGCCTCCAGCGCGCGAAAGATCTCCATGAAGAAGCTGCTGCAGGCGCTGAGCACCACTCGATGGGCGCGCAGCAGACGCCCCTCTGCCGAAATGGTCACATCCGTCAGCTGGGACTGGTCCAGCAGCAGGGGCAGAGTGCTCAGCAAACTGGTCTGGAATCGAGATGCAGTGGAAATGCAAATTGTAGTTGTATATAGCCGTTGTAGTTGAGGGCAATTGGGTCAGCTAATCTTATAAATAGTATAGAGTAGATTTGGCCAGCTGCCTGCCTGGCTGACTCGCTGGCTGGCTGGCTGGCTGGCTAAAATTGTGATTCGATGCCCTAGGCTAGGGGCCCGGAAAACATTTGGAGCAGATGCAGCAGGCGACACTTAATGGCAGCTGAGCATTAATTGCAACTGCGTCGCGTTCGAAATTAGATTTAGTTGCTAGTAAAAATTCTTTGGATTTTGGCAATTGCAATGAGCATTTCATTTATTTGACAATTTTTTTGTTTTTGTTATTTTTATTTCGTTTTCTTCTTTTGCCTTTGGCTTTTGGCTATTTTGGACAGCTTTGTGGTCGGCTGCCTGTGCTCCCTCCAACAGCGAAATAGTCAGTATATATGAAATGCGGAAAACTATGTGTGAATAAGAATATATATTTAAATACCCACATATATATATATATATATATATATACATATATATACCATATATCTATCTATCTACCCTATATATAGATGGGTGACATTTCTTTGGTCGCCTCTTCTGAACGATGTCCAGTCAATTTTATGAGCGAGGCCAAGCCTTTGGCTAATACACCGTGCAAACTGGCATAATGCTGACCATGTCTATTAAAAACATTCATTTATATTCATTTAAGATCTGGGGCCAGCACATTGGAGCCAATAAATCATAGGATGAGCTAAGTAGCTCGGAATTAATGGCACCTGAAGTCCACGGAACGTATTATGGTATGCTTTATGTGTGCAGAAAGCTGAATACTTGATTGGAAATTCAAAGTGAAAATCACTTTTGGGAATTCTTTATAAATATTATAGATATATTATAAACCAGAATACATTAGGGAATATAGTTCGGAAATGATCAAGAGATCATTGATAACATCGAAGAGTTATATGAAAATCATGTGAGTTATACTATAGAATACTTTGATAGTGTATACCATTTGAGTATAACAGTAATGTAGATAAAATACTGTAATTAACAAAGTATTATTAAATTTATTATATTTTATTTATACTATTATTATTATTATCATATTATAATAATATTATTTGTTTTTGTTATATACCACTTTTTTGTTATATATATCAATAAAGTGTTGTATTTTTGTCATTTAACAGCGAGTATAACACAATACGACAACAACGTGTATTTAATAAGTTTATTTCAAAATAGTATGTATAATATCAAATTTAACAAATTTAAAAATATTAAAAAAAAAAAAATTAATATAGAAACAAACCAGTATATATGGAATTGTGTTTTTATAACACTTTGAAAATACTCTGTGAATACCACTATCAAAATAGTATGTGTAGTATAGCAACCTAAGCAATATTTTAATAGTAATAAAAAGTTGTTATATAGTATAAGAAGAAACCGTCATATGCTGTTAAACGGTTACTCATTTATTTAAAAATATAACACAATGGAAATAGTGTGCGTCTAACGCTATAGTAATAGCCTGTATAAAAACTATGAAAATAGTATCCAAAATCACGATAGAAATAGTTTATATATAAATATATTATGGAAATAGTGTATGTATTACACATAATTAAAATACTTAGTGTATGGTATGGAAATAGTGTTTATAGGATTATATATATATGTTATAAACACATTGTTTGTGATCGATCTATTTAATTCATATCTTTCCCGATACCGAATCATTTCAATGAGTAAGTTTTAAAACTCGTTCATATTCCATATTTAACCCCTAACTATGCGTAAGAACTAAACTTATAAATGAACTTTCAGTTAGTGAATATTAAATGTTGTTGAGCAATTAAATATTTATGATCATTTGATTCTTAACTCACCTGATGATTATGCCATCGCAGGCAAAATTGTTGCTGGTTGTCGCTATGTTGTTGCTGCTGTTCCAGTTGATGCTGCTGCAGCTGTTGTTGCTGTTGTTGGCGTTGCTGTTGTTGCTGCTGTTGCTGTTGCCTCGTATTTGTTGGGTTTACATGTTCCATAATTCATGAAGATTGTGTGCCCGTGTATCCCTCACATAAATGGCTCTGTAAGATAGGTAAAGAATCCTTTGAGTATTTCTTTGGGTATTCTTCTTTTTTGCCGTCGTCGAATCGCGCGCATTTTGCAATCACAATTATCGTTTCGATTATTTTCTTTTCATAATTTGTTTGTTTGCCTTGCTGTCGTATTTATTTGTTTATATTTGTTGAACATTCTCTCGCACACTCTTTCGCTAAGAGAACCACGAAGTGCTCTTTATAGAGCGTTGATCTTTACGCCGACTGTCGCTGCTGCCCGAGGCGTGCACGCGGCGTATACGTATTGTGTCGTAGCATTTGGCATATTACTCATACGCCACGGTATGCTTAGCCACGATATGAATAGCTGTGATGTAGTTGAACCTGTGTGCGTCTCAAATGTGACATGGCTATGTCTGAGAGAATAGTGTTTATGCGAGCAGACGGCAACAGACGGCAAGTTTAAGGTAACATAAATATTGAATCGATTCATGGAAATCAATTTGGCTTAAGTTCTATTAAGGGCAGCTAAAGTGTCTTTGGAATGAGACAAAAATAAGTGCTTAAGCTAAATCAACTAGTTTAAGTAAATCAGTTCAGATATCTAGATTCTGTTTATATTCCTTTTCATTTTCCCATAGAAATTGAATTGCCAGCATTTGTATGCATTCCAAGGTGGGATTCTCGTTTGGTTTCTGTATGCCTAGAGGTTATTTTGTGAATATAGCCAGAGACCCAGTTGACAAAGCTAAATTACAATAAAAGATGCCAAGAAGAGGAGATAACAACAACAACAATAGGAACACACACACACTCACAGTCACA
This sequence comes from Drosophila hamatofila, assembly GCA_035045345.1. Classification (NCBI taxonomy): domain Eukaryota; kingdom Metazoa; phylum Arthropoda; class Insecta; order Diptera; family Drosophilidae; genus Drosophila; species Drosophila hamatofila. The sequence goes on from JAWNPA010000001.1 coordinate 4,869,672, forward strand.
CACACACACACACACACACATACAATGTGACGCTAGGAGATGATGTTTGAGCGTGAAGGGGCTTAGCGCTTGCTTTGGCTGGCAATTAAATGAAATTTATTTAAATAAAATTAATTTGCTTAACTTGTTGTTGTTGTCATTTTAATACCCTGTTCCCATTTAGTTTGAGTAACTAAAGAGTATACTGGGGTGAAGGAGGCACTACAATAAATATATTTCTCATTCTATTTTTCTAATTAGCGTCAACCAAAACAATTTGTCTAACCGCCTGGCTCTTCATCTGCGCGTAGTCCGTGCTACAAACGTACAGACATAATTTATCCCAAAATCGATAAATATCAAACCACCAAAAGCCTCAAATGATCTCAGATTAGATTTTAAACTTGATCATAATAATTGTGTTCTCTATTGCTTTTTAAACTCTATACAAAATATCTAAAAATCGATAAATAACTATATTTTCATAAAATCGAATACATAAATATCGATATACTTATAGATATTGGAACTCATATTGTATTATACAATTTGTATACAGTGACTCTCTCTTGGGTATTCTTAATAGAGTACATGCATTCTGCTTAATCCGATAAATATGGATATGTTTATTTGAATATTATGGAAATAGGAATATAAATTAGACTATTTATATCAATTGTACTGACTCGAAGGTCTTTTTAAGTGGGTACACACATTCAATTCAAATCGATAAATATCGATCTTTATTTAAAATTATATTATAGAAATAGGAATTTAAAATGGACTACTTATAGCAATTAGCCAACTGTATACATACATACATACATACATACATTCTGTACAAATCGATAAATATCGATATACCAGACATGCTGTTGTCAATATGCTTATCAAGTGAGTTATCTGAAGCAACTATTGTCTACAGGGTATCTGCTCGCTTGGCAGCCTGACTTTATTTTGCCTGGTCTCTGATCTCTTATGTGATTCGTTCTGGCCTGGCTATATATCTATCTCTGTCTCGATCTGTGGGTTTCTGGGCTGTGCTATAAATCTGCCAATTTCCATTGTTTAGCCATTGCGGTTATACTAGATGCCATGCAAAACTACTTAGTGCTGGCTGCGGGTGTTGATTGTTGGTGGTGGCGATGGTGGAGGTGGTGGCGATGGTAAGTGGGTATTGGATGGGTAACCCACTACTTTTGTCCGAGGGCTATTTTTGTGTGTGCATCGGACATGCATAACATACAAACTGTGTGAGAATCGCAAACTGCAACTCATTGGAGGCCCCGAAAGTGACAACTACGACATCTTTGCTAGCTGCTTGGTGCCCAGCATGCGATTTGTTGTTGTTGTCGTTGTTGTTGCTGTTGCTGTTGTTGTCGACAGACGGAATTTTCTTCATTCCATTATGTGCACAGCGAGTGAAAATCGCATCTAAGCATTTTTCTATTGAGCGACGAAGGCAGAAGAATACCAGAGCCAGGGTAACCGTAAAGCAGGGGGACAAACGGGCGGACGAGAAAGCGGACAAGGGGGTGGTGGGGGCAGGGGCAGAAGGACGCCCTGGCCTGGGGTATGGCCTTTTTGGCGCTCGTTCACACAGAAAGTGTCTTTTCCGTAACTCTTTGGCATTTTTTTCTTCTTTTATTTTGCTCAGTTTTTACTTGATATATTCCGAAATTAGTTTCAGTTGCCTTATGTATGTATTTTTAAATAGCCGCCACAAGAACTGTGCTAAACGCTCTCGCCAGCCTGTCTATTTTGATTTGTTGTCCAAGTGCTGTCTTTGTCAAGTGATTTTGTGATTTCATCATCGCACTTCGCCCCTCGCTCCTCGTTCCCTCCCGTCCATTCCATTTCATTCCACTTGGCTACGCGTTGATGCGTAATATTTTACACATAATCGCTCATACGCCGCGTTGTCATTCCATAGAATCAGCAAAAGGATTTCTTCTTTCTCATTTTATTATTTATATTTAATTTACTGCATGATTTTAATTTTCATTTGTTCAATAACAAAAGCGACGCGCATAAATTTCTGTCTACGAATTTTTGTTTGTTGAATATTTTCTATGATTTTTATGTTGTTATTTTATACATTTTATGTATATAATTTCTTTTTTAGTTGAGTCAGTCCAGTTTTTGGCTTCTCGATTTTTTTTCACACTGTCCCGGCTAAGTTATTTATAGGCCTAGGTCCAAGTGAACCTAAGGGTATTTTCCGTCTGGAATTCAATTTGTCATCGACTCAAATGCGAACTTTTAGTTTAATGTTTTCCTGTTGTCAACTCAGTTTATTAAACATAAACTTTTCTTTTGAAAATTTTCTTTTGGCATTTTCAGATGTTTTTTCTCCACTCAATCGAAAACTCGTGTTGAATATTACCGATAAAAGCGAATTTTATATTGTGTTTAATGCCTTCGGCAAGTTTTTATGTTTGCAAACAGTTTTTGTAGTTTGATTCTGCTTTCTATATACAAATTTGTAAACAGTCTACTTAATCCTCTATTTTAGAGTGCGAGAGACAATTTTTTGTTTAACTAAATTAGTTTTTTTGTTTTTGCATATTTTTTTATATATTTTTTATTTGATTTTCGCACATTTTCTGACAACACTTTTCAGATACACTCTCTTATAATCATAATGAATTGAACAAATCTATTCAATCATTTTTTATATATTTAAAAATTTCTCAGCTCAGAGACATGTTTTTTAAAATGTTAAAATATTGTTTAAAGGTTTTTAGTTTTAAAAGCTTATCATTCTTCTTCATTTATTTAGAAATGATGTATGTATGATTAAGTTTTTACAAAACTCGTGACGACTATATAGAAGCTATTTAAATATAAATAATTCAAAAAGCTTTATAAAATATAATAATTTATATTTTATACTTTTATTTTATATTTAATATTTATTTATTTATATTTGTTTATATATATATATTTTGTTTTTAATAAATAATTCTTTTATATTTTATATTTTGATAAAATCTGCAATCCGTATTTATATTTTTACTTATTTATATCTCTTTATTTTCATATTTAATATTTGTTTATTATATTTTTTATAATTATTTACATATTTATATTTTAATTTTTAAATTTTTATATTGAATACTAGTCGATCAATCTGTCTACTCTTGATCCGTTTTACTAGTCCCGTTTTCTGATAAAATATTTTTAACAAATTCTTAGAGCTTCTTTTCACATTGTTCCAAGATAACCGCACAACAATCAAGTTTGTAGTGAAACAGGTTTTTATAAAACCAATTTATATTTTATTTTAATTAATTTATTTTTTATAATATTTTTTCCGTAAGTGTATTTAATATTCGGCGTTTTGTAGCTAAACATTATATCAAGCCATTTACATATATTTTTATTTGCTAGCCACGCGCTTGATAAACTTTTTTATTTTTCTATATATATATATATATATAAACATATAAATTTAGTTTTTTTATTATTATTAATTTTGTTGTTTTATTTGAATAATTTTATATTCATAAAATGATTTTTGCACCATATATTTGTTTGTTTTTTTATTTTCATTAATTTTTTTACTTTTATTAATATTGCTATTAATTTTAGCATCCTTTTTATATCCTTGCATGTCTCAATGAAACGAGTTTTTCTTTTCTTTTTCGCATTTTTCGTTTTTACATCGCGCAGATTTTCTTGAAAATTTTGTCTTGTTTTTCTTTTTTAGCATTTAGCTTTTGGCTAAAGCGCGCACCTTTGTTAACCGTTTGCTGCTCGCATCTGAAATGAAAATATCCGAAAATGTTTCAATTCTTTCGGTTTTAGTTGGAGATTTTCTATTTTTCGAATGTCCATCTCTTGACAATTTTTGCTGTGTGCCATTCGATGTTGTTGTTGTTGCTGCTGCTGTTGTTGTTGTCGCCGTTGCCATTTGTTTTGTTGATTTGATTTCTCGCTCGCCGTCGTCGTCGTCGTCTTCGTTTTGCGGCTGTCTTTGCTTTTGCTCCTCTAACGATCTCAATCTCATCAACAGCATCGTTGTCGGTTCCATGTTCTAATTAATGAGCACGCAGCTAGTAGCAGCAGCACTCGGCAGCAGCCAGCAGGAGGGAGCAGCTCGAAGCCAGCCGAAGAGAAATTGTTGCAGTTTTGTACTCACAAATTTGTTGTTTAATTAATTGGCTGCAACAAAATTTAGTTAATCAAAACATTTGTTAATTCATAATACACATTAATGAGCATCAAGTTGTAGTCCATCTGCTACACGAGACACAATTGACATGCCCACCAAAACACACACACAAACACACACACTCATACGAAATTCTCGCAATTCGTGTGCATTATTAATTTGCAATAAAAATGTGGAAGCAGCCGCCAAGAAAAAAAGACAAAAATTAGAAAAAAAATTGTTACAAAAATAAATTTTGGTACCTGCTGTTGAGACTTGAATTATGTTGACAACGGCTGACAAATACAAATGGAAGCGCATTGGAGGCGCTGCTGGGCCAAATCCCCTTCACAGACTGCACTTATTCAATTCATTAGAATGCCAGAAATACTTATTTATTATTGTCATCTCTCGTACAGTTGCCTTGTAAATCTGGGTTAGCTCAATACTATTCTTAAGTCTATGGATCCTACATATTCTATAAGCTGAAGCATTGCGCCTCCGCCAGGGGCCTGCACTGCTGCTGCGCATAATCCCAGCCGTATTTGTAGGGACAGCGCACGATGGTCAGGTAGCCAGCGATGCAGCTATAGTAGTACTCGCAGCGCTCCGGATGCGGATGGTAGCCATCGCCGGTGGTGTCACAATGCGGCCTATTGCCCGCGGGCTTCGTCTGCTCTGCATCTGGATCTGCGGGCGCATCGGTTGCTGCATCCGTCTGCACTCCATCGGAGCTGCCTTCAGTTGTCTCATCTACAGCAGCAGCTGCTGCTGCAACTGTTGTTGTCTCCACTCCCTTTAAGCAAATGCCCGTATCGTCAAAGGCACACTCCTGCGCCTTGGCATCGAAGTACGTTTTATCGGGGCAGCTGTCCCTGAAGGAGTCCTCGCCATTGCAGTAAATGTAGCTTGTGCAATCTTCGATGACCATAATAAAAGTATCCACATCCACATTATTGCATTGTTGAAAAACTTCTGCTGCACCAGGACGAAGTCCTCCAGTCAGGACGAGCAGACAGAGCAGACTTTTAAATACTTTTTCTTGTTGACTCATATTTGATTTTAGCTTGAGTTGCTCTTTGCTGATTTGGGTTTGCTATAAATTTGAGAATTCCATTGCCTTTATATATCTATTTTCAAGGTCATGAATCACATATCAATATTGTTATCAAGAAAGCGTGTAAGGTAGTTTGTTTTTTTTGCCAAAACTTATCTATTTAACATGATTTTGTTGTAGGGTAAGAGTGTGTCAAGGTTGCAGCAAAAGTGTCTATTCAGTCAATATTTTAATATAACTTCTAATAAATTATATAATATTTTTAATACAAATTTAAAAGAACGTTAAATTAGTTTTTTTTTTTTTTACATAATTATATATTGCATGATATTTTGCATGAACATTGAACATTATATTTGTCTCTTAGCTTTAAGAGCTTGACTAATAATTAGTTAATTTGTATTTGTACCAGAATTAAACCTGTAGCATTGGCCGCTTTTCCTTGCCTTGCAGATTGTCATTGGTAAACGAATAACCCGTTCCGCCCTGGAAGAACCAAAATAAAATTATTTTAAATAATATATAAATTTGATAAAAGTGAGAACCTAAAGAAATAAAATTCATTAGAATAGTTTATTAATTATATAGAAATGAGAAGTATTTGGATGTGCCCGACTAGAAAACTCTACAAGAAACGCATTGCAGAATATCTTTTGTGATTATTGCATGATCTTTTACAGCAAGTCTATGGCACAATGGCGATATGTCTTACCACATCAAAGGACATTTTTGTATAGTTACAGAAATAAGATTTTCTTACATTAGAGATATTCTAAGACTAAAGTGATGTAAACTTCATAAAATCCTTTAGATAAAAATTGTATTGAAGCGTGCGAGACTCAAGTAACTGAGGTTAAGGCACATAAGACGATCAATATTTGAAATATACAGATAGACTAGATCGGATAGGCTACGCTGTTCCTTAACTTAACATATATTTTATTAAAATCTTAATTAGACTTTTATTTAAAATTGAGGTTTTATTTCAACAAGAAACTTTAAACCTCTGTTAAACTGAAATTTTAAAGACACATTAAAAAATATATGTTTAAAATAAACTAAAGAAACACTATACAAATAAATAATAAATACAAATTTAAAAAAAATATATCAATATAAAAAAAATACCCATAAACTTATTAAACGCCCTATAGCTTTACTTACACGTTGCAGTGGAATGATATCCTTTTCCTTGAGCTTGCGGTCAGTGAGGGGATGTATCATGTCTTTGCGTATGAGCTTCTCGACACATTCCATCGTAACCACATCGCCACTGCAAACATACATAAAATCAACATACATATATCTATATACCAATTTTAGATTTTATTCAACTCACGTGGGACGCAGCACGGCGCAAGGCACTGCATTGCTGAGGACATCGTGTGTGATGGGGCACATGTAGCGTGCCTCCTTGGCAATGAGCGAACGTTTGTTGTCTCCATCTTTGAGCAGTGTGAATTTGACATCGATTAGATCCTTGGCTCTAAGTGGTTTCTGTGAGACGGGGCAATAAATGGTAGGGTCGGGTGCCTGAGCTTTGGCAACGCCCGCATTGGGACACTCGGAGGGCAGCCAAAAGCTGGGTAGCTTTGTCTCATGTCCATTGGTCATGTTGGAAATGGAACTGCTTGAGCCAGAACTGGCTGCTGACGATGTGCTGGGCCTATCGTCCAGCTTTGCGGGCTTGAACAATGTTGCGCTCGGCTTTTGTGCAGGAGCTGTGGTTGGCTTCTCGGCATTCACGAATTTCTCTATGCGAGCCTGATACTTTTGATTGGCTTTCTGGGCCACTTCTTGATCCTCGATGGAACGCAGGCGCTCGTACTCTTTCAGCTTGCGGCTGTATTCGTTCTTCTTGGTGATGATGTACTGCAGAATGGCCTCCTTGTCGAAGAGGTAGCCGTCTTTGGTGACCACAGGATTTCTGCACGGCTGCAGAGTCAACGAGCAGCAATCGAAAGATTTGACTGAATCTTTGCCAAGACGCTTGGCGTTGGTACCATAGCCAGATTCGGCAGCATCGCGCTTCTTCTCGTTATATGTGTAAACTGCTCCGGCGGTACAATTACGTGCGTGACGAGTCATATTTGAGAATATTTACAAATAAATATGTAAATAAACAAAATGCCAGGCGACTACAACTGTGATTTTCCAATTACAAGATGTGGCAGCACTGAACTATCGATATATGAACTATCGATAGCTGTATCGTAAAAGATGTTTCTGCTCCAACAGTGCTACCACACGGGTAAGGCAAAAATACTATGCGATTTATTATCGATATTAATCAAGTAACAGCCGTTAAATAAAAATATCAAGAGTTCAAATTTAATTTTTTAATTAATTCGTTCTTTATTTATTTGTATTATATTGCACTTTGAAATTATTTATTTACGTTGCATATGAATAGTTGTTACTTAAATGACTACCGACTAATAATACTGTTGTAGCTGCTTGATGTGTATTTAGTTGAATATTTCACATTTTCACAGATTTCTATATTATATGGCAACTATTTTCTATATATTCTGGTTTATCTATTTCGCTTTGCTTTGTCTCTAATGGAATATTTCGTATGATTTTCTTTTGAGCATATCACAGAACAAAAATGATACATAGTTAGTAGAGAGACTGGAGATTTCTTGAGGTTGGTGTGTGCGGGTGTGGGTGTGGGTGAGGGTGTGAGGGTGTTTTGGATTAGAAAGTTCAAAGTGTAAAAATATTAATTGGAGCTTAAAAATATACTTTACTTTATATTTATATATGTATAGATATATGTGTATGTATATATATGTATGTGTATATATGTATATCTATTCGCAATTGTCATTTTTGCCGTGTATATGTATATATAAATTTGTTTTTGATATCATTATCATTAGAAAAATATTGAGCAAAAGTATTTGGTATGTTGGATTGGGTTTATAGTTGGCTCTTAACTGAAATTGACGCTCAATTCCTAAACGAAAACCAAAGCGCTATTCCAACCAGCCGAAACTAAGCTAAACGAGTATCTTATCGTAGGACGGCGGCGGTGACTCATCCAGTGGCACCTGTTTGCCCAGAGCCGTCGGCGTCTGTTCCGGCAGCAATATTGCTATATGATATGGCGGTGGCCCGGCCGCTGCTGCTGCCGCCGTTTCCGCACTCACCTCCACCTGTCGCTCATCCAAATACCTGACATCGTTCAGCTCCAGCATGCAGCTGGTGGCATTGCCGCCACGACTGTGACACACTCCTCGTGCTTCGCTTCGGCTGTTGCCGCCGCCGCCGCCCCCTCCGCTGCTGGCGCTGCCGCTGGGTAGCAGGCCCTTGGGTATGCGGCACAGCGACACCATGCAGGCGGCCAAAAAGAAAGTGGCCGAGAATGCGCAAAATATGAGCACCTCCAGGCCAGTGCCCTGGTGATCAAAGTAGAACTTTGCCCCGGCCACAAACACCGAGGCCAGCACCAGCGAGGCGCACATGCCGCACTTCAGATGGCTGGGCAGCAGCTGCGAATCGGCGTGTTGCAGCAGTGCGTGATGCTGCTGCTGCAGCTGGTTGCTGTGGACCCCCGCCTGTGTTTGTGTGGGCGGTATGGGCGTGGCTGTAGCCGGGACTGAGGCTGTTGCTGTTGCAGTTGCCGTTGTAGCTGCTGCTGTTGCTGCTGTGACAGTGGCATGGCGCATGTTGCTGCTGGAATTGTGGCGACGAGGTGTTGCATATCGACTGTTGTTGGTGTTGTTGCAGCTGTTGCTGTGGCTGTTGCTGTTGCTGCTGCTGTGATGATGATGGTAAGCGCTGTAGGCATCGTCACTGATGTATGGATTATTTAAGAGTAGAGTAAATAATTAATTAGTTTTACATCAATCAAAATCACTTACGCGTAGACGCCTGCATGTGGCTGGTGTTGCTGATGTTGGTGGTGCTGATGTTGTTGTTGTTCGTATTGCCTTACTGGCACCGCCATGTTACCAAATTGTGGATGATGATAGCTGTAGCTATAGTGATGCTGCTGCTGTTGCTGCTGGTGTTGCAGCTGATGTTGATGCTGCTGCTGTTGCTGTTGCTGTTGGTGCTGCAACTGTTGCTGATGATGATGCTGTGGTCTTGGCTGATAGCGCGTGCTGCTGTGCTGATGATAATGCGAGCCATGTGCCACCAGCGGCACAATCGTCCCGCTGCCCGTTAGGACCGCTGCCGATGAGGCGGTGCCATTTGGATTGTTGTTGTTGCTGGCAGTTGTGGTTGTCATGGCAGCATTGCTATTGTTGTTGTTGCTGCTGTGGTGCAGCAAGTGCTGATGTTGCTGTTGACTGCTGGCGTGTGCATTATTATTGCTGCTCGCATAATGCGCGGACTGGCGGCTGGTGCCCGCCCCCGACGACTGGCAGTCGCCCCCATAGGGCGCTGGACCGCGATGCACCGAGGCCAGCGCTTGATTGTGGCTGCCACTGCTGCCGCTGCTGCCAGCCACATTGTTGGCACTGTTGCTGCTGCTGGACTTGCTGCGTCGCGGCGGATGGCCGTAGCTGAGGCCGCCGCCCGCATGCGACAGCGAAGCTGCGACACGTGAGCGCCCAAAGCCGCATTGCTGCGAGCGTTTATCAATCCAGAAATGCATCTCCCTGCGAGCACTCGACGACTGCTGTAAGTAGAAACTTGTGTTAGCAGATGGACGCGAAACTTATTTGAAGTTAATGCTGAGTTTGGTTTGAGACGTTCGCCTCTCAAGTCCAGACAAAGCGCATGACTCATTCGGCTTTGTGTCGAGACAGAAGCGCCAACTGAGCTCCTCGCCTAGACGGAAGAAGGAATTTCTCTTACACACAGAGACTCACACACACATACACGCATATATGTACATATATATAGATGTGTAGCTAAACAGGAAACGTGCCCATTGCTTTTTATTATGCTGCACTCCAAGTCTGTCTGCTGTTTCCTCTTTGTGCGAGATTTCAAGTTCAACTACCCCACAAAAAAAGACCACAGCAACAGCAGCAGCAGCAGCAGCCCCAAACGGCTTCCCCATCTGAGCAACTGCATAGGTAAGCGCTGAACAAAGGTTGCTGCCTGATCAAATAACCCCCAAATGGTAATAGCTACAAGAACAACAACGGCAACACCAACATTTTGGGAGTCCTTTCACTTCCCGTGTCATTGACAGCAGAAGAAGAGCTGGCAAACTCAACAAACTTAACACAAAAGCTTAGCGCGCCAAAAATGAACAAAGAATGTGCCGGGGGCTATGGAGGGCAGCCACAGAAAGTGTTAGAGACAGAGACAGAGACAGAGACAGAGACAGAGAGGACACATTCAGGGAATAGTAGTACAGTGGACTTGGCTGAAGTGCTAGATAATTCTATGAGCAATCAGAAGTGATAAGCTATAAATAAATAAATTAAGTATTTCTATTTGAATAAAATAGATGCTTGAAGAGTTTGTCAAATTGGCTATCTTTCTGCCTAAGTTTCAACTGTTTCCGTGGTGTAGCGGTTATCACATCTGCCTAACACGCAGAAGGCCCCCGGTTCGATCCCGGGCGGAAACAGATGCAAGTTTTTTTGATTTACTTTATTTTATGTGAACTATACTAAATTGATGAAATGTATAGTTAGCTAGTTTGTTGCTGTTTAAGATTTTATATTTGAAAATAAAATTGTCTCAAATTTACTATTTTTTGTCAATATACTGTTGTATGAATATAAAGTTTATGGCTATTGAAGCTGACTAATAACCAAAACAAAAAACCAATCGTTTAGATTTTTGTCAATTTGTATTTTATGTCAACTATACAACATTGTTGATAACATTGTAAATTAATATTTTAAAATAAAATTGTCTCAATATTATCAGTGTTTTTTTTTTTTTTATATTCAAGTTTAAGTTTTAATCAAGATTCAATCAATTAATTTCAAATCTGAAATTCTTATCTGTATTTACTTTATGGCAAAAATTTAATCACAATAGTTTGGAGTGTAGCTATCAAATGAGATAATAGACCGAGTGTGGCATGTTGAGCTCCTCAAATTTTTAATAAACAATTAAAATAAATAATAAAAGATTTTTTGTAATATAAACAAACAATATAAATATGTATAAATATATAAATGTAACATTTTATTTACATATGTATATTAAAGCTTCTAAAACAATTTCTCAACACAGCCATAGCTTTAAAGCAATCACCTGCAATATATTTTGTTAGGTCTGCAATCTACTTTACAAATTGCCATTTAGATTTTAAAATATTAAGAGCAGTCGCGAAAATTGTCCCACCGTTCGCTTTGTGTATAGACAATGTTTACATTTGCTTTGCCGCTTAAGTTGCTTAGCTGTTCATTGAACTGTTCCCACAGGTCCCACTGGCCGTGGTGTTGGTCTGCTCTGCGGTTGCTGTGGTCTAGGCCAATCAACAATGACAGCCAAAAAACATCTAAAGAGAGAAGCATCCATATGTATATATATATATATATATATATATATATATATATATATATATATATATATATATATATATATATATATATATATATATATATACATGAATATATATACATATATATATATATATATTTGCACTTCTATATGACAAATGATAAAATGAATGTCATTTAAAGCTAGGCGTTAAAAATTATTCCTCTTTAATTTCTTGTCTGCTGTTGTAATCCAATTCGGAGTCCGTGTCCGAGCGGGTCTCTGTCAAAGTTCAATGCTTTGCTTTGTCAACGACTTCTTGGGCGAGAAAAGTTACACAACGCACTCAGAGCTGAACGCACTGGCGAATAAATAAATACTCGAGAAATGCCAGCAAAAGTCATAAAATAAACATACTCATATTTAAAAGAGACATTTTGGACAACCGTTTGATAGGTTCATTTCAGCCAATTCTCTACCCCTATCTCTCATTGTCCTCCTAGAGATGGTCGGACCTTGTGCTATCTCTTTCTCTGTCTCTCTCTTTCTCTGTCTCTCTCCAGTGGATGTTCATTGGTTCAATGTTTTGTGAACGCTTGATTTGTATTTTCTCTGACCTCCAGCTCCTTAAACAGTTTTTTGTTTAATTTTGCAGTTTCTAGAATTTCGTTTTTCAGCTTCAGTTACCTTAAGTGATTTTGAAATTAGTGAAACAATAGCTGAGCACATACAATTAGCAATGTAAATTGACTTTGCTCGATCGTATTTCAGCTATTTAAAGGATGATTTTTGGTATTCACACCAAAAGTTTCTTTTTTTTAGACGAACTACTTAGGATTGACCCCAGCAAGGGGTTCAAGTTTCAGTTCACACTTCCTTTGATGCTTTGTATTTTTGCCTTGATTAGCAACGCTCAACAAAGCAAACATTTAGATTGTATCTAAAACACAATATTGTGACCTTCGAGGGGGAATTCAATCAGCTCATGATCAGAAATGCTGACTGACGTCTTTTGTATAAACTAATACATTTTTAAACACAATTATACATATTTTACGTAGAATATCTGCTTCTCTATGAATGGGCAGCACATATGCGTGCATACCTTACGTGTGTGCACATCTACATACTTACATATGTAGATATGTATTTATGTATATAAATTGTTCACTCAACGTGCCCATATTTCTATTATCAGCTTTTTGGCAGCTCCTCGCTGTGTTTAGCCGCAATAAAAAACAATAAAAAATTGGCAAATCATTTGGTCGCATTCCAAAATGCCTTTAAAATAGCCACAAACAAACAGTGATTTTGGTAATTGAAATAGATTTGGAAATGTGTTTGGCTTGACTAGACTATTATGCCGCCGTTGTATCAACTGTTTCCGTGGTGTAGCGGTTATCACATCTGCCTAACACGCAGAAGGCCCCCGGTTCGATCCCGGGCGGAAACAGAAACGAATAATTTTTTCAAAAATTTCATTTCAAATATGTATTTATTAAGAATGTAAAAAACCCAAATGCCTATTAAATTAATTTAAATTAAAATAACGTGTTTTTGTATAGCTTTTATCTGAATTGTGCCCTTTATATTCCATACAGCTCGTTCAAAAACAAGTTTTGAAGTACTTATAAATTTACATACATGTATGTATATGTGTACAAACATACATACAAATCTGCACAGATATACATACAAATTTTACTATCAAACACAACAGTATGAGCTTTGAATGAGCCACTTATGCAGGTAGGCTCATTAACTCACACACACATACGTATATATGTATATGTATATGTACATATATGCAACGTTATCTTTTGCCTTTGTTATATGTGTGTGTTTTATTTTTGATTTCTCTTGTTTTCCTTTCGCTTTCTGATTTTGTTTGGTTCGAACTTGTTTTCTGTGTCCGGCTCGTATTTTACTCTAGGCACGCACATGTTGCCAAGCATAAAAGCTATTTCTGGCTTCTTTGCCCTCAGCTGTTTCCGTGGTGTAGCGGTTATCACATCTGCCTAACACGCAGAAGGCCCCCGGTTCGATCCCGGGCGGAAACAGGTTACAACTTTTTTTTAAATTTTTATATTTAAAAAAAATATCAGATAACTTGCAAATTTAATACAATAATTTAATATTATGTATTTAATTATAAGTTATCTTTTCCTTATTTTTGTATGCAGAATCAAAATAGCTAACAGAAACATTTCAGAGTTATCTATAGAAATTCTGTATAAAATTGCACTTTTATGCGGGTAAGCCAATTCTTAATAAGTTAACAAACAAGTCTTTGTCTAGACAATAGTGAATCCTCTGAGCTTTCTATGAAAGAAAAAAGTGTTCCGTGTCACTGGCGCTTGAACAGATGCGAGAAGCTATGCAAAATATGCCGAACAAAAGCGAGAATTGAAAACAGGAAACTACGCGACCCGCACATAAGGGTAACGAGTCCCAGTAGTAAGGCCCAGCCATTCACTCTCACTCTTTGGGAACTCGACTTTTTTTCAACCTTATTTTTTGATGGTTTGTTTTTGCCGTTAACCTTTATGGGCATCTTTTTTGTATCATTTTCGTTTTCTGCTTGGCGGGAAGTGAATTCTTATAGACCGAAATACGTAAAATGAAAATGAAAATGAAAGTGAAAAGGCAAATGCATTAAATCAGTTTGAGTTAAAGCTATCGGGATAATTCCCACGACTATCTGTCTGTCTATCTGTCTGTCTGTCTGTCTGTCTATCTGTGAAAGCGACAAGCGCTTGTCTATGCTGCTGTCCATTGATGGCAAACGCTGCGTATGAGCAATGCGAGCAGCTTCAATGCAATGCGAATGCTTTCCTGTGTGTGTGGCCATGTATTTGTGTGCGTGTGTGTGTGTGCGTGTATGTGTGGGTGTACATTTGAGTTTCAAGTGCATGCCAATTTGGCTCGCTTATGTTAACACTCTTTTACCTGTATTTATTTATCTTTCTATTATGCTCTAACGGCTAAGAGTTTTCGTTTGCATTTCTTTTTGCTATTTTTGCATACTTTAAGCACATTGATTGTTATTATTATGGTTATTGTTGATGTTGTCGTTGTTGTTGCTGTTGTTGTTGATGTTGTTGTAGTTGCACGAAAAAGTCCTTGAACGCTCAACTGACCTGGCACAGCGATACACACAACAAAACACAACTGGCAAAAAAAAAAACGTCTCCTTCTGCCAGCCTTGACTGAAGCACGCGAACGTGAATCAAACACCAAATTCTTAAATTGTCAAATGCAGCGAAACATTGATTGAAATTTCACATATCGAATGCATAGTTCGTTAAATTATTATTCTTACTATGTTTACACTAGTGAAAGCACTGCGCGCTTCTCTAAACTCGCATTTTGACAATCTGCTGCCTCCTGCGCAAGGACCCGCAGCCAACTGACAGCGCCAACTGAATTTCTGAATGCAGCTAGCGAAATATTTTCACTTTTCATGAGTTCAGATTCAAGATTATTTCTTCATAGAGCGTGTTTCTCTGTATGTGTGTGTGTGTGCATGTGTGTGGGTGTAAGTGTGTGCGTGTGTGTATTGGTTGCTTTGCAAAGCAAATTCAGAGACTGCCAACATTTGGTTTTTGCTTTCGGTATTGGTTACGCTGTGTGTGTGGGTTTGTGTGTGTTTGTTTGTGTGTGTGTTTGTGTGGGTATGTGTGTGTGTGAGTGGGTGGCCACTGCATAAATGGGGTCTCAATCTGCTCTCAAAAGACGCGGTAGCTGTACGAGACATGCGCAATGAGCGAGCTTCCCTTCAGAATGGTTTGAGTCTTTGATAGAAAAAGCTTTTGTGGAAATATAAAAAAAAAATAACAAACACAAACATTGCATTCAGGCGTTACAGGCTGCAGAATTCTCATTCACGGTTTAAACACTGCCAGCTCCAAGACATTGTAAGATCTAGATTTTTCGATTTGATACGCCCCAATAAATATATAGAGTTGTTCATAATCGACGAAAAGATGTGGCAGAACTGTAACTTTCGACAGAGATGACAGCTCGAATTTAGTTGCTAACTGTAAAGCTAGAAATGATACAATTTTTCCCGATTTGCCACGTCCCCATTGGACGTAGAAATATATGCCATATATTTTTAATCTTGGATTGTCAGCGCAACTATATATTCCAAATTTCTACTCTCTAGTACTTTAATTACCATGGTTTCTGGCATATCGGAAATAGCATTTCCCGATTTCCCAGCGTTTAATAGGCGCATCGGATAAATCTTTACAGTTTACGGTTCATACAGACAGATGAAAAAGCGGACAGATGGACGGACGGACGGATGGACAGTAAGACAGACATTGCTAAACCATCAAACTCATTTTACTTTCGTGATCGAGTATGAATTGAAGTATGTCTAACAGATATTATTATCTTTTTTAACTAAAAAATTAAAATTTCTTTAAATAAATAAAATGTTAATTATATGTGTGTATACTATATTGCATAATAGGCATATGTCAAACGCGTTTATTTGATCTAATTCGGATTACATTTAGATCTGAACATATTTGGGATCACGGCATTCGTGCACCTTGGGGTCGTATAACAAGCCAGGTGTACAATCCAAGGTAATGCCCTGACCCTCTACGCAATAGTAGTATGAGTCTCGTCTCGAGTTGTGCGGATAGAAGTGAACGCCAGTGTCCGGGCAGATGATATCAGCGCGTCGAGGCGGTATGCGGGAATAGGGCTGAATATTGCGCTGCTGCACCGTTTCCTGTCAAGTCATGAACGGAATTCAAATTTGAATTTATTAAAGTTAAATACTTAAGTAGCATTCTACTCACTTTGCATTCGACCTTGTCCGCATAATCACAGCAATTGCATTTGGGATTAAAGGCTAAGCCATTGGCGCACTCTTGGGGCCAGGCCATGCCATCGGAGCAGATGAAGTATTTGTTGCACTGCGCCTTGCTGGGCAGATAGGGAATGTTCGAGACCGTCTTCTCTTGCGGACAGTCGTTTTCCACACAGTCCACATATTCGGGAAAATCGCAACGATCCGTCTCCGCATTGTACTGCAATCCGTCGTAGCATTCCCTCAATACCGGAATGCCGTAGTAGCAGAGCACGTACTTGGTGCAGGTGCGATCGTAGCAGAAGCTGGTCAGCTTGTATTCTTCACATTCGGGCAGACACTTGACATCGTCATCACTGTAGGTACATACCTGGTACCTGTAATCAAAAACGAGGTGACAGTTCGTCGCATTTCCCCCGCAAAGCTCTTGAAAGGCATCGCCATCATAGCAGCTGCCGATGGAATTAATCTTGCCACCTGGAACGAGTATGCAACAAGTTAGAACCCACCTTGATAATCGTTCAGTTCATACCTACCAACGCAGGAGATGTAGCTGGAACAGTTGCCTATGTAGGGCAGCAAGGAGTAGTTAGCCATATTTGCGCACAGATTTAAGTCGTTCACGACTAAGGACTCGAAAGGACCATTGGGATTCTCGACAATTTCTTCTGGATCAGGTGCCACAGTTTCTTCTGACTGTGCCGTCAGCTTCAAATGCATTCTTGCTCCCGAGCATTGAAACAAGGCAAATAGCGCCAATCCATAAAGAAATTTCACTGTTTATAGGAAAAGCGAAAAGGGAAAAGTGAATGGAAAAGTTAAAGGAAGAGAAATCGACTACGCACTGTTTGATAGGAAGGGTTCCCAAAAAGAACTGTGGTAAGCTCTCAGCTAAGTTTGCATTTATAGCTGGGGAACTAACTTTTTTCGATATCTTTGACTCTTTCTATTTTTGCGTGGAATTAATGAGTTGTCGGAAAGCGACATTATCACATTTAGGCACGCGCGTCGAGCTCCCAAAGGAAAACTACATTTTTAATTTGGCAATTGATACAGAATAATCATTTGCCGATTTGTTCTTGTCTAATATATTGCTTCCGAAAACTTTTGATTAACTCATATGCAAAGGAAATTATGTATTTTGTTTAACAAACTTTGAAATTTAAAAATAGTATTATTTAATTGTATAATATCGTATAATAATATTTGTAATATTCGTATAACAAAGATTTTATACCCTTCAGTTCACTATTTGCATATGATCTTTTTAATCTAATATGAAAGAAATAAAAAGTTATTAAAATCTATATTCTCATTTGCATCGATTGTTCCCATAGGAGCTTGAAGTGTAACGTATTCAGAGTGCTGTAAACTGATATTAATATGAAACCTTTGACTTGTTACTTGCCATTTTTTTGTCCCACTCACGGACTAAAGCTTTCATCAGCGTCTCGAGAATAGCCTTCGAAATTGCTCTGATATAGAGAGATAGATAGAGATGGATAAGTAACAACAAAGATGGAAAAATATTATATATAATAGATTTTTGTTTCAATAAAAATTACTTTATAAATACGAAATTAGTACAAGTATATATATCAATAATAATAATAATAATATTAATATTTCTGCAATACGGAAGTCAGGCCATCTACTAGATATACTAATACTTATAAGTCAGGCCATCTACTAGATATACTACTACTTATAGCCGATATATGTTTAACATAAAAACTTTATTTACATTACATATAAAATGGAATGATATCTGCATGTTATGGACAAGACAGGAATATGAAAAAGAGAACGAACATTCCACATCAGATCTTAATCCTGCTCAATATTAAAGCTAAAATAGTCTAATATTTATCAGGTTAAGTTCTTACAGGAAATCTGTAACAAAATTCGCAAATTGCTTAGATTAATGCTCAATCCTATTTGAACCTGTATACAAAGTGAAAAAGAAAGACAAGTCATGGTAAAGTAAGTGACTAGTTTCCATAGAAATATAAAATATAAAATTCCCATTACAATCCAAACATTACACATTTCAAACGATATAATAATATATCTAAGTGTTTTACTTTTTAATATACTTTAACCAAAAAATTTTAAAGTTTTACTCGAAAATATGATATTATATTATGTTATATATGTATATATAACTCGAAGATATTACTTAATCTGGAATTTTCCACACTACATTAGAATACATGCTGTAAATTTACTTTACATATGCTCGCCCTAAACGCTGTTGATAAGGCAGTTTTCTTACCAACACCTGTGCGTGCATATGAGATTAATAATTTAAGAGTTTCCTCTTAATTTTCTATGGTCTGTCGTAGCGTCTGATATGAGTTTTTATCTATCCAATTTGAATGCTTGAGACGAGTCTGTTGCCAAAAAAATTACTAATTTCGAACGTGTTTCCTCTCTGATAAGTTTTGCTTTCGCCGATTAGCAACAAAATGATCGTATGTATCTCAATTGATTGCCAAAAGAAAAAACAAATATCAAAGTCAGAAGAACGGAAACCCAAACAAAATGGCTGCCTATAAAATTAAGTTTGCTTCGCGTCCGTGGCCACAGTTGCAATTGGAAACGAAACGAGACAGACAACAGTGAGTGTAATATAACTTAGGGTATATTTATTGTCACATAGTATATAATTTCAGTATACCTCTCTGATATGTATTCAAAATATAGTGATCAAAACTAACCATTTGCTGACGTTGATCTCATTGGCCACGCTGCTAGGCAATGGACTAGCTGATGTGAACATTTGCTCGAATGTGGTAGACAATCTGTTTCTGCCAAGTCTCAATAATTGTAGCTCCTACTATCTGTGCGTTGGTAAGTTTGATTTAACTCAATTTGTATACATATTTTTGGGGCAAAATGTTATTTATTTAATATTACGACTAACTGATACCTGTGCTGTGAAGTGAATATTTTGCATCACTCTATGCTCTGTTTATTTGCATTCACATGATCAAAACTGACTTTGGTGGATATTGCAACACACCATGGTCTGTTGATGTGCCTTCACATTTGTATGCATAAGCAAAAAACTGACTTTGGTGGATTGCAATATTCACCTCATTGCACATTAAGAGCGTCATCTCACTCTAACTTACCTATGTAAATCCTCGGCTGTGAAATTAGTTACTTACACACATAATGCATGCATATGGCCGTTAATAGGGTCTTCTCGCTCTACCTCACATAAGCTGACGATTTAAATTATACATACATTATAATAGCTTAGAAAATTACACTGACTGCTTATATTTTTCGCACACATGTCTTTGAATAGCCGGCAAAGCTGTACCTCGCACCTGCAGCAGTGGCTACTTCTTCGATGCTCGAAAACAACAATGTGTGGGCGTGTCCGAGGTGCGTTGCCTGCCCACCTGCCCAGCGCAGGGATTGAGCTCCTTCTGCTATGATCGCACCTGCACCAAGTACGTTTTGTGCTTTGCCGGAGAGCCGGTGTTGCGAGAGTGCGCCGATGGCCTGCAATACAATGCGGAAACCGATCGCTGCGATTTCCCCCAGTATGTGGACTGTGCGGATAATCTCTGTGTGCGCCAGAACAATGTGGACGACATTGTTTACATTGCCAGCAAGTCTAAGTGTGACAAGTACTATGTGTGCCTGGATGGTCTGCCAGTCAATCAGTCCTGCGCCAGTGGTCTTCAATTCAATCCCGAATGCGACTGCTGTGATTTCCCCTCCCGTGCCAACTGTACTGTAGGTCATCTTTTCATCACATATGTAACTTTATCAATTAAAGGATTTGTATTTCGTTTAGGTTGAGTCCCTACAGCGTGACATTCAGCCGTTTTCTAGGGTCCCACCACGTTCCGGGGGCATCACGTGCCCTGAGCAGGGCTCTCACTTCATTGCCCACAAGACCCGCAAGGATGCCTATTACTACTGTTCGAATGGTAAATCCGTCACTCTGGACTGTACTCCGGGCCTGATCTTCGATGCCGAGCGGGAGGAATGCCGCGAGCCACAATTCGTGAAGGCCTAGAGGATGTCAGCAAAATAAATTTTAAAGTTCAACCAATTTGTTTGCATTTTGTTTATAGACGCTCATTGCAAATGCCTAGACGCGACTCTCATTAGCTAATTTTAGCTGTTCAGGAAACGCTGATCTCTGCTGCAAAGCAGGCGACAAAGAAACTAAAGAACGAATAGGCTAGAAAATGAAATGGAAATCTCTTTAGTAAAGGAAAATTTTTATATTGTAATGGGATCTTGAAAGTTTTCTTTGTCTATTGATCGTTTGTTATATTAGTACGGTAGTATAACAGATAAGTTTAACAGAATAGTGGAAGATTTTTCTGAAGCAAAGACTTAATATTCGGTACATCTTGTGAACCCTAGTCTGTAAATGCTTTTAATTAATTTATACATTGAAGGTGTTGGAACTTGAGAAAATCGATCATCTTATGATTATATATAAACTGGCTTCCTGACAAATTAAAATATAACTATATCTATCACACTTTTGAAGTTAATTCATTCAATCAACACATCTTCGAGTTGAATTGGCCTCCTCTACAGTAAAATCTGCATATATCTATCAATTTTAAGAAGAGGCAAATTAGTACATTTCAAATATTGCGGGTATTCCTTTACATGTTTTATTGTTATTCATTTGCTGTATTCAAAACAAATCTTTTTAGCTTTATTGAGTCGTTTGTTAAGCCAGTACCTTTTCGGGTTCGCGGCATTCTTGAACACTTGCATCGAACCACAAGCCGGGCGTACAGTCCAAGGTAACTCCATGGCCCTCAACACAATAGTAGTAGGCATCACGCCTCGATTTGTGGGCGTAGAAGTGAGCTCCATGGCGTGGACAGATGACATCAGCGCTGCGCAGTGGCATACGGGAAAAGGGTTGAATGTTGCGTTTCAATGCTGGAATCTAAATACATAAATGCCATAAAGAAATTCAGAGATTGTTTGGTATCTAAGCCACTTGGAACCCACCTGACATTTCGACCGACTGGGATAATCGCAGCAACTGCAATTGGTACTGAAATACAATCCTTTTGCGCAGGTGGATTTTACGGCAACGCCTCTCGCACATAGGAAATATTGCGAGCATGAAGCCTTGCTGGGTAAGTACAACAGCTCCGTTGCATCACCCAATCTCATGCACTCGTTGTCCACACAGTCCACATGTTGGGGGAAATCGCAGCGATCCGTCTCCGCATTGTACTGCAATCCGTCTTGGCATTCCCGCAGAACTGGAAAGCCGTAATAGCAGAGCACGTATTTGGTGCAGGTGCGATCGTAGCAGAAGCTCGTCAGATTAAAGGATTCACATTTGGGCATACAGTTCGCCTTATCTGGGAAGCTGCAACTTTGATTGCGAGCATTGAACTCATAGTCCTTGTTACATTCTTTCTCTATAGCCTCGCCATCTAATTGGAATATATGATTCTGAAAATATAAATCAGCTTTTTATCCAACTTTCTCCTTACCCCAGCAGAGATAATATTTTTTACAGTCTCCCACATAGGGCAGAAAAACTCTATTGGCCACATTGTTACAAAGGCTGATGTTGCCCGTATAAAGACTGCTTCCACTCAATATTGTTTCGTTGTCATCCTTCTCAGGTTCTGGCGCCTCGAATTGCTGAGCCTCTATCAATGCATGGTGACATAGTATTAAAAACCCAAGAAATATCACGAATTTCACTTTTGAAGAGAAAAGAAAGTGTTAAATTTGGTTGTATAATTAAGGACATAGGGAGTACTTACTTCTATATCGCAGCAGTTTTCGAAGTCAACTGTTGTCGTTATTCGACACCAATCTAATTTATATGTTAGATCTATTCGAGTTCCGTCGATCTATTTCAATAACAGATACTATTGAACTCTTATCAATAGCTCCATGAGAGACCTGACTCTTATACTGAACAGAACATTTTAATTTGCAAGATAGCAGCTCGTCATGAACAGATGACTAAGCTAAAGGGCATTTTGAAAAAAACTCGCAGAATTCTGCTCGTATACTAGACGCATATTCATAATATATAAGAAAAGTTCTTTGTAAAGATTTCGCTTCTGAAACTTTTGTCGCCTGGCGCGCGCTGCGAACTTTAGTATATATAAAAATATATTTGGTTTGCCTACACATTATAGATATGTATGTATGTGCGTACACACATGGGTGTATGTATATAAATTATCGTATAAAATATTTTCATTTTCGACTCAGTCATTTAGTAGGAAAATTGGCATCTCAACGAGCGCATTGTTCAGGAAAATAAAAGATATATAGTATATACATATACCTATTTGAACATAATTTTGAATTTCTAGTGCAGTGTCTGTACACATTCCGTTCTGTAAGTTTATATAATTGCTTTTGTTTTCCAAATGAGGGCCAACCGAAGACTGTCAAGATGATTGACACAAATATTACCACAAAGTCGAAAAAGTGTTATTT
Source organism: Drosophila hamatofila (assembly GCA_035045345.1). Taxonomy (NCBI): domain Eukaryota; kingdom Metazoa; phylum Arthropoda; class Insecta; order Diptera; family Drosophilidae; genus Drosophila; species Drosophila hamatofila. Next base: position 4,892,568 of record JAWNPA010000001.1, read on the forward strand.
ATAGCTATGGGAGCTCTAATTACGCGCGTGTGTGAGTGTGAGTGTGTGTGTGTGTGTGTGTCTGAATATATTTGAAAACACACAATTTTAACTAGTAGCTAAACAAAAGATTTTTCTTTCAAGGAACGGTCCACATAATGGTCAACGAACTGAATAAGCCCCAAGATAATGCCGCATTGAGCGAGGTAAAAATTGAGTCAAATGAAATACGATTATAGGTAATAATAGGTACAAATATATTAATACATTGTATTTTGGTTTGTCATAGCTGTTGGCTGCTTCCAATCGTCAGTTGGAGGAGATGCAGGAGGAGCATCGTCAGCTGCAGGCGGAACTAACGCGCCTAAGCGCCCAGCGCCAGCAGTTAAGAATCGCAACCAGGGAGCAGGAATCAGTGAGTGTTGTAACCTCTGGCTCACAGTCTTCTCAGTCCTCACTCGCTACTGCGGAAAGTGCAGCAACCGAAGAAAAAGACAATGTAACTGAGGAGGACAAAGAGGAAACAGCGAATTATCTGCAAGAAAAGTTGGCGGAAATCGCAAACTTGAAGGCGCAATTCAAACGTGTTCAGCATATGACCGATTCGACAAAGCGCATTGAGGAGCACATTTCCAGCATGGAGTCTAAGTCCTCATCCTCGTCATCATCGACTGTGCAACAGAGCAGACAAACCATGTCGTCACAATCTGTACAGTCCAGCAGCAGCACCAGCAGCAGCAGCACTAGCAAAAGCGCTTTATCATCTGAAGCTGAATCATCCACATCTCAAGCTGCTCCGGACAATGCGGAACTCCTAAATGCAATGATCAACATGGTCACGGATTTCACAAGTGATTTGCGTGGTCAAGAGGAAAGTTTGCGTGCGGAACGTTTGCGTATTAAAACTCTGAAGGAGGAAATTATACAGCGCAAACAGGGCAAATAGAATAATACTTATTGAATATAAATACTACGCACTTGCTGAATAACTTATGTATACATATATGAAATAAAACTTGCTCAAATTAGATTTATTTTGTTGTGGTCTGTTTATTGTATTGACTTCAGTAACTTTTATATTTATCTTTAATGTAATTTGTTGTAAGAAGGAATTGATTTTTAAATGCATTTTAAACGATTATTAATGCGCGCCATGCTTACTTCATTGCATACAAATTATCGATTTGTGCAGTTCACAATGTATTGCAAGCAATAATCGCCATTATTCTCAATTATCGATAATAAATAGCACATCACTAGCTGACAGGACGCAGCTGTTTGCTTGTAAAAAGTATTCTGATTCGCCTTATGCTTGTACAAATTGTATTAGTTAAAGGCGACTGATATTTTTTAAGTAATTGTGTCGGCAATCTATATGTGAACAGTGCTCGGTATATTTATTTAAAAGTGATTGAAAAAACTTATTGATACAGTAGCTGCCGCTTTTCCAGTCAGTGTTAGTTCATAATTGATAACTGTGCAAGTTGTATATGTATATATTTTCTGATGGCGCCGACGCCGCCCGTAAAGATAATAATGAAAAACGAATGTGATACAAATCGCAGCACCGGCGCAGTACCCAAACAAGTAACAGCATCTGCCGCAGCCGCAACATTGCCGGCTAATTCCAACAGAACGCCGCCAACAACGTCGACCAGATCGAGCAGCAATCGTGCTCGCAACTCCTCGCTAATCAAACAGCAGCAGGAACAGCAGCAGAGGGAGCAGGAGGAGGACATTGCTGCGCGACTGCAGCGCGGCACATGCAAAACTCTATACGTAAGTAACCACTTAGAATAGTGAGAGAAACTATATTTAAAGTAGTATATATTACTGAGTTATTCGCATCAATTGCGGCAGCCGTTTTTTTTTATTATGGACCGCAACCGGAAAATTTTGCAGCCGGCTTGTTTATATTGATTGACTGTTCTTTTTTCATTCACGTTGCCATGACGCCCATTTTGCGAGCTGGTCCATTTGCTCGAGAGTTCTCTCTCTTCCACTCTCCATTCGGCACTGCGCTCTTACATTTAAAAATACTTTTCACACTCATTCTTCTCGACCAAAATGCTCGAAAAGTCTCGGCGCCGTTTTAGTAATACAGACGACCTTCCCTGCGGCGCACATCGAAATTTTCAGAAAGCCACAAAATTGCTGCTTTTCTGATACTAACGCTATTGCTAATATTCATTTGTTGTTGCTTCAAGGATCTTCTGGAGCGTGCCACAACTGCGAAAACCCAATACAGCAGCCAGCAGCAAGAGCAACGCGAGGCGCTGCGTCAATTGGCCGCGGAACATAGTTACGATCCCACAGGTAAGATTAGGCACTTGAACACCAAATATCGATATCTATCTGTATGCCTCTGTTCGCACCTGGGTGGAGGTTTTACTGCTCACATAAAATGTGCGCTAGTTCATATTCTAAATATAACATAGCGCACAAAAATAAACGCCCACGGAGAGGGCCTTTCGCATCGATCGCACCGTGGGCAGCTGGCCAGTTCTGACTGCGTCATTGCACGAATTTCAAATACATATATTCAATTTTGTATGCCTTTCACAGATCAGCTACAGGAACAGCATCAGCGCTATTGCTTCCCAGTGCGTCCAGTGCAACGAGTGCAGCACCAGCAGCAGCCCCAGCCTCAGCCCGTAGCAGCAGCTGTGCTGCGTCTGCGTCAGCCAACGACACCCAATGCCACAGTAGGCGTGGTCACACCCAACACGACCAACGGCAACGAGGAGCAACAGTCCCTATCCAGCAGCACAACTGCAATTGCCAGCAATTACCAGGCGCCCACAGCTCTGCAAACCGTGGTGCATCGTCTCTTTGGGGTCTCAGCGCAGAGTTCGACACGCTCTCAGATTGAAGTGTTGCGCGCTTTGCTCGGCTTGGATGAGAATTGGAATAGCGGCAGCGGACAACAACAGGCAGCAGGCAGTGTTATCGAGGTGGGTAGATTGCCATATTTATTATTGAACCAAACTAACATTATATTATCACAGCATTTAAGCAATATGGTGCATGAAATCAATCCCAGTGCTAGCGACAAAGATGAGGGCATTGTAAATTCGACTAGCCTGGAGGATGTTGCATTGAGCGAGGTTTGTAATGCACTTATAAATAAATTTGCAATAAATTAAAATACAGAGTGCCCTTTTCTTAGATGAGTGACAATCGCGCCCAGTCCATACAGTCGCTGCACAGCGTTTTGGAGACGCCAACGCCGGATACAACGCCCAGCTTTGATGAGCTGCAACAGCGGCTGGATGCCTCCAATCGCAATATGCAACACTTGCAGGATGAGCAGCAGAAGTTGCTGCAAATACAAAACATGGCCAAAACACATCTCAACGAAATGGAGCAGCTGCGTCAACACAGCGGACATCTTGCGCACAACGGCCACGGCGATGCACCAAACTATGAATCCGTACAACAGGTGCAGGACGATATGGCCTCGCTTGTGGGACGTATGAAGAATCTCACGGCTTTCATACACAATCAAAATGAACTGAGCAACGTGCTGGGCGACGATGGTCCAGAGATTTTGGCTGAACAGCAGGCGCTACAGGAGAAACTTGAATCATTGCGTACGCAGCGCGAGGATATGCGCGAGTTGGTCAATGAGCTAACCAGCATTAATCGAAAGGCCAAAGAGCGAGTGGATTTGGTTCGTGCTGCCAGCCAGGAGTCAAGCACACCAAGGGAGCAAACACCACCAAAGCAGCAGCAGCAGCAGCAGCAGGCCAAGCCCACCAATGAGCGTATTGTTCCAGTCGAATATCAGCGTAATGTTCCCATTTTGCGACAGGAGGCAGTCAATGCCGCACAGCGCGCTCAACACGCTCAGATTATGATTGACCAGAAGACGGCGGACATTAATGCGCTGAAGGCGCAAATGAACAGGCTGAAGAGCATGCTGAACACCGTTAACCAGATTGAGGCCGGCACATCCGACATAGGCGAGACTTTGGAGCGGCAAGATGAACGGCCACGGGATATTTCGCAGCGTGTGCAGGCATTAGACGGCGTTAGCTCCGAGTTGCGTGCCGAAGCAGCCACATTGCAGCAGGAACGTGATCGCATTACCGCATTAAAGGCTGAGATTGAACACCGCCAGAGGCAGGCAGCAGCTGCAGTACAGATGGGGGATGAGGCGCTGCAGCGTAACAGCCTAACTCCAACGCCCATGCGACAGCGTCCACTAGATGACGAGCAGGAGGCGGAGGAAACCAAAAGGCAAATTCAGTTGCAAACGCGCAATGAGTTGCGAGCGCAGTGCGAGAAATTGCGACAGGAATACGAGCAGAAGCAGCGCGAGTATGAAGCCCATTATATGAACAACCATGGCAGCAACAACAACAATGGCGGCAACAATAACAACACCAACACCACTTCGGAGGCTGACGACGAGGGCAATGATGACACCGACAGCGATAGATATTTTACCCATGTGCGCACTTCATCTTCGGCGACATTAAAACGAACTCCCTCGACAATTACCGTTGTGGAGAAACAGCAACAACAACAGCAACAGCAGCAGCAGCAACAACAGCAGCAACAACAGCAGCAACAACAACAGCAGCAAGAACAGCAGCGACGAACACAACAGAAGCAACAACAACACACACCCAATGCTCACTCCATGTCAAATAATGAAGACGACATGAATCTAACGATCGATAGCCTCTCGCTGGGCAATGACAGCATACCGTCGAGCAGCACTAGATCCCAGTATATGCCACCGCCCATGGCACCAGTTCAAGGCATGTGGAGTAAGCGAGCCGCCAGCAATTAGTCACTAGTCTATTCTATTAACCACTTCTCTTATTATTAGATACGCATAATGCTACCAACACTTGGCATTCGCAGCCTGGCTACTTGCCAGCAACGCCAACAGGTGTTCCAGCTGCACCGGGGGTCGCTGCCTCCTCGCAGGCCTCGAGTGTTAATCAAACGCCAGACGCTGTTCTCTTGCAGCAGTTCATGCAGACCCAGCAGATGCTCATCAACTCGGTCTGTCAGTGCAATCAGACATTGTGGCATCAGCAGCGTGAAATTGACAGTCTCAACAGTCAGATACATTCGGTGAGAGTAAAGCTTAACTAATGCAACCATTCATTAGCCAGATAGCGCAGATTCAAATGTTCTTCATATATAACATACAATTTATGGTGATTCTATTTTAAACTTGCTTTTACTTTTCATTTAAACAGTTGCAGGAACGTTTGAACGCATCGTGCCAGGAGCACGCCTATAGCCTGCGCTCAGAGTCTGTTCCGCCAATCGCTGGGGGTTTGGCACCCAACAATCTGTGCCTGGGCGCCAGCGCTCGCGCCCAGTCGGAGCAGCTATACAATTTCGGCTCCTCGCATCAGAGCGCCTTTAGCAACTATCAGCGCAGCAGTCATCGCAACAATATCTACAGCAGCAACGATCCTCATCAGGCGCAGACCTATTTGAACAATGCGGCGCCACCGCCACCACCGCCGCCGCCGCCAACGCACTATAACAACGAGACGCCGCTGTCGCCGCCCTCGTATCGCGCCAGTCCGGGGCCCATATTCATGAATCATCACAACAATACCATACACCAGAATAACGCCAATTTGCGCACTCAGAACCAGCACGCGAACAATTTGCATTCGCTGCCAGAGGATGCGGTGCCGCCACCCACTCTGAACAATCAGGTGCCACCGGGCAATCGGGCCAACAACTATTGGGATAACTTCCGAAGGTAAAGCGCCATACAAAACACATATTTTATGTGGTGTGGGGTTCTTTCGTACGGATTAGGCAGTTATTTATTTAATTTTTGATTGATTGATTTCTGAGACCTGGGGGAACCAAATAGCTGTTAATTTAAAATCTTTGCCAAAGTAATAAACACAAATATATAGAACGAAGTGCTACGACAAAACTAATACGAATAATTTTGATTTATTATTATTTTTAACTAAATTTCCGACAATATGCGCCATAAGTAAGTAGAAAGATGAAAACATTTACGAGAATTATAATTAATTATATTTGAAATGCGTTTCAACTGAGTTAAACTAATTCTATTAACTTAGGTTTAATTTAAATTTTTTATTTTCGAATGACTAAATTCTTTTCATTAATCCTAGCTGCCTATTAAATTGATAAGTAATTGATTGGTATACGTTCTATAACATAAATTTTTTATTTTTTAAATTATATATGGAGTATTGCTAATTGGAATAGACTTGTTAATTATAAAATACTAAAATATTAGATTATTAATCTGTTTTGCACATCAAATACTTTTGATTTTCATGCTCGCTTTTATTAACCCATTAATATTTGTGCGCTTTGCAGCTATACACGCCAGAATCTGCTATCTAACAAAAGCAACGAGGAACTCAATGTGGAGCATCAATATCGTCAAATACTGCGCCAGCGCCAGCGTCCCAGCTATTTTCAGACGCATCTGCCGCACACCGCACGCGGCTCTGCAAGCAGCATATTACTGCAGCAACAGCAGCAGCAACAACAGCAGCAGCAGCAACAGGCTCAGACACATCGTCACTTTTATGAGGCAACACCACAGCAACAGCAACAACAGCAGCAGCCACAGCAGCAGCAGCAGCAGCAACATTTGCTCAACGGCAACAATAGCAACAATTTGAACAACAGCAGCAGCAGCAATCACGATTGGCGCAATAATGCCCATGGGGAGGAGGAGGACGTGGAGGATGATGATAATAATGATTCCTCAATATTTGGCAGCAGCGGAGGCAGACGTCGCAATCGCCGTCGTCCAATGCCAACGCTGCGAAACGAAGAGACTTCGCTGCAGGAGCTAACGGCCGGATCATCCAATTTCTTCAACATGAATGTGAACAGCCCGCTGTATCAGCGCAACAAGGTGCCGGCTAAGCCGACCACGTCAGCGGTGTCTCTAACGCCACTGCAGCAGCGCCATCTGCGCTTCGATTTTGAGCTGCCTGCTCAATACATGGACTATGATTTACCGGAGCCACCGGCAATGCAAGCTCCGCCAGCTGCTCCCGTGTACAATGTGACAGCACAAGAGTCTGTGGTGCCAGATGAATCTAACGCAATGCTGGAACACGGAACAGAGGAGACTGCTTCAGAGGAACTGAATCGCAATTTGCTAGTGAATGCATTGAAGAATGATAAGTTTACCACAAAGTTCTACGAATCGATCAAGGAGGATGTGTACAGAAGACTTGAAACTCTCTTTGAGCAGCAGCAACAACAACAGCAACAGTTGCAACAGCAGCTAGGCGAACAGCAACTGTACAACGAAGTGCACAGCCTGCGCAAGACGCTCAACCAGGGACAGGCACCCAGTGCCCCGCCGGCCGAGAATGCTGCTGCACAGGAGTCTACAGAGGCCACGGAGAGTGGCACTGAATCGCCGCAGGCTCAATCTCTCAGCGATCAGCCAGAGGATGACAATAGTCTACCAATGCAGATAATGCCAACGGCAGCTGCAGGGGCGACTGCAACTGCAACAGCATCTGCATCTGCAGGAGCAGAAGCCGCATCAGTGGCAGAATACTCTGAGGCAGCTGGCATTGCTTCTGCACCCTTGGACAGCGATGATGTAAGTAGCCAAAGCTAATGCACTGCTTCAGCTGCTCATAGCTCATGCCTTTTTTTTTAAAGCAAATCATTGAGGTGGTCATTGAACGGCCCGCCACGCCTCCATCGGCTAACCTTGACCTATCGCCCGATCACGAGCTTATTGAGTACATAATCAAACGCATACGCAACCAGACGCATAACAACACAATCATCAACGATTCGCTGCTGGCTGAGGTCTCCAAGCTGACGGCAAATGCGGCACAAAACTCGGCTGCCAGCTGGACACCAAATGCCGTCTCGCCGCTCATTTCGCCCAAACGCTTTTATGCTAAGATTAAGAAGATGGATATGCCAAGACAACGCGACGAGTTCTTGCTTTGGTATCGCACATACCTAGAGCAGCTTTTTGTGGTGGAGCAGTCAGGCGACACCGCCAGCATGGCTAGTTCGAAAAATAAGGAGCCGAAGGCTCCGTCCAAGAAGCAGGTCAATAAGCGCGTGCGTGCTCAGTCGAATTCGCAGGACTCCAACAATGATGCCGACCTGGCCGAGGCAGATCAGAAAAAGGTTACACTGAACGGGGGCGATACAGAGTGCGAGAACAATGAGAATCCGGAGGAGGAGGCCAGCGCGGCGGCAGCTCAAGAAACTCAGAATATCAGTTTAGATTAAATCAAGTAAAATTAGTTAGCTATTAGATTACTAGGGGACCCACCCAGTCAACATTCCCAACCTATCCATACATACATACATATATGCAATTATATAATCATATATACATATTCCATATTCCATATGACGTCACCCATATACACTAACAAAATTAGTTACTAGCCGCTATGGGCGGCCCATTTTCGACTTTGTTTTTATTTTGTATTAAATTATAAATGTACACCTAAAATACAAGCGAATTTGTTCTGAGAGCAACATCATTAGCTGTGGCTGCTGGAAGGATGTAATCCTAAGAGAAACTAACCTCAGCCTTTGGGTTTTCTTTTTTATTTAATTGGCTTACAAATGTAACAAACAATTTTGTTTTATAGATTATGAATGAACACATATTTCTTGTTATTTATTTACATCTGATTGGCTAGTTAGCTGTTCCATCATGCGATAGTAACAATAGCGACTGTCGTAGTCCATGTCGTACCAAAAGTTGATGGCGATGCATTTGTGACTCTGACGCACATGATGGAACCAGTAGTTGGGCAAATAGAGAACATCTCCCGCATGGACACGTACGCGTAACGGACGCGCCTTTCCGTACTGTGGATACCTGCCCAAGTCTGGAGCTAACGGATCAATGCTGATCCATTCCGTATGCTGAACTTCATCGTTCTCAATCAGAGGATCTATATAAAACTGGCCGCAGGACTTTCTCTTGTACACGCCTGTGGGATAAGTGCCACGAGGCACACAGCACAGTTGATGCGGAGGTAGCAATATGAAATCTTTGTACCCGGAAATGACACAGTAAAGATTTTCGTAGGGATCCTTGTGCATAGAGGTGATGGCTCGCTCGTCGCCCAACCAGAAGTTTACTGCATCCGGTTGCTTGTTAAAGCACTGCTGGGCGAAGTTCAAGTCCCTGGGCTCAATGTCATCAGCCAGCTCAGGGAAGTCAAGACTGAAATTGGAATTTTGCTTCTGAATGTAGTGCACAGCGCCCATTGGATCATCGAGACGCTCCAATAGTTCTGATAGAGGCATTTGCATTTCTAGAGGTAGAACGAAATACTCTTCGCCATCTTGAGTGGCTAGACCATCAGCATAGCCATTGGGTGTGACAGCCACATCCACAACTTTGTCATTTAGTGTAGTCTGCAAATACTCCGGCGTCCACTTCTGCACTGCAGGCCAATGGGCAACCGCCTGACGTATAACAACAGGTGCGTTCTTTGCATAGAAGTCACGTGCGAACTCCAAGGCAGTTGGCAGCTGCTCCAGTTCCGTTATTTGTCCACCAATGCATAGCTCTTGGGCTTCCTGAAGCAGCAGTTTTATTGCTGTCTCAATTTGATTTTGAGCCATGCCGATGGCATTCAGGTACAGATCGATAAAAGTTTGAATTCATCGATGAAAAACCAAGGTGTGTACATGGTATCGATTTCTATAAAAGGCAAATTATGTTCAGTATTTATATTCATTGCAGAGAAACTTTAAAAGACAAGAAGAGCCAGTAAAGCGAATTGAGAAAACTTATTTTTTTTTTAAATAAAAAACTAAGTAATCGAATGGGTGTCAGCACTTGATACAGAAAAAGCATCGATATGTACTTGTGGTCTGGTAGTCGATACTTTTTGTTCTGTATACAGCTGTTCTAGCGCAGACAGCCGAAAAAAAAACATGTTGCTTTTGTAAAATTGGAAAAAAGTGAAGAGTTCAATTAAAAACGTTGGCAAAATGCAGGAAGTTGGGGATGAAGTGTTCAACTGCATTGACGAGGCTAATGCCATCATAAACGACGTTAAAGCACACGTAGCAGAAATTGTAATATCTTCCAAACTGGTCAGCAGTGCCACGAAGATCTATCTGAACATTCGCACCATAGAGAGCGCAACCTGCTGCGTACAAGTGACTGGCCGAGGCTTCAAGATAGTCTCCTCGCAATATGACACTATCGACGAGGAGCCTGTGCTAGGCCCCGATGGGGAGCCTGAGGAGGAGGAGATCTTTGAAACACCCTACGCGCTGCTGGATAAGATTAGTCCACGTTATGTGGAATCCTTTGGCAACAAGCTCTGCCAGCAGCTGCGACAACTGCAGCAAATGCGCACTGAATTCCACGAAGAGGACGAGGAGGATGACGATGAGTAACTGACTGGGCCTCTTCGATGTAACAACTTCATACTGAGGCTGTACTCATTAAACACAAGATTTTAATGTTAGTTTATTTATGTATTTTATGTACTCGTAACCGTGAAAGTATTTCGGATCGTGTGACAACCCAAAATCGAACCACTTTAGACCTTTAAGCGCTTCAAGAATAAAGATTGTGATTGCAATTCCAAATCAGTCAATTTGCGTACCGTGGGCACCAACTGCTCCACATGATCCACATATCCAGTGCCTGTATTGAGATTCTTCTGGCCGTAGACCACCTTGCCGTCGAAATCGTTAACGGGCACTTCCAAGGACTTGTCCACCTGCTGAATGGTTATGTTCAGATGCTCCTCCACCTCGCCCAGCAGGTTGGGCTCATTGTACCAGATGCAACAGCCGCGCACATCAGTCAAATTGGTGTTGTGGCAGTTGCGTCCACGAGTCTTGCACCATTCGCCATGGTACCAGACCTTCTCCGGCACCGTAGACACCAGGCTGATGGCTAGGCCCATGCGCTCTGCACGACCAACGCGGCCAATGCGATGCACATAGTTGCATTTGTCATCCGGTAGCGTTATATTGATCACTGCATGGAAAAGGACGTGATATAGATTCTTATGTATATATATATATATATATATGTATATCTTTACTGAATGGTAATCCTGTGATGTCCAGTCCACGTGCAGCCACGTCTGTGCATATGAGAAACTTGACCTGCTGGCGCTTGAACGACTCCAGGTTCTGTTTGCGTTCCTGCGGCTTGCGATCGCCATGCAAGCAGACGCAGGAGTAGCGCTGCCCGCCACGCAGGCGCAGATATTGCTCCAAGTTGTCGCAGTCCTGCTTGGTGCGACAGAAGATGATGGCGCGGTCCATTTTGTGCTGGTCAATGGCCCGGATGCAGTATTCACCCTTGAGCAGCTTCACTGCCTGGGAGAGGGTCTCTGGGGAAAGATTAGTGGGATGGATATTGTCGTGATCGTGCACGCCATCAGTGCGTATCGACTGGCGAAGTTGCTGCCAGCTGGTGTCTATCTTTGGGTCGACCATGCACACCACATGGTGCACAGTCTCCGGCACTGCATCCTCGCCCTTCAGATCCACCCAGGTGGGAAAGTGCATCAAGCGCTCGGCCATCTTCTTTACCTCAAAGGCATGCAAGGTGGCGGAGCAGACGATCATCTGCAGGCGACAGCCATCGCTGGTGATTTTCGGTATTTGCTTGTGCAGCCGCTCAATTAGATCCGTGTAACCTTGCTTAAGCAAGGCATCCGCCTCGTCCAGGACGAAGAAGCGACAGTGCGTGAGCTGTACGAAGCCACTGTTGATGAGCTCCTCCAGGCGACCTGGAGTGCCCACCACAATGTGTATTCCCTTCTGCAGTTCCGCTTTCTGCTCCTCCAGACGCACGCCCCCAATCAGCAGCAGCGGACGCACCTCGGGATCGGTCACATAACGCTTCAGTTTCTCAATTTGATTGTAAGTCTGCTCCGCCAGCTCGCGGCTCGGCTCAATGATTATGGCTTGAGGTGCATTGGGTGCCGGCTTGCTAGCCGCAGAGTTGGCTGCGGGGCTGGCCAAAGGATTAGGTGCGCTGTGGTCAGGACCTGCTTGACACACAGCCACGTATCCGTTGCCCGGCGGATACTTAAAATCCGTTTTGCCAAAGTTAAATAGCATCTCGGCATTCTTCAGAACAACAGCTGGATAAAAGGTGTCATTGCGTAGATTCTCGGGTATTTTAAAAGCCACTCCCAATGCAACGCCGTTCTTGGTGAAGCTCACTTCCAGCCGCTGCAGGTCCAGCATACAGCCCACCACATCTGCCTTGCCGTAAGCCCCGCCATAGTCGTCAAATTGACGATTGTTGGACTTTTTGCCCGTGCCGCCAAAGCCGAAGCCGTAGCGACAAGTGCCCAGATCTAAGTTGGCCATTTGTGTGGACCAGCCCACACGGCACAAGCCCTCATCGGTGACTGTTGCCTCGTAGTAGAATTTGGCCTTGCCATAGACCCCGGTGGTGGCTCGACATCCGTGCCATTCCTTAAACTCACGCGCCTGGCAACGCAGGCCGTCCGGAGTCACGGCTAATGCATTGTTACGGTCGAAAAACGACATTGTCCAAGGTGCCACAGCTCCGGCGGCGCCTTTACTTTTAGTCGACTTTCCCGACTGCAAATCGCGAATCGTTTCCCACACAATTTGCAGAATAGGCAAGCAGAAGGCGCCCGTTTTGCCGGAGCCCGTTTCGGCTGCCATTAAGACATCGCCTCCGCCGAGTATGAGTGGAATCGCCTCTGCCTGCACATCCGTTGGCAAGCTAATTAAAGGGCATTTGTAGAACAATTAATTTAAATTTGATTACATTTACACTTACGTCCAGTCTAATTCGTCGGTTGCTTTACCCAGCTCTGGCAGCACACCAAACTCTGCAAGGGAATTAATTTGGTTATTTGAATAAATAAAAAAATAAATAAAAGTAATTGTATTTCTTCCTTGACTTACCTTCAAATGCAGTCATGGCTTTTATTCACTTAAAAATTGTTTTTTTTTTCAATTTTGCAGTTCATACACCGGTTACAATATTTGCACTGAAGTACTCAACTGCTGTTCACCATGTACTCACTTTAGCTGGATACGCAGGTTTTTCGACAGCAATAGCAAGGCAAGCTTCAATCGGTATTTATTTTCAAGCAAACGGAATAATTGAAATAAATACTTTGTAATTAGATTCAATTATATTAAATGTATTTGTTTACTATTTTGCATACAGGATTTCGCTCAAGCAAAATCTGGTAAAAAATGCGTGTGCAATCGCATACTAGCCTTAACAAGCTGCCAGCCTTTCAGATGTTTACAAAGACGGAATTGGAGTGTTGCAAAACGAGTTAAATCACAGCTGTTGAACTGATGTCGTTATGCATCACTTATATTTGTATACGCGTAAATTGTAGTGATTTTTTTATTAAATTATGGCAAGTGTTTTTTTAAAGTGCTAATTAGTCATTAGAGATGTAAATTTTGGCGTTTAACTTATTATTACCTAAAGTGTAAGTGTTTAACAGCCTTAAATTGATTGATATTTGTACAAGCAATGGCTTTTTCAGCAATTTGCTCGCTGGAGAGAGAATGTACTTTCCATTGGGCTGGCCAAAGCGCGTCTGCCTGGCGCTCCCTGGCGAAACGACTCACATAAATCACATTAGTTGTGATGCTGTTAAAATACTCGTCGCGGCCGTTGGCTCGGATTTTCTGGGCATTTGGTATGCGAACCCGCTGTTGCCCATTGCCTATTATCGCCGCACCGTCGAATCTCTGCAGGAGTTTGGCAACAATCAATTGATCATATGGAAGCCCGACTCCAGACAGTTGGCCGTGCTAACGGATGCCGGTGCCTTGTTGTTATATCAACTGGACTTCGACGCCAATGGCAGTGGAATATTGATGCAGGTGGATCCGCCTGCAATGAGTCTGAAAAGAGATTCAGCCGAGCTGTTCATCAAGGAGAACATTCCCCGTCTGAGTCTGCGCGAAGTGCGCTGCTTAAGGCTGGACGTCGTCATCTCCACTGTCTGCTGCATCAGTCTCAGTGAGCTGCTCCTGGCTACGGAAACATGTGAACTGCTCCGATTGCAGTGGTCACAACTCGAAACGGTTTCCGAAGACCTGAAGCCGTTGGCTGTTATCAAACTGCGTGACATTCCCTTCTACGTGCAGCAACAGCAGCAACAGCCCGCTAAATATTTGCCAGCTATGGGCAACTCGGCATTTGTGGCCAGCCTGGAGTATTCGCCCTTCATTGGCGGCTGTGCTGCTGTCTTCAGCGATCAGCGTGCGGCCTTCCTCATAGCCGATCATCTGCGCTTCGAAACGGCGCACATGCACGGATGTTGGGTGCCAGATGTGCTGGATGCGAGCGTTTGCAGCGTCAATCACAAGTTTCGACTGCTCGCCTACGGCCAGCAGAGCTCGGCTGTGGCCGTGTATGCCATAGACGACGCCACAGCTGGCCTGGAGTATTCGCACAGGCTCGTTTTGACGGAGAATGTGCCGCCTGGCAGCTTGGGCGCTGTTAACGAGCTTAAGTGGAGTCCCGATGGTTGTGTGCTCGCCGTGAGCTGGGAAAACGGTGGACTGTCGCTGTGGAGCACCTTTGGAGCGCTGCTGATGTCCACCCTAAGCTGGGACTTTGGACTGCATGTGGATTTGGTTAAGCAGAATCCCCTGCAGCTGCGTCGCCTCGAGTGGTCCACCGAGGGCTATCAGCTATTTATGACCACACGAGATGAGAAGAACAATGTCCTGCAGCTGCAGTTCGTGAAGAGCGCTCTGAGCATGAATCCCTGCATGACCGCCCACTCGCACATCCTGCTGCAAGGCGACGATTGCTTGTACATCAATCAGGGCGACAATCTGGAGCTGACTTACGGCAATGCCAAATGTACATTCCCCAGCAGCACCACCGCTGGCCAAAACGACGATTGCCTGGAGCTGAAGCAAAGCCCCAACATGGGCAGCATTCTGACCGAGAGCAAATACTGGACCCTGCTGCAGCTGCCGCTCAATTACGCGGCCACCAATTGGCCCATTCGCTATGCAGCCATCGATGCTGCCGGCTTGCATCTGGCTGTGGCAGGACGCACTGGCCTGGCCCACTACGCGATGCTCAGCAAGAAGTGGAAGCTGTTCGGCAACGAGTCGCAGGAGAAGGACTTCGTAGTCTCTGGCGGCTTGCTCTGGTGGCGGGGCTTCATTGTCATGGGCTGCTATTCTCTGCTGGATCGCACAGATGAGCTGCGCTGCTATCCAGCCGAGTGTAAGCTGGATAATCAGTTTGGACATAAGCTACAGGTGCGCGCCCCTGTCATCAGCTTGAATTCATTCAGAGACCAACTGATTGTGCTCACAGCGGATGGCATCGTCAGCCTGTTCCACATGCACCGGCAGTCGGCGTACATCATCAACATCGATTGCGCCTACGAGCTGGACGTGAAGAGCATTTGCATACATCCCGCTTGCATTGTGAGTCTCACGGTTACGAATCTGCGGAACGAGCTGAAGCCCCAGCAGCAGCAGGCGGAGGCGGAGACGATTGTGGTGAATGTCTGTGGACGCGTGCTGATGATCCAAAGGGACGAGGCCACACAGCAGGTGCCCAATACATTGCTGGCCACCTGCCTGGCCAGCTGCGTGGAATGCTTCTGGCTCTCCCACAATTTGGAGCACTGCGCCATGCGGGACTGCCTCTGGCTCTACTCCGGAGCGCATGGCATGCGCGTCTGGCTGCCCATACTGCAGCAGAGATCGGAGCAGAGCGGGGCACAGCGGCTGCACAGCTTCATGTCCAAGCGCATCATGCTCAGCTTTCCCCTGAAGCTCTATCCACTCGTCATCCTCTTCGACAACGTCATTGTGCTGGGCGTGGAGAACGAGAGCACGCTCTATACGAATGAGCCGAACTCACACTTCGCTCTCCCTTTTGCTCTGATGGAGCGCAAGTCGCAGGTGTATTTGCATAAGGTGCTCAGGCAGTTGATCAAACGCAACCTGGGCTACTCGGCCTGGGAGATTGCGCAATCTTGTCGGAGTTTGCCTTACTTTCCGCATGCCTTGGAGCTGCTGCTGCACGAGGTGCTGGAGGAGGAGGCCAGCAGCAAGCAGCCCATACCCGATGCACAGTTGCCCAGCATCTTGGACTTCATTCGCGAGTTTCCCGTCTATCTACAGACGATCGTGCAGTGCGCGCGCAAAACTGAAATCGCGCTCTGGCCCTATCTGTTCAGCATGGCGGGCAAGCCGAAAGAGCTGTTCCATCTCTGCCTGCAGGCGGAGCAGCTGGAGACGGCGGCCAGCTACCTAATCATCATACAGAATCTGGAGCCCTCCTCTGTGAGCAAGCAGCACGCGAACATGCTCCTGGATATCGCATTGAATCAGCGCAAGTGGGAGCTGGCCAAGGATCTGATACGCTTCCTCAAAGCCATAGATCCCAATGAGATTGATTCGCCGCGCTGCTCCATGGTGTTGAATGTGAAAATCGCACCGCCTCAGCCACAGACGCAGGCGCAAGTGAATCCCAATGCGGATGCCTTCAACCTGGTGCTGGGACCCATTGCGACGCGGGAGCGCAGCTACTCGACCACCGTCACCAGCAACTTGCCCAAGGACAACAAGCAGCAGAGCGTGGCCGCATCTGTGGAGCGCAGCGAGGCGCCTAGCGCCGGCAGCAATGCAGGCGGTGCCACTGTGGTGCGTCGTCGTTCCACCAAGGAGCGCCAGCAGCGTGAAATCTTCTGCATCGATTTGATACTTCAGCGCCATGCGCGACAGCTGCTGCAGCATCACAAGCTGCTGGACCTGGGCTACATGTGCGCCTACCTGGACTTCCATGTGGTCAGCTGGCTAACGCAGGAGTCAACAGGAGCGGCCCGGCTGGATAATATAGCAGCGGCACTGCAAGCCTTGCACGCGGAGCTGCAGCTGCCCAGTCCGTTTCCAGCCGCAGGACGCGATGACTTCGCTCAGTTGCGTGGCACGTTGCCCCGGCCGGGAGCAGCAGGAGGTTCGTCGTCGCAGACGTCAGAGTCGGGCTACTTTAGTTTGGCTGCGCAGCTGGAATCGCCGCAGCTGCAGCCCAGCATTAAGGAGGAGGAGGAGCTGCAGCCCAGCTCGCTGCCAATCTTGAAGAACCGCTCCAATTCGCAGTTGTCCTTCGATAACTTCCGCTATCGACGACTCTACTCGTTGCCCGCCTCGGAGGAGGACAACAGCGAAATTGTAGCAAGCTATCTGAACGATAAGCTGGCGATCAAGCTGCGCTACCTGCTGCAGCTGTTCATCGAGGCCAACTGCACGGACTATGCCCTGATGCTCTCCATACTGCTGCAAGACGCGGCCTCCATTTCGCGCATCGTCAATGTGGTCATTCGCAGCGAGTCCGTGGGCGCCTGCAGGCGCATAGAGGCGGCCCTCAAGCAGCTCAGTCAGTGCATATTCGACAACGGGAGCTCCATGTATCGCGGCTTTGTGATGACCCTGCAGCCGCATATCTATCTGCTGGAGCAGTACATTCAGTCGCTGGGCGAGACGCCCGCGATGCACGACGGCATAGACGACAGCAACGAGCTGAGCGCCGATGGAGCGTCCGGATTAGAGAACGATGCTTTGGATGGAACCAACAATAATTTTGTGCCAAAAGGTCAGCAGCTGCCAAATGGTATTCAGCGAGCGTCGGAGCAGCGGCTGACGCGTCATGCCAGTCTCGAATCCAAGTCGAAAACCAATGGCAACCCGACGAATCCTTCCTCCACGCAATCCACACCCACACAGCAGCTGCAGCGCCGCGGCAGTCGAGAGGCTGCGCGGGACGGCTGCGGGATCATGTAAGGGCTACGTGCATCAAGAAATTGGAAATAGCATACTCAGTGCATGTACGTAATATACACGATTTTTGTCATTTATGTTTATTTTTTCGTTTTGCTGTATATTGCATATATATAAACATATATATATATGGTAATTGTTGAAAGATTTGTTAACTGTTAACCCAACTCAATGGAACACACAACGAAGCGAACATCGTTGAAAGCAAATTAAAATTTGTATTAAGAGATACGTAAATGTAATTATTCATAAATTAATAGATGAAATTTGCTGCAATATTTGTTAATTTAAAATTTACAAGATTCTATACATAAATATACAGGATAAATATATTTTTACCAATAAGTCCGTCAAATGCATTTTATTCTGCAAGAGAAATTCGTTGAGCAGTTGCACTGCTTGCTAAATGAAAGGCTCAAAATGAACTGCTTGCCGTTCGAGTGTGAATGTCGTAATGAGGTACGTATTAAATGATCGAATCTATACGTATTATCCTCCTAACCGCCTAATATAAGCCTTTCTTATCCTATATATTTCAAATCTCTTAAATATATTATTGCATCTTCTTTGCATTCCTGATTGCTAAACAGTTGTTTTTTATGCCAATATAATATAATATAAGTTAAAATATGCGTAAACTTATTTTTGCGTAAAATTATTTTGCGAAAACAAAGTTTTCAAAGTAAAAAAATTGGTACATATCATACTTACATATACACAAGATAAATTTAAATAAAAATTATTGGTATATATTGTTATATATTTTTTAAATTTATAAATAAATAACAAATTCTGGTTTCAAGTATTAACTTATCTGTAAATAGGCAACTGGCGAATCCTAAAGCGGGGGTTCCTTATAAGGGAGATGTATGTCTGTTCCTCTTCAACTCGGTTCAGAATAAAGTAACTTGCGGGCTTCACCTTAGTTGAGCTCAACTTGGTTGTATAAAATTCGATATAATACTGATTTATTTTCTTTTTATTCCGAGCAGCAGGAGAGCAACGAGTAAAAAACTCCCGCTCTCATCATTTCAACTGCTTCTGTTTACAGTAGTAAAGCTTATAATTACATTTCAATGAATTTACCATTTAATTGACTTAACAGTTGTAAACCAATTACATTTTTTAAGTCCGACTTCAAACTAAGCTTTTTTGTTGTTTTGTTTTCATAGTTGCTTGAGTTTAAATAATTTGTCTATATTTTTACAGAGAATGCCGATCAATATTTACGTAAATTGTATGTTCAATTTATATTTCACACCGCTTGCGCAAACAGCCAGACAGCAGAATGGTTTGCGCAAGCCGTCTGCTCAGCGTCTATCAAGCTTAACGCAGAATGGCCACCCTGCAATAACTATTGCACACACACACATAATCAAACATATGCACACACAGTCACTCCACACACTCACACACATGCACACCGACAGCAGCCAATCGAGCACATGTGACTTTTCGGCACTCTTTTGGGCCGTAACTCGTGGCTGCTGTAAAAGTTAATCACTGTGACTGATTCATTACGTGGGCTGCTTGATTTGGCGGTGAAGAAGGCGACTTTGTGTGCAGGTGGATAGTTTTAGTTGGCAATGTCGCCCGTGTGCCTTGTTCCTTCTCGTCCCCGTTGTGCAGTTGCACTCGTCAAGTTTGTGCTACGTAATTCGCACAATTGCAAACTTCGACGCTGCGACGCTGTTTGTCGGATTCACTGACATTAACAACGGCAGAGGGAACGAGTCAAGGTGATAGTGAGCGAGAGTGAGAGAGACAGCGTCGCCTGCTTACAATAAAATCGTAAACGTAAGTGCTTACAAAACGTAATCACTGTAATGTTACGACGCGACAGCAACGGTAACGAGCAGGCGGCAGCTAACGTCATGGAACTTTTCAGCTGCTCTCAAACGTCAAAGCCCCTGGGGCGCAGTACAAACACACAAGCAGTGCAGGATTGTGTATGTATGTGTGTGTGTGTGTGTGTATCAATTTGTGTTAGTTGTAAAGCAACAACGCAGAAATTCGTGTATTTCGCATCCGTTGTCGTCGACAACAACAGAGCCGACTTTCGTTTTGTTGTAGTTGTAAAAATAACTATTGACGCTTCAGTGAAGAGGCAGCCAAAAGTTATAGAAGTATGTCTCTCTTTGTGTGTGTGTGTGTGTGTGTGTGTGGCTCTGTGTGTGTGTGTGTGTGCGTGTATAAATAAAGCATCAACACCAGGCACATTGCAGCAGGAAGTCGTCGCCGTCAAGTGCGCGGTCTGCAGAAATTGTTAAAAACTTTTACAAATTCTTTATAGTGCGGGCAACAGGAGCAATACAACAACAATAACAACTGCAATAATGGCAACTACAACAGGAAGCTGTGGGTGGATGCCGCAGACAACAAAACCACCGACCGACAGCAACAACATCATCAACAACAACAGCAACAACAACAACATTGCAGTGTAATCAACAACACCACATGCGACGGCCGTTGGCAGCCAGCGCCCAGAAAGGCTGCAGCTAAGTTCCTGGCAAACCACTCAAGGGTTAAGCAGCATGCCGCATCCTCAGACTTTTCTCCATTGTTGTTGTTGTTGCTGTTGCTGTTGCTGTTGCTGTTGCTGTTGCTGTTGCTGTTGGCCATTGCAATGTGTATAGTTGTAGGTGTAGCTGTAACGAGTTTCCCAAAATATTTGAGCGCTGCGGTGCCTGATGAATTTCGAGTTGCCTTGGTGATTTTGATGAATGCCTTCAATATCTGTGCGCGCATATCGTATGTTATATGCACGCATGTATGACATGTTTGCAGGCATGCATGCATGCATGCATGTGTGTGTGTGTGTGTGTGTGTGTCTATCTTGCACAAAGCTGATCCTGAGTAATATTGCAGCTGCGAGCTTAGCCATATTGGAGGGCTTTGTGTGTGTGGCGCATATGAATGCCATGTAAACTTGTGGCTGTAATAAAATTCCTGAGTTTTGTGCAAATAATGCAATTGCGGCAACTGGATGATAGTTGGAAACATTCAAGCGGCTTACATACCATATCGGAATTGATGTCGATCGACTTATATATATATGTATACATATATATGTGTATATGTATATGTTTATATGTATGTATAAGTTAAAACTGCCAGCTGTAAGGGAACTGACATATAATACCCACATATGTACACTTCGCTCGCATCATAAGGGCGGAGTTTATTTGGCATCTCTCGAGCATTTACGACATCCAAATTGTGAACTGCTGACACCTCATCTTATGTCCCACACGATCGACGCAACTACTTAAATTCACTGATCAAAGGCTACACCACGGATTTTAGCTGACGGTGAACTTTATCGCCTTACGCATCATGACTTTGACTGAATTTAATGACACAGTCCAGATTTTCCAGCAGATGCTCCAGTACACAATTTCCCTGTCAATTATATTTATATTTAAATCTGTATTTATAAATATATATACAATTTAAAAAGAAATATAATATCAGATTCAAGTCGTTCTGAATTATTCTCGAGGGGAGCGATTAATTTATGTATATCGATATGATTGAAAAAAAAAATTATATATTTATCCATATGTAGCAGAGTTGTCCATATTCGACGAACCCATTTAAGGTTACCCATATTCAACGGATCCATGTTTTTTTTTTTTTTTTTTTAATGAAAAACATAATTTTCTATTGTTTACGATAATAATAATTTTATTTGGTTCAAGTAGATTTAAATGTGATCTTTCAATATAAACATAATTGTGTTTTTTTTATTAAAAAAAAAAAAAAACATAAGTTCGTGGAATATAGGCAACCTCAGATGGGTCCGTCGAATACGGACAGCTCTGTACGCATCAGTGAGCAATATATCTATAGATAGTGTGAAAATAACTGTTAGTTCATTTAATATTACATGAAATAATTTGAGTTGTAAGTGATTACCACTGTAAAGAACAGCAGTTGAAGTTGAAGTTGCCAGAGCGGAAGCTCTCCCTAAAATCGCTCTCCCTATGATCGCTCCCCTTATGTTGGCTCTCCAACTGCGCCAGCTGCGTTTAATGCTCGAAGTTATGAAATAAAGCCAGTACTAAATTGAACTTGATTGAGTGAGCACGTACTTTCGTTGAAGACTCCAAGTTGCACTATATCATGGAACCAATTTATCCTGGACTGGAGCCTTGGGAAAGGACATCAACAATTAGAAAAAGATTAGCAAAATATTTAAATAGATAGAGAAGAGAGAAAGAGAGAAAGAGAGAAGGAGAGGGATAGAGAGAGAGAGAGAAAGAGAGAGAGAGAGAGAAAGAAAGAATGTGACTGAAAGAAACCCTTCTCAACATAATCTGTACATATATATAAACATATAAGATACCTATAGACATATATAAATTGCATTCATAAACTAGCAGACGTAAATACAAACACACGCATACATTCAAATCAACATACATACAGATAAACCCTTCTCTAACATTGCAAGTCAAATAATGTATTTATGAGAATCGCATAGACGGGCTCTATTGACTTTATTTACTTAAGTTCTTAAATTTCAGCTCATGTTTTAATCTTGGCAAATTTCAATACAAGATTACAATGTTTATAATTGTGTTGATTTGCAGAAGTCCCAAATAGATTGCATTTGTATAGGGCTCGCCTTGTTTATTTTGGCCAAAAAGTTTCGGGGGTCGCTGCAGTTGAGGGCGCTGCAGTTGCTGCTGCTGCTTCTGGTGCTGCTGCTGCTGCTGTTTGTTAGAATTTGATTTTGAAAGCAACAATTTCATTAGCATAGATTACGAGTCGTTCAGACAAAAGCAACAGACTTGCATGTCAAATGAACCCAGTGCGAGTGTAGCTGACTGCAAGTCCTTGTGCGCTCGCCCTTTCGACTGGGGCCAGCCAGGAGGACTCGGTAGCATTTTTGGTGTAAAAATTTCTAAATTGTACATTCATTGCATTTGCATTTTACAAGTAAATCCCCAACTGCCAATCTAATGTATGTTGCAGCACCGAACTTTGCACTCGCTGCGCTGTCCGACTGTCCGTCTGTCTTTCTGTCCGCCTCTCCATCTGTCTGTATGTCTATTTGTTTGTAGCCAGCGAAGCGTCTAACCATTCGTCCAGTTGCCAGAAGCTCAAAGTCCGGAGTCCCCTGTCCTGTAGTCCGGGCCCCTCTTTTGTGTAAAACATTGAAAACTCGGCTGTTTTTTCCCTTTTATTTTGCAACTTTGGTGCAACTTCAATTTTGAACCAACACGCAGCGGGGGCAATCCCAAAAAAAGAAAGAAGCAGTGGAAGGAATTGAACATAATAAAAGCTCAAAACGCAGCCGTAACAATCCCGGCACGACCCTACCGAAATAGCAGCGCCAGAAAACTTTGCCGAAAAATCACGGAATCAACTGCGCGGTGAGCGGCCGACACGAGACACGAGACACGAGACACGAGAGTCCATTGGCAACCGTTGGGTGCTGCAGCAGCAACTGCTTCAGCAGCGGCTGCTGCTCCTGCTGCTCCTCCTCCTGCTGCTCCTGCTGCTGCTGCTGTGTCTGCTACATCGTTAGTTGCATTGAAGTTTACCCTCGTGCTGGCACCCGGTGCTCCCCTGGTCACGAATTGCTTTTTGTGAGCATGAATAGATAAATACGCTCGACTCTACAGGCTGTGCAAGGTGTTGGTGGCGCTGCTGCCCTCCAGCCAGCCAGCCAGCTTGTCTGTGCGAAATTTGAAAACCACAAACTGTCTGCCATGTGGGTGGGCTGTCTAGCTTGTAGCTCGCAGCTCTCGGCTCGCAGCTCGGCTGGGTCAGTCCCAGCTGTCGAATTTTATTTATTTCGCTAAGGCCAAGAGCTCACAATAGAAACGTTAATGGCAATGCCGAGCCGGAGCCAGAGCAGGACCAGGAGCCCCAGCACGTGTGTGCGTGAGTGTGGATCGTAGCGTCAGTTACACAGCTTCCGTTTGCCTTGAGGCGTTGGGCAACTGACTAACATGCCTCGAACGACAGACCGAACAACCAACCCGCCAACCCACCAACCAGGCAACCCACCGACCCATCGACCACCTGGGCGCCAATCACAAAAGAATCGTCCAAGTTTTTCGTAGCATATGTGAAGTGTGTGTGTGCGGGCGGGCAAAGTTGTTGTTCTTTCGCCATGCGCTCCACTTGTGGGCTGAGTGTCATGTAAATGTTAATGCCCGTGCCCTATGCACCTTTGGCGTTCTCCATGCGCCCCATACGTCGCACCTCACGTTCATCTGCAACACCTCCTCCCCTCTTATCTCTCCCCTCTCGCCTCTTCCCAGCCAACTTCTAACAGCAACAGCTATAGCTACAGCTACAGCAACAGCATGCGGCCTCGTTGGTAGCGTTTTATCACGTGTCAGCAACAGCATCGGGCTTTGAGCTTATGTGACACGCCCCCATTGCAGAGGGTGTTAGAGATGGGTGCGTGATTGAAGTATCTTTGAATGATAAGATCTAGCAATTGTTATTTCCATAATGAATTCTGATGACTGATTAAGAGTAGTTCGGCTATCATTTATCTGACGATAAAGTATTTGTATACTTCTCCTTCTGTTAAGCGAAGAAGTTGCTTTTGAATAAACAAAAATTTGACATTTAGACACTATTAAATAGAAGAATACCTCGAGTGCTCTTTGTTAAAGATTATCAAATAGAAAGCGAAAAAATGAGCTCTTACTTTATATACAAAATATTTCCGTTGTTATTATTATAATTATTGAAATAAATTCATACTAGAGTTGCCCAGTCGAAGATCTGATGTTTAATAGTATGACATTGAGAACCAGGGACATATAAAAGGATATTAAGGCTCCTAGTGTGGGCGATATTATACAACTGCATGCAGCGAGGTATCTATAACGTCTTGGTGCTCACCCTAAAGAGCATTAGGGTGAGGTCTGGGTAGTGGCGTCTAATTACCCAGCCACAAAGGAGGAAACTCAAAAGGTGCCCAGTACAGAATCCCTCACTGTAATACTTTAATATTTTTTTTTCGGTATAGTAAATAATATACCTTTTCCATAATGTATGTAAATTATTAATTTATTAACAAATTCGATATATGTATTAGCTGTGATTATTTGAACTTACCCCTAAATGTTAAACTTGATTAAGTTGCCATTAGAACGAGTAGAAAACTTTTTTAATAAAATATACAAATTTGTTTTGTACGCTTGTGCTTCTGTTAAGAGAAGCTACTTAACAAACATTAACAATAACATTACCAAGGCAGACCTCAAAAACTAAAAATTTCGCAATGATTGATAAAAGGATAGAAGCATATTTGCTCATTAGAAAAAAAAACTTTAAATATTTTTAATGGAGCTTAGCTAATTTGTTTGTCCCTATTTCATCGTTAATCGCTTTAGCTTCAACTTCAGGCACTCACGCACGACTTTAGTGCTCACGAGCTCATGTCAACTTACATTTGTGTGCGAGTGTGTGTGTGCGGGTGTGTGTGTGTTGGCTGCACTGCTTGTCGAAGTTTCCATTGCCTACTTTTATGCGCTGGAAGTTTTCTTTGGCTGTCATCTGCTGACTGACCTCTTGAACCGATACATTAGCAAACCAAAATCAGAGACAGCAACTGAGCTGGGGGTGGGCGTGGACGCAAATAACGTAACGTAACGTAAAAGGGAACGTATTAGAAGGGAATAGCACGGAGTAGCAGCAGCAGCAGGAGTAGCAGGAGTAGCAGCAGCTCCTCCACCTATGATACCTTTTCTGTCATTGAGGTGCAAAGTTTACCTCATTAATTCATTAATCAATGTGTCTGCGCCTGTGCGTTTGTCTGCGTGTGTCAGATGCGTGCTGGAGGTGTACGTGTGTGTGTGTGTGTTGGGGGTGTGTGGGTGTTGGGCTATGAGCAGGAGCGTGTGTTTTGTTTTGGCACTTTTGGCGCGCAGCACCTGTAAATAATGGCCCTTTGTTCTACGCCTCAACGGAGGCGGGCAACGCTACTGCTGCCTCTGCTGCTGCTGAGCTTCCCGTTAGCCGCTTACGTTCCGTTGCACAGCAAAAACAAAGGCAGCGAGAGAGAGAGAGAGAGAGACAGAGAGAGAGAGAGCGCTCTGTGCTGAGTGCCCATTTTCAATGTGGACCCGGTCCGACGCATGACTCGACGGCTTTCTGGCCAAGAGAAATTCAATGAAGATTTATGTGTCGGCTTCAGTAGCGTTTCTTGCTTTTTGGGCCAGTTGCTTCCGCTTCGTTTTTTCGTCAATCACTCTCTTTGTGTCTGTGTGTGTGTGTGAGTGAGTGTGATTTTGTGTGTAGCTAGTTTCGAATTCGATTTCATGGCTTTTACACGCGCTTTGCAATTTATGCAATTCACTTCCGCGCAAGCCAAAAAGAACTAAAAAGCCATTTACGCAATACAACAAGCCAAAACTTAATTTCCTGCCGGCCCCTCTTCTTCTTTCCTCGCGCAAAGCCACTGCCAAGCTGATGACCCGCAACATATAGCACAGATCATTAAGTTTTCCCAGCTAAAAAGAAAGAATAACCAGCCAGCCAGCCAGGCAGCCCAGCTAAAGCAGCCAAAGCAGCCAGTTCAGCCAGATAAACTGCAATTGGGCTGCAACACCTGCAAACGGCTTAAGTTTTGCCAAGCTACAACAGTTATGGCCATAGCGGCCATAACAGTGTCGCCCTCGACCCCCAACTCCAGCTCCCAGCTCCCAGCTCCCAACTCCCACCCACTCCCACTCACTTAGCACAGGTAGCATATTTGCCCTGATGTTGTAATCCAAAAGATTTCGCCTTTATGCCAGTGCATGCAGTAAGTGCAATAACACTTAAGCAACATTGAATAAGCGCCAGATGGGCACAGCCGACAAATTAACCATGAAATGGGATTACCTGCGAATTAAGTCTTTAGTTTATAAATCTGAGGTAGACTGATGTACAGAAATATCTACAAGTTTCAATCCATTATTAAGAGAAAACAGATAATATAAACTGAGAAATTACACAGGTCAACAACAATTCTTAAAATTGATTAATTAAGTCAAATGTAAAAAAAAAATATTTCAATATACTTTTTTTTTAAATTAGATTCAGCTCATAAAATAACTTTACAGATTTAAAATGATTCTGATTTTTGCACGTACCTCTTAATTCTGGGTTTTTTTTGATAACATTCAAAATAATATTTATATATTTTGTTTATCTCTTTGTTTTTAATCTATTAGTTATGATATTTAAATTAAATTTGAAAAAGTACCTTATCAAATTTTCATTCTGAATACTATGAATAAAAAAAAAGTAATTTATACGCATTCAAATTGTTTTCAAAATATTGTGTTTTTCATTACATTTTGTTGTCCAACATAAAGTGCTCAGTTGCGCTGCTATTTTCATGAACACAGATATAGATGGCCTAGCAATATGTAGACTTTGCCTTTATCCTGTTGTTATCTTTAGATGAAAGTAAGTATAAAGATTTACATAGATGATTAGGAAAGATGTGAAAAAAAATGCTTTAACCAAGTTTTGCGTAGAGCATTGTGGATAAAATGATTTAAAAACGAAATAACAGCTTAAGTGTGAGCGTTGATTCAAATCGTACTTAACTCTATTTTTGTACAGCCTTGAGCAATTTGAATATCTTCACTATCATATCATTGTTTAGTTTTATATTATTCATTAACTTATCTATCAACACATCATGCATACGTTGACATATATGTATGTATTCCTGAAATTGAAATTCTTGTCGCCTGTCACCTATAGCAAACAGCTTTGGGTAAATCAACTGTGTATCTCTCTGTGTGTGTGTGTTACTTAAAATCATTTATTGCAGAATTATGCATATTTTTATTACACTCGAGTTGCATAAATTCAGGCATTATTGCACTTTACGACGAGCAGCTGCGTCCTCAGCTCTTCTGTCCCCGCATGGCCAAGAGTCGGTGCAAGTTTCAGGTGATTGCTGCTAACCACGCACCAATAAACACACACACAGACACACATGTACACACATGTATAGTCAGAGATGTGGCTGTAGCATGCACATGCATACATATGTGGCTCATCAGAAGATGACTTAGATTTTTGCATACCTTGACTTTCACACACACACACACACACACTCACACACATAGACACACTCTAGAGACATGTCATCCTGCTGGCCATCTTTGGTGTTATGCCTGCTGCGGCTGCTTCGTGTGCTCTTGCTCCTGCTCCTGCTGCTGCTGCTGCTCCTGCTCCTGCTGCTGCTGGTGCTGCACTTAAATGCCGCACATGTCTTGTGTCGAAAATTTCTGTCATTCAAACTGTTTTGCTAGCATCTCCCACATGGTCTGATGTTGGCTGTCGCTTTGAAATTTAGATTTTTATGACTCGAGTCGAGGCTGTTGGCAATGGCAGCGAGTGCTGAAATTGGCTTTGCAGCTCGACAGTTGCCATTTGTTCATTGCTCGTTGCTCGTTGCTCCAGTTGCCTATTAGAAATGCACAATTCAGCATTATTTGCGTTATAAACTGTTGAAATATGCTAAAATTTGGTGCTCCAGGTATCGGTCGTAAAAGGGTTTAATGGCCATAGAAATGCGAAACTTGTCAGCAGGTATTACATTTTTGCCGCCCTTCCACGCATTTATTTTTCGGCTTGGGGCCAAATTATTGAAATACTTTTAGGCGTTGTTTGCCTTCAGGGAGTCTCCATTTCTCTATCTCCTCATTTTTCCACCTTCCTTTCACATTTTTTTGGGTGTGTTTTGAAAATTAATAGGCCTTAGGTTGGCTGACGGAATTGCCACTCGAATTTGATGTGACAGCATTTTATTTATTTTTGTTGTTGTTTTTTGCTCTTTCTTTTTTATTGCATTGTCCTTTTGCCTTTTATGGCTAGTAGTTTACGAAAAATTCGTATCACGCTCTTTGGCTCAAATTATGCCAAGTGGCTGAGTAAGTTTCGATTGTTGAAGCTGAATTGGATATTACATTCGCATATCAATTTCCTGGCTGCCTTTATTGTTCGTCATTTCACTTAGGCGGATGAGATGCAAGACTTCAAAATGTGCTCTAAAAAAAACACAACTCTTTTGCTTGGGTCAAAGAGTCCAGTGTCAAAAGGATTCGGTCAGTTTTTTGTTTGTCCACTTTGAGATTCTCATAATGAAATTTGAATACGTTGAAGTGGAGCTGAGGTAGAGCAATTATACTGAATAGCATTGATACTGAGAGAAGACCAATAACTAAACGGGTTTTATATTGCATACCTTTCAGTTGGCGTCTAGAAGTGGAGCATTGGTTTGCAATCTAAAGTTTTCAATGACATTTTTATTTTTGGACTAATCGACATATTGCCGAAATTAACCCACTTCAGCTTCGATTGAGGGAAGATTCAATGGGCTATTTATATGCCATGTTTGACTGGCTGACGTCGAAGCTTAAGAGCAGCGATGTAGGCTATATTGATTTTGTGTAAGCGTATGTAAGGAGCAGAATGGGATGTGGCACAAGTATACAGTTACTTGATTAAGACAAGCTTAATCGATCGAGTCTGTTCCTCTGTCTGTCCTTATAGGGCTAGACAAACAGCGATAGTGGCTTCACTCGATGGTTTCGCACATCGATGGCTCCAACAAACGACTTAACGTCCAGGAAAAAATTATTTTCATTAAAATATAATTTCATAAAATAAAAAACTAATTTTATTAATTTGTCATAATTAATGAAATAATTAATAAAATAATTTTTAATAAAATAACTAAATTACCTAATTTTTAAAATTAATTAGGTACAAAAATATAATTAATAATTTGAATAAATAAAAAGTTCCTTCAGTTATCCTCTAAGTCAGACGGTATATCAGCATCAATCAAAATCCATCGATCTATCGCAAAAATGAATGTCCATCGATACTATCGATAGTGCCGTCGATGGTTTTATCTGCTTTACGTGCTTATGATTCGTAATTTATAAAAGTATAAGGGTTTTAATTTGAAATGTTTATTCCAGCATATCATACCCAGTATAAGTTTATTATTTCGATCAATCATCGCCTTTTTTTATTATTGATAATAATTTCTGTTTTCAGTTATGATAATTTAAATGTAGGAGAGTTCCTTCAAAAGTAAAAAAAGGTTTTTAAACATATATAATACAATATACATATAATATATAAAAATATTAATTTAAGGAGAAATTTCATTAAGAAAATGCATCTGGAACAAAAGTTTTTTCATATCAAACTTCCCATAGCAGAGCCCATAATACAGTCCAAGTGCAGCCGCTGCAAAAACAGCGCTGTAAGCGAAGCGTGTTCGTTTGTATGTGGGTGTACATATATGTGTGTGCATGTGTGTATGTTTATACATGTGTATTGTTTGCTATGTATGATGACAAATAGCGCTGGATAATAGGCGTTCCAGCTCAGCGCAGAGGTAACGGTGTCTGCTAGTTGCTCCTGATTAAAACGCAATTATTTTCTTAAAGCACACGTGCTTCTATTTTTATTAGATTTTATGCTTACCTAACTCATCTTATTTCTATTAAATTTTGTTGGTTTCTTCTATCTTGCAACAGCAACTAACAAACTTTATCACATACTTTAATGTCGTTCTATGTGATTCTCAACGCATCAAGCTATGCTTAATGACCTTGTTTATTTGTTGAAGCGCAAGTAAATGGTTTATTCATCTCTTTGCTCTCAAAACCTATTACTTAGCATTTCATATGCAATTCTGGTTGTTTTCCATTTCCATTTCCATTTCCTTTTCCCATCTCTTGCCCTCGCCTGTTTTTCCTTACATTATTTTTGTAACTGGTTGATTGCCATATTTTCGTATGTGTTGCTGTTGGGAATCGCATGTGCATTGCCAGCGCTTGGCTTTTATTCAAATCCTTGTTGGGCGAGTAATTGTCATTCTTTGTGGCCGTTTTGTGAGCTCAGCTCATTAAGCATACGCAGTGTTGGCAAATTGCCATGGAAATTCCTCCTGCTGCAGTGCTGCATCTCTCGCATTTGTCGTTCTGTGCACATAATTCAATTTAAAAAATCTGCAATTGAATGCCATTTAAAATAATTCTTAATGATCACACACAAGCAAAATTTTGCTACGCATGCAAAGCTCTCGGCACATTTATCACATTATATATCCCATCTTCCATCCCTCAGGCCCCGCCCTCCGCAACTTAAAATGTTGGCAAATTAAACGCTTTTTAATATTAATGTATTTTTTTTATAATTTTTTACTCATGCTTTTTATTTTGCAAATTTTTGTTGTTTTGTTGTTGTTGTTGTGTGTTTTCATTTTGCTGGGTTTCATATTTTTCACATTTTGTTTGAGGGATTTTTTGCTTTTTGTAATTTTTAATATATATATATATATATATATATACTATATATATAGTTGTTGTTGTTGTGTGCGTGTTGTTGTTGGTGTTGTTGTTGTTGTAACGTGAAATTCATTGAAAATAATTTATTATGCAAATTATTATAAATGCATCACTTGTAAAGTAATTTTCCCATAACTGACAACTGCACAAAACTTAAACTGATTTTAAACAGTGCAATGCAACCGCAACAAGCGCAACATTTAAATGGACAAACAGTCAAACAAACAAACAAACAAATAATTTCGCAGTCGTCCGCTCTCTCTCTCTCTCTCTTTCCCTCACTCTCGCTCCCTTTCTCTCACTCTCTTTAGCGAATAGTTTAAACAGTCTGGCCGAAAAGTTGACAAACTCTTTCATTCGTACCATAGTTATGCATTTTGTTTAAACGTGTTGACTTTGTTTAAGTGGCCATGAGACCAAATGTGGAAATGCATTTAAAAGTGGTTAATTAATATAAATTATATGAAAAGTTTCTAGCCAGCCAAATGGCACGTGGTGCATTCTGGTTGAATTTGCCAAAGCATTTTGTGGTCAGCACTCAGCTATGCAGCGAAAGTGCATATTTTCTAAAACTAATCAAAAAAGTAGCGCATTCCAAACACATTGAATTATGTTACTTAACAGAGTGTTAAGTTCTATTACTGACCATTAACAGCTGCTGCCAGAAATGATCGAAAACTGGGAAAATTAAATTTTATGTTCTCTATGGAGCTTAAGCACTGTTAGCTCTAATATAAAAACTCTTATACTCGTTAAGCAGCTGCTCAGTGATGTTCACAGTTAGTTTTAATGTCAAACGCAGAAATGCTTAAATGACTTAATCGAGTTATACGCTCTTCTAAATTATGTTAGTCTCTGCCAGAGTATAAGAACTGGGTCACTTGGCTTGTGCGTGGGACTTGTACAGCAGCTCTACTCTCTATCTCACTCTCTCTACCGCTCTCCCTCGCTCTGTTTCAGTTCCTGCACACCCCCCATTTGCTGCTCTTAGTTGGCACTGAACTTTTTCTCATATTGTTTGCTTTAAACTTTTGGCATTGTTTGCCAACCACGGCCCGTGCCGCCCATCCAGTTACGCCCACTTGGCACGCGCCTATATTTTTTCTTTTTTTTCTTTTTTACTGTTGTTGCTTAAATGCGGCATGTGTTTGCGCTTTAATTGAATATAAATGTAAATTAATGATGCAAAAATAATTTTGCTTCGAGGCTTTGCCGTTTTGTGCCTGGGAAAGCGGCTGCAGTTGTTGTTGCTGCTGTTTGTAAACATTTTCTGTACTTGCGTGTGTTTTCAGCGATTTCAGTTTCATTTAGCAGTTAGCAGTCATATATAATTAATTTGCATTTAACTAAATTTGCATAAATAAATAAGTACGCAATACATTTGCTTCGGTCGTTGAATGTTGCACGTTGCACGCTGCACGCTGCAAGTTGCAAGTTGAAAGACAATAAACATTGCCTTGTTATGGGCGTCAATTACACACCATTCACAATTGAACTTAACTACGTAGTTTTGTACAGCAGAATGAGTAAACAAGGTTTACAGTTATGTTAAGTGTATAAGAGTGAATGTCACGATATTCATATTGCTTACGTGTTGTTCTTATTGTTGTTGTTGTAGTTTTAAATAGAGCTTAGTATATTACAAAATGAGTCATTGGTAACTTAAAGTGATTTTAGTACCGGAACTTAGTTCACAATCAAACAATGCATTAGTTCACAATTGGTAAGCGGTATCAAAATAATGAGCCTGTCGCTTGTTTGGTTTATGTCTAAATGGCCGAATGCTTTGAACTGGCTGTAAGGGAACTTTAATTTGAAAGCAGGGACTAGATAAAAGAGAAGGGGCAGGAGGAGCAGGAGGAGGGGCCTGTTGAAATTGTGGTTAATGTGGTTGGGGTTTGATTGAGGGATTCTTTTGTGGTTGGCAAAATATAATTAATTATTAATATTAAAGGAGAGGTTATGTTAGTTTTAAACTGCGGTTAGGCGAACTAACCAAAGTAGGTTACAAGTTGGATGAGCATATTTGGAACATAGTTGAAGGCGCACAGCTGCTACAGTCAGTTCGCATTCGATACCATTGTTGTGTCTATCTTATGATCGAGTCTCTTATACGGTATTACGATTTACTTTAGTTTACGCTTTACTTTTTACTCTTTATTACTCTTTACCTTTTACTGTTTAGTTTTAGTTTTCTTTCTTAATGGGGTCTGTCGTTTTATTTATTTTTTGGTTGTTGCGCTATAAATAGTATTTATTTCTTAGGGTCTGCATTGATTCGGGCTGTTGAGTACTCTAATTGTGGGGATCATATATATGTATATATATAATGCATATGTCGAATATGTATTTGTATTACATTTCATGCAGGAGCTATACACAAACACTGATGCTTAGTTTAATGCTATGATGTATGTAACTATGCCGTTTGCCGTTTGTTTTTGCTTATTTGTTTGATTGATTGATTGATGTATGTATGTATGTAATGGTATGTATGTTCTTCTTCAGTTTCGTCTTTGTCTACTTTGTCGTCCTCTACTATGGCTAAAGACACTGCTACTACTATTTTCGTTTTGTTTTTTTTTTTTGTTTTTTTTTTTGGATTTCTCTCATTCATTATTCAATTTTTATTTATTTTCAGCTACTAACGACACATTTAAATATTTGCAACTGCTCTACTTTAAAATAGTTTTTAAGTTTATATCATCGTATCATATGCCAGTTTCTCACTTTCTCACTTTCTCACTTATCCTCACAATATATTACGCATTCGCACACCCTCCAGCCAAAAGGCTGCCCCCTAGCCCCTCAAAGTATGCTACACTCTTTACTCTAGACTCTTCCACTCAATTCTCAAAACTATTTGCTATCGTTCTATTTGTTTTAGTTTTTTTTTTTTGGTTTTCTTTTTGCTTTTTTTTTGTGTCATATTTCATTTTGTTATTAACCTATTTTCTTCATTTGTTTTTATTCAATATTGATAGCTATGCGTTTGCCTTTTATTGCTTTTACTTTAACTTGAAGGTTTATATATTTTTTGTTTAATATATATATATGTATGTATGTATACATATACATATATATGTATGTATATATATGTATGTATGTATATTTAAGTTTAGTTCTCTATTAGGCTTTATTTTTTTGGTTTTTGTTTGTATAGGGAGTTTTTTTTTGCGCTTTTCTCAGGGTTTGTTACGTTTCATTCTTTTTTAAAGTTTTTGTTTCTGTTTTTTTTCTTCTCAAAATTAAGGTACACATTAAAAATAGTTAGGTTTTACTTTCTCGCTTTAGGTAGGTTTTGTTTTTTTGTTTTTAATTTTTTGTTTTTATGTTCTTTCTATGCCTTTGAAAACAAAAACAAAAAAATGGAAAACTTTCAATAAAGGGGCCTTAATAGCATAGTACTCTACTAACATGCAACGATGATTGTGTTCTCTGTGCTGTTGTGTGTTGTTTGGCTTTGTGCTACTTTGACTGTGCCCAGGTAATTGTACAGGTAGCTGCTTTATGAGCACAGCGTTCCAGCCATAGACAAAGGATTTGTTAGCTTTGACTTTGGCTTTGGCTGTGGCAGCGGCGAGGCAAGGAAATTAAGAGCTGCAATTGCAACAAACGAGCAGCTAATTGCAAGGACTTGGAAAAAAAAAAGAAAATTAATATATTAGCTGACTTGAATAGAATTAGAAATAGGTAAAGAGTAGAACTTGAGCTCAAGAAGCAGCATTAGTTGAGTAATGCAATGATTCTATGAGCAGGTAGGGCAAATTACAGGTGGGTCACGAAAAGAGAAAAGCCAAAGAAATGAAAATATACGTTTAAGATTCGACTTTAACTAAATGACAGAATTTCTTAAAACAATTTTGCTATGGAAGAGCCGTTCGCTCTGATAAAGCTCTGGCCTGAAAATTCTTAGCGTCGAAAAAGTAGCTGGAAGGAATCAGGAATCGTTAGCAAAGTCTGCAGATAAGAGAACTGAAAGGTAGCTTAACTAGTTAAAGTTTTTGTTAGTTTCGAGCTTGTTATTGTTTATTACTTAAAATCAATCTACTAAGGTTACAGATATACATATATATCCGTATGTATATCATTTTTTTTATTTTCTCTTTTCATATTGTTCTTACTTTCTGTCAAGCTCTGTTGCACATAACTTCATTAGTAAGAAAGAAACTTTGAACAAATATCGCCTGCAAATCTGCTCTGGAAAGCCAAAAGCCAAAAGCCAAGCGCCAAAAAGCACGCTACATTTTTTGTTTGTATGTGTATGCGTGTCTGTATCTGTGTGTGTGTATGTGTGTGCCTTTGAATTGTGTATGTTGCTTTCGTTTACTTTTTTAGCTGCAGAGTTACATACTTTACTTTTTGTTACTTTAGTTTCATTTCGATTTTATATGTGTTTTGTTTTTTTTTTTTAAATAGTTTTTTTTTAGTTTTTAGTTTTTGTATCTGTAGTTTTTTAAACTATTTTCTGACTTTTGTTGTCGTAGCTATCGCAAGTACATTTTCCAAAACCGTTTTTGTTAGCATTTAACTAAATTATATGAATACTTTTTATTATTACATTCTTTTTTTTATTCAGTATAGATGTTGTCTGTGTTGTTGTTGTTTTTGTTGTTGTTGTGGGTGTAGCTCTTGCCAAAGGCCAAAACAAATATTCAATCGTCAAAGCTTTAGTCTCTCTGTGCATTTTGGTGAATCTGTAACTCTTAATTAAAATGCTGCACAAAAAACTGGCCAAAGCGAGACTCCGAAATGGCACAGAGCTCGAGCCAAACGAAAAGAAAAAAAAAACGGTGAATACCTTTTGGCTTGTTGCACACTTGCCGGCTTTCCTTCGCCAGCCATTCTGGAGGGGGTGGCAGGTGGGCGTGGAGTGGGTGCTTTTTCCTAATTAGACACACTCATTGTTGTTTTTTTTAGTGGGTCAAAGCTTTGTGCGCTTTCGGGCTCGGACTTGGAGCGAGGACGCGGAGCCAGCAAAAAGTTGCACGTCAAGTGGACTGAATGCAGGGGAAAAACAAACAACAAATAATAAAAAGTAAGGCAGAAAATATACAACAAAAAGCCTCAAACATTTTGGCCCATATTTAGCGGCCACGCCCACAGGCGCAGCTCTCGAGCGTTCTGCACAACAAACTTTGCATATATTTTATTTAATTTTTTCAAATTCTAACAGAGCTCAAAATTATTTTGTAGGTGTTTTTTATATAAAGGTGTGTGATTGTATATACATATATATATACGTATATATATATATATTCTTTTTATTTGTGACCAACATTCTGTCAGCTTGCGCACGTTCCATTTAATATGTGTTTTTGTTTGTGTTTGGTTTTTTTTTGTTTTTGATTGTTTCAACTTTGCATTTGCCAACTTGTCTCTAACCCATAGTTAATGCCATACTTAATAGCAGTTATCCTAAAAATATATACTATAGTTTTTCCATATATATTTGTATATATATACATTTATGTTATATATATATACATATATATATATACATATATATATATACTCATATAGCAATTGCGCGAATTGCTCTGCGTTTTTTGGTTTTGTATAAAAATTTTAACTTTAGTTTTGGGATTTTGTTTTTGTTTTTTTTGTCTTTTTATTTATTTGCTTTACTTCATGCTTTGCCATTTTATTTATTTATTTTTTATTATTATTCATATTCTTTTCGGTTTTGTATAAAATACTCACATTCACATTTACAACTACGAACCACGTAACTACTTATAGATGTATTGTATTGTATATATAGACTTTATGGTAATAGTTATTTATATGTATATGTATATATAAATGTATTCATGTGTGTATGTATGTATGTGTGTATATATATATCGTAATCGTATGTATGCACGTATGTATATGGTATATTTTAACTACCTCCAGCTAGAAGTTATATATATATATATATATAGTCTAGGAGCAGCCTATATATACCTCTATATATATATATATCTAGGCCCATTCGAAATACCTACTCACACACCCTGTATAATGCTTAGCTCCTCTCATTGGCGAAATATCTGACCGAAAACCGAGTTTGTTTTTGCTTTTAGAAGTTGCCTTATAGAATACATATATGTATATAAAGTATTTACAAGTTAGATCTAGCATACAATTAGTTATAGCTAGAAGAGAGACAGAGTTGAACGATATAAATATATATATGTATATATATGGAGAGAGAAAGGCAACACTTTGAGTGTAGAGCATTTTGTGTTTGAGTTGAGTTGAGTTTGGAATAGTAACTGAAAGACAACTTAGTGTTAAATACATAAATGATATTCAGCGAGTATTATCATAGCTTACAGAAAATCAACAAAAATATACAGTAAAACTATTATTATAGATAGATGACAGATAATTTAAAGAAACTTTCTTTTCGCTTAGTTGGGGTCGTCCAACATTTTTATATAGTAAAATATCAATTTCGTCTGGGTCTCGGCTATACTTAACTGAAATTATAGTTAATTGAAAACTTCGCTTAGTCTTTGACGCCATTTCTCAAAAGCAAGTCTTTCCAAACGTTCTAAACCAACTAAATAAATCTTTCTTTTACTTAGTTGTTTGTTTGCTCTTTTTGTTTTCTTGTTTATATATGGACGTATAAATGTTATATGTGTAATGTATGTAGTTTATTTTGTAATGCCTTTTTCTTATGTTTTCTTTTTGTTTTCTTTTCTTTGCTTATCTACGCTTCGAACTTAGTTCCTTAGTTTGCGCACACTACGAGTGACTAAACTAAACTGGGCTTTAATTATGTGTTGTGTGTGTGTATTATGTTTCGCGCTTTATGCTCTATGCTTTATGCATTATCGTTATCTATGATCTATGTACGAGTATGTTAATGTATGTTTAGCTTAGTCGCCTATATATATCTAGATGCCTTTGCTCAAGTGGTTTTCTTTTGTTTTCTGAATCTCATCAGTTGCGATTGTGTCTTGCAATGTCCAACAAAAATCATCAGACGTTCAAGCTTTACATAAGTCAGACCCTATATACCATATATATATATTTCATATATATATATATATATATATATACACTATATAATGAAACTATTATGTAGAAGGAATGACTGCACTAGTTTTTTTTGTTTTTTTTTTTTTTTTTTTGTAATATCGTATCGTTCTATATGTATATATATTTGCTTTCTTGTATATCATATAACGACAACAACAACTAATTATTGCTTTTCGGTTTTTAAAATGCGGTACGCGAATATTTTTTTTTTAGGTTTTCTTTTTTTTTTTTGATAATGTTTATGTTGATTCTTTTTATCATTTATTTTTGTTTGTTTGCTTAAGGTACCTTAAAATCAAATCATTAATAATTTACTAAGAGCTAGAACAAAAATAACAAAATTTGCGAGACTTCGGCATAAATAAAACAGTGGGAAACAGCAGGAGACGAGAGAGAGAGGGAGAGGGAGAGGGAGAGGAGGAAGGTGGGTGGTGGGTAGGTGGTTAGGTGGTTGTGGTGCCATAAAGGGTATCTAGCTTATCATAAATAATTAATATATTTTTTCTTATGTTGCTTTCGTATTTTGTTATTTTGTGTGTGCTTGAAGTTGTGTTGTCTGTTGTCTGTACTTGTTTTGTAGTAGGATTAAGAGCTGTCATTTATAGTTAAAGAGTTGTAGTTGCGTTTTGCTTTTGCTTTTTAAGTATTTATGTATATATAGTGTAGTTAGACGGTGGTGCCTGTGCTGCTGCTGCTACTGCTGCTTCTGCTTCTGCTGATTCTTCGCTCTGCTGTGCCTGTTCCTGTGCCTGTGCCTGTGCCTGCTGTGGATAGTGCTCTGCTCCTCACGTCCTGGGCAGCAGTAGCAGCCACCAGGAGACGGCGCCCAGCCACAGCCACAGCAGACAGCTGCCGCTGGTGAGCTGGTTGCAATTGCTGCCGTTGGCACCGCTCAGTCCGCCATGGCCGTCGGTCGCCGAGCTGCGACTGCTGCGCGCAGCTCCCTCGATGATGTTGTTGTTGTCCAGCTCGTGGAGCACCGGCAGCTCACTCAGATCTGCAGCGGGCGCGGTGCGCTCCGTGATGGGGGCGAAGAGGCGCTTCGGCTTGCAGCGCTTGTGCTTCTTGTAGGTTTTGGTCACATTTATGCTGTAGCCTTCGAGGAACTCGGAGCCCTGCAAGAAAGGAAATGGATAAACATTAGCGCTCGCTCTGCATCTAATAAATTACAACATTAATTAAATTTTTCTTCATTCCGCAACTATTATATTAGACCGGCTCAAGCAAATGGCCCGCGCACACAGCACCGAGAGTGAAAGGAAATTAAGAGAAAAATGCTTTTATGTCCATGTCGCTAGAGCCAACCAGCCATCCAGCAAAGAGCCACAATCTCTGCACTCATTTATAAATACTATAATGTTATATATATGACTGCTTGGAAATTCACAAGAGTTCTGTAAAAGCGCAGTGAGTTATGATAAACTTAAATATAAATATAAATAAGGTGAGTAAAAAATTCAGTTAAAACTGACAGCTGAGCTGATTGAAGGAGGGATTCTTAATGCAGAAGCTTGATGATAAGAGCTAGAAATCTCAACTGTATAGGGAATATATAAATTTATATAAATATACAGAAAATTACTTCAGCTCTTGAAGCTAGCTCTAAGATGGTAATTCGAAAATATTAAAAGCTTTAGCTGACGGCGGATAGGTCAACTGTCAATTTAGCTATTTACTGAGCAAAATAGGGCACGAGAACATGGAGAGTGCAACTACAGGAAGAATGGGAGTCCAGTACTAGCATCTTTAATTTAAGCATCTCATCTTTAATCAAAGGTCGCTTCTATTAGCTGTTATATATAAATGGTAATTCAAATTATAAAACAATTTATATATTTAAATATGTCTATTTTCAATTGAAACTAATTTCCATTTAATTTTCCACATACAACAAACTACTTTAATTCATTTACATTTATATGCTTGAAGCATCAGCTTATCAAAAGTGACAAATTCTAATTGGTCTTATAAGAAGAAGAAGAGGAAGAAGAAGAAGCAACTGATATACGTGCTATATTTAATCTACATATTCATACTGAAATTGAAAACTGGAAATTAAATTATGCCCGTGGCTCCGAGTTGGGCGCTATTCCAGACGATTGCCGTGATTAAACATACTTTATGCCGCATTTAGACGCTCCGCTCGTTCTGGCTTCGGGGCGCAAATCTACAACACCTACACACCTACACAGCTACACAGCTACACACCTATATAGCCGCACACAAATGCCCAGGCACAATAAGAACACAATGAAGCCATCAGATTTGTCGTTTTCCACTCCTCAGATCCAGATCCAGCGGGCAGAATTTTGCCTTTTAATTACGCTGCATAAATTTGTGTTTATAAATAGGCAATGGCAATGGCAATGGCACTGGGCAGGACACGCTAGGGTCTGTTTTGGTCTTCCCTCTTTCAATCACCCTCCCTCTCTCTCTCTCTCTCTCTCTCTCTCTCACTCACTTTGTCTCTGTGCGGTTTGTGGGGAGGGATTCGCGAGTCTCGACTCTGGATTTGGGATCTTTTTGGGGCTGCGGTCAAATGTTTTATGGCCGTCGAAAAATATCTAAATCGAGTGAATGTCTGCATTTTGCCAATGGGCGTGCCGCACGATGGGCGTGAGAGACTTCATAACGAGTGTTTACTAATAATATTATGCAAATCGTGCGCCGGGCCAACAACATTGGCAACAGGAACCAACGTTCCGTTCCGTTCGTTTGTTTGCTGTTGGCTGTTGAATTTTTCAAAAGGCATTTTCAGAATCGTTTTACGTTCACCCCCAGCACAGAGATCCAGGACAAAAAACCAAAAAACAACTAAAAAATGGAAAAAATAAAGAAAATACTTGACAGACATTTGCAGGTGTGTTTGGACAGCTTTCATTTTGTGGGTGGCTTTTGAAGGTGTCTGTGGTTTGGGGTTTGCCTTGCCTCTTGTTATTGTTGCCACCAACCCACAGAAAGAGACAGATAGAGAGTGAGAGAGTGAGAGAGAGAGAGAGGGGGACAGCATAATTGAAAAGGAATGCACGGGTTTGCTCACGGGGCCAACAAAATTATAAAATGTGCATAAATTTAAGGCCTTAATTGCCGTGCTTTAAGCCACGTATGGCCAGGATTTTATATAGATTCCTTTCGGATTTTGACATGCTAATTAGCTGTGGGGCTGTGCCTGATTTTTGGGGCGCTGCCCATTTCAGCGACTTTTTGATATGACATGGGAAATGCCCAAGTACGCTACGTGTTTTCTTTTTTTTTTTTTCAGTAGTCTCCCCCACCCGGTTTTATGCTAATTAATGTTGCCAGGCAATTTTTGTTGTCAGGCAGGTGTAACTTTCGTTGGAATCTCGGGCAAAAAACAAAAACATGTGTGGTAATCCCCACTCAGTGTATAAATACAATTTATTTTAAAAATGAATCCAGTTAGGAAGGGTTTTAGATAGTTTACTGACTCTACAGCAGCTGCAGCAGTTTATTATGGCAGTTGAGGAGGGATTTAAATCTAGAGTTTTAATTTAAAGAAAGATTATTGAGCTAAACAAATAGCTTCATGAGCTTAATAGACAAATAGGCTGCAAGTGGGATCTAATCGTAAGCTAAAACTTATTTAAATTATGAAATAAAAATTATAAAACTTATATTTTTCTATATTTGAAATCTAGGCCTTCCAGCCCAACGACTTTGAAAGCATTTGTAAAAAAGTGAGAAAAAACTTCTTTGTCTACTCCAAAGCGATGATAATTTTTTTGTTTACCAACTTTTTTTTTTGTCAGTTTGGCCAAATGGAGCAAGTTTTTGCCTCCATTTTTTCAGTCTCTCTCTTTGTGAAGGTGCCTTGTAAATTTTTACGGTAGATTGAACGCCATTTACCTTTCAATCTGCAGTGGCCGGGTGACATGTTTGCTCATAATTTGCCAGGGCTGCGCAACTATTTTATCGGCTGGATAAGGTTTATTCTCGCGCTGCTAATTTGAGCGCTGCGCTGCGAGGCTTTATAAATTGGATGGGTATGGCCGATGCCTCGAGGCTGACTCAATGAATTATTAACTTGACAGCTGAAGGAAAAAAAAAGCGAAAGGGAGTGGAAGAGGAAGAGGGAGAGGGAGACACAGAGATAGAAAGAGAGAAACTCAAGCCAAGCTGGAAATGGTCAACAACATTTAACGCAATAGCACGGAAAATCGATGACAATTCAAGCGTTGATAATTTTGCTTCCCACCAGCCAGGGGCACCAAAAAAAAAAAAAAATAAGAAGAGAATCGAGAAGAAAATGGCAACAATTCCCAACTTAAGCAATTTCCTACAATTTTCCAGCGACTAGAAGCATGGTCATATGGGAGCATTCATTCAGCCAGCCAGTCAGCCAGTCAGTGGGTGGGTCGGTGGTTCGTTGGTTGGACGAATCGCTTGAGCCATTGGACGTGAATTAGTGTGGCTGACTGGCAGCTGGCTAGCGACTTGGTTTTAGTGTGTGACCCATTAGAATGATCGTTGTCGAAGCTGTACGTGTGCGCCGCCTGATATATATGTGACCTGGTTGGCTCTGCTCTGCTCTGGTGTGGTGTGGTGTGGTGTGGTCCGCTTGAGCCGCGTCTGGCCCGTAAAGTGGCGCTAACAAACTCGAATGCTGCCCATTGCCAGCCATCGAGCCATCGAGCTGGCCAACCAGCCATCAGGCAGCAGGCAGCAGGCAGGCCGAAGGCCGAAGGCAGAAGGCAGCAGGCAGCCAGCAACTGCAATTGATTGCACTTTATAACGTGCGGTTTCCGGTAGACATTACCCGCTTTGCTGCAGCCACATTATCCAAGCCCTCTCACGGCCAGCAAAGGGGAGCGAGAGAGATAGAGGGATGTAGCCAGTGGGGCTGCGGACGCCAACTGTGAGACTAGGATGCCTCTAATGTCTTTTGCCCATGCTCCTCACGATGAATAAATGAGCACTTGTCTAGCATCTGTGTGTGTGTGCGTGAGTGTGACTGAGTGTGTGTGCATGTCCGTGTCCGTGTGTGTGTGTGTGTGTGGGTCGCTGGCTCTCAAACCAAACGGCAGCAAGAAAAATTATCCCAGATATTGTCTAGCAATTTAGCTGATTAAGCTGATGGATGTAAAGCAGGAAAAGCAGCGAAAGCAGCAGCAAAAAAGGAAGAAATGTTAAAATAAAAATGCTGCCAGCGATCAGAGAGCAGATAAAATAGAGTTGACAAGCGAAGGGTTAATGCGATTTCAACTGTGACAGCAGCTTACGATGGCCATTCCTCTTCAACTGCATATACATACATATATGTATGTATATATTGGCATTCGAGTTGCTATACAAGCGCCA
The DNA here is from genome assembly GCA_035045345.1 of Drosophila hamatofila. NCBI lineage: Eukaryota > Metazoa > Arthropoda > Insecta > Diptera > Drosophilidae > Drosophila > Drosophila hamatofila. Next base: position 4,936,037 of record JAWNPA010000001.1, read on the forward strand.
ACGAGCATTTTTCATTCAAAATTGACTTTATCTCTCGATATATAACTGATTTACGTTTATGTAAGTGAATAATTAGCAATTTATTAAACGTATTTCCATGCTCAATACTTAATCGACTGTCTTGTATGGCAACGCAATCGAATCAAATTGTCTATTTCATTCTGTTGCTTCAACAAGAGTGAATTAGAAGAGTGTAATGGAAGAAAGGAGAGAAATTAAAATGAGGATGCGCTATTTAGATTGGCTCAATGCTTCTCCTCTGCATATGTGTGAGCGAGATAAACAGTAAGCGCACTTGTCAAGCTCTTCAAACAAGTAGCAGCGCTTAAGCTACACTCTAATAAGATCAAGACGCAACTCTCCCTCGCTTCGTCGCACAAGCTTACAAAAATGCGCATAAGCGGGACAACCAGTATGTGCACTTGGCAAGCTCTTCGCGCAATCCAATAAGAGAAAGTTGATGCCTCCCATCCAATTTGATTCCGTGTTTGCATTGGTATTTGCATGAGTGGGAGCGAGATAACAAGTGCTCGCATTTCCAAAAGCAACTATCAAGCATATGGCTGCCGCTGTAAGTATGCGTGTGTGTGTGTATAAGTGTGTGTGATTAAGTGTATATGTGCATTCATTGACATTTAATGTAGTTTACATTCGCTGAAGACATTTATAGGGTATATATCGTTCGCTTTGCGCTCTTTTACGTTTAATTTGTGACTTTCACTTGGTTACACTTATCGTTTTGGGTAAATCGAAGTTGCTTACTCACCGGCACCACATGATTTTTGGCTCCCCAGCAGATGGGCTTAAAGCTGCCTTTGCGTGTTGCCTCCTGAAATTCGCCAAATTGATTTTCCCAATCGTAGGATATCAGACGTGCCTCCAAAGTCATGCCAGCCAATTCGGGCGGTGATGAAATCAGCACCGGATTTGAGTCGCTGTAGAGAAACAGAAAGAGCAAGAGAATGGGAAAGAGAATGAGAAAGAGAAAGAGAAAGTATAAGAGAGGAGCAAAATAACATTATTAACTTTATTATTATTGTCAACTTTGATTAGGACTTAAAATTTATTACAGCCCCAAAAGGCGCTTTGCCAGCAGATTTTCAAATACTCCCGCCGGGGCCAAGGACCGCCGGCCGGAGGGGGGATTGGCAAGTTTTTATTGGTAAGTCGGCGCAGATTTGCGCGGGCTTTGCGCTGTCGAAGGGGAGTTCAGGGCAAGACGAACGGCCAAAAACTTGAGCTAATTAATCTTTTAGATTTTCATTTGTGACGCGTCAAATACGTTACTTCTTGGGCATGCCACGACCGAGGGTGACGCGACCGAGCGAAATAAAAACCGCACTCGAATGAGGAAGGGCAGACAGCGAATACAGCAAATACAGAGCCACCAGGCATTCGAAAACCCCCAGCAAATGGCCCAAAAGTGTAAAACCTCAAAGCAGTTGCCTCGCTGTGCCGCAATCAGGGGCGTTGTAGCAACCACTTTTGCAGGAAATGCGGCCAAAAAGTAGCTGTTGTTTGCAGAAGGTGCTATGACTAATGAGCTGGCTTAGATTTGTTTTCTTTTCCCCTCCTATTTTTTTCTGATCTGTTTATATCCTTCTTTTATTGTTGTTGTTGTTGGGTATTTTGGTTGGCAGCTGTGAGAATCCTTTTTGAGTTCAACTCATCATTAATTTATTTTGTCAATTCTTTATATATGTATATAAATAAATATATATATATATATATATACAGCGTTAATACTTAAATATTCTTTATTTGCGCTCTTTGGGCTAATTTCACATAGTTTCGCTAGACTCCCAGACAATAGCTAGTCGCTACGCCTCTGCATCTTTCGCGCAATATAAATTCCTTATACATTCATTTCATTTCATTTCATTTCACTCATTCCCTCTATTCATTCATTTCGCCTCGTTTCGTCTCGTTTCGCTTTGTTTCGTTAGCGCCATCTATGATTGCCAACTGGCCCCACGGGCCATGCTTCAGACTTTTTGCACCGCTTGCCGTCTCGACCGCCCTTACAATTAGGCTAATTAATTTTGTTCTTTGGCTGGCATTACGAAAAATGTTGCTTTAATTTTGTAGCGCGCGCACACACACACACACACACAGACACACAGAGACAACCACACACAGACACCTTCACCCAAACACAGTAATAGTAAAACATCAGGCAACGCACATTTTCTTTGTTGTTGCTCGCCTGGCAGCTTCCTGTTTGACTGTGTGTGGCCGAATCCTTTGCAAGCCGCAAACAAATCTCTTTTAATTAATTTATGATTCCACTCAATCCGCATCGAGGGTTGCATGATATCACACAAGGGGCAGGCAGTCCAGCCCAGAGGGTGGGGTAAGTGGATGCTGCAGCAGCGTATGAGAGCCGCAACAATTTGCGGTTGGCAACACGAAAATATTAATGTCTGCGGATTGATTGCAGCCCGCCTCCTGCCACGCAATGAAACCACCCACAAAACTAAAAACTGGCCACTTGTGCGAGTGTGCGTGTGTGTGTGTGTGTGTGTGCGTGTGTGGTGCACACCGTACGGTAATGCCCGTAATAATAATATATAAAATAAAATATTGCATTCGTCCATATGTTCAGCACAGTTTGTGGCTGCTGTGTCCTGTGTGTGAGTGTGGCTGCTGTGTCCTGCGTCCTGTTTCCTGTGTCTTGCATACGTGTATCTTTTGACATTCCGCCCCTCGCTTGCTTTGCGGTTTATTGAGCGAACCATTGCGTCGCAGGGCATCGCATCGCATCGCTTGGCATCGCTCAACGCGTCGCTAATATATCCGGGCGCCGCATGCATGAACCGTAACCTCCGCCAACCGTGAACCGTGAGCCGTGCGGCATCATAATAAATATAAATGCAGTGGAAAGTCAGACAGCTGTTGCTAATGCTAAAAGGCACTGGCAATTTCAATGGCAATGGCAATGGCAATGGCAATGGCAATGGCAATGGCCATACATAGATTATGCTGATCCCCTGTGACCCCTTGGCCCTCCAGCTCTCTGGCACTCCAGCCGCAGCCCAACCGCCACATCAATCGCTGCCCGCTTTAGTCTTATGGCTGTTGACTTCATTGGCACTCAGTATAATTAAAATTATGAGCCAACAGCGGCAGCAGGAGTAGGAGCAGCAGGACAAAAGCTGTGACTCCACTTTGGTTTGGCATTGTTGATTATAAAATCGAATAGCTGCCACCGCATCACACAATGCACATGCATTTTTGGTGGGGCTGGCCGCGGCAAAGGCCCGCAGGCCATGGATCCTAAGCCGCATCGAAACTAGGAGCTGGGCAGCAGCCAATCGACCATGCGGCAGCAGCAGCAGACGTAGCAGCAACAGCAACAACAACAGCAACAGCAATTCCAACTGCAACGGCAACTGCAGCTGCAGCTGCAATGCGAGAGTTCCAATGGGTTTATTTATGTAGCGTTATGGCAGCAGCCATTTCACTCCGTGTTGTTGTTGCTGCTGCATTTATGGGCCAAATTCAATTTTGAACTGGCATCGCAATTGCAATTGGCAGCAACGGCAAAAAGCAAATGACAAATGAAAACTTAAATTGCACAAATGGCCAGAATGCTAAGGGCCAAATAGACAATGGCGATTGTGTGCATATATAAGCAGACATACGTCTATAGATAACTGTAAAAGCATTCCGTTATTGTATGCATATATATGTATATTGATATATTATAAAGTATTAAATTGACTTGTGGTAAATGTCGACTAAAACATCTTTAAGCAGCTTGGATAACTATGATGACTGATCGCTGTTTTCATTGCATTTCATTGTTGTCTAATTGAATTTATTTCTATTATAGTATGTTGCTATCTAAATTTGTAGATTTTATTATATAATTCTATTTTGAATAAGATAGACTGCTCATGCACAAATAAATCTAAATAAATAACATAATTGAGGCATGAGTTATCATTGAGCTCACTGAATGATCGCTGTTTTCATTGCATTTATTTTGAATTTAATTTTCATTAATTTACATAATATCTTTCATTAAATTTGATGTTAGGTATGCCATCTAAATGGATGTATAACCATTCAAGTTTTATTTAAAAAATATCTATTTTGAATAAGACAAATGGTTCATTCGCAAATACACCTGAATAAATAACATAATTAAGGCGTGGGCTGGCATTGAGTTTCCCATCAAGGAGAAAAATGGGACTCGGCTCGATGTGTAATCGATATTGTATGTTCGTTCATGAATTAAACAGAGTGTATTGGTTTATTGTAACAATCTTAATACATATACTTTAATTAAAATGTGCTTCGCTCCCATATCGATTTCTATTTATGCTCGTTCATAAAATCAGCAGAGTATATTGGCTTTGTGCTAAGTAACATTATAAAATCTTCTTAATATAATAATTATTTTTTCTGATTTCTATTCATGACCGAAAACAAAAAAATCGATTTAAAATTCAAATATAATTGAATTTAAGTGCTGCTCAAGCTGTTCCCCAAAAATTCATTAAGAATAATTGCGGCACGCAAAAACAATAAAAAATCGAGCCACAGATTAAAAATGCCAACCACGTGCTGTCAAGCAATTTGATATCCTTTGCCATTCACGGATGGAAAGATGATGGGCGAGTGGCAAAGGAAAAGGAAACGCATCAATCGAATGGACGCTGCTTGTATAATGAACGGAGAAGATGAAGAAAATGTGTAAGAGAAGACGAAGTCATCAAGCGATAAAGGATATCAGGCAGGATATCGAAGCCTTAATGAGCTGCGCACTGTGCACCGTGCAAAAGGTAAAAACAGGAGCGCGAGCCATTAAAGCGCCAGATATCCTTATCAATGTGGAGGGCCTTCAGCAATTAACAAACAACAACAATATAATGAACCCAATTTTATTGACACAGAAAGAGAGAGAGAGAGAGTGAGAGGGAGAGAGATGGACAGAAAGAGAGAGAGAGAGAGAGGTAGACAACTTGAATAATTACTTTCTTTTTAATGTTGGGTAATTTAAAATGGAACACGCCCAACACACACACACACACAGACACACTCACACACACACACACACACATACGCACACACGTGCATAAAAAGTGCCCACACATGAGCATACAATTAAAATTAATTTCGGTGCCATGGCCAGTGCGTAAATTGTGAAAAACCACTATCACATTATTTGGCCCGTGAAAAAAATCAGGCGGCCAAAAACCCAAACGTAAATTAAGCCAATAACTGTTGGGTCACGGGCAAACGTATGTCTGTGTGATCAATGAAGCCCAAGCGGTAGCTCGACAATGCCCGTCACGACACACACTACAATCAGGCGCCTCAGTGTGTGTGTGTGTGTGTCGTGTGTGTATGTGTGTGTGTGTGTGAGTGCCTGCATTGTGCTTTATGTCCTTGGCTCTGGGCTGGCTGGGCGTTGGAGCCTGCCACAACGCACGCTAACGACTCCAATGAGTTTTGCATGACGACGATGATGATGACGACGACGATGAGTACAACATTGCTTGTCCTGTCCATTGCAGCAACGTCCAGCCCTGCCCTTGCCTGCCCCGCCCTGCCCCGCCCTGGCCGGACTGTGACCCGTCTGGCCATAACTTCAGCCAGTTGAGCTGCCTGCTCGTTAGTGTGTGGGCTGGTCAATTGAGCCACAGTTGAACTGCAAACAATTTTTGGGCTATACATATATATGTAGATGGACCTCAATCGACTCGAACTGCCGAACTCTGCTGTTGCTGCTGCTATTGCGGCTACTGTTGCAACTAGTCGCAAAATCCGTGCGTACCAAATTAAATTGAATTCGAACCATAATAAGCAAGCATTGGACAATAGGCAGCGGGCTAAAGGTTGTCATGGCAAGTAGTCCATAATTACATTAGTACGGATGCCCAAGGCTTGGCCAATGCATGATTAGCTTATCATTCATGAGCTGCCAGCCAGACGACCAAATTACGCATTGCAGGAAACTTTAAGCTGCATGCCAAATTGCAATCTATCCGAGCATCGGCCACAATCACAATTGACGAGTTCCTTTAGCAATAACGAATGATATTGCTCGCGATATCGTTTGACTTATTTGGAAAGTGGATATTGATTTGTTATTGTTTTTGTTGCTTGGCGTATAACAATTCCCAAAAGGCTTCGGAATCGAGTGAGGGGATAGTTTGGTACACCTTTTGCTGATGATTCAATATTGCTACTACTCTATCTAATATTCATATCTGTAATACTTTTGTTATACTACTAATTACTTCATATTTTTATTATATTCACAGACTATTTATCTTTTGTTTTATTCCTATTTCTGTATGCACATTTCCTTCTTTAAAGGAATCGTTCTATGGTCTGTCTATAATTTTTTACTTCTATTTTTATGTTTTTAATGCCAATTTTATGCTACTATTTCATAGTATTACTATTTTTTAATACCATTTGTTTCCCCTTTACGCATACTTATACTACTATTAAAAAGTTCTACTATTTCAGAATAATTCTTCTTTTCTATGTTGAAGTAGAGTATTCATTTTATGATCTTATTTCTTTATCGTAATATTTCTTTATATTACTTATTATTCTTTTTCATTGTAGTTATTTCATTATATGTAGTAGTTTTTATTTTATTTAGGATTATTATTTTAATACTACTACTTTTAAGTTTGCAATACCATATTTATGCAACTTTGTCATAGTACTTCTTTTTGTAAATAATACAAAGAATATGGTACTACTAATACTAATATTTCTGTATACTTCTTCTCTATTACTTTTTCATTCTTAAAAAAAAAAAAAACAATTCCCGATCTTTTTTTTGTATATTATAGTACTAGTATTTCCTTTGCATAGTACTATTTATTTAATACTATACTACTATTTTATTAAATGCTATTTTGTTTCTTAAAATAGACTTGTTATAAAATATTTACCATATTCGTCTTCTTCTGACAACTACCCTATCTCATATTTCCTTCTACTATATATAATATAATTTAATTATACACCAACTACTATTACTATTTACTTACTCCACTGTTATTCACTTTCTTCATACTATTCTAATTTCATACCTGCCCATGCATATATGTATAAATGCCGCCTTGTGAAATACATTTAGCATTTGTTGTTGTTGTTTAATAATTTGGCAGCTGTTCAATCAGTTGGCTGCACTCGTTGTCTGCACTCGTTGCCTCTCGTTGCAGTTCGCAAAACTTAATTGTAATCTACCTATAGAGCTCAGTCTATTGTGGCATTGTCTAGTTTTTGTCAATGTTTAATTAAACTTGAAGCGCACAAGCGGTTTTGTGGTAGATCTAGAGCCATACGCCACCCCAAATACTGATTTTGTTCTGTCTGGTTGGTTGACTGCTGCCAGGCAGCCAGGCTGCTTGACTGGCCGGCTGACTGGTTTGCCCTGTGTGGCTGTTACCCCTTTTCACATGCGATTCTAGTTGAAAAACAACTATAGCAATTTCCATTTTGTTGTTGTTGTTGTTGTTGTTGCTGTTGCTGCTGTTGCTGCTGTTGTTTCTGTTGATGTTGTTGCATCGTTGGGGTTTTCATTATGAATTTTAATCCTCATATCGCATTCGCACTTTTGGTTCAGGCCCGGGTCCAAACAGACAGACGGACAGACAGACGGACGCCGAGCCCGGAGCCGAAACATTAAGCGCTACAAAATTGCAGTAGCCATAATAACTGGCCAGCAGCAGAACAGCAGTAACAACAATAACAACAATAACAACAATAACAACAGCGCCAATGCAAGCATTCATGCCATTGTATAAAGCGAACAACAACAAACGCGCGAGGCGAAAACAACAACAGCAACAACAACAACTGACAGAGCGAGCCATAACGACAGACAATTGCAAATGACTTTATCAATTCATGTCGATTTTCGGTACACGCAGTTCGACTGCGAGTGAGTGTCTGTATGTGTGTGTGTGTGTGCGTGTCTGTGTGGGTGCACATTGAATGGCCATGTCAGGACAAAAAGCCACTGTATGGCAGGGCCTCACAATCACCTACAACAACAGAGCAAACAATGACGACAACAACAACAACAACAACAACAACAATGACAGCAGTAGCAGGAGGCAGCAGGCAACTGCTGCTGCAGCAGGACACAAGCCGAGCAAAAGGAAAAGCGCTGAAATGTGCCTTTGAGATGGTTGTGTGTGCCGCAGAGATGATGTGCAGTCATCAGAGATGATCTAATGCGAATGGATTTAAATGATTTGGCATGATTCGCAATGAGTTCATTCAGTTTAGTGTGAATTGCAATCGTTCATTCATGATATTGCCGTGCAGTAAATGGAATCACAATACTCCATAATGCATAAACTTGGCTAAGCAAAATCGCAAATTGTTTCAATTTTCAAACCGCTTGAACTTTAAAGCCAATCAATTTCGCAAGTTAATTGGAATAACCCATTATTGAAGCCATAAACAAATCGTCAATTAATCGCTTTGGCCCGTTTTATTTGCCATTTAGGCCGTGCGCCTTAGCCGCTTCCTATGCTTCCCATGCATAACTCATTTAAATGGCCATGTTCTCCACCGTTTCCGTTTCCTCCCGCCCTAATCCATTTATGGCGTTTACTTTGATTTGCGCAAAGGTACGAAGAAAATGGAAAAACGTATTCACTCCTTCCTCATTTCTTGGAAAATTATCTTTGATTTTGACTTGACCGCGTCGGTCTTGTGTCAATAGGAAGTGATTAAGGGAGCGTGCGGCCCTCTACCGACCGAATCGGAATGGCATCCTGCCCGGCTCCTGGCCACGGCACGGCACGGCACGGCACATCAATTCAAAATGAATCTCTCGACTGGCATTCAGGTTTAATTTGGACTAATTTTCAGCGCACGCTTTAATACAATATTTATGGGCTCCCCGAGGTGATTATGCCCGACCGCATTTGAATTGGTAGACGGGGCCAAAGCCATTCAGGAGTCAAGAGCCGGCGGTAGCCTCATCCGACCAACCTGACGGCTGACTGCCTGAATGGCTGACTGGATGGATGGCTGACTGGCTGACTGGCTGCTTTGGCCATGTGGTCTGTTTGCTTAGCACTCGGCATTAATAGAAATCAATATTTTCTAAATAAAGCGAATTGCTCTGAGGTTTAGGTTGAGGCTGAGACTGAGGCTGAGGTTGTGGCTCAGCTGCCACTCCCCCCTCACTTGGCTGCCCTCTATTCATGTCTCGTAATTTACTTTTTGCACATTTACAGTTAGAGCACTGTGCACAGAGTTCAGTTCATTTTCCAATTGTTTGCTACGCAAATACTTCAAATCGATGAATACACCCGATGATGATGCCCTGCTGCTCCTGCTCCTCAAACTATTTTCGCAGCTGAAGCCGCTGCTCTTCAGTGCCTCGCCTCGTTGACTGTCAACTGCGACTTCGTTAGGTGATTTGGTTATGCAGCAACATCATTAAATCACCAATTACTTTAGTCAACAGAGAAATAAAGTGAATTTCCTTATACACGAGACCGAACGTCGAGTGTGGCGGCAGTAAGTGCATAAGCCAAAGTACAATGGGATCAAATTTGAGAGGAATTCTTAAAAAAAATATGTAGTATCTCTACAGGGAGTTTAAGTGGTATAGAATCATATTGTCTATTAATTTCTTATATTTTAATAAAATAGATATATGAAAAGAATATAATATGAACTATAGATTTAAATTAATATTAATTGATATCCAGAAGAGCAGCAGATCAGATCTACAACTTATATCTATTTATCAATTTAGCTATCTATCTGAATATCAGTCAATCAACATTTATTTTTATTATATATCAGTGTTTAATTTAAAATATCTGCAGATTTCTTTTGTTCTAGGTTTATTTTGATAGCTAAGTTGTATCATCATATTGTATTGAGTATAAAATAAATATACTGCAATGCAAGAAAACTTATTAAAATATGAAGGATTCCACAGACTTTGCCTCTGACTATATGATTATATTATCGATTTCAATGTTCACTATCTATTTCACTATTTAGTTTATCTATACCTTGCCTTCACTAGGAATAATTGAATTAATTACCGTTACATAAATCGACATGCTAGCTTTTAATATATACATATGTCGATATATTTTAAAACATGTTAATCGATAGCTAATCTATTATGCAATTTATATATGCAAATTATATATATATTTCCCTTCTATTAAACCCAATATGCTATCTTTAGGTATTATAAAAATCAGAATTCCTATCTATACAATATATGTATATTGAAATTATAAGTAGTATTATATTAATTTAAGTCAACATTTGTTATAGCTTGTATTGCTATAACAAGCTTCTATTTACTGAATGTGTCTATACATTATCGATACGTATTCAATTTATTAATCAATCTATCAATCACTTTTATCCATCAATTCCTTTTATAGTTCTGAATGCATTTAGATACTGCTGATTTAATCAGCCTTTGGCATACACTCGATTTATATTGTTTTCTTTGATTCCTTCTGCAATCATAATCTGCTTCGATACTTGAACATTTTTCTTTGCCGACTTTTATGTCAATTTTAATGTAGCTCGTCACTCGACATTCGCTTGCCTTTGTGTGTGGCCAAAGCCGTTGGCTCTGCAGCGGGCGACTTCATGCAAATTCCCCCATTTACAATATAAATGTATGTATATATAATGCAAGTATAAAATTTGTATAATACAAGTGAGGGACTTACGTTGCGAGTTGTTCGATGCCGAGAGAATGCAGCACAGTGGGCAGGCTGGGTAGTGAGTGACACGTTGTCAGCTTCTTCTGGCGCGGATAGTAAAGTGTCAGCACGGTGCAGCTTTCTTCCTTCATTGTGAGGCCACCTGTGAGGGAGAAGCGAGCAAGAGAAGCGCATAAGAAGTGCAGCGGAAACAACAAGTAAACGGAAACAGAATAAACAAAAAAAGAACACACACACAGACACAAATAAAAACGAAATGAACTCAATTGAGAGTGAACTGTAGCAAGCCAAAGAATAAATACCCTGGGATATAGATTCTATGATATATAATAAAGATTCAAGTTCATGAAACAGGCAGACAGACCATATCTATTCGCTTCAACTTTATATTGATCATATATATATATATATTCACTCTAAATAAATATCTCTCCTTATCAACACTTAGACTTCGTCTACTTCTATGTGTTACACTTCTCCTGAAATAGTTGCAATACCCTCTGTAAGGGCACAAATTTACATTGAAATAAGAAAGAAAATATTGCACGGCTGACAACACACAAAATGCATAAATACAACGACCAGCTTTGGCGACAGTCACCAGCGAGGACAATTTCCTGGCTGGCTGGCCAGGTAAGGCGTCTTCAACGAAGCCTGTCTCTGTCTCCACCTCAACCTCCACCTGCACTTCCACCTCCACAGATATCGCCTGCGCTCATTTCCATGGCTCGCCGCCTCACTGGCTATGAACAAAAGAGAAAATTAAGCGAGTGCTGGCCGTAAAGCAGCAGGCGCCATCATAATAATATTCCACAAGAAGACATTGATGTCAGTCGGAGACTGAAGACTGAAGCAGGCAGGAAGAAGGCTGGAGGATGCAGTCTGAAGGCTGAAGGCTGAAGGATGCAGGATGTATTGGAACTGTGCACAGTTGTCGTTGGAGTGGCATCAGCATCGGCATCTTCATCGTCTGTGTCATTATCATTGCTTTATTTGAGCTGGAGCTGTAGTTGAAGCTGCAGTTGGAGCTGTAGTTGGAGATGGAGCTGGAAGCTGGAAGCTTTATGTTTTCAAGGCATACGCCTGACTGCCTGTTTTACTGCTCAGTTCAGAGCATTTCTAGTCGCATGTGTCCGTCTCTCTGTTTGTCTGTCCGTCCGTCCGTCCGTCCGTCCGTCTGTCTGGGTGAGCACGCGAATTCATCTTCGCATCATCCTCTCTGTGCCGCCCTTTAGTGCAACATCGTTAGCAATGGTCTATTACGATTGTGTCTCCACAGAGTTGCACTCAATTGTTGCCGCTACATTTATTCACTTAGTCGCGATTGTGAATGCTGCGAATTGTGTGTGCATCAAGCAAGAAAGTCAAATTTGCTCTGTCTGCACTTTTTGTATGCAGGGAGGAAGGCGAACTACAAGAATGCATTTAGAATTTACGTAAATGTAATAAAAATCTAGTATACTCTACAGGGTAGTTGGCGGAACAGTAGATGAAAATCGAGATAACTTCTTTTTGGACATACATATATTGCATATTTTATACTATTTATAACTCTCTGATTATATAGAAAAACATTTGTAATTCGTAAGATTTTCAACACATTTCTTAGCATATGTTTCTTTATATATGTATATTTAATGCAATTTCCTGTACTTCATTTAATGAATAACCATTTATGCTGTGATCAACTTCTTCTCATTGTTGTCTGTTGCATATTATTACGTTCCATTTCCCATTTCCTTTTGCATTGGACCAATGCGCTTCTTGTTCTCCCGTTTGCATCTGACTGTCACATTGTCCACTTTGCTGGGGACTTGCTCAGCTGTCAGTTCAGCTTGGTTTCACCGCCTGTCACTTGGCTCGTCCCCGACACCCACACTCACACTTACATTCACACTCACACCCACACTCACATTCACATTACTCGTGCAATTGTGCATCTGCACCCCGCTTAACACCTGACTGTTTCGTGCTAAGTGAAATGTTTCAATGTCTTGGTTTATGTATTTTACAATGAGGTCGTCAGCGACTCCTCCATTACGGCATCTACTTTTGCCTTCATCTACTTGCCAGGCGCCTGTCGTGCGCTGCATTCTGTTTCTTTTTTTACTCCAACTGACGGTGCCTGGTTCTCGGCTCTCGGTTCTCGGTTCTCGGTTCTCGGTTCTCAGCCAGAGTCTTGCTCCGTTGCTGCACTTGCTCGCTTTTTACTTTACTGCTCGCAGCCGGCTGCCGGTTGCCGGTTGCCGGCTGTCGCATATCGTTTGGGCTGATTTAAATGTGTCATAACGACGACTCGCCTGTTTGCCCGGACGGTTGAGCATTGAAATTTTTGCACTTTTGCTCACGACAATGGCTGCTTGCTATTTTTTACTCTACCTATATGTATATATATTTGTAAGGCCCTGCGGGAGAGAGAGGATGCGAGACGTGGAGCAGCCAGCACTTACCTAGCGTAATTGCCTTTCGTGACGAACTGTCATAAATGCATTCAGCGATGAGTCTATCGCCGGGCATGGAATGCACAGACTGTGGCAAACGTCGAAAGTCCTGATAGGCCACATCTATATTGCTGTCGTGTGCAATTGGCGGAAGCTCCTCGGTTTGTCGTATCTGCAAAGTTAGTTTGCTCATTAGCATTGGCTTTGGCTTAGCTTCGTCCTCAATACCCAGCGGAAATCTGGGCAGCTCGCAGGGTGCACGCTGCAGGGCGCCGTGAGCAGGACGTTCTATTCACTCACCTGACGCAGCTTAACCTCCTTGCCGATTTGATGTGTGCGCATCATGACCGCAAAAATGTTGATGCCCTGCCCGGGGAAGGCGTAGCCGGTGCAGTCCTCAATGCATTGGCCCTCGGATATCACGCGCTTCTGTCCCGGCGGTATAATGTGGCGCCAGTTGGGATCCATGCCTGCAAATGTTGAGAGAGCGTGTGTTGAATTCTTTTAATTAACGCTTTAAAGTGGTGCAAAGCGCGCTTTATCCAAGCCACGATATGCACAATTCCCCACACACACACACACACGCACACCCATAGATGGTAGACAGAGCAGCGCCAAGCACTCTACTTACTTAGCTTTGAACGCTGATTTTTTAATTCGATTTGGAGGGAAACGTGTAATTACATTTTAATTGCTGCTTTTGATGTTTGTTAACAACTTTGTCAGTGCAGCAACGCAGACAAAACCGCCAAATGACAGCAGCACCACCAAGCACCACCCACAGCTAACCGAGAGACAGAGAGAGTGAGTGAGAGAGGGAGAGGGAGAGGGAGAGGCTGCATCCGTATCAATTAGGAATCTTTCTAGTCTTTTAACAATTTTCGGTAATCGAATTATGTGTGTGTGTATAAGTGTCTCTCTCTCTCTCTCTCACTCTCTCTCACTGCCTTAACTGAATTTGTTATGCGCGATATCCATTAGTTAAATGTTGCGAAATATTGCTCATACGTAGTGATGGCACGATTAATCATATGATGTCCATTAATCGATTATTTTGCTTCGAATTGCGATTCAATTGTATCGCAAAACGGGGTTCAATTAATTGAAACATTAATCGATTAATTGCTCAAATAATCGCATCACTAAGAAGCAACTTTAGCGCGCATATCATAAGTTGGAAGAGGGAAAAAAACAAAACTTTTATGTTTATAATGGCACCAACAACTAGTAAAGTGTGGAAATATTTTTCCAAAACAAGTGATGCAGAAGTGCAGTGCCGATTATGTGAAAAACAATTAAAATTTTGCAAAAACACAACCAACATGCTTCAGCATGTAAAGCTGAAGCATATCAACGAGTTCGCGTCTCTCAAGGTAAGCTTTAAACTTTACTTGTAATAAGCAGAACTTTATTTAGATTTGTTTCTTTAGACACCCAATGAAAATTTTGAACGTGAGGAGGAGAGCATGGCAGTGGCTAGCACAAGCCAACAATCAAAACCAGCTAAAAAGCAGCAACACATTACCGATGCTTTTTTGAACATGGAAGTGGCTAGCACAAGCCGACAATCAAAGCCAGTTGAAAAACAGCAACACATTACTGAAGCCTTTTCAAATGTGCATAGCTTTGCTTCGGGTGGCTCCAAACATACCAAGATGACAAAGTCAATAGTGGAGATGATTGTCATGGATAACTTGCCATTTTCACACGTGGAGGGTAATGTTTTATAAAATATGTATATTAAGACAATATGTATATTAATGTAATATTGAATATAAATTTAGGAAAAGGATTTTTAAAACTGATGAAGGAGCATCATCCCTTATACAAAGTTCCAGCTAGGAACACAATCAAGGCGGAAATTATAAAAAAGTATAAAGTGGAGCTCGAAAATTTCAAGCGCATGGTATGTCAGCTTTCATGTATATCGCTGACTACGGATATTTGGACTGACATAAATATGACGGGTGTGATTGGAATAACACTTCATGGCTTATTTGAAAAGAAGCAAATCTATGCAACGATTGGAGTGTTTAAACTAATAGAAGCCCATACTGCTGCGCACATATCTGAAGTCTTGTTAACGACGCTGGACAAGTTTTCCATTTCTAAGGAGAAAGTTACTGCAGTGGTGACGGATAATGGCGCAAACATCGTAAAAGCAATACACCAAAGCTTCGGAAAGTCGCACCATATTCCATGCTTTGCGCACACTCTGAACTTAGTGTGCAGTAATGCCTTGGAAATTAAGGAAGTATCAGGGTTAGTTGCCAAATGCCGCAGTATAGTAGTTTGGCTTAAACGCAGCGGGAAATCCAAAGAAAATTTGCAACAGCTGCAGGTTTCTGCTGGCGCCTCGGAGGGTAACGTCTTAAAAGTGATTTTAGACGTGAAAACCAGGTGGAATTCAACATTCTATATGCTGCAGAGATTCATTAATTTAATTTCGTACATCGGCCAAGTGGTTTTAAACTTTTCGGATGCCCCACAAATGATATCCACCAAAGATAAAGACGATATGATTGAAATTATTGCTTTGCTGAAGCCATTGGAAGCAATGACTACACAAATAAGTGGGGAAAAATATGCTAGTTTGAGCCTTGTTATACCTATCGCGCATTGTGGACGCCAGCAAATAATGAAGGTAATTTGTAAGTCACCCACGGGAAAAAAGCTCAAAGTAGCTATTTTGGAACAGTTCGATCGCAGATTTGGAGCGATAGAGCAGTCGTTTTTATTGGCTGCATCTACATTGCTGGATCCGCGCTTCAAGAAAATTCATTTTCAGGACCCGATAGCTTTGGATTCAGTTATGAAGCAGATACGAATGGAAATGGCAGAACTTTCAGATAAAAATGAAAGTCAAGGAAGCATTAGTGACGGTTCATCTACTGGAGAAATTGAATTTGACTTTTGGGCCCACCACAAGTCGTTGGTACACAAACGCCGTAAAAAAGACGACCCTTATCAAATTCAGGACGAACTTAGTTTCTTCTTAAATGCTCCTGTTTTGGAGCTTAAACGCAATGTAGTCGATGCCTGGGAGGAGATGAGTACTGTATACCCCCAACTATATATCATAGCTTGTCGCTATTGCTTTCTGATTGGCACTTCTGTACCAGCAGAACGTCTTTTTTCTAAGGCAGCTGCTACACTTACCGAAAAGAGGAACAGGTTAACCACTGAGCACCTGTCTGAGCTACTGTTCCTCAATTCAATACTCAATAACAAATAATAATTAATGTATTTGTTACTTTTTGCTAGGCCTAATAAAATACTAAATAAATAATAAACATAATTTCTACTTTTCTATACAAATAAAAAATCATTTGATTAATCGATTATTTCCACTTTTGTTCGATTAATTTCGATTTATAATCGCCCAGCTAAATTTAATCATATGATTCAATAATCGATTAATGTATATTTTCTGCCATCATGTCATACGCCATATGAGTCATACGACGTGCTGCACGGCTCTGAGTTACCCTCCTCGACTCTACTCAACTCAACTCAACTTGGCTACGCAATTAGGGCCGCGTGTCGCGCGTCATGTTGAAAAAATATTTGAAATTCATGTGTGCTACATATTTTTATACACCACTGTTTGGCATTTCAATTGCTCATGTGTGTGCTGCTGTGAGTATGCCAATCAAATTACCCGCGTCAAATGCTTGGCATTGCTTGCGAAAAAAACCCTTTTTGCCCCGCGCCTCTGTCGGCAATTGATTTTTATTGTAAATCCGTATGGGCGTCTGTTTTTTAAAGCCCTTTTACGGTAAAGGAATTGCATGTGTGTATTTATAGCTTAGTCATGCTCGGTTAGCAACATTTTATATATGGCGAGCAGTGCGAGTGACATCGAGTTGATTGCATTTCTGTAATACTCGCAGCGCCAAGTCACATAACTGCAATGCAATTTTAATGGCGCACAAGTCACTTTTTGTTCTCTTTCAGGATTTGTGCTGCGACTGTCGGCTGTTGCATAAAAAATATGACTGATAAAACTGAGAATCAACTCGCGGCCACAATTGTAAATTATTTATTGATGATCCACTGCATGACAAAGCAAATGCCATTACTCGAAAAACAACTCGAAGCACGAGCTTAGGCTGATATTTGAATTCAGCTAAAAACATAAAAATTGGACTATTCACATGGAACTATACGACGCATGTCAAGCTTTATGTTCTCAGTGCGAGCTTCAACTGGAAAGTAGAAAACAATATTAAATTCCTGGAGCCGAGGACCACATAGTAACTGACGGACAGACTGACAGCGCATCCAAACCAATTGCAGGCGAGGATGGACTTAAATCTCAGGATTGCAGTGAAATCCGTAACTGAATAGCTTAAAAAAAAAACTTTATTGATTTAAAAAAAAAAAAATACTGGATTGATATTTAGTTTGCAATCTGTTTTAATCTAAACAATAAGTAACTTTATTGATAATAACTATGAATAACTAGATGATCAGAGCTCCATTGAACTCAATCAATATATTTACATTCTTCATTGCCTATGTATGGTCTATTTGGAAGGTCCAGGACTCGAAATCTTTTTAGACGCCTTCGTTCGATGTTACCTAGAAGACCTAGAGCTAATTCATTTTCGTGGGCATGTCTATTATTATATTTATCGCATCTTCCTTTTATTTCGCCTTCAACGAGAGAAACTTTAAGATCTTTATGTATATTCAAATTGGTATATACCAAGGAGCACTGGTTTATCTTTGGCAACTGAATGATAGTTTTTAGTCCAATCGAAATTGGTTTCCGTAAGCTCAAACTTTAATTGCATTCAATTATCCAATCAATTAAAATCTCTATTGTAATTTAAGAATGCCTCGATTAAGTCTGACTTTATAATACAATTTTTATTATTTTTCGGTTTCATTTGACATTATGCAAACATTATTTCAATTTAGAATTGCGCACATATATATTTCAATTACAGGTCATCTGGCGTATCTGGCATAAAACTAACTAAAATCTATTTTAATTTGGGGCTCAGTGCTGGCAGCGTCAGCTTGCATAACAATCGCTGTTTAGCCGGCGGCTAGTCGCACAGATCCCCATTAAATTAACTAAATATTTAGCATTAAATATTTTGCAACTGTGGCAAATGCGTTTTAGTTAAACTATCTCTCGGCACAGGCAATGGCCAATTCCAATTGCATGGCCTGGCTAAAAGGCTAATCAAATTGTTACAAACGAAATAAACCAAACAGCCAACAAAATAAAAATAAAAGCGAAAATGTTGACCCAAAAAACACTGAATCGAGATAGAGTTTTTGCAGCAGGTGCGCCAGGTGCGACGCCAATCGCCATTTAAAATAATTAGAAAAGTTGCCGCCGATTTTTTGATAAGGCCAGCGTTTCGAATTGGTATTGCTGTCAACATGGCGTGGGCCAAAGGCAACATCAATCGAAATTAGCAAAAATCAAACCGCGGCCACGCCCACGCACCTCGACCACTGTTCGTATGTTAAATATCGATTTGAAAAATATGCATTTATGAATTGTGTTATGCTTGACGGCGTCGTCTGGCCAACTCAAATAGAAATCGAAATAGATATGGAGCAAAATAGACCAAACTATAAGCCCTCGACACCCATCGCCCACGCCCACGCCCAGCACTCCAACCCCCAGCCCCCAACCCCCAGCCCCCAACCCTCAAGCCAAACATCAGAGCCGAGCTGGAAATCAAACTCTCGCTCGTTGCGTCGCTTTGGCCAATATTGAATTTGATTTAATGAATGGAAATTGGCAAAAAGCATCAAAAGAGCGAAAGAGAGTAGACAGTTGAGAGAGATAGCTACAGAATGAGAGACAGAGAGAGGGAGTGAGTGGCAAACGTTGACTGTAATTTTTGTAGCAAACTGTTATTGAAATCTCTGTCACAGTTTATTTTCATAAACATTTCCAAAGCTCACTATTTGGAACCAAATGTTTTACGACTGCATTCGAACAAGAGCAGAGCAATATGGAATATGGAAAAAAGTGGCTAATTAATGCTTTAGATGCAGTAATTAAATTACGCATGGCACAATCGCTATTCTTTCGTGATATTCGCACTGTCAATTGGTCGAAAGTTGTCCACGACTTTAATTTACAAAATTTGATAAATGCGCATGAATTGCATTTTGGAATTAAATTGATGATGATTTCACCCAGTGGACGCGCTGTGCACAGCACATTGATTGATTTCATTTCATGACATTTTATAAAATGACCAACAGCAGATAAACTGGGACAGGACTCGCTTTAGCTGTTCACTGTTCACTCCACCGCCCCTCAGCTTAGAATATGTATTCGTAATTGAAAATTGAATTGCGAATAACGCGATGAACTAGGAAATTCCGATATTGACAAGATTTTAATTTAAATGGAGTTTGATCTGAGATGATTCCTAGATGCTTACTCATAAACTTGAAATGGATAAGCTAAGAATATATTTTAAGCCCTGCTATTTTCAACCATATATTTATGGAACCTAAAGAAATTCATTTTAAATCGAAATTTCTCGCAGATCGTTAAAAATGCTGCGATACGCATTTTGTTGTCATTTTTAAAGGAATTTTCGGTTAATTTTCATCAATTTATTTATTTTTATTTTTTTTTGTTTTGTCTCTGTAAGCTTTTCGGTTATAAGCCCCAGTGGGCTTAACAGGCTCGTAGGCTCTTTGATAAGCTCCAATCGGCATCTCCATGCGCCATCTCCAAGGTGCCATAAAAAATTCGCCAAGCCGCAGCAACATTAATCAAAGCGGCGTTGCATACACCAGGGCGCTATATCAATAACCAATTAAATTGAAATTAAATTTTGCCACACGGACGACAGAGACACACAGAGCGAGAGAGAGAGGGAGAGAGGGAGAGAGGGGGACAGGGAGAGAGGCAGGCCCAGCACAGAGACCCACAGATCTATGGCCAGACAGTCAGAGTCCTGCAGCAAAGGAAGCGTAGCAATTTCACAGCTACTTACGCGTGCTGCGTTGAGCAGCTTTGCCGTACACCTCGCCCCCACTCCGCATAGAGCCAACGTAATTCAATTTATAGCGTGCCAGCAAAATGTATCGAATATATATATATATATATATACATATATTTATATATATATTGCTTAATTTTTTATATAAAAGTATGTATGTATGTATTTCTTATTTATTGACTGGCGTGTTGTGGTATGCGTTAAATTTCAATTAAATATTTCAATCGCATTGCCAGCTGCTCGAAGAGGTGCAGAGAAAAGCCCACTCGAGCATAGCCAGGAAGTTCTAAAGCTAGCTGCATGACGTGGCATCTCATATATATATATATATATATATATAAATGAATGTAAATATATATATAAATTTTTGTATTTTATGCTATTTTTTATTTTAGTTGATTCGCTTAGAAATTGCAGCGTATCAGAATGTATTAATCTACTTCAGCTACTTTTGTGCCGTAATACTCCGGAAGTTTTGGCAACACCTACTCAAAAAGCATCGACGAGAACGTGCGGTGGTTGAGGTGTGAGTAGCTTGGAGCTAGCCTCTATACCCTCATCCTGTATGGCTTATTCTCTTACTTCCTATTCACACACACACACACACACACACACACACACACACACACACACACACATACACAGAGGGAGTCCCAACTGTGTGTGGCCATGTCTCTGTGCGGTTGTAACAAAGTTATATTGGTTTGCGTGACTATGAACAAAAGTAAAATAACAATTACAACAACTACAACAACAGCAACAACAGCAAAAACAACAACAATAACAGCGACCACAGTGCCCCGCCCACTCGGCTGGTGGCCACAAGCAAATAGAAAAACCAAACGAAGCAACCAAAAGCCGAACAACAAGAAATAGATGCAGTAGAGGGAGTTAAAGTA
Source organism: Drosophila hamatofila (assembly GCA_035045345.1). Lineage (NCBI taxonomy): Eukaryota > Metazoa > Arthropoda > Insecta > Diptera > Drosophilidae > Drosophila > Drosophila hamatofila. Next base: position 4,957,069 of record JAWNPA010000001.1, read on the forward strand.
CAATAAAAAAGAGAGAACAAAAAAATAGAAAACAAATTGTAAAGTGAAATTAGTATTTTAGTTATCCTGTGCGCAGACACAGTCACAGTCACAGGCACAGGCAATATAAACTCACACACACACACACACACACATACATATGTATCTGAGGTGGGAGAAACCTGAAAATTTGTTGAGCTTGCCAAGCGGGTGGAGTGTACGGGTGGTTCAGGTGTAGTAAGTAACCGGGAAATGTACTCAAAAAGCGCTTAAGCTAGGCGAGCACACGAATACTCTTGTTGGGGTTTATGCAGCGAGGGCTGCTTGAAAACTTTGTGCGGATTTTGGCTGTCTTAGCTAGGCGTATATTAGTTAAATCATTGTCTATTTCCCTTAGTTCATGAGTCGATCAAGTGATTGCTTACAGTCTTAAAATGTTTTTTATATGTGACTCAATTTAACGATTGATTTACTGATTGACTGGCTGATCAGCTGGCTGATTTGATGGATTGAGAGCAAGTATATGGGTGATTTACAGATGGTCTGATTGATGAGTGGCTGAGACACTCAATGATCGTCTGAGTGTTGCTTGATTGACAGACTTACAAGATCGATTATATGATTGAAGGATTGATTGTCTGCTGATTTAGTGAATGAATAAGATATTGATTTGCTGACTGATTGATTGTCTGAGTTTAGGTTGACTAACTGACTGGCAGATGACAGATTCTGATATCTGATAATAAATATTTGGGTGATTTACTGATAGACTGATTTGCTGATTGCTTGATTCTCTATGTGTTGGTTGATGGACTGGCTGGCAAATATGGAAGCCTAATTGAGAGACCGATATACTTATTTTTCCAATTACATGATTGACTCACCAACTGACTGAATTACTGTCATACAGATGGATTGATTGTTTGCAGGTTTATTGACAGTAAATATATGGGTGATTGACTGAGAGATTGATGGGCAAAGTCTTCGATTGTATGATTGATTCACTTACTAAAATGATGAGTGATTGATTGCATGACTATTGATTGAATGATTTACTGGCCTTTGACATATTCTGATTGATTGGGCAACTGATTGACAACTCTTGAATTGCATGATTGGCTGACTGAGTGCCTAATATGAGTGAATAACTGAGCTTTATATTGTCTGACTGCTCTGATTATATAGTTAATTGGCTGATTGATTGATAAATAATCAGAATCTTGATAACAATATTACAGACACTTATATCATAGATAAAGTAGGCGATTCAGTACATAACTAAATATGTGAGAATCGCCCATAAAAATCGAATGAAGAACTTAAGGGCTTGACCAAACAAATTATAGACAATATTACGAGCTTCTTCACAATACCAAAACTAAATTCCTAATAATTATACTCCGCTAACTATATAATATTAAATTAGCCCTCGTGGCTGCCCCATGTCATTACAAATATTCAAACTAAATTTAATTGACGTATTTTCAACCCTCCGGTTCATAGGCCAGTTAAATTAATAATAATACGATTATTGAATGCTACAAAGTTTTAGATGGTCATTATAAATTTATTTATTCGCTTTATGCGTGCACTGTGCGCCATTTAATAATAAATTATTTAATGAAAAAACACAAATGCCGACCGTTAAACAAATTGTTTGGTCTGCTCTGCAACCTCAGAGGCGCACTTGATAAGCAATTAAAAATATATTTCTATTGTACAAAATCGTGAAAGCAGTCTGGCCCGATAGACAATGTATGACGTTGTTGTTTCAACTGTTCCGCCAGGACTTACCTTTACCCACAATACAGACACACACACACACACACACACACACACACACACACACACACACACTCCCATTTCTATGTATGGACACAAAACTCATAAGCTTTTGTTTTACTTGCCACCAATGTGGTTGGCAGTTGTAGAGGGCTGGAGCCCCCAGCTTCCGACGGAGCAACTCCCAGGGTCGTTTTTTGGACTCGGCAATCTCATAAATTGCATGACATGAGTTGCATATATGAAAGCTCGCATCGCATCGCATCCCATCACATCGCATAAAATTTATACACACAGCAGCAGGCACTGCAGTAATGCACACACACACACACACACAATTGTACATATATGTATGTACCTATATATAGATCTATGTGTATATCTAGTATGTGCCCAAGCCAAAACTTACCGATTGACAAAATGCCAGCGTCATTTGGTCGCAGCACGTGCGTAAAGTAGATTTTCAAACCAGAATTATCCGCCATTTGTCTGGCATGCAATTGGGCAAAGTCCGGCTTCAAATTGTTGTAATGGGTCTCCATTAAATAATATTTGGCCTGTCGCGACTCAATCGGGTAGCCCGCTTCGTGTGGATACGTAAATCCCTGCAAAACAGAAACGCAAACAAATGAAACAAAAGCCCGCTCAAAAATAGGAAAACGCCCAGTCGAGAAGCTTAACCAACTGCGCAATACTCTGTTCGGATGATAACGATGAATTGATTTGGCTAAAACTATATATACATGTACATATGTATAAGGTTGTCTGCTAGAGCATAAATGTTCAGAGTATTAATTGAAATAATATCTCATATCTTCAGCTGTAGTTAGCTAATCTAGATCTTTCACAATACTAATATACTCGCTTTCACTTTGAGGCAGTGAATATAAAAAAGAAGCTACGACTGTTGTTTGTAATATACATATTTATACATGTCGGTTTGTATATACATATATGCACACGTATTTATATACACTATGGATGGCAAATAAAGGACGGAAGTTGATGCCATGGTCATGTGCAATTTAAATGCGCAGCAACAGCAGCAGCAGCCCCAAAGCCTTGCCCCAGCCCCTGTCGCTGTCGCTGTTGCTGTCGCTGGCGTTGCCTCGGACCTAGTCACCACGCAAGCCGTTGCCATTCAATTGCATTGCAATGCAGTCTGTAGCGCCCCCTGGCGGCAGCACATGGCACTGCATTATGGCAGCGATCCCGTGATGAAATTATGAAAAGCATGGCAAAAAGGTTCCGAAAGTGCAGAAGGCCAAGCCATTTCTTTTTTCGTGAATATACACTGACAGAAATGGAGTTGGAGTAGCTACAGAATGGACTTGGTAAAGAGTACTTCAAAGAAGAAGAAGTTGTGACTAAATATAAGATTGAATTGAAAATGAAAAAGAACTGTATCTTTATCTTTAAATACTTTCGAAAAGATCTTCATATCTCGCTATCAAAGAGACTGAATTGCAGATGACTTATTCAAGACTAAACTAGATTCCTTTTAGACTATTCTGATGCTTGAGATCTGCTCATGGTATTCCTCGTATCTCTTCTGAAGATTTACAAATCCGAACAGTATTTTCATTGAAGGGTATTTAATATTTCGTAGAAGCTATCTTGTATTTTGTGTTGAAAGGAAGCATTTGCGAAGGTTAAATGAATATTGCATGGTTATGGTTCTGACACTGATGGCCATGGGAATGAGAGAGAGAGTTCAGCTGAGTTGAGTGCAGTTGAATCTGATGCTTACCTCGCTGCCCCGCGACCAGGAGGCAACAATGGCATTGCATGCCAGCGGTATGGAGCGGGCGCCCATGCACTGTCTGCCCTGTTCGCGTGCCAGCTCCTCCAGCTCCGAGTGCGACCCCTGGCACTCGTGGAGCGTTATGTGCTGCAAGTAGTGCACGCTGGACGATGAATCATAAATCGGCTCGTACTGTCGGTCCCATGAAAAGAAAATGAGCGCCAGCCAGAGACAATCCGGGCAGAAGGAGAGCGATGCAGAGCGTTGGAGAGACAGAGATAAATAAATTTTTAATATTTCAATTTGGTTATGCCGAGGCGAAGAAGCGCAGAAAAATAAAAAAAAAATAACAGAAAAAGAACAGAGAACAGAAAATGGATACCGAATGCAGCAGACTGCACTTGGCCTCAATTATGAATTGTATATAAGTATTAACGTTTAGTGATGGCCACGGGCAGCCGGGCTGCGGGGCTGCCGGGCTCGGGCTGTGCCTTACCCGAATGAGATGATGCTTGCGATTGATATCCTCCAGCTTGAACATTTTGCACCAAAAGAGCGGCGTATCGCCGGCGGGCAGCTCCACGTCCTCATTACGCAGCTCCAGCACACGGACGCGCTCGTCGTGGGGCGATGGCAGCTGCAGCTGGGCGCGCTGCATCAGCACCATTGGCCGATAAGGACGAAAGGCTCGTCCCGGATCGGGCAGGGTGCCTGGACGCACTGAGCCGTGCGGAGGATCCTGTGCGTGATACATGTAGAGCAAGCGCATCGTGTCGTTCTGTAAAACATAGCAACAAAAAAAAAAAAACATAGTCAAGGATAATGGAGAGTTGAAAAATGTGTAAAAAATTAGTGGCCAACCATAGCAGTGTGTGTGTGTGTGTGTGTGTGTGACTGTGTTTGTATATGTGTGCACAAAATGGCGTTATAATAGCGTCCCGTGCAACAGCGGCCAACAAACCCATCAGGCAGCCGCCATCAGCCATCAGCCTTCCGCTTGCAGCCGGACAACAACAGCGGCAATAATGTCGTTGCTGACGTGTACACGGATGGACTGTCTGGAGCTGCAACTGGGGCTGGGGCTGGAGCTGGAGCTGGAAGCCATGCGAGGGCAAATTAAGTAAAAGTAAAAAAAAGGTGCGCACGAGTTGAGCAGTGGAAGGAAACGGAAGTCGCCTTGCGGCCATTGCCAGCTGGGCAGCAGGTGTTGTTTGGTCAGCTGCAGCTCGCTCTGCTCAACTTCGAGTGCTCCATGTAAGGACTTCGTGTTGTTTCGACTTGGAGGTGTGCACGTGCTTGTAATGGTGGAGCGACGTGGCGCCCTTCCTTAATTAATGGATGACAGCCACTACAAGTTTTAAACTCTCTGATAAGGTCTAAGCGTTCCCAACAAAGATCACACATGTACAAGCGACTTTGAGTGCATGTTGAACATAAGCACAGAGCCTTGGAAAGAAAAAAGATGAGAACTTGAAACTTGAAAGTTGAAACTCTGTTCATTTCATTAATCATATATAACCCCAACTTTATTTAAAGTCAGCTTCATCCTTGTCCGATTTCTAAATCATTTCTAATATTCATCTGCTCTAATTCCATCTGACAAAAGCCCACTTATATATGCAGTTTGCATTCCGGGCAGAGCTTTAACTAAATCCGTGCTATGCCAACGAATAAAAATTCACTTAGGTTAATTGCTTGACCTCTGCGATTGCATTTTGGGGCAGCGTTGCCAAACTTCACAAGGATATCGCTTCAATTCTCAGTTCTCGTTGCAGACTGTACTTAAGCATTCACTAAAATTGTGCAGTTGGAATCTCTTGTAATTTCTCATTCATTTTACCACACACGAAGGACAACGAACGTCCTTACATCTTAGCTGCAATTTGCACGTCTGGTGTCGGACTCAAATATATAACTACATACATATGTATATCACGAGTTCGTTATTTTGTACTTTGTTTTCTTGTCATTCCTTTTGTGCTGTGTGTGAGTGTGGCGAGCATGTATATTTCATTTGCCACGTAGTTTTAATTGGTAAACCCAAATTAAAGCTTTCATTAAAGAATCACAACACGACGGACGTCGCGTCGAGCCAAAATGTGCCCGTGAGCGGGAAATATACCTCATTGCTGCTCCTCTTGCTCCCCTCCACGCTCTCCTCTGCCCAACGACTGTTTGTACTTGACTCGTGTGCCTCGGGGGCTTTTGGAAGCCAACAGTCAGCTGTCATTGTGTGCATGTCATGTGCACGTGTATGTACATATATATATATATATATGTATATACATGTGTATGTCTGAAGCGACACAACAACACCAATAACAACACATGTAGCAAACATGGCAGGCACCACAGTGACCATGAGACAGGGAGAGAGAGAGAGAGAGGGAGAGAGGGAGAGTGAAGAGTGTTGGAAATTGTTAAAAAAAAAAGAGAAGAAAATCTGCAACCCGGTCAGGGCATCCATTTGAATTCATTGTGGCAAAGTGCCCATTGTAGCTGTTAAGTGGAACTGTAGAGCACCATGTTCGACAATTGACGGCCAGGGCAGCCAGGGCCATGCCCAGGACAGTGACAACAACAACAGCAACAGCAGCAACAACAACAGCAACAACAACAATAGTGACAACGACGACGAGTCCTTGTCTACTTGTTCATTTTGCCAGCAACGAGGAGACAATACTTTAATTAACAATTCCCTTACCGCTCGCCATTCGCCCAGCCCCTGTAACCATATCGCCCTCGCCTTATTCATAGCAAGTCTGCAAAAAACCTGTACAAATGACTCGGTTGCCCGCTGTCCTGGCAAACACTGCGGGCGTCTGTGGCAAACGCGCTAACCGGCCTGCAATCGCTGCCCAGCTGCCCGGCTGCCCAGCTACCAGCAACAACAACAACAACAACAACAATAGGAAAACGGGCGGGCAGTTTTAAAACATTTGCCGTGCGACAGGCGCAGCACAAAAGTCATTAACGTGGCCTGGACGCCGCTGGACATGGCCCAGTTGTAAAAACATGACCACTGTGAAAAAACTCAACAGTCATTCAGAAACAAAAAAATAAGCGAAAATGCCAGCTTAAACTCGACTTTAAAATGCTCTTCACAGCAGTTGAAATCGAGCAGGACGAAGGCGGACGAATGCTGAGAAGCATCGCAATTCATGTGAAAAACAGCCTATCATGTGTGTGGACTAAGTGATATATGGCAGTATTACGTTTGACATATATATTTTAAAGAAATCTGATATAATTTCAAGCAGCTGCAGTCATTTAATTTGAGTCTGCTAAGTATATTAAGGGAATACAGATATATTTTTCATATGCCACAAAATGTTGCTAAATAAATTTAAATGCAAGTAAAAGACCTTTCATTTCTGTATTTTAAAAGAAATACAGATATATTAGTAAACCCTTTTAAATCAAAGTAAAAAACCTTTCATTTCTGCATTTTAATGAGTGATTATAACAAGAGTTCATTACAATAACATCAAACTGTCGCAGAGTCCTTAGATGTGACTTTCATAAATAACGCATAATTAGCTACACAAGTCCATAAAATAGCCAAAGGCTTGTTGGCGCATCTAAGGGTATCAGCACGTAGAAACAAAGTGTGAAAAAGCCTGAGACGAACTATGCACACGCACGTGCAACGCCGAAAGCAACAACTACAACAACTACAGGCAGCAACAACAGCAGCAAATGTGAGGCGGCAACTAAAATGAAATGAAAAGCTTCAGCAAGGATTACAGCCAAAAATTAATGAAAGCAAACTGGCTCCAGTCATTTGGCCTGTGGTCAACGTTTGGCCAGCACTTAATTGCCAAAGACTGTGGACGAAGGACCTGCCCAGCCAGACGAGATGTGTGTGTGTGTGTGTGTGAGTGTGTGTGAGGACTACAGGTGGGCCGCACTTTGCTGACTTTTGGGCTAATTGTAAAATGCGCCGGTACAAGCACTCATTAGAGCCGTGGTCACGGCCTAAAAAACTTGCGAGAATGGCTGCTAAACGCTTGCCTGAACCCAGAATCAGGTCTAAGGTGTCGCTCGCAGCACACACACTTTGAAATTCGTTTTAGCTTTTCGTTTGGCGCTCAGTCAGGGCAGAGCCTTCCCTTTGCTGTCAACCGGAACAATAGTTTTCACTGATACAGACTCGACATTGAACAGGATTATGCTGGCTCATCGCCGCGCAGCGGCTATTCCGCTCCTGTCGGGTGCTGCGAATTACAAAGAGTGGAGCCAAAAGGTAGAGCTCACAATGCGAATTCAAAAGACATGGCCAACAGTCATCGGACCCCCAGTGCCTATTGAGCACGATCATGTGGAGACGGAGGCTCAGCTGGAGGACTTCACATATGTTGCTTCGCGCAAACACATTTACATTCAGTGTTCCGAATTGTTGGTAAGAGCAGAGCTTACACTGCAGTCTGATTATTAGAGTAATCCGTTTATTTGCACCAGAATCGCAAGGCGAGATTGTTTTTGTTTAGATTCATAGACCCCAACATTGTTACACCGGATTTCATCGACATGAGCGTGCCCTGTCTCTGGCGCGCATTGAAGCGTCGTTATGGCCACGTTAAAGCTAAATCCAAGCGCAAGTCGAGTGCAATGGATCAAAAGAAAAGCAAGAAGCCGAAAATGGTAAAACGTGGCGGATCTTAAGGGCTAACAAAACGCATTTCTGGCGACAGTTTGTTTTGTATTTTAGTTAATGTTGTGTTAAATTTGTTGTTCGTTTATGGCCATAGGCATAAAAAAAAGATAAAAAACTAACAAGTTTGCTCATCTCATTATCAACTCTCGATCAACACTGCCAGCATGTGAGAGCGAGACAAACAATTGACAGTATAAGAGTTTATCTTGCATATGTCTTATACGCACACAGTATGTGCGAGTGAGATGAACGGCACTCACACTAGTTAAGCTGTGGTCTTATTGGAGTAAGCGAGATCACAAATTTAAGCAGAAGAGGGGAAATTTACGTTGTGAGTATAAGTACATATTTATTTACATTACTCAGTTGTGTTTCAATATTAAGTGGCGTATTGCTATATTAAAATTTGATTTCAGTTGCACACACATATATATGTATTAATATTGGATTATCTTTAATTATCTTTCATTACTAAAATACACAATTTATTTGCGTCGCTTACATATATAAGCTACAGTAGCCCTGTATATATGTTTTCACTGTGCAACTGACTCTGCACGTGTGTGTGTGAGCGTAAGATAAGCAGTCTCTGTACGAGAATTAAACTAAAAGTCGCAGACAACAATAAAACGATAAAGTAAAAATGCAATTTATAGCATTTCAAACGAGAGCTGAAAGATTTTATCATTCTAAGGAGCACATCTATTAAATAACTTGGAATTTTATTTATTTTCTTGAGTGTGCTGACGTAAATTATTTTGTTTAACTTGTCCAAATATCCAACACTCTTTCAGACTCACACACATACACACACGAACACACCTTAAACTTTACAGCCCATTACAATTGTGTTGCTGTGTTGTTGTTGTTGTTGTTGTTGGCATTGCATTGTTATTCCTCGTGTTGCTGCTCTCTTTGGCTGCTGTTAAGTTGAGTTCAGTCGAGTTTCAGTTGTGCTTTGTTTTGTTGCCACTTGCGTTTTGCCATCTCAACGCGTTTTAATAATGGTCCAATTGTCCCAGAAGCGCAAACGAGACGTAACGTACGCCAAGTTGGCGCTGCTAATGGCTAATGGTCAAGTGGTCAAGTTGAACCATGTCCTTGTCGTGGTCCAGGTCCTGGCCCAGCCCCGGTCTACTCAACTGCCATTGCCACTGCCACTGCTAGTGCTGCTGGCGCTGGGGCCACAAAACTTGCTCTTTGCCAAGCTTGTTTAATGTGCACGTAATTGAAATGCATTTACAATTGAATTATAAATAGAACAAAATACACATACACGCTCTCACACACATGCAGATACCTACACATGTACGTAAATTCACACTTCTGCTGCTGGTAGTCCTTATATAACTCTGCCCGCTGCCTCTGCAGCTAGTCGAACAATAAAAGCAACGAGTCGCTTTGTTAAAGTTTCAGCAGCAGCAGCAGCAGCTGAGCTTGCAACTTGCAACTGGCAACTGGAATCAAATCAACCGTTCCCCAGAAGCATTTCAAGAGTTGTCTTTGTCTGTGTGCACCTGGTTGCCATGGTCACGTCGAGCACTTTAGTGTATACATGTGTGTGTGTGTGTGTGTGTGTGTGTGTGAGTGTGTTTGCCTGTGCTCTTATTCCTCTGTGAGCCATTGGCAATTCAATCATCAATGGGTTTTTCGTGCGCTGCTGCTGTTGCTGCTAACGTCTGTGGCCTGCAACTTTCTGACAGCTGATTTCAATAACTAATATGCAAAGTGGCAGATTGACAATACTACGCCCAGTTGGCCTAAACAGCCTGCACCACCAACCACCGCCCAATACCTGATGGGTTGGGTTTTTGTTGTGTTCTAATTGCCGTGTCAGTTGCTCTGATTGTGGCAGTCAGCAGCAAGACTTTGATGTTAAGCTTTTCATATGCAGCCGACAGTCACACACATACACACACACACACACCTATGTGGCTGTGTGCGTGTGTGCGAGTATGTGTCAAAAATCTCAGACTAATCGTTTGGTTTGTGCTCTAGTTACCCCTTTAGCTATTATTCTAATGTGGGCTTCTAAGTGGCTTAACGATTTTTGTTGCGTCCAATTGAGTCACTTTAATTAATGCTCTATGTGTATGTGCATGTGTGTGCGTGTGTGTGTGTGCGTGCGTGCGTGTGTGTGAGTGTGCTGAATGCTCTTGTCTGAATTGGCATTAATTCAAATTATTTATGGCAAGTGTTGCAGCTTTTGTTATTGCTCTTTGACTTGCATTTAAATGCACAATCTATTTAATTGTTCGCTCCATTATCTCTGCAGCCATTGTGCCTATTGTCGTTGCTAATGTTGGATTTTATGCTTAATTAGAATAGTTAGGCAAGCTGTCGGGAGAGCTTATTATATCAAATTTCGGATTCTATTCATCAATTTTCTCTAAACAATTCACTTAGTTTTTGTAACAGAATTAATTGCGAATCAATTAAGAGCTTAAGTATATGGATATTGTAGACTTAGCCTCGGCTTAATATGTTTTACTATTGATATAGAGGTTGTCTATTACTCTAATGTTTAAGTGCCCGAATAAGTATGCAATAGAATTTGTATTGCATGCTGCATGAAAATCCATTGCGCAGAGGAGGAATCAGAGGCAGAGGCAGACAGAAACCCTCACATGGCCATTAACCCAGCCATTGCAGTTGGATTTAAGCGTTATTCTCCACTCTCTGCTCACCACATGCCACTTGCAACTTGCCACTTGCCACTTGCCGCCTGCCGCTTTCCGCTGCCAGTGCCAACCAAACAAAAATGCGCATAATTCCCGCTAAAAGTTTGAACTCCCGGATACACTGTGCTGTGTTAGTCTACAGGTCTACAGGCCGGGCATTAAACGCTGCGTAGCCAGCCATTGCCATGGCCATTACCATCGTGCTCGTTCTCTAGCTCCTGGCTACTGGCTTTTGCTCGTTCTCGTTCTCTTTCTCGTCAGCGTATATTTGTCAAGCAAATGGAATAACCGTTGCAATTGCAACAACGTCAAAGCCAAACAAAAATGTTATTTGCCGCTTTGCCCAAAAATCAAGTACACAGCCAAACAACCCAACTACCCAGCAACCTAACAACCCAAACAGCCAAAATCCTGCGCCTGAAGTTGAGCTGGTGCAGGCTAGAGCCAAAGCATGTGTAGTCCGGACCCAAAAAGTGGTCGCTGTTGGGCACCGGGACTCGCTCTGCTGTCCATCATGGTATTGTGAGAGCGTTTGAGTGTGTGTGTGTGTGTGTGTGTGTGGGGGGGTGTGTGTAGGATTGTAGGTGTGTGCCTGTGGGTCTGGCAACGGCTCGCATAGTCGCTTTATTAAAGCTAAAACCTGCATTGTCCCATTTTACACATGAGTTGTGAGTTGCAAGTTACGAGCAGCCTCCACTTGTATAAACTGGCAGAGATTCACATGAGCTCCACGGTAACAGGCAATCGAAATGGTCAGAGCTTATGATGCTCTATGCAAGCTCTGGCTAATATAAATTCGTCGAATCGTATGGACTTTGAGTGTGAATATGAAGAGGAGCAGTGTTGAGACACTTGATGGACTCGAAGAGTGTTAAGGCGAAAGGAAGGCAGTTAAATGTCTTTAACTATTTATTATTTAATAATAATATTTATTTAGTATTAAAATCAAAGTGCTTTACTACAGTTATTATTAATATTAATATAATTTTCAGCAACATTTGAAATCAATGTAGTCAGAAGTCAACTCTTAATCAGTTAAGCAATCATTTGACAATTTCATTCTCATTGAATTTGATCTCTGCAGAGCATTTGGTCTGCGGCTTGTCTAGAATTCAGGAATTTCCTCTTGTTGCGCTTCAGTTTTGGGCCGTGATTTGCGCGTTTCGCGCTCAAAGTTTGCTCACTGCGAGTGTATGTGTGTGAGTGTGTGTGTGTGTGTGTGTGTGTGTGTGCATTGCTGTAACTGCAGCTCCTGTTGTGGGCACTTGAAGTGCATGTGAAACGTGTGCTGGGCTAAAACAAAACAACAAAAAATGTGCAGGCAACACCAAAAGCTAAACGCAACGAGGAACGTTTGTTTTAATGCCCCAAAGCGACAAATATTGGTGGAGCGGCAGCGGGATGCAGATGCAGATGCAGCGAGATACAGGGAGCGCTAGGCAACGCAAAAGAACTGGACTACAAAACTCGGTGCGGGATTTAACAGCCAAAGTAATGCAATGACAAACAAAAGCAACCAGTGAGAGTCAGTCATGAGTCAAGAGCTGCAGCAGCAGCAGCAGCAGCAGGATTCGCTTTTTGCTGAATGCTGCGGGAACTGACTGATATTTTGGCCGTTTTTTAGTTGGTTCACTCGCTGATGAGTTTGTTGTTGGCGCAGTCAAGGCCATAAATAAAGGGCCAAGCTGGATTACCCAGTCCAGCTTTTTGCGTGCATGTCAAATGCAACAGGCCAGCAAGCAACAAAAACTTGGACCGAAACAGATCAGGATCTGGATTAAAATCTGAGCTCAGATATGTCCTTCGAGCGAAAGTAATTAACTAGTGGCAGCTGCAACTACTCCCTGCCGTGCCACGCCCACAGCCGTCTGCGTCTAAAAATTAAATAATAAAAATAGAAGGCAAACCGCAGACATCATATGGCTACATTTTCATCCAACCGAGCAGAGCTGTAAAACCAATTTGCTTACAGAAAAAATGTAAACTATTGCATCGGAGTCCGGACAGCGAGCGACGTAAAGTGTGCGCATTGTTGGTAACCTGTAGTTATTTTATTTTATTATTTATGGTTAAATGGTGCAGCCCCCCAACCGGGACGAGCTAACTCGTTTATTAAATTCATTTCGCAGTTGTTGCTTTTTTTTTCTTGCTGAGCAGTAACCGAATAAACCGCAAAACCCGAGCGGCTAAGCAACTAAGACACACATACATATTTGAAGGGCAGAGGGCAGAGAGCGGAGGGCGGAGGCATGGCTGTGGATTGGGTTGTATATAGATAATGGGCAGAGTTCTTACACATATGCACATATTCACTCACACACATACACACACACACAAAGTAACCGCAAAAAAGTGGTCAGTTGGCCAAAAACTAAACGAAATGTAATAAAGCAACGGATATGCCAGTTTGCTTGAGCTCTGCAGTCAGCTAGCAATGGCAACAACCGGGGCACAAAGAGACCAACAGAGCTATGCAGATAGATAGATGGTCTAGTTCTCGGTTGAAAGACAGAGCTGCACTGCACAATAAATGAATATGAATTAGGCAACAAGGTTCTTGCCCAACTAAAACACACAAGCGAGCAGGCAAGCACATTCCGAATGGCCAACAGGATATAAAGAAAGAACGAAATTTAAAGTGAATTTGATGGGAAAAGGGTCAAGGGAATCGATTGACTCATATGAGATTCATGGCTAATAGGAGGCAGCTTCTTCGAATTTCATCTAAAAAGGAATATCGCAATATCGAATTACTGCTTACAAATCATTACATCTTTGATCCACATCATTTAGACGTAAGCCTTAAATAGCTGGCAATTGGTTTTTTGGTAACGAAATTCGCAGTAGCTGCAACAGCAACAACCACAGTAGCAGTAACAGTTAGAGCAAGAGTAAGAGCACGAGCAACTGCAGTTTAAATGGGCCTCAAGGACTTGAAAGGGTTTACTCAAAGCACTTTTCGCTTTTCGCACTCAAAAATTTTGTTGTGGCTACACCTCCACTTGGCTTTCGGCCTGCCTAAATGTCAGTTACTTGCAGCTAAGCGTTGCTCCAGCTATATTTTCGTTATGCTCTTGTGATTCTCGCCAGCAAAAAAGTTAAAAGCATTTTCCATTCAATACCCTTACAATTGTTATTTCGAATTTTATAGTAATAATGTAACTCAGAAAATATATATAAAGATATACATATAGATTTTCTTTAAAGAAGAATAATATGAGCCGAGCGGATTAAGTCTGACGAACTATTTGACTGCTGCATAGGACAATCGTTATTCTGCAGAGTTTGATTTATACTAAATAAACATACTCATCCATTTTAATCTACACAATATCTAACGATTTAAGAGGGGACCAACACATATTGTGGGAGCTTCAAATATCACCCAAGTAGTAGTCGTCTAGGCACTGCATCCCAAAAGCTGTTAGTGCCAGTCCAGGTCTACGAAAAGAATTAGACTGACCCTCAAGATCTTCTGGAGCAAGCCTTGACTAAAGATATATCAAATAAAGAATATATATTATAACTTTATCTATAGTAATGTTTCTTTCCCTAAAATATGTATTTTGTGTTCGTCATCCATAGCCTTGAAAATATTTAATTAATTACTGCTTAAATTAAGTTGCCTAAAAGGTAGGAGAGTACTGCAATCTGTAAATTTTTCATCAAATCAAATTTTTAAAATATAAAGAAATTAGAATGAACTACCCCTTATCAAACGGCTGAAAGTGTATTTAATTTGCAGCACTTTGCAATCTTTTTCCATTTTTTTTGGTATGGCCACTTTAGTCGGCAAACTTTGGATTTTAAAAGCTTAAAATTTAAATCAATTTAAATTAAATTTTGCTGCATACTTTCGGGCACACTTTTATGTTCGCTTCAACGTTTCGGGTCTTTTTGTTTTCTGTTTTTTATTTGTCACAGCCCTATTAAATTTTTAAGTGCCAAGCAGGGACCACAAGATCCGCAAATACCACACAAGCAACCGCTAGCCTTCACTTCTCCTTCCGCTCACCATCGCACCAGCTCCCCACTAATAATTCATTATAAAAGTCAGTGCTTTGGTTTGGTTTTTGCGTTTTGCTGTAACGCGAATTCCGCCTTAATATACACAGACCCTGCCCCCGAAACCCCTTACCCACTCCGAGCCTCGAGCTTATGTCGTGACAAACTGCACACATATGTGTGTATGTCGTGTGTGTGTGTGTGTGTGTGTGTGCGAGTGTGTATTTGAGTGCTTGTGTTCATGTTTATGGCACCATTTTGCAGAAAGTC
The DNA here is from genome assembly GCA_035045345.1 of Drosophila hamatofila. Taxonomy (NCBI): domain Eukaryota; kingdom Metazoa; phylum Arthropoda; class Insecta; order Diptera; family Drosophilidae; genus Drosophila; species Drosophila hamatofila. The sequence continues at coordinate 4,972,187 of JAWNPA010000001.1, forward strand.
AAATCAAGTAATAATAAGGAGTTCTGTGCACATTCTCTAAATCCATTTCGTCTCGATTTCATCAATCGCGATTTTCTGCGGCCAAAGGCCAACTTAACCTTAAGTCTAATCCACTCACAGATTTTTCACCAATCGAAATGGTTTGAAATTGAGGCAGAAAATGTTTTCGAGAACTCGTGACACTTATTGCGGGCATTAGAGTATGGCGATGGGGCTTCGACCCTCTTGTAAGTGTTGAAAATTACTGTCGACTTGACTTGTTGCCTTTTTGTTTTGCCAGCTTGCAATGCCAACTACAACTACAATAACAATTACACGAAGCATGCATTTGTGTGTGTGTGTGCACATATGTGAGTGTGTTGAAAGTTATTATGGGTGTCCGGGCTGGCACCGGAACCCAGACCCAGACCCGTACCCAGACCCAGAGGCCCATTAATGGGCAAAATTACTGTTTACAAGTGAAGCAGGCAGCCAGGCACCACTCACAAAGAGTCGCTGCCACCACCAGCACTAGCACCAACACTTTGGAGTGCAGGTTTCGTGTTAAAATAATAAACACATAGCGAAAATTGTAGCAGCATGTGTAGCGAGCAGACTGCATAATTCCATTACAGAGCTGCATGCTCCATCCATACTTCCATACTTCCATACTCCAAGCTGCAAGCTACCAGCACCAAGCTACAAGCTACAAGCACCGAGCACCTAGACCTGCCTGTCATAAGCCATAAACTATTTTAGAGCAATATTTTTGCGTTATGGCCAAAGTCTTGAACTTAAGTTAACACGGCAACAATGTAGTTAAGTTTCTATATTTATATGCCTGCTTAAAAATAGTACTTTACTAGTCTACCCACTCTATGATTCAGTTCATGCTGATATTGAAGCACGAATATCGTTATTCATCACACGAATCCTTGTGAGTTGACAACAGGGTATCCCATAGTCAGACACACTCGCCCACTGCATTTTGATTTGTTTTGTTTTTCTTTTTAGTGCATAGTTTTTGCATTTTAAATTGCCAGACAGCGGAATATTGTGGCTAGTTTAAACAATTACTACAATAGCAACAACAAAAAATACACAGTAAAAAACGAAAGAACAATAAACAGAGAAAAAAACAAGTTTAGCACAATATGAAAATATTCTAATTACAATTAGTGTTAATTGTCACTTACGGACCGGGCTGTACGTGAATTTCGTAATTTGGCATGCTTAGAGAAAATTTGCATTTAAAATGAGTTTTTCTTGCTTGTTATTGTTGCTATTGTTTTGTTGCTGTTGTTGTTGTTGCTGCTGCTCTGTTTTTGTAATTTTGCAATTTCAATTTGAGTTTAGCCTAAGCTAATAATAACATGAAAGTCATGGACGAACTGTCCGCATTAATGCATTAATTGTAATTACTTAATTATTTGCATAAATCAAAGTTTTGTTGCGTCGCCCAGCATTCATTTGAATGCAAAACGACATTTTCTCCCATTCGATTGAAATGGCAATTAAAAAAGTTTTTGATGGGCGCTCGATTTGCAGATCGCTCCAAAGGCCTGAATGGATGATGAAATGGATTGATGACAATCATCCTCGCTACTTAATGGCAATTTTATGTTGCTCGTCAAGTTGTCGTTTTTGCGTTTTATGAGTGGCTCAATGTAAGCACTCGGCAGGACTTTTCAGATTCTAATGCCAGGCAATTAAAATTGAAAAGATTTAATTAAAACGGAGCCAATCGGATTGACAATTATTAATTGAGCAAGATTTGCTGGGCAAATGCGGAATGTTTTGTTTTGTTGAGAAAGGCATTAATCAGACTAGAATTTAAAATGAGAAATAAAATAAAATTTAACTGAATATAAATAGATTCTTTTCAATAATTCTCACTGATTCCTTTAATGTATTTGATTTAATATAAGACAGAGAGGAAAGATTATATTTGTTATGACTTTCTAACGTGTTAAAATGGAAATAAAATATTGTTTAATTGAATATATAAAAGTCTTTCCATTTCTATAATACCAACTGATTCCTTTAATGTAATTAATTTAATATATGGAAGAGAGAAAAGATTATTTTTGTTATGACTTTTTAACATATTCAAAACGCACTGAATTCATAATAATCTCATCAAAGGAAAAGGCGAAAACACCAACTGTCGGGCAATCAAAAAGGTATGCCCATTTACATTTCTCCCGTAATTCTCTCACCCGACAATTCTGTCGCTGTATTTAATGTGCAGAGCTCTCTTATATTTCTCTTTTCTTTTTTGTTGTTGTCGCTTTTTGTGGTTTTCTTATGTAAAGTGTCGCCGTCAAATGGCGTCGGACAAACTCAGCAAATGGACCGCACGCCTTGCCACAGAAAGTGGGCGTGGCCGTTTCGACAAGGCCACGAAATCTGAACGCAAGAATCGAATTGAAATGACGCACTTAATGGCATTTATGGTTTATGCGCATTTTTATTATAATGCGACTTCGATTTTCTCTCTCTCACTCTCTCTCTCTGTCTGTCTGTCTGTCTGTCTGTCTGTGCTTCTGTCTGGTCGCTTTGCAATTCTCCAACGATTTGTCATTTTGGCCAGTTCAGTTGGCAGTCGAGTAGCAGCGAGTAGGGGACAAGGGTTGACCAACTGTCGCCGACTGTAGTCACCCTCTCGCACGATTCATTTTGGCCAATTGGTAATTTTGTTATTAGTCACGCTCTTTGCGCTTCATTAATGTTCATTACACACAAATGAACCCACATCGATTGATATTTCTCCTCGTCTGGCGGTTACAAATTGCTCGCATATAAATATATATATATATATATATATATCTATCTATATATATACACACTTTTTACGATTTGCGGTTGATATTCTGCGGTGTGCAATAAACGCGATGTCAGTTTTTTTTTCTCTCTTTTTCTCTTTTTATTTATACGATGGCTTAAAGGGTTGCCCGCCTAATACATTTAATTATAAAAATAAACACACACACTAACGCACTCACATACATATCTAATGGTATATTTATATAACCACACACACACACACACACACACACACACATACATATACATGTATTTATATATGTGCAATATTTATTGAGGAAACTTTGAACTTTTGGGTTATGCGTCACATATGCTAGGGGCGACTGCGAGCGAAGTTTCGAGGGGTTCGCCGCAGTTCACAAGAAATAAGAAAATAAAATTTATTGACGCAGCGCTCTGCACGCTTAATTGAACATTGCCAACTTGAAAGCCATATCCACTGATTGACTGAGCCAGTGGAACGCAATTTTTTATGACCTTTGAAACTTTGAAGCATGTAATTCGTTCTATTCCTTCCAGGGAGTTATTTAAATGGGCATTTGATTATGCGCCTAAACAGCTGGAAATGTGGCCAGGGCTGGCCTGGTTTGGCCTAGGCCTGAGCCTGAGCCTTCTTGTTGAAAGTGCAGGCGGTTTTTTAGTTTTTCCTCTTTTGCCTTTTCTTTTTTTCCTTTCTCTTTCCCTTTCCCTTTCCCTTTGGCTTTCGTTCTTTTTTCAGTTTGTTTAGAAATTGTTTATTCTGGCTTTGCATTATTTTGGGTTAATTTGGTTATCTAATATAAAAGTGAACGAGCCCAAAGGGGTTGCCCAGGACCGCAGGCCGCTAGGGGTTGATTATGCCACTTGAGCGGCTTAGGTTAAAACCATATGCTCAGCTTCAGTGCACTTTGAAGTGGCATGGAAAATATGATAAGCATATTAATATGATTTTCATTTTATTTTCGAGGCAGTAACAAGAACTTTGATTGAAAAATTGAAAAGAAAGAAAAGCCTCAACATGGGATAAGCTGGAAAACGCGTTGGCAAAAAAAAAAACCTGCAGCTGCTGCAACTAATAAATTTCAGAAACAATATGTTGCTGGGGAAACTGAATTTATATAATATTTAAATATATTTAAATCATATCAGATCTGTAGTGGAGTTAATAAAGCTGCGTCCCACACTATTTATTTGTGTTCTCACTTAATTTACTTGAGATTCTTTCTGTTTGAATTGTCCCCCAGTCTTAAGTTGTTTCAATAAATTTCACGTTTGATTTGATTTGTTTTTCTTGCCATACAAATTATTTGCATCCGTACCTCCACTTGTATGGGGCTTTCTCCCATTTTTGTTTAATTTGCACAATTGCCGCTCATTAAGCACTGTTAAAATCCAAACAATTAATAAATTTTTAAGTGCAGCGCAAATTATGCACCTCTTGACCGACCCCTCAAGACCCCTCCACAAAAACCGACGCTCGTCAACTGTGGGCCGCACCACCTGGCTGCCTGCACCTGCAAACCGCTCTGCACACAATACATTATTAATTTAACGACCCCCGCTGCCCCTCTGCCCCTCTGCCCCTCTGCCCCTCTACGCCTCTGCCTTCAGCCCTCTTTCAGGACTTGCTGCACGCACAACAAATGGCGCTTAATTTGCTAAATGGTTGGGACCCCTGCAGTCCTTGGGCGCTTCCCCCTGTTTGGGTAGTTGGAATGTTGTTTTTTTTCTTCCTTCACTACTTATACTCTCCTCGCAAAGCTCAAAATGAGTTTGTGGATAGAGGAGCTAAGTATATTCATATAATTCAGCATTTGTATAGATAAATCGTCTCTATATACTTCGCAGTCTGTCAAGAGTTTATATTTCGAAAATTACTCTAAAGAGTAAGCAGAGTATATCAGAGTGCGTATTGCCCGCATTTTTTCCCTGTTTTATGTTTTAGTGGGTGTTGCAAAAATATGAAACGCTCGAATGCACAAAGATGTAAAATGTAAAATACCTTGGCTGGAAAATTCGCAACAAGATGGGAGGTATAAAGCGAGCAGGCAAAAGTAAACGAACAGAAGCAAAGCAAAGTGAAATAAAGCACAAATGCAAAGGGAAACAAAAGTAAGAACCAAATTTGCAACTTTGTGCAAACTTAAGCTAACAGAAAGGCCAGCCAGGCAGCCAGCCAGCAACAAAATTCATTAAAACTTTGCATTGTGTTTCAAAAATAACGAAAGACCAACAACAACAGGAGAGGAGGAGAGGCAGCAGCACTAACCCATTGCGAACTAATTTGTCTGGCGATTTAGTAAAGATTTCGGAACCCAAATACCCTTAGCCAATGGCAATGACTATGACTATGACTATGACTATGACTATGGCAAGGGCTGTTGATGACGCGACAAACCCAATTAATACGCCAGACAAATAAAATGGTCAGCCAACGACAAGTCGGAAAAACCGTTTAGCTACAGCAATAGCCAAATGTGTGTCTACACACACACACACACATATATATACAGACAACAAACAGACGCGAGCGTGCATAATTTTTTCTTTCCTTTCTATTTTCGGGGCAGCACATCCGAGTATATCTTAATATATGTATATGTTATGTGGTTGGCTCTAGGAGCGGGGATTGTCGCCAGGACTGTCTGCCCGTCTATTTGATGTGCGTGTGCGTGTCTCTGTGTGTCTGTGTCGTCTTCGCTGCGTATTTGTGTTTGTGCGTGTTTGTTTTAGTTAACCAGAAAGTTTTCTTAAAGATTTACGCTTAAGTTTTACGTGATAAAACTTTTATCACTATGACATTTCGCTCTGGCAGCAGCACGAGCCGAAGTGCTGCGCGCTTCTCGTTGAGCTTTGCTCAAGCCAATTGACAGCGCTGTCGATGTGGAGAGTCGGATGAAAATGATACTGGATTGGCATTTGTTAGGCAGCGATTAATATGTCTTTAAATTTAAGTGATGTCATCCGATATGCTCCGATAAGACAACATCAGATGCTGGTAGCTGTTGCAAAGGACTCTGAATGTTTTTCTCCTATTATCGACTTAGCCGATGACACTGAGCATTCCACCTAATAATCGAGTGGATATGGGAAATACTTTTGAGCACATTGTCATTTAACAGTCGAGAGCTGGGTATCGTAAAGTCATGTCAGGCATCTCGCAAGTCAATTAAGTTTATCACATATTAAGATAAAATATTTTCGCCAAACAGCAGATTCTCTGTGAATAACTTTAATCGTGTCCTTTTTGGCAGTTGGGCCCCTGCCCCAGCATCAGCCCAACTTGTGTTGATATTTGCTTGAGGATATTGGTCCAAGCTCATGTACGACTCATGTTCGTCGTCCCATGCAGCTATTTGCCAGCCTCAGCCCCAGCCCCAGCCCCAGCCTCGACCCAACAACAAAATATGTATATCCGCTAACAGGTTGGGGGTAAGTACGTGCCGCTGTTTACTCCCCCCGGGAATCAGTTAAGTATTTTGATGGCAGCGCTTATATCATCAGTCCAAAACTCAAGACCTAAGAAACTTTTTATTAACATAAATTATGACGCACAAGCAACACACACACACACACACACACCAGCACACACACATGCTGGCACTCGTTATGAGAATGTGAGAGAGTGAGTCAATAGTTAAGCATGGCACAAGTGAGTGCATAAATTTCACTTGGCACAAACTTTGGCCAATATATCTATTAAACGTCGACGGTGCTTACCGTTATGGCGATGTCATGGCTGGCATCGCATGTGTCCAACTTGCGGCGAAAGCGAAGGACGGTGTGGGTGGCATTCTCGTAGCCCAGCATCAGCATGTAATCCTGGGAGGGATCCACGACGGGCTCCGTGTCGCCGTTGCGTGTGACGTGTCGATCCTGCAAGCAGAGCGAAGAGAGAGAGAGAGAGTGAAAACTGTGAGCTTTTCCATTTTGGTTATTAATTGAAAAATTTACGAAAATATTTAATTTGCAGCATACTTTTGTGCGGCAGGCACAAGCTCAAGCCCAGCCAACAGCTCCCGGGCACACATTCATGTCATTTAACAAAATATATATACATATATAATATATATACTTGTATAATACATATACTTATATATGTATATATATCTACTGAGCTTGGCGCCCAGCCACAGGCACTTCGTAAGCTCCCAAAACTTGTGTGCATAACTTTCACGCAGCATCTGTGCGATGCGTTTTTCAGTCTTCCTTTTTTCATTTTTTATTTCTCTTATACCCTGCATTTATGCAGAGCTTAAAGGGAGTATACCATAGTCGAAGAAAATCATTTATTTCAAGCAAGTAAAGTCCATTAAAGACTTTTGGGCCAATCATTTAAAAAATATACAATTTTATAGCTGTTTGCCTTCAGCTTTAAACTACTTTTTACATATTTCATATAAATTGTCTGAGTTTTATTTGTGTTAATGCTTAAAATGTACAGAGGCCCATCTTATGTTTACTCTCAGCCTCCCTTGTCCCCGTTTGCTCTTTATTTGCCTCCTCTCAATGTTTTCAGACTTTTACCAAGTTAAATTTGAGTAGTCGCTCCACCTTCATAGACAGCAAACCCCTTTCTTGACTGAGGTTTTTTTTAGTCTTTTGACTTGTTCGATTCCTTGGCACATGTTGGCCAGGCCTCGACACAGACGCCAGATGAGTCTGAGCTGAACGCTGGGTGGATGCGATGTAAATTCCTATGCACACACACATACACTCACAAATACATTTGTATGCATGTATTTTGACAGGCCACTGTTGAAAATATTTGGGAGTCGCTTTTTTTGAGTGAGGGTCCTTGGACGGTTGGAGGGGGGCATTGGGGCATACTCTGTGATTGTTGTTGGGCGGCTGCTTCGCATATTGGCAGTTGACTGCAAATGGGCGTTGTGTTTGCTATGCTCATAGCACATCCTTGCCAGCATGCGGCAGGACCTCTTGTGTTGTTTTTGGTATGGCAACAATTTTTTGATGATGTTGCAAAAGTCAAAAGTGCCCCCATTGCCCATACCCACTTCAGTTCACTTCACTCTGCTGCCAGCAGAGCACGGGTAATTGAAGCTGATGGAATTTTTGAGTAGTTTTCTATGTAGATATTTCAAATTTTTATTGATTTAATTATTTGTTGTCGTGTGTCATTTGTTTGACTGATATCAAAGTGGTTCAGCTCTTAATGCAGTTACAGCCACATGTATGAACCAAATATGTTTCTATATATCTATGCAGAGTGAGTGCTGCTCATATTGCACATCGACATTCCTTGAATGCGGTTGTATATGTATGTGTGTATGTGTGATGCTTTTAGAACACATTTGGCATTTAGGTTGTGTTATTTGAGTCTATGCCCAGATGAAATTATCATTTAAAAGGCTTGCAATGTGGTAGTTCAGGATCGAAGTGAATAATTGATTGATTGAAGGCAATATATTGAATATACTTATGCAGGGTTACACTTAACTGTCATGTAACATTGAATTATCAAGCAAGTCTTTCAATTTAATTGTGGCATTTGATTCAATGTAGAAGAATGCACAATTTGATCAATTTCAAGTTTTTGTGTATGTGTAAGCGAGAGAAAAAGCATTTGCGCTCGTCTAGCATTTCTTATACTCTCGAATAAGACAGGATGAATATAAGAGTTCAGGCAAGCGCCCTTTGGCAGTCGTAGGTATATAAGAGTAATAGCAAGTGTAGGAGCGAGACTTATTTATATATTTCTTATACTCTTGTATAAGATTAAAGAATAATATACGACTTCAGCAAGCAAGAGTCTTTGGCAGTGGGAGCGAGACAAACAACATGTGCAACTTGCAAACTCTTCTTGAGAACTGTTCTTAAACGTGCATGATGTGTTGAGGCAGCTGAAGAGAATAAACTCTTACTTCTTCTACTTTTTAAGCGCTATTAATTTATTATAAACGATTGGCCACCTCTAGCTAATGTTTACAATTAATCTTCGCTCGCGTGCTCGAGCATTATGTAATCTTATGGCAGCTGCTGGTCAATTTATGTTCTCACACACCAATGTGGATTAGCTTGGTATTGGTAAATGTTCTATCATCTTTCATCCCTATCAGGCACACAACTCATAGGAAGCGTTTGTATCTGCACTCAAGCAGCGATGTTCCGCTTCTCAGGCTTCTCCTGCCACTTCTCCACTGATACATTGCCCAACATTATGGAGTGAAACTTTTCTGCTCGCAGCTCTCAGCGCTTCCATCATCTAATTACAACTGAAATTTTCACACACCTGAGGCAGATGCAATTAATTTGCCCCAATTTATAACATCATCCCACCAGTAGATTCTACGCCTCCCACCCCGCCCACATTCTCCTCCCCACCCTCCCTTCCCCATCAACATCGTCCTGTTGCGTGCTGCGTTGCCCACAATTACATGCCAGCATTTCATTAATCATATCACACGCTGCGCCATTTGCCATTTAGCTGGCTAATTAAAAGTTTGCACAAAACATTTAACATAAATTCTGCTAAATTTGTATAGTATATATATTTCGTATCTATGCAAGAGATAGAACATTTCGAACTGTCTGTCTGCCTGTCCGTCCGTCCGTCCGTCTGCCTGACTGTTTTGCAATCTGCAAACGCATAATTCAAGATCTGTAACGCGCAGTTCCGTTCCCGTTGCCATTGCCGTTCCCCTTTCCCCTTTCCCCTTTCGCCTTTCCCCAGCCACCTTTCCATTTGCTGTTTTGCACAGTTTCCCTTTTAATTTTACATTATCTACCTCTACACACACACACACTTACACACACACATTCGCACACCTTGACATGTTTCTCGCTTATCGCAACAGCAGCCAAAAGTCGCGTATACGTCGCGTATGCCGAGAGAATTGCGAGCGGCGACGGAAATTAAAAATACGCGCTGCAATGTTGCAAGCACCCAAGCGACGTTATCAAAATCAGCGTGTGCGTGGGCGTGGCAGGGGCTGAGGCCAGGGGGTAGGCAGCACTGAAGTGGAGTGGCGCTGCCTGCGGGTGACGCGTTGTGCGGTAATTATGCAAAAGGAAGGCGCATAAATTTGCAATATTCTCAGCTGCTGCTGCGCTGCTGCTGCTGCTGCTGCTGCTCTCTTGTGTTTCAAAAATGTTTCAAATGCCAACGACGTTTTAACTGCTCACAACTTTTTATGCGTGCAGCTCAAATGCCGCCAATTCCGTCTTTAGAGCTCTTACCCACTGCGGGTACTCTCAACCGAGTCATGCCGTTTGCAACAGAGTTGAGAATAGAAATAACTGAAGACCCCATAATGATGGTAGAAATATGAGCATACTTTGCAGTAGTTAGTTGAGTAACTAAAAAGGAGAGTGTATCTCCACAAAGATAGAGTATTTCAGCTTCGGTGAGTTGTTTCAATCGCTTTCTCATTCACTTCAAGTTGCATGCCAGGACAGAGAAGTGCGTGCAAAGTGGGAACTTCTGGGTAGGAGTTTGGCTGCTTTCTGTTGGGACTTCGTCCTGCTCGTGGTCGTCGTTGTCAACGCACACGTTTTTTTAATTGCTGAAATTTTATCACACCTTCATGGCTGGCAGGACTCGTAAATTGTAATCCTTGTGCGCTCTTTGCCGGGGCCGGCTTCTGCTTGAGCAACGATGACGTCGCCGTTTTCCTTGCCCTCGTTTGCCCTTTCAGTGCTCGATGTTGTCATTAACGTCGCTGCCTCTTAAGCATTTAATAGCCTTGTCAAGACTTTAATGCCTTTTAGCTGACGCCCCCTAATATGTGAAAGAGCGCGGTACGCTAAAAAAGAGTGCGGATTGTAAGTGTGTGTGTGTGTGTGTGTTTGTGTGGGTGTGTGTGTTTGTGGAGGGGAAATCAATAAAAGCAACGGCAAATTAAGCACCTTTACGCCGCTTTTCGAACAAGCAAGCCGCAGCGGGAATTTAATAGGATTATGCAACATTGACGTTGCGAGCAAAGCCAAACAAACTTATGTAAAGCCTGTCACTGCACTTAACAGCAGCAAGGGTTGTATGCCATACCCAGACCCATACCCAATCCCATTCCCATACCCATAGCCATACTCATACCAAGAGTCAGGCCTTGAACCCTTTCGGCATCATAACATGCGCCTAATTGTGCTGATTTTCGCTTGATGAAAACTTTTGACACAGACGCACACAACAAACAAGCCGCCCATCAGCAGCAGCATCAGCAACAACAGCAGCATCAGCAGCATCAGCAGCAAGTGGCATTCCAAGTTTTGTTACGCCAAAAACAAACTTTAGCAATTTATGATAATTCAACGTCAGCTGGGACAGTTCAGTGTTCAGTATACACTTGAAGTACTCGCTATATATCGAGAGTGCAGAGGAATCAAGGCTGAGGCTGAGCACTAGACCCAGGCCCAGCCCATGACTGAGATGCTGCTAATGTAAGCTGGCAGCAGGCAGGCAGTCAACCATCAACAACAACTGACAGCTGGCTAGCAGCGAAAAGCTCAGCGATAGACAGACAGAGAGAGAGAGAGAGAGAGAGACAGAGAGAGAGAGAGAGAGAGAGAGAAAAAGAGAGAGGGAGGGAGATTGATATGGCAAGACAGAACGAGAGAGTCTTAAAATATGCTTGTAGCACACATTAAACTTATTACCCCCACAATATAACCCCTTAACTCTCTGCCTGTCCCTAGCCAAACACACCCACACACACACACACACACACACTACATCTTTACATGCTCAGATTTTGCTTTATAAACAAATGCATACAGCAAAAGGGTTGGCTGCACACAGCACACAAATATCAAAATGCTAGCTATCTATCTATCCATATGTGTGTATATAATACGATATATATTTGCCTACATATAGCTGATGCCACATGCACTGCAGTGTGGGTGGGTCGGCGAGTTATTGTCATGTGTTTGTGCCCCGCTCAAGTGCAGCAGCTGAAGTTTTGAGAAAGGTTCTCAAAATGCGCTCCGACAGCTTTGATTTATATGTAGTGGGGCTCATGGGGTTTGCGGCCACAGCAAAAAGTTCTCGGAAAAGAGCAGGTGAGCGTAGGCAGGCGAAAAAAGCCATTAGATGGGAATGAACGACCACAAGACTAACTAGCTTAAAAGAACATTTCAAGAGAATACTTTTCTCACCCAGCAATGGCAGCTCGAACATCTGAACATATTTTAAAATTATTTAGAAAAGTTCTTTCTGGGAAACATAAACTTGATGTATGGAAAATATAAATAACATATATATATTAGCTACTTTATTATTGAGAAATGTTCTTCAATAATAACTTTTTTCTTCTGCCATTCAGTGGCCTTTGACTGGTTTTCGAGAGCAGAAAAATGAATTGAAGGCAATTCATATGCTGAGTTGCATTCATCTTTGCGCATTCATCTGTATTGCTTTGCATGTCGTCTGCTTGATTAGAAAACCCTTTTGGCCACTTACGAATCGACCCTCTTGCTGCCATCTATTACCATTTGGCAGTGCCAAAATCTTGTGCAGCTCCTCCGCAGCCATTTGGTGGGACTGCAAATTGTTTTCCTGCGCTCTGGGCTGTCTGTCTGTCTGTCTGTCTGTCTGTCGTTCTCTCTGTCTTTTTCTCTGTCTGTCTGCTTGGCTGCCTGGCTTTGCTTAGCTGTGCAGCATTTGATCTATGTTAAAGGCGCTGTGCTCTCTGTTGCCCTGCGTGTTGTTCGGCTTAGCAATCGAGGATGTCAGCAGCCACAGTTGATGCCTCATGTACATTTGATTACGTATACGCCGGGCTGCCAGACCCTTGCGCCAAAAGAGAGAGCGCCAGCGGGCAAAGCCATCAAGCCAGACACCCCTTAGACCAGAGCTCAACCCTAAGCACCAGCTCCAAATCCAGGCCCAAGCCCAAACCCAAACCCAATTCAAATTCCAATCCCTATTGCCCATCCCTCCGCATCACTGTCTGTGATGATGCTATTGGAATTGGCAGGCTTTCGACTTGAGCTTGTGCAAATTATCGCTGCAAGCGACTATATCAATTAATATAGTTAAAGTGCTTCTCAGACTCAGCTCGCCTCGACTTGACTCGGCTCGGCTCGGCTCGGCTGTGTCGGGCTGCCTGCAGTTCTGCCAAATTTAATCGTTTGAGTTACTTTTGAGGCGAGTCTCTTTGTTGACGCGCCTGTCTGTCCGTCTGTCCGTGTGTCCGTCTGCTTGTCTATTTGCCTGTGCATCTCATCTTGGAATTTGGTTCAGTTTCTGTTTGGCCGCCCCTATGCAATATCTCGCAAATGCAGACATTGCAAATTGCCAGTTAATATTTTATAAAAGTAAACAGCAACAAATTGTGCAATGCTCCTTAGCTTCTGCCTGCCAATATATCGTATTATATGATTATATTTGCCAACCTGCTCAGCAGCCCGCACACAGCTGTGTGCATAGCTGGCAAACACTGAATTCCGTTTCAGGATCAATTCATCGCATTATTAGCAGCATCCGCAAGCTGCAATTCACCTTTTAAAGCTAACGCACTGTAATATGGCATTGCATATATTATGCTCAATAAATAAAGCAAAATGTATTTGAATTTATCTCTTTGTGGCACGCATTGGGGCATTAAGCTTTTAACAAGTCACTCGCAAAAACTGAGTGGCCCATTAAAATGATTAACAAGTAACAGAAGTGCCAGAAGGGAGTGCACGACTAGCCGATACCTCACTTCACTGAGAAGGCTTAAGAAGAAGGATTGTTTCATGGCATTTATAGATTTCAAATATAATTAAACACAAATCAAATTCCTCGAGATATTTGTAAACTTTACTTTTACTTTATCCTCTCACCAGTCAAGTATGAAAATCGATTGTCTCTCATGCTCACCAAGCCTTTATTAATTAGTACAGGGTATAGAAATATGTGCACACATCTGCATATTTGACATACCACGCCATTTATGTGTATCAATATGTATGCATATATTTATGTGCAATTACATTCGCTTTGTTATATTGTGGAGAATGTGCAGTGCAGCGCAAACAATCAAAGTAGTTGGCCATAACAAAAAACGTGGCATCCGGATTAATGGGCAATTACAGTAGTAACTGCTGTCCTTGCACTCTGGCACTGCAGTCAAATAAATATCACATCAAGTTCTGCTTAGTTAGATTTAATTACCACAGAGCATACATAAAGCTAGCTCTAATGTCATTCTAAGCACTGTTTTTTCGCTCAGTGTATTCCCAGTGGTGCTTAGACCGCAATCTCAGCTATTTACCCCTGGGCCAGTCAAGGGCTGTCCCATTTGCATTAAACATTTTTGTTTTTGTTATTTTTTTGGTTGCTGCTAGAGTCAACCCTTTGAGCAATTTCGGCTGCTCTCTTTGGCTCGGCTGGTCGTTGACTCAATTAATGTCATGTAAGCAACCCACTTAGTTGGTTTCCACTGTAACTCGTGCAACATCAAAACTGACACACACACACATAGAGACATATCAAAAGGCAAGCAAATTCAATTAACAAACTTTGCACGTCACTCAAAATTAACTCTGGAGCGTTGAGGCATCATATCTCCCGCTCCACTCACAGAGCCACCCCAACCAACTCCCCACCCTCCTCCCCCCTGCTGCACTGTTGACAAATATCCAAGGAAAAAATGGAATATATACAGTTATATATTTATATATAGAGCAGAGTATATGATATGATGACAAAAAGTGTGCGACTATTTTATATCACTTTCAATTGTCCAGCGGTTGCCGCCCAAGCGCTGTTAGCGGCCACGCCCACCCACTGGGGCGACACAGCCCAGCGCATTATAATATAATGCGTTTTTATAGTGCCTGAAAATAAAGGAAAAAGCAACAGCAGCAGCAGCAGCAGCAGCAGCTATGATGATATAATAAAAAGACGAAAAATTGTATTTGTCATATTGTTAAGCTGATGGCTGTCAGTTTTGGGTGCGCGCTGGCTGATGCTGATTTCTGATTTCTGACGTTGACGTCGCCTCTGCTGTGGGTGTCGCTTACAGTTCGCCAGTGTATGTGTGTGTGTATTGAGACCACTTTTTAAATACGCTGTGTAACGGCTGCCATCGAAATCTGTTGAATGTGACAGACACACACACACACACACACACACACATATATATACACACACACACACACACACACAGACACACATGAGCGCAGACAGAGCGATTCGAAACTAAAAGCAAATTCAAATAAATTTAAAATCCCCTTGTGCATTTTTAGCGACAGTCGAACTCAGCCTCAGACTGTGAGTGAGTGGTTGACTCTCTCTCTCTCTCTCTGTGTGTGTGTGTGTGTGTGTGTGACTGGCTACGTGTCGTTTAGCATAAAGGCAAAATGCGATAGGCAAAGTGAGCGGTTGGGCCCGCTGGCCGAGGGCTGTGCGCCCTTAAGGGCTGCATTTATGACACTCCATTTGTCAAGTGAATGAACGGCGCCCCGAATGAAATGAAAGTGTGCAGAAACTGAGGCTTGGAATACGGAATTTGGTTTTTGGAATTGGGATTGGGATTGCGATTGGTTGTGCTCTTGGGTTACTCACTGACAGACAGTCAGAGAGACAGACGGATAGACGGGGCTGACTGTTTGACTGAGTGCGCAATTCAATTGCGTTGAGATTTTTTTCGCAGCCCAGCCCAGCCCAGCTCAGCTCAGCCCGACTCCGACTTCTTTTTGTTTTTGCCCAGGCAAAACAGTTGACAGTCCCGCCGTCCCGTAGTGGGAGACTGGAGATTGACAAACCACGCCGGAAAGTGTTTTGTTAAATTTTCTGTTTGGCAATGCTGACATTGACGTTTATTAAGCGTTTTTGACACTTCTGCCGCAACGTTATCTGAGCCACCCCCGCCCGCACCCAGCTAAGACACCACTCAACCACTCAATGTCAGCTGCAGCAGTGCAGAGACGCAGCATCAACGTCTGTATTTTAAAAGTGTTTGGCGTTAATGTTTTTGTGCGAAATTATTTTAATGAGCTCTGCGAGGTTGCCGACAATTTGGCTGGCGGGTTGAATCATTAAACTTGAAGCACATATATAAAATGTATTATATAAATAATATATATGTGCCCACATTTTGGTCGCTTAGCAGCTGCTCCTTTTTGGCTTTTGTTGTGACAGTTTGATAAACTGTCAAAGTTGAGCTCTAACGATTCAGTTTAGACACAAAGGCAAAGCGATCGGGTGAGAAAATGCATGCCAAGGACAATAGGACACACTCGTAATGTTCGTGTGTTGTAAATGCTTGTGCAGGCGGCAAATTGAGTGGAAATCAAAGTACAATTCAAGCTGTAAGTATATAAATTATATATCTATTGAATATATACCTATGTCAAGTCGCAATAATTGTATATAATTATTGTGATTTTGTGCAAGGAATAAAAAAGTATAATTCTGTTAAATTTTTATGTAATTGCGTCCTATTGTAGCATTAGTATAAGTGTGAAGCTAAGCCTATTATTATCTGAGTGAGTTAAAGTCTTCCATTTCTGGTTTGTGTATCCTATAATTTTCACAGCGTGAGAGAGGGACAGACATAGCCGTAGCTATTCCGGGTATTGCTGAGTGAGAGCGAGATGAGGTTACTTAGGTCAATCAAACAGTATCGTTATGATTGTCAATGGACGAAGTCACTAGAAATTGCATTCCACGAACGCACATCAGGAATTCCAGGAACTGTTTGATACACATTTACATAGAATAATAATGGAAAGTGACTAATTTGGGACAAATCCGATTTACAAGACAGTTTTCAAAATTTAAAAAGGTATATTACTGCAAAATAATAAAATAAAAGCTAAAAGCATTCTGCCAGCATAATATATTATAATATTGTATTTATATATATAAGTATTTTTCTCTTTTATGGTAAATTCGTTTTTATTCAACTCTTAAGTCCCCAGAGTGTGATTTTTAAGCAGCTCTTCATAATAATTTAGATTTTTTTCTATATAAATGTACTCTGAAATAATTTTCTTATGCATGCATAATAAATCTCAATTCTGAAATATTTGTCGCCTGTTGCCAGCGCACACACACACACACGCACACAAACACCGTTCCGAACACGCTCACGTCCTTTTTATAGCACACTTTTGCGAGCAGAAACGTAAAAAAAATTTATTTCAAAGCAAGACGCAAATCCTTTGCCTAATTACTTGTCTGGCTTTGGGCTTTTGGGCGAACAAGAGGAACTCGTTTTATTTTCGTTTCTATTTCTGTTTTTTTTTTTGCCAATTTCCGCATCCCGTGGCATTTCCTTGTCGCCGCCCCGTCCAGCATCCCCTTTCTATTATTAAGGCTATAAATCCATGATCGCTTTGATATGAGCTGGCCCTTTTTATTTCATTTTTATAAATGCCCAAACGTGAATCGCCCCCTCTCTCCCCCCTTGGTTCCTGTGTTGCCTTGCTTCGCTCTGTGCGCTCCAATTTCAAGGCAAATTTACGCAGGCTGCTGCCCGTAAAATAAAAAGAAGCACCAAAAATACTTTACGTAGGCAGATAAAAAATGTAAATATCATTGTTTGCGTCATAGTAGAGAGACCAGCACCAGGCAATGGGCGCACAGTGGCGCTGTGGAGCCGGCGGGCTGGCTGGGGGTGGCAAAGATGTTTTTGAACTTGGTGCAAAAAAGGTTAACAGCGACATTTGCCATTGTTTCGCCTTGACACACACGCACACTCACTGCCCCGAGTGCTGACTGCCTCGCCCGCTCTCCCGCTCTCCCGCTCTCCCCCTCTCCCGCTCGCTCGCAGCACGTTTGCATTTCTTTCCCTGATTTTGGACTGTTTTCGGCAAAAGGTTCGACCCCAAGCCCCACCCAAAATATGCCCCAGGGAATGAACACCTTATCGCAACTTATTGCATCCGCCGGCAACAATTTGGAGACGGCCTTGTTGTTCTCTTCTTTCTACACAGGACTTCCCCTCTATATACATACAGACAAATATATATGTATATGCGATATATATTTTTTGTTGGACAATTCCGTTTTACACACACATACTTTCGCTTTTATGTTGATGTAGTTGTTGTTGCTGCTGTTTCTGTTGTTCCCTGCGGCGTCTGCGTAAAACGTTTTAATTACATTTGTATGTTAAAACTCCAATTGACGCCTGCCCGCCTTCCCGATCGCCCGTCCGCCTTCTTACCCGTCCGTGCTGTCGCCCCAAACGCTTTTGAACTTTAACAGGGTTGTGTGTGATTGTGATTGTGGGGATTGTGGGGTGGGTGTGGCTGGCTGGCGTCTCAGTGTTTGTGTGGGCGGCGATTTAGGATATAACTAGATTGCTATATAAGACGTTTTTGATGTAGGTAAAAGGCAATTTGCGCTTGTCGACTGCTTTGGCTTGTGCTTGTGTTTGTGTGTGGGGCGGTTTGTTTAGCTCGTCCTCAATTTAATTTAACTAAACTGTCAAATCAAAAGCTCGAGAGCAAGCAAAATTAACCAAGCGCTTAAAGTCAGCTCAGTCCTTGAAAGTCCTTCGCGTTCGCTACTCAAAAGCTGTCAGCTAAAGCGGCTAACACTTGTGTGTGTCAATTTTATTTGATGAAAATACAAACACAAACAGACAGAGTAAGATACACACACAGAGAGAGAGCGATAGGGAGAGAGAGAGAAAGGCAGAGCGGGCTGCTGAATGAGTGGCTTGTTGCTATTTGTAGAGCGCCTGATTACTGCCAGGACAGCCCTGGCAGTCCTGGCAGGCAGTCGCCCTTTTAGTGCCAAGTGTTATCGGTAAACAAATAAAAAAGAAGAAAACAGCAGCTGCAGATACACACACATGGAGACTAGGGCACACACATGCCATATTTGTTAACTCTCTGTTTGCTCTAAGGATAATTTTCCAGCCATACACACACACACACATACACACATGCACACATCCACACACACGTACTCCCATTCCATTTAGTCTATTGTTCGCATCAATTCCCCAATCTTAATTCACTCAAATTCGATTATTTCTCGTGCACTTTGGGCTCTGGTGGGTCTCTTCTGCCCTTGCCCAATCGCTTTTTATTTCTAGCCCGGGTCTCTCATTGAGGTTAAAATAAACTTTCGAAAAGGCTAAGAAGTCATTTATTTTTACGTTTAAACTGCAAAAGCAACAAATGAAAAAGAGAACAGCACACACACACACACACACACGACTCCTCACACACACACACACACACACAGCTGGCTAAAAGTTGCAACAATCAGCAACAGCAACAACAATGAAAACAACGAAAAATGACTGCTTTTGAAAGCTTTCAAGGCAATTTCCAAACGATTTTCAAATGCTCTACAATTGAGCTGGGCAAGTAAAGAAAACCTAATACATGAGCAGGATTATTAATGGGCAATGTTTAATCTGTAGTTGAGTTGTAAAAGGCGTATCAGTAGTTGAATGAAAATCAGCCACAAAGCAGCTCAATCTGATCCAGTTAAGAAGTTGACTTAATAAGCCTCGGCACTTGTCTAGACTCTAGACTGTACTGCCAAGCAGTTGTTTTTATTATCAATTTGCTATTTGATCTGTGAGCTAGACATTGCAGAAGATAAACACAATTGTAAAAGCGCCCCATATCTGATGCGGCCATCTGCATAATTCGCAGCATTCGCACTCTTGAGAGTTGGCCAGAGCCGAGTGACTGGCAACCCCTATCGACAGCAGCCAACCCCTCAGCTGGTGCCCCACTCTTGCACTCTCGCACTCTCACACTCTCGCACGTATCCAAAACAATTGCTTTACCTGCCAAACAACTCATTGCTAGATTAACTCAATTGCCTTAAATTGTAGCGCACATGGCGCGCACCCCGAACAGACAACGAACAACAAAAAAGCAAAATAACAAGCGAAAACAAACCCCAATGCGAGGGGGGAGTGTTGCATCAGGCCCATCCAATATGGCCAGAACGAATCGAAACGAAACGGAACGCGGCACTCAAGTGTTTTGGGTTTTGTATCTTTTTAAATTTTACTTTTGTGCAATCGGATGTCCAATGTGGCCCAGTTGAAAAGTCCAATGAGTTTGGCTGTTTGGTCGAGTTGGTTTGTTGGTTTGCTTTTTGCCTGTTATTTCCAGCTGAGTCACGCCGCTGAAATGGCGCCCATTCACACCCCCACTCACACACACACACACAGACAGCCACCCACACCTGCTGCACACGTGCCTGTGGAGAGCAATAAAATAAAAATTGAAAACACAAAGGATTTATAGCTTCAATAGGTTTTCAAGGAGCTACCAAGCTCAGCACAATTGCTCACCCACTGCACCTTTTCGCCTGCGTGTAGTCATGTGAGCGGGGGCTGCGGCTACACTGAAAACAATAATATTCGTAGTCCATCGAAGCAGAGATATATATTGTATATAGCCAGACATTTCATTGTTTATGTGTGTGGGTGCGCCACAGATTTTACTTTACTGATTATTTCTTCGCCTTTGCCCTTTATGCAGCTGCTTCACTCACTCACACTTCACTCTCGCTCTGTCTCTCTCGCTCTGAATCTGTATCTCTCTTTTTGTTTCTGTATATGTTTTTTACACTGATTGGTGTATTTTCCGTTTGGTTTTGACGCGCCTAGAGCCATGTGGCTTTGGCTTTGGCATTCAAGGTTCGGGATTTCGATTGGGTCGCTCTGCAAGCTGCGGCTTTTTACCTTTAGCACATGCAAAACAAAAGGGCTTGCAAATTGAGTTTTGTGGGCGGTGCTGTGGCTTAGCATGTGCCACATCACCAACACCACCACCACCACCACCACCACTTGCCCCACCCGCACAGCCCCTCAAAAAAGGTGTAAATAAATGCGCTGGGAATTCGTCAGTCAGCTAACTTTTTGCCTTTAATGAGACGGAAACAAACTTTTTCACAAAATAAAAATAACGAAAAATGAAGAGCAAAAGAAAAACAAATGACAAAGCTGCTTTGACTTTGACAGGATTTTTTCAAAAATCTTCTCCCTCTCTTCCTCTCTCTGACTAACTTTTGCTGTCTCCCTCTTGCCACGACTCTTGCTGTCTCTATTACTCACTTTCCCAGCTGGCTTCTGCTTTTGGGTTTTCTCTCTTCTCTTTGGCAAACCAAGTGCTAGAGCAATATAAAGTTGTGGCCGTTGTTGGCAAAATAAAAATAAAATTACTTTAAATTTGTCACAATAAGCTACCGCAACGCTTTCTAGCCAGCATACCCTGCAGCGGGCATATTTAGTTCGTCACACAATAAAGCATTTAAATAGCAGGTGGCAGCAGTAGAGTGAGTGGACTTTCTTTGTTAATTGCTTGAGTAGTGTCCACCACCTGCCTCTATTGTCAGCTCTGAGCTTTATAGCTCATCTTTGAGACTGCAACAAAAGCAAAAGTTTAGCCTCAGCCGAGAATGCTGCCAGGCAGAGTATAGCTTGACTATATTTTATAACATTTTTTATAGAATTTTTCTTTTCGATTGTAAGAAACATGTTCCATAAATTTCTATGAAGATATTCTGAAATGTCTTGAAATGCCTTTTTATGAGAAGAGTATTACATCTTCGGCTACAGCAGCTTGGCAACGTTTTTTGCGTTTTATTAAAATTGTTTCAAATTGAGGTCGTTCGGCTGTGGTCGCGGCTAGAAGGCAGCGGGAGCCACGCGCTGGGCACCTAGCCTCTTCTAATAGCACAACAAAAAGCACACTAATGGACCATATTGTGCTTGTTTTTATTTTCTCTCTTTCTTATTTTGATTCTACTCCGGTCGGCGTCATTTTTATTGCGAATTTAGGCATCATTAGTTACGGTTTTTTAATAAAAATACAAATACAGCAAGTACCAAATATTAGATATGCCCAGCATATTTTTCTCTTCGGCCCGATGCTAGGGCGAAAAGTTTGATTTGTGAACATGAAGCAATATAAGTGCGCCTTTGGGTGCCATTGTGCTGGGCGCGCTTTGTGGTCAAGCTTTGTTGGTCCAGCCCCAGCCTCGAACCCGGGTCGGCCTTTAAATGCCCCAAGCAGAAAACTTTGTTAAGTTATACAATTTGTTCGGCAAACGGACAAATGTATTAGCAAAAGAAGTTGTAGAAATGATTTCAAGCTTTTCGAATCGCATGCAATGTCCACAAATAAATATAAAAAGAGGCAAAAATGGATTTAATAGAATTTCGAGTTTGACTTGAACAGCGAGCTCTTTGAGGCGTAACCAGGCTGATGAAAAGATTAACAGAAATTGAATAGAAAATGAAATATTATGCATTTTATTAATGGAAATGTGAAATATAAGTGAATTGTTGAGCTAGAAAAGGTAAAAAAACTGACTTTTTTAGAGAAAAAGAAACATAAATCGAAGGCAACAATTTCAGCTATAGAATGAGAACTGAATGAGAGAACAAGATAATTCTGAAGTCTTGAAAATATTTGTTAAAATAAGAAGCAGAAATCTAAGGCAACAATTTCAGGTATAGAATAAGAACTGGGTAAGACAACGAGATATTTCTGAAATCTAAGGTAACAAAGACTTTCAAATACTTAAAATAATAATAAAGTCTGATTTTCTTATTTGCATTTGCATCCAAATGTCTGCTTATAATTAAAACTAATCGGCTTCATCTATAAGTTTTTTTTTCGAAAAATATATAATTCTTAAAGATGATTTATGTGGCCTTTTTATTTGCTTATTGCAGCTTATCATATTCCTTGAGAAATGCGTCATTTCTGCTGAGCTGCGGCACAAATAATCTGCGCTGCCTTTTGAGCCACTTCTGCTAATGACCTCGAGCGCATTTGGCCTTAATCAAGTCGGAGGAAGGTGCCAGGCATATGCCATTAAATGCACATAGCTGAGAAGCTTTCGAGAAGAAAAATGCCGCACCCTTCGATGTGGAAAAACTCTAAACAAACTTAATGCCAAGCAAACTGCACTTGTCTCGAGTCACAGTTTACGAGGCAGCGACCACTGTGCAGTGGCTGCGGTCAGAGAGGGTCGCGGGATCTCGGCGTAGCGGGTCTGTCACATTTTTTAAATGCGCGTAGAGCCACAGAAGCCACGGCCACTTTAACACCTACCTAAAACTCCAACTGCCGACTGCCGGCTGCCGACTGCCGACTGCCGACTGCCGACTACTGCTGACTGCTGTTGGCTGCTGCCGACTGTCGAGCGACAATCATTTTTCATGCTAAGCTCCAACGTCAACCGTTTGGTTTATGGCCTTAATCCTTTTCTACATAAATGAAATGACGGCAAAGTCCAGCCTTGCCGTCTCAGTCTCAGACCCAGTCCAGAGCAAATGCCGCGCATTTCATCATTAGTCAGCGGCCATTAATGCCCAAGCAGGCAGGCAGGCAGGCGGACGGGCTGGCAGCCAGCTACTGGAGATTGGGGATTTAGAATTGAAACTGGGAGTGGAACGACTCGCATCTACGCATATCGACGCGTGCAGCAGCCTACGCATCATATAAATACTCAACCATATATATATATAAATAGCTATGTATATATATATATATATATTTAAGTACTTGGTGTACTCGCACTCAAATGCATATATATTTATATACATATACTAATCAAGAGGCTGACTAAGTGCCCAGGAAATGCCAAGGTTGTTGCACTCCAACTCCAACGTCCAGTGGCTTTTAATTAACACACAGCCGAGACGGCAGGGGCTCCATTCCAGGCCATCATCATCTGCCTCTGCCGCTGCCGCTGCCTCAGCCTCTGTCTTTGCCGCTGCCTAAGCCTCGGCCTCATCATCATCGGCATTAACAGAATATTTTCACATTTTTTTCTTTTGCCGCCTACCGCCTGCCGTTAGCCGCAGCTATTTTCAAATCAATTCCATGCAGTTTTTAATATATGAACACACACACTCACACACACACACACTCGCATAGGCAACGCATGGCCTATGACTAGATGGCTTCCCTTTCCAATTTCTCGAAATGATGTCATGCTGCTTCTCGGCACTCGCAGTGAAATCCGCTCGGGGCATAAATGCGCACAGCGGGCGGCTGTTTAGCGCTTAATTAATGATGAATATAAAAATTGCCGCATATATGAGTTGCTCTCCACACACACACACACATGTACATATGTATGTGTGTGCGTACATCTAGATACATTTAATGGAAATTTCTAATGGAACGTTGCGACACGCACTCTCAGTCACATTTGCAGCTTGTGCAATGCTGCGGGGGTGAGCAACAGTTGCCAGCATCAGCAGCATCAACAGCAACAACAGCAACAACAGCAACAACAGCAACAGCCAGCAACATTCGCCAATTTTCTTACTACATTTTTCTCTCAGTGTCATTTAGGTTGCGATTTTCGCGATTTGCGCTCAGGCCTTTCAAAATCTATACATAAATATGCTTTCACGCAGCTCCCAAAGATATCAGATACTTTTTTGCTAGTTTATTATTTGTGTTGTAGTTGTTGTCGTTGGTGAACCGTTAATGCCAGCAACTCGTATCAGATGCAGATGTTACTCTTGCTGTTG
Source organism: Drosophila hamatofila (assembly GCA_035045345.1). NCBI lineage: Eukaryota > Metazoa > Arthropoda > Insecta > Diptera > Drosophilidae > Drosophila > Drosophila hamatofila. The sequence continues at coordinate 4,996,399 of JAWNPA010000001.1, forward strand.
CTGCTGCTGTTGCCACAAAACTGCTCTGCTCTCGATTGTGCGTCGGGTATTGCGATAAACTGATAGGTTATGCTTAGCGAAAGAAAATGAGAGACAGAGAGAGAGAGATCGAAAGAGGGACAGAGCTAATGTCTTAATATTTAGAAACTTTTTAATATTTATTAACTTAAACTTTGCCTTAGAATTAATACCTTTCGCAGCCTAACTTGGAGGCTTGAATCTAAAGCCGAGCTTAAAGTTTTAGTTGGAAAATTGATTGCTAATTCACATGTTTTATTTTTGAACTTATATGTATGTATTACTAATTGCATTTATATTATATTTTTAAATAAGTTTCTGTTATAATTTGACTTTGCTTTTTATTTATATTCATTAATAATTATATTTTTTTTACATTTATAAATAAGATTTTGCTTTGCAAGCTTTTTTAAATTTTGTATGCAATCTGAATGGAAATTTCGGACTCATTTTTGTTGTTATGAATTCATACATTTTATATATAATTATATTTGAGTGATTCCAGTTAACTCACTGACCTTCTGCATTAAATACTAATAACAAGCGCCAGAACTGATAAGCTGGAAGAATACCACTAAAAGCATTTTATCAGGCATCCCAAATTCTTTAGCGAATGCAGTCAACTCCCTAATATCTAAATTTCAATCAATCCAATCCATTTAATTGTCTTTCTAGAACTATATAGAATCATATAATTTATATAAACTAAATTCAGTTCCTTTCATTAGTGTATTTTTAAGTTCAAGTAGAATGAACAATAAATAAAAATAAATTATTGTATATATAATATTATTGTGTATATAATAAATATGATATATAATAAGATAAAGTCTGAAAAACATCTCCATAAATGTAATAACAATATTATGCTCTCATGCTTCTAGCATAATTTTCAATTACCGCACTCATATTCAGTGCAGAGCAAGAGTATTTTTTAGCTTTCCATATATTAATTCTATATTCTTGTCTTATAATCAAAATGTGATTAGCATGAAAGCCCAGATAAAAATATAAAAAAAAAACAGCAACAATGACAACACTGAGCCAGCTACAGCCTGGGAAGAAATGCGCAACAAGCAACAGTAACAACAACAATAACAATTACAAAAAAAATAACACACAGCTAACATACAAACACACTTAACGTGTAAACATGGCTAAAAGAGCGTTGACCATATTCGGGGCGCTGCTGTTGATGTTGTTGCAGTTTGTTTTGTTGTCGCACGCAGCACCAGAGACGACAACAGGTACAAACAACGACAACGACAACAGCAACGACAACAGCAACAGCAACGAACGGTACACGTTAATATGACTAGCGTAATTCTGAGAGTGGAACTTGAGACTGCGGCTGTCTGGAGACCAGGCCAAAGCAGGCGAAGATGCTGCGCTGCACAATGGGAAACCGGTTCGGTTCGGCTTGGCTCGGCTCGGTTCGCTTTGCTGCTTGTGGGCCCATCATACGACATTATCAATATAATCAACAGGTACTGCCCGCTCTGCCGCCGCTGCGCACCGCTCTGTGGTCGATCTCCTTCAGCTGCTTCTAAGCCTTTTCAACGCTCATAAATTGTTCGAGTGGCGCAAAAAAATATTTTGCAAACGCAATGCGAGGCATGCGGGAAAGCCAGCTCACATGAAAGGAAAGTATTGGCTCAGGCATGAACAGTGAGGGGCCGGGGCAGGAGGCGGCGTCTATAGAGAGAGAGGCGTCTTTGGATGGGTACCAGGAAAATCTTTCGCATACGGCAAACGGTACTTTTTGCAATTATCATCGTTGTCTTTGGGGCTCGAGAAGATGCTGCTGCAGCGCTAAAGCAAATATGCGCACTTGGCATTGTATGCGAAGACTGAAGACAGCTCAAGACTTGGCAAGACAACGCACTAATAGCCCCAGTGACTGTGCCTCTCACTCCCCTACTCCCCCTCTACTCTCCCAGTATGCAGTATGTCCTCCTTTTCGGCTTGCATGTGGCAGCAATACACGCACACACACATACACAGACACACACACAGGCAACAACTGAAGGCAGCTGCGGCAACTGCGGCGATTGTGGCGGCTGTTTTGCGGTCTGGGGCTGAGGTTTTGCGTTATGGCCATGGCCATGTGTAATAGATTATCAAAATGCCAGGCCCATAGACACGATGCCAACGGTTTATGTCACATGAATGTAATGAAATTAAATTTCTCTCTCACACACAAACACAGAGAGGACAGAGACAGAGAGAGAGAGGGAGACTTGAAGCCTTAGACATCAGACAAGTTATTAAACTTTGGCTTGTCTTCGTCCTCGACTCGACTAACTGCGATAATTTTAAAAGTCAACTTTGTAGCAGCCAAAACCATCTACGCAAGATTGTGCAGCAAGTGTGCATATTTACTTCCTGTAATTGAGCATTTATAGCTTTTATGGCCTAACGGATTTAGCCAACCATCCAGCCAGCCATCCAGCCAGCCAGGCAGTCAAGCAGGCCATCAGACAGACAGGCATTCAGGCAGTTAGGCATTGTGGCTCCTTCCCCAACTCGACTGGGTAATTGCAGCATTCTAACTAGTCTTCAGCTTGGGCCATGAGCATGCAAAGACGCTTAAATCAATTTGATTATAAAGTTTATGCATAAATTGTAAATTGATTTAGCAGTTAATTGATCAGCACTGATGACATTGCCAATTGATTCGCCCGGCCCGGCACAGCTGCCTTGCAGTATATTAGTAAATTGATAAGCAATGGATACATTGGACAGTTGCCTAAGTAACACATGCATAGTTAATGCCCTCGGCATTAGATGTGTCAGTTCCAAAAGGAGTTTCCAATTACTGCCGAATCTGCAGTTGCAGTTGAAGTGGCCAAAGGCAAATTTGTTGTCGTATCGATTGAAAGTTTGCCCAAACGACAGATGACTATGTTTAAAAATTCAAATGGAAAATAGAGCTTAAGCAAACGATATTAAATATATTTTCTTTTATAAGCTAGTTTATAAAATCAATTTGCTTTAGTGCTCCGACAATTGTTTATGGCCTTGGCAGCTGCGTAAGCCGATTCACATTATATTTTCTGAGGCATATTAAGCAATCTCTTCTGTTTGGTCGCGCGGCATGTGTTTTGTCAGCAAATAGGAGCAAATAACAAAGCACAGCATGAATGCCTTCAATGTTCGGCGCTTAGACGCATTCATAGATATAATATGATCTTAAACTAAGCCCTCGACTTCGTAGCAGACCCCACAGCCCCCCACACACCCACGCACAATTTGAGGCAATTTGCTGTCTATGTATTTTCGGTATTCTCGTTCTATTGCGGAACAATTCATGTAATAAAAGACCTCGGGGTCTTAGGCAAAAGCTCAAGCCAACAAATATACGCAGCATAAAATTTAATAACAAAATGTTTACGCGTCTACTAAAAGAAGAAGACAAGAAATTTAACTATTATTTATACGCCTGGCACTCAATGCGCAGTCATTGAAATTTGTGGGAGGCATTTTGGAGGCGAGCAACGAAGTAGAGAACGAGAACGAGAACTGGAGCGGGAACTCATCTATATAATTTGCCGGCATGTATTTATGATTTATTAAGTGTGTGTGTAGGCGTAGGTGTGTGTGTGTGTGTGTGTGTGTGTGTGTATGTGTCTGCGTGTATGTGCGTGCCTACAACAACTACAAATAGTGCTTAGGGAACAATAGAAAAATGGATGGCCATTGAGAGCGAGCTCAATGCCCAGCACGCGAATCGTTTCGTCGCTTAATAGACAGTTACAGATACACTCTGTGTGTGTGTGCGAGTGTGTGTGTGTGTGTGTGTGTGGTAGAGTATCAAACACGCACACGCACCCAGCAGCAATAGCAGCAGCAGCAGCCGCACCAGCAGCAACAACAACAGCAAATTGGATAATGTCTATAAAAACTAATTGAATTCTAAGCGCTCAGCACGCTATTCGCATTCTTCAGCGAACAGCTGTGAGAAAGTAACAAAGAAAGTAATAGAAAAAAGCGAGAAAAAATAAATGAAATGTAGAAAAAATATATAGAGAATCCCCTCACTCGAGGCAGCTATAATAAAAAACTCGTCTCAAGTGATGACATGCAAGCTGTTGTGTGTTGTATAGTGTAGTGTGTGTGGGCAGCAGTTGTTGTGTAATGTAAAAAAAACAATTTCACACAGAAATGTACGCTGAGTACCAAATACAGAATACGCTGAGAAACAAAAAGCTCATTACTCATATGCCAATCAAGGGTCCCAAGCACCGAATACCGTCTCCCGATTCCCATCTCCCGTCTGCCGAGTCCCGGCTGTTGAGTCCGAGCCCAAAACCAAACCCAAAACTCAAACTCAAGTCGATTGTAAGCCGCAACGCAGCGTTCGCTAGTTGACCCCAGTGATGTTGTCGATGCTTTGGCTTTGGCATAATTAATCATTCACTTATAATTAACAGCGCAGCGCGTCTAAATAGAACAACTTGCTAATGTTAACGTTAATGTTCATCTGCTGCCAGATAGCTCAGACAGCTAAACACAACGCAGCACAACAGTCCCCAGCAAAAACTCGCACACGTCATGCCGCGGCCAATGCAAAACTTCAAATTGTTTACCACCAAATGGTTTCTCCTCACATTACTTCCTAATTTTATATATTTTTTGTTTCTTCTATATTTTTTTTGGTTTGTTCTCAGCAGGAGCATATTAGCTTGGGCGTTGGACCTAATGGCTTTTCAAAAAAAGATAAGCTGAGAACTTTTCATTTTAAATTCTGTACAAACTCAAGACCACTGGATATCATTATGAAAAGCCAAAGCTATGAACGGCTTTGAACCCGGAACTGCTAAAGCAAATTTGTTGTTGTTACCAATAAACAGTTTCAATTGAAGCACTTCACTTTATATATTCGAAATATAGAATATACATAAAAAAAATATATATATATAACATAAAAAAATAAATATAAAAGATATTAGAGAAAAAGTCTCAAAAAACTTGAGCTATTAATAAATCTGTCATATGAAAAAAGTAAAAGAACATTAATATACTGCATATAGCTAAAAAATATATTTAAAAATTCTTTATGAAACTTTTGTTTTGATCAAATTATTGAAATTGAATAAAATAAAACTTATCATATGTATATATGAAAAAAAAAAAAAATTTTAATAAAAACCTTTAAAAAAATCTAAAAAATGAATAAATATATTAAAATTAAACATTTTTTGGTATTCAAATTAAGAACTTTCTCTTACATTGAACATCTACGAATTTATTAAAATATGTGTGTATATTATAAATTTTGATAAATTAACAATTATTATATATAAGTGAAAGTTTATAGTTTGAAATAAAAATGATTTTTAATATTTTTATAAATTTTATTTAAAGTCAAGTCCCATTCGCAATTCAGAAACTTCACACAAACATATCCTCTCTTGGCAGCAGAGCATCTGAATGTCGTTGTGGTATTTGATGATGCTTTCTTAGCTGTTGTTTTAGCTCGTGCAGCATAACCACTTGAAAATTGGATGGACAGCTGGTCATATGGATATTGAATAGATATGGAGCCCAGCCCAGCCCAACCCAGCCCAATCCAAAGCGGGGCCAGTCAAGCAGTCAAGCAGTCAGCCATTCAGTTGAGGTTGAGTGATGTACTACGATGGAACGCAACGCCACACAGCCATCGACATCGACATAGACATCGATGGTCATTAGCAAAAGATGACGACAACGGAGCCGGAGATGAAGCTGCAGATGGCGATGGCGATGGCGATGGCCATGGCGCTGGCGCTGGCAATCGGTGATGTTGCGTACTCGTAATTCTTCTATAATGGATCTGTTATCTCTCTGTGCTTAATGGGTTAGGTTAGAGCCGAAGGGGCCAAAGCTTTTTCTGAGCACTGCGTGAGGATGAGAAGGGGGGAGGGAGGGAGAGGGGGGCGGCAAACGCGTACGGCATTCGCTGCGAGGCAAAGATGACTGACAGCTCTTGTTGGTATGGCTCGCCTGGTTGGTTGGCTCTGCCGGAGTATACTTAAAATTTGAAATTAAATAATTAGTTGTTGGCTAAGTTTTTTCCCCGCTCGCTCGCACGCCAGTTGCCTGGCTGCCTGACTGGCTGGTCCGAGCAGTGTAATGACCTTTTAAGTACTTTTAAGATACTAATCGCCTGGTTCTCTAGCTAATGGCTTGTTGTGGCTTGTTTTTGGGGCTTGTACTTCTCGTCGCTGAAACGAGAGTGCAACAAAGTCGCCACTTGGATGGCACTAATTAACGTCACAGCGTTGCTTTAGGGCTGCCGAGCGTTAAAACCCATTTTCGTAAAGTTTCTCTGATGCGTATTAATTAAAATTTTGATAAGCGCCAGCCTCCGAAGCCCGTCCGCCGCCCTCCAGCTGCCCGTTCCAATAAAACTTGAAAATAAATTACACAAATTTGTATTTGGTTTTTTATGTGGCTGTTGTCGTGCCTCGCTTCTTAGCCTCCTCTTTTAGGTGTGGCGCTATTGTCGGCTGCGGCGGCATGGCTTATCGCAAAGTATCTACAAATAATGGACGACTAATAGGCATCTGCCCCCAACACCCTACCTTGAAGTCCCCCACCCTTTCATATGCCCCACGGCTTGGAGCTCTCAAGCATTTTGTCAGGCTTTAAAACGAGCGCCATTTAGCAGCTGCTTGTTTAGAGCTGTGGGCGAAAGTGAGGCTTTTGGAATGCCGAGAACCGTTGAGACTCAAAATATTGGATTACACGTTAGGAGCAATAGCCTGAGCATCAATTGATTGATGTATTGAGCGATTGAATATCATTTTCAAATTAACAACCTATGGGAAAGTATGAATATTTAACTATTGGCAACAACAGCAATGACATTTTTTGTAGCATTTCAAGAATTTTCCACAAGCCTTGTCATAATGAAATATCATACATTCTCACAGGCACAGAAACTGCAACAGCACGAAATATTCAAACCATGTCATGACATCCCTAAATGATGAAATACCAACAATTGTTCTCAATGCATAATTACCACACATTGCTAACTGGAAACTATGCCAATGCCCAGTGCCAAAGCCTACTTTTTCGGCCAGAGATGCAGAGATATTTCGCACGACTCTCTGCCCGCTCTGCCATCATTTGCCCTTTGTCTGACAGCGCGACTCGACTTAAAGTTGAAAATATTTTTGGACTCTTGATTGTTAAAGTCAGCTCAACAATTACTCACAGTTGGGGCTGAATACAGATGCAGATACATACATATATGTATATATAGTAATATATATAGAAATTGTGTGTGGTTAAGCTGGGAAATGCCAAATTGAAATGAATATATGAAATGCCAGAAATGTGCCAATAGAAAAAATTCTTATACCCAGCAGACAGTGAATGCACAAAAAGAGTGTTATCACATTTCGAGTAAAATAATTGAGTACCTATGTGAAAAACATAAATAATATATATGCACATATATCTGAGTTGCTTCTCAGAGATTATAGAAACTGTAACTTATTCCCTTTCCCATATTAACTAAAAGAAAAGTAAAGCAAATCAATTTAAATAAAGTATTTTGTGCAGCGTATCCTGTAGTCCGGCATTGCCATCGATAATAAATTGCTGAATTTTGTTTATGTCGTTTTGGCAGTTCATATTTAAATTGCTTTTGCCAACATTTTCCAATTAACGCGAATGCGAAGTCTGCAATGCGTTTAACAGTTGTGCAATAAATATTGAATATTAATTTCATAATTCAAGAATTGAATGCAATTACGCATTGGCCATTAGATAATTGTAAAACACACACACACATACACACAAAGAGCCACCCACTCCCACACACACACACACACACACACACACACAGAGAGAGACACACTGAAACGAGCATAATCAGTCAGATAGAGAAGTTAACCCCGAGCTTGAACAAACAATTGATATGGCTTTAATGCCAGGCTTTTACTTACACTTCAACACTTAATTATTATATTAATAGGCATATCTATTTTGGCTCTAATTAACCTTTGACATATTGTGTGGGCTTCAAGCGTAGCATTTTGACAAATCAGCAAACACTCATACAAAGGCAACAAAGGTGATAGTTGAATAGGGGCTGGCAGGCAACCAGGTAAGCAGGTAAGCAGGCGACAGCGGTCGGGGAAGGTTATCCAAAAAGACCGTCAGACAGTCACGACTCGTCATGCTTATTGTGTGTGTGTGAGTGTGCGTGCATGTGTGTGTGAGTGTGTACAATTTGAAGCGACTCGCAATTACCAACGACACGTCAAGATGTGAAATTAACACCGTCACACAAAACCCAGTAACTGACAGACAGACAGGCAGACAGACGCAACGAGTGGGCGGCAGTGGGGCAGACAGACATATTAATGTATCTGGTATTTAACATTCAACAACAATCACATTGTGTGTCTCTCTTTCTCTGTGTGTGCGTCCGTCTGGGCGTGTGTGTGTGTGTGTGTGTAGTTGACGTTGTTGGCTCGAAAATCATTAAATCACAAACACACACAAGCCAAATGCTGAAAAAAGCGCCTGGCCCCAAGTATGTGTTTGTGTCAGCGACACAATTGGCCGCCCACCCGCCGTCAGCCAGCCACCAACGTGGAGCGCCACACGCATATCCTGCCAGGCAGCAAACAGCACACTCTGAGACAGAGACAGAGAGAAATAGCGAGAGCGAGAGAGAGAGAGAGAGAGAGAGACAGAGAGAAGGATAGCAGAAGAGAGCTACGCAACCGCAACACGCAATACTCGCATTTCATTAGACACTTTGCAGTGACGACTCCTATTACTCTTGCCGAGCGCCAGGAGGAGTAGCCGTGGGTGGAGTACAAATAGAGGGCAACAATAGACATCGTTGTTATAGCCAAAGGCGTTACTCAAAAGCAAAAAAAAAACAAAAAAGTGGCTCAAGGCTAGGATGAAAGACCAAAAAATGCCCTGTAGAAAACTCAAGATTGAAATCACATTCATCTGAAGAAAAATATAAAAAATGTGAACAAAAGCTAATATAAAAATTCTTTTTCATGTAAAATATTTTCAATTTGCACTTAAAAACACAAGGAATAATTTATATAATAATTCCTTCTCTATCACGAATACAAAATCTGTGTAAAATTTAAGTTTCAAAATTTAATTGCTTTCACTTTATTATAAACGTCAAGTAGGAATTTAGATCCTATTTTCTAGATGAAAGGAGGCAGAGTAAAATGAAGGTTTTGATGATGTTGTATAATTAATACATTTTGGTTTTTTAGAGATAACATATATTCTCTATCGAACTACAAATTTAAAGGGTATACAAAAGAACTGTACATAAAAGCAGCATAAAGCAGTAATGGCCCGAGGAACCTACCCCAAAGCGTCTTAGTTCAATTGGGAATAAAGCCCAACAGTACCAGAAGTTGACAATCCCATATTTGTTCTGCTTTTTTCTACTGTGAGTAAAGTAGAAAATATTTCGTGAACTTAAAAAGTAATTAAGTTTTTAAATTTTAATTACCAAAACACCAAATAGGAGTGAAATTTAAAAAATAAAACTTTTTTTTACCGCTAAAGAAACGCCTTGCATGACATGTTCAAGAATTATTGACTTTGACTTAACTGCAAGTGCTTATTAGCTAATTTTATATTCATACAGTAATTAGAAAAAAAAAATTATTTGACAACTGAAAATTATTTTCTTTCGGGCAAATACATAATTTATCAAGGCGGAATGAAATTAAAAAACACAGAATAAGAAAAGAAAACATATAAGTGAAATTAGAAAGCTTAAATATCATATAATATAAAATATATTATATATAAGAAAAATAAATATTCAAAAAATTTTCAAATAACTTAAACTTGACAAAATTTGAGTTAAAATTGCAAAATCTTTACATATTAATTTTTGTAATTTATGATCTCGTCAAAGGTATTTGCTGATGCATTGCTGCATGTTCTGTATGATCACCTAATTTCCTTTAGTTCCATGAAGGACATTTGGAGAAAGGAGTGGGCGTCCTAAGAGCGCGTGCACATTCAAATAAAAAAGCTTCGAGTCGTTACAAATGAGTCTGTCATTATTCATATGCCGCGCTGTCAAGGAACCTGCCCAGCTGAGACTTTGCACATATTTTGTGCGCTTTTTCAACGGAACTTGGCTCGTATCCTGGCTCCATTTTTATTTTTCCTTCTTGTTTTTGCTGTTACTGTTGCCGTAGCCGTAGTCGTTATTGTTGTTGTTGTTGTTGGTGTTGCTGCCACCCAACAAATTAATTACTAACCAACTTGAGTGGTAAAATGCTTTTCTTGTTTAGCTAACAACAATTTTTTTGTTTTTTGTGTGTTTTGCTTTTTTGTTTTTTGCCTCGTCGTTTTTGCTGCTGTGTTTATTTTTGCTTTTTTTTTTAATATTATTTATCAAAATGTTTGCTTGAAGACTTGAAAATAAATTGCCAGAGATTAGGGCGACAACTTTTCATTTAGCTAGCTGCCTTAATTTCCGGCCACACGCATTGGAAAATGAAAATGTAACCCGGCCCGAAATGAAAAATGGTTGTCTCTCCAAGAGAGGGAGGCAGGACAGGGGGCGTGGTATGGGTTTTCTTTTGCTTATCTTATTGTGTTATCACTCACCTGAAAATATGTTTGACCCTTGTCCACCCAGCCGATGGCCATATCCGCGCCAGCCAGATTCCCATCGGGCGAGAATCCAAAGCCGATATAACCCAATGTACGTGCCTGTATTTCAAATGTTATATCCTGATTAATGATTTGCCATAGTATGCGAAAATCCTCATTCAAATCGATGGCATGATCCCAGACGGGCGTCGCTTGCGAAGCTGCTGCTGCTGCCGCTGCTGCTGCTGTTGTAGTGTTGTTGTTGTTGCCGTTGTTGGGGCTGCTGCTGTTGCTGCGAGTGGTCAACTTGCTGGCCGCTTGTGCCGTGGCCAGCAGCAAGAATAACAACAAAAGCGAGGCGAACGTGTGGCAGGATATAAAACATGTGATTAACGATGACCGCCTTGAACTTGAATGCGTGCCAACTCGTGTTGCTCTTGTCGAGCTCTGTATTGCTGTTGTGTATGTTGTTGTTGCTGCTGCTGCTGCTGCTGCTGTTGTTGCCTGCCTCATTTTGTGCGCCATTTTGTGCAGAGTTTTGTTGGCTGCTTGGCTTCAGTAAACAGTTGTTGTTCTTATTGCTGTTGCTGTTGCTGTTGTTGTCAGCGATTGCGCGTACGACATTTATTAGTTTGAAAATCAGTGAAACGTAATTACGCACGGCAGCAACTGTTTAGCTTTTGTATCTGTTGCTCTGTCTGAAGCTGCTTCTGCCGTTTTCTTTGGTGCTATCACAGTTACGATTATTTAGTAATGATAATAATGGCCACGCAGTTTTACTTTCATTCGTATTTGCTGAAGTTGCTGCTGCTGTTGCTGCTGTTGTTGCTGCTGCTGTTGCTGCTGCTGTTGTTGCTGCTGCTTCCTGTTTCCGATTTGTTGCCGCTGCTGCTCATTAGTTGCGCTTGTCACACAGATAGATACTCACACAGCTGCTGGAGTCTGCTGACGGATGTGGACGACCCTCTGTAAATAGACGACAAGTGAAGGAAAGAAAAATTATATAATTGCTATAATTTGATGTCGAGCTATATAATAGCAACACAGACGCAGCTCGCAGTTAGCTTTAGCGTGCTGCAATGTTTAAATGCATATAATTACATAAATTATGAACCGGTATCTATAAGATTCTACAACATAGTTGACGTCTCAAGTTAGTTGAACTACAACTTTTGAGCATACCACCAGGCAGCCAGGTAAGGCAGGCAGGCCGGCAGGCCGGCAGGTAACCAAGCAGGCAGTTCGTCAACATATTCCGAAGCTTTAATTAACCTGGTCACGCAGTTTCCCTAGAACATGGCCAGCAATGACTGACAGACCGGAGAGCAACATTTTGGAGGGGAGCTAATGGCTAACCAGGCGACAAGCAGAGGAAATTGAAAAAGAACAAGCAATGGGAAAATTTAAAAAGAAAAAGAAAACTGTAAAGTTGTGACAGGTTCTTGCATATTTAAGAAAAAACTAAATTAGCTATTTCTAAGAGAGTAAAAGTAATAAATATGCATTCGATGCTTCATGTAATTTCTTAAGACTCAATAGTAATGAAATGCAAAAGATCGTTCTTCAAGTCATATTAAAATATCCTTAGTAAACAAAAACATTTAATACTTTATCTGTTGTAGAATAAACTAACTAATATGTTCCCATCTTATAATATTTTCAATAAAAATGATAATAATAAATTACAATAAATATATTAAAAAATATTATGATAATTTATTAAACTTTTTCTGCTGTTGAGTGAAGTAATTAATATTTTATTTATTTAATATTATTGTATTTTCTATTCAATAGATTAATGATAATTGCAAAGCCCGGAAGTTGGTGAAATTTTAAGAGCAACTTTCTTTTAAGCTCAAGACTTCATGTTAAGGGAATGCCACAGATCGTTCTTCAAATCACAATCAAAATATTGTTAGTAAATAAATTAGTGTGAAAATGTTTTGACTTTTATAGCCGCTATCGCGACTTATGACCACCTGCCCATCTGTTTGATCTTCCGCTATGCAATCCACAGACATTACTCATAGAGTTCGTTCCCACAGATATGAAATTTTTGACTCACTTAAAGCTGACTAACTCGGACATAACTCAGTCACATCTTTTGCAGTGCTGACTAATTTAGATAAAAGAAAAAAAAAATAAACGAAACGAAACGAAACCAAACCAGTTTTGTTTTGTTTTCTGCTGTTGTTGAATTCACTTGAGCGACACTTGAAGTGTACGTCAATTATGTGCCTACATACGTATATTTTGTATATGTATATATATTCCTCCACTCTGTTCGAGTATCATTCCCCACTCTGACACGCCATTAATGCGTAGCTCAAAGCAAATCGAAGATAATTACGGCTTGTCATAATTTTAATGAAGAAGGTCGCCCGAACTGAACTCGAGCTGGGCATACGCCCAACGCCAGAGCGCCAAAGAGCCAAATAGCCAAAGCGCCCGCAGTCCGATATATTCTATGAAATAGCAGTGGCTAACCCATCAACCACTAGGCCGCTGGCTGCCCGGGTACATTTGCGTATATTCGGTGTGCGGTTACATTTGATAACATGCCAAAAGTGCGTGGTGGACTAGCGGCGCCTTCATTTTCAATTTCAACACCCACCCCACCACCGCACCGCACCACCCTTCCTGCGGCAGCACATTTAAATCTTTAATGCGGAGCCATCGTAGTAGTTGCCGGCCGTCGCGACGTTTGGTTAAATGTCAAACACGCAGCAATTTGTTATAAATAGCGTACTTCCGGCCTTAGATACACAACAGCTCAACAGCCAACAGCCAACAGCCAACAGCCAACAGACGGGCACACTTTGGAGTACTTTGGGATATGCGACTGTATTTGCACCAATTTTAAGCGCTTAGTCGCGTGTTGAAGTTGACAAAGGTCAACAAACGTACAAAGCGAGCCGTATGGCAATGAGGAACAGCGAGCCAAGAAATTCAAGCGAAAAAGCTAATCCAACGACAAAGTCGAGAAATTGATGCCCTTAAGGCAATTAGCGCAGAGACTTTTCCAAAAAATTAGAAGCAGCTCAACTTGGTTTATTCTGACTAAAGTCAGCATTATCTGTTTGGTTTCTTTATTTGTTGTTTAGGCTGCTAAATGAATTGGCTTGAATAAGAAATTCTTATTTATATTTTACTTTGAGTTGAGTTGAGACGAAAACTGGATTTTTTCTGAGAAACCAGCTATATATATATATATATATATATACAGGCTGAAAATTGTCTCTTACTAGACTAGAGACAAAGTCAGATAAGTATATGGATAGACTTATTCTACATAAAAAAAGTCTAATAATTTAATGAATTTATTAATTTAAAAATAATAAAAATCAATTTGAAAACCTAAAAGCCAAAGAATCTCAAAGTCGGCTCTACTCTAACTCTTATTTGCAACTAAACTCTATAAAGTATTGGAGCTTCAAAAGTTCGTCAAAGTTTTCCGGCAAGATAAAGTCATTTGATACAGTTATACCGACCATTTGGTGTTTGGCTATAGCTCTGTTATATACGCCCGTAATTCCATTAATGCATTCCTAACCTAATGACAAAGTTATTATGCCCTCTGTTATCAAAAATGTATCCAAAAGATACACAACAATGAGCTTGATGGGGCACTCTGGCTTTACAAGTTGTTGTTGTTACTATTGCTGTTGTTGTTGTTGTTGCTGTTGTTGTTGTTGCTGCTGTTGCGGCTGTTGTAAATGTTGTAGATGGCGCTGAGTGACGGCCGGCAACGTTAAATGACGTTGATTATAATTATGCGGACTTGTACTTTGTACGAAGCTGTCCGATGGGCCACAGGGCTGCCTTGCAGCCTGACTCTGGCTGCTCATTGTTGTTGTTGTTGTTGTTTGTTATTATTATTGCTGTCGTCATCATCATCATCATCGTCATCCGTATCCCATCCAGAACATCGTCATTGGCAGGCATTGTGCAGCCGGCGCTGCTGCTGCTACTTCTGTAGCTGTTGCTGCTGTTGATGGGCGGGCAGATGAATGATGTCGCTTAAATACAGACCGAGGCCGAGGCGAGGCCAATCGTCGATTGTCGTTCTTCTTCTACTGATGCTGCTGCTGCTGTTGCTGACAATCATAACAACAACAACAACAACAAAAACAGCAAGAGCAGCCGTAAAATTCAAGCCAATTTAGCTTGAGGGGCTGGTCCGGCAGGTTCTTCTGGCCATAATCGAGCCTCGAACTGAACTGGGACTGCACAGCATGTTGCTCAGACGACATTTATAAGTACGAGTATAATATTATTACTTGGCGAATTAACTACAAAATTTTTTTGTGCATTTCTGTTTGTTTCTTTCTTTTATTTTTGCAAAAGAAAACAAACCGAAAGACTTGGCCTGGAAACTGGTTACAGGTCGCCTGACTGACTCTCCGCACTGACTCACAGCTAAAAGGCACGAAATGGCTTCCGTAGACACACATTAGTCGCATTTACACAAAACGGAGTCGTCCGTCCCGACGGACGCACGGACAATGATGGCCCAGGCAAAAAGATGTACTGAATGGGCATAAAAGCGTTCCAGGCGGCACAAAAAAGCCATCGACAAAAAAATGAAAGAGAGAGAAGAGAGAGAGAGAGAGAAGTAGGGAAAAAAAGACACAGAAGCTGCGGCGCAAGTAATAACAAAAACTGAATACAAGTCAAAGACTTTGTCCATGGCTTTCATCATTGCACGATTTGTAGGAAGCGTCGGCAATGGAAAAAGCTGCCGGTGCATTGCCTGGACAAGTGGACAAGAGGACAAGTGGACTCTGGCACTGACTGGTTCTCTGACTCTTCGACTGTCTCTGGGTTTGTCTGCGAGCAATGGCAATGGCAATGGCAACCAAAGAAAACAACGACAACGACATTGATGAGAATGTTCTGCTGTCGAACAGTGGAGCAAAGTGATGAGACTTGGCCAGCTAAACAATTAGAAAGCAAAATCAATTCCACTCCTTTCTGAGTAACTAATTATGAATACTCTCTAGCATTCATCATCTCATTGCCCCTTGCTCATTACGCATTTTGCATGATCATCAAACTAATCACAATTCCTTAATTATTTTCCATGCCCAACTTTTCCCACCTTCTCAAAAAATATTCCCAATATTCGTATGACTTTCACATTTTTAGGGGCGAGCCCAAGCATAATATTTGCAAATGCCATTCGCATTTGGTAATTAGCTATGCCCATTTCTTTAATAGGCTTTCATTCCATATAATATATACCCTGTAGCAATTAGGCAGTGGCAAGGCGTATGGGCTTCAAGTATAAATAATGAAAAATGTGTGAGCCACTCGCTTGATTACCATATGCTGTTCCCAGCGTATCTGCTAATTGAGCAGTTTCGTAGAACTCTTTGAGGCTATTACTGTGCCATCCCACTGTGCGTTAGGCAATCTTCATTGCCTTGGCCTCGCTTCGCCACTTTGCTCTGGAGGCACTAACTTAGCAGTTGAGCCCGTGCAATCTGCGACCGCAATATATGTTTTCATTTAGCAGCTACAAGCAGCAACCGACTAAGTGCAAGAGCTACCAGGCGGAGGAGCAACAGCAACAACAGTAACAACAACAACAACAAGAGTAACAACAACAGCATCAGCATCAAATCGCTTCGGTTTTGCCCACTCGAAGATGCTTCATCATGCGCCATGTAATGCGTATGTGCTGCGAGGAGCGTGCAGTCCGAGGTCTTTGCGGCTGGCTGCTTGATTATAAATGTACATGTATGACATGTAAGTTGTGTGTATCTATATATAAGCACATACATATACACGTATGTATGTGTGTGTGTGTGTTGTTGTCATTGTTGAACAAGCGAAACCCCAGCTGGAACGTGGGCTTTTAAAAAAATGACACTTCTGCATAGAACTTGAACTTTTCAATTAATAATAAATACAAAATGTTATTTTTTGCCATCCAGTTTTTATTTATAAACTTAAATTGCCAAGAAGAAGAAGAATTACTATCGCTAAGCTGCATATGTCATGCGAACCCTCCACCTGTGGGAAGTACTTTGGCATGCCCAAGTCCCACTGGGTCATTTCTGTAAATTGCTTCTGCTGCGCTCTCTCTATGTGTGTGTGTGTGTGTGTGTGGTTGTCACTGCACCTGTCATCCTGTGGCAAAGCCACAATGAAAAAAAAACTTGCCCAAGCAGCAAGAAAATTATTATTTATCGACGCTGGCCGCAGCCAAAGACATTGAAGAAGAAGCTGAAGTTGAAGTTGATGTCGAGCCCTGACTCCTCCTCGCCGTCCCCTCAGAACCCCTCAGAGTTATTTTCGTATATGTGTCTGTATGTAGATGTGCTCTGGTACGTATATGAGAGGGCCCCTACTAATTACTGCTCATCATTTGCTTACTCGAGTGCTTGCAACTGAAGCTACTACAGATTTAATTGAGTATAAAAAATAAAAAGAGGAGAAAAAAATTGACTAATTAGAGTGAGTCCAAGGCACTTGCCCGCAAGCCAAAGAGTTAGCCATAAAAACAAGTCTGGGCTGGCTGACCAACCATCCGGCTGGCTGGCTGGCTGGATGGCTGGATGGCTGGATGGCAACCTGTGTTCATTTATTAAGGTATGGTCAAGAGCGCTTTGAATCAAAACTGGGCTGCTGCTGTTGCTGCTGCTGTTGTTGCTGCTCGTGTGTCGTCTTCATCTTTAATGATCATTAAGGAAGCTGCCAGCCAATTGCACTAAAAGCTGCAGGCAAACGAACCAAACGGCTCTCAGCCTGATGAAAACTATTTGCTGCTCCAAGTGCTCCGAGTGCTCCAAGCTGCAAAGTGCCAGCTACCTTTTTGTAAATTGCCCCAACATTCCAGCAGCAGGACGGCGCAACTCATCCTGCCTGCTGCTGGCTTTGCCCACTGGCGCATAATTTAAATAATCATAAAAAATAATAATTTGTTCTAACGGACAGATGAAAGGAGGGAGCGCAGCAGCAAATAGCAAATGGCTATATGCCCACCCTTTCAACATTTTGATTATTATTATACTAGTCGTAGTCGCCGTCGTCGTCGTCGTCGTCGTCGTCATCGGGTAGTATGGTAATATCTTTTGCTCGTTAGCAATTTTCGTTTGAAATAAATAGTAATTAGTGTACCAAAGAGTTGCCCATCTTTGCTAAAGTGCCGCCCCGTTGACGTCGACGTCGACTTGCTTTGTTTGCAGTTTTTATTGGCATGCTACTGAAACTCCTGCTAGTGCTGCTGCTTCTCCTGCTGACTCTGCTACTGCTGCTGCTGCTACCTCTGTTGCAGCTCCACCTGTTCAAGGACTTACGCTGCAAAACTATCGCACAAAGCTTTGCAATTTGCTGCTTCTGTTTTGGGCACTTTTATTTGACATTTTTCATTAAACACGAAATGAAAATGCCTGCTATTTCAGCTCGCTTTTTTCTCCTCTTCTCCTCTTCTACTCTTATTTATACTCGTTTTTCTTCCTCTACTTGCGCATTCGCTTTTTGTGACGCTGCGTTGACATCACATTTTTCGTATAGCCACTCAAAAGACTTTTTTGGATACTGCTGCAGAAGTTTGGCATAAAAGTTTGAAGGCATCTGGGGAAATATGTCAGCGTTGTTTAAGTTTTTAACATTTTTCGCGAAATCATGGGAACGTCGCGTCACGTCGCACCATAGACGTCACGGCGGGCAAATGAGTGGAGGCTAACATGGAAATCGAGTCAAATTGCTATTTACTTTAGCATAATTGCCTTTTGCCATAGCCATAGCAAAGAGATCTCCCTGATCTTTCGATTTGTGCAACATTTGATGCGTGGTTAACACAATTTTGCACTCTCTTTGAATGCTGCGAATAACAAACGAACACACGAAAATAAAACGAATAGCAAATAATCCATTATCGAAACACTGTCCATTTTTGGCCTAGTTGCCTTTGCTATTTGCAGTTTTGTTTTTGGCCATGTTCGCTTTGCCCTTTTTGTAGTGCTTTGTAGCCCTTGATGCGAGCGAATGATTGATTGGCAACATTAACTAGGGAACTTTGGCACAAAGTTGTGATGTTATCCCTTTTAGTTTCTTCTTGTTTCTCTTTGAGTGTTTCTCTGGTGAGTGTGTGTTGGGATCATGATGAACCCAACAAGGGGCTGACACCAAATGCTTATTCGTTGGCTTTACTATTTGATTGTAGAATTTAAATTCAAGATTTATCTATTGATTGAAAAAACATTTGGACTTCTAGGTCATGCGCTAAAGTGGAAAAAGTTAACTGAACTAATCGCAGTGAGAGTCTTAAGTTGATTTTGTACAATTCCAGAGCTGTAATTACGAGACAGTGTCATCTTCATACATCTCGTCTTTCAGGTGATTAATCAAAACTTTCAACTTTTGCTTGTAGTCGTCGCCCCTTCAAATAGTTTTTACTACTTATTCTGAAAGATTGTTCCGATTGCATAGCGTGGCTAATGCCTTCTGTGTCAGCCTTTATTGCCATTATCTGACACACTTTTTTCACCGTTCTCCATCTGATAACCTTCTTTCTTCTTCTTCTTTGTTTGTCTGCATTTACATAGCCAGTCGCAGTTGGGGCCCACTTTTACCTACCAAGTCGCAGTGCAACTGGTTAGAAGAATGGTTGGAGTGGCCTCTTCGGTTGCTGCTGTTGCTTCTTCTTCTTTCTCTGTATCTTGCAGCAGTTGTGTGTCTGTGTCATCTTTTTGACTTATCAGCTGTGCATCATTGGCTCGTTTTTTGTTGCTGCCTCTTCTTCTTCCGCAACTCTTGCTCATCTCTCGCCTGGTGATGATTCCTTTCTCATTTTTTGGCATTTGGCATTTGGCGCCGTTCACTTTTTTCTTCTGCCTGGCATTAAACTTTCTTTTGTGTCTGTATCTATTGCTGGAGTTGCGTTCTTTTTTTTCTGCCATCCTCCCCTGCTCGTAGCATTGCGTCTTTGTCTACCTCTTTCACCTTCCACATCATTTTCACAGATTGCATACTCTGTTTGGCAATTGACTTGGGGTATATGGGAGTGTCAGCTAGGTATACTTGTAGTTGAATATATTTATGTATAATTATACTTATCTAAGGCTGATGAGATGTGAATGCAAACTAAGCATTTGACTATCATCTCTCTTTCCCTTAGCCAGTCTGAAGCTTTCAGATTTTACCCTGTAAACAGAGTATTTGGCAGTCGCTCATACCCGTTTGTTATCTTGTTTATTTGTTTGTTTTTTTGTTCGTTTCGCTACAAGAAGCGAATTTTCTCATTTTACTCTTAATATTGTTGCCTTTTCGTTGGCAGTTGTACCAACTAGTTGATGTTGTTGTTCTCTCTGCAGCTTCCTCTTCTGCTTCTGCTACTCCTGCTGTTGTTTTTTTCTGTATTTTTTTGGGCAAAGTTTTCGACACTCTCTCGCAGGGTTTGCATTTCGTAGGCAGGTTGGAAATTTAATCTGGAAGTCGTCATCGTCATCGTCGCCGTCGCCGTCGTCGTCGTCGTCGTCGTCAGCGCAGGCGTCACAAAAGTATTTAATTAATTTTTCGAATTTTAATTAAAAAGTTTCCGTTACATCGTCATCATTTTCTAGGCTGTACATTCAAGAATGCGCTCCTCTGTTGGCCCAACTGGCAATCTACTACTACTATATGGACTACTTGTTATTTGCTACTACGTTTATGGCCTCTGGTAGCTCTCTCGAAATTTTGATGGCTAGGTGGGCTACCAGTTGCCAGGTAATTCAAGACTTTATTCACAACTTATCGCTCTGTCAGCCTCTCCCTCTCTCTCTCTCTATCTCTCTCTCTCTCTCTCTCTCGCTCACAATCTCTGTATATCTCCGACTCTGTCCGTCCAATTCGATGGTGTCGGCCATCAATCAATTTGTTAAGAAGAACGCGCTGCGCTGCGGCAAATCCATTCCAATAAACATAAAGCAAACACTTAATTGTCTGTCAGCGTTAACAAACCGAGCAACCCGACAACACAAATATCATATGACCAGCCCAAAGGAGGAGGCGTTAGTGTTGTTTGCTGGTTGTTGGTCGTCAGATGTTGTTGCTGTTGCTGTTGCTCTTGCTGTTGTTGTTTCCATAAGCAGACAGCACATATATCACCTGCTGCGCACAAAATGTTTTCCACAAACTTGTAAGAGATGCCAGGGCTCTGATAGTAGGCCCAAAAAGAACTCATGTAGCCTCTCAACTGTTGGCTCTCGGCTCTGGGCTCTGTTTGCTGTTGCCTGTTGGCTGTTAGCTGTTGGCTATTGGGTGTTGTGTGTATATAAAAATGCATGCATTTATTATCTGTGACAAAGATCTCTTGGCCATTAAATTAACACTTAATGACTTGTGTGTTTGTGTGCTTGTGTGTCTGTGTGTAGGTGCTAGGACGGTGGTCGGGGCAGCTGGGCGTATTATGCGACGATAATTCTCTATGGGATGTCCAAAATCTTTGCAGCAGCAGGGCAACACATCATTAAGAGATAGCAGCAGAAAGAGAACAAAAAGAAAAAACCCCATGATTGGCAAAGACATTGCTGAGCTTTTGTGCCGCTTCAATACACTATAAAGCCCGGACTTATATGATGGCCAAATAATGAAGATCTTCGCGTAAAGCAAAAGGCATATGAACAATCTGAAAATTTCGGTTTGAATGAAACTTTTTAAATATTAAATAAAAATTGATTTGGAAACAAGAAAAAATATCTTGCAAGAGATTTATGTTAAGTTAGTATAGAAATATTTCCTGAATAGATAAACTCGTATTTTTCTGGAAGATTCTTGCAGCTGTGATTATATTGGAAAGTAGATCTTTTCTCTATGAATACTATCAAATATTTAGGGCCATTTTCGTTAAAATTCAGTGACAGAGCATCGCTGCTTCGTTGCGGCTTTCGATCTATGTTTTTTATCTCATTTGTATCTATGAGCTGTCGCATACCACGATGCCGATGCGGAGCAGAGTATCTTGTTTGTAGGCATAAGTTGGAATTGTTTTTAGACTCTGACAAAATAAATGATGACAGCGGCGTGTTGAGTTTGTTTTCTGTAATTCCCTTGTCGCTAAGTTGTTCTAATTTTTTTCATCGTCTTTGCGTTTAGTCCATGGAGCCCATGGTGTGAGATCTATTCACTTATATAGTAGATGAACAGAGATACGCACAGATATACACTTCCACATATATATATAGATTGATATACGTGGAAATTAAGCTGAATTGTGTGTCGTGGGTTAGAATACCACGTATCCCGAACATGTTTTTGTCATTATGCACGCTGAGCAACAGCGGCTGTCAGCGGGCGGGGAAAACAAAATTTTATGTTTCTCACTCAATTTGTTGTGTTGAAAATATCAACAAATGCGTCGCAATTAAACTTTGTTGTATTTTTTGTGTGCTTTTATGTTAATTTAAATGCGTCACGCTGAGCCATAATTAATAGCTGCATATTCCACACACAAAGCTAATAAATATTTCACAATTTGAAGAGCTCTTAAATGCATCTACTCATATGGAATCTGAGACGTCTGTTCAACTGCCGCAAATGCAAATAGTCTGTGTGTGCCAAAATCAAAACAGACATTTATGAGAGTCTTCTGTGAAAGAGCGGGGGTAACCGCAAGCCGAGCAGGGGCGGGGCGGGCGGTGCGGGGCTGGGACAGGTGTGGGAGGGGGAAAGTGCATTCATCTGTGGATTGCGTTGCACTGGAATCAGTGATAAATTTATTGCATAATTGAACAGGACAAAATCCAGTCAAGGCTTTAAAATGCAGCCATGTAAATACAAACTATTTACATATAGATTGGCCCGGGCCTAGGTCTGGGTCTGGGACTGGGCCTGGACTGGGGCTGGGGCTGGGGCTGGGCCTTTCCCGCTGCCTTGGCGCAGCCCCCAACTTGCGCCCTTAGTTATTTATGGGCTGTGGTAAGCCGGTGGGGAGTTGAGAGCTGTGCGACACGGCAGGCTGCCAATGTGTGTGCTCGTGTGTGTGCGTGTGTGTGCGTGCGCGTGTGCGTTTTGTTTAATTAAGTAGCATAACAGTAAACAAATTAATTTCAATATTAACAAAGAAGATTATTGAAAATCTCTCTCATTATTTACAATGCTGAATGACAAAACAAATAAATTATTAATTTTCCAAAGCAGGCGGCATCAATGAATGAATGACAATGCACAGTCTGTCAGTCAGCTCCTACCCGGTGCTCTGCTCCATTCCGTCCGGGCCACAAAGCACCCATTCAAGCGTTAATATTATGTATAATAACCACTTTGGCTACGCTTTTAATTGTGCATAGCACTCGAGTGCGATATACGCAGACACTTACATACTCACACACATTCACACACGCACCACCAGCAGCCACATTTTGCCCCACTCCACGTTCCGGCAGCTGTTGTCGTTGCCACTTTGCCAAACGTTTTCTTCAATGTCATCCTCTGGATGGCTGGAGGCCAACCCTTTACGGGCCCAGCTCAACTTTGGATGACGGAAATGTAGCTGAAAAGTGCGGCTTTGCCGGCGCGTTAAAGTTGCCTTTGCATATGACATCTAACAGAGCGCCAAAGCGAGGGGCGTGGCATCAGAGTATGCCAAAAGCGCTTGGTAACGTTAAAAGTTGTATTCGAATAATTAATATGCTTATGCTTAAGTTTGCCTGATGCTCACAAAGCTCCATATGGATAAGAAGTCTCTCTAGTTTTTGATTACTTTCTTATATGTTATAATAAATATGCTTTTCAAATTTCGATTTCATCTATTTGATATTTCTTTCTTGAGTCCCAGTCTCATCTCAATCCTTTTATACAAGTCAATGCAACTAATCGATTCATAACTCACTCAAATTCCAACATAACCCACAATATGGTCTCAAATCGCTTTTCATCAATTTTGACTCGAAAGGCTGAGGCTGGCCGGCCAATTCCTGCTTTGAATGTCAAATGAGGTAGGGGGCGTGGCTGCAGAGAGCTACCTATTGATAAATGGCACAACATTTGACAGTAAAAAGAAATGGAACAGAGACCTGAATTTCAAATATGCCAAAAAGCATTCATGAAATGGGAAACTTAAGCGCAAAAGCATGCCAATTAAATTGAAAATCGGATAAATATGAATTGTTATTGTTGTGGAGGCGGCTGCGTAATTAATGCATAATTAATATAATTCATTGATACGAAATTATGATATATTCAGTTCAAATTAAAAGCAATTTGCAACAAACAAAGTATCAGAAGACGGAAAGAAAACTTTGCAGCGTAAGAGACTGAGAGAAAGAGAGAGAGAGAGAGAGAGAGAGAGAGGGAGAAAAGAAGGGATAGAGAGAGAGGGAAAGCCGTAATAAATGTATTTATATTTAATAAATTAATTTATTGTCACAAAAGTGGAGTTCAAAACTCGAGGCTTTATGGACAATATGATATTTATTATTTAAGTTTTAAAAGGCTGGCATGCGAGTTTTGTGCGCGAGTTTTTACCCAGCGCTGCGACGGTGCAAATTGAATAAATTTCGTTAATTGTTGTCGCGCACCTGTGTCCAGCGTCCTGCGTCCCGTGTTCCATGTGTGTGTGTGTGCTCTGTGCGCTGTTGTTCGGCCAGCCTACCAGCTAGCCAGCCAGCTTGCCTGTCTGCCTGTCTGCCTGTCTCTCTGTCTCTCTGGCTGACTGTCCATATGGCCAACGGCGGCCTCTGATAGTGCGGTCGATTTGTGGCGTATAAAAAATATTAAGTGGCACTACCCCGTTCGCTACCGTGACCCGGGACAACCACCAAACAGCGTTGTCTGTTGGCCTTTGACATGCAATATATAATTTGCCATGTATGCCAGTCGGTCGAGCGTTGAGCGGGTCCTGCCTAGCATATCCTGGCTGACGTGCCGTGCGGCCGCTTCTGCCAATTTGTTTTTTGTATGCCAAGCAAGTTTAATTAATTTACATGGAATTTACAACAACAACAACAACAGCAACAACAACAACTACATGTGCAACAGTAACTACAGCTACGACACGTGAAAGTTTAAACGAAAGGTGAAAAATGAAAATAATCGAATTGACCGAAGCACAGCTCGGACAACGCCGCCGCACACATCGATCGGCCTAACGGTCAACATAACTGCCAGTCAAACTAAATTCAGCCGAGAGTTGGGAGCAGGAGGGAGGAGGGGGCGGCATAAGAATAGGAGTTGATGTTTGGCGTTGTTGTTGGTGCTGGCGCTGGAGCTTCGAGTTTCGAGTTTCGAGTTTAACACCCAAAGTGGACAATGGCTGCAGGTTGAAATTGGGACGGACGTAGATACCACGTGTGCTGCATAAAATTGTAATTAATGTCACTACGAAATATTCTAGTTGACTGTTTCCAGCCCTGAACTGAGGGCTAATATAATATAATGTGCATAAACGCGACTGAAATGTTGAAATTTCATTTAATGCATAGCCATAAAAACTGTCATAAACTTTAATTTTATGTTCCTTTCTCTCTAGCAATTACAAAAAATAAAATGTTTATGCATTTTTAATAAGGCACCCACACAGGTTACTAATAATTTTTAGTATTATGTGGGATATATTTACCTTTCTCTATGGGAAATAGAAATTTTGAGCAATATTAAGACATTAATATAGCTATGCATTATTGCCTATAAACATGGACAGGACGGAAAGGTAGAAACCGAGCGAAAGAGAAAGAGAGTGAGAGAGAAAAAGAGAAAGGGAGAGAGGGTAACGGATATACTCTGCCCATACAATGTAAGACATGAATTACTAATGCAGCAACTTTGCTTCATCAGAACTGATTAATGTTTGTATATAACAAAACCTATATCATTAAAATCGGAGTTTTCGTTGAAGACTTTCAGTTGATCATACATTTGAAAAAAAAAAAAAAATTTAAGGCGCTTTTCTCATTTTGTATTAGTTCTTGAACAAATTTAACCAAAATAATTAATTCATATAAAAATATAAAATGAAATTTACTGAACAGAAATTTTATCATCATACCTGATTTATTTTTAATATAAACAAATTTATTTCATTCAAATGGGAGTTTTCGTTGATAGTTAAATCAATTTGAAAGCTTTTGCATTTACTTATTATTAAGAAGGGAACATTTGGTAGTTCTTTAAGCGCTCAAAATTTCATGAAATGACGAAGACGGTTCCAAGTCTCGTTTACTTAAAGAACACACGCCCATCAACATTCATAGTTTATTACAACATGATATGATTTGATGCTCTTCTGTCAACGAATCTCCTTGAACAAACTCCCTAGGTTCCTTGGGCATTTGATATGCTACCGATCTCATGTCATCAAGAGTTAACCTCTTGAAACTTTAGCTCGACAACTTTTATGGAGTTGTGTGCAGCAACGAAGTATGCTTCCCCTGCTTGACCTTGGCTATAACCTCTGCTGTACACTTGGGTCAGCAGTGCAAGCGCCTGCTATTCCCAGCAAGGACACCCTCTTCAAAAGCGGTTCGAAAGTATCCCCTGCATTACCAGAAGCTTAACTAAATCAGCTTGGGCAGCAATTAATAAAGCTCAGTTTGGCTGAGTCGCTGCAATAAAGCAAAAACTTAAGCCGCACAATTAAAGCTTTAAGCCGCGTGCCATAAAAGAGCTGTCGATATCTGAAACCGACATATGTCACTCTATTGAATGTGTCACACACACACTCACACACACACACATACACGTGCTTAAATGAGAACCTATATGAAGAACGCAACTGAAGTTGGGTATCGAATTTTTGGCTCATTTAAAAAATTAACTTCGAGTCGCAAGTATCTTAAATGTCCTTTCAGAGTGCCGCCGCATACAACAATGCGATTTATTGGCTACGCAAGATAAATGGCGAACTGTTTACATTTCCTTCTGCAGGTTTTTCCTGCCCAACACGCCCCCCGCAGCGCCCACGTTGAAAACTGCTGGCGTAAGCATTTTCATGACGGTTTCAGTTGCTCGCTACCGAAAAGTTTCGGCAGGTTTTTGTCGGTGTTTTTTTTTTTTCTCTCCCATTTTCCTTTTCTTTTATTTGATTCATTTTTTTATTTTTGTTTTTTTTTTTTTTGGCTACACATGCGATAAAAATTGTTACAGCCAAAGCTCAAATAAACTGATGGTAGGGACGACGAGCAAAAACATCATTAGCATTACCAAATAAATCACATCCGCTTTTTCACAACCGTTCTGCCCAGTCCGAGAGACAGAGAGCACACAAAAATAACAACAACAACAAACACAAATGAAATAAAACCAAAATGATAAAAAAGGATAAAAGCTTTGAACACAGGAGTGCAATAAATTTCTCTCGTGACGAGCATAAAACTTTTTAAACACAACAATGCCAACAACAACAGAACCAGCAGCAGCAGCAGTAACAGTAATAGCAACAACAACAACAACAACAACAGTAGCAACCACACAAACGCATAGTGAAGCGGCAACTTCCGTTTAATGCGACCTCCCCCAAAAAACTCGCCCCACCGCGCTGCAGTAATGCACATGTGAAAGGGCGCACAGTAGAGAGCAGACTGAGACGGAGGGAGAGAGAGTATGGAAGAGAAAGAGTAAGAGAGAGAGAGAGAGAGAGAGAGAGTAAAAAAGAAGCACAGCATGACTCTATGTGTGTGCAGTCTTGCCTCGCTTTGTATACCCTGTACACAAAAGTTACCCAAGAAAGGGCATATGCATTATGAAGAAGCAGCAGAAAGCTATCAAATTTACAGAGCTCTGGACTAAGCACTTTAATAAAAGTCAATGAAGTGCAGACAATTTACTTCCGCTATCCACTAAAGGTAGGAAAAATCTTGTAATCATAATATATACATATAATATATACAAAAATTTAATTAGGGAAAAACAATTTCCATTATATTAATGTATACAAAAATTTAAAAATTCTTGAAATATTTCAAATAAAGGAAATTTAAAAGTTATATTATCTCCTAGACTACGAATTTCTTTAAAACTGCGTCTTTCATTTCCTAACAGGGCATTACCTAGTCGATCATTGTCACTTTTCGCTTTGCTACTTGTTTTTATTTGTATGCATCACTTTGGATTTTGTGGTTTGATCCTGCATCCAGAGCTTGGCCATCCTTCAGCGTCCACGTCGTCGTCGTCGTCACTGATGATAAAGTATGCCAACTGTCCGCCCCTTGCTGCGGCCCCTTTGGCCAACCCCGGCGATACATCAGCTCAGCAACTTTGCCCAATAAATTTTGTGCACAGCTCAAAGGCGCCCCGCAGTATGCAATGATTTTTTCCAGGGCCAAAACAAGTTGCTTACGATGGCAGCAGGGCCTAAAGCTGGGAAGGCTAAAAATTATAACAACTTTTGGTAACAACATGAAACGTTTACATTGTGGACGAGGACGACAGTTGCCTGTTTAACACTGGCTGCTTTGCTGCCTTTCGACTGGGCAACGTATCGGTTGTACGGTCGTCCTGTTCGTATCCAGGATCTAGCTGCAGCTGCCGTCACAGTCACTGTGTTTGAGGTCTGGCAAATTTTATTGTCATTGTTGTTGTTGGGCTGGCAAAAATCTGCATTGGACATAAATGTCAACACCCGTGCGGCATTGTTCAGAGGCTGTGGATATGCTGGATTTTTTCTCTCTCTCTCTCACTCTCTTTTTCTCACTCTCCTTCTATATATCTCTTTCTCTCTGTGTGTGTGTGTGTGTGTGTGTTCGTGTGCTGTCTAAGCCAGTCCTGCAATCAGCTTGCACTTTTGTGACCTGTCTCGTATCTTAATTTTACACTGGCAACGGCCAGAAAAACTGAAAATAGAGTTTGCTACGGGTTCACTGCAGACATTTTGGCCAATTGCAATTGCAAAATGGGTCAACCCAAATAAGCGCAATTCTCGCAATGCTATCCGTAGCTCTCGTCGTCGTCGTCATCGTCGGCATCGTTGCAATTGATTGAATACGTGATGTTCATGCAAGAAGCAAACTTAAAAGCCAGCTAAACCAGCTGCAACAACACCCCCTCCCCCTGCCACGCCCACACTCATGTGTAGCTGAATCGAAAGTGGTTTTTAAAACGAAATTGCTGCGAAAATGTTTGCACATTTTTTAATCAATAAAAAGCGCCAAAATGAATGACCAGTTGGCGTGTTTTGTATCCAAATGCAGCAAGAGAATCTAAATCTGAATCAGTATCAGAATTGGAATCGGAATCGGTTTCGTTTCACTCTCTCTCTCTCTCTCTTCATCTCATCCTCCACATCTCTCTCGCTCTGACAGCCTTGAAAATGGCAATGAGCACATCTATTTGCCAATCAACATGCAACGGGTCGTAGCCAATCAGGCGAAAATTCACTCTAGAAAATGTTGAAGTGCCTTGCAGCAGAAACCACAAAGTCGACAAACTGAAACAGAATATCCGAAATGAATGTGCTTCAAAGATTGTTAGCAATATACTTGAGCTGAAATCACATTTAGTATGGTATAATGATTTATTTAAAATAATTACTTTGCCATTCAAGCATATTAGCCAAGTCAGCTCGAATTCGAAATCATTTCAAATTAAAAGCAAAATTAATAACGCTCATGAGACTTAACGCTTGAAGTAATTCAATTGCTTAAACCCTTTTTTAAGGCCGCATTATAATTAAATTGAAAAGCTTTATGTATTTAATGTACGTCAGCAACAATTTGATGGCGAGTCTTCAGCCAAAAGGAGCTTAAGAAATTTGCTTACAATAAATTACGTTGAGCAAACATGAGAAATTCATTTGCTAAAAGCAAAATTTTACATTGGCTAATCTTTGGCTTAGGCACAAGTTGTTTGCTTGGAAAGTGAAAATGTTTTTACCCAATGACAAAAGAAAATAAAATGCAGCCAAAAAGACCAGAACAAACAGCAACAGAAAAACAGAAACAAACAAACAAGCAAATACGAAACAAAAGGCAGAGTCAAATAGACAAAATTTCATAGAAAACAAATTTAAGCAAAATTCGTTGATTTGGCGATGCATAAAGCAAAACGATTTATTTTACAGGCCAACGTATGTGTATTTATGTATGTGTGTGTGTGTGTGCTATTCAATTACATTGTACATAAGACATTCAATGCATTACAGATATGTATATATACATATATGTATGTGGACATGGCCAGTGTGTCGTATTCATTTATCAAAAATTATATATTAAATTGCCAACATTGAATGATATTTTAATTTGCATCTCTGTCTCTGACTCGATGCTGTTTCCTTTTGAATAAAACATTAAAATGTATGTCTCTCTGTGTGTGTCTGTGTATGTGTGCTAGGGAAACATTTTGTGCTCTGGCTCTTATCTTTATTTATTCAAAAGATAATTTTATGTGTTCCGCAGTCGAAGCATAAAATTACTATGTCGAATATTGTTTGAGCAAATAAAAACGGGAGAGACACATGCAAAGTAGCCGGTCTCCGGCTGCGGGTGCGACTCCTGGTGCGGGTCCTGGTGGGGTCCACATTGAGAGAGGCTGTGCCTGATATACATGCAAGTAGCATCACCAAAAAATGGCTGCCTAACTGTGCATGTTCCTGTCTCTGTGTGCGTATGAGTGTGTGTACATGTATATGAGTGTGTGTGTGTGTGTGTGTTTTCAGGAAATGCTGTGTAGCTAGGACTATGAAACGGAAACGGCATCAGGCTGTGAACAGTTCAGTTCAACTCAACTCAGGCAGAGCAGTTAATTTACATTTATATGGTCTGCTTACAATGTTAACGCTCATGTATGCCAACACACACACACACTCACGCCCCCAGCCCCACGACACCCCTCTCCCTATTTCCTGTCCCATTCCCAAAAAGCTTTAGAGTCAGCGAGTCACATTGTCTATTTGATTGGCTGTCTGTCTGAGACTCTTTAGGTCTGTCATTCGGTCTGTCTGTCTGTCCGTCCGTCTGGCTGTCTGCCCGTCTGTGTGTCTATTTGCTTTATCATTTGCCTCTGCCAACTGATAATCTTTATTGCAGTGAAATATTTAATTTAATAAAAGCTTTGCTGACTGCCCCTCCACAGCCCAGCCCACGCAATCCTTCAAGTGATATTTTACATTTTATTTAATTTATTGCCTTCTCTGTGTCTGTGTGTGTGTGTGTGAACAAAAAAGCGTATAAATGATAAACATGCATAAAATATGCCAAAACAACAGCAAGGACAAGCCAATAAGCCACACACACATTGCATGCATGTAAAAATACAATAGAGTACAAAGAGAGCATTTACATTAAATAGTTTATTTTGGTTTGTGGCTTATTTCGGTTACTTATTTGAATAAACAAAGAGGGAGGTAGAGAGAGAGAAAGAAACAGAGAGAGCTGGGAATTGATAGCCAACTTAATTTTTATTAAAGTGAGCCACTTATTTCTATAGTACTTCCTTGGGAACCATGGAATGTGGAATTATAATTGTCCAGCATTTCAGAGTTCTTTCAATCTGGAAAGTTGCAATGATGCTTATTAGCGAATTTTTACTTCTTAGGTCATCTGCATTGTCAATTGTCGATTAAGCTTAGCTTATTGTCTCTATGTCAAAAAGGACAATTGAGAAACAACAGCTTCTAGCTTTCTATATAGTCAAATATGGCTTGCTAAGCATCAGTCAACTAACTTAACATAACTCATCAACGCCATCAATTGCATTCATCATTCTATTATATTAACACTTGTTCTACTCCAATTCACTGTCACGGTAATCAAAACAGTGTTTTCAGTTCTATAAAATGTAACACTTTACTCCAACTAAAACTGTCAAATAAAAAAGAAAGTAAATCATATATGACAAAGGAAATCTGCTAATAGTAAAATTAACTATTTAACTATTTGACATATCTAAGATCTTTCCATTCAAATCGCTGTCTGCTCAGATAATAATCCATTAGCTGACGCTTAAGATAATCAAACTCTCTCTCCCACTCTTTTATAGTTCACCTGTCTAACAATTCATTCGTCAAATATCAACTAACAAACGCTTCCTCAGTTTGGTATAAGCCTAGTTCAACTCCATCAAATAGTAGATCTAACTAAAGATTATTTCATGCAGAGTATTCAATTTTTAGCACAGCGTAAAAAAACATTTCTTTTTATTTTGTTTTTCTGCTTTCTGTTTTTTCTTTTCTCTTGCGTGTGTGTGCTTGGCACTTTTATTATTGTTTTCGTTTCCACAATATTTAGAGCATAAAATATAATTTCGCCATGGAAAAATTATTATTTGCAGTTAGAAAATGCGAAATGCCGCACGCAAAATAATAAAAAGAATAGATTTTTTTGGAGGCCCAGTTGACAGGCGCAGCTTTTGGGTTCGATTCGGTTTTTGGTTGTGGCTTTGGTTTTTGGCAGCCAACTTGGCGACAATGGCAGCAGGCGCCTTTTGTCATGGCCGCTGATAAATTGTGGCTGATATAAATGCAAAAACCAAACAACAACAACAACAACATCGGCGAAAGTGTGCAACATATTAGCATAGATACAGATAGACTAGGCCCGTGTAGGGAGGGAGGGGCGGAAGGTGGGGCAGAGCGAGCAGTAAATAAATAATGTGGTTAAAAATTTGCCTGCATGTGTGAGAGAGTCTGTGAGTGTGAATGAAGTTTGACTTTGAATAATGTTTGGATTGTCTGTGGCAGGCAGGCAGTCAGGACAGCCAGGACAGCCAGGACAGCCAGGCAAGGACAGTCGGAACAGTCGAGACTGGCAGCAAAATAAATCGAGAAATTATAGAACTGTGACTAGTATAAGAAATGGCCAGATATTTGCCGGCACAGCCGAGCAGCGAGCGTGGCAAGATATATTACTGCCAGTTAAGAAGTAAACGCAGCCTCCGTCTTAGCCAACTGATGTCGTCTTCAGGTGCCACATGTCGCAGCAACAACAGCAACAGCAACAGCAACAACAACAGCAACAAATAACAAAAGTCAACAGAAAATAAAACAAAAATATATACGTGTGACAGCTGTTGGCCTCATGGTCGCTCGCAAAACAGAAAAACTTGCTGAGATAATACAAATAAAAATACCAAAAGGAATAAATACAAGATTGGCAAACGGAATATGCGACAACGGAATGTTCTCTAACCGAAGCATAAATCACAGCAACTGATAAACGAAATGTCACTCACTTTAATTTTATGAGATACTTATATATATGAATTTATACTCAAAACAATAACTAAACTTAATCAGATAGGGTTTAAGATGATAACTGATAGGCGCAGTCGTCCTTCACTCGTT
This sequence comes from Drosophila hamatofila, assembly GCA_035045345.1. Taxonomy (NCBI): domain Eukaryota; kingdom Metazoa; phylum Arthropoda; class Insecta; order Diptera; family Drosophilidae; genus Drosophila; species Drosophila hamatofila. Next base: position 5,029,217 of record JAWNPA010000001.1, read on the forward strand.
TAATTGCCAGTCAAAACAATTATTTTGGCATTTGGCTTTTATGACAACAATAAATAATACATTTTGTAAATTCAGCAAATCTGTAATCCTAATAAATTCTTAGAACCTTTTGCCGTCGCCATTTCCGTTGTTAATATGCCCTTTGCTACCCTATCGATCAAGGATATAAAAACAATAAGCGGCTCGGTCATAAAATTTGTTTTTCGTGTGAGTTTTCTGCTGAGCCCATGGGGCATAAAATTGTTTATTAACAAATCAACAGCAATAACAAAGGCAAAAACAAAAGAAACAACAACAACAACAGCAGCAGGAGCTGCCGAAGCTCGTAACTTTGACAAAACATTAAAATCAGCAGATTTTTATATTTTTTATTTCAAGTATTTTTCAATGGTCTCCTTACGAAAATGCAATAAATTGCAGACGTAGTATAGATTTCTCGCATAAATTGTATAAAAAGCTCAAGATGATACAAAAAAAAAAACGAAGAAATGATGTTCTGTATATATAAAAAGTATATATTCCACAAAAAAAAAAAAGACAGAAAGAAAGATAGGCAACGACAAGGCAAGGACTACGTCCAACGACTTCAAATACTGAGAAAAAATATCAGGAGCAAGCGAAAAAATGCCAAGACAGCTCAGAGTACGCATGCTTAGGGTCACGCAAGGGGATTGCGGGTGAACTAACGGGGAGGTTGAAAACGAGCAGGAGCAGGAGCTGGAGGAGGCGGCGGTGGCAGTTGAGTTAAGTTCGATAGGTTGCAGGGCCAGGCTTCCCATATTTATGCATTATGGATATTAGTTTGAACCACAGGAAAAATACCATTAAAAGCAAAAGCATGAAGTCGATTACGCGCCAAAAGCAAAAAAATGGCAGTAACGCAGAACGTGGAATAGCAAGGGAGCAAGGGCGTGGGCGAGGCGCAGGAGCTGAAGGAGGTGGGGTTAGATGAGCATAGAGGACAAATACAATACGCTGCAAGGGAAGCCGACGGAGAGCGACGGGCAACGCGTTTTGAAACTGACAGCTAGCAGCGACAGAAGCAAAAGCTGTAGGGAATGCGGCAACGGGTGCAGGGCCAAGAGCGCTGGCATATCAAAGCAAGAGAAGGAGAAGGAGAAGGGGAAGGGGAAGGGGAAGAGGAAGGGTGAAGGAGAAGGGGCAACGGGCCGCAGTCAAAGCCAAGCATGAGAAAAATCAATTTACTTGAATTTTTCTTATTCGCCGCTGATGGTTAGAAGACACACTCTCGGCGACACACACACACACACACACACATACGCACACCAACACAGACAGCTTGAATATGACAAACCGCCAGAGGGTTGTGGTTGGGGGCGGAGGCCCCTCTCTTCAATCTTCAATGGGGCAGAAGGAGCGACAGCAGCAGCTGCTTCTTTTAGGGGGAGTTTGGGCCATGTACCGCTGCCATTGGCGTTTTTCTTAGATTGCTGGCGACGTTCCGTTGAGTTGCAGGATTATTGTGTTGAGGCAGTCATACGGAGGGGGTTGACAAGTGTCGAGATGTGCGTGCGAGTGAGAGTTTCTCTCTGTGTATAAGTGTGTGTGTGTGTGTGTGTGTGTGTGTGTGTGGCAGGAAAGGCAGCTGGCACTGTGCGTGCGGCCATTTATTTGACGTGCAACGTGTGGCAAACGGAATTTACGCAGGTTTCCATTCCACATAGCCGAGGTTTAGCCAGTCCCTCTCTCTCTCTCTCTATTTCTCTGTGTGTGTGCAGTGAAATGCCGAGCCAAATGATCTATGATAGGTGCAGAAGCAAACATCTAAACACTTTATGAACCTATCTGCCATCGAGCCATCGAGCCATCGATGTGAATGCATGCAATCAGGAACTAAGTAATCGCATTTATAAATATATATGCATGCTATTAATGTATGAGCCATACTAAACTCAGTTATCTCTGCTGAGACTGTTTTAAATCTGTTTAGCTTGAGTTAGATGCAGTAAAAATAGTGCTGCAAGAGTTTTTGCATAAACAGCTCAGGTGAATGTGATTGTTGTAAGCGTGGAATGAAAGAGAATATATATAACTGCTGGAAAGTCAGGATTTTCTTTAGGTATGCCCATACGATGAGCTCTACAAGCTAAGAGTGTATATTTATTGCGGTCATTGCAATAAATATACACTCTCAGCTTAGTTCAGAATGGTTTAAGAAATCTAGAAATTTAATTTAGTATTTACTTATATGTATTATAGCATCATAAGCAAAATCTGTATATCCATTTTCATTGCCCATTAAAAAGATTTAAAAATGTCAAATATTTACTTTAGTATATAATTAAATTGCATGTATATTATAGATAACATTAATATATATTTCATTACGATTTTTCAATGTTAATTTTTTTTTTTCAAAATGCAACTCAATAAAAATATACAAGCTTATATACATACATACGTATTTTAATTAGTACATAGGTGTCTATTTAGTGTGTGCATTCACTTTTGGAATACCTTTTCCATTAACAACTAGACAATGCCAATAATCAAATCAATTCGAATAAAGTAAAATTTAAAAAAATTAAAAATTATTAAAGATCTATATCCGTTTTCAACTATGTAGTACTAAGAAAAGCCAAGAGTATTTATTAAATTTTTTTCTATTTTTTTGTGCTTTTGACATAAATCAGAAAATGTTTATTTACAGCTCAAATATATAGGGTATTTTCGATTCGTATAACTCTCAGTTTATTGTCACACTCTCAGTTGTTTATTACATACTTCCGTGCACTTTAACGCGTATCATTAGATCTTTATTTTATCTGCGCACATGCCCGTACATATTCAATAATATAAATTGACTTTTCCAGCACTTCGCACCTCCATTCGGCATGTGTATGTATTTTTTCATATTACTATTACAGCTAGTATTTGGGCTTCAGAAAGGGAAACCCACCCTGGAGTAGTTGGACCTTTACGCACTATTGCATAATTAGCCAGTAACTTTTGCAGACCCCACAGCTCATGCTCTTGCTATCAGTTGTCCGGCACTCAGCCATTCGGCCAATTTCCAAGTTGATGTTGACCCACCCTAACCACACTTTAGTCTAATTTATGCCGCATTTCTCATCTATCTCTCTCTCTCACTCAGTCACTCTCTCATTCTCTTAGTCTGTCATTGCGCTGTCCGAGTTCGCAGCGTTTCCGCTTTGGGCCGCCACATAAATATTCATCATTAATACGCTTTACGCTTTGCTCTGTTGTCTCTCGTGCTCTGACTCCGCTTGCACCGCTGACCCAATCGACATTGCCTGATAGGGTTGTGCGTTCGTTCAATGGCCAACCTCCAATAACCATTTAATTAAAAAGAGTTGGAAAAACTTTTTCATTTGCCTTTTTCTCTTGTGTCTACTCAAATTAAGCGAAATTCTATTAAAAAGGGGCACGAATAGAAAAAAAAAAACAAAAACAAAAAAAACAGAAACAAACAAAACAATGAAACCAACAACAAATGTCGCTATCTTCTCTCTCTTTCTCTATGTTTCTTTGCGTCTGTCTCCCTCTCTTTCTCTGTTTGCTCTCTGGTGCTTTTTGCCACACGCACCCGTCGTTAATTTTTATGACTTAAAAGTCATGTAATTTTATTACTTTAAAAGCTATTTTAGAGCCTTTAGTTTTATTTGACAATTTCGGTTGGGCTCCAAAATCGGTGCCCCTTTTGCCTTTTTGCCTGTGCTATGCATAAAAATTGGCGCATAATATGAAAATAAAATAAAAACAAACAATAATTGAACATTACATATGCCAACCTAGCTAATACCCTGTACTTGAAGTATTACAATGACATGAAAATGTGGTAGAAAAAATTTGAAACATCTTTTGTTTGAGTTATTTTAAGTTTAAGCTTAAATTTAAGTATTTTTTAAATATACTAAAATACCTGCACTCACCCATATTTTGGTTGATTTTCTGCATTTAAATTTTAGTTTGGTTAAAAAATACTTTTTAGATATATAAAATTATCAGCAGTCAGCCTGATCAAGTGGGGCAAACAGACTCTTAAGATTCTTGGCACAATATTTTATTTGATTTGTTAAGCTTAAATTTAAGCTTAGTTTAAAAATATATTATTATATTAGTTAGACAAAGCCGGTTCAGTTATATATTCAGAAACTAAACAACATTTATATATTTATATGTATGTGAGTCATGTGTGCTATGTATTTAAATACTCCCCACTTGTCTGCATGCCATATGCGACACATCAAGGCCGTTCTACTACTGCCACTCTCCTCCTGCAGAACGGTGCATGAAAAATGTCTATAAAACCTAAAAGGCGTTGTCTATTAAACAATTTCTGAGTGTCTGGACTTATAGTCGCTTCTTGGCCGGTCTCTGGCTGTAGCTGTGGCTGTGGCTGTGGCTCTGGCCTTGTTTTATGGCCATGAATTGGCCTCGCATAGCAATGAAAGTTGTTGTTGGGCTCGACTTTGACTGAGTCTTCATAAACCACACACGGAGGTAGTCGAGGTCGGCTTAATGGCTCGCCGAGCATAAAGTTCTATAAAGTTCTACTGTGATAAGCACAGAGTGCTACATTAAAAGGTTAAAGACTAGCCATTAGCCAAGTTTCGCTGTTATCTCTCACCAGGAAACAAACTAACTGACTGACTGGCTCCCTGGCTGACTGGCTGGACTGGACTGGGTTAGCCATGAGAATGCATATTGAATATGTTAGAGCATTAAGCGTGCATTTCATCAGAACGTTTAACTAGCTGAGTCATCCGATAGATAACACGCTAGAATATTCATGATTGGGGAAAAAAACTGAAAATGAAATGGAAAAACAATTAGAGAATAGGTCAAACAGGTAGCAAATGCCTGAATGGAACGCATAAATAGATTTGTTACCCCAGATAAACGGCTTTTAAACTCTGAAAGCAAATATCTGTCATAATTTGTGTAGGCTGCATAAAGGCTTCTGCTTGCTATGCTAAGAGTGGTTATTGAAAGAAAATGTTTTCCAACCGACTTTTTGTGAGAAAATATCTCGCATGAGAATAGAAACGAATGAAAGTTGAATTCTTAAACCATGTTTCATTTTATACAAAGTGCGGCTATAAATTTTCAATTTCAGTAATGCATTTGGAGCACAAGAGTCAACTTTTTTAAACCTTTCTTTTAAGCTCTAACTCGAGTTAAAAATAAATGTTCGCTCTGCAGAATAGTTCAATCAAATCAATTGGCAGAGCTGAATGTGGAGGGAAACCCCATCGAAGTCATCAAGCAGCTACTGCATTAAACCTTTACTGGGGATAGTAATTGGATTTTATCGGATAAAATAAATAAACAAAGATAAATATGTAACGCCTTTCGAATCTTAACTTTCTTAATATGCTTTTGACAGTGTGTGAAAGTGAAATTCCAATTAGTATTAAAAGCATTTGTTTATAGTGCTAATTGAAATGCTTTCAAAAGTTTTCCTTCTTGGCTAATTAAAATATAGACTATTTTTGATATACATACGTAGGTACATACGTACAATCGTTGTGATTGTGAGCCAGTTTTTGTGCTGTCTCTGGCGCATTTCGTGTCGTGTTTGTGTTGATTTAATTAATTTAACGGCTGTATTTACGGCTTGTTAACATACCTGCAATGAAATAAATTGAAATAAAAGTTATAAGCTTTGGCAAAAAGTTTATTTGTTATTTAAATATCTGACTATGATGAGTTGTAAAACCGTTTGAGCGCCGATTTCAGTTCTGTCGACGCTTAAATAAACAGCGACAACAACAACAACAGCAGCAGCAGCAGCAGCAGCAGCAGCAGCAGCAGCAGCAGCAGCAGCAGCAGCAGCAGCAGCAGCAGCAGCAGCAGCAGCAGCAGCAGCGACAGCAGCAACGACAACTTTGATGACAAAAAGCTGTGCAATAATTTTTGAATAGTGTGTCAACATTTTACAAATGCATAAAGTCAACTTCCGTCATTTGTCCGTCTGTGTGCAGTCGGAGTGCAAATATTGTCATAATCATAAACATTATTGCCATTGTTGCTGTTGTTGCTGTTGCATAAATGTATGCAGAGATATGCATATGTATCGTTGTCTATATGTCTATATGTCTATATGTCTATATGCTTGTGAATGTCGAACGGCAGAGATACATATGTTTCAATCCGCTGTGTGAGAGCAAAAAGTACAATGGATGCAGTTTGAAATGCATTTAGTTTGCTGCCTGCTGCCTGCTGCCGGCTGCGGCTCATTACTTGGGTATCAGACGGGATTGCGAGTTGGCAGCGGATTCGCTGCCAGAGACAACAAGCGACAGGCGAATGGAAAATAAAGGAAAACCAGGCAAAAATGTCAACAAGCCAGCCAAAGTTTCACAGCCAGTTACAGCAGAGCAGAGCAGAGCCAAACAGAGCTGAGTACAATTTCCCTGCTCATTACGTTGACTAAACAAAACTGAAGTGAAATAGAAATAGACGCTGGAGCAGACAACGACGGCGATGGCGAGGACAACGGCAGAAGCGGAAAATAATACGATACTATTTAAGAGTGAAGATATAAAAATAGAAATCTTTAACGTGGGTGCGACTGCAATTGCAGCAGGAGCAGCAGCCACAGCAGCAGCATCAGAGCAAAGCATCTCAAGTTGAATGACAGAAAAGAAACATATTTATTTACAGCCACTGTAATAGTTTATTATTGTAAATAAGGAATGGTAGGAGAGAGAGAGAGAGAGGAGGAGGGAGAATGAGAGAGTAATATGACAGTTTAGAAAATAAACAACAGCTGTAAAGAAGTGTTTACATTAATCAAAGAAAATTTGTATCAAATATGCAAAATTTATTGAAATATTCCTTAAAGACATTTATTGAAACACATTTCAGATTTAATGGCCTCATAAATCTTATTCTTATAACTCAATAAAATTATTTAAAATGTATCTTTTATCAAGAAAAAAGAATTTCATATATGGAAAATTCATAAATATCGTATTTCAATATTAAAGCTATATATGATTATTTTATAATTATATTTTTATATATAAAATAGAACAATAATATTTTGTAATCTAATTAAATTATTTTATATATTATATTATTATTTTGCTGCCTCTTAGTGAAAAGTTACACCAAGCTCCATGGAGACAGATAGTCATATGCTTTATATAACTGCCTTCCATAAGTTTTCCTTTCATTTTCAATGCTCATTTTTAATGAGTATTTGTTAAAGGAAGAGAAAAAGTGCGATATATCCACCGAAAATTGCAATGTCAGTGAAAGCACTGACTGCACTTGCCCTGAGCTCCACAGCGCAGTTCAATTTCCAAGGAGCGGCTGTAGCTGCATTACTTCAGTCGCATACGGGAGCATTTCGTTGGCAAAAGTTTTCTGCCGGCTGCTCATGGGGCAACTTTGTTTTGCTTTTTAGTACTTTTGATGACTTTCGCCGAACAGATGTCGATATAATGCTAAATGTAGTTATATGCCAGCCAGCCAGCCCGGCAGTCAGGCAGCCAGGCAGGCAACACACATACAAGCATACACAACAAGCACAGGCATTACTACTAAGGAGCATTGGGTGTCCTGGCAGCGAGCATTGCATCCAGTTTCAGGCCACTTACATGCAGGCATCTGTAGCAGCACAAGCCACAAAGGCGCAGGCACAGCAAAGTTGATGAGGGGATGGCATTGCGAGCTACTCCAACGCAGACTACTTGGCGGACTCTTGTGTTCGGTTCTGCTTTCATTATACCCAGCATGGAAAGTACTTTCAAATTGGGTATTTAAATCGGGCAGTTCGATATTGAAATGTATAGATAATGCAAAAAAAATTTAGACATATATTACAAAACTGGTACTGTTCAAATAAGACTCTGTTTATGAAATATAACTTTCTTTAAGATTTAAATAAATTGAGTTAATCTGAGTTGGCACATATGCAAACATTCAGTTAGGGTATGCCATAGTCGTGCTTATTCCTCGTATGCACTTGTTGTTTATTGTTGCTGCTGTTGCAGTTGCTACTACTTGCAATGGAACTCATTTGAAATTTGAAAAGACGTCGAGGCAACAACAGCTCAACCAGCAGCAGCAGCGGCAACAGCAGCAACCATTAAAGTCGCGCTGAGTTTTTATTATAAACGACATAACTACGACAAACTGAGTTACCAGCAAAGGACAACAACGGTGGAGCAGAGCCCGCATTACATTTTACGTCATTTATTGCAACTTTGTTGGGGCGGCCGACCATTTGCTGTGACGGCATTCCACTTGCGCCTTTGCTGCACCTTTCATCTTCCCAGCCAAGCAGCCAGGCAGGCAAGCAGGCAAGCAGGCAGGGTAACAAAAGCGCCCTATGCCAACCGTTTTTAACAAAATGAACAGCGGCAGCAGCAGCAGCAACAAAAACAACAACAATTGCTACTCCATACTTAATTAGCTGTTTGCCAGTTAAAAATAATCAGCCAAGCCAAAGTAAAGCAAATGAAAGTCGGCACCAGCAGATGCTAAGAGGAGTATTGAGTGGGGGGTTGGAATGGGGCTTGGGCTGGTTGCAACTGCAGCCGTTGCTTTGTTTTACAATGTTGTTGTTATTGTTGCCTGCCTGCCAGCCAGCATTTTGTTATATAAAACTCTGTAACAAATTTTTCATTAAAAGAAATCAAGCAAAATGAAAGAAAAAACGCAACAAAAGCAAAAAACAGAGGAAAAACATCCAGTGTGCAGAGCTAAAAAAAAAAAATGAAGCAAAAAATGAGCCATAAAAATGGCTGTGGAAAAAAGGAGTTTGGCTTAAAAGAAAATGTAAGGCAGAGTAAAGCTAAAAGCACTGGCCAGAGCCAACAAGCCATAAGATCTTTTAGCTAACATTTTATGACTTGAAGTTTCTGTCCAAAGAATCTGAATTTAACAAACTCCTCTTAGAGCTTAGATAAAAAGAAAAAACCAATAAAAAACAGAAAGTGCAATGAAATTAACTGAGAAAGAAGTTGCCAGATAGACAACCAATATAACTACTATATATATATGCATATATATCTATCTGATATCCTATCACAATTTTGAAAACTTTCAAATAGTAGAGAATTGTAATGATATCTCAATAAGAAAGTAGTTTTTATATAACAAAAAAGGTTTTAGTTCAGCTAAGACAGATCTTCTTTTCTTCTTCTTCTTCAGCCACTGTTAACATTTTTTATTGTATTTTTTTTTTCTCTCTGCCTAAATAACTTCATCCAGCTTAAATCTTAAGCCCCAAGGAGCTCGCTTTCATTAATGCCTGAACAAAGACATGTGCATTTCCATACAGCCAAAGCCGATTTGAATAGAAACTGCGGGAACTGACTTTATTAGGGCCAGCAGCCAGCCAGCCAGTACAAGCCTCTTCAATAGTTTGTTTGCCTAAATAGATCATCATAAATGTCAAGTTTTAATGCGTTTTAGAGCTATTCATATGCTGATATCCACTACCGTCCCAAACTCTGATCCCATAAGTCTCAAACGCGCACAGCGGCCATATATCAAAACTATGTATAATAAGCCGCCGCCACAGCCACCGCCCCCAACCACTAAGCCCCCATAAGCAAAATGAAAATGAAAATGAAAAAAAAAAGAAGAAAAAATGAAGAGGAAAACGATACACAAATCTTCCTCAGCTGCGTTGCTAAAACTATTAACTAAAGAGCTGTAATAATTAAAAGGCGTGCAGCAGGCAGCACGCATCATTCTGCTGCTATCCCCAAAGGGCGGCGGGCCCCAAGACTCGTCATTTCTGGAAAGTGCTCTCATTTCATCATCAGATGACGACTCGATTTCGATTTCCAACACACTCCGAGGCTCATAAATAAAAATCAGTTTATGGCGGCACCAACTCTAAAAAACTTTTCTCTATGCGCTTTACATAAAAATAAAGCACACACACACACATAGTTAGGGAGAGCGAGAGAGAGTGAGAGAGAGGGAGAGTGAGAGAGTGAGAGGGGGAAAACGCTCGAGCGAACGTGATATTAAGTTTCGTACATAAATCAAGCTCTCGCCCCCAATAGCCACACAGCGCTTCAAGTTGGCTGTAAGTCAACATTTTTGGCCAACACTAAAAACAACTAATTTATGAGGCGACCCATGACGATGTTGACTAGCATGAAAATGCATAATAAATATTTTTATTAAATATTTTATGCTTTTCATTACACATCGACAGCCAGGCCACAGCCACAGCCAGTTGGCCATATTAAAGAGCACATGAGTACAATTCATATATTTTGGTCGCACAGTCAGCACTAAATCCCAGACAGATGCAAAAATTCAACATGCCACGACAAATATCCTCTTAACAGAGAGAAGATAGAGAGAGGGAGAGATAGACAGGGAGTGTGAGAGAGAGGGGTGCAAGTTGGGCGCGGGGGCGTCAAGAAAAACTTTTCGCCAGGCACAAAATGTGCGAAATGCTTTTTGACAATTTCATTCAATTTCAAACTTATTTCAGCAAATTGTTTGGCTGTCAACGCGGCGAGCCATGGCCTCCAAAGCTCCACGCTTTACAGTCTTGGCTCCCACCGCAATTGGCATATGCACGCCAGACTCCGGGTCGTGCACCACTACAGCAACAACAACACAATTGTCTAATTTTAGAATCTTTAAGATACACTCAAACAGATACAGATGCAAGAGGGAGAGAGAGAGAGGGAGAGTGAGTGTATGGGAGGGAGAGAGAGAGAGCGCGAGGCAGTCGGGCAGACAGTCATCCAGAGGCCTTGTCATCGTATTAGGTGTAATATAAAAGTCATTTAATGACATTGACTGACATTTTGATGTTTCATAAAAAGCAACTCAAGCAGTAGACATCGACACACACACACTCGCACACACACACACGCTGCTCTTGCAGACACACATAATAGTTTGACAATAGCAATAAAAGGCCTACAGCAGCCGTCGCCTGACTGTGCCCAGGCCAAGGCAGAGGCAGAGGCACATTTACAGGGACAGGGACAGGGACAGCACTCAATGGGAAAAGTCTTCGTCGTCGTCGTTGTCATCTCTCGTTTCCCTCCGCTTCTCTCACGCACTTGGCTGTATCGTGAGGCATCTTCATTTTCATTGTTGGCTCTGCCGGTTGCCATTTCCTGGGCGTCGGCATCGGCAGCGGCGGCAGGCGCGCGAGATTTTCCACATATTCAAAATTAATACGTTACGCCATATCCTAGACACATTTGTAGCAAGTAACTCAACTCGCCTCAGCCGCACGTGGCGGCATCCCCGTGCGGCTTTCAAAACTGTAAAATGCCATGCGGGTGGTTGGCTCAGATTGCCAGGCATAAAAAAAGAAAAACCGAAGAGAAATACAAAAGCATTTTCATTGTTCCGCATGGAAATCTCTGTCTGCTCTGCCTACTCTGTCAGCTCTTTAAGTTTATACAGTTTAAAGCTCATAAAACCTAAAGCCCAAGTTCGTAACATTTGCTGAGGCCTAGCATAGAATAATTCGAATAAAAATCAAAAAGAAAAAGTTATATGTTTTTTTTTCTTCGAGTCAGATCCTTTTTGGCCCTTACACATACATCCATGCACATTTATTCTTTCCTCTACATTGTTTCTAGTTTTCAATAGAATTTCTACCCCCATTCGGCTAGAGCAGCTGCAGCTGCCTTTCAATTCACACATTCTATTGTGAGCAGAGTTTCTTAAGCTGATTCTTATTAATTTTCCATGTTTTCATTTCACACAACTCTCGGCACCTGTAAGGCCCTAAGCACCGCATCCATTGTAATCAGATCTATACAATTCGAAATCTTATTGGGATTTGTCTTTAACACTGACCAGCTCAATATCTTCAGAGATTTCATGCGACATCTAAATAATCTACAACTTATCGCAGCTACAAATAGTTGACTTTGATTTCCAAGAATATTGTGGTGTTGGCCTTGTCTCTGAATGCGCACCGCTTATCGGGTTACGTGGCGTTAATAAACTGTCTCAAATTGCTTTAGACCACCTTATTGATACCACATAATCTCAGTCGGCTCTCCACACTCCAACAACTTCTTCTTCGGCCTTCTCGTATTTCAATTTAACTCTGCATCGTTGCATCGCATAAGTCCGCTCGTTCACAACTTGCCACCCAAGTTGGAGGCGTTGTTGTCGCCGTCGTCGTCGTCGTTGTTGTTGTTGCTGTTGTTGTTGGTGGTGCAGCTGCCTAAGCCGCGTTTAAATACCTCGCCTTAATTTCCACTAATCTGCATAGCGCTTTTCCCCCACTTGGCATTGAACGAGGACCACAACTGTTGCCAACTACACACACACACACACACACACACACACACAAACACATAAAAGGAACTAAAACTAAAACCTTTTAACGTGCATTAACTGCAGCAACTATGACACACAAAAAAAAAAAAAGTAAGAAAAACAAACAAGAAACGTTTTTTAAACGGCGCAAGCTCGAGTCTTCTTATGAATTTAATTTCAGGCAGCGTAATTACTTTGTAAACACATGAGCAGAGAGTAAAATACATAAAAAGCCCAGACGCGGCGAAAAATAAAAAAACACCAACCCAAAAAGCAACTTTCCGCACGGCCCCAGAGCCAGGCCCAAAGCCTGCCTGGGATTTGGCCAAGTGGCGCGCGCAGTAGCTGCAGTCGGCAGCTGCATTCTTGGGGTGGTCCACGTTGCCCACCAGGGACCCGGTCAACTCGTCCTCCGCTCTGGGGTGTGCAGCGAACCAACATAAAAAGTTATGAGTGTCTTGTGAGTTTTGTGCCAAAGTGCGGTTTGCAAGTTTTTGCTGGCTCTCTGCCTGAGCGAAGGCAGAGCTACCTGCAGCGACTGCCGCTGCCTCTGCCTCAGCCTCAGCCTCAGCCTCTGCCTATACCTTTACCTTTACCTTTACTTTTACCATTTTGCTTGCCTTTTGCTACTTGCTGAAATTTATGCGGTAAATTCTTTGCGCGCACTTTATGTTCGAAGCAAAAGTTAGTGCTACGTGTAGGTTCCACAGCCAGAGTCGAAAGCTCTCATTGCCAGGCCCGAGCCCAGACCCAGACCCAGACCCAGACCAGGCCCAGGTCCTTCGCTCGCATCTCGAGCCTGTGCCACAAACTATGCCAAGTGTCTGACGCGCGCGACTTCTACTAGTTACTGGGAGTACGCTGCGTTGGCCAGGTGATAAATTCCTGGTGCTTGTCAAGCAGGTAATAAAAAGAGATTTGAGTATTATAGAAGCCGATATTGCTCCACAGCTCGTCTTGCCAATAGAATTTTTCCATAAGCCCCCCTCTCTGAAATTCATCAGCAACTGATTTTACTTTAAAACTCTCATACTCCACTTAATTATTGACAAGAAAATTGAGTTTATTCCTTGCCAAGCACTTGAGCTGCGAAAACTTTACTTACAGCTCACTTGAAAGCTGAAAGTTCGCTTGGCATAGCCCAATTTAAAGTTATCTAGTTAGACTACAAAGTATTAGTATAAGTATTAAAGCTACTTGAGCTCTACTGCCAGCTAGATTTCGAGATCCTTGCCGCGCACAGAGCTCTAGCTTATGGTCTAATTGAATTCTCTGCAATAAACTCATTTATGTAATGCATTTCTGGTGCTGGCTGCAAGGGCCATTAAAATCATTCAACACGCCTGCGTAGGCTGCCCGACAGGCGCTCGAGTGTCATTTATTGAATTTTAATTTCGCTTTGAGAACCAATGTCCCATAAATCGATGCAATGCAACACGCAATGCCACAGCCAACACGCTGTTCCCTTTCTTCCCGCTCATGCAGTTTTGCTCTAGAGCTCAGTGCTCTCTGGCTCTGCAGCTGGACCCTCTTTCCTGCTATCTTCCCATCCGGTCCCAATTCTCAGTCTGTCTGTCTGTCTGTCGATTTGTCTGTCTGCCTGCCTGGATGTCTGCCTGTCTGTCTGTCTCCTCGTCCATCTGTCTGTTAAGTGCCGCGACGCAAATATTATTAAAGTTTTTGGTGCGTTTCAGCGTGAAATTGATTTTCATACGCCTGCTCGGCCACAATCAAATTGCCGAAGCATGCACGTTAAATAGTAAAAAGCATCAACGATATTTATTCGAATACCTTTCTCGCTCTCTCCCTCTCTATCTATATATATTTGTATATATATTTTGCCAATATATGTGTGTGTATATATTTTTAATTTAATAAGTGGCGCAAACGCCAGCGCTATTCAAATACCCGAACCACGTTTGTTTTTTGTTTTCCTTTTTTTCTGGGCGCGCAGGTGAGCGGAGCAGAGTTTTGGGGCTTTTGTCCGTACCGCATGCAAGTCACATTCTCGATTGCCAATCAGCGCACAATTGAAGCTGCATTAATATAACGGATCGAGGGACTCTGCCAAACGGGGAGCCACTGAACTGAAGCCAAAAAATGCCAGGCTGCCGCAACAAAAGGGCGCGCACCTCTGCCAAAAAAAAAAAAAACGAAACGAAGAAAACCCTCACAGAAAAAAAATGAAATAAAAAGAATCCAAATGTGAAGAAAAACTGCAGTTGACATATATAATATAAAAAACGACAAGGAATTACAAATAACAAACACAGAGATTTGATTTTTATGCACGTATACCGTCCCAGCACTGAGGATGGGGGCCAGAGCAAGGGCTCCTCAGCTTGGCTGCCATTGAAGATGGCAACAAAAAGACGTGCATGCGGTTTCTGACTGAGCCAAGATATTTGTTAAGGGTAATGTAGAGTAACAAGCGCATCTGGCACTGGAAGCTGTTTAAGCTGAATTCCAAAACGAAAACTAAAGTTTGGCAATGAAAGAGAAGAGCCAACATAAAAGATCAGCTAATTAGTTTAATCAATTCAATCTGCTCAAAGGGAACTTCTAGAAAGATTGTAAATGAATTATATGACAAAGAAATTTATACATAATATTATTATCATATAGTATTATTAATTTAAGATAAATAATGAGCGAAAATATGTAATCTTTCCTACATACTCATATTCATTTGAAAGTCCCTAAGTAAATCTCAATCAGGAACTACATGATAGAGTGATAGTAGTTAGAGTCTTGACAGTTAGGAATTGGAACTGTTAAACCCATCGATGGTTCCATTGATGGTATCGAAAGAAATTGTAATTGTAAGCAAATTGTAATAGATAATTGGATTTTGTTCGATGTTGCAGCGCTTCGAAGTAAAATAAAAATATATGAAAACAAAATTAAAATAGTTCGATATCCTTAAATATCAATTAACTCTTTGGTATATACAAATTATTTTGCTAATACCGATCAGAAAATTCCGAGTATCAACTACTAAAAAAAATGACAAGTTATTAACAATCTCAAGTAATTTATTTATTTATTTTGTTTTATGCCAGAGCAACAAAGGCCATCATGCAGCTCAAGTAATTATTTGTAATCATTCATTGATATAGGCCAATTTAAACTTATATTCTTTTCTTAAAGAAAATATAAGTTGGACTTTCTCACTACCAACTGTAATGGCTACATTATACTTTGAAGATGAATATGAACTAAGTATATTCTTGTGTACCTAATTATTTATAAGACATAATGGTAATTAGTTTTTTATTGTCAATAAAAAGTTGAAATAACTACTATTTTAAATATTTGTTTCCATAATCATTAGAGCTGATAAATCATCCAATGAAACTATCGATAGTATCTATGGTACATCTATCGCTGACAGAAATAATCATGTGAGGCCATTATTGATATTTTTGCAGCTCTATTAGGAACATCTGTCGACCAACTATAAGGTAAACTAGATTTCCGTTTGCTTCGCAAACAAATAAATTGCACTTCCTCAATGTCCTTTAAGTCGTATATCCTTAATGAAACTTCCTTTTGTTAGTTGTCATCGCAGTTGCGCTTCCTCGTCATCAACAACAACTACTACAATTACAATACAAAAGGTCATTATTGGCCAACTTTGAATGCAACTTGGTTTTACATAATTCCCGCTATGGCAGCAGCATTTGAATACGTCCTCAAAACTTGACATTATTATTATTATCATAAAGTGCATGAGTTTAGCTGCAGATGACGAACAAAAAACAATCTGCAGCACATTGATTTCAATGATTTCAATGGCAAATAAAAAGAGTGCAGAATAAACTGTAAAACTGCTGCGACTCAATTCGAAGTCCACACAAATGCAAAGCAGTCAAGTGCAAATGGCCAACAAATATACCGAAAACATTTCGTAGCCAAAGTCCCCGCACTAATCAAAACTAAATGCACAAAACTAATGCCATTAATTCCAGTAGACAAAATCTGAATAGCCCCGAAAAACTGAACCGAATGAACGAGTGCTGGGAAAATGCAGCTCCAACTGCTGCCATAATTGACCCACATCATTAGCCGAAAGGAAATGAGCTGCTTTTCAAACTGCACCAAGTTGAGCTAACCCAAAAACCAAACTAAAAATGAAAATAAAAAAATATATATATTCTCAAAATGAGCAGGAGCTGCAAGGACTGCGCAGAACTGCAAAACTAGTAGCTGGCAGCTCACAACTCCCGCTACAAATTACTCGGCGGGAGCAAAAAACTTTAACGCAGCAAAAATTTTTATTTTACCATACTTCAAATGAAATTATCTACGCTGATGCTGCTCAAGGAGGAGGCGGCAGGCTGCAGGAGGCTGGCGACGTATCGAGGGGGGGAGGTCATCATTTCAGTGCGCTGCATTTTGTTGTGCAGCTGCTGAAAAGAGGGTCGGGTCATGTGGCGCTTCTCCGTGGCACGCACACTGCCAATTTGTGTGCGGCAATAAAAAATAAAGCAGCGCGCTTGGAGCTCAACGCTTCCACGCTGTTTACACAGTCCGGCAGCACCTTGCCCATGCCCGCACAGCCGCCCGTTTACAATAGCAGGCAATAGCCCGCCCCCTCCTGCTCGTAACCTCTAACCCGCTAAGACCCAGCTCTGCTGCCGCTGCTGCTGCTGCTACTTCTTCAGTAGACAAAAAGTAAACTGTGCGAAGCGCTCTTTCAGCCTCCACTCACTTCAAATCTCTCTCTCTCCGCTCCCACCCTCTCTCTGCTCCTCAGCCTCCTGCTGGCTTGCGCTGTGCATGCTTTATGTGTTGTCCTTGCCGGCTGCTGCTTCAACTTGCTCCTGCTTTGGCGCCCGCCTCGTTATGTGACCTCCCTCCCACCACCATCCTCCCTCCAGCCACTCCTTCGCCCCCTGCGCCAAGCCAAGCACAACAAAATTACTTTGCATAACCATGCAGCGATAGTTTGCTTGTGTGCATAGACATATGCGTGTGAGTGTATATATATGTGTGTGTGTGTACGTCTGTGTGTTTGTGTGTTTTATAAAGTAAAACAATCCTGGTGAAAACGAGAAACTTGGGACTTTATGATGGGCCACTTAAACTAGTTCAAAAATTTTCAATGCTTCGTCCTACTCGTCAACGGCTTTCTTTCCACGCTATCATGTCAACTACACACACACAGGCGCACACACACACACAAACACATGGGCACGCAGATGCACTAGCATAACGAATCGTGTAAATAAAAACATATATCTATATACATATAGAGGTAGCTTCCATAGAGCGCACATGTTGCCCAGGCGTCGTAACTACTCCTGCTCCTCCATCTCTCTCTCCCTGTCCATCTCTCTCTCTCTCTCTCTCTCTCTCTCTCTCTCTGTTGGCTAGGCGAGTGCATCAGCGCTTGGGTCATGCTTGGATTTTGTTTATGTGCATAGTGTGCTACCCAGTTAGCATTTTATATTGGTCTATACTTTGCTTTATGATACCCCAATGTACACAGCGTCGGCTGCTGCTGCTGCTACTGCTTAGTTGCAACTGAAGCTTGTTGCCTCCACTTCAGTGCAGACAGAAGCAGTGTCCTGCTGAGAGTGCTGCTTGTCAAGGCTTTAGTCAATCCAATTGCAACTAGCCAATGGAGTACAGTGTCAGCTGGCATGCTATGCACCCTTTGTGCCCTAAACAGTTAGTTAATGTAAGGGGGAACTATTCATTACGCGACAACATTTTTTTGGGCCACCCTTAGCCGCAAGCAAACGTGGCTAATTGCTTAACCATATCTAGCCCCGGGCAAGATGTTGCCGCAGAAGTTACTAGACGCATTCTCAGTGAGCATCGTTACAAAACCGACTTACCCATCAAGTCCAGTTCGCTGATTGTTTCGCTTGGCTGCCTTGCGACCCGCTGTCTCTCTCCCTGTCTCTGTCTCTCTCCCTGTCTCCGTCCCTGTCTCTGGCTAGAGCACCTCCACCCTTGCCCTTACCTAGCTAAAAATGTCAACCCTTTTTCACTTCAGTTACCAACGCTATTTGCATTCAAGCTGAGCATTCAACTACCCTCACCAAACACTGGACTGGGCCTAGCCCCGCTCTAACTACACTTTATAAATATATATATGTATGTATGTATATATATACTCTGTGCTCAGTCTAGTCGCTGGCTCTTGTCACCCTACGCGCCCTACAATTGCTCGACTGCTCAGCCTCCGTTCCGCCTTCTTTTTGGTTGGCAACCTTTGGCACCTATCGGCTACCCTAGAGCACTCGACTACCTGGTCCTTTAAGCTCGGCGTTGGGTTGTTGCTGCGTTTGCGTTCTCGCTTTACCTTTAATGTCATTTTGTAGCATTTTTATTTATTTATTTTAGTGTTGCGTCCTTTAGGGATTCTTAACGGCTCCGGTCGCCTCAGCTTCCTGCATAATCCTGCAGCTGTTCAACGACTCCAGTCGCGTTCCTTGCTCCAATTCTGTCTCCCTGTCTCACTGTCTCACTGTCGCTCTGTCTTACCTAAACTAGTCTACAGTTTGTTGCACACTTCTTTGCGACTTAGTTTTGGCACTTTATTTATATTTAAATTTTGTATCTCAAAGAGTGTTTAGCTGCCTGCTATAGCTATAGACCATGCCCACCTGCCCCACCTCGCCACAACCAATTCAACGCCTGAAGCTTTTACTTATTTTCTATATTTTGTGCTGGAAAGTTTTTTGGTCTTTGCGGCCGAGACCACTTGGCTCCAGCCTCTCACACACACTCTCTCTCTCTCTCTCTCTCTTTCTCTCTCTCTGTGTGTTTCTTCCACTTTGGCCATCAACAAAAAAAAAAGGAACTGTCAACGGCACCTGATCTATTCCAGACCAGAGCTGATGCCTCTGGCCAAAGTGCAAGCAGCATCGCATCAACAACGACAACTTTGCTGGGCTTCCTGTTCGATACAGCGCCTCCCCCTCTTTCTGACACGCCCCCAACACCCTTCAGCCTTTTATAAGTTGTGGAAACTTTTAATCAACTGCTGCTGTTGCTGTGCTCATAGCTCGTTAGGTTCAAGTTCTTTTGTTGTTGTTGGCGCCCACCCATATATAATAATTTCTACGTAGCTAGTTTATGGTCGACAATGTCGTCAGCATCTCATTGTTATTTGCACTCTGCAGCGACAACTCAACAACTACAAGAAGAGGAAGAAGAGCAATAACAAAAGTTACCATTTTCATAAACTTTAATCGAAATGTTTTACTTCAATCAACGCGCTCTACACACGAAACGAGCACAAAAACTTTCACCACTTGCCGCACAGCACGGGCCGAGCTTGCAACCCATCTGGGTCCATCATCTCGAACACCATCACAGCCTCCTCCCTCTCTCTCTCTCTCTGTCCCACCCTCTCTCTCTCTCTTTCTTTCTCTCTGTCTGTCTATCCACGTCTGCTGCTCACTCGCTTTGCCTGGCGCTTTTTCACTATTTATCATTGTCAACTTGAGTGCGACGTTTGGCGCTGCTGCTCCTGCTGCTGCTGCTCCTCCTGCTGCTGCTGCTGCTGGCGCTGCTGTTGCTGTTGCTGTTGCTGTTGCAGCGGCTTCGTTGATTTATCTTTCCGCTAAGCAGATGTAACATTATACGCCACAAATACATCCGACGTTCGTCTCTGGCTGCTGCTGCACGTTGACAACTCTGGTCAGGACGCTGCTGTTGCTGATGCTGCCGCTGCTGCTGCTGATGCTGATGCTGTTGGCAGGCTCATGCCCAGGGGTGCAATATTTCGTATATTGTCAAATGGGCCAGCAGCAGCAGCGACAACCCACAATAAGTAAAACCTCTCACTCTTTTTTTAATGTCGACCAAACGCTAGCCAAGTGTCTGGGCCAATTTTACAATGCCCTACAATTGCTAAATTGAGCTCATTGGTTTCTAGACAGTAGTTTTTAGAAAGGTTGTAGTTCAGACGATGGGAACAGCAAACGACTGCAGAAAATGCCTTAACATAAATGAATAATTTATATTAACAATATATATAATATATCAGTATTCCCTATTGCAATTTCATTAATTATGACACGGAGCAAATGCCCAGAGACGAGAAAAGAATAGAATAGATATATATAATATATTAATATTCCCTATTGTAATTTCATGAACTATGAATTAATACAAATGTCTAGAGACAAAAATAGAAAAAAAATTAAACTAAAATAATTTTAATATATTTTTGATTTGATGGAACAAATTTAGAATTTGATCAAATAGAAAGTCGATGAATATCTTTATATTTTGAAAGAAATTCAAATAAATTTTATATTTTTAAGAAAAGTGAAATAATAAATTTAAAAAAAGTCCTAGTGAAAAGATTATAACAAAAAGGTATAACAGAAATATTTTAAATAAAAAATTAATATATATTTTTATTATATTAGACAAATTAAAATTTGATAAAATATCAAGAAAGCTTATAGATTTCATAAAATTTTGGTATAACCTCAACTAAATTGAATAACTCTATTTAATTTATTATTGTTCCATTTATATTTCCATTCAGATTTCTCAGACTCTCATACATTTTCTTTATATATTCTTTGCATTTGGAAATTACTTAAGCACTTTCGTAGCAGCTACACTGAAATAAAACTCTGTGCAATTTAAGTACCTCACAAGCTCATTCAATGCCCGGCAGCCAAGTCATCTAACTCTCAGCTAGCTTGACGGCTTGAATAGCCCAAAACCGAAAAAAATAAAAATAAAGGAAAATAAAATCTATCTGTGATATGCAAATAGACATACATAAATCTAGCTGAAGGCTACAGGGTATTGCATGGATTATCAACACATTCCAATAGCCGTTTGGGTTCCTTCCATTTTTTTTAGTTTTCAATTTTTTAGTAGTTGTTGCTGGCAGGCAAAACGTCGATTTTACCCAGGTCAAAAACTTGTATATACGAAAATTGTTTCTCTTTTTTTTTTTGTGCACATGGGCACGGCAGAGTTTCAGCAGGGAGTGAGAGAGAGAGAGAGAGAGGGAGCGGGAGAGCCAAAGCCTGGGAGAATCGCAGACGGTGACGGCAACGACGGCTTGCTATTATATTTATTATTATTTTGTGATTCAAACGAAGTGATATAAATGTGTCACGTTTTACCAGTTCACACATACTGCAGGCCAATCGCTGGCCAAAAGCTAAGCTGCTGCCATACAGGTAACAAACAGCAACAACAACGACAATAACTGGCAACAACAATCAGCCAACACCAACACCAACACCAACGCCTCCTTTTGTTTTGCCAGCCTCACGCTTTGGCTCTTTACTCTGATTTCAGTATTTTTTTTTTTTTTTGCAACTTTTTTTTTTTTTTGTTTTATTTTTCGTTGGCTTTTTAGTTTGCGCAACAATTTCGTGAGCGCTGGAAGATGATTTGTGTTACGAACTGGGACTGGGACTTCGACTGCGACTGCGACTGCGACTGGGATTGCGACTGGGTCTGGGACTGGGACTGTGGCTTCAACTCTGCTGTGAAGTTGAGACCGCATCAGATACACGTCCAGCGGGCGTTGCGACCGGTCGTCGGCTGCATTGTTTTGGCTTCTTGGGCTTCTTTTGGCTGGACCCGACTCGACGGCTCGACTCTGCCTCCGACTCTGACTCTGACTTAATTTCTGTTCGTACATTTGCAGCCAGCTCAAAACTATAGCAAAAGTGCCTCGGCCAGGAGAGGAGCATTGTTATATGACTATGGCCATTGTTGCTGCTGTTGTTGCTGCTGCTGTTGCCTCTTTGCATTATTTCTGACTGCGAGTGCGACTCCGACTGGTATCAGTTGCTGTTGATCAGCATTAGCACCTCTATCGAGTGAGCCTCTGGGATGACTGTGAATTGTTCGTACGTGTTGGTTATGAGGAAGGCATCAGGTAACGCTTATAGTGTCGGCTCCTCTGCCTCCCACCCCAGCAGCACGCCACGGCTATCAGCATTCGCATCGGCAAGTACATATGGCAAAATTATGTGGCATCAACTACATCTATATATATATATGCATTTGTATATACAGATGTATGTACTCTAGCGAGTGTGGCCAGAGTTCGAGTTTAATTTGATTGAAACATGTGCTGCAAAGCATGTAGGATCTTGCAACTGCGTCTAATTTGTGATAATTTGTGGGAAGTACAAAATACCAGCGAACTCGTCTCGTTCGTCTACGCGGCCGATCTTGATTCCGCAAATGAAATTATTGGGGCAATGCTTGTGTGGAACTGCTCGAGAGCTGGTGATGGTTGTGGGAAGTTTTTGTGTGTGTGTGGGGAGGCTGAATGAAGTGTTGAGAGAGAGCAAGTGCCTGATAAACAAGATAATTGAGGATTATGCAGCACAGCACAGCCAAGGCAAGCAAAAGCAGGCAAATATGAATGCGAACAATAACCTGAGGCACAATGAGTTCATAGGGTCAGCTGCAGCAGATCAACGAGATGAAGATGTGGAAATATTTAAGTCAAGCAAATTCACATAAGCAACTCTTATTTAATGTAGCAAACATATATTTTTACTTAAGGCAAGCAAATTCACAGATGAAATTATAATCTATATAGAAAAAATATATAGTGAAGTTTTTAAAATTACAAATTATAATATATAAAATATGGATTTGAATTAAGTTCAAACGAATTCACATAGGTAAATTGTATTTAATGTAAAAAAATGATATATAAATATATATATAAATATATATATATATATACATTTTTTTTTTGTTTTTTTTAATTTACTTGAATAAAATTTTTAAACATATATATATATATATATATATATATATATATATATATATATATATATATATATATATATATATATATATATATCCAATATTTTTAAAATGTTCAGGTGTTATGAATATAATACAAAAGCATCTGAACTAAGCTTATTTTAAATCAATTATAGTTCAATTAAAATAATGAATCAGATCAACGACATGAAGCTTTAGAAATATTTCATCAAATAAACAAATTGAAACCTTTTGAAGGAAAATTATAAATTGCTATTTAAAATACAAATCAGTATAATATTAATTTAAGTTTATTGTAAAACAATTTTAAATTGGAAAATGCATAAATGCATCAAACTCTTTCTAATATCAATTCAATTTTTGCCTCGAGACATTTTGCATTCTTTCAACAATCTGAAATATTTGTTGGAATTTCCATTCAACTAGTTGATGTCGTTGTGGCGTAGGTACACATAATTAGATGGCTGCATCTTTCAGCAAAACAAAGGTCGAAGGCATCAAACCCAACTCAAATTTTTAATGCCACGATCAAACAAAGAGCATTCCCAAAAACTAAAGTGGCAAAGCAATTCAACGAAATACCCGCAGCAAGTCAATGCACACACACACACAAAACACTCACACACACTCACACACATACAATCAGCAGCACATCAGCATATTTCGAATGACATTTGCGCCCTAACGATAAGTCGCACTGTTGCAGACTGCCTCCCCTGAGAACATTCCGATTGGACCCCGTCGCCCCCGTCCCCTAGCCAGCGCAGACATTGGACAAACATTGGCACATCGTCGGAGCCCTCAGCTGTTATTGTAGTTTCTTTCATTTTTTTGGTTTTCTTTTTCAATTTGAATGATTTAACATAAAGCAGAAAAGGTAAGACACAAGCCGAAGCAGCCTCGCATAATGCGGGGCATTGTTGTGGCAGGCCTTATAAGTGCCACGACCAGGCAACACGCGCAAAAGTTTAACAGCCGCAACAACAATGGCAACAACAACAACAACACGAGGCGCGCAAATAATTTCAATCGTCGTGAATCATGAATAATTCAAAATCATCATTACCAACACCTTTTGAGCAAGCTCTCCTGCAACCACCTGAGAGTGTTGCCCAAAATGTTCACACTTCCCAGCGGCAACAGCAACAGCAACAGCAACGGCAACGGCAATGGCAACGGCAGCAACAACATTCGACTGGTAACTGGCAACAGCAACTTTTGCTCAATCTGCAGCCGCATCGCCGCGTGTTGAAATGGGGGGCAGCATCAGCATCAGCAGCAGCAGCAGCAGCAGGAACAATACAACAATATACAAATCCGTGCGCCCCGGCCAGAGCTGAGGACGCGCTGCTGCTGCTGCTGCTGCTGATGCTGCTCAAGTGCTAAACTGAGGCGGATTACCCAGGCAGGGCAAAGGCAACACAACCACCAAAATATACACACACACATACAGATACACACACACACACCTCCGCCCCCTTTGGCACGCCTTGAGTTTTTGTGCCGTCGCCGTTGCCGTCGCCGTCTATTGTTCCATCGAAATATGAGGCACGACTCTGGCATTAAACTTCAAAAACGTTGCAAAATGCCAAAATGCAGCTCCAGACTTTGCTTCGATGTTGGCCAAGAACAATAAAAAAGATAAGCAAACGCTGTCTGACAACAACAGCAACAACAACAGCAGCAACAACGATGACGATGCTTCGAGCCACTTCAGCTAGCTGAGCTGCAGAGCGAGCCTCTGCCTGCTTGCGTTCTCCTCGCCTCCTTCTCGTGCTCCTTGGCCATTTGCAACAAAAAGCGTTTGCGCGCAAGTGTTGGCCAAGAAATAAAAGTTGCTGACCTTAGCTACGTCTGAGGCTGAGGCTGAGACTGAGACTGAGGCTGAGGCTAAAAACTGAGCTGCAGACGAAGAGTCTTTGTCTATGCAGCAGCAGCAACAACAACAACAAAGTTTAGCAACGTCTTGTATTTTTCTTCCTTCCATTTTCTTTTCTCTACTTTTTTTATGTTTTTGAAGGATATGAGGCAAATACAAAATAGTTGGCAGCGCAGGGCGGTGGCAGCTAAAAAGTTGGGCTGCAGTGGCAGCTGCTTAATAAGTTTAAGCAATTAAAAGAGTGCTTTAAAGGTGGCCTGGCCCCAGACATTGATAGGCGCATAAAAACAGCTTAATGATTGGCGAGAGGGGAGAGCGGAGAGTGGAGCGGGTGGTGCGATGGCTGCGAAGTTGGGGGCGGCTGCCAGCGGTTGACTTTAATGGCATGGCAGGCCAGGCTTAACAATGTGAGCATCATAAACGTTGCTTAATAGCGCAACTTGCAAATGCGACGCGAGTTGATGGGCGAGCTGAGGACGAACGAGTTTCGGCTTTGACTTCGGACTGGATGGCCTAGGATCAGCTCTCAACAGAAATAATAATCATTGAAGTGCAAGAAAAGAAACAAAACTAATGATCACGATGTGGCATATGAACATGCCTGGCTCAGTGAGACATCATGTTAACTGGCAAATCGCTCGGCTGTGTGTGTGTGTGTGTGCTGCCTATAATTCCCAATGGGTTTAAGCCGACGTCAAAGGGAATGAGTCAGGCCTTTAGTGAAAAGCAACTGTCAACACCATAATGAAACGTAATATAAATGTTGCAGGAGTGCATGCATGGAATATATGAATACCCTTTTGTGAGAGAGAGAGAGAGAGAGAGAGAGATTAAAGATTTGGGCTCATTGCGCTTTAAAGTGGAAAATAATAAAGACATTTTATGGTCAGATATAAAAAATAACAAAAAGAATATCTGTTTTGTAATTAAACAATATATAATTGATGTTCTGTAATTTTAAAAAACATATTTATTTATTAATTTATTGAAAATTTAAGATTTGCATATATTTTTTCAAACAAATCTTCTTTTACCTTTAGTGGTAATTTAATCAAATTTTACCGCCTACTTTATTGCAAAAATAAATATGGAATACATATGCTTCATGCTCTACACTATTTCTTGACAAATTAACAATACCCTTTCTCTACGAGGGTAACAAAAAAATAACAATTCATTTATATATCAAATCTTTTCGCATTTCATGCCTTTGCGAAGCCCGCGCGCTAAATGCTTTCAACTATTTGAAACATCTGCACCATTTCCATTTCACTGCACCCAAAAAAAGAACAATCACAAACCTTTTATGTATCACATATATACGTATTTGTGTGTGTGTGTGTGTGTGTAATTCTTTATTGTTGTCGATCATCATCATTGATCACATGCGCAAATTGGATGCAGCTCAGTCATGCATGTGTTTTGATATAGGCTACCCAATTGATTAATCCGCTGCCAACTTAATTTACCCTCAACAGCAACTGCTGCAATAATGATCTAGGTAAACAGTTTGTGTGATTTTCACACGCACACACACAGAGAGAGTAAGACACACACACATACACACGCACACACAGTAGCCCACCCGTATTTGTTACCTTTAGAAGAGGGTATTCCGTCAGCCGCTTCTTGGTTAGTCAGCAAATTTATACGCCGCTATTGTGACTTGCCAATTGGCATTTGGGATTTCTGGTCAAAGTCATTTTGCGCATTTTCAATTTGCCAAAAGTTTTCCATCACTCCACAGAGTTTTCCACAGTGCCTGCCTAGCTGGCTGCCTGCCTGCTGTTACACAGCTGCTTTGTAGTCTTAGCGCATTCAAGCTGCTAATTAGTCGGCATTAGAAGCATAAAATGGGCAGCTCCACCTCCTGCTGGAAGCTCCACGTTGGCGGCAAAAGCGCATTAGATGCTTCAGTTGTGTTGCTAGTTATACGAGAGCGACTCGAGCGACTCGAGCGACTCGAGCGAGGGTGTCTCGAACTCAAAACGAGAAATAAATGCCAATAATTTGGTTTGCGCTCAGCTCAAACCAATCACCCACACCCACCGATGACTCTCCCCCCTTACCATTCCATCCTCAACTCAGTTCAACTCAACTCGGCTCAGCTCAGCTCAGCTGCTTGGCTGCCCTTTTTTGGGGAAAATACAATTTAGTTTTTGAAAGGCTAACGAACTATTTTCACAGCCTCGAGTAGCTCCTCGACTGAGGCTGAGGAGCTGCTGCTCTGGCCACTTGGCAAAAGTGCAAGCGTGGCAAAGGAAAAACCAAGAAAAATCAAAGGCAAAAAAAGGTTCAGCTTGAATTGCCATTTCCATTGTTGTTGTTGTTGTTTTTGTGTTTGCTACGTGCACACAAACTTAATTTGAAGTTAAAAATGTGGCACAAAGTGTGGCGAAGGGTGGCTCAGCTAGTGCAAATGTGAACGCTGTCAAAAAGGTATCGACTCTGTCTCATCTTGCCTTTTATGATCGAGTTAATTTGAATTTATAACACAGATAAACAGCTAAAAAGCCAAGCGAGTTTTGTATAAATGTTAAATGTCATTTGGATTAAGGTTGGGAATATTTAAAAATTAGAAAACTATAAACAAAAAGTCAAGTATATATAGGAAGTAGATAATAACTTATTAATAAATTTAATCGTATTAATATATATTGATTATTTCAATCATTTATTCCAGAAGACTCCAATGAAGTTATAGGCTAAGCTGGGCTAGGTTGAGTTAAGCGAAAAGCTAAAAAATAAACTAAAATAAAAAGAAGAATTGAAATTTAAGACAAGACATCAATTAACAAACCGCAGATACTTCATAGACCATAGATACTTCATAGATAATTCATAGAGCAAAGATATTTTATACCCCACTCATATTATTTCAGAGCGCAATCTTCTGCATTGGAAATATGAGAAAAGAGGAGAACGCAAAATAGAGACAGCTAGAATAAAGAATAAGAAAATAAAGCGAAGAGCTGATAAGCTAGGAAAACAAAGGAGAACAAAAGAAACAGAATAAGCAAACAATGCGCTGCAGGATTAATCCAGTGCTCTAGTAGCTCGTGTCATTAGAGACGTCAGATTTGTTTTTTTGTCTTTTTTCTCTCTGATCAGCTGAGGCACGAATAAAACTAATTCAGAGATTCAACTGGTCTCACAACCCTTTGCTCACTATGTTGCCCTACGTATAGATGTTTATACAAATATATATACATATATATATATACATATATACTCCCATATTCCTTACTTTTTCTCCTGCATGAGATTTCACTTTGAAAAGTATTTGCCGCATGTGTCTGGATAACTTTGGTGCTGCTGTTGTGGCTGGCTGTGGTTTTTCGCTGCTTTTTTATGTTTTCTTTTTTTACAGAACGTTTTGTACGTGCTCTGGCTTATGTGCATAGGATTTTCAATACGTCGCTATTGATTTTTATATAATACATAATTTCTTCAACATTCGTTTTTTTTTTTTTTATTCGTTGACTGGTTGCCGTTTTGTTGTCGTTGATTATTCGTGATTGGTTGAGTGGGTAGCTGGGTGGCTAGGTGGCTCAGTGGGTCGGTGGCTCGGTGGCTGGGTGTCTGCCTGCATCAGTCTTTGTCATCGTTTATATATAGCATACGATTCGATTATGCGATTTAATCTGATTTCGCACAAACGAATGATTCAAATGCAAATGCAAACACATAGGCTGGAATGAGGGACGCCTGCCCGAAGCGAAGGAAGCAAACAGCATAGAAATGCGAATCCTCAGCTTCGTTCTTCTCTCTCATTTTTTTGGTTAATAGCTTGCGATATATAACAAGCAGATGAAAGCAAAAGATTTGCATTACAAAACGACAGGTAAGCCATTTGCAGAAAGGGTGAATTCCAATGCAGGCAGGAAGAAGGGGGTGGGGCTGGCGTATATGTACATATGTATGTGTGTATGAATACGTGTACAAATACAGCAAAAGCAGACGACTTATAAAAGCCAAGCTGTGCGTACACAATTATAGCAGTGAAGTGGGATTGGGATTGGAAATTGATTGGGTTTGCGGGAATGTGCTCGATTTAAAATCAAATCACCTGGTGTGTGTTGTTAGATAAATCTTTGTGTATGATGAATGCATATTGCTAGCATGTTTTTCCACTCCACATTCTTGAATAACGGCCTGATAAGGGGCTTCGATAACCAAAAGGCCCATTCAACTGAATCGTCAAGTACATTCGAACAAATCTAAAGCGATTTCAATAGAATCCAAGTGAAAGCACTTGAGCTGGAAAATTGTATTCCATATATACATGTATAACTGTTGAAACTGTTGAAATTAGGTATGCATTTAATTTAAGTTAAATAGAAAATGAAATCAAAATACCAAATTTAAATCGAATGAAATGTTATTAAAAGCCATATAAAATCTATAAATGAAAAACGGTGCTAAATCATTTGGCATTTAGTTGGGCATTTATTCAACTTTTATTTATTTATTTTTCTTTTAATTGATGTGAGAGCTTAAGCGATGTTTCATCTATCATTACAGCTTCCTTTGCTTGAAGCTTTTAGCGCTCACGTTTCATTTGACTTTTGCACAAAATGTCAAAAATCAACTAAAAACATTTTGATGTAATATGATGAAAGCAGCAAGCTGAGGGCAAAGACCACCCACCCACCCACCGTTCTATGCCAACTAAGTGCGCATCAAATTTGAGTCATTTAACTTGACTTGAAAACTTTACTGCCAAATGCAGTCATTAAAACTGCCAACTGGCAATTTCAATGGCAAAGCTCAGGCCGAAAAGCGAAGAGCGAAAACCAAAAGCCAAAAACCTGGCAAAGCGACCGCAACAAACGCGAAACTGCCGAACGGCAATCAACTATTAAAAAACAAAAAATAAATAAACGGGAGAGACCATAAAAAACTCTAACATGAAATTAAATTGATGCCCCAATGGAGTTCGTCCTGCCCAGATCCTCGGCCGATTTCGGGGCATTTAATTTTTATGGCCACGGCTGGGCATTGCCAAACGCAAAACTTTTAGCCAAAGGTTCAATCAGAAAACATTAAAATTATGTACAAACATTTTTCGGGTACGATATTATGTAGTATAAAAATATGCGACGAACATTTTGGGTAGGGGGAGGAAGGGGCTGCTGCTGCTGCTGCTGCTTATGACCGGAAGTTTATGGAGCGACCTGCAGAGGTTATTTTATTATTTGGAGGGGACTTTCTGGAGCCGGCCAGATAAACGGCAAACGCTAATTTGAGTCTTTGTCACGTCTTACCATATGGAAATATTATTTGTAAATACTTTTATGTTTGGGACGTGACCAGAGACTGGGCGGCACATGTGATGCAAGTGGAATTGGATGATTGGGCTTTCGGTTATTGAAGGCAGACAGAGGCTGACAGAGGCTGCAAGAGAGAGGGACTCGGCAGCACTTGTCAGTGCGTAAAAAGTTGCACACCCGGTTCGGTTCAGCTGTGCTCACCAGTTTTATTGTGGCGACGAAATCAAATAAAGCGCTCTCAAGTGCGGGGCCTTTTATATTAAAATTTATATGGCGCAATGTTCGCGAAAATCCTTGGAAACGAAATGTCATCATAAAATTGCCAGACGACTTAGCGAACGAATAAATAAAAATTACTTCCAGATGACATATCAGCGCGAGTGCCACTGCTGACACCTTAAAACCTAATGCGCTTATAATACAAACTGTCGCTGGAACAAAAGGAGGCTGCTGCGTGTGGATTTGGGGCTCGAGCTGCTGCTGCTGCTGGGCATGGGGATACGGCGAATGGTGAATGGGTAGCATTGAGACCCAAAAAACCGGGACAAATTGAAACGTTCTCGAGTCTCGAAAGTCGAAAATAACAAAACGGCGTTGGCGACTGTCAGCTGCCTGGGCTTGGGCCTGGGCCCCGTCTCAGACGTCAACTTAACGTGAATAATTGTCTAAATCCCAACGACAAACACTTATTGTCCTGGATTAGCAGGCAGACGACTGCCATCCAGCCATCCAGCCATCCCGCCAGCCACACGGAACTAGGGACTGCCTCAGTGCAAAAAAAAAAAAAAAAATGTGTGGCAAAAAAAAGTGAGAGAAAGCAAAGCAAGAAAAAAATGAAAGAAAACTTTGTGTTTTTCTTTTGCCTCCCCGCACAATTTGCCTCAACGGAGTGGCAAGCGTTTTAAGTTGAACATGCAAAGCGTTTGGTCAGCACAGGATCAGGGACAAGGACAGGTAGCCACGTAACTGTGTAAATGCAAAGGTGGGGGCTACCTGGCTGTGTTTGCTTGCTGCGTTCTTTGCGTTCAATTAATTTGCGCACAATTTGGATAGCAGCGGCCCCCGCCAAGTCCGTCAACTTTCCGTCTCCCGCTTTTTATCTACGTTTTTTTCTCAGCTAAATATGCAAAGACAAAAAGCAAACTTTAAGTAACAAAAGTAGTATATATACACACTTTGATATATATATAAATATGTATATATAACGTACGTATATATGAGTGGTATAGTGCGAAAGTTTTTTAGCCAGCTTGCAGTCGACCCGGACCCGTACAAAGGAAGACCGCTGTGCGCAAAAGTTTCGAAAACTAGCCGTAAAACCCCTGCAGAGGCAGCGCCACTGAGTTAACGGCTAAAGTTGGTGCGAAGAGGGGGCAGTCAAGCAAAGCAGTAGGAGAGCAGGTGAGATTCGATTTCATTGATATAATAGCTGTTTGCCATTCAAGTGTGTGCCAAAGCATAAAATAGAAGCTCAAAGTTAGATTATGACAATGAGAAAGTGCGCATAAAATATAGATTTAATACAAAAGAGTTGAGCTTAAATCAATTATAATTAATTAATTAATTGAAAAATAAGTAAGAAAAGTGAGCGTAAAACAAATATATAAATAAGAATTGAGATTAAATAATAAATTATAATTTTATGAAAATGAAAAATAAAAAAAGATATTGAGCTCAATAAAGCTTAAGAGTTGAGCTATATATATAATAAATTATATTGAATAGTGAAAATTAATAAAAAGTGAATAAAGAAAGTAAAGAAAAGAAAATGAGAAATATATGAAACATAAGAATAATAATAATTAGATTAATAATACATAATAACAAAATGAGAGTTAGCATAAGTATAACAAATATATAAACCCAAAGATATAGCTACAAAAAAGTGATTTAAATAATGAATTATGGAAGTGAGCTGAGGCTAAATATATAATACAAAAGACTAGAGATTGAATAATAAATTATTAAATATAATAATAATAGTTATATAATAATAATAATTCATAATTAGTATATTTAAAATTATAATAATATATATAATTACAAAATAATTTTTATTTTTTTAGAAAATAAAGTTTCTTGTTGAAATGAAACCCAAATTTTAAAGTAAATGTTTTATCAAAAAACATATATAAATTTTAAAGAGGAGTAATTCAGTTTGATCACAATATTATTTTAATACTATATACAAAGTAAAAGAAAACTAATTAATGGAATATTATAAAAAATATCATAATATGCAATATTTATAAAATAACTCTTCTAAATTAAAAAAAAAAAAAAAAACTTGTTTTAAATGAAGAGGAATAGGAGCTCAGGTCAAGCTGATTGAAAATCTTACTCCATCTTCCATATGACCCATATGTAAACAAAACTAATACATATATGCCTTTTCATATTCATATATACACAGATTGATAGCCAGCATTGAGGTTGTGCAGCTGTCACAGGATTAGGCTTATCGCAGCTATTAACCTTTTGCCCTATCAGACACATCAAAACCAAAATAGAAACCCTTTCGCATGCTTAATTTAATCAAACAGAGGCGTTCGATCATTAGAAACACATTTCAATGTATGAAATACTTGTTCGGGTGCTCAGGTAAAACAGCCTCGTTAATGCCTGAACAGAAACGGCAACAACAAGAGCAACAGCAACACAATTGCACTTCATCAAGGACACAGGAACTGTGCTAACAAGCCAAAAAGGAAACCGGTTATCTTAGCTAAATTTGTGAGTAGCTCTCTGTCATAGATATGCAAATGCTAGGTAATGGCTGTTTTTTATGTGACCCGCATAGCTATTCACACACCGAAAAAGGATATGCGAGATATATATATATATATGTATATAAATATATATATATGCAAATGGCATTTATACGGGGGTAGCTAAATAGTTGAGTGCCATAAGTTGGGAGGGAGGGAGCGAGGCAGCGCGTGTGAGTGAGTGAGTGAGGCGACAAATTTCGCCGCCTGTTTCTAATGTCCTTTAAGGCCCAGGCTGCGTGTGACACACAGTCGCCGGCACGGGTCCTGGGCAGTGCGGCTTTCAGCTTTTAAAACTTTTGCCCAGCACGGCCTTTAAGCAACGAATTTCAATTAATAGCCATGCGGAGACCAAGCTGAGAGCCACTTCCTGCCTTAGCTGCTGCTGCTGCTCCTGGCTGCCTAGATGCCGAGCTTGTCTGACAGTAAGCCCAACGGCTAGAATCAGCTCAGCTGTTGTGCCATCCATAGACCACCAAGTTCACTAGACAATTTATTTTGCTTTCGATTTTCCAAGCTGTCACTTTACGCTTAAATGCGCACAGTTCAATTTAAAATGGTACCGGGGATGATATACCAGTCCAGGATCAACAGCAGCAGCAGCAGCAGCAGCAGCGGAATGGCCTGACATGGCTTGGGCTGCAGTCGGCTCGCAGTTGCCGCCGTTTGACGCAGCCAAACTAGGTTAAGAGGTTGTTATCCTTATGCCGTGTTTTTTGAAAATAGGCAACCTCGTCCACGTCGGCTCCTCTCGACTCGACTCGCCCCGACTCGACTCGACTCGACTCGGCTCGGCCTGTTTGTGATGCCTTCATATCCGCTGCAGACACATGAAACGTCCTGCTGCCCAAACCACAGCAGTCTGCATTGCCACCGCAAAGATGAGGCAACATCATGATAATGATGATGATGAAAGCATGGCTGAAGCTGATGATGATGAAATTACGAGCGCAAAGCATTTGCATTCATTATGTATAACATTTCGCTTTATTTTCCTCTGCTTCTTTTTTCATAATTATACCCTGTGCCCGCTCAGGGCGGCAACTACAAGCGGCAAGAGTCATAATTATATGGAAAGATTTACCAAAATAATAATTTGGCTGAGATATAGAATGTTAACTGCAATACAGGGTGTTCCCAAGTCTGGCACACTCCTTCATGGCATATTTAGCTGTACTTTTTTGTTTGCCTCTGCGTTAGAATTTAAACTAACTTCGCTCGTTAGCTCCCGCCTCCCGCCTCCCGTCTCCACCCTCACGCCTCCTGCCGCAGTCCCGGATGAGGCGGCTTAAATGCAATGCCACAAAGCGTTAATGGATTTTTTTTTCGCTCTCTGCAATTTTTATTATTATTTACACTTGGTAATACGATGTGTGTGTGTGTGTGTGTGTGCATGCATGTGTATGTGTGTCAATGTGTTTCATATGTTTGAGCGTAATTTTTATGAGCATTGCCATATACACGCCATCCCGTAGGGGTGTTCACTCATAAATTTTAATTGATTGCCAAATAGCATATGTGAATATGAGCGAGGCATTCGCATTTACTATTATGTAAATAGAGGATTAAGTCGCCGTTAAATGGATTCTTATGCACACATTTTTATACAGAAAATTGAATATGTACAGCAGAAATTCAGGCAAGGAATTATCCAGAGAGAGAGAGAGAGAAAGATGTATACAATTCGTATTAAGGCATGCAAAGCTATATACAGACATTTTTATTGAAACAGAACTTTATACATTGCAAATATTCCTTTAAATTAATATAAGTTTATTATTAACACTGATTAGCTTCCTTGACATTAAAATTACAAAATGAATTCCTGTCCATGCAGAAAATTAGAAAACTTTTGTTCAAATTAAACTCTTAATATTTAAATTTAGGGCTTTATTATCAAATAAATAATTGAAGAGCTTAATGTTAATAGTAAATGTTAAAAGGAAAATACTAAATTCAATTTTAGATATTGAATAGTGCTCTCAAAGCCCATGAGAAGAGATTTATATTTAAGCGAGCTACATACAAGAGAGCTATATATAAAAGAGAATATATTTATATATACATTTTTATTAAAATTAAAAGCTGAACTGAAAAATTTATCCGAAGTATAAACATTGCACTCGGACGCGTCGCAGTCCAAAAAGTAGGCAGCACTTTTTAATGGTATTCAAATTTTTAGATTATCCTAAAAACTCATGTATGCGCATATTTATATAATTATTTTTATTTTCAGCTGGCCACAAAAAAAGTAAATAAATAACTGAAATTGTAAAACTGTAAAAGCTTGATACAAAGGCATATTTGACTTGTTGTTGTTGTTGCCTTGTATTAGTTGCATTGAAATTCTAATTTTCGCAATTGCCACAGCAGTAACAAGAGATGGGAGAAAAAAAACAGTAAGCAGAGCAGCTACTTCTGACTGGATGGAGTTTTGCTTTTGTTGTGTATTGCTGGCATTTTTTGTGCTAAATGATTACACTTAACTGGATTTGCATATATTTAAGCATTTCCATATACGCACTGAGCGGAAAACGAAATGTATGCACGTGCGCCCTCCTGCTAGCCCGCCCTTGCCCGCCCTTCCGCCTAGCCGCCTATCCGCCTATCCGCCTGGCTGACTGCTGCACAAAAGGATTATTAAGGAGCTTCATATGTAAATGAAAACCAAATGCACACGCAGACAAACGGGCAACCAGGACCAGAAGGCTGAGGTGCGAGTGGATGCTGGACGAGCACACGACGACACACCATCCAGTACAGAGCAGAAACTGTGAAAGATAACCTGGCAGCCACAGTTTGGCAAACACACACACAGAGACTGAGAGAGAGAGAGCGACAGAGACAGAGACAGGGAGAAAGCCGCGCCCGCTGGCAGACAATGTTTGGGTAAGGACTATGGAGGCCACCTTTATGCCTGGCTAGAAAGTAGGTGAAAAGGCAGATGGAAGAGAAGGAGCTGCTCGCACCGATGCTGCCGAAGCTGGAGCTCGAGCCAAAGCTGAAGCTGAAGCTGAGGTCGAAGCTGGAGCCGTGGCCGGAGCCAACAGACGAGACATCGCACAAATGGGACCCGCACCCGTTCGTTGGCCCGTAATTTATGCTTAAGATAAAGTCCTTGAATAAATACATGGAAAATCCTTTGAAATTGAAATTAAATACGAATATAATTTTTTCTTATTTTAAACCTATTTTGCCTTAAACGCAATTGCAGACAAAAGGCGCACGACAAATGAAATTAACATTTGAGTGGTGCAGACCGAAATTAAGAGCCACTTGCCCACATCCGGCCCACACACGCATACCAATCAGCCTTAATGGAGCTTTGGGACTTGCCACGCATATTTATTAAAGCAATAGATATGTCTAACAAAAAAAAAAAAAATTATAATGCCTCCCAAGCACAGCGATAAAATTGCAAATAAGCTTTAAAAATGTATTTCTGAAGTAGGTTAGGAGCATTCTCAAAATAAAAATGGCATTTTAAGTATGCAAAAGCTACATCTGGGATTGCTACGTACCTTGACAGCTTTGTTTCACATAATATATTGGAATTAAAATGCTGAGCATAAAGCGCAGGAAAGGTTTAGAAGGAGGAGTAAAAATACGCAACAAAAAGCACATGAAAGCTTCTGCGTGTCATATTTAGTTGATGCTAAGACTCTTCATTTATAATGCAGCAAATACAGGTATATAAATAGAAGTAAAAGGTAGAATAAAAGTATTTAGAATAATATCTGAAAGCAACAGTTAGGGTTATTTGAAAGTTAATATTTGATTTTTACTATATGCCGAAACTATGTAGTATACTTAATAAAATGGTTTAATGAACATGAAAGCTTCTGCATTTGACTGTGGCTCAGTTGATGTTATAACTCTTTATTAATAATTTGGCAAATACCGGAATAGAACTGAAAAGTCGTAGAAGAAAAGTGTTTAAATGAGCCGTCGAAAGAACCAATAACATTAAAGCATAAGCTTCTGCTTGTCATACTCAGTAATATAAAGCTTCATTTATAATATAACGAAATATTAGTGAAAATTAAAAAGTAACATACAAAAAATCTGAAATAAAACCTTAAAAGAATAGACAAGTTTATTTTAGAAATCAATTGTTTTATTTTGTTATGCATCGCTAAAATATGGAACATATTTAAGAAATCATTTAAAGCACATGAAAGCTTTTACTATAATTATTTTATTATATAATTATTATGAATTAGTTTTCTATCTTCTGGAAAATATAATAAAATAATTAAAAATGAATCATTTTAAGAAAAATTATTCTAAAACATAAAAATCTCAGTTATGATTTTGAATTATAAATCAAAGATGTTTTTAATACTATTTTAAAAACACAACAGCTTAGCTGTTTATGTTTTTAAACAAATATACATTTTATTTTTAAATATATTTAAAGATTGTATAAATTGTTCTTTTATATTATAAAGATTATTATGAGACTTATCATGAACAAAATTTCGATTCATCAATCTTACTACGCAGTCTTCAGCACATCCTTTAATGAATAAGCTTCGGTCGTCTACGACTCCTGCTAGTACAGATGACTATATAAATCCCTAAGCAATCTAGCTTCCGTCGGGCTTCACAGCTTTGCATGTGCAGCTGATCTCAATCTGAAAGCAATATCGAACTCAATTGCTTACTTAGTAGAGAAAAGAGAGCTTTTGTATCGTCTGGCAATAAAACAATTACAAAATGCATAATGGAATGCTAATATTTGTGCTGCCAACTCCATTGATAACAGTGGCACAAAAATATACCTGTGCATCTGTTAGGCTCGTTAGCATTCAAGTGTGTGAGTGTGTTTGGTTTTTCCTTATCCTCTTTTTTTTTGCATTTTGTTTTTGGTCTCAGTCAGTCTTTATTTTCATTGGCAATAAACATAAATGTTTAGCATTGTGTTTGTTTGGCTTCTAGTTTCTCAATTCATTTTTTCTATTTTTTTGTGGCTAAAATTGAAAAACAAAAGAGCTACAAAAATCAATTTGCAATCTGCATGCACAAAATTTTCCCAATTTTCACAATTTGAACAATTTTGGCAATTTCAAGTTGCATTTTTGCCAGTCTCGTTCAATTGGGCCAATACAAATTGTTTTGAGCCGAGCCAAAACGTTGGCAAATTTAATTATTAGAAAACAAACGATATATGATTTAATTTTATTTGTCTGCCTCACTCTTTATAGATCTTTCCTCTCGCTCTGTCCTTCTACTCTCTCTCTCTCCTTCTTTCTCTCTGTCTCGTTCCTTGTCCATTGTTATTATTAAACTTTTGGCTATTGTCTGAATTTTTGGGTTTTCTGTTATTTGTTCGGAGTTAGCTAAAAAGCCGCCGGCATTGGCACACAAGCAAAGCGCAAAATTTAATAATTAAACAATTTTCGAAAATGTGTAAATGACAAAGAAAAATCCAGTTATGAACAATAGAATGCGACGCTTAAAGTGATTTATAAATTTTACAATTTGTATGCGCCATTAAAAAGCGAACAACATTAAAAGTTATTATATAGTTAAAATATAACAAGTAAGAAAACTCTAGTCGAGAGTGCTCGACTAGATAATACCCTGAACCAAACAAACACAAAATACATTTAATATGGTTAAATACTTAGACTTCAATATATTTCAAATATATATATATTGAAGTCTAAGTATTTAACCATATTAAATGTATTTTTTGTTTGTTTGGTTCCGGGTATTATATATATATATATATATGTATATAGTTATATATATATATATATATATATATATATATATATATATATATATATATATATATATATATATATAATATAAACATATATATATATATTTATTAAATAAAAAAAAATTAATTAAATAATAAAAACTATTTACATATCTTATACAATATTATACATATTTACACTAAACTATACTAAATTTCTCTATCCTGAATACTTACTGAAATACCACTGTGGTAACTATAAACTGTTTCAAAAGTCCTAGCGCTAATGTATTCATTAGATAGATTTGAAAACGCCCAATCAATGTGCGAATCACAATTGGTTGTAGGCGTTTTCAAATCTAATAAGCTTCTGAAGCTTCTGCTAACTAACTCATCATGCAAAGTCCTAGCCGATTCAAATTTGCTCAAACAAAAATTAAAATCTCCTAAAATTAGACAGCTTTCTGCCAAAAAAGGATATTGCAGAAATAGATCCTGAAATTCTGTATTAAACAATCGGACTGGATAAGATGGACTTTTATAAACAACTACGAAGCTTAACGATTTGTACCTAAATACGGCACACTCAAAAACGGATGATCCGTTTATTTTCCTAACGCTCAAGCAGCTTGATATATTATCTACAATAGTGTCCCTAGCATAAATGATGATTCCTCTTTTAGGTCGGATTGCGTTAGGAATTACCTCGCAATCAAGACGGACAACAATACTAAAACCTGGAATATTGATATAATAACCTGGAATATTGATATAAATAAAAAATCATTCACATATTTTCACTGCAATTTAAAGAATTTGTTCAAATTTATGGTCGCTATCCAAAATGTTGACTTTCCATTTTATTAAGACACCAAGACTCAAACCGAGAAATTCTCGATGAACGTTCACCTCGATCACCTCAAAAAGTCACCTCATGCTCTCATGCTAAAAAGATTGAAAAATTAAATTCTACCGACTTTGCCTCCGAAGTCGAAAGGCGCGCCTCGCCTTTAATAACAACGCCACCTCGCCACTTAAAATCGAAACGACAAAACTGCAATAAGTTGACCGCTAGAGCGCCATCTAGTAAAACTAAACTAAACTAACAGCTGAGAATTTTAACACAATAAATCGCAATTTGATTCTTAGAATATGCTAGAAGAGGTTTGAGTGTATGTGTGCACACGTATAGGAAAACTCTTTTTGCTGCTGCCACGTGCGTTTGTTAGTTGGCCAAACGTTTTGTTTATTAATTTGTGTTGACTAAACGGAATTTAATGAAACTTTTAGCATATTATGTACATATTCTATTGAATATTTTACATTTTATAAAAATGCCAACTCATTCACAATTAGCTATACATGCAACTGACCTTCAAAGGGGAGTTTGGTCACATTTGGAGCCGGTATCCAAAATATAACAAAAATTGAAATTCTGTAAAATTCATCTAAACCTATATGCAAAATTTGGAGACTCTAGCTTTAAAGATGTAGGAGATATAATTTTAAAACGGATTTTCGATAGGGTTTTTAATCGATAAAACAAAAACGGGAGTAGTTATCGTTTTTTGGAGATAAACTCGATCTGCGCGTGCAATGCACGGACCTAACAAAAAAAATTTCAAGTCTCTAGCTCTTATATCTTCTAAGATCGACGCGTTCAAACATACGGACAGACGGACGGACGGACGGACGGACAGACGGACGGACGGACGGACGGACAGACGGACATGGCTAAATCGACTCAGCTCGTTGCCCTGATCAAGAATATATATACTTTATGGGGTCGGCCACGCCTCCTTCTGACTGTTACATACATTTAACAAAACCATTATACCCTGATTTCCCATTTTCAATGGGTTCAGGGTATAAAAATTCAATTGTTGACAGAATAGCCTTTCAAGCAAATAGCTCTAACGATGATTGGCTCGACTACTGTATACCCAGAAATCTATTTGTCCTGGGAAAGGGCTGAGATACCGAGAATGAATCAACATAGATATTACATATATCACAAATGATATATGATATATGATATGATCTATTGAAAATAGAGAAGTTCTCGAATATATCGATTGCTTGATGAGAATCTACGATGATTTAATTTAAGACGACATAAAATCTTAAAGATCCCTTACATTATCATAGGTTCTTCTGATATACATTCTTTTTTTTACAATTTCCAATTTAAATTAAATTTTATTTACTTGTTGCACACAAATGGGCTCAGATGAATATTAGATCTTAAAGAATGAACATCGAGTTTTGTGTACGGTAACTGAAGTAATCAGCGGCTTGAATAATAAATAATATTGTAAAATTGAATTTTGGGGATTTATAGTTCGATATTGAATTCAGTCCCTCGTAAAATATCATTTATCATTTTTTGCAGACTATCATTAAATACTTAAGGCTGTAGAGAAAGAATAAATTGAGTTTAGCTCAAGTTTCAATCATAAATGAATTTGTTTCAAGCAAACCCAGTTGGAAACCCTTCAACAACCTGCATAAACATAGCTTTTAAAGGGTTTTTATGTCTCTACTAAAAATAACGTGAAATAGATTTTAGTAAAACTTTCACGCGCATATTTCATAACTTCACTAGGAGTACATATAAAGTTTTCA
The DNA here is from genome assembly GCA_035045345.1 of Drosophila hamatofila. NCBI lineage: Eukaryota > Metazoa > Arthropoda > Insecta > Diptera > Drosophilidae > Drosophila > Drosophila hamatofila. The sequence goes on from JAWNPA010000001.1 coordinate 5,070,482, forward strand.
ACTATATAAATGCCAAACACACATATATATATATATACATACATATATATCGTTACCTAGACAATTTATATGCCAACAATTGCATAAATCTCGCACTTTCTCTCTCTTTCTCTCTCTGCCTCTCTCTATCTCTCTTGCACACTTAGCCTTGCCACAAAAATAAAGAAACGAAAGCAAAAGCAAATCAAAATACATTTTTAGGTCGAAAATTGTCTAAAAATGTGCAATTGAAGCGGGGGCCGGGTGAGAGGGAGAGAGCGCGCGAGCTTTGGCTATATAAATTTCAATCTATCATTTATTCAAGTCCTAGGCCCTACCCAAAAGATACAGCAACAACAACAAGTGCATAGCCGTGGCTCGACGCGCCGCTTCGCCATAAATCCCCATCAGAGATACGCGCGTATATTTATTTACTGCAACTCACACAGACACACTCACACAGACACACACACACTAAAACACAGACACGCGCCCAGAGTGAGGGACACCCACACAACCACAGAAAAGACAACGATGGCGACAAAAATTGTTGCCGAAAAATAAAATGGCTGCTGTTTTATATTTTATTTGATTTTGTTCGCTAATACCCTGCACCAGGTGCTAAATTAGGAGTATATCCACTGTAGTGTGTAGTTGAATATAAAAAAAAAACAATATGTAAAATAATAAAAAACGATGATTAAAGTTTATTTGTGCCATTTTATATTGGTTTATTTTATATTTAAATTCTTGTATTTTGTTTGTTAACATCCAGTACATCAGGTGCTAAGTTAGGAGTATTCTATCTATTTTTCGTGTAAAAAAAAAAAACAATATTTTAACCAATAACCAAAAAAAAGTTTTTCTAATAATACTTTACTCATCTTTCAACTATATTTTATAATAAATTGTATCGAAAGTCTATATATTGTATATTGTCTATTATATTGTGTAAAAACTAAAAAAAGCTTGGATCTATCTATAAAATGTATCTTAATTGTATCAATTTATATACAACGCCAAGACCAACCGCCCTTAGTCTTACGCTCGCCAAGGAGTTTGTTCATCTCTTACACAACTCTTTCACTTTCCCTTGGAGTTTCTCTTAACAATTGTTTCTAGATCTCTCAGTTAATACAGGAAATCTCCCTGGTCGAGTATTTGCCAAAAAGCATAAAATACTTTTTATCTTTTTATATTTCTAACGTTGTCTGCGTTGCTCCCAGTTTTTGGTACTTGTGTAAATATTTTACCAAATGCGTTTTTGTTTACTCTATATTTTGCATACCCTGCACATTTGTTATAGCTTTAAATGGGTATATACTACATATCTAAACGCTGCTCTCATTGGAATTTATTTGAGTAGACAATTTGCTGGAATATATTCTATATTGGTTTGTAACAATTTAATATTAGCGTATATTATATAATTATTCTTTATATAGGATATATTATATTTCATGCTCTCTTTCTGGGCCATAGCATGCCTAGTTGGTTTTTATTCTTTTGGTTAGGCAGGGCTAATAAAAAAGGATTTCTGCATCGGCCTCTCTCGTTCGGCTTCCGCCAATTTTATGGGCGCTTTTATTTTGAATATATATTTTTTCCAGATCCTGCCTCTGTTGTCATTGTGTGTGTGTGTGTGTGTGTATGTGTGTGAGTTGGTGCGTGTGTGGGAATATGTGGTTCGTACTCGCTAAAATATTTATGACAAGCGGTACCCAAAGAGCAGCAGCCCCTGCAGGAGCAGCAGGAGCAGCATTCGAGCCGTGCCGCGCCGAACAGCAGCAATATTTCAATATTTGCGTATGGCTCCAAAACAAAACAAAATAATAACAATAATAGCAAGAGTGTATGTATGTGAGTAATTAAAAAAGTTGCCCGAAAACGAAATGAATGCACTCCAAAAAGCACAGCATTTGCATTATATTGAACGATTTCAGAAGAGGAGGCTCAACAGCGAACTCAAATCAATAATATTGCTTCAAGGGGCGCTCAGAGTCTAGACAACGCCCTCATATAGTAAATGCATTGGTGCCTCAGTGCAGCGACGACCTACATCAATCATAATGACAATGGATTGATTAAAACACGCAGATCAGGATAAGAGGATTACGCCAACTTAAAAACTGAAAAACACATCCTGCATATGGGTTAGCCTGCCTCTTCTCGAATACCGTAAAATAACAATGCGAAGGAAAAGGTTTTTCTACAATTGAACAGTCAAAGAGAAATGCTAGAAATTTTGGCAAGAGTATTTGGTATTTCGTAGAAATTGTAGCTATTTGTATATTCGTTCTATATGCAGCATTGAGTATATTGGCTTACTAGATATTTTGGCAAGAGTATTTGGTATTTAGTGGAAATTATATTATTATTTTTATTTCTTTATTTTCCCTCTGACGCAGTCTTGCTACATGAGCTAGATACCTGAAATAGATCGTCTATACTCCAATGCCTTCAAATAATTTCAGAAAATTAGAAAATTTTTAAAGCGATATCTTAAATAATTGTTAAGCGCGCTACGATCAAGATGCTCTATTGACTAATAAATATTATATGTATTTAAAGTTGGAAGAAAATTGTATATATGTGGTTCTTAAATCTTTATTTTTGAGTCAGAATATTTAATTTTTTCAGGAGTTTCAAATTAATAAAATTTTTTAGATATTTCATATGTATTTTATATATACTCTAGGTAGACAACAGTTACAAATTGATGAGTGATTATTACTATTGAGTATTATTCAACCTTAAATTTTGATGAGAAAAAAAACTAAACAAAAAAAAAAAAACATTTAAAATTAAAAATTAAAAAAAAAAACATGTTTATGATATATATTGCCAATTTGAACAATATAGAGTAATTTATTTACTCTTTGTTCCTAGAGGAATACTAAGAAGTACATAGGTCTAGTATACATATTTTGGTATATGGAAAGACTTTACTGAATAATTCCATTTTCAACATCATACCAAATATGTATTTATATATATTTAGCTGTCAACAGAGTATTGCGCAGTCAGTTGCACTCAACCAAAATGAGTTCAAAGTATTCCTGTTCTCTTAATTAACATCATAATTACTTCGCCTTTGACTCTTATTATACTAATTGGTCATTTAAAGCTGAGCTATAATAAATCAAACTCAAACTCAGTGGAGTTCTGTCATTGCTCTCTATTAAAGAATCAATTAACTTTAACTAGCCATTTTGATGGCCGTTATTAGCTTTAATCTGTGCAATAACAAAATACTTTTGGCTAACTCTATTAGAAATTCATAAAAACTGATTTTTAAATTGCATCAAAACTTGTGAAATTTTTAGATATTTCCCCATTTTAATAACAATCTATGCAAAAATCATGGTTAGCTTTTCTCCACTTTTACATTGTTGGAAAAACTTTCGTTTGGCCGGAAAAACTTGTGGCATTCACTTTTGTTCTTTCGCCTGCATGAATGAAAAAGTACAAAAAAAATATACGAAAGTAAAATTGGGTTAGCCCAAAATTGATATCAAAAATTGTTCAATTAGTTTTTACGTGCGCTCATCTCCTATTCGTTTTATGCTTTATGCATATTCTTAACAAAAGTTTTTCATTATTTCACGCATTGAAAATGTGCAACTTTTAACGTGGGAAAAACTTTTGCATCTATTGTAGCACCTGCGGGAATTTTCTTTACTTTTTTCGTGTGCTTTTCTCTCTCTATATATGATATATTCCAAATAAATTTCCATTTATTGTTTTTTGCTGCACTTCAAGGAGTTTTTGTATAATATAGAGTATAACATGTATGTATACGCATTGGCCGAGGGGTTGCTTGTTTCGCATTCGCAATATGTTAAATTTCGGGTCAAGTTCCATCAATATGAATAATCATACGAACAAAGACTATAAAGGATATTTCCAGATATATACAAATATTTAAGCTTGACTTACGAGACTGCAAACTGATTGAGAGAGCATATTATATTGACGTCCTGTTGGGATATTTATCTTATACATTTCTCCTTTCTTTGTATATGTAAACATAAGTGTAAGTTAAATGCTTTTGACTTGAGATAGATTTTGTGACTAAGGTAGTGCAAGGCAGGTTATGCACACACACACACACACACGCATACATGTAAAGAAATCTATCTCCATAATGGATTGCACTTAACATGCCACACACACACACACGCATTCCACACTCACACACGCACACACAGAGACAGAGACGGAGTAGAAACCGCAAGTGCAACGTGCACACAGCAGCATAGGTAATACATCATTTAAGTGTGGGCCGTATAGGTGGGCGTGGGCGTGGGGTCGGTGACTCACCTGTGCAATGTAGTGATATTTTTGAAACAGCTCTCCTTCTTGCGCTCCTTCTTCTTCTTCTTCTTGTGTTTCTTCTTCGGCTTTGTCTATTGCGGCTGCTGTAATCCCAAAAATGCTTCTGTGGGCTCTGCGCTTCCCCTTCAGCTGCGGCTGTTGCCGTTTCTTTCTAATCCTTTGTTTATGTTTATGGTAATCCGCATGAATATCCAACTAGCACCAATACACAAGCGCACACCGAAACACTTTATGCTTCACACAGATACACAGACACACAAACACATACACATACATGCGATTCGTGCAATTGTATTTGCATAGATGGCGAATTTAAATTTCGTCACACATTACGTGGGCGGCATATGATTTGCCTATTTGCCTATTGTCAACTCTCTGTCATACACACACACACACGGCAAATGCGCGTACCGAACACACAGAGACACACACACAAACAAACAGGCACGCACACCTACAGGCGAGGGCCGCGCGTAAGCGTAACGGTTAATGTCCGAAATGCTCGACGCAGTTAAGAATGTAGCGAGATTTTGGCTGCTGTGTGTTTTGATTTAATTTCGAATTGCTTTTCGAAACTGCAGTCGCGCGCGCTTTGTTGTCTAACGGATTTGCATATGAAACCGCAATTATAATATGTATTTACACGAAATATCTTCACTTTATATTTACATAGTGCGCCAAATGCATTTCAGTATAATTTGGTGATTTTAATGCTGTAGCACATGTACATGTCCATCTATGCTAGAGAGCAGTTTAGTTTTTCGTTATTTTTTGCTGCTTTTGCTCAGCTCGACGAGTTTGCTATTGTCATACAAATCGCCGTCCGACGCGTGTACCGCTCGCTTTGAAACTTCGGAAGTAACTGAATTCGCTTTCAGCAGAGCAGCACCTGGTTAGGTCACCTCAACAACAGCAGCAGCAACAGCAGCAGCGGCAGCAGCAACTGTGAGAGCGAGTGTGAGAAAGAGAGCGAGAGCGCGCGCAACAAACAGAGAGCAGAACGTAGTAAAAATCAACTTTTGTTTACAACGTTGTAGCCGGCTAGCGGCACTAGCGGCAGCAAGAGGGGGTTTGTTTTGTCCAGAGCGCAAGCGTCACAGCTGAGCGAGAGAGAATGCGGCTGTGAGAGTGCCGCTGTTAAGCAGCGCTTATCGTTTACATAATTTAATTTCCTTTTACTTAAGCACTTACAGTGGCAATCAAAATACCGAGAGAACCATAAATGCGGAGAGCATTCAGAGAGAAACAATGTTAACATCAGCAGAGCTAAGAGCTGTTAAATTATGTACGTGCTGTTGAAGTCAACAACAGCAGCGTAGCAGGTGCATTTGCGGCATATCAAAAGCATTACGAACATGTAATTGAGTATGTAAACGGCTGGAGCTGTTATTAATGCCATGCCTACATAGAGCTGTTAAACAGGCTGTCCGTCCGGCTGGCACTTAAAGTTCAAATGCCAAGCACGTATGCTAATTATGACAAAATAAATACATTTTCCGGTAAGATAATGCAAATGAATGTACATTAAGCACCGACAAAATTCTATGACAGTGTAGAATATTTATTTGTTTATTTTGGGAGTCATTGACTGGGCTTTCATTAGATAATTATACAAATATTTAAGGCTGGGCAACCAGAGTCTTTATAAGGCAGAAGAAACTCCAGAGAGCCAAAGGGCTCATTGCAAGCACTTTTATTTGCAGCATTAACCCATTTGTTGACGAAACACTTAACTCTATTTTTGCCCATTATTGCCCACATGAGTCCTCGTCAAACCACATACGGACTAACAGTTGGGTCTGACTGGGTAGTCAGAGGCAGAGACAGAGGCAACGGCCATGGAACATCTTCCATAAAATGCAGCCTTTGCTTTTAGCAGTCTGTTAAGGCGCACAAACACCAAACGCCTCATTAACATTTCAAATTCATGGCAGTGTTGAACGTAAAACGACCCATTTGTCTGACATTAACAGCAGCAGCGCAGCAGCAGAGCAGCAGCAGAGCAGCGGCGCAGCGGAGCAGCAGCCGTCGCTTTTACATTGCAAACCCAAACGAGCCATTAACATTTAAATTGATGGCAAGCACTTGCAGCTAAACTTAGCTCAGTTGCTGTTCTGCTAAGGAAATGTTAAGAAAGCTGCTGAAATTTCAAATAAATATCTAAATTCAATTGTTCGAAACTCCCATGCATTTCAACTATATTAAATTAAAAATTCTGGAAAAAGATCAGAAAATTAAAGAGTTTATATATTTTATTTCTAATTATTCTGTTACTTTAACAAAAATTCAAATAAATCTAGTTCTTATTCTATCTAGAATCTTTAATAGCTTTTATGCCCATGCATATACCCTTTATCATTAGGTTTTTTAATGGAAAAGAGGTATAAGAAGCCTACACACAAGATCAATTAAAAACTGGTATTTATTACGCCAGCAACATAAAACGCATTAAGAATCCTTCACTATGCATAAGTGCTATGGATATGGCTCGACATCAGTCTGCCAGCGCACAGCGCACAGCGCACAGCAGATATGCCTGTGGAATATGTAGGAAGCCTCAGCAATGTGTGCAGTCAGCATTCCGTCGCTGACCACAAACAGCAGCCCAGTGAGGCGGGAAGTGCATCCATATTGAAAACCAGTTCCAAATCAAACCGAGATGCCATCGCACGGAAAGAACTGCAGAGAGGGTGAGAGAATGAGAGAGAGAGGGAGACAGAGAGAGAGAGAGAGAGAGCTCTTGCATACCAGTTGAAATAACAGCAGTGTGCTGCTAAATATACCGGTCGCCTCTCACATTATGTCACACACTCAGTTGCTGTTGTTAACCAGTTGCGCTCTCTTCCTCTCACTCAGCCTGTCCAACGCAATTCAGTACGAGTATGCGTATGCGTCTATGTGTGTGTGTGTGTCACTAGCATCGCTATCCCATCAACAGCATCGGCTGCTGTTAACAGTCAGTCACCCGCTGGCAAAGGCACTGTATAAAGCATGCCCCCCATGCTCAGTGCGGCCCCAATTCTGTTGACAGACGACGACGAAGACGAGGCTGTGTTTTCAATGTCATTATTACTGTGGGTGCCTGTGCGTGCGAGCGTGAATGTGCTTGTGTTTGTGTTTGTGTATGTGTGAGAGAGCACGCTGAGAGCATAGCTCTGCAAATGCATTTCCATGCGGAGCGCCAAATTGATTAGAGAGCGCAGAGCTTACAATGTAAATTTAACATGTGCGCTCATGTGAGCTCTGAGCGCTCTAAGCAGCTTAATGCTCTTCTCTTACTTTGCGCTCTAGCCGGTCTCTGCATGCTGCTGCTGCTGTTGATAGGGGGTCCTCTTTGCTGGTGTGGTTGTTATTGTTGTTGCTCTTGTTGAAATTGTACATTAATAAATGAGTGTTATATGCTTTGTCCTAGTTGACTTCATGACATTCATTCATTCATGGCATCGTCGGACGGTCGCGCACATCGTCCTCTCCTCAGGCGTCGCAGACGTCTTTTCCGCTCTCTCTTTTCGTGTTCTTCGGCTTGTTCAATGGCTTTTTAAATGGTCTTTGCCTTGCCTCACTTCGTCTCTGTTAGCCGTACTGTTATTGCCATTGTGGTTGTTGTTGTTGCTGCTGCTTTGGTTAATTGGGTTTTATATTAACTAAATTGTGTATGTTTAACATTATTTATTATTTATTTGTCCTCTGTGCTTATTTATGTGCGTGCCTGCACATTTTATTTTGAATTCATTTCACATCATTTATCTATGCATTGTCTCATTATGTATATATATTTTATTTTTTCTTTCAAAGCATTTAAATTATTAATTATTAATATTTTTTATTTTCATTTCTTTATTATTGATTTTACCATTAGTAATTGCATATTTTACTTGTTCTTTTTTTTTAATTAGCTGACTCGGCTTTATCTGCTGATCCCTAGCATTCCGTTGGCCTTAATTGGCTTCATCATTTCAATGATGAAAGCAGCAGCAATACAAAATGGTCTGTCAATCAATCAATCAATCACAACACAAATTGATAGATTGCAATTTTAAAGAGTGCCAACTCTATTGAATACGCCACTGGGTTATCGCATTCAACTTACTTTAAAATAATTATCTGGGAATATAAAAGCGAGCTAGATATGCGTAGGTAGTATTGTGGCTCGAAATAATATATATTAAATAATATTCTGAATAACTTTACTGATTCTATACAACTTAAGAACAACATGTTAACCAACTTAATGTGTGTACAAGAATTACTAAGATTGTATGAAACGAAAAATATTTATGCAAATTGAATAAAAAATCTTTTTTGTTAACGTTGCTGAGAAACTGGTAATATTTTAAAGTCAAAAACTCGTGGTTTCTTAGGTAGTTTTATAATATATTTCTCCAATTTGAATTTCGATGCACAGACAGAATATAAGAGAAAGACGTAATGAATGATATATATGATGAATGATATATATTTAGATAACGAACATTAAGATAAAGATAAGAAACATTGACATAAAAACAAAGATTTTAATGTATATTACTCACATACGTATTATATATTCTTAATATATAAAAATCTTTTATAATCGGAAGAAACTTTTTGAATATTAGTTCAACCTGTAGAACTATCAACTAATTTTATATCATTATAAATTTATTAAGGATTCTATTTTTTTTTTTTTTATATATTCTACATTTGAAACCATCTAGATAACTTTTTCTATAAATTATAGCATTCTATATACGAAACCAACTGGTAAATAATTCATTTCAGACTATCAACATGAGTTCCCCTTCTCATGTAAATCCACTCATAATATAATTATAGAAAAAAGCTGGTTTCTTTCTTCTGCATAACGAATCTACAATCCATTGACTACTGTAGCTGAGTGCTGATTGGTGGGCTTCTTGCGAACAGGTAGAGCGTTAAGTTTTCGCACACCTGTAAGTTGAAGAACTTGTTTGATGTGCTCGCCCTATGAGAGTGCAAAGAAACTGGGAATAGGGGCGTGTTCACAATCACCAATGTTCTTAAGTGTCAGCAGAGGCGTTTGATGCTACCCTCATGAGCAGCGGAAGAAAGGTAATTGAACTCTGTTCGAATGCCCAAAAGGTCCATTTATGAGCAACGATCTGTCATTTTATCTCAGTTGATGCGTAAATTGATGTCTTTATACAAATGAAAAGTGTATGTTTTGATGAAGATTTGGAATCAAAGGAAATAATGCGGGATCTTGAGTGCGATTGCTTGGACTGTTAATTAACAGACTGAAAGAAAGAGAGCGAGAAAGAAAGATTGAGTATGTCAGAGAGATTTTGAATTTCATTTAAAGACTTTCGGCGAATTTTTCGATTTGTTTTTTCGATAGCTTATTTGTATCGATAATAATCGATAGTAGAGATTTCAAATTTTCTATGTATGTTCGTATTTAACAATCCAAACGAAAACTCTGCATAAATTGCGCCGTTATGTAGGTAAGAGAACAATGATTGGAGTGTCAGCTCTCCGATGAGTTCAGGCGATCTCGAAGTCGAGTTGTTTTCGAGAATTCTCGCCAATATAATTTAATTCATATAGCTTAATTATTATATGCAAAATACATTTGAAATTAAAAAAAAAATACACATCATTATTCTTTAATCTGTTTATAACATAAAAAAAACAGGTTTTTAATAATCCTCCGTAGTTGATTTAGCTCTGTCCGTCCGCCCGTCTGTCCGTCCGTCCGTCCGTCTTTCCGTCTGTCCGTCCGTCCGTATGTCGATCTCAGAAGATATAAGAACTAGAGACTTGCACGAGCTTATACAGTTTTTTTCCAAAAAATTATAACTACTCCCGTTTATTTTTTATTATGAAAACCCCTATCAAAAATCAGTTAGAAAATGATATATCCTACATGTTTCTAGCTAGAGTCTCCAAATTATTAATGTAGATAAATATAAATGTTTAAGAATTTTTTTTTTTTTGTTATATTCCCCTTCCACCCCCAAATTCACCGCCTTACCGCAAAAGTTGCAAAAAGCGTATTTAAAATACTATAGACTTTTGCTTTGGCAAACACAGACATTTTAATGTTGTTATCACAGTCAAAGTTTTATATATATTGTCCGTCTACAAAAAAAAGTTATTAAGCAATTAACTTCCCATAGTGGGCCCACACTGTAGCCCATACCTGCTTATACGTACGTGCCTATATGTGTATATGTGGGTGTATGCATGTTCTGTATCTTGTATATGCAGAAAAGAAGATTATTAGAATATTAATTCCTCGAACGGTTCACGGGATCTCGTAGTCGAGCAGTCTCGACCAGAGATTTCTTACTTGTTTTTATATTATTTTTCCTTATTATCAATCAATTTAATATAGAATATTATATTCAGTCTAAAAGTACACTGCTTTTTTCCTTTAATTAGTTAAAAGTAGCTAATTGATATATAGTAACATTTTTTGGCATGTTTTTTCCAGTCAGCCTTCTCTCTAAAAGATTATCAATTCACATATTTAGCTCTCTATCAGATATCAGCAAAAAACTTAAATAATGTATGGATATTATTCAAAAGCCCGAAGAGTTAATCTTTTGAAGTGCTTCCTATTTGTGCACACATCAATAAAAATATATATATAGTACAGTATAGACTTCGTTTGAATATAGCTCTATAATTATTCATTTGAAAATAAGTTGAAATTAATCATTCATCATTTAGTGAAAATGAAAAGCTTGAATAAGTTTTTGCACTTTAAATTCATTCGTGGCCATTTGCATGATGCATTCCCATTAATTTATATAAATTTTATGCAATTACTTTTGTTTATTTACTTGGCCATTACCAAGCTTCGTTCTTTCCATTTCCATTCACTCTGCTGTGGCTCCCCTCCGACTCCATCTGCAGTTCGTCTCTCTGTGTCCTTTTGCTGTTATGCTTTGTCTGTCCAACTGTCTGTGTGCATGAGTGTGTGTGTGTGTGAGTGTGTCCATTGTGCAAGTGCATTGTCCTTGCAAAATATTTGGGTCACTTTTGTTGTCGCTGCTCAGTTTCGGCCCCGCCAGCTTTTTTTTCTCTGTTGAACAGCGAGAAACTTAATTTTTTATTGACTTGACAGTGGACAGCGGACGGAGCGTTTGGAGCTGGGGACACAATTTAAGCACGCATTGTTTGCGACACATGTTTGACGTGTACAAATTTAATTTAATTTATTTAAATAATTATGTGCCCGCCTTTGCAAAGCAGCGCCAAATTGCCAGCAACAAGGCCAGAACAATGGCCGTTATGAGGACGAAAGGGGGCCATTGAATAAGTTTTAATGATGATTGCTGCAACGTGGCAGCAAACGCGACCAGCACACAGACACACACACACTGAGAGAGAGAGAGAGAGAGAGAGTCAGAAAGGAGACGTCGTGACCAAAACCGCATTTAAATTTGTCGCAGTTGCGTCAATGCATACCTGTACAGGACGACTTTGAGGACGTCGAGGACGACGACATCGGTTAGCGACTTGATGGCCAGTCAAGCAAGCACAAACTGCCAGGACAGCAACAAGAGACATCATACACACACACACACACACGCACACACACACATAGATAGACATAGGTAAACGTCCAGCTAGATGGACACATGCGAATGTCAAGAGAAATGGCCAGAATTGTGGTATGTTAGTGCAGGCAGACGTTGCTTGAATGAAAGAAGAAGCGTCAGTTTGTCAATCAGTCAGTCTGCCAGCCAGTCAGTGCGTCAATGACAGTCAAATAATTGACAGTAGTTGCGTGTTTGTGTGGCCAATCATGCGCCACGGCTGACCAACTGACCAGCTGCTACCTAAATATTGGAGATGAGCGCGTGACACGATGCGACAAGCTAATTCTACTTGAAATTTAAAATACTTATTAAGGGCTATGAGAGATAAATGTAATTTAAAATGATGCAAGCAAGACTACTTGGACATTTCAGATGCTGAGCGGCCTTTGAAACTTGACGATATATCTGCTCAGCATTGAGGATTTTAATGAATAACGCAGTGTCAAGAAGTTTGAAATAATGTATATGCATATTATAATAGCTATATATACTTTTAGAAAAAAGATAAAAATATTATAAAAATAATTAAATATAAAATATTTAAAAATATATATATAAGTATATATATATATTAAAAATAAAAAAAAATAGTAATATTCAAAAAACAAAATTAATTTTTAATAATATAAAAAAAAAATAATAATAATAATAAATAATGTTTATCTAAATATAATTTAATTTTAATTTAATTTACATATTTAATTATAATTTTTTTGTTTTATTATAATTTAATTTATAATTTAATTTACAAATTTAATTATAATTTTCCAATATTTTTCATACTGCCAATAAACGCATTTTTATACTCTAAGCCCCTTTAGAATGAAAGCTTAGAGTATAATATCTTTAATTTAGCGGATTTTTTTCTTAAAACTAAATTTGAATTGATTTAAATATCAAGTAGTATATCCATTTTTGCAAGTTTCTTCAGCGAACTATAATTCTCTTACATTTCAGTCAAAGTCCAAGTGTCATCATCGTTGCACGACACCAACTCAGCTCCGATCCTTGTGGATTCACTGAATATTGTTTCGTACCCTGAAAAGGCATGTTTATATTGTCATCAAATGTGCTGGGTATATATGTATATATATGAAGGTATATACAGAATAAAAGGAAGAAGAAAAGAAAAAAAATGTATAGACTATAGCTCAAAATATATAGAAAATGTTTAACAATAACGTAGAACGTAAAGGGTGCCCTATATACATAAGTAGTATAAATAGCCGAGATAATATTGCTATTTCATGTGATTCACATTCTAATAGCATAATTCCACTTTGATAGCAGCATGTATATCAGAATTATTCGAAATTGAATACAATATCATAATGTTATTCCATTCCAACAGATGTGCTAATTTTTTAGCTTATATATAGATTGGTATTTCATATAGAGTATTTCATCTTCGGCGTGCCAAAGATGGTTTCAATTCCTTGCATTTTTTTTGCAACTACTCATCGTCAGAGGACAGCGTTTATTATGGCAGGCACAACACCCAGCTGCAGTCGCAGTCAAAGTCAGCGAACGAGTTATGTTGCGGCAAGAGGCAGGAAAACAGAGAGTGACTGAGGGAGAGAGAGAGAGAGAGAGGCTGCCGGAGAGAGATAAAGTGCAAAAGAGATAGAGCTAGGGGCAAGGCATGGATTTTAATTTTTATTGCACACCCGTCGTAATGGTCGAAATTGGTTAAGAAATTAGGGTAAATTAGGGGTTGGCAGTGTGTTATTAGAGACCCTGCTCAGCAGCACAGTTTTGAGTGTGTGACTCGGCCTCTCGCATCTAACACATCTCCGTCTGTCTGCCCGATTTATATAGACACGCAGCAGAGGAGGGGCGCTCGCATGTGCGATTGCATTGGCAACCCTGCACTCGAAAAAACTCACAGCGACACTCGGCGACAATATGAAATTGTGGGCACAGTGCCTCGAATCAGTCAGTGCGTAAGCTTGCCAGTCATAGGCGTGGCAAGCAAAGGGGGTTGTCAGACCGATAGACAGACAGACAAACAGACAGACGATAATTAATGGTAGCATCGAGCGGAAAGTGTTTGACTAATCGATTGTTAATGAATGACAGTTAAATTGAAGGGGGACAGTCGCAGGAATCGTGCCAACTAAGTCTGACTCACTTAACCGTTACAATTGCTCTAAATTAATTCGATTCATGTTTTGTTCCGTTTTTCTTTTTTTTTTCATTTTTAGCTCTAATATTTGAGAATGATGGGAATGTTTTTGTAATGTGGGCAAATTGTTGGGTAATCAATATTAGCAACGATACTCTTGGAGTAGCGAGTAGAGTAGAGAGCTGGGTAGAGCATAATACACCTAGTTAGAGTATAGTTATTTATCGTCACAGCAATTTCACCAGTGTTTAAAATTTTACAGTATGTAGCATTATATTCTTATAAAAATTTGTATCATATAATTTAAAGAATAGGTCAAATAGTAAGGCAAAAATTTGATTTATTTATTGATATTTTATTTATTTATTTATTTTTTTTTTTTTAGACAAGAAATAAGAAACTTTAAACTTTAAAACCCCTTAAAGATCAAAAGTCGACAATGATATTAAAAAATTAAAAGTAAGTATAAACGATAAACGATTTGTAAAAGATGTGAGTTTAGACTGGTGTAAAAGGTATAGATAGCTTAAAATCCTTTGGCAGTTTTGAATATGAAATAGTCGACAAATACGAATCCAAAATATATAAAAATCCAAAATCTAAAGAGTCTAAAACCAATTGGGAGTAGTTTTTAGACTATATAAGAATTTCGCTTGAATTAGTTTCAATATATTTTGATTTATAACTTAAGAAATGAGTCCAATGAGAGCCAATACACCTACTCTATTAATCACTTCTTAAGCTCCATGTGCGATGAAGTGAAATTAGTCTGACATATGATTCGGATCAACCAATAAAATTCAATTTTTGCAAAACAAAGCGTCAAGAAGATTGACTGAAACTAAATACTTTATGAGAAACTCACTATTACATAGGAATCTAGAAATTCCAACAGTCGCAGAACTTATTGGCGACACAGCTCCACGTACGTAGATAGCAGTCATAGAGCACTCAAACCATATCGTTAGATTAGACAACTATCAGCAACAATAGCTGAAAGCTGAAAAGATTACATCCTCTGGACCGCCTGTCAATCAGATAAACTATGTCTAGGTTTAAGAAGTATACTCTGGTCCATTCACTGGTTAAAGTTTACAAGTTTAAATTTACCGTAGACTATAAGACAAAAATAAACGAACAGGCGGAACCTTTACTGTATATTTAAATTTATTTCATTATTTTCTTAAATTTAAATAAGTTTTTCTAAGACCTATTTTTATTCGGAATTTGTTTTGATGACATACAATAACATTTCCCTTTTTAACTATCAGTGTTCACTTAAGGTTATTCAATAAAAATCAATTACATTGTATCAAAGCTTTTCCCTTTGAATTTTCCTCGCTTGTGGTTTGAATTCAGTTTCTATTTAACATTCCGTAGACCATAACAAGTTAATTGGTTGACTTTTATTTAAGTGACAGCAATATTAAATACCTAAGAAAAACGTAAATATATATTCAATCAATACTTCTTAGAGATATAAATTCCTTGAACTTTTAATTTGCCAAAGCCTTTGTTCACTCAACAATTGGAGAAATGCAACAAGTTCAGCAAAAATTCACTTGAAATGCCTTTTAACATTCCTTGACTACGCCACTGATATTGCTCTTGTTGTTGTTGTTGTTGTTTTTGTTGAAATTGTTGTCAAGTGGCACGCTGGCCCGCATTTATGATATGCAGTAAGTGAAGGACGTGTCCACACTGATGATGGCCAGTCAGGCTTGGCCGAGTTGGCCAGCCCCCAATTGGTAGCTGCTGCTGCAAAGGCCTTCATTTCCTGTCCGGCCTCGGCAGGCTTCAATTTATTAATTTCGAAAGAAATTATTTTATAACTACAGCCCCGGTTCCGGGAGACGGAGACGGACAGAGAAACGGAGACGGAGACGGAACCAGAGCCGGAGTCGTAGTTGGAGTTGAAGTTGAAACGATTGGGGCACTTGGCTCGCTTGTTGCATATAATTAGAATGCCTGGGATATTTGTGGCAGGACCTCGATTCGTGGCACTGAGCCGCTGAGAGTTCAGTCTGGGCGTTGACATGCTCTGACACAAATTACCTCATCGGCGAGGCGAGAGCTAATCAAGGCAAAACATGTCGCTGGCAAATTGCTTCGATAAAACGAAATAAAAATGAAAAAATAAGTAAATAAAAATCGCACGCAAATGCGAGAGTAAATATTTAATTTAATTCGGTCGATGGGGGCGAGCCGTTTGCGGTTCTGCGTGGGCGTTGGCATTTGACGTGTGTAATAGCAGGCAATATCAATTTGTTTTATGAATTGCATTGGCAATAACTTGGAGTTGGGCCTCACGACCCCACCGAAAGACACCCAGGCAGGCAGACAGACAGACAGACAGACCGACAGATAAACAACAACCCCAACAGCGTGCAGCAAGTGGCAAGTGGCAAGTGGCGCAAGTGTGTGAGAGGAGAGAGGTCAGGAAAGGGGCAGGACGAGGGTAGAGTATGCCAATACATTTTGCACATTTCTTCCGCTTCATTTCCTGTAAAGGAGCGTAAATTCATAGTGATTGGATTTTATCAGCATGGCCTCATCTTTGACACACTCGCACGATAGATCGAGCGACGCTTACGTCTGATATTCCAAATCGGAAACTGAAACTGAAACTCAAACTGGGATAGGACATGGACAGGGACAGGGACAGGGATATGGACATGGACATGCCAATCGATTCGTTACGCAAGTGAAAAATTATTTTTCTTGCGTATTTTTTATGTGCGGCCATTACTGCAAAATTTTTCGATATGTTTTGCTTTTTTGGTTATACCCATTGCAAATGGGTTTGCAAAGGGGTAGGATCATTTGTAGTGAAAGTAGAAGACAGGAGGATGAGCGGTCTATAGTTATCTGAGGTATATGTAGATGCTTGTAAGGTTACCTTTGTGCTTTAGCTCATTTCATTATCTATTGGGGTATTTGATAGTCGGATACTTATTTCTAGAGCAGACTCTACCTTTTTCTACATATCTGTATAAAAGTTGGTGTATTTGATAGTCGGATATTTATGCTTAGAACAACATACCTTGCTTTAATTACCTTGAAACTTATTTATTGCGAATATATGTTTAGCAAAAGTGCTTAAATGTTTATAACTAGTTTACCTTACTTACATTTCCGATGCAATTTATTTTGCTATTTCAAATGTTTTTGAGTGAAGCTTAACTACAAAGTGTTCAACTCAATATGTACAGGGTATCTCTAAGTCGATCAATTGCAGCCTAGTGCACCATAACTTGTTTCAATTTTATGATATTCGTTTTTGTCTTTTCGCACGGCTTTGGCTTTTGTCAACTTTAGCCAAATTGTTGGCATGTGGCAGGGTTTGTCTTCGAATTTGATTTAATGCTGCATTTGCATCGAGCAGAGAATGAAGAAGAAATAGAAGGATAACAAAAAAAGAAAAAGAAGCGAACTGAAACAACATCAAAATTCATGACAGTGCGGGTAATTGGCCAGAGGGGGGATTGTATCTCAGCCAGCTCATCTCTTGACTTTGATGCATAAGTCACCAGTTTGCCATGTTGATCGGTTGCGCCTGATAAATGCGGCGATTGGATTAGAATATTGCTGGCCTCTAAGCTGGTGGGCGTGGTCAGGCGTGCGCTCTACCCCAGCTGACAAATTGAAATTGTGCCAGTGCCAGTGCCAGTGGCACGCCAAGGCGAGGGAAAGTTGAAGCAGCCGCAGCATGGAAATTGAAAGCTGTCATGGCTGTTATGCCTTAAAAAATAGCGCAGCTGTTGAACATATCTAACACATCTAAGCCCGGGCTTAACTGGGGCGTTCCTCTAATCGAAGGGCCAGGCACAACACAAGCCCATGCAATTGCTTTTTGCATGCCAGCTGAGTCCTTTGGCGGATTTGTCACACTTCCACAGACGTAGCTGCTCAGGACATCCAGGTCCACCTATGCCAGGATTTCATTTTTCTACATTTCTTTTCCGCATACTGTCTGCATAATCTTCTTTACAAACAAGTTGCTTTTTTTTCAATTATATTTCTGTTATCTTTTCTGACAACAAATCAGAAAGTCTTTTGTATTGCATTATCGTGATTTATTGAAAATTATAGCTTTAAGGTATTGTAGTATAAGGAAACACAGCTTTTTAAATTTACATATTTATTGATTGATTGACTGATTGGAAATTGACGTAAAACAAAATTCTCAAATCTATAGAAATGCATACTAAAATAGATTATTCTAGTTATAATTCTAGTGATGGACACAATGATAACAGAAATGATTATAATATTGATAAGGAAAACTGTAACAGTTAAAAGAACAATCTTAAACTATATACAATGTCGCTAATCTCTAACATCTTTGAAATGTTAAAAAGATATATCTCTTTAACGATAACTTCGATTCATAAAAAAAAAGTCTCGTCATTTTTAAGCATTTATCCATTATGACGAACACAAATTTTAAGTCAAAAGCTGGACTTTGAAGACTTCGGATTTTAGATACACCCACTTACTTTCCTTTGATTTGAAAAATATAAACAACTTTTTAAAGATTTTTAATTTAATTTGTTTCTCTTTTTATTAAGAGTAAAATCTGTACATCATAATGACATGGATTATTAATTGATTTTTATAACCGAGCCCCTATATGCTGTATAAGAATTTTTAATTTAGTTTGCTTATCTGCAATTTTTATCAATTACAGGCATGACATTGTTATATTCTGTAAATGTCGTTAGGCAGGTCAATTCAGAACAAAACTTATTAAGTAATTAATTCATCATGGTAAAGACCATAAAGCAGCCCAAGTGCAGTCGCATAAAGTGAGTTTGTCAATGTGTAAAAGTAAAAGTGTATATATGAAAGAAGCATAGAATGCTGTGAATAGCAGCTCTACATAGGGTTCTCTTAGTCGGGCACTGCCAAGTAGAGCAGTCTTACTTGTTTACTTTACTAATTACTAATAATTTGAGAAGTACTCAAAAACATTTAAATATAAATAGAATGATAAATTAAGATTCAACAATAACTAGTAAAACTATTTATTATAATAATAGATAGATAATACGAATATTGCAAATGATAAAGTTGATGATGATAAACGTCGCGACATTGCGCTTGGGACTTCTCGACCAATCGACCAATTTCAATATTTGAATATAAATTTGAGTCAAAGGCAAACCAAAGCGAACATCTTACACATATTTTGGCTGTCGCATAGTTTTTGTTTTCAACCGCATGTCGAGCCCAAAAATTTGATATGCTTAAAGTGAACAACTATTCCACTTCAGTCACGAAGTCCCCTGCTCAAGCTCAAGTCTGACCAGCCCCATCACTTTAATTTAAATTTGATTACAAGTCAAATTTATTGCCCGCATCGCCAGCAGAGGGCCGGCCGCCTAGCTCCCGAAAGCAGACCCTAGCTTTCCCACACTAAGCGAAAAATAACTTCGAAAGGCTTTGCGCACAACATATGTAGCTTGAAATGGCATTGGAAAGCGGCCAAGTGCCACGACCCCCAGCCAGGCGACCGTCATTAACCACAAATCCTTTACTTAACAGTACGTAAATTTTTGGCACAGGCCACCGCCTCCAAGATAAGCGATATACCAAGACCCCAATGCCCACATTGGCAAAAGGGAGCGGTATACTATATATACAATATATATATGCATGCTTATATCGTGTGACCTTGAGAGCAGCACTAACATTTAAGGACTTCGTTGGGGTCTGGCACGCATAGACTCTATGTGCGAGAGAGCGAAAGAGAGAGGGAGAAGCCACTGAGTCGTAAAGACCAACAACTGTCGCCTGTGAGGCGAACCGTCTAATTAAACACTCACATACAGACATAAATTTAGGTCACATCATTAAATAAATATAAATGGGACGCCGCTCTGTCTGCCAGCGACACTCGCTCTGGCTCTGACTCTGGCTCTGGTTCGGGCTCTGCCTGAAATTGTGTTTTTGTTTGTTTTTTTTTTTTTTTTACATGATGATTTACATAAAATCAACAGCGAAAAGTTAATTTATTTCAAGCCTTTGCTGTTGGCCTTAACTTGACTTTCCGACGTCATCCTTTGGCAGAGGATAACCATGCATCTTTCAAGCGGGCACCTCAATTAAGATATTAAGCTGCCATTGCATGAGGAGCTCTGATATAATACACGATTCACACGCACACTCACACACACACATACACGCACACTTAAGCGCTCCCCAGTGCGCTGGGGCTTAAAACTTCTGGTGTGCGTGGCGTGCAAATATTGTAGCATACTTTTTGGGGCTCAGCACTTGGGGTCTAATTTTATTGCTGCCTATTATAACGTGTAGATATGTTTGCATGCCTACTTACATATGAGCGTGTCAACTTTTGAAGCCAAGCGATTTACGCCTGTATACACACACACACAGACACACACACACACACACACTTACACCATACAAATCTGCACAAATGTGAAGCTCAGAGCAGCTTCACTTGCGCTCGCAACATATGTAGAAGACTTTGTGCGGCGTCCTGTTTGTTTGTTAGCATGTGGCAGCAACATGTCCCTCTGCCACACACTCTCTCCCTTTCTCTCTCTCTCTCTCCCTCTCTCTCTTTCTTTGTCTGTCTCACTGTGCGCTGTGCGCTGTGCCTGGCTCTTGTTGTCCTTCGTCCATATCTTTGTGTCTCTGTGGCTGTGCAAATTTTATATAATTACACTTTGCGCATTTTCACAATGAAGTAACAATGTTTTAATTAAACCATTGGAAAGCCAAATAACTCTTGTGTGTTGCGGGATTCCCAGGAAACAGGCAAACGAACAGACAAACAAACAAACAAACGGGTTAGCGATAAGCGCCAAAAACCAAACAAGCTACACACAGATGAGTGCAGCCTGTCAACCGTTCACACAACCCAACTGAACTTTACTCGATATATGTATATATGTGAGAGAATGTGGCGGATGCACAGGACATACATATGAAAAGGACGTGAAGCGCTTTTGATAAAATGACAAATTATTGATAATCTAACTAATAATGTTTATATATACAGTAATATGCCCAGGCAATATATTCATATTATTAAATGTACAAATTTATATAATTGCAGTTTTGTTTGTTTTGCAGAACATTTAGAGCAGATCTTACACATCGTTCACATTTGAACAGAATGTTGTTTATCTGATTTACTGTGTGATAAAAAAGATTGGGATCTCTAGTCGTTGACATCTGTTTTCTTTCTTACTTACTTACGCTGCAAGAAATGCACTTGAATAAATTTGTACTATATATTTGAAAGTAAAAATATAAGAAAAAGAAGTTGTAGTCGGCCAAATCCACTTTCAAATTTTGCAGACCCCAATCAGGCATATATATTATTTTTGAGCAAATCAGTAGAGGATGTCAACAGAATTTTGTATTATGTAGCTTCAGCCCCCAATGGGCGTAGATATGTCTTATTATATCTTATTGAGTTTGGACTGTCAACCCGTGTATATATTCCCGATATTCAATCACCTATGTTCATCATAGATAATGTACCATTGTATTGTTAAAATAGTTTGTCAAATAAGTCAAGTAGTTTTGAAGGCTATTCCATACAAAGCACAATACAATCACACCTTTTCTCTTTATATAATACTACAAATAACGATTACTTGAATGCTAAGACGGTGTAAAGTCATAAACGGAACTATGATATATATGCAATACATACATACATAAATATAAGTATATACATATTCTAATCTGATGCGACATTTGAGTCGTTGAATTAAAGAGAACCATGACTCTGACTATCAGGGAATCATGAATTTGAATTACAGCAGCTCTATCAATTTCAGGCATTTACTTTGACTATAGCACTTTAACTTGCGAAAAGACAAACAGACAGCCGAGCAAAGCCAGACAGTCAATTATTTATACTGCTCTCAGTTCGCATTGCAAATGATTTGAATTTCTAATGATCCCAGCATATTTATCGAATACCCGCCAAAAGGTACTTTAATATGGATTAACAGCGTAACAAATTGCTTTAGTTAAATAGAACATAATTGAAATACATCTAAAATGTTGCCAACTAACACATATTAAAGCCAGTTAACGTATTTTGCCTCAGTTGTAGTTCACACTTGAAAAAATCAGCAACGCTTCTGTGCTAACGCGCCGAGCTGCGCTGCAGCGTTCAGCTTTCAGTGTAGCGTGAACGCGCCAAAAACTTGCAGCACATGCGAGGCAAAATTGCATGTGCCCCGAAATGTATGCTATATAAGATGCATGCAGCGTAATGCTGAAGGCCATGGGAGTGGCAGGCGCTGCCTGTTATATGAATTAACACAGAGTGAAACGCACAAACGCCCTTGACAGAGCCCCATCCCCTTTCCCCTACTCCACACAACAAGAACTTCTACTCTCTACTTCCATTCCGCAAATTGCGCACGAAGCTTAAATTGAATTGTTAAGCTGGCGCTGGACGGGATCGAGAGTCGAAGTTGGAGTTGGAGTGGGTGCTGCAACCACGCATACTTGAAGTTGCGGCTGCTGCATCTCAACTCTATTTCATAGATACTTTTACACTGACGCGCAACTTTTGCTGTGGATGGCAAGCAAAATTGCAATGCCTTTGTCAGCGCTGCGTTTGTTTTATCTAATTGCTCGCCCACATATATATAGCCCCAAACCCTTAGACAAGGCAACACACATGAAACAGACACACACACACACACACGCACACTTAGAACGCTCGTTTGGCCAGCAGATAAAGTATCTGCTTATATACGACGCATAGTTTATCTTCTTAGTGAGGTCTCAGCTGTGTGTTGTGTGTGTTGGTCAACAGCTTTTTACAAATTAGCTAGCTAACGGAATTGCAAACCTGGCCCAAGAGCGGGGTTGCTGCTTACACTCTTTATATAAGTGTGCGTGCGAGTGTGCATATATATATATACATGTGTTTGTGTGAATGTGTGTGTGTGTATTTTCGCCCTTTCATGCTGACTTGGAACTTCCGGCGTATTTATAATTTATTTCCTTTCTGGCAGCTGCTGGTCAGATCCAACCCCCTCAAAAAACAGTTTCCTGTGCTGTTGCTGCTGCTGCTCCCGCCTCCCGCCTCCCGCCTCCTGCTCCTGCCCAACCAGCCTGCCTGCCTGCCCGCTTGCTTGCTTGCTTGTTGGCTAGCTTGCTTGGTTGGCCAATTTATTATCCAGTTTAATTGGAAAATTCTGATTTCCATTTTAACGAATTAGCACCTGCGACAAGCGTTCTTAATGAGTTATACGACAACTCGCTCTTGAGTAACAATACGCAAAAACCAAAAACAAAAAAACAGAAGAGAAACTCTACTGAAATAAAATAAATATAAAAGAAATGAATCCAACAGCTTTTGGTTTGTAAATTACATTTCTCGTGCTGCCAGGGCAACATATAAATTGCAAGATTTATATGACAAATTTTATTTAATGCATTTTTATGTGCTGGACCCAAAGGACTCAGCACCCAGTTCGCAATGCCTATTGTACGTGTGTACCCTTTGCTTTGCGAACAGTGCAACAAATTGAAATTTATTTGATGCAAATTATATATTTTACTCATCTAAGTTTTGCACTATTTTAAAGTTTTTGTAAACCATTTGATTTAAAATTAGCTTACTAAAAATTGAACTAAAATAAACTTAATCGAATTAAATGCTGTTGGCCCCACTGTACGCTGGCACTGAGCCCATGTTTATTTTTCCCATTGCGGCCAGCTTTAGTTGACCGCATAAGGCTTAAGCTTTCGCCCTTTAAATATTTTGTAATGAACGTTCAAAAAAACATAAATAAAATGAAATAAAATAACGAAGATTCAATTGCAATAGCAAAAAAATTAAAAAAGGTGCAAAAAAGGTAATCGTACAATTAAATTTGTTTATTGGCTTAAACACATACAAATTGTTAAGCTTCTTTGCTATTTATGTACAGGTGCAAAACAAAAAGCAAAAAAACAGAAATAAAGGGTTTGCATCAGCACATCGATGACTGAAATACCCTTGTGTAAGTTATACTGCGAAATGATTTTGCATAGGATAATTTTGCTAGATCTAAATGAAATGGTAGTTGGAGTTGGTAAAGAGTTGAATACCTAGTAGGAATAAGAGCAAATATAGCAATAGGATATGATACATATGATACATTACCATTCGAATGGCGTTTCTGCTCAATTTTGATATGTTAGCTCAATATGGATGATGTCTCGAATACTATTATATATATATATATATATATATATATATATATATATATATATATATATGTATATATATTTAATTATGTTGGTTTATATACCGACCCCTATTTTCTTAAAATTTGGAAAAAAAAAAACCCCCATTACAAATTAGACACTTGTGATTTGAAAAATATACACGTATGAATGCCATTATCACATTCTGAAAGTTTGTTGATAATAATCAACCTACTGTAAAAGTTATTCAAATAAGTTCTCACAACATATCCCAAATTGCAGCCCAAGCGCAGTCGCTGCGTCAGCTGCGCAGTTAGCAGAGCGCATGCTTATGCTTTCGTGCGTAAGTGTGTGTGTCTGTGGGCATGTATTATTTGTTATGTATACTTAAAAGAAGCGTAGAATGATTAGAACATCATCTCTTTGCAGGGTTCAGGGGATTTCTCAGTCGTACAGTCTCAATTACAGCTTTCTTACTTGCTATTATTTTTTTTTTTTTTGGTCGACTCTTATAAGGAAAACAGTAATCACCAAACAGTTTATAAATGCTATACAACACAACCAGCAAAATGCTATACATACAAAAAAAAGCAATAACGAATATTCTCTTGATAAATT
The DNA here is from genome assembly GCA_035045345.1 of Drosophila hamatofila. Classification (NCBI taxonomy): domain Eukaryota; kingdom Metazoa; phylum Arthropoda; class Insecta; order Diptera; family Drosophilidae; genus Drosophila; species Drosophila hamatofila. The sequence goes on from JAWNPA010000001.1 coordinate 5,095,307, forward strand.
CTTGTATGTCAAATTTTAAAATAATTTTCGTCCAATAAATTTTTAAAATTCCCAGCATGATTCACTTTATACAATTTAATTATTATCCTTGCGAAGGGTATACAAATGACCACATATATAAATGACTGCATTTATGAAATTTTCCTTTGTGCTTTTATATTGCTCAGATTTAAAATGAAATATTTATGTCAACTGATTTGGATCGTTTGAGGGATTTGACAAATGAAATGTCTATTGGAAAAATATTATAATTAATTTTGTTTGCTCCTGTTTAAAAACTGCTTTGAGCATCAACTCAATTAAAGCTTTCTCTCTCCCGACAATTATTATTGAAAACTATGATTGTGTATTGGCTTTATGAGTTTTAAGGACGCATATTCTCCTGTTTGCCAAGCATATACGACGGCCGTTTTTTTGTAATCTGCTTTGCTGATTCTGAATTGCACTTTAAATTGAATAAATATGCACTTTTAACTTGCATTTCATAATATTTATCTATGATTTTTTTCATTATTGAACTTTTCAATTGTAAATCAACACAGCGAAAAAAACGAGTACAAAATCCTACTCTTAATCTGCATTGTATTGCGGCTCAATGTGACTCTCTCGCCCCAGGGCAAAAGTCTATACTTAAAAAGGCATACAAATAATAACAAATACCCAACCACCCACATAGAGTGGACAAAAGTTGTTCAATGCTAGAAACCAGCTACAGAGCCCGACAGCCCGTTGGACATGCGTGCGGCATTAAAAGCACGTGGATTGGGCGCAAAGCGGATTTCCGGGAATTTTCTACACCCTGTACGCAAATGAATGATAATATAGGGTATATTGAAAACTATGCATATTTTATAATTATCGTATATACTGAGACATACATCTTATTTTAGTTATATTAATAGTGCCACTCCTTCTACTACTAATCCTACTCCTATTTTGAATACTACTACTACTCCTACTACTTTAACTGCTAGTACTTATATTAATACCACAACCACCAGTACTCCTACTCCTATTTTTAATACTCCTACTACTCCTACAACTTTAACTGCTAGTACTTCTATTAATACTACCAGTACTCCTACTACTTCTACTACTAATTCTACTACTACTTCTACTACTACTACTTCTACTACTTCTACTACTACTTCTATCACTACATCTACTACTACTACTTCTACTACTAATTCTACTACTACTTCTACTACCACTACTACTACTTCTACTACTACTACTTCTACTACTACTTCTACCACTACATCTACTACTACTACTTCTACTACTACTAATTCTACTACTACTTCTACTACTACTACCACTCCTACTACTTCTGCTACTGCCACTCCTACCACTTTAACTACTAGTACCTTTAGTGATACTACAAATACTACTACTTCTACAACTACTACTACTATTTCTACATCAACTACTACTACTACTACTACTCTTTCCAGGGTATTGCCTTGTCCATCACACTCAACGTCATTCTTTGCACTTATTGTATTGTTGTTCATTTCAGATGAGGACGCGTACAGCGTTCGATGCAGTTATAATTGCCAATGTTGTTATTATTGTTGTTGTTTATTTTTTGTTTTCTGTTTTGTTGTTATTTCAGAGCGCAACTTGTTTGTTTTTTAACATTACACAAGGGCAGCATTTAGTTTCAATTAAAACATTGCAGTTTGTGGTCACCGTATGAAAACAAAAAACATTCTAGCGATACAAATTGCAAAAAAAAAGAAGGAAGAGAAGAAGAACTATGTGTATGAAGTGAATGTTGAAAAACAAGTTAGTTAGAACTATGCAGGCGGTCCGTGGCATAATTTGTAACTACCTTAAGGGTGGAGTAGGCCCAGGTCCTTTGGGGCATGTACAGCTGCCCCGCCCTACTCTTGTTGGAGTTCTGTCTGTGACAGTTACGAGCATAAACTGGCGACAGTTCGACCAACTGAAAAATAGATAATAACATACCAAAAAAGCAACAAAAAATGTAAATAACACAAACTAACTAACTAACGACTACATATGCAGGATAGTGTCATAAATTTAATTAAAATTGGAAAAATGTCAACAGCAATGTCACAAAGCTTTTCAATTAGAGTACGAGCCAAAATATCAAAATTGGTTTGATGATGGCCTAATCCGAGCAACCCCGAGCGTGTAAAACTAAACTGCAAAAAAATATTGACATATATCAAAATATAAATAGATATATATATATATTTTATATATGTGTATATGGTTATAAATTTGCTAATAATTAGTTTAATCATAGCTTTAAATATTAGCTTAGTTAAAAGTGTCTGCGGATTTAAATTGATAATAATTTGCTTATATGTATATATTTTCTTTCATTTGTAGAGATAATTTATTGCTTTAACAATATATAACAAGTAAGAAAACTCTAGTCGAGAGTGCTCGACTAGATAATACCCTGAACCAAACAAACACAAAATACATTTAATATGGTTAAATACTTAGACTTCAATATATATATATTTGAAATATATTGAAGTCTAAGTATTTAACCATATTAAATGTATTTTGTGTTTGTTTGGTTCAGGGTATTATCTAGTCGAGCACTCTCGACTAGAGTTTTCTTACTTGTTTTAATAGTGATGATACTTTGCAGCATGTACATACATATGGATAAATTGGAACATGTATATGTAAGGGTGTATGTGTGTAACGCTCGAAAATACTTGCAATTATACATACAAACATTTATGTATATGTAGAAATGTAGGACTATGTTAGCATATACATGTGTGCATACATATGTATTGCCAAAACAAATTAATAGATGGCGCAACGCGCTTTAGTTATTTGCAATTAGAAACATTCTATATTATGAACATTATCATTTGATTCTGTTAAACTTAGCATATGCTATAAAGTTGCTTAAGATGTAAATAGAAAAGAAAATGTAAATATTTGCGTGGGTAAAAGAATTGAATAATTTATTTATTTTCAATTTATTAAAAATAAAAAATCATTCACATATTTTCACTGCAATTTAAAGAATTTGTTCAAATTTATGGTCGCTATCCAAAATGTTGACTTTCCATTTTATTAAGACACCAAGACTCAAACCGAGAAATTCTCGATGAACGTTCACCTCGATCACCTCAAAAAGTCACCTCATGCTCTCATGCTAAAAAGATTGAAAAATTAAATTCTACCGACTTTGCCTCCGAAGTCGAAAGGCGCGCCTCGCCTTTAATAACAACGCCACCTCGCCACTTAAAATCGAAACGACAAAACTGCAATAAGTTGACCGCTAGAGCGCCATCTAGTAAAACTAAACTAAACTAACAGCTGAGAATTTTAACACAATAAATCGCAATTTGATTCTTAGAATATGCTAGAAGAGGTTTGAGTGTATGTGTGCACACGTATAGGAAAACTCTTTTTGCTGCTGCCACGTGCGTTTGTTAGTTGGCCAAACGTTTTGTTTATTAATTTGTGTTGACTAAACGGAATTTAATGAAACTTTTAGCATATTATGTACATATTCTATTGAATATTTTACATTTTATAAAAATGCCAACTCATTCACAATTAGCTATACATGCAACTGACCTTCAAAGGGGAGTTTGGTCACATTTGGAGCCGGTATCCAAAATATAACAAAAATTGAAATTCTGTAAAATTCATCTAAACCTATATGCAAAATTTGGAGACTCTAGCTTTAAAGATGTAGGAGATATAATTTTAAAACGGATTTTCGATAGGGTTTTTAATCGATAAAAAAAAACGGGAGTAGTTATCGTTTTTTGGAGATAAACTCGATCTGCGCGTGCAATGCACGGACCTAACAAAAAAATTTCAAGTCTCTAGCTCTTATATCTTCTAAGATCGACGCGTTCAAACATACGGACAGACGGACGGACGGACAGACGGACGGACGGACAGACGGACGGACGGACGGACGGACAGACGGACATGGCTAAATCGACTCAGCTCGTTGCCCTGATCAAGAATATATATACTTTATGGGGTCGGCCACGCCTCCTTCTGACTGTTACATACATTTAACAAAACCATTATACCCTGATTTCCCATTTTCAATGGGTTCAGGGTATAAAAATGCTCTATGCAGGTAGTGCTCTATATACATATAAGCTTCTAATTCAATCAATTTGGAGCTTTGGAGGAAGCTCATATATTACACATGCAAATAAGTATGTATTAAAGGGCCGCCTCTGTATAAAATAAATAATATTGGGCTATTATTATGAAGCAAAATGTGTTTATGTAGCAAAGCCTAATTTCTACTGTTTTTATTTCATTTTGTTGAAAATGTTAGTACCAACCAAATATCAGAAATTTAAATATTGTGTGTAGTTATAACAACAAATATGCATATTTCTAGCCGAAGGCTTTAACAGACAGTGCTTTAGTCTATAAGTTAGTTTCAAATTTTTTTATTCCTTACTTCTAAATAAATAAATTAAATAAATGCATATTTCATATTTCTATCCCGTTTTCATATCACGCTATAACTTAAACCAATTCTAAAAGTTAATTTTTATTTTTAATCATTCTGTTCTCTTACACTAATTCAAATTTAATAAAATGCTATTAAATCTAGCCTTTTTATGTATTTCCTGGCTTTTTGTATTGTTAACAGTGTTAATAGTAATTTATATTGAGTCCAATATGTCGTTTTTTTTATATTTTATGACTTAATAATTATGTCAATTTCTTTTGCTAGTTTTTTTAGTGCAATTCACTGTGTGGTAAAATAAGAGCATATTATTCGAAAGTGTAGGGCAAAAGTGTATTGACAGTAGTTACAGTTGGTAAAATAAGCCCATGACATTGTGTTTACATTATATTTATGCAGTGCCAACAACTGAAAAAGAGTATATAAATTTTTGGTGTGAGGACTGGAACACCAAAATGACTTCGTATAAGTTTGAAGACAGACATAAGTTGAAAGCAAAATCAAAAATCTATATTCATCAATATTAAGTGAGAACATTTATAGTAAAAAATCGAGAATCTAAATCTATGTACGCTATACAAAGGAAGATATGTTTTAAAGCTCATGTCTGAACATGTTGCAACTGACGTAATACTCAGACTGATAAACAAAGAGACATTAGCAGAGCGACTCAGTTAGTTGACCTCATCAATAATACAAATAATTTATGGGAACGACTTCTCTTACTTCTGCATGTTACACACATTTGCATTTGCATTTTCAATGTTTTTAGAGTATAGGGAAGAGTAAATCATCATTAAATACATAAATAAATTAACTCTTTTTCTTACTAAATGATTCTTTAAACAATTCTATATATTGTTGTAATTTGGTACAGTTTCTCAGCTACATTGGCTAAGAAGCAATAAAATTCAAAATACAATAAACACATTTTACAAATTAAAGATATAACATAGAAGTCAAAATTTGGCTTGAAATATACAAAATTTATAAAATTCCTCAATAGTTTAAGTTAATTATCATACTTTGAATTCTCTACCATAATAATTTCAACAAAATTTAAAAGACACTTCATCACAAATTCAACATTGACACTTAGCTAGCTCAGATAATCTTAATGGTAATTGGTCCTTCAGACTTCGTGACAAATGACCTTAAGAACGAAAGGAAATGATAAGCCATATCCTTAATTAGATACGCCTCTGTATATCAGCGGCAATAGCAAAAAATGCTCTCAGCTAAGTTTATTGCAGCAAATCTTTAAATCAAAGAGAAAGAGAGAGAGAGAGAGAGTAACTCAAATGGAGCTCTAATCCACAACTAGGAACTTTAATTAAACTTCTGGGCAGGGCTTGCGAGATGACTCCTTTACCTGTGGAATAACACAACATTATACTCCATGTACAAGTTGAAAACGCTCAGAAAATCTTTTAATCTGTTTGCACAACTTTCAGCAGTTCAGCTCCGACATTCGTGTGCTTTGTGAGTGGAGTGCGAGTTGTATTAGACAGAAATGCTTAACTTTGATTGTTTCGACTTATTGCTGCATTCACAAAGCTATCTCTGCGATACACTCAAGTTCCTTCTCCGAGCTATCAGCAGCCCCTAAAATGTCTTGAACAGATTCTTGGCTCTTTGCATCCAAGTGCTGACATTTGTGGGACCACAATGAAAACCCTCGGGTGCAACTGCTTTTAGAGCTTTCTTTACATTGTATATGTGTAAGGGTGTGTGTGTCTGTCTCTGTATGTATGTGTGTGTGTATGTGTGTGTAGTAACAAAACGCGTTGTTATCATTATCAAAGTCAGGCAAACAGTCAAGTCGAGTCATAAAACAACAAAACAGTTCAAATGTTCAACTGCTAGAGTTATATAGATAAATATATACTTATATATATATATGTTGCATTGAGTTAATCTCTTTGGCCAGGGCAGTTTGTTGGCTGCCCGCACACACTCACAAAAAATAGGTGGCAGAGGTGCTGAGGGGCTGGCAACTGTCTTAAAAACTCATTATCTTTGGCAACTTTTTAAGCCAGTTCGTTTGGGTTCGCCCAGCCCACATATACAACACATTTATATATCAAAATAAACTGTCTTTAATGCGTTCTTTGTCATCGCTGGCAAAAGGAAATTCTAACTTTATATCTGACCATCAGCACACTTGGACTTCACCCATTGTTTTGCCATCATCCCAGGACGTTATAAATTGGTATACTTTCTCTGCCTCTCTCCTCTTCTCCCTCTCTCTCGCTCTGTATCTCTCTCTCTCTCTCTCGCTGTCTATGAGAAAGGCAAGAGTCCGCAATTAGAGACGCGCAACAACTTCAAGTGGCCCACACATCGTCGCACCCTTAACTAGTTGTCGTAAAAATAATTGCCCACTACTTAGCAGTCCAAATACCCAACTGGCTCTATCTGTAGCACTCTCCCGCTCTACTCTCTCGCTCTCTATCTGTCTCTAACCCTCCGTCTCACTCTTTCATTGTGCGCTCACATTGTGGCTCTATCTAATAAAGGCGCAGCCGGCTAGCATCTGCACTTAAAGCTCCGTGAAACTACAAAATAGCAACAAATAGTAATAGCTTTAGAAAGAGCCAAAGCTAAGAGCAGAGAATAAACTTAACGAACAGCAGATACCCTGAAAAACAAAATTATACATATATATTCTTATATATATGAAGACCTACATATATTTATTAATATTTTTTAAAATTTATTTTTTTAATAATGTAGATATTAATACATATATGTTTTTATTATATATACAATTAATGTTCATATATATATAAATATATATATATATATATATATATATATATATATATATATATATATATATATATATATATATATATATATATATATATATATATATATTAATAAGTTAAAGTAACCAAATAAAAAAAATATATAAATAATCAATTATTTAATATATTTTAATATAATAGTTAGTTAAATAAAAGATTGCACCGTAATGCTTAAAATTCACATCCGATTCTAGGATACATTTAAATGTAACCTATATAAGTCTAAATGGCATCAATAAAAAATCTTTCAAAAATAAGATCAAGATCAAATATGACATAAATAGGGAAATTTTCTTTTGTAACATATTATATAGTAACAAAATATAGTAAAGTATACTACAATCGATCCAACATAAGCCATAAACCTTTTTCCATCAACAATTGCGTTAAGACTTGAATATTAATCTATAAATTCGAGTCAAATTAAGATTTCTGACTCTACTGTTATACCCCTCAAAGTAAAGCCTTTTCTCTAACGAATGTACATACATAAATGATAATATTATGATAATATTCAATCAGACATATTTACATATATGTACGTATATATGTTATATGTATAGTGCTTTGCAGCCAATGGCACTAGACAGTGGTTATAGCCGCTGGGCGAGGTGCGTGTACATATTGCAGAATCAAGCAAAATAATGTTTATACTCGTTCCACGTTGTCTTAAGGTGGCTCTAAGCGCTTTGCTTTGCTTTGGCGCGGCTGGTAAATAAAAGTGGCAGTACCCCGGCGTTGGAAAGGACCTCAACCAAAACCTGGTAGCTGCTTGCTGCTTTCTGGCTGCTGGACTTCAACCGACAGCCAAGGGCCAGGGGCCGGCAGCCGGGGTCATAGTTCATTTCATTCTTCTTTGCCTTTCCGCTTACTACTAAATTCAAACACTTTGGCCATGAGCAACGGAGAGCAGAGAAAAAGAAAGAGAGAAAGAGAGAGGGGGAGAGAGAGCGAGGTCTGTAGCCGAAGACAATGGTTCACAAATTGTAGAAAAGTCGCATGTAATAAAAGTGCTGGCTGCAACCGAATTGTATCTGCAAGATACACAGTGGCACCGGCTAAAGCTGGGAGACTGAGAGTGAGGCTGAGGCAAAGACAGAGACAGAGACAGAGACAGATACAGAGGTAAGTGCCGGTGGCTGCTACCAGCATTTATATTGTATTTACCTACTTGTTTTTTATTATCTACAAATGCTCTGTGCTCTCCACTCTATACGCTCAGCGAAGCTGAAAAAACAAGTCGAGCGTCGCCTGCACTGTGCTCCGGGTATAAATATTTATCTTTTTTTTTTTTTTGCTCTCTATCGTCTTGATTCCTGTTTTATATACTCTTTCGATTTCTTTTTCTTTTTCTATTGTTGTTGTTGTTGTATTTTTCTATTTTTTTGTATATATTTTTGCAACGGGCGCTTTTGTTTTAAGGCAATCGGAATCCGGCACGAGAAAATATTGTCTATTGATTGATTGTTTGTTCTATTTGCTGCCTGAGCATTGCAAACAGAACGCAACAGAACACACGGCCCATATTATTAGATACGATTTACGAGCATTGTGCACTAAAGTGGAATGGCAGCCGCTGCAGGATTATTGTTTATTTTATGACACGTGGCAGCAGCAGCAGCAGCAGCAGCAACTGGAACCCCATTGACCAGAAAGATAGACGCATTCATATGCCAAAGGCGCTGACACGCGCAAGGACCCTAAGCCTTTGCTAATAATGCCAATAATCACAGAGTGGACTACACGCCCACAAGCACACCCATACACACACACATGCGCTCTCTCTCTCTCTCTCTCTCTCTCTCTCTCTGGTTGTATTAATAATATTTTGTTAACTTGAGAGTCTGACACGGGCATGAAAGTCCAAACTCCTTCCAATCATCGTCACTGCAGCTTACTTAATCAGAAAAAAAGGAACTCAGCTGTATGCAAATAGAGAGCAAAACGAGGCAACTACTAGAGTTGTTGCTCTGCTCTGACAAAGGCCAAAACTTGGCTCCGCATGTTCTCGGCTGGACAGGACGACAGTTGGCATGTGGCAAGTAGTAGTAGTAGTTGTGGCATGTGGATGTCGAGCGAGGATCGAGACTCCCTCTCAGTGCTGTGCTGTGTGCAAATGTCAGTTAGTTTAGTTACTTAATTGAATAGTTTGTTTTTGACATAATCTTTATGGGTCTTTTGTTTTTAATCCCAATACACACTGGCACGCACAGAACGCAAACAGAACAAAGACGTTACATGAACCTCGACACATCGTTAGCCATAAAGGCACTTGATTACCATCAAGCCAACTGCGTGGGTGGTGCGAAAAGTATTCGTATGCAAAGTGGATAAAGTCAGTCAACAATTTGGAAGCAGATTAACTTTATTTGGGGCTTCCATTACGAGGTCCTAATCCAATTGTCAGCCATAAATCAAAAAGCTAAACAGCAGTTTTAAATTGCGCGAGAAGTCTTATAAAACTTGACTCCGTTCTTAAATATAGTTAAAAATTAACTATAATCTTATCTAAGTGTAAATATATTTATTTATACATTTTTTTTTAGGTTTTTTTTTAATACAATGAGATTTCGCTTAACAATTTAAGAATTTAAGAATAAGTTTATAGCTAAACTTTAATCTAATATTTTTTTCTTATATATTACTATAAAAATTTCTTAAGTAATTATTCAGCTTCAACAAATCAATACACTTCTTTTTCTATTATTATTAAAATTATTATTATTAATATTATTATTTTTTTTTTCATATTTCATCCTTTGCTATCTTTGAACTTTACACTTCTTTAACCTCCGCAGGTAACATCTTATTTGATGCTATTTATGTCATATATCATTGAATTATTCAATTTATTCTATTCACATTTCAATCCATATGCCTCAGAACATCTTTATGTATTATCATCGATTCTATTGTTCAGATATTCTGCTTCAATTATTTCATTTCAATTTCGTTTGACTCCACGCTTTGCTTTGTATTCGGCTCACCTGTTCGCTCAGGTAAATACCGACCTGTGATCATAACATTTACGCTGTCTTTAACTGACTTGTTACGCCTTTACGTAATGTTTTCCCTTTTCCTGCTAATCCCAAGCGATAATATCATAATAGGCCACTTATGTCCATTCAAAAAACGAGAAGAAAAAGTGAAAGAGACCAGAACTGGTAAAGCAACCCACTCTAACTTACCTTCTGGCAGGAGGTGCCACACCCCAGCCGAGTGCTGTCCGGCCATCAACATGACCAGCACAAAAATCTTAGCCACACGGCCGAATGCGTCCATTGAAATACGTTTTGGGACGGCCACAGAAGATGCCCCATTGTTAGGCAGCCCTGTTAGGCAAACGGGGCAATGCCACAGAACAAAAGACCCAATCGAGAACGCCTTAACAGAGTGACCTGCCGCTGCCGCTGCTGCCGCTGCAAGTGTGTGAGTGTTAGGCTGGCTATGAATGTTGCCCTGAGTATAAGCACTCATCGTACGTACAGCAAATTACAGCACCAATTCGAGCTTCATCATCATCATCAGCGTCGTCGACGTCGTCGACGTCGTCGACGTCGTCGTCGTCATCGTCATCGTCTTTGCGGTGCCTGGCCCCAGTGTATTTGGCACTTTAGGCGTCATCGGTGGCAGCTCATTGAGTGGCTTGTAATGCGTTGATGGCGGCCAACTCCTATTATTGTTTTATTGTATGGCTGCAGCACTTGCCTCCGAGCAGCTCATGGCGAACGGCTTACAGCTCACAGCAAGCAGTTCAACCGGCCCATGTTAGTTAATTAATTTCTGGCCAATGCCACAAAGGACAACTGGGCCAACGTCAAGTGGCGCATTCAAGTGCTTACATGTGCTTAGCTGCGGCATCCCATTCACACACACACACACACACACACACAGAGCCTCAGCCCCGCTTTTCGTTTCGTAAATTTAGTTACAAATTAGCCATGGCCAAGGATCCTGAAGCATAGACCCCAGACCCTAGACCCTAGACCCGAGAATTGTCTGTAGTCCGTGAACCGCACAATTTCACGCTCGAACGCTTCAGAGCAGCTTGAATGCGTATTCGAATCCTTAACCAATCCTTGCTCCAATGTCTGCCAGTGGAATGCCAGCTCAGTGGACTTAAAAAATATGCAATCGATTGCTGCTTCACATATTTAATCAACTTCAATGCAATGTCCTACAAATTAGTGGGACTTCCCTTTGGCCCGGCTGCAGCTGAGCTCAGTTCATATGGCTCGCTTATTGAGTTGCTTTGGCCGCCGGCATGGCTTTTTAGATGATTCAGCTACCTTTTTTATTCCCTTTCGTTTATTTTTCCTTTTTACTCCTCCTGGTGGCTCGGAACAAAGCGTACTGGGGCACAACAAAAGCGCATAAAGTCCAATAAAAAGAGCGATGGCAGCAACTATCTTTCTATAGCTTTTGTCGGCTATCTGTGGGCCTTTTAGTTGTTGTTGTTGCTGTTGTTGTTATTGTTGTTTCTGGTTTCTTTTGCACTACTAATCCGGGCCATGGCACTGGCTCCTTCTCATTTTCGTCCCTACCCACCCAAACACGGGCCGTGCAAGGAGCATGTGGGGCGTAAAGGGCGTGGAAGGAGGCGGCGCTTGTTTGCTTTTGGCTTGTTACATTTTGATTAAAAAACGCCCCCGCGCGTAAGTCGCACAAATACACGGCTAACCTACGTACAGAGAGAAAGAACTAAAAGAAAGAGATGCAGAAAGAGAGAGAGAGAGAGAGAGACAGAGAATGCTAGTAGACCCATATTAGTACGCCAATGCATATATACATACTGATACTGGCACATATGTATATAGACGTAGCGCCCACCAGACCAGAGTCAAATGCTGGGGCCAAAAATGTCACACAAAAAGTTCAAAGAAAATGTGCCATAGAAAAGGAAAACAAAGTCGTAAGCAAACTTTGAACTGGGCGTTACTTAAATGCCCTATACAAGACATAAATCAAAATGGAACACTGATAAAGATGTGAATATAAAGATATTATTGGTCACTGTGTGAATAGATGGATGGTGATATGCATATGTGTGGTAATACATTGATGTAGAGAGCAGTTGAGCAGCAATTAATTTAAAATGTCAAATGCAGATCTGTCTAAGTACTTAAAAGAGATTTGAGAGAATCAATTATTTAACTTAAATATCCACGGATCTCAATAGCTTTTGCAGCAAGTATAGCCTGTAACTTACATTTGGGGCTCAGATTCGAACACAAATAATACAAAATGTTTTATAATATTTAAAGTGCTTGAATGTTTATCTATGAGATCAAAGATAAAGGTTCATTGAAAATTTGCATGAAAATTATCCTTGAAAATTAATTATTAAATAAATATCATAAAATCCTCGAAATATTTTTAACAACTTCAGCTAAAATTAATTTTTTTTTAAATCAACTGCAAATATTTTCATCTTAAATATACTAAAAATATTCAAAGACCTTTAAGAAATGATCTCAGCTGCACAAAGACCTTATACAAAATATTAAATTGGAGTATTTCAACTTTAAGGTTGAAGCCTCTACATATATCTCTATATTTCGTACATTTCGTGGCTCTGTAACATATTTGAAGCATGCCGTAATATGCAGTGTATGCTCGGCTCTTTGTCATAATACCACTTGGCCCAGTTTTCGTATTAAAACTCAATCAGAAAACTAGTCGTACACCCGCATACAAAAACGAATCATTCATCAGGTTTTTCATTACAGTTTTCTTTCTGCTTGGGAATTGGGATCGTTTTTTCTCAGCGCTCGGCGTTTCGTTTGCTCGTTTTGATTTTTGGTCGTACTAAAAAAACATTTTCATTGCTTATTTGTGCAGTGGCTTTTGAGCCCGGCAAAAGGCCCGATGTCCTCCGGCTGGGTTCCAATGCTCCAATAACTGTGATTGTGTTAATTTAAATGTCAGTCAAGTAATATTTTTGCACACAACGAGGCGGGCGGATGGACGAACGGACGGAACGGTCGGTCAGGAGGTCCTGGAACAAGCCGAGTCCAGGGATTGTGAATATGGCCCTGAAAATGTACAGCTAGATCTCCACATACCCATGCCCCAACTCACTTTTCGGTACGTGCCTTTTGTGCATTGTGCGGCACTGACGCGTGTTCCCTCTGTGTGTATGTGTTGGGGGTGTGACTGGCGGGCGTCGGCTAAAAGCGGATAATCTACGAAAATTTTAAAATTCCTAACAGGTTCAAAGGAAGTGAAAATGTGTTACTTGTTTATGAAGCGGCCAACAGACTCCCACGGGCATCTGCACGGCCAGGAAGAGGGCAAACGCATGTGCAAACGCATGAAATTTCATTGCTTGATTGTCCCACAAACATAGAGAAACGCATAGCTGTATCTAAATCTTTGGCTGAATATATGCGTGTGCCTGTGTGTGTGTGTGTGTGTGTGTATTTGTGTGGGTGTGTCGGTGTGTGTAACTGTGGCTACATAATTTTGCGCTTGAATTCAGCTGTAAGCCGTGCGACGTTTAGAGACCCCAGTTCCTGAGGCCCAAAAGAGAGGCCCGAGACCCCCAAAGACCTGAGCCTGCCTGCCTGGCTGCCTGCATTCGTTAGTGAAAGCAAATACGCAGCTGTTCAGGTCTGGGCACTCCGATGCAGAGACCTCGTTTAGGTGCCTACATTTAAGACGCACACGCACACATCATTGCAATTGGGTATATGGAACAACTCGTTCAGGTTCCAATTGAGATGTTCTACATTGTGAGGAGAATCTGAAAATAAATACTGAGTATGTAGAGACGTGATTGATTGACTGACTGATTAGAGATATTATATCTTACACATAATATATCTTATATTATATCTCGTATATATAATATGTATTTTCCTAAATACCAATTAATGACAACATCGCACCTTCTCCACCCAAAAGTTGCAGATAAAGGATTCTAAATAAACTTCAGTTTATCTCTACCATCTCTCAACCATCTCTCTCTACCTTCTTCTTCAAATTTCATTTATCTCTGTTGTTATTATGATTTGCATCAGTTAAAGTGTATATTGCTTTCGGTCTGATAGATAAAAGTCTCCTTTCAAGTTTTCCCCCACTTTACATTGTTGAGGGCAATTGTAGGACAACAGAGGACTGCCGGGCTAGCAGTTCAGGCAAGCGTTATCCAATTGGGAACGGTATCCAAATGGGCACCCCTCGGGCGTGGCGTATGCGTGATTTTTAACGCTCGCCATGCTAATTCAATTGTGTTTGCCTTGTCTACACGCCATGTAATGAGTAGCACAAACAACAACAGCACAGCGTAGATGATGACTAAAACGAGCTCGACAACGACGACGACGATGACGCTGACAATGGGAAAGCTTTGCCTTACCTCCTGCCCTTCTCCTTTGTTCCTTGCCCCTTGCGTCGTGCCACGTGGCACACACCATCCACGTGCGTGGCTGTTCGTCAGTATGGAGCGTGGGGCGCGCACTCATCATTTTTACACACAAATGCATATTTATTTTTAATTAAAAACTTATTAAAAACTAGTTAAGCATCAACTGCAGCATTTTTAATTACTTTCGACAAAAGCCCTCTTGCATTTTCATCAATGCAAAAGACGTTTGCATAAAGCTCTTCAAATGGGCGCTGCACCCATCGCAATTGCAGTTAACCCCTAAACAGTGGAACCAATTGATCAATTTAACCAATATTGTTTCCAGTATTGTTTTATTTTTGTAGTGTTATGTTATTATTATGTTACTAAGTACTAAATATAAAGTGTTTTATAATGAGGAAATAAGGAATTTTAAGTGTATTTACCATGAGTAAAAATAAAGTGCTGGATATTGAAGTAAAAACAGCAAAGGATAAACTTAGTTAAAGAATTGACGTTCCTATTACTGTTTTATCCTCAACTATAATTCAACAAATTATACTATTAATAAAATTATTAACTCAAATTATTATAAAAATTTGAGCTGAATGAAAATAAAGCTTATAATTAACGTATACGCTTATAGAGTGCATTTCTATTTCATCATTATCTTTTTCGTTGAATAATAGAGTAAATAAATTAAAAACTGAATTTGTAATAGATTTTTTACTAATTTTCAAACATCTCCGAAACTCTATTCAATCAAAAAGTAAATAAATATTTTTTGCAATACAAAAAATAAATAATAAAAATAATCTTTATATGGTGGCAAATTTTTTCTATAAATTCAATTTTATTACAAAAATTCGAAAATATGAAAAATTGAAATAAATTGTTTATTAACAATCATTGTGGTTTGTGATTGAATTGGCTTAAAACTAAATTTAAAAGATTTATCTTTTGATGAAATATTTTAATTTTTTATGAATTCAATTACAGTAATAATTTGTCAGAGTGTTTTAGATTATTACGTTGGTTTTAGATAAGTGTTTTTTTTTTTTTTTTAAGATAACTACTATAATAATTTGGATTTCATATGAAACTTTAAAATCTCTGCTTGACCTACGTAAATTGAAGAGTTGAATGCTATAAAAACAAATTTGAGTGTATACTGGTGTGAATATATGTAAAATGAGATTATGAACAATGTATGGACGATTACGCAAAGGAAGTATGTGATCTGGCAGATGTTGGGCTCTCTTATGTTTGTATTTGGAAGGATGAAGAGTTTAAAAGGTAGGTGATTGAACTTGGATGAGATGAGTGTTTAGTGTTCTGTTCTGGTTAAAGAGTCTTTTAGTTTTAAGTTGCTCATGATGTCTGTTTTATCAATATATCTAATAAAAAACTGTGTATTGATATTTTTTACACATTTCTACGCTTTGGAATCAATGCTCCAATTGAAAATAATTGTTAAAATTCTCATTTTAATCTTCTGTTATATATTTTAATTAGCTTAGCTGTACAGTGTTGAAGATATCTTTACTAGGAAACGTGGAAATGATAAAGTTCTTTCAGTAAAAAACAATTGTAAGACTGGGACGTTCTCTCAACAAAAAAGCTTTTAAGGAAATTAAATCCTTTATATACTCCATTTCAAAGACAAAGTCTGAACAGCCAAGAGCACATCTCATAAATTCTTTTACATTAATAAATTATTTAAATAAAGTCTTCATATGACGGCGAGCTGTAAAGTTTTGCCCCGTAAATAAATTGATTGAATCGTGATAATCCACTCGGTAAATAAACACATTTTCACTTATGGGGACATTCTTGCGAATTATTTATGGTTATTTTTTAGATTTTTTCGGTTTCTGTCCTCTGCTTGATGGAATTTCCATGCATATGTTGACGGGTCGGACCCCACTGTTGGCCGGAAGCAAAAGGCTGAGTCTATTGACTCATCGCTGATAGTTTAGCTGCTGGGCGCTGCATAGATTTCAATGGCCGCGTTTGTCCTGGTCTGGCCCGGGTCCTGGCTCCGGCCTGGAGGGGGGCTGCGTCATCAGGACAGCAGGGACAGCCCCTTCCAGATTACTTGGCTCGTATATCCCTCAGCGTAGCTTCTGAAAATTTGCATTGCTGATATTGGAAGATTCTTTTTTCTTTTTTTTTTTTTTTTTGTGTGTTGTACGCTCACTTTATTCTTTATTTTCATCTCGTTTTCTATTTTTTGTTTTTTTTTTTTTTTTGCCTATGATTTATGGTGGAACGTTGTGTGGGCGTGGCCGAGCCGGTTGGCGACGCGTCCGTGCACGTCTGTGCATGTTTTGCGGTTGCGTTTGCGTTTGCAGCTGAAGCCAAAAACAGAGGCTGATGCCCAACTGAACTGACGAGCGAGCCCGCTTGGCCCGCTTGGCCCGCCGCTCATCGCAATTGGAATTGAAAGTCATTTTTGGTTTGGCAATTTTGTAAGCGAAATTGCCGCTGTCTCGCACTCGTTATCGTTTTTTGCGCAGTTATTAGAAGAAATGCTGCCCGGTTTCGCTCCTCTCCTTTTTTTGCTTTCGTGAATGGGAATGGGTCACAGTTGGCCAGGCGTGGGCCAGCGTTTCGTATGATGAGGGTATTTCTTTTTCTTTTTCCAGTTCAGTTTTCGTTGGTGGGTTTTTTCTTCTTTCTGGTACAGCTGGGTTGACATCTTGCGCTGGGAATTCCGGTTTCCGTTGCAGTTTTCTTTGTAAGCTTTAAGGGTTATTTTTCCTTGGCTTTGATGCCATGGCAAATATATTTAATTTTCCTCGCTTTGTTGCCATATTGCATTGGCCTAGCTGGAACGTCGTCTTGTGTTAAGGCCACAATTATTTATAACAAAAGTTTCCAGCAGAAGTTTTTGCAGACTTCAAACAAAGTGCTAAGACCCCCTTGATGTGGGTTCAATGCTGCTGCTGTCTTAGCCGACCGCAATGCAAATGAAACAACAATTTTAATCAAATTTTGAAATTTTAATATTTCTAATGCCAAATGTAATTCAGGACTTACAAATCAGAAAACACAGTTCAAAATAAAGCCACATTGTTGAGTTTCTGTTTTTCGGAATATAATTTATAGCAGCTCTATTGATTGCGTTATACTAGAATTACATTTGAGTTCATTATATATACATATATTAGTAATAAATATTGGAACATCTTTGACAGAATCAGTGTCTTATAGGTATTAAATATTGAAAATATAGAAAATTATTTGATTTTGGCTTATACCTTCCTTGTCTTAGAAAAGAATGTATATAACTTCAAGGTTCAAAGTAGAAGAATATTATGCAAGTCTGCTCAACAAAGCTATATTTAAGTTTATATATATCACTATTAAATGTACAGCTTTTGCTGCCTTAGTCACACTATACTCCATTAGATGTCAGTTTTACTGGCTATATTTTATTTATACATCTCGTGCTCCTATGCCTGATGTTTCTTTTTTAGATGCACAAATGTTGAAGCTTTGTCCAGCATCCAGCAGTCGGCAGCCAACAAACAGCAGCCAGCAGTATTAGAGACCGCAGACCGCATTTGCGTACTGAAAGCTGACCCTCGCATCGATAAACTCTCGTCTCTTAATAAGCCCCATAAAGCATCTTGACATCTTCAGCAAACGATTGTCGTGGAGTGTTAGCGAATACCGAATGCTGAACGCCTAATACCATTTGTCAGCTACAATATTTATGTATGGAGCAATTGAAATATCCATAAATCAAGCACTTAAACCTGACGCCCAGCCGCAGCACACAGAATGTGTCACAAATGATGCCACTTAGTCATTTGTGCAACTATTTTCGGCCATATAAATAGATAAGGCTGAGAGGTGTTTTATGGCTCAATTGGTGGCCCAAATATTTGCCCATTGCATTGATAGTTTGAATAGTAAAAAACATTTTACAAATTTGAATAGTAAACAAGTAAGAAAGCTCTAGTCGAGACTGCTCGACTACGAGATCCCCTGAACCCTTATAGGAATTTTAGTGATACATCGCTTATTTTCTGCTTATGCAAAAAAACAAACATGCACACACCCATACTCACATACGCACGCACGTATAAGCAGGCAATTTAATTGTTTAATAACTTTTTTTTGTAGACTTTCAGATCCTGATATTAACATTAAATAAAAATATCAACCTTGATAGATCACAAAGAATGATACAGAATTAGGAATATATATATGGGAAATATATATGTATATAAAATATATAGTAAAAATTAACTATGTCTATTTGCCAAACTATATACTAACCATATGTATATTTGTATGTCTGTTTCTCTGTCTATCTTTCAGTCTGTCTCTCCGTCTGTCTGTCTGTCTGCCTAACCAAAGCAAGGAGCAAGGATGAGAGCAGAAGATCATTTATGTTGTCTATATGTACGCAGCAATATTTCCTTACATTTACATTTAAGTTAAACTCATTTAGAATGCTTGAAGCAGCAGAGAGTGTTCTCATTGCTCACTTAACGATCGACTGCAGCGACCGCAACTCAACGCAGGCTCAACATTTGAGCTCGCCTTAGAGTTTGAGTGACAGTGGCCCTATATAAAGAGCAGCAGCTGCAGCATTTCTTCAGTCGTCCAGGCCCGGTGGGGGTCAGTAGTGCAGTGCAGTAAAGTGAAAGTGAAAGTGAAAGTAATGTGAAGTGTGGTCAGGTAAATATTTTATTTGTTAATATTATTAAGTATTTTAAGCAGAATTGTAATAGTTATAAATAATTTTTTAGAATTGTTTAAATATTAATTATAAGGGCAACTTTAGACATAATACTAGTGATCGTTTAAAGACTTAAAAAACTTGAAAGACTTGGAAAATTTAAAAGAGTTGGAAAATTTGAAAGACTCGGAAAATTTGAAAGACTTAGAAAACTTGAAAGACTTAGAAAATTTGGCAGACTTAGGTAAACTTGAAAGACTTGGAAAATTAAGAAGACTTAGAACACTTGAAATACTTAGAAAATTTAGCAGACTTAGAAAATTTGGCAGACTTAGAAAATTTGGCAGATTTAGAAAATTTGGCAGACCTAGAAAATTAGGAAGACTTAGAAAACTTGAAAGACTTAGAAAATTAGGAAGACTTAGAAAATTAGGAAGGCTTACAGACTTGGAAAATTTGAAAGACCTAGTAAACTTGAAAGCCCTAATAAACTTGAAAGACTTAAAAAATTATAAAAATTTAGAGAATTAGAGAACCTGGCAGACTTAGAGGAAAGACTTAGAAAACATGGTAGACTTAGAAAACTTGGAACTTATGCAAAGCATCATTAGCTTAAAAAAAAAAGTTTGAAGTCTCTAGCTTTTATATCTTCTTAGATCGACGCGGACGGACGGACGGACAGACAGACGGACAGGGCTAAATCAACTTAGCTCGTCGCCCTGATTAAGAATATATATACCATATGGCGTCTGCCACTACTCCTTCTGTCTGTTACATACATTTAACAAAACCATTATACCCTCATTTCATTTTCGATGGGTTCAGGATATAAAAAAGATTTTACAAATTTAAATAGAAAAAAAAAGATTTTACAAATACATACATATGTATATATTACATGTTATATATTTTCTGGTATTGCTATTTTGTTTTTTTTTTTCATTCATATGGATATTTATACCCTGAACTGAGCATATCAGCTTAGTTACAAATGTGTAATACATAGAAAATTTCGTTGACCATATATATTTATTTAAATATATTGTATATTTATATTTTAGTATGTATGTATGTATATATATTTATATCTTAACAAATACTTATTATAAAACTTTTTTTTTTGTAGTAAACAGAACTTACCCATAATTCGAGCAAAGTAAATATCTGGTGTATTATACAATAAAATTTTCCTTTTCATAATTTTCTTACTTGTTCTAAGTATATTATAACTACATAAAGTATGTTTAACATATCTATTCAAGTACATACATACTATTCATATATATTTTTGTTATTTGTGAAGAGCTCTTAAAGACTCTCATAACATCTCTTCAGCAAAAAATCGCTTATTTATCATATAACGTCGATCATTATTCAGGATATATAGAGTACATAAAGTGTATATAAAAGGTATAAGTGTCTAGGTAGAGCCAATAATATTGTTTCAGTGTTTTTTTTATACTACATGTACACTAATATATATGTATGTATACTTTTTGGAAACTCAAAGTGTAACAAATTTAAAACGTAATAAATTCGGCTTGGAATTGCATCAAGAATAAGAATTTATTTTGAGTAACTCGATTTGAATCCAACATCAACATAGAGATTGGTTTGAAGGTAACTTAATATATTGAAGGAAAGGTCAATTTGTCGCTAACGTTAAATGATCAATCCTGCTTGAATCTTAAAGGCTTTTTACAGAGACTTTATACAGAGTACAATCATATCTACAATATCAATAGGGTATTTAATCTCCAACTTGGCCTATATAAATTTCATTTATTGTTTCTATCATATTATTATTTTTTATGTTAACATAAACTTTGACCGTCAGTATAGTAAAAAAATAAAAAAATTTATGCCATTTGAGTTGTTTGCGTGTCTTGCTGATTTCACAGTTGAAGTGCTGCTCTAAAGCTGGCCAGAATTAAATAGCAAAGTTTTTCGCCAACACACACACACATAAACAAAAGGAGCTGCCAAAATAACGCATATTTTGTTTTTGGCCTGGCCAAGCCAAAGGGCCAGGGCCAACTTGCCTGCCTGACTGCCTGCCTGCCGTCGACTTGGCTCATTCGCCATTCGAATTTCAAGTTTTTGGTCCACTTTTTCACAACGTTTGTTGCGTTGTTATTTTTTATATGTGGCGCAGTCGAGGCGGGGTGCCTGGCAAAAAGCGAAAGCGCAGACATAACTCCTACCATGTGTGCATGTCCCTGCGTGTGTGTGTCTGTGTGTCCGACTGTATCTATGTCTGTGTTTGTGTCGGCGTAATAAAAAGGTTTGTGCTACATTTACATTATGGCGCGCAGCGACAACAACACTCTGCAAACGGCATAATCTACAGAAAAAGAGTTGAAATAACATAAGCCGAACAATTTACACACTTGCTAAGCAATTAAAGAAGAGAATTAAGTGAAGAAGAGATACCTAAATACCCTGGGAAATACAAATGCTGTGGAAGCTAGTGAGAGTTATAGTATATATAATTCTGCAATTAACAATGCTGAAAAATTCATAAAATACAAAGTAATATAATGAATATTTAATATAATATCTGAAGTATGAATTAAATACAAAACAATATATTTACATGAATATGTATATATTTGTATCGTACATCTATTCAAGCTCTTATCTTTTTCCATGGCATAATGTAACAATATAATAAATTTTTCCAATTCATATGAGCTTCTCTTTAGAGCAGTTTATATATATTTTAATTTAATTTAATTACTTTATACTTAAAACTGCCCAATAATGCATTTTATGTATATATAATCATATTTATTATATATAAATATATAAATAAGTTTGACATGAATATCTTTAATTTTGGATTATAAGAAATTTCAAAGATGAACACAGGATATCTGATAATCGGCCACTTTCAAGTAAATCTCACATACTTCTATTTATTTATATGTCATATAATCGTAATAAAATATATAGCAATAAACTATTAATAATGATCTTCTTAGGCCCTATCAACTGTGTCAATTGGTTAAGGAAAGGCAACTTCAATTGAATTCACATTTCATTCCACTATAGAATTTGCCCAATTTTATTATTCTATAAGTAATATAACTAACTAAACCTGTAATGCTACACTATATCATTCAATGTTGATTGTGCAATCAAGTATTTAATTAAACTTATCTCTCTTAACAGATTCCGTGATAAGACTTATTAAAGGAGACAGCAAACAGAAAGAGTCAAAAGACTTCACATTGCTGTGCTTAACAATCAGCTCGCAGCCTTTCACGTGAACTTATCTCAGATGCCGCTGGCACATTTCTTTCAAGCGTTGCAAACATAATGGCCAGCTGGCAATACCCTCAATGCAGTTAAGGCGCTGGCACACTAACACTCCAACACCTTGCATGCCCTTTTTGGCGGGCATTACAAAACTTTTGCCATGTTTTTGTGTGTGCCTGGTTAAGAATGTGTGTGTGTCAGGCTCAGGTCCCAGACATACATAATTGAATGCTTGAAAAAGGCAGGCAGGGCTGCCAGGCCTGCCAGACCGACAATAACAACAGCAACAACAACAACAACAACAACAGCAACAAGAGCCACGACAATGCCGAAATGGTTGCCTTCTAACATCCTGGCCGTGCCATGTGCCTACTCCTGACTGCTGACTGTTGGCCGGGCTTGGTCCTGGTGCTGCTCCTGCCTGTGCTTCTGCCTGAGCCTCTGCATGGGCTCACACTCAACAATGGGACACAGGGCGTGTGCATTGCTTTAGGCCAACATGGAATGTTACAATTATGTTCTCTTCACACTTTTCAACAATTTATGTTGGTATGCGAATGTCTCCGTGTGCAAAGCAATCCCCAGCTCTACTTTAGACCACCGCTTGACACTTGAGATTGGGGCCCCAAAACAATAATAACAACAGCAGCATTTGTGTCCATTTTGCTGCCTTGGCTATTTACAATTATATATATATTTGCCTCTCACTCACTTTTACTCTCCCTCTCTCTCCCTCTCTCTCTCTCTCTCTGTCTCACACTCTGGTTAGTTATTGTATTTATGTCGTGCGCTAAACTTGCAACTTTCGCAAGTGATTTATGTATCCAATTGTTTTTAGCTTTTTTGTGCCAGCGCCAACAATAATTCATCGCAAGGCAGCAGCATGTGGCATAAACAAGTGGCAACAGTTTGTCAGCAGGCAAGAGCCTTAAAGGATCTGCCATCCAGCCTGCTCAGCTGCAGCTTCCTGCTAGCACTTTAAGACGCGAGCCCAACCGCCCCACGCAAATCGCAGCTAAAAATGTCTAAAGAAAAATTGACGTTGCAGCAAGGCTCTGGGTTCTCGGCTCTGGGTTCTGCATGCTGCCACATGTGCCACATGTGTGCAGGCATTTGCCTGTCAGCCCATACGCCCCGGGGCCAGTAACTGTATCACGGCTGCAGCATCATTACGTAAAGTTGCTGCACCGTTTTGGCTTACGTTACGTATACGTATCGGCTGTCCTCTGGCTGGCAGACGACACAAAAGCAATAGCTGGGGCAAACCGTAGCAAGTGGCAAGAGGCACGCGGCAAGCGGCAAACGAGGTGGCTCTCACTAGTTGGTGCCGCCCTCGATGCCGCCCTCGATGCCGCCTGAATGCTCTGAAACACACAATGGAGTTATTCCAACGGAAAAACACATGCACTTCCGTCGATGTTGACAACGCAGCGATGCCAAGCAGCGATGGCTGCGATGGCTACGATGGCTACGATGGCTGCGATGACTGTGAAGGCGACATTGCCGTAGGCAGCGATATGTGAGTCTGCTGCATAGACGCGCGCGCTCTACACCTAAGCGCTGCAGTCGAGGCATGTGGCATGATAAATGTCCATTAGTTGTTGGCAACTCATCAAAGTTCAGCTTTAGTTGATTTTGGCATTGCAATTTTCGCTAATGATTTATCACAACAATCTGTCTTTCAATTTGACATTCAATGTGCATGTGTGTGTGTGTGTATGTATGTGTGTGTGTGTGACATTCAACTTAGCAATCAATTTATCAATAGTATAGATACCTAAAATGCTAAAATAGAATCCAAAAATTACATTTCTCCAAACAACTTTGCCTGATCTACGGCAATATTTGCCATAGACAATTTCCCTAGACTTTGATTTGTGGATTATTCTTATTGGAATATTTATTTAGAATATTATTTAAAATCTTAAATCAGGATAGAAATGTGAATCATGAGATATTGTGAAATACTGAAAAGCTGCGAAAAGAAGTTTTGTTTCAGACTTTGCTGAAAAATGAATAGTTCTTTATATTTTTAAAAAGGTAAATAGTAATTTTTTTAGATTTGTATTAAAAAACCTATAATCTACCAGATCTTTTAGTTTGAAAACCTGAGATAGTATTGCCGTTCCGATCCTACATTATAATTTATATTTACTAAATTTGTCCAAGACAAAGTTTTAATGCAGTCA
The DNA here is from genome assembly GCA_035045345.1 of Drosophila hamatofila. Lineage (NCBI taxonomy): Eukaryota > Metazoa > Arthropoda > Insecta > Diptera > Drosophilidae > Drosophila > Drosophila hamatofila. The sequence goes on from JAWNPA010000001.1 coordinate 5,120,061, forward strand.
GAAAAAAATATGTTCTCAATAATAATTCATATAACATATTCTGTCATCCATATTCATATATTCATATCCTAGAATGCTAGAGAGATAAATTTGTATAATAATAATCAATAATTAATGCAAAGTGCATAAAAGTAATTAGTATTAAGGTAACCCTTTTAGGGATAGTAAAATATTGTTTATTCATTAGACATTCAGCTTGAACACAATGAATCTGTCATAATCCAATCAGAAACTTAATCATTATTTAATTAAAAATTTAACTTAATATAATTTATAATATTATTAAATAATTTTAATTATAATTAATTTGATATAATTTTTTTTTTTAAATACAAAATCTGTATGCAGACGTATATAGCTGCTTTCGCAGTCGCCTAGACTTGAAGCCCTTGTGATGCCGGGCTTCCTAACACACTTTCATCACTTTAGCCTTAGGGCCACATGGGTCTTTCCCAGGGTGTCGCGATGTTTCTTTTGCTACCCTGCCATTGCCCATCGCCCCTGCACGGCTCTAACAGTCCGCAACGTGGCAAGCTTCCAAACCTAACGAAAGGCAACTCGTAAAATGCAAATAATGCAACGATGCGGCGTCGCGACGATGGCAACTGGCAGTGACTGCTGCGAGTTTTTTTCAACTGTTAGATTTTTCATATTTCTAGCTGCCGCTGCTGCTGCTGCTGCTTCTGGGGACCGACAACTACCGAAAAATGTGCGCAGCTCCAAAACGTAACCGAGCATGCAAAACGAGGCGACGAAGATTCAGAATTGCAGCAGTGCCCCAGCCAGCGCCGAGCTCAGATTAATGGATGTTGATTTTACAAATTCAAATGGCAAAAATATGCAAGCAAGTGTAAGAGATGGGCGGCTGCGGAACTCCAACTGCAACTGGCGAATGCAGTGCTCCAACTCCAAATCCAACTCGAGCAGCACCACCACCAGCCAGAGCATTGTTGTCGCAAATGCGATAACTTAGCTACCAATATGCGTTGACTGCCAGAACAGAGAGCAGCAGCAGCAGCAGCAGTCGCCACCAAAAGAAGATATAACTCAATGCATATGTGTGGGTGGCTAGAGGAAGTTGGCAGCGGGACAGTCAGCCAGCCAGAGAGACAGACAGACTGACTGACTGGGTACCATATGCACGGCTGTATTTGTCAGCGAAGCACAAAAATGAGACAAAATGATGCCAGGCTGCTCCGACTACCCAAAATCCTACTGCCGATTTCAAACAGCGCTGCCAAATGCTGCTACGACTGCTGCTGCTGCTGCTGCTCTGTCCGGATCTGATCCGCTCTGTGCATTGTACTACACACGCCTCCACAGTGCTCCAGCTGTAACTTGAGCATAGAAATAAATGCGCATTTATGGCGAGCAATTCAAAAGTCTTTAAGATTTTCACATTCCATGCATTGTGTCTGCCAGAGACGGACGACAGAGCCGAGTCATATCTTTTTCTTTTTTATTTATACATACCCTATGAAATTGTGTTTTAGCTAGAGTGCTTATGGGCATTAAGAAAGCTTTCACAATTTGATTATAATAAATTTCTAAGGAAATAACATATATATATATTTTTATTATTATACATCTTTTTGTTTGTTTTTTAAAATGAAATATATTGTATATGTTGCTTTATTTCTATTAAACTTTTAAGTATATATATGATTTTTGTTTAACTTCTGTTCATATCCAAAATATGTACATGTTTTCATTCATAGATCATTCATAGATCAAACTTGGATCCAGAGTTATCTATGTTTTGGTTCTAACTCTCTACCTAAATATATTTCAGCTTAGTCTTGAAGATATCCGGTTTGCTAGCTCTAAAAGCCAAGCTGAAGGATAACTTTTGGTCTATCACTTGAGATTCGTGGCATTCATTCAAAGGACTTCTGTTGGTGCTGCGTGCAGTGCACATAAATCGAAATCCGCACCTTCTTTGGCATTGTCAGGAGGAGGCAATGCGAGGAAGCCTTGGCCTGCCATTCTCTAGCTTGTCTTGGGATGGGTTTGGGCTTGGGTCAGGGTTTGGGTCTGGTTCTGGCTCTGGGTTTGGTGTGGTTTGCCGTGGCTTGGCTTGGTTAGATAGCGAGGCAAGTGGCATGACTATGACTATGAGCGACATTGTGCGATATGATAGCAGGACGCGCGTTTTATTGTCGTTGTAAATCGTTGTCGTACGTTTCGACATTAATAAAAGTTAGCAAATAACTTGAGAGCAACAGAGACAGCAAGATGAATTGATAATGCGTCAGATAGAGAGAAAAGTCGCAAAGAAAAGCCATGCTGGATTGCGGCATGAGATGCGTTGCCTTGTCGGCGGTTTCGGTTTTCATTTTTATTGTGCTCGTCATCAAGTTGATTGTTGATGACTGCCTCCTGGCGCCTCTGCTCGGCATCTATGCCCAGCTGACTGGCCGGCTCTGGATATCGAAAGCACAATGAAATTGAGTAATTTGTTGGGTCAGGCGGTCAGAGTTGTGGTTTGCATAGCCAAACAGGCAAATCTCTCCCGCTGCTCTCGGCTGATTGATGTGGATGCGTGTAACCTGCCTCCAGCTGGCTCCCTGCTGATACAAATGCATTCGAATTGCAGTCGAAGACGTGGCCAACTACGACCAGAAGGATCCCAGATAAGCCAGCACGCACAGACGCTTCGCTGTCAGCATCTAAGGGATTTAAATTACACACAGCTAGACAGACATGGAGCTACCGAAAGACAAAGATAGAGAGACGCCGAGAAAGAAAGAGACGCACCACAGCAGGTAGCTCCGGGAGCACACCAGCAAATAGATTAGGCAATGAATTGATGCGTAGCTGCCAGGCCAGACGCTGAGAGTTGTGCGATAACCGAAACCGCAAGGAGCAAAAGTAGTTGCTGCCTGCCAGCCTGCCAGCCTGCCAGCCTGCCTGTCTCCTGCCTGTCTCCTTCCTGTCTCCCGCCTGCAGGTTAGCAGGAGCAGCAGCTGGAGTTGCATATTGAGCAGCACTTGATAAAAGGCTTAACCAGGATATAACGTTAGTGCTTTCCTTTGTGGCTGGACTAGGTATTAAAAAACATGTTTTCCTAGCGAATCGCTTTGACAAACTATTGGATATGTATGCAAATGACTTTTTGCTCCACACAATCTACAAGCAAAAACAAATGAAAACTTCGAGCACTTCCAACCAAACTGAAGAATAAGCGCTACTAAAGAGTGTGATAGCAACACGGCCTATATAATTCACACAAAAAAATCTATATTATATTACTGAACATAAAAAGAAACGTTAGATAATAGGAAATATAATTAACTTGTAGAAAAAATTATAATATATTTGAAATATAAAAATTATATTATTATTTTTAACATTTTATTTATGTTATGATTCATTTTAAAATTATAAAATGAAAATTTTTATAAAAGTTCACATTGCTATGTTAAAATAAGGTTCTCTAACTTACTTAGACCAGATTAATACATTTATCTACTTTATATACTACCTACTTTCAACTATCAACTATCTACTATCCAATAAATCTATCTATTAACTATTGTCTACTATATATAATTCACCAACTGAAAATCAATAAATTAACTTTAATATATGTATATATTATCTCCGTACTGTGCCACAAAATTACAAGAATAAGAATGAATTCAAGAAGTTAAACAAATAAATATATGTATATGCAATATTTGACGAGTTGGATAAATATTGACTTTAAGCGCCGTCATAATATTAGTTATTCTATATTAAAACAGCATTTGCCGCGCCTCATCCTTACTCATCTCGCACTCCTCGCGCTGTGCACCTCTCGCTCCAGTTCAATTCATTAGAGGCTCCACCTTTGGATCTGCTCATCATCATCAGGCAGATTATGATTGGTTGTGACAACTTTCGTCGCTTTGTTGTTGGCAAATGGGTTATTGATTTTTAATTTACTGCACACCTCCACGAGATACTTACTTAACCTCAACTTTTCATTACTCACATCAGTTGTGTGTGTGTGTGTGTGAGTGTGCTTAAGCATGTATGTGTGTGTATCTATCCATCTATTCAGCTGACAGTCGCTCATTTTCGCATTAAAACTCAAAAACTTTCATCATTTTTCAATATGATGTTGCAACTTTGCTTGGCTCATGCAACTCGCATTTGACACACACACAGAGGCACAGAGACAGCCACACAGACACACGCACAGAGGCCAACTCATTAATAAAGCAGACACACACGCACACACGCACACACGCACACAGTCAGCCACAAACAGTTATACACATATGCAGCGCGAGCAACGGTAACGTGTAATTGCATTGCTTTAGCGCCGCCGGTTTCTTCACATCACATGTCATATGAGGTAACGGTAACTGTAACTGTAACTGTAACGGTAACGGTTGCGTCAACGACTTTTGCTTACGCCCCAAAAACTATGCTATAAAATGCAGCGAAGACAACCACAAATCGTGCACCCGCTCATTAGGGATGGTCAAAAAGTCACAGCGTCTCTGTGATATGTCACGGCGCCCAAAAAAAATGCAATAAATGAAAAATGCACACAATAAAATTAATTATCACTAATATTTAAATGTGTGTATGTGTGATTAATGTTGATTAATCAACAGATATAAATTCATCAGCTCGTGTTGACAGGAAATTGTGTTCACTTGAATAGTTATCTACATTGGTTCATTAATTTGAATTTTTTATTATAAATCATATGCAGTACGAGTATGTATAATTTGTATTTTTTAATAATGTATAATATTTGCTTAAAGCCAAACAATAATTATCATTGCAATGGCTTAAAGCTTAGTATAAAAACTTGCAAAACTGTTAAGCAATATGAAAGCTTGCCTATTTTTTAATTGGTATACTAATTTAAATATAAAGTTCTGAATCTGTTTTGAAAATATTTCAATTTGAATACCACAATTGATATACATAGATATATCATTTATATATTATAATATAACATAACTTTCCTAATATTTTCTAAATTCAGATTCTGAATTGAAATTGATTATTTATTGAGAAGTTTGAGGTGATTTAAATTGAAAACTAACTTATTATATATGCAGCACTGACTGCTGAGGGCTCCACTTGGGAGATCCCTGACTAATTGTGTTTACATATTTACTGTTTAAATATTTGAACTAAATTACAGTTTGTTTTGTAGTTAACGATAATTCACTAAAATTTTCTAATTCATAAAAATGATTTTGAAAACATTTTAATTTCATTAATACATTTGATTCACCTACTCAAATAATTCATACATTAGTAATAATTGAAACAGCTGTAAGCTTTAACAATAAGTTGAATACACACGGCCTTGCGATATTTCACGATGATTCACTGTTTTACATTTCACTTCATTGCACTGCACAGCAAAGCAGAGCAACGCAGCGCAGCGCAGCGCACCGCATCGCAAAGCACACTACACTACACACTACACACTACACTCTACACTCTCGAGCTCTTTACCAATTACATGCGCTTCATTGCTCTCGGTGCCATTAGTGTGATTACGTTTCATTGTCTGCCCCGGTCGCTGGCTTTGGCTTTAGGTCTGGCTGGGGTCTGTTCATGTAAGTTCGTCTATAATAGGAGGCGGAGTAGTTAGGTGGATGGAGGGCTACGCTCAGGGTGGGTGGGGTATGTGTGTGTGTGCGTGCCTTTCAATTGTGTGTCAAAATGTAGCCGTGACGAGACTTGACAGTCAGCCATACAGAAGAGATATGCAAAGAGAAAGAGACAGAGCTACAGAGTAAGACAGAGAAAGAGAGAGAGAGAGAGAGAGAGAGAGCGAGAGCGAGCCAGCCACGTACATAATTGTATCTTAGTTACTTACGATTGCACAAATTTGAATTCAATTATGTTTTACTTATATCTTCTGCCTGCGACGTTTCTTCGTTTCTTCGTGTTCTTGAGGGTCCAAAAGCAATTGCATACATTTCGTGTGGAATTGAATTATGGGCCAAGTGTCTTTTGAGAGACGTTCGTTCATTCAACGTTAGAGATTGGGCTTAGGCCGGCCGCTGGGCGGATACCCAGTTGGTAACTGTCGCTGCACTTTATTGGCAGCCATTTAATTTGCAATTTTATAATTTAAAAGGAAATCTTTCAGTTCGATAGCTCAAATGCAACCCAGACCTAACGCAGACCAACTCAAACCAAACCAGGCCAGACCAGACCCGGCCTGGCCAGGCCATCCATGGCTGTCAGACATGGCTTAGATGGTGGGCATTTGGGTTTCAGCTTCCAATCTAAATTGCAAAATTGCAATGCAATTTATTTTTCGCAACCGTATTGAAATAAAAGCTCCGCCCACAAACTGCGGCTAGCATTTTATTTTCAATTTAATTTTGCGTTTTGTAATTAAAGCAAACGCCAGGCTTATTTATTTATTTATTAGAACGCACAACTGATTTTGCGTTGATTATTATTACACTATGCCACGCCCGGCCCCGCCCGCCTGCCGCCCCCATAGGTCGAATGCTGCTCAGTTGCTATGCATTAAATATTTACCATAATTGAAGTGACAAGCGCAAATGCCACTACATGGATAGACCATATACCATTGCCCGAGAACCCAGCCCTAGAACCAGGCCCAAGCCAGGACCAGAGCGAGCCAGCGCCAGCGCCAGGCGTCGGACTGCCTGCTAGTGACGGCAGCAGCAGCTGCTAATTGTGTGCAAGCTCATTAACATAACCGCAGGCCATGCCCGAGGCCTTCCCGGCCCCACACCACCCTCGTCACGCCGCTGCTCCTCCTGCTCCTCCTGCTCCTCCTGCTCCACTCAACCACAACGTGAACAGTCACCAGCAAACAGCTGGCGGGGTCAGGCGCTGCACTTAGCAAAAGGATGTCACGGCTTGGCATGCCGCATGCCAGATTCCCATATGCCACGATATGCCACGATGATGCAACAGTTTATTATCAAATTGCTATTTAAATCAAGAGTACCTGGAGAACGATTAGCCATTTAGCAATATATCTTTGCCATGCAAATGGGCTGCTCAGGCTAAAAAGATGGTAGATTTCCATGTAAATCAAGTTATAACTATATTGTAATTATATCTTGTACCTAACAGAATACTAATGGGGTTTATTAATACAAATAATAACTAAGTTTTCATTTAACTTTTTTCAATATTTCATTGTCTTATTTTAAGATATCTTACGAACACAGTGTTTACTCAATGTAAGTTAATTATTTAATAAATATTTAATTAATTAAATTGTTTTTTACTTATAAAAAAAATGGAAAATTAGCAAAAATCATAATATATATTAAAAATCTATAATGTGTATATAATATAATATAATATCATATAATATATTGTAATATAATATAAAATAGTATATTGTAATATGATATGATATAATATAATTAATTTTAATTAAAATCATGAATTTGTATTTTGACTTTTACACTTTTACTAGGCCTCATTTTTAAATTAACTATTTATTTTATTGTTACCTAGCAGTGTTTAATAAAATTAACTTTATAAATTTTTTTGAATTTATTTTAAGTTCAGATTCATAGGTAGATTTACTTTTAAAAATATTCAAAATAAAATGTTTATTAATTTTATTTTAAAAAAATAATTTTTTAAACATTTTTTAAATTAGTTGAATTCTTTTTCAATTTTAAGATACTTTTTTAGACAGAATATCATTAAAAACAAAAACTGTATTTAAATATGTTTAATAGTAAATCTAAAAAAAAATCGTACCCTATGATCTCTGCTTCTCTGGGGATCAATTCTAGAACACAAATCATTATACTTAAGCTTCACTGTCAAATGACAAACAGTCTCTGTATATGTTAATGCTCCACTCGATGTAAGCGCAGCGCCAAAACCGACATAATGAATTATAGCCGCTAAATTGTAAAATATACGCCAAATTCCGATAAATCAAATCTCCCATATACACTCATACACGCACGCACACATACACTCACACACACGCACCGCACACCGCACTCGAAATGAGTTTTGGTGAGAACATAAAAATATCCAGGCATATGCATTACGAATGAATGTGTTTGTGCTCATGCACAGCATAAATACCATATATATATATATGTATATATATATATATATATGTATATACATTAATATATAAATCATGTTGGCAAGTTTTTTTATGCGTTTGCCGGCCGGCCGAAAGACTTTCTATTAGCAGAGGCGGCTGCTGTTCCCCTATAACAAAATGACGGTATACATATTTTGTAGGCTCTTCTTGCCACAGATTTTTATTGTTGCCACACACATACACATACATACACTCTCACACACATTCGCTAGCGAGTGCATGAATATTTATGACGCAACATTTGGCATAAGTGGCACTCATTTTCAATAATCATCTTAAGCAGATTAAGTTAAATGTCAACCATTAGTCATAATGGGCAGCGCTTTTGTTGCCTACCCACTTGCCAGACTCCGTACATATAATCGAGAATGTGGCTCAGATCCCCAACAACTTGCTCACATTTCGCATTCGCATTCGCAATCGCATTCGCATTTTATTGCCAAGCAGCAGCACAATACTGTATAGCTTGAGAAAACGCATAAAAATCAGAGAGCTCTGAGCTGCGAGCTGTGAGCTCCAGCTCCAAGCTCCCAGCTCCCAACTCACAGCTGAAAGCTTCATTCTGTTACCGCCTGTCCCATTTATTATATGAGTTCCAGTCGAGGCTACTGATATAAACGCGCGCCACTTGAGTTAAATATATTTATTTTTCCTCGTTGTTGTTTTTTTTTTTTTTTTGCTTTTGCGTGCCACGGATTAGCCGACAACAATTGCCAGGAATGTTACGTATTCATCTGGTTTGGGGCACTGCTTATAAAAAGTTGAAGTGCTTGAGCCCCGAAATGTTGGGTCACAGTATTTTTTTTTTTTTCTGTTGGGGGTAGAGGAGTGACGAGAGGGTGCTCTGGTCAGGTGAAAAGTGACGGCTATTAATTTGAGCGCTGCGCCAAATGACATTAGGCATGTTAAGCATTCTGTTGAATCACTTGAGCTCTAACGAGCAGCCATTTGAGTAGCTTAGTTGACCGAGCCGCATAGAGTACCGAGCACCGAGCACCGAGCCGAGCCAAGCCAAGCAGCTGGCATTTTGAAAGCCGTATCAGGTGCTCAAATATATTTATTCCCCCAGCTAGCTGGAAATGTCATGGAAATTTAACAAGTTACTTTGCGGAATTTCCGACAGCCATGCTTAGCATAACTTGACATTGCATTGCGCTGATTAGTTGGAAAACTGAAAGTTTGTACGAAGTGGACTGGAGTAAAAAGAACATGTCCAAAAGATGAAAGACTTTGTTGAACTAGCAAATGCGCTGAGGTAAACATCAAGCTGAGTTTACAAACATTTAAGTTTTTAAGCAAGCAAGAGAAGCGTGGACTGGAGCTTAGATTATATGAATCTAAATACCAAATTTCTAGTAACACAAAACATCTGTATATATTTTGATTGCACTCTTTTGGTGTTACCCATTCGAAATCAGGATTATAAAGCTCGTATAGTGTATTAGATCGATTTGTTTATGCTGACTAATCTAGGACTCCAACGCCTGAATCTTGAATAGAGTACAAGCTAATTGAAATATTGCCAATATTTCCACATTTTTAGATAAAGAAAGAACACTCCAATTGGCTGCTAACTACAGCCAAAAACTTCTCATCTATCAGCAGCTTAATGCCGACATGTGGGGTTGTTGCCCTCAAAGGATGGCAAAAAACTAAATTTTCATGAATGCAATTGATCAAATGCATGAATAAATCTGATAGAGAACTCATCACAATCACAGAAAAAATGTTTGGTAAAATATTATGAAAGTTGAGGGTGATAAGAGCTTTCAAAATTGTAAAAATTCATAACATGAATAGAAAGTCAAACAAAAATTTAATAATATTCCATTTTCCTCATTTATTGCAACTATTTAGTCTGGCCAAACAAAAAATACATTTATTTTCAATAAATAAAAAATATTATTTTTTATAAATGTTTATTTAATGTAAAAGCTAGCTTTATGAAAAGCAAGTCAAACAAATATTTTAAAATATTTAATTTTTCTCTTTTCTCTTTTATTAAAACTATTTAATGTGGCTAAAAAAATAACTTGAATTTCAATAAATTTAGAAATATTTTTTTCAAAATATATATTTTGATTTATTTATATGAATATTTATTTAATGTAAAAGCTAGCTTTATTTTAGTAAGCTGCTGTACTTGAATGGCTCAGCTCAACTTTAGTAGAATACAACTTTTTTTGGCTAACGCAGCCTTTTATTGATAAATCTTAAGTACTGACAAAAGTTTAGATTCGAATTTCCAAAAGAATATACACTATACTCTTTCACTATATGAACAAGCATTATAACTTAAACTGGTCTGCTGAAAATGAAAACATAAAATCGAGCTAGAAATCAAATACGGTTTGCCTTAAACCAAAGTCGACAACTTCTCACTTCAAGCGCATCACAAACGTATCATTCGGGCCCGTGTATATTGTTATACATGTTCAAACACCCACAGCGAATGTGAGTGAGTGTGGGTGTCAGTGAGTGTGTGTGTATTGGGGCCAGTGCATCCACTTGAATCACTTTACCCGAAAAACCTACCGCAGACTGACAAATAATGCTAATGAGCGTACAAAAACTGCCATTTGCTAACCAATGAACTTCCGTCAATTGCAGCGAGGCAATGGCTGGCTAAAATGGCGCGGCGTTTTGCCAAGTGCACGAACCAGAAACACCAACAGCAACGAAAATTTGGAGCTACTATAATAATAGTTAGTAGGGCAACCGCATGGCACAGACTGTCAGCAACGCGGGACGGCGAGGAGTCGTCACCAAAATAAGAAAAAAATATAAAAAATTGAGATTTTCTATCAAATGACACTTGTTGAAAGTTTTGTAACAGAAAAGGCGTTAAAATAAATATATAATAAAAAGTCGACTATACATGCTTAATTTGTTACAAAAAAAAAAAAAAAAAAAAAAAAAGTATTATTACAAAATACAAGAAATTTATTATACATGACAAATACATAATATACATATTTAAATATAAATACATATATAGATATTTGTAGTTTTGGATTAGTTTATTGAGTACGTTCTACGACTCTGTATTGTCTATATTTAACGTTTGTCTGAAACTTTGCATACAACTATATAAGTCTTTATTTCAATTGAGCAATTCTAAATAAATATTTATTTTCCAAGATATTTGAACTACCTCATGGCATTTATTAGCTTAACAAATAGAGAAAAAAAATATATAATATATATGTGATTCAAAATGCAAATCAATCAAATAAATCAAGTTAAGACCACAACAATTCTAACTAAAAAATATGATTTATGTAGTCCTTTCATATCTGAGACTATTCTATTATGTAGCATATTTTATCTCCGAACTTTCGAAAACTTTTGTAACTGCAAGTAAAAAGCATATCTTTAATCTTATCAAGAGCTTTCATGAGCTTACTTTTCGCTAAGCAAACACCGAGCATTTTCACTAATTGTTATTCTAATGCCGATTATTTAAAGTAGATTTTGCTTTTGTTTGTTAGATAAATCTCATGTTTTTGGCTGTCTGCAGCCAGTGTCATTGGGTCTTCGGACGAATCCCTGCAAGTAGCTGGCGTTGATTGGACTCTCTGTGCCTGCCGCCGGGCATTTATGTCAGTTTGTCACGATAGGCGATGGAAGCATAGAGATTACCTTGGTTAAACTTAACAATGGCACGACCAGCCCAGCCGACATCCAGAGTGAAAGAGAGAGACAAATAGAGAGAGAGAGAGAGAGAAGCCACACAGGCATCATCAAAATGCAACGGCGTTCCGGCACTCCGTGCGGCTGAGTTCTTGGCCCGGAGGCATTGGCCAAATATGTAGGAGGAGAGAGGCGTCCCATAGTAGTTGCGGCTAGGGCCACAGTTTTTGGGGAAGCTATCAAAACGTTTTCTGGCTTGGCATCGCGTGCAGAGCTGTTGAATCGCATTAAAATCAGTTGGTGCATCTTCACTGACTGCAATTTTCGGGCCCGCCGACTGCCCTGCATGCATTTGGCTCCTGTGCTCGGTCGATTGCCTGCTGTCAGCAGCATTTTATGTTAATTTTCATTAGCGCCATCGACGCGCTGCCAATTTGTATGGAAAGTGAATTTGAAACTGGTCCGCAAAACTGTGCCAATTGGCCGTATCCAATTCGAGCGAGGCGCAAATCGAGTCAGCTTGAGTTTGGGCTGTTTGCTGTAGGGCCTTGGGCAGGGCCAGATGCAGAGGCAGAGGTACGAGCAGGAGGCAGATAATACTGCACAACAAAGTATTTTTCAATTAGCCGTGCTAGCTCGAGCCTCGTAAAAACAATAAATGTAAACTGTGTGTGGGTGTCGAACTCCCTATCTCTCTCTCTCTCTCTCTATCTGTCTCTCTCGTTCTCTCTCCTCTTTTTCAGTCTATTGTGCTGACCCGCTCGCGTCACTATTCGGTGGTGCAGTGTTATTGTATTGCGTGTATTTTGTCGAATTTGCCAGCAATTGGTAGGACTTAAGTGCTTCTACAAACATAAATTGTTTAATGGGCGTCAGAGTAAGCGTTGGCGTTTTTTCTATTTTTTTCTTTATATTTTTTTCCATTCTTCTTGTTTTTGTTGTTGTGGTTCCAAAGACTGTGAAACTGTGGCATGGCTGCAATTTTAATATTTGTTTTTATGACGCCAAATAAAATGAACAGCTGCAGTTTTATGGTACTGAGTGGTTGCTTCTCTCTTTTTTGTGGGCAGAGAAAGCTTTTTTTAATTGGCTGCACACTATGGGAAGGAGCAGGGGGAAAATCGAAAAATTCAATCGATTGGAACAAATTTCGGGCATTTCTTAAGGAAGAAAGTCTTGTTAACAAGTATATAGGAAAATTCTAGGCGAGAAGCCTGACTCTTTTTGATTTTTTTCATAATCATTGCTTTTAGCATTTATAAACAATTTACATTATGTCAAGTGCCAATTCTCGCAATTTTATCAACCAATATAAATTCTTTTGTTCGATTTCACATTCTGTGACATTTTGTTTTCAGTCTTGCTGCTGTTGTTATAGCTATTGTTGTTGTTATAGCTATTGTTGCTGTTGTTGTTGCTTGTTGTTGGCAACATTATCATTGTTCAATTAAACTTTTCAACTGAAAATCGGCTTTTGTTTTATCGCACGGCACCCGTCGATGCCAAAAACAGAATAAAATGCGACATGCGGAATGTAGAAAAAAGCGACTCCAGCATTTCAGCTGCATTTCGGGCATTGTCATTGTCGTACTCATATTTTTTACGTTCTTTTTCTTTTTTTGTTTTTTGCATTTTTTATTCGTTTTGCCAGTGCGATTTTTAATCGCCATATCACCAGATTCACGCTTGTACGATCTACTACGCACATTAAGTGCACTGCGAAACGTTTCGGCCAGGCGAGTCGAGGCGAGGGAAAGGGAGGAAAATAATTGGTGCAGGGCGCGTGGAAAATTCATTTCCATTTTCCAAAGCTAGCCCAACAATAACAATTACTGGTCGTTGTACTCTGTGAACAAAAGCTATCTGGAGGTATATAATGTATATACTATATATTGAATTTAAAAATATAAAATTATTATAAACAAGAAATAGTACAAATTATTAGAAGCTTGTCCTCTCTAAAATATTTTCAAATAAATTAATTATTATTTTTAAATAAATTATTTATTATTTGCAAGTATTTTAGACAGGACTTTTTTCTTAGATGAAGACTAAATGCCTTGGCATACAATTAGTTTAATCAGCACAGACTTTAGCACAAGCTGTAAATTGTTATTATCTGAAAAATATTATATAACAAAAATTAAAGTTCACCAAGTCCAGTCGCATAAGGCATTATCTTCTTATAAAGATATTTAAAATATTACATTATTATATTTACGAACAGGATAAATTTAATCGGTAGGAAATAAATAAAGTTAGCTTAATTAGTAATAGTTATAATTTATACGATATATATTATAGCTTATTAAATTTAAAGACTAAGTCAAGTTAACGAAACTAAAATAGTTTTGGAAAATAATTAAAGCAGTTTTGTTTTCAACCAAGTTGGATGTGTCTAATTGAAAATAATTTCTAATATATTAAAATATTGTAAAAAGTTTAAAAATAACATAAGATTAAGTTAGAGTATAGCTACTCTGCATGACTCAAAAATATCACAGGGTATTCTGTTATCGGTCAAGCTTACTTCAATATCTATGTTTTTGTTGTTGATGTTGTTTCTGCTGTACGCACAATTGTGCAAATGTGACATCATCATTTTCATGTTTATGTCGAACAAGTCAAGTGCCATTTACACACACACTCACACATACTCATACACACGCACACGCACACGCACATTCATTGATGCAGCGCCTGTATATGGGTGAGTGTATAATGAATGTGTGCCCAATCTGCCACTGACTGCTGGCCTGAAATGCTGAAATGCTGTCTAATGAAGCAAGCCTATGCCATAAAACCCACTAACTGCACTGACTTACTTAAACGAACTCAATTCTAAGCTCTCCACCCGCCGGGCATTTGGGGAACTTCCCCAGCTTTTGATTGCAGCTCTTCCTGATTGTACGGCCATCAGCGGCATGCGCTCTAATTAGTATTAAGTGGAAATTATTTCTTTGACTGCATTCAATTTTTTATAGCCAACATGCCAATTGATGTGTCAATGTGAATACATGTTTATACATATGTATGTATGTAAGTATGTATTGGAGATCGGAGCTGTGGGAAAAGTTGTCGCTGCTATGGCTAAATGTAACGGTAATTATGCTACACTCTGACAGGGGCGACAACTAATGAAATTTGACAAGGAGAAATGTTAACGTTTAATTATTGCCACACAATTTATGGAAATTCATTAAGACGATGTGTGCAATCATATACATATATGTATATATTAAAAGCATTCAAGTGGATTATTAATGTTCGTTGGATGTATTCAATGTAGCCATAATTATTGTAATTATGTGGGTGCGGCTAAAAAGAGAAATAATTTAGGTTTTAAGCATTTCACTTAGGCTTCATACATATATAGCTGTATGTATATGTGTATGTATATACTTCTGCAGATGTTGAATTGTTCAAGAAATTTCCATATTTCACTCACGCAAAGTTCATTTAAAATCTGTCGCGAGTTTTGCTGCCTTATGGGAGAAGTCCCATTGAATATCCATTGGGCAATCGATGAATACTTTTAGTGTTGCCGCAGGGCATTCCAGGATTCAGCTGTTAAACTTTTTGCACTTCTGCGAACTACTCAGTGGGACAACAGCAGCTCAGCTAGAGACGGATTTCAATTCGATTTCCCTCGTGAGTTGCGTGCGCCACAATAAAATACAGCCTTACTTTACGATTCTCATATATGTAGATGTGCCATTCGGATATGAAAAAAAAGAAAGAATGATGTGAAAAGCAGCAGACACATACTGTGAAAGAGAGAGGGCGAGAGACAGAGTTTAATGATTGAGCAGATAATTCATTTAAGATAGAGATTACAAAGTGATAGAAACAAGGCATACGATGAGAGTTTTTAAAGGTTCGTGCCACACCTCTATCGTTACGTGTCGTGCCGTGTCTAGGCTGGCCAGAGTGTCATCTCTATAGAGTATACTATTACTATTGTATAGAGTTGGAACTCGGTCCAGTTGTCGCTCCCTTGATGGTTGCCTTGAGGCGTTTTTGTCATGTCGCCCCGTGGTGCACACAGCTGTTGTTGTTGCTGTTGCTGTTGCTGTTGCTGCTGCTGCTGGTGCTGGCTTGAGTTGTTGAGGCAAAAGTTCCACTTCCAGTTCATTTGTTTGCCTTTGTTGCCACAACAATTGGCGACATCGTGTCAGGCCAAGTTTTGCACAGTTTGCACTAATTAAATATAAAATCTATTCTGTTTTCCTATAGCACACACATATACATACATTTATATACATATATATGTATATGTGCTCGCAGCAGACGAGTACATATTTATACATTAATTAAGACTTTAGAGTGTGACTGACACACACGCACAGACACACACACACACACACACAGAAACACAGGCACACCCTCACAAAGCAAATATGACAAAACAATAATGAAAGCTTTGACACGACTAATTGCCTGCGGCGTTTGCTGTCTACTCGAATCTCAGCTGAGACGAGGAGCGTTTGTCGTTGTAGTCATCATCGTCGTCGCCGACTAACGAATTTGTAATTGAAATAATGCAATTTCCTTTACTCGTTTAAAATACATTTTGCAGGAAATCGCAAAGGGCAAAAGGCGCAACTACCCGCTGAAAACTTAAACCAAAATTCATTAAAACTTTGCATTGTTTTCCCCCAAACCACCCAAACCCAGCCCAGAGACTGTCCTGTTCTTTAGCATGATGTGCGGACTTTATTGCTATCCTACTTACTCTTTATATCTCTCTGTCTTTCTCTCGCTCTCTCTCTCTTTCATTTGCTTCTTGACTTCCGCTGTGTGCTTCTGTTTGCGCGCCCTATTTGAATAGGTATCCATTTTATTGTTTATTTTAGACTTTGGGATAAGCATGTCGCGACTAATTCCAATTAATTCAGCAGACAAATATCCTCAAAGTACGGAAGCAGCTCGAACTCGACTCGAGTCAAACTCAACAAGAACAGCAACTGAAAATGCTGAGCATGCAGCTATGGCTATGGCTATGGCTATAGACGTTGTTGTACGGCTCTCTCTCTCGGCTCAAACCTCTTTTGGCTTTTGGGTTTGATTTTGGCTAGTTGCTGTTGTTGTTGGCAAGGTCGCTTGCAAGGCGTAACAAACATGGCAAACACAAACTAGCAACTAAATAGCGCACACTGGAGTCGATTCAATTATATTGGCAAGTAAATCGGAGAAACACAAATATACAAATAAAACTAGAAATTGAATACATTAACATTTTTATCAGATTAACTTCTGTAAATTTTCATTTAAGCATTATAATGTTAAATATACAATTTTTATATTTATATTGTAAGATGTTGAGAGAGATAGATAAGGATTGAGTCACAGAAAGAGAGAACGAGGGAGATAAACAGAAAGGCAAAGAGAGTGAAAGACAGAGATAAATAGAAATATGTAGACAGAGAGAGATTGACAACGACGAATGAACAGAAAAAGATAGACAGAGAGAGATAAGAATGGGAGAAGGTGAGACAAAGAGGAAGAGAACGGCAGAGAAAGGCAGAGAAAAAGAGGGTAAAAAAGAAAAAAGAAAAAGAGAGTGAGAGAAAGTGAGAGGGAGAAAAAGAGACAGATAGTAAAAGAATAGGGAAGATAAGGAAACAAGGATGATAGAGAGATACATAGTAACAGAGACATATATAAAATAGAGAGCAAATGATTAAGGCAAGCACGACAGAGTGACTGGATAGAGAGACATAAAACAAGAGAAATACAAGAGAAGAAAGGGTAATAAATACATACTTTCGCATATCGTGAAATACAATAGTTTTTAAAATGATATAACAACCCATACGAACCCAATTTACATTTGGCTATAAAGATTTCTATTTATATTTCCTTACTGCATTTATTATGAATTATTATGAAATTTATTTCTCACATTTTGAATGCACATATTTAGTATATTCATATAAGTATAAGCTGGAAGTAAAATATTTTCACAGCAAGTCGTGTCAGTGTGCTTTGTAATCAAATTGCTGAAAATGCGAATTGGAAGGAAGGACAATCGGAAACATTCTGTGCAAGGAGTTGGAGGAGTTGAGTTGAAGTCAGAGACCGAAGCCGAAGCCATGGAATCGTCATGTATGTGTGTGCATGAGAAAAGCAGCTTATAGCAACGCATTTGAGTATCTGTATCTCAGCATGTGTCTGTCTATCTGCGCCTGTGTGCGTGAGTACGTGTGCTTCCATCTTTCTACATCTGTGTGATGGTGTGTGTGCTGAGTTTATTTAAGCAAGTCGAAAGTTTTAGCTTGCAAGATTTACCGTGTGCGCTGCCAGGCAAAAACTTCTTTTGCAGCGCCATTGACTTTTGTATTTGTTACAAGTTTCGTAAGCATTTTCACAACTCAATCCAAAAACTACAGATCCCTGCGCCCTCGCCACCCGCGTCTACTCCTCGACTAGCCCCGATTGCTGCAACTCCAGCTCTTAGCAAAGGCTAAGCTCCTCCTGTTTTTGCTGTGCTTGTAATTTGCTTGTGAAAAATATGAACTGAAACGAGCACGGATTTCTCGAAAGTAAACAAATACCAGAAGAAAAACAGAGTGAAATTTGTGCGAGTATTATAGCATACCGCAAATACTTATATAATTTAATTACCAAAAGAAAAAAAATACAGCGATAAAACAAGTGAAAAACTATAGAGAATTTGGTGTTAAGCATACTAGACCCTTGAGCTAATCAAAATACAGTTCGCTAAACTTCCAAATACTTTCAGCTCAAAAAGCAACTTTTATTGAAGGGGTTAGGAATTGCTAAAAGATCGTGAGCGTATGTCCCATCCCCTCCCCCTCCCCCCCCCCCTCTCTCTCTCCCACTCCATGTATCAACAGCATGTTAAGCATGTAATTACTTAGTAAAGAAATTAATTAATTTGAGTCATGTATTTATTTATGTATTATGTACGCACCAAATATTCTGATACAAATGTATCTGCAGCACGAGGCCAAAGCGGAGCAAATGTGCTGAGCTCGAGACTTTTAGCCATATTTGTTTTTATTATTATATGCATATGCTGACATTTACACACACACACACACACACACAACCAGCCAGAGAGAAATTTGTTTAGGGGTTGTCTGGGTTCTGGGGGCAGATTCAAATACTTTCAGTTGGTTTAGCAATGGCAAATAACTTTTGTATCTATGGGGCCATCAACAAATGCACCAGCAATGCCAAAAACTTTTCATTTAACACATGCAGAAGCAGACAAACAAGATTTTTAGACAAGTTAAGCACTAAGCTCTGCAGCCCGCAATCCCTTCAACCCTCCAGAGAGACCAATCCCACGACACTGCTGGGAACAAAAGCACCAAAAAAAAAAAGCCAATGCCCAATGACACAACCATAAACCAAACACAGCAAAGGCATTTAAACAAATCAAGCAATGAAGCTAAAAGTCTCTCAAGCATATCACATATAGAGTTAGTTTGACTCCCATCCCTCCCTCCCTCTCCCTCTCTCTCTCCCCTTCTAAACCCTTTTAGCCAAAGGGAGTTCGCTTCATTTGCCCAAAAATTTGTAGGAAATGCCAGCGAGTGAGAGCCTTCTAATGGCAGCTGAAGCTGCTGTCTGCTGTCCGCTGTCTCCTGTCTGCTGTCTGCTGTCTAAGTGATGAATTTGAGCACTTGGTTTGCATTTGATGTATTTTACTCGGTTCCTAGTGCTGTATATTGTGGATATTTAAATGCGCTGCACACCTAACATAACAGTTATAAATTGCTCCCATTTCGCATGGCATTGCAGATGAACCAAATGTGGCAATGCTCATCTTATGTATATGGTAATTATTAATGTGTGCTATTATTTATATTTAAAGATTTTGCTTCATTTTAATATGAATTATTATATTGTACCTGTGAGCAAAGTGAGAAGAATATATTGAGTTTGTGCAATATATGACTATCTGTCCGTGATAATCTATATCAATTGGGAGTATATCAAATTGGATAAAGCATTATCTACCACAGTTGTGTAAGTAGGATCTTAACAGCTTCTATAGATCAGTAATTATACACATATATACTAATTATGCGAGAATGTAAAATTGGGAAAAACTACATCACAATATTGAAAAGTCATCAAAACTTGTCTTTTAAATTTTCATTGTCATTTTCATTCATATTATTGTTATTTTTATGAGCATTATAATTACTGGTATCATTTTAAAAATTTCCAAATATGACATTAAAATTAGATATAGTCATTGTCTTATAGAAGACAATAATTATAGATGAGAACAGCGGTCTTTTCTGCACTCAAATGATTGAGATATAATACTTTGTGCTGAACTTCTCTCTTTCTGTGAGCATCTTATGTATTATTATCTCTGTGGGGGATACTAAGGGCAACTCGAAGGACCAGATGATAGTGGTACAACACTTTATGCTGAATTGATCACCGCTCCGAAATGCAACCCTTTAATTTTAAATTATTATCTATTGTCATGTTTTCACAAGGCGTTTAATTAGAGCATACGGCACAAAAATTATTCATAAATCCCTATACTCGATCGTTTGATCGAGATGATCTTAATTTCCTCTGCGAGAATCTGCTTACTTCTAAAGCAATCCATTAATTCTTCCATGTTGATGCTTGAAAAAATTGTTAGCTCTACTTTAACACCGCTCTACATTTTATTCTCAGCAATAAATAAGAACTATTATAATTCACAATTATTCCAATTATCATCGGATCTGATACAGCTCAGTTCGGTCATAAATCTAAAGGAGATTGCAGAAAATAAACGTAAAGTATATTTTACTATATCCTGGAACACGTCGCGGCCACCGATTTTACTGAGAATGAACTAAGAGTTAAAAAATCGTAATACCCGTTATATATTTAGTATAACAAATTGCGTGAGTCAAACTTTAAAAATTACCGAAATAAGCTCAAATAACTTTTGGCTCGCTTTGAATCAAATCAATTTCATTTCAATGGAAAAAGTTGTAAATGAGTTGATTTTCAATTTGTCTAAATTCAGACTAGACTGACTGGTAAAGGGCCAGACAGCTGGGTGGCTAGGAGTTCTGGCTAGGAGGCCTGGCTGTTGTTCAAGAATAAACAAATACATTTTGGTGAGTCAACCTGACTCAACTGCTTCTACGTTCTAAATATGATTTACGGAAATATTATATTCAATAAAAAAGGTAAAAAGTTTTAAGTCTGGTTTATTCATAATAATAATATCAGATATATTATTATGATTCAATTATCCCGTAGTACTGGACAAGAAATGACTTTAAGAGGTAGAGTTAGTCAACTTAGGAATTGGCCATGGCAAAAGATGCCTAGGCTTAGCTAAAGTTAAGAGTTGCAAGATATAATGAAAACGAATGTATTGTTAGTGCTTATAAATTCAAATAGTCAATAACTGGATTACTTATCAGATTACAATTGCAATGATAATATAGAATATGAATTTAAAAAAAAAAAGCTAAAAAGAACATTTTTTATTATTATTATTATTAATATTATTACCTTATATTAAAATCACCTTTAGCTTTAGATGCCATATCGTCTGATAAAGAACTGGAACAAATATTATAATGCCTGCTTTAAGGATTGAGCATACATAAAATTTTCTGTTACTTCAATATACTTCTACCCTCGTTACCCCGACACAACGAATCCAGTTTAGCCACGCTAAAGGACTATTTATTTATTAATGCTGGTGGTGTTAAAATAGTTATGGCTCAGCACTATGTGGTGCAAGTTGGTTTCTTTCCGCTCTCATTTCATTTTCATTTCCATGCAGAGAGGAAGGCTGGATGTTTGCTTGTCTTATTGCAGCAACGAAATTAAATTCTACACATTAATTTGTGTAAGTGGAAACATTTTACATGACATTTAAACTTGCGCTGCGGTGCCCGGCAGACGCGTGCCCTTTGACGCTCCATTCGAGTGGTTTGATGGTGTTGCTGGTGTCTGATGGTGGTGGTGGTGTCTGGTGGTGTCTGATGGTGTCTGGTGGTCTGTACAACCACCGAAAGACACACGCACAACGCTTTGCACTTTGTCTAGTGAGGCGGAATTGGAATATGCGCGTGTAGTTTTCACTTTGTGCTTATTTTCTCGATGTTAGTTTTTTGGAGGTCCTCTCCTCCGCCCTTAAGGAGAAACCGGAACCAAAGTCGAAACTTTGCTCCTGCAATGTAAGTGGTCTCTAGGGGACACGCCAGCAACTAAGATGCGAGAGGGGTTGCAGCTGCTGGTACGAGCTGTGGTGGCATGCGGTCGTGTAGTCAACTTCAACTTCACTTAAAATCCTTTTTGCCGTTACGTTTCGATGCATATGAGGTTTTGTTTAGAGTCGACAACGTCAACCTAACCAAACGCTGCCCGCACTGCCTCCCCAGCCAGAACTAGGAGCCAGAGCCAGAGTCAGCCTCAGTCAGGCGAGTGGAGCCGCCAGCTTATTTATAATTTAAATTTGGCAAAAGTTTGCAGGTTGCATTCAAATTTTCCGCTGCCGTCGAGTGGGTGAACTTTACTTTTATGCAAATGACACTGCTACACACACACACACACACACACACACACAGTGACACACACAAATACATAAACAGAGACACACACACAGAGAGAGAGTAAGAGAGAGACGCTCGTCTCGGTTTCGGTGTCATTCGCAAAGTTTCCACTCTGACTGCATATTACGCATACGCACAGTGGACCCAGCAACATTCTGCTCTGGCTCATTCACTCTGTGCAATATGAGCTATAGTCTCAGCAGCAGGAGCAGGAGCATCAGGAGCAGGAGTCATTATGGCTTATGATTATGGCTATTAGTGCGAGTTAGTTGAGCTTAGCCCATCCGCAGTTCAAGGGATTTTATGGCCAGCAATTTGCCCCATCGCCAGCATTTGTGGTCAAGTGGGGTCGCGACGGTTGCTTACCCATTGAATTACCTTGCCAGCAGCAAGAAATGCATATTAACCACTTTCTGGTTAGCATCTGCTCGCTTCGTTGGTGAAAATACTCTGGTTCGATTTACTCGGATCACGGTTATTAAACTCTAGCAAAGAAGACGCTCAAGTCTTAATTACTTTTTAGACTGAGAGACCAAAAGTTATTCTCTCACAATAATTAGTTTAACTGTGTTTAATCTGTGCTTCATCTTTCGCACAAGCTTTTGGGGAGTTACTTTCTGCCCTTAAGTTGTATTAGTTCGTTTTGTATACCAATTTCGTTAGCCTGGGATATGCTTAGTTTGGTATATTATATTTTTATTGATGAAAAACAATACTAATAGCATACACTGGATAAAAATTATTCGACAGGGTATATTGCTTTTGCTAAAATATAACTAGTAAGTTATATTGATTATGCTAAAAATAGTATAACAAAATATAAGTCGAGTCAGCCCTAGCCCGTGTGTCTGTCGTTTAGAATTTATTAACTAATTTATTTACTCCATAAGCAGTGATGTTATTTGAGCTTTGTTTCCTACACATCTGGTTTTTTAAAGACAGATTGCGGGAACAATTTAAAAAAAGCGGAAAGCAAAAATTCTAACTTTTCAAAAATTCACAAACAATTTTTTTATTTTTTCATTTCTTCAATCTGTTTAAATTTACATGAAAAGTAAAAAACAATTTTGATTTTTAGCTAATTTTTTATTAAACAACCTAGCTTTTAATGCTCTAAAAAAAATGACAGCACTACCTTTAAAAAAGCTTAAGCCTCTTGGTCATACATACATATATATGTTTTATAAATTATCGATAACTTTTTATATTTCCATCAAATCAATTAAAAGCTCCATCAAACCTCATGAAACCTCTCAGCATATCCCATTCATCTCAGAAGATAGAATGTCAAGCCTTGGCACAGTGTATCTCTAAGTGGCGCATCCTCGTTTAGAACATAACTGTAAATTGTAAATTTAATAATTTGGAATTTGTTTATCCACAAAGAAATATTTACTTATGGAAAATGAAGATCAATTTTATCTGAATCTTCTTCAAGCTCGGTATTAATTTGGTACATATATTGAGATTCTTTCGCACAGCCTCTAGATATCTATTGTCGCTGAGCTCTCAGGGAAGTTGCGCCCTTTAGCTGTGCCACAAATGCGCTTATCAAAAGCCGCTGCTGATTGCCTGAGCTGCTCAGTTCCGAGTTCCGAGTTCCGAGCTCGGAGCTCCATTGCCGCAAACCTTAGCACCAAAATAAATACATTTTTAACAGCTTTATCAAATGGCAGCCTAACTGGCACCGCACTGGCGACAGTTGGCAAACTTCAGCCAATAAAAATTAAAATATTTAAGCAAAGCGTAAAGATGCAAAGCCCTGCAGTAAAGAAAGATACATGGCTGGCAAAAGGGCGGGGCGGCTGCTGAAGGTGGTTTCGCTTGCTACTGCTACTTCTGCTCCTGTTCCTGCTCCTGGTGGTTGTTTGGTTGCCGCTGTAGCAGATTAAAAATTCCACACAACCTGAAAGTGGGCGACGGGACTGGGATTTGGCTTGGGCTTGGGTGTTCGACTACATTGTTAGTGAGTGGGGCCCGAAAAAGTATCATTGCAAAGTTTTGTTCGCTTTTCATTTTACTTTTTCTGCTGCATGCGATTTGGATGCTGCGGTAAAAATGCCTGCGAGGCAAAGAGCTCGCCTCAATGCTCCTACTGCTGTGTGTGTGTGTGTGTGCTAAGTATTTTCTCAGTTAATTATGCAAAGATATACGCTTAAAATTTTGCAATATTACGTGCATATTTCAAATACCCAGCGTAAATTCTCTAGCTGCGAAAGAAAGCTGTAAAAATGCCTTAAGCACACAGCTGCCAAATGCGTTCACTGTTGTTCACTGTGAGCCGAAGGTTGTGCCATATACGTGTGGGTTAAGGCTTACCCTTGTGCACCCTCCCTGTTCCGCCCACTCCCTCTGTCAAGCTTTAGGCCGATCTCTCTCTCTCTCTCTCTCTCTCGCTCTTATTCTCTGTCACTCTCTGTGTTCTCTGCTCCCAGGAAGGCAGCTCGGCAGCTGGCGCATGGCCTTTTTAATTGCTCGTTTGCCTTGCAATCATCGTACACCGTAAATGTTGTCGTTTATTGTTACCGTTACAGTCTCTCACGTTGCGAGCCAACGAAATATGGCCAAGGCTCTCGTCTCTAATTAAAGCGATGCGATTTTAATAGGATTAGCGCGCACGCAGCCACCCAGTTGCAAATCCTTGACGAGCGAACTGATTGAAATATGGCTAAACTGAACGAAGCTACATAATGAGGTTTCATTTAACATTTAAGACTAATGCACTGCGTTTGCCTTTAGGATTAGTAGGTCTTTCAATCTAAGTTTGTCCATTTCCATGTTTTCACGAATTGTCATAAACATTCGTGGACTTATATAATATATATTTGAAAGATTTAATTAGAAATGCTTAGGAGGAGTACGAAAAAAAGTTGACGGAGGAAGCGCAAGGGCAAGAACTACGATGAAATATGATATTTATACATTTATGTATAAATATATGCATGTATGTGTGTGTATGTATGTAAGTATGTATGTTAGTAGTAATAGGTGGGCATGCAGTTTGTATGTTCAAGTATATATAGATGTTCACATGAATTTATGTATGAATATATAAATGTATGAATGATGAATGTATGAATGTATGAATGTATGAATGTATGAATGTATGAATGTATGAATGTAAGAATGCATGGATGTATGAATGTATGAATGTATAAAGAAAGGTATATATGTACGCATTGATGCATTTACGAATGGGCTTTTTCATACAAACATATTTATATTTAGGCTTTCTTCAAACCAATTCATAACCTTACTATGCGATTCTCTAGAATTCATGTAACCCATATGCTGTAATGTGTCTATTGTAAATGCCACTAATACAATAAAAAATAAGGCCGATTGCGCACACTACCCAACACACTTTTTAAAATATAATATAATATATAATATAATATTTATAATATATATATTATATTCAAAAATTTACTGAACCTGAAGTAAATTTAACTCGAATTCGGATATGCGGAATTCAAGTCTACGGAGAGTCCACACAGACTACATTGTTCAGGCATGTCAGCGGTGCTGTGTGGGACATACGCAACGATGAACTAACAAAAATTCAACGTTCACCTGGTAGGAGGCATACCAAAGAAAAAAGCAATCAACAACATATCACTTCATACTGAGTTCGAAGGCTCAGAATAAGACGCAAAGCACTGACTAAGAAATACCCTTCTTAAGCATCACAATTACTGAAATGCTTCATTTTATTTTTATCTCGCTATGGAAATTAACCCTTACCTCCGCTAAAACTCTGTCTGCACGAACAAACAAGTCTAGTATTATATCTAATTATTTAATACTCTAGTACAAGTCGCTACATAGAAATAGGAAATTAAAAAAAAAAAAACATTCAAATTATTAATAAAGTTTAATTTGCTTCTCTTTTATATTTTAATACATAATATACTGTATAATGGGATGTAATTCAGTTTAATATCTACTCAGCATTAATCTAATTAATCATGTTAACTACAAACATTGCGTCCGATTTAATTAATTAATTTTGCAAGAAAAAAAATGTTCATTTGCATACGAAACTAGCCTGAAACTTTGATTAACTTCAATGCAGCATCAGCAAATGGCTTACTATGCATAACGTCCACTGCCCACGACCTGCCCAAGGACAGACATCGCATGGCGATGCTCCGAAAGGAGCAGCAACAGAAAATAAAACTTGCAAAATGCAAAACAAAAGCTCAACTTCATCTGAATGCGGGGTGGAATAGTAACAATTGATGGCAGCTCAACTTGTTGGCCAGATGTAGCTGTGGGTGGGCACGTGGATGGGGCGGTGAGTGTGGAAGTCCTGCCAGCAGAACTTTCAGCCAGCAGCTGCTGCACCTTTCAATGATAACTGAAAATCTATTTTCTAACTGACTGACAGCCAATATATTCGAATATAGTGCAAAATAAATAAAAAGAAAGCATTCAAATGGATTTATATATACAGATATACATATGTATGTATATCAATATATGTATATATACATAATATGTATACATATAAATATAAATACAAAGTCAGGAAAAGAAAGAAACTAAGATAATAAACCTTTACATAGGTTTGTAAATTGCTTTTATAAAATATAGAAAACTAAACATAAAAAGTTTTTGGAAAGTTTCAAGACGTTTAAACCTGAAGACAAATGTTGGATCAATCTTATATACATATAATATTATGTCAACATTTACTCGATAATTTATTTATTTAGTGTTGATACTTTGAAGACAGGCATTACGACATTGACATTGTATTTTGAGAATGTTAAAAAATAAATGACGAATAAGTAAACAATGAGATGTGGAGAGCCCTAGATAGTGACGATAGTTATTGAAGATCAATTTTTAGATGACGAGAGTGAGATGATGGGAGGGTTTCAAGTCTCGAGAGTTTCCAAAATCAAAAAAAAGAGAAGAGTCAAATTTCAGGTGAGTTTTATTCTATAAAATATCAAAGCCGATCACAAGTAGTTGGCCAACGTCTTAAATATTTTTAAATATAATATAATTATAGATACACTATGTAATATATAAATTATTACTCTCTATTAATGGAGTAGCAGAAAATGTTACCTCTAAAACTATCGAACATATAGATTACTCCGAACTGCCACGCCTTCTGGGCATACATAATTTTTGTGTATACATATATATGTATGTGTATGTATGTATGCCCTCTGTGTGTTACATATATTATGGTCGATGTTGTATACCCTTTAGCAGGGTATAAAAATATGGTAAACAATTTCGACGCTACTGTTTAGCATGTGATGCTCACCTTGCCACGCCCAATTTAGTTTCGTCACATCAAAATATTTGCTCTTCCACTTCCATATTGTGGTTGTTATTGTTGCAGTTCTTGTTGTTGTTATTGTCGTTGTTGTTGCTGCTGTTGTTGTCAACAATTTTGGGGCTTGTGGGCGCTTACCGCGTATAATTTATCTATGCATATGTTTTGAGTTGCCAACAGCAGCCAAACGAGAACAGGAGAGCCCACATAAATCACAAGCCCCACAGCTCAGTCACACCCACACATTCACTGTCCTATCCCCAAAAACAGCCTGGAGCACACACTCACATACACACACATAAACACACACACACCCCTTTCATGTAAGAGCAGTTATCGCCCTCGTGCTCTGCCCGAAAATTCTAAAAAGCAATTGCTGGGAATTTATTTTCACGTGCCTATTATGAGAGCTCGATTAGAATGGGATGCTAAGGGATGTGGATCTGTTATATGCTGGATGATGCTATATGAAATTATCGAGTTACCGAGAACTTGTTTATACCACATACATAATATTAAATTGCCTATGTGACAAATGAGTCAAAAGTCAATATTGATGCCGAACATTTATTTTTAGTAACAATTTTAGATGACTTTGAATATTTTCTAAAGCTTTTTAAAGTATTTTATAACTTTATTGTTTTCTTGGACGTGAGTCGTGAATTGAATTTAGTGGCATTTGTTTAGCCATTGGGCAATGGTTTTGTGTGCCAATCTTTTGGCAAAACAAATCTCAGCTGAGCACAAATCGTATGTACGGAAGCTGGGAGGCTAGAAGGCTGAGCGGCTGAGCGGCTGAGCGGCTGAGACAAACATGCATGACAGGCAGCATCATCGTTATATCGATGGCATTCACATGTTTAGCACACAAACGAAATGCCAAAGCAAAAATATGCATACAAATCTATCTATCTATGCGTATTGATAGCCAAACCGAGTCAAGTTGAGTGGAGAGACTGCCAGTCCGAAACTCAAATCTGACGACTGTTCCACATTTTGTTGTTGTGCATGTCAGCCATTGTATGTGTATGTGTGCATGTGTGTGTATGTGTGTGTGTGTTATCGAATATTGTCTATATGGGTCTCTGGTCTCTGACTCTGAAATCTGGTTGCTGTTTGTTCGTCCGTTTCGTGGCGTCCCAATCAATTGTCCAAATGTCCAAACTTCATTTGTTATGCGCATCACAAAAATTGAAGCAAATCATTTTGCCAATCGCATTTTGATTTCGAATGTCAGTGACGGTGCTGATATTAGATGTGGTGAGTGGGTAGCTGTGTAGCTGGATAGCTGTGGAGTGGACGGGCACAGCCACCCCTCCACAATTTATGTTAATTTTTGTGTATTTGCCGCCAGCGGCGCCTGAAATTATGCAATGCCTTTATTAATTTACGACCAACCAAATGGGAACCCAATGAAAACTCTAGTGATGGACACGTGATTAATGGATATTGTGTAAAGTAATTGTTATGGAACCGGCCCTCTTTATAAAATGTTAAACTGAACTGGATCGCAAGATTCTTATTTGAATCAGCTTAGAAAACTTCACGCTGAATCAGATCCTTTAGGTTGAGCCAGTTTGCAAGAGAAAAGCTAAGCCGGCTTGCGTGATATTATTGAACGTAACCAGTAGAATAAAAAGAGTCTAAATCTAAAAAAGAATATAATTAATTTATAGTTTGTTATTTTTAGTATATGTTTTTAATGTTATTTAATTGCATAAAAGAAATCCCTTTTTAATGGCCAAAAATTCGAAATCCAAAAACATATGTACAAACAACACTCAAGAAGAAGAAGCTTGTTTGCATTCAGATTTTAAATCTGGAAAACTTTACTTGACAAGAGAGTTTTTGGTTCCTGAAAGGAATACTTTTTATTTGAATCAGTTTTTTTTTTATATATATCAATCTCTATATGGATACACTGCCTCTATCTATCTATCGTCAAACTGAGACTCAGCAAGAGAATTTTGGTTTGAGTCCTAAAATCTTCTCAGCCTTCTCTAGAAACTATCGCCAAAATAAGGCTAACTATCGCATGACTAACTCACGTGTTCAACTGTTGCAGATGGTCCGTAAAAT
This sequence comes from Drosophila hamatofila, assembly GCA_035045345.1. Lineage (NCBI taxonomy): Eukaryota > Metazoa > Arthropoda > Insecta > Diptera > Drosophilidae > Drosophila > Drosophila hamatofila. The sequence goes on from JAWNPA010000001.1 coordinate 5,149,717, forward strand.
GGTTTTATTTATCCATAGTAACTCCGCTTGTCGGGCTCTCGGTCTCGGCTAGTTATGCAGTGTTTAACTTTGCCCGGGGCTTTTGCTGGTTGGGGGCGTGGCATTTTCGTTTTCACGCCCCAGCCGCGTAACTCATTTTCGCCTCAGAAAAAATAAAATAAAATAAAAATAAATAAAAGGGAAATAAAGTTTCTTTTGCTGCTGCAACTTGGCACATTCTTAATTTCTTGCGTATTTTGTCAAGACAAATTGAATTTTTATGAGCGGCGTCGCCGTCGACGTCGACGTTCTTGCAAGAAAAAATATAAAAAAAGTATCAAAAGGCGTCGCGACGCGACGCAGCCCCTACGACAGCAGCCAGAGCCAAGCGAAAACTTTAAACTTTTCTCATCTTGTGAAATTCATTTTATCACAAGTAATTACTTTGTAAATATATGGGGTGGCAGACAATGCAGCAGACGTCGCAACGTTACGTGGATTGCACACGCAGCCTTTTGGCCATTTGAAGAGGGCAATAAAATGGCTGTTGGCAAAAAAAAAAAGAACAAAAACAAAAAAAAGAAAGGAAAATTAAGTTTAAAGAGTGCAACATGCAACAAGGAATAAAGTTTGCGATCGACATAGTCGATCTACAAATACTCTAAGGTAGTGTATAGCTTCAAGCTTAGAAAATTATTATACATGTACATATGTACAATAAATTTGTCTGTTCCCATCTCGTTCAATAATTTAAGATGGGTTTTTCGATTTCATTTCAATATCCATTGTGAGTAGATATGAACTTTATTTACTCTATCTACTTTCTTTCTTAATTCTGCTCTTTTCTTTTGTTATTATGAATTGAAGAGTATATTAGTTTTTTCGAGAGCTCAAATTTCGAACATATAGTGTTGTGTACCTTCAGATTATAAATCAATATCTTTTGAGATTGAGAAAAAATTATATATCAAAAACCACTATAAATCTTATAATATTGAAGGACCCTCACCTCTTAAGTAGACCGATGAATTATATGACCCGTGGGTTGTGACAAATTAAAAAATATTTACTTTTGAATACATTAAGTATTCTTCGAGCGTACTAATACTCGGTCATTTTCGACTACTCCTAAGTCAATCAATTGTACTTTAATTAAATATGCGATTTACTTACAATGTAGGTATTAATATATTTTTAAAATAAATTGTTGATATTATTTTAACGAAAAAAGCGAGCAAAAATTAAACCTAATTTGAAATATTAATATTGAATATGTTTAGCAACAATATCGGCAAGCAAAATATGCTCGCCTGCCCGGCAACACTACGCAACAATGTTTCTAACAAAAATGTTGCCAGCAACAATAAGTCAGTCAATGTCGAAAAATAGTCAGATCCCCAAGATCAGAGGAAAAAACCAATCAATCTATGAAAAATCTGCTTCTGGTAAGTCAACCTTTACAGAAACAATTTTCAATCATAATATAAGACTTGATTGATTCGAAACTATTGCACAAGAATAAAAACACACAAGTTTGTATACAAATATCAAGTTTACATATTTATTGTTGTTATTGGTTGCTCACTGCGCATGCAACTTGCCATTGGGTTAGTCAAACCGCGACAATAATTTGCACAGGCAGTTAGGCCGAATCGATGTAAACATTGAAACTTGTATTAGAGCTCTCAATCGCTGGCGATTGTTGTGGTACTTAATCGAAAAGTCCAAAGCCCATGTCGTCATCCTCCTCCTCGGATTCGGACTCAACCTTCTTAGCGTCCTCCTTCTTTTCGGCAGCGCCGGCTCCAGCAGCTGGTGCCGCAGAGGCTGTAACAGCAGCGAACTTGCTGGGATCCTTGATGTACTCCTTGATGGTGGTAGCTTCCTTGAACTCAACCTCTGTGGTAGCAGCGATAGCCAACAGATTCTTGAATCCGTTGGCAATGCTGTGAGGTGCCGAAGCAATAGTTGGATAGCCGACGGACAAACAGACAGCAGCCAGATTGGCCACACCCTGTTGGAACTTGGCGCGCAAATCCTCGGGCTTAATGTCCAAGATCTCAGGCGAGAAGATGGAACCCGAATCATAAACCTGGCTCACGAGCAGACCATACGAGAATGGCGAGATGTTCAACATGTTCAGCAAAGTAGCCTCAGAGGCGCCAACTTTGTCTCCTGGCTTCAAGATGGGCACATCGTTGATGATTTCAATTGTACCCTTAGAAATCTTAGTCGGGATGGACAGAGCCTGGAAGAAACTGGTCTTCTCTGGACCCAGACCAGTGTTCTGGGCCGGAATGATGACAGGCAATGGTGCAATGGCACCCGGACGTGCAGGTGCACGCACCTTCGATTCCAACAGCTTATCGCGAACTTCAGCCAAATCACCCTTGGTGAACACAAAGCCAACATTGCCCTTGATGTGCGGCAACAGCTTCTCCAATTGAGGATTATTCTCCAAATGTCCACGAATTGCCTTACGCATCATCGTGTTCTTGCCCATCAGTACGACGGCGAGACCACGAAGGCTGGTACGGATGTTCTGCATCTGCTTGGAGCCAACATTGTCAGCGCCGACAATGAAACACTTTGGGAACTCATCGAACAGTTCCTACAAGTTTAAGAAATTGCTTTAGCAAATGCATACGCATATAATTATTATATAGCAATACTAGCTATTGAGCATACCACAACTTTAATGAAGTACTGAGCCTTCCATGCTGCTTTGTTCTCCCTAACCATTTTGAAAGTGTATTAGGGACTCGATTGAATTTAAGAACTGGAAAAATTAAAATATATCATTACTATGCTGTACATAATTACACTTTTATCCCAACTTTGCCATTTTACATAACAATAGTGTAAGGATGGCATTTATTTTGCAAGATTTTATTTTTTGCTTACCAAAACACAAACTATACGCGGTGGTGACTCGGACCAAATGGACGAGATATGCGATACTTCGTGCAAAGCTATCGATTGTAGCGACGATATATATCATACATGGGTTGTCTTAATTTTCATCTAATCAAAGCGCGAAAATAAGTAATTATCGCGTTTATCTTAAATAAATCAAATTCGTTTAATGGTCTATATTTTGTTTGTTAGATATATATATATTTTAATCACAAATACACACCCGTATCAGCATACTTATCAATTAATCGATATATGAAACTTTAAAAACAGTGCTACCCCAAAAAAAATGGACAAAACAAAACAGATGTGGTCGCATTGACGTCGAATGAATGAACACCACACTCGTTATTCCAAATCATCAACATTGTTGTTAAATGTCGATAGCACTACTTGGATGTATTTTCAAGCTGTGATGAAAATCTAGTTGGCAATAATCAACGCTTACATCTTACTCGTCTACATAAATAAGCCTCGAAACAAAATTTACAATTAGTCATACGATGGGCAAAGACTATTATCAGATTCTGGGCATCAACAGGACAGCAACTGATGAGGAAATCAAAAAAGGTTACAAGCGGATGGCCCTTAAGTATCATCCAGACAAAAATGACCACCCAGAGGCTGCAGACCAATTCAAGGAGGTTGTTGTCGCGTTCGAAATACTATCAGACAAGGAAAAACGACAGCTATACGACCAATATGGCGAAGAAGGCCTCAAAAACGGCCTTGGTCAAACTACTTTCACACAACCATCAGCTGATATGCTGCCGTTTATGTGCGCCGTTGGCGGGACAGTTTTGTTTGCTTTTGCAGCATTCAAAACATTTCAATATTTTACCAAGAAACCTAATGCGGATCGCAAAAGTGATGACAGCGAATGAATCTCATTAAATAGAATTATTTTTCGCAATTTAAGTAGAATGTTTACATATATTTATAAAAATGTTTCTATTGTTGTATGTAAAGTTTTGTAAAATCGATGTAAAGAACAAAATTCTGTATTAAACAGAAGTAAATAAAATTAATTTTTTGGGCGCTTGCTCAAAACTCAATTTAATCATGGAATGTAGATGAATATTCTGGTCGCCATTAAACAGTTGTTAGTGCTTGTTGCTTTCGATGGTCTGTTGTTTGTTGCATTGCAGTAAATTAGGTGCCGGATCGACTGAAAGGCGTAGGGCGAGTCTAGTGCCCTGCACAAGATGATATACTTCATGAAGCTAAAATTCAAAACTGTTTTACTCTCAATCTCATTTTCAGATTATAAACTGAAATTTACTATCGTTAATAAATTAAATTATTAAAAGCAACGGACAGAAAGAAGTTTTTTAAAACTTTGTAATTTTTGTGTAAATGTGAAAATTGGTAAATCCCCCAATCTCTGTCACACATGTTAATTAAAGAGAGCATTTATGATTTACAGCATTTATCGATTAATCGATATCCTGCCGTTAGAAGCACAACAATGATCTCTGTAGATGAAAATGTGAGTTTTACGTAAATCTACGATTTTGCACAGACGCTAGGTTCAAAAAAGAAACCAATGATTTAAATATTTGCTAAACCCAAGCTTAATAAACCCTGTCTCAACAGAGTCACTTCTAGAAAAAGAACATCGCCATAATTTGAAGATGAATTGATCATCGTTCCAACTATCGACTATACATCCTCACTTTATATGCAAGAAAGCAAACTGCAACAGTATCATCATTCGGTCCCTGGGTAAGATTTTTGTTTTGTAGTTTTTAATATTTGTAAGCTGCCTAATTTCTGAATGAACTAATACTAACATACTTGCAGCTGGAACACTAAACGTCGCCATGGTCAGTTACGATCCCTACGATATTCTCAATGTAAAGAGAAATGCTACCAAAGAAGAAATTACGAACGCCTATCGTGAACTCCTGGCCACATACTATTTGAAAGATGTCAAGCGATTTCAGCAAATTGTGTATGCATATTTGATACTGACTGGAATGGAGCAACGGGACCTGAATGCACCGTCGCATAATTCAGTTCTACGCATACCTCTCACCTTTTTGTCCAAATGGAATCAATCAAACTATTTAAATTTGGTTTACTTTGCTGGCGGATCTATTTTGGCGTGCTCCGTTGTCTACATAGCTTTAAAAAAGCAGCCACAAATAGCAGACCAGAATGTAGTGTCGACATCAACATTTAACTTTATATCACAATCATGGAGCTGGATATATGAATTGCCAGGAAACGTATTGCAGTGGACCACAAGTTCATCTCAAAGTGGAAAAGCAGAAGCATTATCTGCAATGGCGTTACAGAGCTCTTCGTTGATCGTGGAACCACAAATAGCAGACCAGAATGTAGTGTCGACATCAACATTTAACTTTATATCACAGTCATGGCGCTGGATATATGAATTGCCAGGAAGCGTTTTGCAGTGGACCGCAAGTTCATCTCAAAGTGGAGACTCAGAAGCATCCTCTGCAGTGGCTTCATCTGTTAGTGCTATTTCAGGCTCGACTGCTGGAGCTCTTTCCAAAGCTTGGTCATGGACAACGGGATCGGCAGGAAGCGTTTGGCAGTGGACCGCAAGCAAGATGTCATCTCAAAGTGGAGAACCAGAAGCATCCTCTGCAGTGGCCTCATCTGTTAGTTCCATTGCAGGGTCCACTGCCGGAGCTCTTTCCAAAGCTTGGTCATGGACAACGGGATCGGCAGGAAGCGTTTGGCAGTGGACCGCAAGCAAGATGTCATCTCAAAGTGGAGAACCAGAAGCATCCTCTGCAGTGGCCTCATCTGTTAGTTCCATTGCAGGGTCCACTGCCGGAGCTCTTTCCAAAGCTTGGTCATGGACAACGGGATCGGCAGGAAGCGTTTGGCAGTGGACCGCAAGCAAGATGTCATCTCAAAGTGGAGACTCAGAAGCATCCTCTGCAGTGGCTTCATCTGTTAGTGCTATTTCAGGCTCGACTGCTGGAGCTCTTTCCAAAGCTTGGTCATGGACAACGGGATCGGCAGGAAGCGTTTGGCAGTGGACCGCAAGCAAGATGTCATCTCAAAGTGGAGACTCAGATGCATCCTCTGCAGTGGCTTCATCTGTTAGTACTATTTCAGGCTCGACTGCTGGAGCTCTTTCCAAAGCTTGGTCATGGACAACGGGATCGGCAGGAAGCGTTTGGCAGTGGACCGCAAGCAAGATGTCATCTCAAAGTGGAGAACCAGAAGCATCCTCTGCAGTGGCCTCATCTGTTAGTTCCATTACAGGGTCCACTGCCGGAGCTCTTTCCAAAGCTTGGTCATGGACAACGGGATCGGCAGGAAGCGTTTGGCAGTGGACCGCAAGCAAGATGTCATCTCAAAGTGGAGACTCAGAAGCATCCTCTGCAGTGGCTTCATCTGTTAGTGCTATTTCAGGCTCGACTGCTGGAGCTCTTTCCAAAGCTTGGTCATGGACAACGGGATCGGCAGGAAGCGTTTGGCAGTGGACCGCAAGCAAGATGTCATCTCAAAGTAGAGACTCAGAAGCATCCTCTGCAGTGGCCTCATCTGTTAGTTCCATTGCAGGGTCCACTGCCGGAGCTCTTTCCAAAGCTTGGTCATGGACAACAGGATCGGCAGGAAGCGTTTGGCAGTGGACCGCAAGCAAGATGTCATCTCAAAGTGGAGACTCAGATGCATCCTCTGCAGTGGCTTCATCTGTTAGTGCTATTTCAGGCTCGACTGCTGGAGCTCTTTCCAAAGCTTGGTCATGGACAACGGGATCGGCAGGAAGCGTTTGGCAGTGGACGGCAAGCAAGATGTCATCTCAAAGTGGAGACTCGGAAGCATCCTCTGCAGTGGCCTCATCTGTTAGTTCCATTGCAGGGTCCACTGCCGGAGCTCTTTCCAAAGCTTGGTCATGGACAACAGGATCGGCAGGAAGCGTTTGGCAGTGGACCGCAAGCAAGATGTCATCTCAAAGTGGAGACTCAGAAGCATCCTCTGCAGTGGCCTCATCTGTTAGTTCCATTGCAGGGTCCACTGCCGGAGCTCTTTCCAAAGCTTGGTCATGGACAACAGGATCGGCAGGAAGCGTTTGGCAGTGGACCGCAAGCAAGATGTCATCTCAAAGTGGAGACTCAGATGCATCCTCTGCAGTGGCTTCATCTGTTAGTGCTATTTCAGGCTCGACTGCTGGAGCTCTTTCCAAAACTTGGTCATGGACAACGGGATCGGCAGGAAGCGTTTGGCAGTGGACGGCAAGCAAGATGTCATCTCAAAGTGGAGACTCAGAAGCATCCTCTGCAGTGGCTTCATCTGTCGGCACACTTTCAAAGGCCTGGGAATGGACTACGGGCAAGCTTCCTTCGCAATCTCCCGATTCTTCATTATCTGCCACGACTTCCTCTATGAATTTCTTGTCTAAAATATGGAAGTGGGCATCAGGTTAGGTTTAAATAATGTGAAAGCTTCCTGCAATAAAATAAGCCTTTTGAGCTAATGATAAATTTATAAAATACTCTACAGCGTTTAATTCTTATAATTTTTGAAGCAAAATAGTACAGACAAAAACAAGTAAAAGTGCTCTAGTCGAGACTGCTCGACTAGGAGATACCCTGAAGCCTACAAAGTACTGATATTCCAATCATTCGACGTTTCTTTTATGCACATACATCTACAAAAACACATGCACACACCCATACGCATGCATCCACTCGAACGCATAAGCACGCGCTTTGCTAACTGCGCAATTACTGCGCTTGGGCTGCCGTGTGGGCTTTATTAAGAGAACTTATTTGTTGAATAAATCTTTTTGTAGTGGGACATCATCCTGATCAAGAATATATATACTTTATGGGGTCTGCCACGCCTCCTTCTGCATGTTATATACATTTTCACAAAAACATTATAGCCTGAATTCCCATTTCCAATGGGTTCAGGGTATAAAAAAGTGTCCAATATTACTATTTAAAATCATGTAGAGCTTTGGCCAAAAACGTAAATCAATTGATTTTCCTCAATAAAAATGAATGGCTGTTTAACGAAAACGATGATAGAAATAATTTTTTTTTAACTTGAAAGATTAATAGCCTGAAGAGCATTGTTGGCTTTTTCAAGTCTTATTAATTTGATGATACAAACATGATAAGTCCAATGAAACGAAAATGAATCTTTGAATAATATTAATAATAGGTGGGGGCGTGGTAGGTCCACTTAGCGAGGAGAAAGAGAAACTGGCAGCTGGCGAAATCTGCTTGGGATGACGGATGGCCGAAGGCTCGCGAAATGTGGCACAGCAAACCTGAAATAGCAGCCTCAGCTCTTTAGTAAACGTCGAGCAGTTGGAAGGAGGATTTACCAAAAAGCTGGCGCCATCAAATCCACAAATGGACTGTCCGAGAAACGTCAGAAATTCCTGATCCGCAGTGCCCGTCTGATACTCCTGGATGAGATGCGAGCAGCTGGTCAGCGGGACGCAGCTGCCAGGGCAAGCGCGTGCATCATTGCAGCTCTCGGGAAGCTGGAGCTGGGCTAGAATGAGTTACAGATGGAGCTCATGGTACAATTTTGGATTTGGGTTGGGTGCAAGTGCAGCGATTGACTTGGATATTCATTAATTTTGTTTTTATTGCGCAAACAACTACAACTAGGTGAGGGCTAGGAACTAGGGGTTCTAGGCTCGATTGTGTAACTAGTGGAATTTGATGCGACGACGCCGACGATGTCGACTCGGATTGAGCGGCATAAAGACCATGATATCCGAACCCAGGGGCATAGTGGAAGCCTGTTGCTGCTGCTGCTGCTGTCGTGGATCGATGCAGGGGCAACTGGGCAGCGGAGGCATTCCGCCCGGCAGGCACACAAGAGGCATCGAAGGACACGTCGACTCGGGCATTGTAGTTTCAGCTGCCTTTGTGGTGGTCACGCTGTGGTTGTTGTGGTGCTGCTGGTTGTAGTGGTAGTGGTGCTGTTGCTGGTGGTGCTGGTTGTCGTTGTCGTCGTCGTGATTGGCGGCGTCGGTTGACACTGCAGTGGACGTGGATGTGGGCGTTAATGGCACTTGAGCTGGCGGCACGGGCAACGGATAGACCGTAAAATAACCTGTGGGATACGCCGGATACCAGCCCTTAATGCTGGCCAAATACGAGAGAAATGGCCAAAAGTAGACCTTCACACAGAACTCACCCAACAGCATGGTCCAAGGATGCGATGCGGTTCAATTCGATTCGTGCAGCAGCCTCAAGTGTTAAGCGACAACTGTACCAAAGCTGGCCCAAAAAGTCAATTTATAATGTCTCTAAATTTGAGATTGTGCTCCGTTACTCCAACTAAAGCTTGGCAGGCAAGTGCTCCAAAACACCCAAAATTAAGTATATATTAGCAAATTTCAATGGCTAACACCTTAAAAATAGTCAATAACTAATTTTATTGGCATAAAATAAAAATAAAAAACTAGGTCTATAATGGAATGAACTGGGAGAGCTTTCGGCAGCAGCAACGATAAAGCCAAAATGGCCAATACGTCAGATGGAATGGTTTATGGACACAGTTAACTGACTTTTCGCCATCAGTAATGTTTATTTGTGCCATCTACCTACATATTCAAATAAAGTACACGTTAAAGCAGCATCAATACAGGTACTGCTCACACCTGCTGTCATATCAGAAACATCCGGTAGGATGAAAAAAAATTTATATATTGATTACAAAATTGAAAACTGAGCATAAGTATGAGTATTAAGCCCAAGGAAACAGATAATCTCCCTGAACCAGCTGCAGAAATCTTTGCTGCACCTAATCTTTGGCCATCAGATTGTTAATATAATGAATGAAAGTGGTAGATATAACTTATTATACTCTATTTATTTTTACAAATAAAAACCTTAGATAATAAAGTTAAAGTTATTACAATGGCTAAGGATATACAAATTATTACAAACCCTTTTATTGTCCAGTTTGTGAATCTATATACTACTTGTAACTAGAATCCCAGCTCGTTTTATTTTGTCTACTGGATTTAAGACAGTTAACAGTGTCAAAATTGCTTGATTTTCATATAATTTAAACTCGCGCGCACCATTTTCTGAAATTGTGACGTTTCACTGTTAACGTAACGGACCGCTTTGCATAACCTACTTTCACTCAATCGTGGGCACGACGGCACTGGTAGCGCATAGAAAGATTTTCGCCGTTGAAAAAGTTTATTCTACTTGTCTCATCTATGTGTTATATGGTTAGTGGTTGTGCGCAATATACTGAGCCCTTTAACAGTGGATCGTGATCGTTATCAAACCTTGCGATGCTCTCGATATTTTCCAATGCAACGATATGTTAACTTAACAGAACATTGATGATGACCGATCATCAAAGTTTGGGAAATCCCACGTAGACTGTCGCAGCTTGGTTGTTGAACTGCATAAGAAAAATATCATTTAATATGAATAACAAATTTGAAGATCACTATAAGACTCTTCAGATTGGGCAAAGCTCGGACCAAAGCCAAATAAAATCAGCTTATTTTAAGCTTATAATAATTTGGCACCCAGATAAGAACCCAGGAAATAAACATGCGCTGGAAATGAGTAAGATGATAAATAAAGCATACAGAGTACTTTCAGACCCAACGCTACGTAGAGAATATGATAGGACGTATATTAGTAAAGAAAATGACAAATCTAGAAAGCAAGGGAAGCAGTCGCACCAACAAACTAACAGCAATTTCCACCAACATGATCAAAATAAAAAGCAGGGTAAGCCAGGACCGACTAAAGACGACAAGTCGAACGGACGCAATCATCGAAACGAGGATTCGAAACCGAACCATGATCGCAGCTATGAAAAGAAGAATCAAAATCAAAACAACCAAAGAAATAAGCAGGGAGAACATCGAGAATATCAGAACAATCGCAATCGGAACAACTTTGGCCATCAGCAAGAAAACCGGGACAATCAAAATTGGAATAGTTATCACAATGGATCCCAATATCAAAAATCACATCAGGACGATCGCAATCGGAACAACTTTGGATATCAGCAAGAAAATCGGGACAATCAAAATTGGAATAGTTATCACACTGGATCCCAATATCAAAAATCACATCAGGACGATCGCAATCGGAACAACTTTGGCCATCAACAAGAAAACCAGGACAATCAAAATTGGAATAGTTATCACAATGGATCCCAATATCAAAAATCACATCAGGACGATCGCAATCGGAACAACTTTGGATATCAGCAAGAAAACCGGGATCATCCAAACTGGAATAGTTATCACAATGGATCCCAGTATCAAAACGCCGATCAAGACGACACTGACTTATATGAAACTCTTGGCATAACAAAGGATGCTACAACTAAGAATATTGAAAATGCATTTCGTAAACTGGCTGCCAAATATGGTAGTAGTGAAAACCCTCAGGTCAAGAAGCAGTTCCAAAAAATTCTTGGGGCCTATTTAGTGCTATCTGATCCAGTCTTGCGCGCCAATTATGATAGGCAAAATAATAATAACAACGAAAGCAGAAGCTCATTTAGATTTCGATTTTTAAACGAAGCATACGAATATTTTAGTAATATAATTGACTGGAGCTGTGTACTTGCTGTTTTTGTGGGTTGCGGAGGTGTACTTTTTATTGTATTAAAATATTCTGTTATCATTATTTTAGCCGTAGGAAAATTTGTTCTTAAAGTTTTGCCACCATTGCTTTTCCTACTGGGAAAATTAATTTGTATAATTGTTCCACCTTTGGTAAAGGGATTATTCTATCTAGTAATTGGCGCAACAAAGTGTATTTTCTGGAGTTTGAAAATGTTATGCAAATGCATATTTTAGAAATCGAACTCAGCAACACGAAATAATTGTGAAGAATCTGGAGGAGAAAGGATGTTAACTTAGCTAACACAACATTTCATAAGGCATTTATGTTTTGCATTGTTATAAAATGTAAATATTAAAAAACAGATTTAATTGAGAAACAGGTGGTTTTACAAATATTTTTTAATAACTATTGTGTTACTTACTGAATTTAAATTAAGTGTTAGACTAGAAGTTTACCTATGCATATAAATAAAAGCTAAATATGTACATATATTGCATAGTCAGTCAAATTGAGATGTATCTGAAAATATTTGTTTTTAAATAAAAATAGTCATGAAAACATTAGAAATCTCTTACAATTTTAAAAACCTTTTTATTTAAGCATGATGGATTTCTGAAAAAAATATCAAGATAATATCAATAGTGCTGAGTTTGTAAGGCTCAGCAGTGGTCTATTTCTTATTCTTAACCTATCGCTGAGTTTGTAAGGCTCAGCGTTCCTCTCTTACACATTCTTATCGCTGAGGTTGTAAGGGTCAGTGCTAATCTGGCTATTTATAAAGTCGATACAAGTGGTCCTTATCTATGTATTTCTATCACGTATACGATGTACACGATCTTTGCATATTTATATGTTCATGTCTGAACATATACATGATAAATTATAGAGCTTATAATTAATTAATTCATTTTGTAGCCAAAGTAACTAATGTGTTTGCGTCGCGTTTTAAGACGTCGAGAGCTACGGGCAAAACGCCTTTATCTCGGATCCAAAGAAACCCAAACAAATCCCAACAAGAAAACACACACTATCGACCGATAGACGTGACCAGAAAAATGGGTAGGACGAGCCAGGACCGACCGACCGATAAAAAATATCTTAGCAATTCTAAATTGAATATGAACTCTTATAGATCGTATAATTAATAATAATTGAAAATACATGTATGCATATATGCCAACCATTTGGGTGTATGCATTTTGAGGTTTTTGAATGCTGATTCATTCGATTTTAGCCTTGCTGTTATTACTAAGAAAACTATTGTACATACTTTTTGGCATCTTTAGTCGAAATTCTTTTATGTATAAGAAATATATTAATTGAGTGGTTATTAGCAATTAAATATTCTAAGCGAACTTATTATGGAGAATCAACTATACAAAGTTTTTCACTTAAATAACCACAAAGTAGTTATTGTTAAAGGAAGTAAGTGCTTTAGTAAATTCCCATTTAATGCATTCTATTTCAAATAAGTATTTATAAAGTTGTAGATTAATTTATTGTTTTTATGAATATGAGTGTTTTTATTTAGGATATATAGATAAAAATGTTCCAAAAATGTGTGATGCCAAATGTATTATTCAGAGTTTTTATTTCAAGAGAAATTTCACATATGTTGCTGGCTTAATGATAAATGAGGGGAATGATTGCACTGATTTAATTACCAATCTTTTCAATATCATCAGCATTATCGGTGTTCAAATAAATGATATCCTTTTGAAAGTGCTTCTCGATAGCGCGACAAACGGACATACTTTTCTCCCCATCTATCAGATTTATAGCAATGCCCGACTTGCCGAATCGTCCAGTGCGACCGATACGATGCAAATAGGTTTCACAGTCGGCATTGCCGCGTAGATCCACAGGCAGATCGAAGTTAACAACGATTGTCACCTGTTCGATGTCAATACCGCGCGACAGAACATTCGTGGTAATGAGCACCTTCTCCTGGCCAGACCTAAACCGGTCCAGAACAGCCAGCCTCTGCTCCACGGTCAAGTCGCCAGAGAGAACAGCAACGGAATGTCCGTCGTCCGCCATTTTGCCTGCCAGCCAGGCTGCTGTTTTGCGTGTGTGACAAAATATGATAGCCTGGCCAATGCTGATGCAGCCATAGATGTTTTGAATAGCATTGTATTTGCCTTCCTCGTTTTTGCAATTCACATAATATTGCTTAATATTGTCCAGAGATTCTTCTTCTCGCATCAATCGAATTATAGTTGGCTCCGACACAATCAAGCGTGCAAAATCCATCACCTCCTTGTCGTAGGTTGCCGAGAAGAACAACATCTGGCATTGTGGATTGAGCATTTTATGAATTCGAATGCATTGATCGTGATGTCCTTGTGTCGCAATCATAACATCTGCTTCGTCCAATACGAATACTCTTATCTTTTTCATGTCGAACAAACGCATCTTGAGGCCCCAGTCCAACATTTTACCAGGCGTTCCAATCAAAATATGTTCCGTAATCTTTGAGTTTCGATCAACTAAATCCAAATATATATCAAATTATTATACGTATACATTTGTAAGAAAATAATTTACCTTCTTCTCCACGAACTGCAAATCTCAGTTTAATTTCCGGACAAAATTGACCCATGCGTGCGGCGACTTCTCCAGTTTGAATTGCAAGCTCGTATGTGGGCGATAGGCATAGAACTTGAGGATGGTCCAAGGCAACATTTACGCGGCTCAGCATTGCCAGGACGAATGCTGCAGTTTTTCCTGTGCCCGATTGACTTTGTGCTATCATATTTTGCGGAGGATCGGCAAGCAGAGTTGGCAATGCGGTTTCTTGAATTTTTGATGGCGTATTGAAGCCCATGGCGTAAATACCCTTCAGTAGTTCGGGCTTAAGATGAAGTGCCTCAAATGTTTTCACTGAATGCAATGGCGAATTGGGATTCTTTTGTTGAATATCCAACGACTGCTTGGTGTTAACCAATCCCTTGCCCAATATCTTTATAAGAAGACTCGTTTCCGCTGGGTCCGCGACATCGGCTTCATTGTCCTTGTTGGCAGTTGTTGTTGCGGTCGGTTCATCTGCATTTAAATCAATTTTAAATTTCGGTATCTCTTGGTCTTCAGCAATTTTAACCCAGTCAGTCATTTTTTCAATTTATTTTCTGCTTTTTATATTAAAAGTGAGCTTCACAATAGCGTGGATACACCGTCTATGTCTGATGCAGCTGTTTCCAATAGAGATGGGTGCAACAACAGGTATCGATAAATATCTATATCGTTCCGCTTAGTATGCTGGTCAAGCAATTAGAATTAAAAATTGAATGGAAATTAATTAAAAGTAAAGCATTAACTATGAATTCAAAATACGTATAATATTAAAAAAAAATTAAATAACAACGTTACACATTTAATTTTAACTTGCCTTGTGTTGCTGCACTAACCATACTTTCACATAGCGACGATACCATTAATAGCTGTCCAATCTCTGAGATAATAAAATATCGATACCACAATCGAACATGTCGTCGGTCCGTAAAGTACATTGTACAATGTTTTGGAAAAATTTACTGCTTTATTTCAAGAACTTAGCTCAAAATTGGCAACAAAAACAGTAATTTATGAAATAATTAAAGCAAAGTACGACGTACGACTATTTGCGTAACATATCGAAAATTGGTGCACATCTTGAATTCAGCACTACATGATATTAGAGGTGAGGTTGATATTTTGGCTGTAAACATTTCTGAGGATCATCCATTGGCGCTATAGCTGCGAGCATTACTAACGAAGATAACTGCGCAGTTATATATATGTATTCTGCACATTTGTGTATGTCCTTCAAATTTGATGCCAGGCGAAAACTGTACGCTAAGAACAGAAAAAAACAGCGAGCACAACAAAAATGTCAACGGCGGGAAACTTTGCTGAACAAGCGGAAAATATTTCATGCTGGCTTAGCGAGAAACTCTCCGTAAATGAAGAGAGCAATACCAACAACGCTAACAATAACAACAACAACACCACCACCACCAACAACAACAACAATTGTAACTCAAACAAATACATTGCACCAGCAACAACAGCAACGCCAAAAATGAGCGCCAACAATATGAACAACAGCCAGAGCAAGGAATTCAATGAGATCTGTAGAAAAGCGCAAGCTGGTCAAAAAATTATGATCATTATGCGAGGACCGGCGGGCAGTGGCAAATCCACCATGGCCAAATCGATATTGAATCAAATTCATTTACTGGATCAACATCCCATTACGGATTTCGTGCACAGCAGCGATGATTACTTTCTTACCCCTCGTGGCTACGAATTTAATCCAAATTTGCTGCCTGAAGCCCATGACTGGAATAAAGAGCGGGTGAAGCGCAAAGCGGCAGCTGGCTGGAGTCCCATTATAGTGGACAATACGAATATTATGAAATGGGAAATGCAGCCCTATGTACAAGTCGCCGTGCAGCATGGCTATCTTGTGGAGCTACTGGAGCCCCAAACCAGCTGGTCCAAATCAGCCACAAAGCTGGCCCAAAAGAACGTTCACCAGGTGCCGAAAGACGCCATAAAACGCATGCTCGATCGCTACGAGAAGACCAGCGTGTCCGAGCTGATCGGGGTATGTGACATGATGCAAATATATTCTTATAAATTTATTTTATTATTTTTATTTTTGTATTTTATAAACAGTTTCTTAAAGATACCAAATACACAGTGCCATTGCCACAGTTGCGATTGCAGCCGCCGTTGCCGACGCTGCCAGCACCAGTAATGCCTTCTCAACAATCGGAACGAGCCGGACCCAAAGGCCAATTGGATGGCTTCAAACTAAATGTTAATGCTCAGACTTGGCTGCCGTATGAGCAGAATGTGAACAATTATTGGGCGCAGCAGAACGACCTGCCCACACAGACAACTGTTGCCAGCGCTGCAGGAGCAACAGGTGAATGCTCGCTGTTGGATTTGCTGCGCGATGACCAGCCGGCAGCAACGATAAGCGTGGACCCACCATCGGCCACAGGTGCTGCTCAGAAAGCCTTGCAGCGCCACAGCTTGAACTGTCCGAACGAGGCGGTTGGCTTTGCGCTATTGCGTCAAATGTATCCGAACAAACAGTTGAGTGGGCTTTGGGATTTGTATGGCAAGTGCAACGGCGACGTCGATTGGGCCGTGGACATATTAATCAAAGAAGATGAGCTCAAATCAGACGATGCTGACGAGGAGTTGCTCCAGGAAGTTGAAGAATTTCAATGCGAGTGTACCCGGAACAATTTTCAAATGCCAACTGCAGCTGCTGCCCCTGCTGTTCTATCCCCACCGATACTCAATAAATACCAGTCCAAGCCGCAGCGTCAGCCGCGTGTCAAGCGCAACGCTGGTAATGGCTTTGCCAACAGGGAACTGCAGCTAGAGATCGAAAACTGTTTCGTTTTGGGCGATGATCAGTATTCGGAGCACACGCGCAAGATACGAGACATACGCAATGGGATTTTAGATCAACCGCTGCCACCGGTCGTGGAGCCAGTACCAGAAGCTGACACAACTACTGCTGCTGGTGCGTCGTCAGCTGCTGATGAGGACGACGATGATTCGGAGGATAATGCATTGCTCGAAATGGATCTGGGTGAATGTTTGATTAAACAGTTGCGCAGTCACTTTCAGTGGGAGGCTGAAATGCTGCCCAAAGATTCGGAATCATTGCCAACCAAAGTGTTCTTGCCGCGACAGCAGGCAAAGCAGCTCTACATGATCTGGATGGAGTCGGTGCACAATCAGCTCGAGGAACAGCGTCAGCAGACACTGCGAGACGATGAGCAATTCGCACGTCTGCTCAAACATCCAAAATATGCGGACTGCAGCGAATCGCCTGGCAATGTTAACGAGCTGCTGGATATGGAGCTTGCCTGGAGCATCTACAACAGCGAACAGCAGGCAGCAAATCATGCGATTCAAAATAAGCCCAATGATATTGCCACCCACTTGACGAAAATGAAGCTGTGCGAGAAATTTCCCGAAATCCCTCGTGATACCTTGCTGCAGGTCTTTGCGGCCACGGACAATAACTATGCGAAGACCGTGGAGGTGTTGGACAGCAATGCGAAGGTCGAATTAACCAGCGCCGAGTTCTATGAGCAGGCACAGCGTGAAAACGAAAAGGTCAGCGCAATCACTACCAATCATTATAATTGATTTTATATTTATTTAATTTTACCCTTGATCTATTACAGCTCAATCAACAAGAGCAACAGCAGCCTCAGCAGGCACCGCCGAAAGTCGCCAGCCCGCGTGTTCCAGGCAATGCCAAGGCGCAGTCTCCACAGCTGCACGAGGAGGCAAAATGTGCCGCATTGCGAGACTTTGAGGAGACACGCAACTTGGCTGCCCATCACGCCCAACTGAGGGCCGAATGCAACCTGAAGGCCAAGCAGGCGATACAGCAAGGCAATGGAAGCGTTGCGCTCTACTACTCGGAGATCGCTCAGCTGCACAAGAAGAAGATCGACGTGTTCAATCATCGCGCGGCCAACTGCATCATGGAGGTTCACAAGCACACGCAAAACAATCCGGATCTGCTCGATCTGCACTATCTGCATACCGTAGAGGCGGTTAGCAGTCTGGACCTGTTCCTCGATCGTCACATAAATATGCTGCGCAATTGCACACGAGTCTACAAGCATCTCTTCATCATAACGGGCCGAGGACTACACAGTGCAAATGGTGTATCGACCATTAAGAAACATGTGAAGGCTAGACTAGCGGAGCGACATTTGCGGTACGTGGAATGTAATGTAATGGAATAATGTAAAATGTTTAATTTGTACTGTTTTTTCAGCTGGCAGGAGGTCAATCCGGGTCTGCTTCGCGTCAAAGTGTTTTCGGCGTCACGTCACTCTAAGAACTTTTGACAATTTAGATAAAACAACGCCGCTCTATGTAAAAATATACATTAAGTTGTACAGCCGTTGGACAGCAAAGGAGAAAAAAAAACTGTTTGAAAGCATCATAAATGTATATGTTGTGCCACCTCACATACAAATTTCTGTATAAGAATTCTTACGAAATTAACAGTTTAACGATATATACATTCGTATTATTTTGTGTGTTCATCAGACATTCCCCCACACTTTTTAATAAGCACTCCCAAACGTTATTATTACTTTTTTGTTTTCAAGAATTTTTTATAAGTAAGATAATATGAAGAAGTGTTTTTAATATATATATATATATATGCATATATATGTATATAGAACTTTATTTTTTATAGTTACTCATCTATAATTTTAATCTTTTAAATATGAATTTATTTTATGTATTTCTGATAGTTGTTGGTTTTTGTAAAAAATCAAAACCTCAGCATGGTTCATGGATATTTAAATGTGAAAGAACTAAGAATTTAGTTTAAAATCTTTATTTTTTTAATCAAAAGACAAAGTACTTCCCTTTAATATATAATATATATATATATATATATATACTGGAAAAACTTTATAGAAAATAAGTTTTAAATATTTGTAATTCTAAGCCAAATATTACTATTAAAAATAACATAAGGGAACAAAAAATGTAGTTTTAATTTAAAAATGTAAAACCTTTCTGCTTAAGGGCCTGTAAATTGAAAACAATTTCAATTTTAGTTTACACATATGTAAAAGCTTTCTTTCCATTTATCTTAAATGATGGACAAATAACTCAAATCTGTGAAATATTTTGTAAGTGCAACATTTTGTACATTTCTATTCTCATTTGCTGAGTGAAAAACAGATGTGTGAATCAACTGGCCGATCGAAGCTCCTGAAGCTTGGCAGCTGTTTGATCTTAACACATCCTCGCATTGGTCCCTGGCACTTGTTCAGGTAACCAATGCAGATACCACCTGGTCGGCATGTTCCGCCTACCTGCGAATAACAAAGAAATGGAAAATACAGCTCAGTCCCGAGCTACAAAAAAACACACATGCCGTTAAATGTTTAAAACATGGAAAGACAGATGTTTTACTATTTAAATTTAGCATCGGAAATATAAAATTATATAAAAGTAATGCTTATCCATTGAGATACACAAAGTGTACATAAATCTTAAGTCTAGAAAATCAGTGGCAGTCTAAGCAAATGTGTCATATATGGCTTTGGTTCGGGCCCCGGTTGCTCCGAGTATGGAAACTAGGTAAGCTCGTCTTGCACCTGATTGCTTGGCGATTGATTTTCCTGTCCATCGAGGTGCAGACGATTCATGGCCACCAATACCATTAGATTAGCGCGACTGCGTTTTGGTGTGTGGCGATTTGCTGAGCTAGGATTCGAGCCGCAACCTGCACTTTTGTTCAGCTTCTCACGCGGCGGTGTGTGCAGAAAGACACCTTCAAAAATGGTTTCCAAACTGTTGGCGCGCTTCAGGCCTTGAGGCATTGTTGAGTCATCTACATCTGCGTTGTTGTTGGGTGCACTAATTTGTGCATTGATCTCGTGCAGGGCCACAAACTCTGGATTGTTCTGGCGCCCTGGGCTGCGCTGTTGAACTGGCAGCTGCTTTGGTGTTTCAAAGTCCGAATCATTCAAATCATCAATTGGCGATGGCGTGCGTCCATGCGGCGAGTAAGCCCGTATTTCGAAGGCGGGCAGCTCATCGCAGTCGACCGGTTCGCCCATGTCATGTTCAAGGGCCAGGGATAAATCACTTTCGCTTTCTAGCGAAGACATCGAACACTGAAGGATATAGGAGCTATTTAGCTGCACCTCGACACTGGCCATTGTAGTTATTGTATTTACCGCATCCGCATCCGATGTTCTGTCCATGTTGTACGTTGAGCGTGCTGTACTTATATGCAATGTCGACCTATAGTCGAGCATTACAAATACGGGAGAATCGCTCTGCCTGTTGATTGCTGACCTGTCAGCGATTCGCTTCTTTCGGGTTTAATATTTTTAGGGTGATTCGCGGATTCGTCGCGCAGGTAGTAAATAACTAACTCGCTTCGTTTTTGCCGCACCAGTCGGTAAACAAAATATTGTTATTTATCGAAATGCTATCGATATATTTGAATTTCAAGTCTATGCCAGTGTGGCCATAAATGCCAAACAAAAAATACAAATAATTGTGTGGTAAATAACAAACAATCTGTATTTAAATATTTTCCGTTAAAACGTAGTTTTTATATGTAGCTAAATAAAAACACTAGTGATAGCGGCAATTCAGGACTATTCATATTCGACGGACCCATCAGACAATCTTATATCTTGTAACAGAGACGTCAGATCGTTTAATGACATACCGCGTTGGAAGTGTCAGTTTTTTACCATGGACAGTACAGCCCGCGCTCCCAAATTGTTGAAATTTACATTCAACAAAACAAGTCAACATCATTAAACGTGGTTGATCGGATGAGAACATTGCTCTCGTACGGGCCACTGGCCCAGGGCCAGTGCCCGTCACTTTTAAGTGAAGCGTTAGCGCGAAAACAATTATTGGGCCGTTTTTCTTCGAAAATGAAGATGGTCGAGCTGTTACCGTCAGTCAGAAGCGTTATCGTGATATGTTAACCACTTTTGTGATGAAAATAATTCATTGAAAACATATGGAGCAGTTCTGGTTTCAACAAGACGACATCAATTATTTGTACATATTGTTTCCTCGTCGTTTGATGTCGAAATATGGCGATTTCGACCGATTTAACGGCACCTGACTTCTTATGGGGTTTTCTGAAATCAAAGGTTTATAATAATAAGCCAAAGACCACAGAAAAGCTCAGCAAGAACATCCGTGAGGAAATAGCCGCTATCCCAGCCAGAACTATGGAAAATGCTGCAAAGCGGCCACAATACGTCGTACAGATCCAAGGCGCCCCTTTTAGAGATGTAATATACAAAAAGTGATGTCAACAAATAAAAGTTGCAGTTTTTTTCATACTATTTAATTATGGAACGTAAATTTCAAGTAGAGCAACAGCTAATAACATTTTGTTTAATTTTTGCTATCTGATTCTTTGTAGTAGTTATTATAATTAATGATACGTATAAGATCAATTATTTTAGCTTGGTATCCTGAAGCAGCAACCTTGTTTCCCAAGTAGATGGCATAACGAATGAATTTCTCAAATTCGGTTTCTTCGAACACTAGTCGCTTATAACGTGGATGAACAAACTGATTTTCTTCATCCAAAACAAAAGACTTCGAGTTCAGAATTCTGCAAAAAGAGAAATGTTTATAACAATTTTTGTAAAAGAATTGTTAAATTTCAACTTACTTGCAGAAACGCAGCGCAATCACAAGTATACTATCGATGGTTTCTCGAAATTTGACACTCCGACGATTTAGTAGCGAAAAAAATGCAATCTCCTTTAAGTAGTCCACGTGTCGCTGGTAAAGTTCCTCGACAGAACCTATCATGACTAGATCATCAGTAAAGCACTTCCACGTGCCCTCCAATGCATTTGTGACTAGATGATTCTGCAGCGTGAACACGAAGTGTGACAACTTGTGGCGAATCATTTGCAAATGACGATACTGCGGCGATTGCTGTAGCCTCCGACCATGGAGTCTTGATGATTGCTGGAAGTCCTGGTAGGTCCGTTCCATTATAAAGCTGATATGCCGCAGCTTGATCAAATGCGAGAATATTTGGTTATACTTTTCCATGGTCTCTACACTGAGCACCAAGTTCAGTGGCCACTCCATCTTGCACTCCAGCTTGAATATGGACAAGGCATTAATGTCCATTAGATCAAAGCTTTCCGGTATGTTCGTGCAATTCAAGGCCAGATTATCAGCCACTAGAGCCGACTCAGATCCCTCTATCGCTCTGTTGGCAAGGGCATTGTTGAGTATGGAGTCCAGGACACCCTTTTGGCATAGACTATGTGGCACTAAGCCGGATTCAATTCGACCTAGAATTTCGCCAATGAGCACAGTTCCAAATTCGCCGTCCAGCAAAAAGAAATATTTGCGTAGATCACAAAAATAATCATAGATCCTTTGCTCATGGAATATGCGCAAAACCTCGTTACGCAACAGCGACAAATGCGTTTGAACTGGCAACAGGACAGAAAGTTGCATATACCGTTTGATTATAAACGGATTATGACCGATTTCTTCTATCTGATCCGCTGCACGTGAATGCTCTCCATCCATTTTTCTTATGTCCAAATTAAAGACGCATTTCTCTTTCTGCACAGGCAATCTTTGGGGCGGAGGCAAAGTCACTACGGGAACTTCTACGATCTCATCCTGATCACTGACCACAATACTGCTATTTACATCATTGTTATTAGCCGCGTCAATGACTTCTTCTGGAATCTCGACATCGATTTCCACATCGGATGTGGTGGACATCGGCGTCCCAGTGTCTAATGTGGACTCCACGCTTGGGTCTTGTGTTTTCAATGGCAAATGCAAGGCATTGCCCAATCCTCCACTGATTGTGAAGTCGCCTTCCATGACATGACGGCGATTTCGTGCCAGTTCCGTGTCTGAGTGCAACAGACGCTTCTCGGACTCGCTATTCGTCTCGTCTTCATGGTTGAACGAGCTGAAGTTGTTATGTTGATGCATGCGCAAACGATTGCGCTGCAGGTCTGTGAGATCTTCGATATTCATGTTCATGTCAGGCGGCAATTTAGTGCTCAGTTGCTGCTCCGTGCAATTGAGGACTCGCATGCGATTCAGTTCAGCGTCTGTGTAAGAAGCTGCACTGGTGGTCTCCACTTGGCGCAGCTGCACTTTCATGTGACATTCCTGGAACTGTTCGGATGAATTGTTGCGCATACGATTGCGAGCCAAACTCGTGTCGCTCTCATTCGAATTGAGCACATCAGCTGAATTGGGCTGTGCCACCTGAGCTGGATTGGGCTGTGCCCCCTCAGCTGGATCGGGCTGTGCTACCTCTGTTGTCTCGGGCTTTTCCGCCTGTACCTCTATCTGTGGCTCGTCACACGACACAAAACTGCGATTGCTGCTTGTACTGTCGTCTGGGCTGACGTCATCAGTGGTTTCCATCGGAGTTGGTATCTTTTGCTTTAAAGCAGCAACTTGCTCTTCCAACTCCTTTTTCTTCTGCTGCAGACGTTGCTCCTCCATTTTATTGGATTTGTGCTGGTATTCTAGGTCCAGCATCAGCTCGGAGCGTTGCTGTTCCAATCGCACCTGCTCCTGTTGCTCTCGCTGCTCATTGAGTTCTTCGTAACGACGTTTTTTCTTGATGTCCGCCTCTAATTGTAGATCAAGTTGATCTTGCTTCCATGCAGCAATAAACGACTGAGTGCAATCCCACATCCGATTGCCGTAGCGTCGGTTATTCTCTTCTCGATCCTCGAGGTTGCTTTGCATCTTAAATGGCTTGATTTTCTGCCGTATTTCATCGTAATGCAGCTCCAATTCCTGACGCATTTTCATCAGCTGCTGTTCCGACAGGCAGACAACCAAGTTGGGATACTTTAAAGCGAATACGGGATGCTAAGGGGCAATTAATATATTGATTAATCAGTTCAATAAGCTTATTGCGTCTACTCACCTGAGCATTATAGGTTTTAAGAAATCGGTTGTATTTTCCGCATTGGAGTATGAACTGTTCACATCCCACTAGAAACCCAGGCACTGCATCGTATTGTATATAATAAGCCCTGTCGAAATACTCTTTGCTGCGCTCGTTCAATTTATGCGTGCAACAATTAATGAAGAGCTCGTTGAAGGGCTCGTCGAGTTCGCCTTGGTAAATCCATCGTATCAGCTGTGAGAAGTACGTTTCACATAACGACCTCAAAATGTACATGAGTAATTGCGAGAACTGGCAATTGATGCCTCCATTGATGAATGACCAAACGAAGCTCATCAGATTCATTGCGCACATGCCGTCTATTCCGTCCGTATCGCTTACTGAAATTTCGCATATATTAAAGTTTAGCGCGAGAGTTGAAGGAAATCTTAGCTTACTCTGCTCCAATTCAAGCATCTGGTCCATCTGCTTTAGCAGTTCCATTGTAGGACCTGCGCCGCAAATCAGCTGCCCTAAGTTGTGGGCTGGTATCGTGAGCAGAAAGAGCCGACTATTCGTAATGAAATCGATTATTGCCTGACGCAAAGCCTGTAATGATGCACAATGATTGCGTAATGAAACTTTAAATGATAATGCTTGTGCTTACTCGGTTGAGAGGTCTTTCAATGCGACTCGATTCGTATTGCCGCCGAGTGCGCGCAGTTAGACGACGATAGGCTCTACCGGAAACAAGGAATGGTTCTGCGTACTCAGCCAGCATCTCGGGTAAAACAATGTCTAGTGTTATGTGGGGCTTCAACATAAAGTTTCCTTCGTCTGTGCAGACAATTGTGTCTGATTGCAGACCCGCTTTAGATAATTACAAACTAAATAATCCTTCGAAATTTCAGTTAATGCATATTTACGCACCTGCAGCCTGTTTTAGATGCTCGATGAGAAGCGGCATCTTAATGAAAGTTAATTTCAATGTCGGATCCTGGTGCCATTTGAGCTCGTTGCTCATGATCCGATCCGAAACGAAATGTTTCTCTAGTGTTACACCAGTCGGTGAGCCTTTCTCAGCAACGGCTTCGGATTTACAGGCAGGCGGCTCGTCTTTATCCCGCAAAGGCAAATTAATCTTGACACGGCTTGTCCCTCTCTTGGATTCGTTCATGCGTGCCATTGAATCCTTAAGTATGGAGCACTTTAAGCTGGACTTTATCTGGTTACCTTGGACATTGCGCATTGCATTAATGTCACTTAGATACACATTCGATGAGCGACGGAAGACAATCGGCTTCATCAAATCCCGCATATTCTCGATTGATCTTAAAATCCTAGGTGCAGCATGTTGTGGATGTTGGTCGAGGAAACAGGGATTCGATTGCAGTTGTAGGGGCTTGGCTAACATCATGGTGCTTTTGCTGCTTAAGCCAACAGACTTTGATAGTTGTTGCTTTTGCTGTTGCTCGTCGTTTTGTTGCTTCTCCAAGGTGATATACATGTTTTCGATACAGTTTTCAATATTGTTACCCAGCGCACAATTTAAGTCGGTGCACTGTTCAAACTTCTGATATGACAGTAGCGATTTGTAGATTTTTGAGCGCCTATCCGCAATGGAAGCAGGAGACGGCTGCACTGCAGCTGTTTCTTCCGTTTGGTCGCGCTCATTCTTCGAAAGTTTAGCAACTATTTCCGTAACTAAACTAAAAGCAGGCTCTTTGGAGCTACGAACTGCTTCCATTCAGAATAATAATACTTTCTATTAATCAACTAATTTTAAATAACAAAATTAATGCAATAAATTGAAGTTGTTTTTTCGTTGAACGTATTGGAGATGAGCCGGAATATAAATTTGGCTTCTGTTACTAGTCGTATTCATCGATAACAAAAAATTTCGTGCATCCCTGATGCGATATTATGTATGGATATATTTGTTTTGCACTTTTAATAATGCATGTATGTACATATATACATATATTTAATTACTTATATACATATATTCAATTTTACTTTTTTGGCGGAGCACACCTCTACATTGCATTCTGTTGTACAAAATGATCGACATAAAATATGAAAAGATTTACACTAGATTTTAATGAGTTCGCTGCAATCAAAATGATCTCCAATTTGCAATCAAGATTTAAGATTATACGTTGCCAGTAATTAAAAACACTTTGAATTGAACTGGTTACAACTTAAGTTTATTACGAATTCAATAACTTACAACTACATACGATCAGGGTAATATATTGTTAATTAGAACTTTTGAATAGTTACGTGCTGCTTCAGGAGTGCCATAATACATTCAATGTTCTTGAGATTGGCGCAAGCTCGACATATACATAGATGCGCGAAATTTTATTGGAGCAAAGAAAAGGAGTTAAGAAAAACAAATGCGGGTTTTTCGGGAATAAATTAAATCAAAGAAAACTTGAGAATGAAATGTTTACAATTCGGCAAACCAAGCGCCAGCGCAAAGGCTAAGTGCACATAGATCAGCCAACTTAGTAATAAAATATAATATTAATTAAAGAGCATTTGGAGCGCATCAGGGGGTGAGGAGCTTCTAGGTAAACAGTAAAATATGATGCTTAGCTCGTCGTTTGGAACTTGTTGCACGGCTGAATAATCGACGTCTTTCGAGCAGGCACTGTCTCCGGCGTTGGTATGGCATCGCCGGTGGTCACCTTATTGGCAAACACCTGCTTGACACCACCACCTTTTTGCTTGGCCATTTGATAATCTCCAGAATCAAAGAATTTTTGCTTAAATTGTGAAAGGAACATGAAGAGTTAGAATTGATATTGACAAATTAGATGGAAACAGACAACGTACTCCCTTTTGAAGACGCTTCTGAAGAAAGGCGGAATGACCACCAGGCACACGCATCCCACTTGGATATTTGGACTTGAGTTTTTCCTCTTCGATTTTCTCCAAATCTCTGGGATTGGCTTGTTCAGCTGTTGGTTCGTTCTCCTGCGGCGTGGTTGCCGGGCTGTTCTCTTCAGTTGAGCTCATGATATTCTATATTAAAATACCAATTGATTAAATAAACTTAATAACAATTTTTTTGCAAAACAAAACAAAAAATACACGAAAATTGTTATAACAAAATAAGTTGTAAATATGGCGATAATACGAGCTAAGCTGCGAGCATACGCGACAAGGACAACTGAATTTAAAAAGCGAGCGAAAATGGTCCGATGAAATTACTTTTCATGAAACGTCGCACGCACACACTCGCATGTGTGCCCACTATGTGTGCATACACACACACACACACACACAAGCACACGCAGCGAATGTTTGTATGCATGTATTTACATAGACTTGCTAATATGTAGTGCGAACGACGACGAAGCGTAATATAATCGTATTAATCTCATGTGCAAATATTGTTACGATTTAATACTTACGCAAAATACATGAGCATGTACATATCTACATACACACATATGAATATGACTTTTTACCTTTGTCTGGCCTGATGCGTCAAATGTGACAAGTAACTGTTGTTTTCGTTCTTTTTGCAATCAAGAACACATGCACGCCGTACGCCTTAAGCTTTTAAGGTAATTACGAAGGTATTTGTAAACACACACTGGCGTTGCAATATATAACAAATTAAAATATATCTCTCCCAGTTGCGTATTTAAGCACTTTATGACAAACGTACACAAATTTAAAATTTTTCTCTTTTCCTTAATGCAACTTGTTCACTTTTTTGGGAGACGCTACAAAATAGAGTTGTCTCGGATCAATCGGAATAAGTTCAATGGAACGATGCATTACACAAAATGAGCGAATAAGTCACTTATTGTCGTTCATCATATGGTTCATTATTTGAAAACATATGTTTTCGTCAAGCGAAAACTTAACTTTTTGCCAATCGTTAGTAGCAGGAAAATCACAGTTTTGCTGTGACAAATTTTAGGTATAAGAAAATTATTGCACTCTCTTAACAAATTAAAGTCTAAATTGAATACTATACCTTAAATTAAATTAGCTTTTATGCCGACAAGCAATTCAAGAAGCTGCTGTTCTTTAACATAATCACAATGTTGTGATGAAAATGAACCGAGCAAATATATCCAGGGATGGAAAGAAATAAATGATGTTGAAGTAATAAATAAATATTTTTATTGAATTTAATGTATATTTTCAATGTGCACTAATTTTTGGTAATACATAAAATGATTACGATTGTTTTCTTTTATTTTTAAAAGTGTCAATTGGCACAACAACACATAGTTATGGACTTTTAGTACATATGATTCTTTGAAGGGACTACCCCTACTATTTTTCTTGTTATTTCTGCAATCAGTTGGGCCACATTTCTTAGTATCCAACTGCAGTTCCTTATAAATGTGTTATTTTTGTTTATTTTAATTGAAGTGAACGAATTTTAAATATTTCAGAGATTGTTGAGCGTCTAGCAACGCAAAAGCAACGCTTTATGATGGGCTCCAGAGATAAATCAAAGTTTAAAAATTTTCTTAAGAGCACAAAATCACCAGGTAAAAATAACCAAAACAAGTTAAACAATTGCATTGACGAACATGTATTTTGGCAGGAAACTCTGGCGAGCGCACATTGCGTCCAGAGTTTGAGCTTGAGCTGAAGCCAGAGCAGCCCATTGCCCAGCGCTGCAAAATGCTTAAAGAATTGGGAGATTTGCATTTGCAGAACATCAACTTGGATGAAGTAAGGCAAATGGCTCGGTTAGCCGGCAATTTGTATAAGCCTATAAATAATAATGTTCTTTTGCCTGCAGACTTCCATAACCAATCTGTGGCAACTAACCAACGATCTCATCGTGCCCAACAAGCCGGCAGAAACACGCCAAATCACCTTGAGCTTCTATAAGCGTCTCATTTTCACCCAATACAAAAACCTGACGATAATGCGTGAAAAGTTTTTTCTTGTGATACAAAATCATGAGGCGCACGAAGATCTACGGCATCTGCTGGAGCTGCTCGATACGCTCACAGAAAACGGCAAGGATATTACCAATTTCGAAGAGAAGGTGAAATGCATCCACATGGAACTTCGATTCTCAAATATATATTTCACTTGTCTGCTTACAGATTGGCAAATTTATGCTGCATTGGATACCAGCTATCACAGATGCTGACTTGCTGTGCCCCTATCTACAGATGATGATTAATCTCATTAAGTTCAATGCAGCACACCTGGACAAAGACGTGCTCGTTGGAATAGTGCAGTGGGTGACATTTGAAATATGACTTATCTGAACAGACTGATTGCATCTGTGTTACAGAAACGCCTGCGAGCTGAGCTGCACGGTGCCGAACGACGACATTGGACTACAATGCCTGACCGTCTTGGAGATGGTCATCGGCTACACCATCTTCCCCAGCGAGCCGTTGCATCAGTGCATCGTCACACTGTGCCGCACAGTGAACAGCAATCATTATTGCCAGGCCTCGTATAAGGTATGTCAGACTATGGGTTTACTTTATTTAGCGCAGGCAAGTATAATACGGAATGGATATAATTTTACTGTAACAAAAATTTAGATGACAATTTGTTGTTGCTAATTTCCTCAGGCTTGGCCTTGTAATCGTTCAACTGTTCTGCCTGCTTGCTGCTGTTGACTTTCTGCATTTCCTTGCTGCTGATTATCAGAGTTGTAGTTGGCGTCGCTTGCGTGCTAGTTGTCGCTGTGAAGCACTGGAAATCTGTACCAGCTGTACAGTAAAGCGAAACCACATCAAACTTCTGGCCCTTGGGGCAGCTCAACTCAATGGCCTGGCTGCCAATGCAGACGTAGTAGCGGCTGCAGTCCTCCGAGTGCGGCACCAGTCGACTGCCTTCTTTTTGGCACTCTTGCAAGGGCAGCTGGACAAGCTGCATAGCTGGCTGGCACTCGCCTCTCGTATCCAGCAGGCAACTGTTAACGCTAGCCTCATAATAATAGTTATGAGGACATTCCCGCAACACGGCCTGCCCGCCGACGCAAGTATAATAGCTTCGGCAGTCGTTCGCATTGGCCAGCATTGAGTGCTCTGGCAATATGCAACTGCACTTATGAGCTGGCGTTATGCTTACCGGCAGACAGGCTTTTCGGCTGGCATCGAAGTAGAAGCCATAAGAGCATTTCATAACTGAGAGCACACCCTGGCTGGAGCAACGTTTGAAGCGCGTACAATCGCCCTCAAAGCGCTGAACGCCAATCGTTGTGCAGCTGGTGGGGCACGAGCCTCGTACGCAGCGTTGCTCCTGGCTGTTGAAATGGTATTCCGCTGGACATAGGAATTCCTGGTACCTCTTGTCTTTCACACCCGTGCACACATAGAACCTATCGCAATGCTGCTTATTAGGCATAAGAGTCCATGTCGAGGCAGTGCCGCACAGCGACTCAATCTCGCTTCCAGAGCTGCGTCTAATCGTCGCCAGCCACAACAATAGCACAATGATCACTTGTAACGGATCTGCAAGACAAAGAATTGCTTTCATACGAGGTCGAATATTATTGGTATAACCAAAACTTACAGGTCTTCATAAGTATTTTTTTGTATCCAGAGAATTTTGCGGAATGCTTCAAACTTTTGATATTGGTTCCACTTTTATGGCACTAAATGCTGGCTGGCTAAGAATTTATCAGCTCATTTCCGATGCTAGATTGGGGGTTACAATTTGTTTGCTTATGCTAATGAAATTCTAGTTGTTAGTCAGTCAGTGTCTCTTACATCTTATCTGATCCCTGTTCAGGTGTTTACAGTTTCTTATCGACCTAGAATTGGGTTGATAATTAACCAGCTAAACATCAATGTGCCCCACTTGATTGCCGACTTCCCAAATGAGTATCGTTATCTTTGTCGACTCTATGAATCACTAACCATCTCTTGTGAGCCATCAAAAACATAAATGAAAATGCATTATTTTTCCATTCAGACAAATTTATAACAAACTTTTCTCAGCCTCAAGAATCAGGCGTGATAGCAAGCAACTAGATCCTTGGGCATGCAGCGCATTTTATCAAAGCCATATATGGAGACCTTGAAGCAGGCAGCTCGTGTGGCATATTCAATGGCATCGCGCATTGACATCTTGTCCCCCTGCATGGCATAGATGAAAGCGCCCACGAAGGTCTCCTCCTCGCCAATTGCATCGACGACTTTTTGCGGCTGGTGGGGGCCCACTTTGAAGTATTTGCCATCGGGCATTAGGCAACTGGAGCCCTCTTCATAGTTGTTGTATATTATTATGGGCTGGTAAGATGTTTGTTTTCTGCAGGTAACCGGATCCAGTTCTGGTATATCTTCTGTTATGTATGGGCTTTTCTTCGGTTGCATACTCTGCCAGCGCTTGCGTGTGACGTCCATGACGTCGCGTACTCCCCAGACAGTCTCTCGGCCATTCATGTAGCCATTATCCACCTTAAGCGTTTTTCGGATGAGCACATAATCGGCCAAGGCGGCCATAAGACAGCTGTGGGGCTTCATGTCGGCCAGATCTACAGACAACACAATGTAGGCGTCGGGACTGCGATCATTATAAGCTCGCACAGCGCGCACCATGCGGATCGTCTCTCCGGTATTTCGCGACTCGAAGTGTATCCAGCAGTATTGGCGGTAGTCCACGGCGCCCACAAACTGCTGGTAGGTGAGCTCGTGCAAATGATTCGTGTACTCCACGGTCGTCTGCTGAGCCTTGCCGCGCACTGCGACGATGATGCGATGTGGCGGCTGTTGGTTGGTGCGCGGGCAGTTGGAAACTTCGATGCCCATGGCCTGGAAACTGTTCATGAGGTTCTCGAAGGCGGGCACTTTGGTCAGCTGGCCGAGAAACTCGCAGGTGGAGCCCAAACGCCGCAGGACGCAACATGTATTCGGAGCATAGCCGCCAAGGCGCCAGAAACCCTCATCGGTGCGCTCGATGATGCCGGGCTTGGGTTGCTCATTGCATATGTTGATGACATCCAGGGTACAGCGACCCACTATAAGCACACGGCGTGGTGGGGGCGGAGGTGGTGGTGGCTCCTCTCTGGGCAGATATCGCACCTTCCTCACAGTTATGAACTCCTTAAAGATCTGTTTTTTCATGATTTTGAAATTTTTAAAATGTAATTTTAAAGCCTCGTGCCAAAAGACAAATGACCCCCTGAAGCAACTTGATCGACAGATTGAAATACTAATTAATTACATTTCAAATGTTTTGTTGTTGTAGATAATGAAGAATTTGCTGGGCACTCAGCTGGGCTATCACTCCATGAAGATAATGTGCAACATACTCAACGACAAGGGACAGTACGAGGATGCCCAACTGTTGCGAGGCGCCGTGTTTCATCTCAACATGAACATTTTCGGCTCGAACGTCATTTTTCAGGTCTCATCGATGATTTATGCCACCAACGTATTGATGGGCTTTCGAAATGTAACTTGCAACTCTAGAGTCTTTCGTTATCTCGATATAACTAATTAACTGTTGCAGGCATTGGATAGCAATGAGGTGATTGTGACCTATGAAGTGATACTCAGTGTGCGCATGGTGATCAACAAATACAGACACGAACTGTCCGAGATAATATGGGATCTGATCTGTGACATTATGTCGGCGATTGTCGACAACATCGAGGAGTACGGTATGTATTGTGATCAACGCTCAACGATATCCAACTTTGTTTGATGAACCTTATCTTGCAGAGCGTTCGGGTGTTAACAAGGATCGATTGCACCACTTACAAATCAATTTTCACGAGAACATCGACTACATTGAGAAATTGTTGAAAAACGATCGCACCCAAATACTTTGCAATGTGGATCGCATTTACGATCTGATCGAAAGGGTGGCTGATCGACGACCTGAGTCATCTGTCCTAAGCCTGATTGACTATCGAACACAACGTGCGACCGCTACTCGACCAGAGTGGCTTTTGTGCTTGTCCCAGTTTGTGCATCGCTATTACCGCATGTCGAACGTGAATGTGCGCAAAAAGATCATACATTCGTTAGAGCAGATTATGAACCAGAATCGATACAGCTATGAGGAAGAGATACTCGATCGTGTCGTTGTGCCACAGCTGGCGCAGGTTTATCAGGAGTCGAACGTGCAAGTGCGCGAGGCGGTTGCTATTGCTCTCTCTAACTTTGCGATCCATTGTGATACGAAACGTTGCCTGGAGTTGTTGGACATATTGGAGGCGCTCATCAATCGTCCCTTCGAACAGATGCGTCAAGTTGCGGCTGAGGCCGTTCCAACAGAGGCAGGCAGCAGCATTGTCATAAAGACTAGGACGGAGATCGAGGATATATCTGCTGCTGTCCAGGGGCTTGTTAAGGTGTTTGCCATCAAGCTGCATCGCCAACCGGCCACACATGCCATTAAGATATTCAATATTTTAATGGATCATCTAGAATTGCACTACGATCGCCCAAAGGTCTTTGAGCAGGCAAGCACTGTGCGGCTTGAGGTAACATATATTTCTATATATCATATATCACTATATACATATATGATAATTCAAGCAATACATTGCAGATATTCGAATGGATGCTCAAGATACGTGCGAATGCTTCCTATCACATTGGATATCCTGAAAACGGCACCGGACCCTTAAAGTTTAGCCACTATTTGGGCATCGAATTGCCACAATCAGCACAAGCGCAAACAGCAACAATTTCTATCCGACGTGCCTGTAATCTGATTGTCCGCTGTCTAGAGCACGAGTCTAATCTGAGCGTGTTTGAGCTGGTCATTACGAAGCTACCCACAGTGCTGCAGAATAAAGCCCTTCTCCAAGGCAACGATATTGAGAAGCTGGCCAACACATTGCTCAAAGTCAACTCGGTTACCAACAATAAGTTTAAATTACCCGCCAACGATTTTCACGGCCTTGTGGTGCCAGCAATCGCATCGCTGGTTATCTATCACGAGTGCCTACAGCCGCCGCAGCAAACCAGTATCATTACATCCCTCTACCTCCTCATACCAACGGGCATTGCCAACTGCATCAATACAATGGCTATTCTCATTTTGGAGATGCCCGACGCTCTAATGCGTAAGCTGCCAGATATTTTGTGGCAAATAAGCAAGATGACCGATAGAACTGCGGTGGCCTTGCCAGTTCTGGAATTTCTATCCCGTGAGTGGTTTTGTTTCTATATATCTGGAGATATTGGTTATGATGAGAAAAACGATGTCTAAGTGTAGACATCGTCGTAGTCGTAGCCTAAGTGTAGTCTAAGTGTCGTAGCCTCTTATCCTCCATATAAAGTCGGCTTTAAATTTTTGAAAATATTTGCTTTGCTCATTGTAATTCCTTAACTAACTTTTTTTTAACAGTCTTGATCCATTTGCCGAACCACCTGGTCTCCAACTTTACACTCATGCAAAATATGTATGTGTTCGCCATATCGCTGCCATACACAAAGCCTCATCGATACGACCACTATACCGTATTATTGGCTCATCATGTGATAGCGGGCTGGTTTCTAAAGATCAAGCTGGAGCAGCGCAAGAATTGCGTAAGCTATATCCGATCGGTAAGTCAATAGCGACATCAGCTATCCATTTACCTAATTTTTATTTCTTTGGCAGTCCATGCAGTCGAATGCCAAGATGCTTCACAATGACATCGCCAATATTAACTCGTTGCACGTGAATGAGGACTCCTCCAGTCGTAAGCGCAGCACTAGTCTTACGGAACGCGGAAGTAGAAATAGTGCAACGACCCGCAATGATGCAGATATGCGTCCGATGATGGACAATAAGCTGCGCAACTTTCATGCGGATTTGGTTGAGACATGCTTTGACTTCCTAGAACGTCATACATTCTCGCCGTGCCCCTCCCTACCCAAGCGGTAAGTCTGGTTGACCTGTTCTAAAATTGATTAGTTATGCAACTTCTGCAATTGCAGCCTGCCTGCTATTGACTATTTGCTAAAAGATGGCGTCTCGCAAACGTGGCTGGTGGGTCATAATTTGATCACAATTACCACATCCGGCTGCCCATCGGGACCGACACGCAATGGCCTCTGCGAACGATGCGCGCAATTGGGCAAGGCGCCCAGCATTAGTCTAAACTCGAAGGGTCTCAGCAATGCAGCGCAACCGCCCTCGTCGCCGGAGCGCGAACGGCGCTACACCAAAATGACCTTTCAGCATAGCAGCGTCAATGAAAGTGCCGGCAGCACGGAACATACTTCGTCATCATCAACATCGAATTCGGACGCAACCGCACATCCGCATCGGCAAATATCGAACAGTTCAACGATCTCGTTAGACACGTATTCGCGACGCGGGTCTAATCCGGAGGCTTCTGGTGTCAGCAACTTAGTGGAGGGCTCTCACACAGGTAGCAATACTTCGCTCTTGGGCAACTCGCTCTCGTTGTCAACGGCCAGCGTTGGTCCCTCCACGCGATCGGGTCCAGCTGTGCAGCAGCCTGTTTGTGTGCGTGCGTGCACTAGCTGGGCCGAAATCTTCATAAGACGTCCTACGGGCAATGTCTCGTGGATAACTCGCATTGAGAATCCCATCGCCAACGACTGCTTTGGCCAGGATTTGCCCTTCAATAGCGTCGTTTCACTGTTCTTGCCCACTGCCTTTGGCGGCGTGTTTGGGCCAGACAACCCCATGCAGGAACTATTGCAGCAGCAGCAGCAGCAATCGCAACAGGAAACTCAGACTCAGTCAGCACAAGAGGCCGAGGCCGAAGTAGAGCAAGAACCACAACCAGAACCAGAACCTGAACCAGAACCAGAAGCAATACCAGAACCACTACCAGTACCACAACCAGGACCAGGACCAGGACCAGTACCAGTACCAGAAGTAGAGCTTGCACCAGCGACAGTGGCAGCAAACGCCGAAATTCGCAACCGAATGGTGGCTAAGGCGCGGGCACTGTATCGCCAGGAGGAGGTATACTCCGTGAGCAGTGCCGGCGGCGGGAGTAATGGTGGCACAGCGGCCATTGATATTCCACGTCTTCCTGCTTGTGTCAAGCGAGGCAAGGATGCAGCACTCAGTGGCAGCGTTAGCGATGGTGAAGCAGACGATGAGGCTTTAGCATTTGGTGATGGCCAGAGTCGAGTACGCAATCCGGTGCGACGCGTCAACTCCAGTCCAGAGATGACCTCTAGCTGGCGACAGGCATTCCTGGCTGCAAAGCCAGCACCTCTTTCCCAAGAGCAAGAAGCCGCCATAGCCTCATTCGACGAGCACCAGCTGCCGTTGAAGAAGAAGAGCGTACAGTACAGCACCAAAGACATGCGCGTCAGCTGCGAAGCTATACCCGAAGAGATAGCTGGCTCAACGCCGCCTCAGGCTGCCCAAGTTCTGAAGGGCCCACTGCAGCCAGGAGCTGGCACATTGCCGCCCAAGCAGCACTCAGCAGACGATGTTAACAGCCAGGCGTCAGAAGGCGGAGCACAGCCGGGCATGGTGCAGACCTCTGCGTCAGCATCCTCTTTGAAGCAGGGCGCTGTGGGTAAGCCACCCTTATCGCCGGGTCAAGTTCAGGCAGCTACCACACCCAAACAGTCGCCAACTCCGGCTGGCCCCGGACACAGTCTAGCCAAGTCCAATAGCAGCGGCTATGGCAGTAAACATAGTGGCCCAGAGTATAATAATGGCGGTGGTGACGTAATGCGCGGTCGTTCTAAAACGATATCGACGGTGCGGGAGGTGAACAACGGTAAAGCGCGATCACCGTCACCTGAAGCTTTCAGAAGCTTTGGTGCCACCAAGCCGCCCATCAGTGCCAAGCTGTACATGAATCCCAGCTTCGTTTTCCTGCAGCTCTACGGCACTGGTGAGCAGGCGGTGACAAAGACCCCGCTTAAAGTGGGCCCGGATCAGCCGACTGTATTGAGACTGCTTGATCTTGTGCCACCTTTTGAGACGCATAAGATAGGAGTTTTGTATGTTGGTCCAAATCAGTGTAACAATGCGGTAGAAATTTTGCGTAATTCCCACGGCAGCACACGTTACGTCGAATTTGTGCGCAACATTGGAACGTTGGTCAGCCTCAAAGATGCGGAACAGAATAACCTGTTTATTCACCTGGATAAAAGTGGCGCTGATGGAAAGTTTGCTTACATCTGGAAGGATGACATAATGCAGGTTAGTTTTCTACACACATTAAATAAAAAAACAATCTAAATCACTCCGCTTCTTCCATGCAGGTCACCTTTCACGTGGCTACTTTGATGCCTACAAATCTGCAGGACGATCCCAATTGCACGGAAAAGAAAAAGCACATTGGCAATGACTATGTCAAGATCATTTACAATGAAAGTGGAGAAAAATATGATAGGAATACGATATCAGTATGCTGTTTTTTCTATAATAACAAGCTTTTCTATACAATCTGATGAATGTTCTCTTACAGGGCCAGTTTAATCATGCCTGTGTAATTGTTGAGCCGCTGGAGCTAAATTCGAATCGTATCTATGTCGACGCTCGCGAAGAGATGACGAATTTCGTTTGCCATCCAAAGCAGCGAATAGTCTCCGATCGCAGTGCTCCCTTACTAGCCCGACAGATGGCGCTGCACGCAAATGTGAGTGAGTGAGAACTTAGATCCTCGCAAAGAAATGACTTGATGTCATTGATGATAGACGATAATTGCAAATACTTAAACATTTCCTTATAGCTGGCCTCACTTGTCTATGAAAGTATGCAGAAAAAAACGCTCTATGCATCTAACTGGATTGAGAGATTACGAAAAATCAATCGATTACGTGAAAAGGTAACAAATCTTTACAAGTTAATATGTACCCTGTTGAAGTACTAACTTTCTTTTTATAATCTTCAGTTAATTGATAAAAGAATTGAACAAAGCAAGAAAGACAAAAATGGCAGCGCATCCAGCGGCATTGGCAACGCCTCCTCATCGGCTGGGACCACAGATTCAGATGACAAAGGAGCATGTTTTACCAAATATACATAGGCACTGGATAAAAAATAAAAACTTTTGCAATAGAAGGTTTCTAATAAGATAACACCCCGCGGCATACCCCTATGTAATGTGCCCGTGGAAACCGTCGTAGTCTAATGGCAATTTTAATTAAGATTCGTGGAATTCTGTAATGATGGCTTTAGAGGAGCTTCGCTTATATGTTTTTCCTTTTTTTTCCAACATATGTATATCATTATTATTCACATATTTGAGAACTATATTTTACTTCTGTTTACATAAAATTAATATATAACCATGTTCAATCAGTTGTAAGCTTGTCTTTCTGTAGGCCCGCAATGTGATCGTATCCAAAATCCGTGATCTTGTGACCCGCCACTCGGTTAGCGAATCTTACAGCATCTGGCAGGCTGCAGTGCATTACGTAGGTGGCGTATATGAAGCCAGCCATGAAGCTGTCACCAGCACCAAGTGTATCCACGATACGATCAGGTTCAAGAGCGGCTACATTGGACAACTCATTGAGGGCTGTATCTAGACATGCAGCACCTGTGTTGCCCCAAGGACAAATTATGCTTGGGCATGTGGGCTTTATACTGCTGCCAAGAGCATAGCACGTTTCCTCGGAGGTCTTCCAGCCCTGCTGCTTGGCCAACTCACTGGAAAAGACAACATAGTTACATAGGCCGCACAGTGGAAGATTTTTCTCAAACATTGTCTCAAAATCCAATGAGATACGAATGTCGGAGCCATAAATTCGATTGTGCTCCCGCACGGCTTTTATCATTTTGATTGTTTCGTGGGCATGACGTGCCTCAAAGTGAACCCAACCATAGCGATCAAGATCTATTTTCATAAAGTCCTCACATGTTATATACGGATAGTTTTTATTGCAATGCACAATGGTGCGCGAGCCGGTCTGCCTGACAATTATCACTGAAGAGAACGGCGGATCCTTCTCCGTCTTTGGACAGTGCTCTGTGCCAATGCCCCGCCTATCCAAATCATCCAACAGCACTCGGAAGCCGCTCGATCGGCTGAGCATGCCAAAGAACTCGACCTTCGCGCCAAGCAGTCGAAGCACGGTGCTAACATTGGAGGCATTCCCGCCGCGCTGCCAATATCCGTCGAGGCATCGCCGATCCGTGTCCTCGGTGGGGAAATTCTCGTTGATTGTCACAAAGTCAATTACGGTGCAGCCCACACAGAGCACGGGCTTCGCTGTGGTCATTGCCGGACTCTTAAAATAAATACATATGCATGCCTGTATTCACTGTAACTGACGACTGAACAATTGGAACTTGATCTACTCTATAGATTTCAATTGAATTTTGTTAAAACAATCTAATCAAGTTCTCTCGCACACATAGAAATGCGCGTATATGTAGAAATAGACTTTTGTTTTGTTTCTTATCGCACGACTGAGCGACTTAAATTGAGAATATATACAGCATGAATATATAATTTCAATTATTGCGCTTACAAAATGTGGATCAAAATATTTCAGCTTACATTTACTACGTGTATATTTAATAATTTTTGTATATAATATATATAAATGCGTTACAAGTCGATTGCAAGTCGATGACGTTGCGATCAAATTGGAATCGATTATTGAAGTCGCTGCTCAGTCAATATGCAATATTGAGCTTGGACTAAGATATACCCTGTACCTACAAAGTCACTCTGTTGATTTACTTGCATTCGTGCACATTAATACACACACATACGCACGCACACACACTCTTAAGCTTTTCGCTTCGGCTAGATTAGCTGTAGCACTCTGAGAGCGAAACGTCACACGCAACGATTGTGTTTCGCTCATTGAGTGCGACGAAGAACGGACATGCGCAATGCGTCACCTTGTTCAGCGCTCTCCATGCTTCCAGCTGTGCAGTCGCCTGTCGATCAGTTAACCGCTAGTCACCCGCGCGCGCGGTGTTCGTTAGTAGCGTTGTTGCGCGCCGTTGACAGAAAATTCGCATCGTGCCAAAGTGTTTCCTTTATTTTCGCAACTGGCATAGTGTAAATGAAGGTGCCATATATGATAAATGAATCTAAAACACAAAAGTGACTGTGACAATAAGCCGGTTGGTAAGTGAAAATAAAAAAAAATAAAAATACAAGAAAAAAAGAAAACATTGTTACTTTAGCGACAATAAATGTGGTGGCAGGGAACCGGCAAACAAGTGATGACATACATATGTATATGAACACAGCTGCAAATATCCGTACATACATACACATAAATGCAAACATATGTATGTGATTTCCCAGATTAATTAATAATTCTAATAAAAACTTAATGTTTAAAAGACTAGTA
The DNA here is from genome assembly GCA_035045345.1 of Drosophila hamatofila. Lineage (NCBI taxonomy): Eukaryota > Metazoa > Arthropoda > Insecta > Diptera > Drosophilidae > Drosophila > Drosophila hamatofila. The sequence continues at coordinate 5,189,823 of JAWNPA010000001.1, forward strand.
CGCTTAGCATTATGGTACACATGTATGTATGTACGTACATAGTATATCCATACGTTTGTATGCGAGCATATTACATACATATGTACATAAATAACGAATGAAAACGAGTTGAATTTTTGAGCGTGCTTACGTTGCGTCGTCACATGGAGAGGGATACCAAGAGAGACAAAGCGCGAGAGCGGTCGCAAAAGTTTGCGTTCAAGAGCACAGAAGAGAGCGCAAGAGTGCACGCTAGACTGTCAGCTGGTTGTCAAGTTGCGCAAGTGGCCACGCAATATTGTGTGCAGAGCACTCAAAGACTTGAAGAAAACATAAATGCTTACATAGATACTATGTACATAATGGCACAGTATGTATGTACATACAAATGTACATATGCCCACAAATGTGGACTATTACTAAAATCTATTAGTATACTAAACGAATTGTATGTGCGACTTTGTTTACATCTACGCCGCGCACTTGACAAAGATCCCAAGATATGTAGCTAGCTAAACGAACACATGCACACGCGAACACATGTACGTACATGCGCACATGCACACATACATATGTACATACTCACATTAAGTTTCAAGAGCAATTTTTTTTTGGGCCTGTGTCGCAGTTATATGCGAATGTTAATTCAAAATATAAACAAATGAACTGTTAAAGCAGCTGAATTAAAACACACAAAAAACAATAACAAAATGAAAAAGATATATACATATACATATATACAGACTCGTACACACACACCTATTTAAAATGAACTCAAAGTGGATTTAAAAGACGATAAGAGAATTCTTTAAATCTCTTTTTTAATACATAAAGGCATAGGGAATGTGAAAAAATTATATTCAAGCCTAAGTACAGTAAAAACTCTGATTGCTTCCTTAAACGGATATTTCTCTGTAGATCGTGCAATATTATAAGAAATAGGTTTTAAGTTAGGTAAAATTAATTTAATAAAATTTAATGTAACTAATTAACTTGAAATAGTACATATGTAAAAAATCACCTAATTTGAATATTATGCTAATATTTTGTAGGAAAACAGTTAATAATTGATGTTATATAATTTTTTTAAATCATAAAAAAAAACCATGTAATTTTGTATTTTAAAAATATATACATTTGTACACTTTTGTATAAATATATGTATGTCTGTGTTAACTATTCCCATTTTAAAGCTTGAAAATTAAAAAATTGTTATAAATATACATTATGAATACTTAAAAAAGCTTTGTATTAATCTTGAAATACCTTTGTACCTCTTCGTAGTGAGTGTCATTAGGAAAAATTTTAAATGAATACTCATCAAGCCAGTCAGTGTCAATATCTTGTGTCGACAACAATAACAACAACAACTACAACAACGCTTCGCTAATTGAAACCGCAAACTGGTTTTCGAATAAGATCGATATACACAGCAAGTTGTAATACAATACTTATACGGATCTATGCAATAATATATCAGATGCATGTAAAGAGAAAATGTGAAAGATGCACTTTCTTTGGTTTTTTTCCTCGAAATGATAATATAATAATTGTAAATATAATATTAATGCAAATATATAGTTTCTATATACTAAGTTTAGTATATTTATATATAAAGTGATATATATTATTTGAAATGAAAAGCAAGCAGCGAAAAGTATTCTATGTTAGTAAATTAAATTGCTTGTATGAATACAAGAAGAGAGCGAAGTGATATATGTACATATAACAAGATACATATGTAGATAGAGGGAAAGACGCTGATGAAAATTCTGTGGGATTATTATTAAATACAATGCGAATTTAGCGAGAAAGATAGATAACGAAGGTAGGGATACAGCAAGAGAAGGAGAGAGATTTAGTCGTAGAAAAACTTAGGAAAGTGGATAACATAGATAAAGAAAGAAACAGAAAAAGGATAATGGCGAGGCACTGCCGTAAAAAGAGAGAAGGCAAAGAGGAAGAGATAGAGAAAGAGAAGAAAGAGTAAGAAACATAGTGAGAGAGAGAGAGAGAGAGAGAGAGAGAGAGAGAGAGAGAGAGAGAGAGAGAGAGAGAGAGAGAGAGGGAGAAAAGAGATAGTGAAATTGACGAAAGAAGGAAGAGCAGTAAAAGATAGATAAAAGATAGAAAGAGAGAGAGACAGATGAGATAGTGAAATTGAATAAAAAGAAGAGATTGTGAAAGAGAAGAATGTCAGAGAGAATTGATTGTAAAAGAGAAGAGAGAGTGAGAGAATGAGAGAGAGAGAGAGAGACAGAGAAAGAGAGAGACATAGAGAGAGAGAATGAAGACAGATTATTCAAAAACATATCAATGACAAAGAAGACATATAGTGTTCTGCTATTGGCATTCCATCGATAAAGGCAGATATAAAAGATAGTGAAAGAAAGGAGAGAGAGAGGAAAGTGAATGAGTACAGTATAATGCTCTGCAATTCACATGTCTTCGATTTAGTCCTAACAATAACTCTTCCTCTCGTTTCTACCAAGTTTCTCTCTTTTTTCTCTCTCCCTATATATACATGTACTTAAATGATGAGTGAAAACAATATATTGATAGAGCTGAAGATCTTGAGATTGTCATGCCAGCCATAGAGTTCGCATATAGTTACGTACTTAACTGTATATATGTATACTTTAATAATAGATTATTTATAGTATTTCATTGATTTTATGTCATTTTTGAACTCTAACCAGGTAACTAAAATGGCATATTGCGAAGTACGCAGACAAGTGAATTTGTGTGTGACTTTTTGAAATCTTATCAAACTGTTAACTGTTGTTTTTGAGCTTTACTGGGAGGGGGTATAAAAAACCGAATTGTTTTAGATAAGAGTTTGGCTCTTTGTGTTGTTGGTGTCCGTAGCTTGTCACACCACACACATCACACACACACTCCATTTTTGCGCCGTTTGAAAATGTTGTCGACCCGTTGGCCAAACTGATATCTGGCCTGTTTCTCCACTGCGACATGACAATTGGGAGCTCTCATTATTACTCTCGGTGACTGAAAACAGTGTTTGCAAAAGCAGAGATCCTTGGGGGCTATACAGACAGATTCGGATATGTCGTTCAGCTTCCACAACAACTGCCATTAACAGCGAAAGACAGATTGCCAGAGAATGGGAAAAAGAGAAATCTTGCATGCATTACGACATTGTAGTTCATGCGAAGAGTTACGCTTCAGTATATTCTGGTGCCTTATCAATAAACCGGAGCTGATTTGTCGCCAACTTCCCCTTTGATAATGATGAATGGAATGGGAATTGATGCATCATAACAAAAGAAAGACGGCGAATTATAAGCTCAAAGTGCCATCGAAAAATTGCATTGCATGAATTGCAGACTGTTCAAATATACCGTTATATAGTTGATATTCTTCTGCGTAAAGTTAAATACAGTTGGCCCTTAGTATGATAAACTTACATTTTATCTTGAATCAATATTATTTAATCTTACTATTAAATAGTTAAATTAATGATCGTACAGATAACATCTGCCTTTATATGTATAGAACACTTTGAAAATTTATTATTGCTAAAAAATTTTAGAGTCCGCAATTTTCCCTCTAGCATGATGTTATTATTGTGAAATCATTTATATCATGATTATTTATTATAATTAAGCTATCACTCTGCTTTTAGTTACAGGGTATTTTAAAGTGTCGCTTGAACTATTAGACAAGCAACAGATTAGACAAGTTACAAAATGAGATATCATTATCCATAGTCGCTTTAGGCGCTCTATGAAAACACTACTGGAATGCCGATTTATATATAGCAAAGCTTACGGCAAATAGCAGATATCATTGCAAAGACACTGAAGAAAGAGAGAGAGACTGAGAGAGAGAGAGAGAGAGAGAGAGAGAGAGAGAGAGAGAGAGAGAGAGAGAGAGAGAGAGAGAGAGAGAGAGAGAGAGAGAGAGAGAGAGAGAGCAACAGCAATAGCCAGAGCGAGAGAGTGGAGTTATATTGTGCAATTAATTTATATGTAGTTACCTGTCATGTATTTATATTTATGTCTAACTCTCTTTTTGTTTTTCCAGTTAATTGGCTGCAAAATGAATTCCAGCAAAGAGGCGAAAAGCGCCACGAAGGGACAAAAGAAGTTACAAAAGACAAACAAGAAGCAGCAACAGAAGCAACAGCTGCAACAACAACAACAGCAGCAACAGCAACAACAGCAGCAGCCAACCATAAATAGCAATAAGAACGGGATCTGTAAAGCTGCCACGAATGCAAAACTCAAACCAAACGATTCAAAGGCCAATAATCGCAGCAACAACAACAACAACAATAGCAGCAACAATAACAACAACGTCAACAACAACATGGTGCACAAGAACCACAATTCGCAATCTATGAGTGGAACAACTGCTGCAGCGACACCAAACATTACGCAAATGTTTAAGGAACAGTACGATGCAGAGCGACGTGCCACAATGTCGCAGGTGGAGTCAGTGCCCAAGATGGAGCGCACGCATAGCTTTCGGATGAAGATGTCCAAGTTCTTTAACAACTTCACTGGCAGCAAGGAGAATCTGGCGCGCAGCGACGAGTCCAAAGATGAAGCGGGCAAAACGCCGTTCACGTTTACACGAAGTCGCTCGATGATATTGCTGCGACGACCGAACCGGCGCAGCTTCATTGAGCCGCAGCTGGAGCAGCTGTCGGAGGAGGCGGAGAAGTCGGGTGATCCAATGATGCCAGCTTCGCCGCGCAAGAATTCGCTGGCCGAGGACGGCGCAACCAATACCAGCTGTTCGCCCATATTGCGACGCCGTGCGGACACCTCCAGCTCAATAAGCACCCCAACTCGCCGACAATCCACCCAGGCGCTGACCTCAACACCCGTTGAGGACTCCGCGGAGGCATCCGTGCAGCGCAAGCCATCGCTTATATCCCTGACACCTGCCGACAGCAACTACAATCCACAGCTAAACTTTCAGAAACGTCGCTCCAGCACGCTCATCGCGTCGTTCAAGAGCACGTTGATTGGGCTGACGGAGAAGCCAGAGAAAAAGGAGAAAAAAGACAAAAAAGATAAGCTGAATCCCAAGTGGAGCGCCTCGCTGCAATCGCTGCAAGCCATTGACAACATGGTCAGCTATGCCAATATGTCATTCATTGACTACGACAAGTTCAACGGCTATGAGAAGCAGCTGGAGCGCCAGCAGTCCATCATGAGTCTAGCCGAGCAGCAGATGCCCTCCGCCCACACGCTCCAATTGCCATTGACCACCACCGCCAGCCATTCCCACCACTCGCAATCCCACTCACCCTCGCCCCTAGGCGAACCCAATGGGAGTGTAGCTGGTGCTGGCACTGTCAGTCTGCCCCTGCCGCGCACACCCTCCTTCGTCGGCTCCTCATCCATGGAGAGCACACCGAAGACAGTGGTGATGCGACGCAAGCGAAGCAGCAGCTCGGCGCTCGCTCGCCAGCACTCCGCCTCGACGCGCAACAGCAGCCAGAGCTCCTTTAACCTGGACACCGATTTCGAGCACAATTTGGACAGAGTTCAGAATGTCTATCGCGAAAGCCTGGACTCCCGTACCCTGGAGCTGCTCAATCAGCGTTCGCGCAACTCCTTCATTCAGGACCAGCCAATGCTCTTCGACGCCCTCAACCTGGAGGATGGCTCTGCGAATCGGCGCTGTGCGCTCTGCGCTCAGAGTGTCGCGAGAGCCAACAGCTTCAAGCAGCAGCGAGACGCGGTGGATGGGCGCGGGAAGCCCAAAATACAGGTGAGTTCTTATTCTTATTTTCATCATGTATTTATATGGTAAATCTATTATTATATAGATTTCTTATCTCTTTATCATAAATTTATTATTATATATATATATTATCTGCTGATTAGGATCTCTTAACTATGGAGGGCATTTGATATTTTCTTCCTTTCAATTCTTGAAGCTATGTCCAGATTTTGGTATTCCTCTTAAATCTTTGTCCAAATTTACATATATATGATAGAGTTACATTATGCATTCTATGAACATTTTTAGAGTTAAAAATCCTCTTAAAATGTGTTTAGCCTACTTTAAATTAAAAGCTTACAGTACTTAAAAATTTGTAAAACTTTTCTTAAATTTAAAATATTACCAATTTTCATTTGATTTTAATTCTTAGTTCATTTCAAATAGAAGCTCTGTTGTTTTATTCTTCCTATTTATTAATAGGCAATTGCAAGTTTTAAGTGTATACTCATGAAGGAATAGATTCGAATTGTGCACTGTGTTGTCTTACTATTCGTCCATCTGTCCGTCAGATTATGCGTCCGTATGAAATCAAATCATTTTGCCTCTATTGAAGATAGACACTTGAAATTTGGCACATATATTCGAGGGTACCCTTCTGTTATAAAGTGTTACAATTTTCCTGATACGGTTGCTAGAAGGGAAATACTATATTATTCAAAAAATCTGAGAAATTGAAAATATAGGGTTTGAGCTATAAAGATTAACAAATTTAGTTGTTAAATTTTTAATTTCTAACTGGAACTTAAAATATACAGTTTACCCCATTTGCCACGCCAGAAATCAGTGGATATATATACCATACATGTTGGCTTTTGGATTGTCAACGCCAGTATGTATTCTAAATTCTAAGAGTCTAGCTTCAATTGCGGTAAAATAGTTCGTATTCATAAGGACAGACAGACGAAGAGCAAGACGAAAATTGCATATAACAAATATACTCTTTCTTTTCGTGAGTGAGCTTAAAAACTTACTTCATAATAACTAAAGAGTAAAGTGCTCCATTTTGAATGAAGTTGTCTCCTATAAAAGCCCGAAGCAACTATAACTCTTGTTCATACGCATCCCTGACCTCCTACTAGTCAGCCGCAGTGCAGTGCTGTCTTTTATCGTTGGTGAAACTTTTAAGTATTTAAATGTAATTAAATATTTAAAATATTAATTATAATGATGATGTGAATGAATGCTAACCTTGATGATATTGGAGCTGTTGATACTGATGATTGCTACTAATATTTGGAGAGTGGTGATTATGTAAATCACTATCAATATCACCATTGTAATCATAATCGTTTATTACATTTATTACAATTCCAACTTCATCATCATTATGATTACATTCCGACTTATTCAAATAAGAGGAGTATAATACTATACCAAGAATGATTCTAAGCTCCTGGACAAATCATTTATCTGAAATCCTAACGAAAATATGAATTAGAAAACTTTGCAAAGCTTATTAGTGCATAAGCTTTCCAAGCACACAATTCTCAATTAGTCATAGTAACGTCATCTTGAAGCTTTTTATTGATATCTCCCCCCACTCTTTGTTTATTGCTAGGAATCAGCTCGGACATTCCTTTCTTATGTTGAGACCTGAAAAATAAGGATTATGTAGAGCATTCTGGCATTAGCCAGGTTAAGAATATTTCTTTTTGAAATATTCATAAACAGGAGAGAAAGAGATTATTCAATTGAGTGCTTAAGGCAAGACAATTTTATAGATTGTGTGATTCAGTTTCTTCAGAAATACATTAGATTTGCGGATTCTAAGCGGCTTAGCTACAAAACCTGTTTACAGCCTTGATCCGTATACAGACAACCCTTTTCTTATATACTTACGTTCATATATATACGCGTATGTACCTGTACAGGTAAAAACATAAAATATTTCGCTTTTTATGGCGAGCGCGCAACGCTTTGAATAATAATGTCGCTTAAAGATGCAACTGAGCTAGTTCAGGGAAGGTTACAAGACCTATAAAACACAGCCATGAGCTGTTTAGAATTTATAATAACTGAACGCCAAATACAAACCACAAATCTCTATATGTAAGCCAGGTTTTCTGTGAGATAAATATTATAGCCACATTTCCCTTTCAAATATGAACACAATAAATTGTTGTTTGTTTGTTTGTTTGTTTCTTTGTATTGATCTTAGCAATTTGTGTTAGCCAAAGTGTATAGCTGGAGCGAAACCTAAATGGTTTGCTAGTGGGTAAATAAGATAAAACGATAAACGAATCATACACGAGTGGTTCGATAAGTAGATTACAAACTAATTTGCACTTAGAATTAACTGAATTTTGTAGAAAATGGAAAAAATAAATGTTGTCAGTTATTCGTCAGTTGCTCCAGCGACGCTTCCCTCTCGGACTGAGCTATTTGCGCACTGCTCAATTCGTGTAGTCGGTGTCGCCCTTGGAGTAGTGTATGCAGGCCAAAACGGTGTCCAGCAGATACAGTGCGCCCTCGATGACGCACAGCGAGCCCATGGCAATGCCCACCTGACGCTCCGAGTTGACATAGAGAAAACCCTCATCGGACATGTAGCCCTTCCAGTAGTGAAGCGCGACACCGCCGACGGCGATCCACATAAAGGTGCCCACCACATTCATGATAGTGTCGCACAGTTCGCTGGGTTAGCACGGGAATGGGAATTGGAATCAGAATAGGTAAATAGGATAAATGGAACTCAATGCTCACCCCTTGTGCTTGGTGGTGCCAAAGAAGTAGGCAATCGTGTGGCATGCCGTGTATATGAAGAAGCCGACCATCACACCGGAGGCCACAATTTCCGCATCGGCGCTCTTCTCCTCGTTCAGGTTCCAGGTACCGCCAATGCCCAGGAATTCGCCGCCATCGCCCCAACGATATAGGAAGATCACCACCAAATTGATGATCTGTAAAAATAAAGAATTGATCAAATTTAATTCATAATTATTGTTATGATGGTTTAGTTTAGCTGTCATTTGCAATGGCTAATGAATCAGACCTTGTAACGATCTTTCGTTGGCCCCGCCCTATAGAGCTTTCGCCAGACCCATTGCGCACTCACGACCCGCACTTAATTTTGTGCTTTTCGTATAAATGAGTAATATTACTATTAACCCACCCCAGGCACAGATAAGGGCGATAAGGCCAGCACAGTTAGTCGCATTGCTCAACATTTTTTCAAGGCAAACAAGGCGAAAATTCGTCACTGAACGGGCAGGACTTCGTTTCTCTATTTAAATATAGTATTCGAGACTTACCAGCTTAAGCGCTTTGATGAAAATCGAACCAATTGTTTCCACAGATACCATATTTATCGTTTGTCTTCTCTATATATTCACACACTCGAACTGTATTCGTTTTGTATTCGAATTTGGATTCGTATTCGTTTGGTTGTCGCTACTCAACTGAATGCCTAACAGATAGAAACTTGAAAACAAGTGAAAAGAATTTGTAGCTTTTGCAATCTGTTGCTCAGGTGCCCCGATAAGATAACGCGACCAGATAACAGGTGCGTTTCGAAATGGCTAAACCTATACCGAATGCGTTGTTGTTGCGCCTACGCATGCGCCGGGTCGAATCTTATTTCTTATCTTATCGCTCAGGGCACTGCCATCCCTATCGGGCTAAACTCCGTTATGTCGACCTATTAGTCTCTCTCTCTCTGTGTTTTTGTTTGCTGTGTAACTCCTGCATATGTACTATATACTTGATATACCTCGCAAAGTATTAATCATGGCCAACCGCAAGCGACAAGCTCGTCATTCCGCGCGCCGGAAGCAGAGCTAATTACGTCATCATTGACGGCGCTTAGTTGTTCCGCAGCTCGCGTGATAATAATATTCGGCTGAATCCAAATTTTCTTACCAGGCGCTTTTAAATTAAAGCCGAAGCAAACAATTGCAATTCGTTTATAAGATCAATTTAGCCTGAATAAATTTTTAATTTAACTCACTTTAATTGTACAAAGAACTGTACTTTTTTTTTGCGCAATGAATTAATTTTAATTTTATCCATCAATGGGCAGCAGTTGGACCTTAAAAATAAATAAATAAATACTTGTCAACTATTCAGGGCTTTTGCAAAATTGAGAAACTTTACATTTCTATTGGCTATTTTAGTTTTAAGTAGTTATTTAACAACTCATTCTGGATTGCCGTTTTGTTGGTATTAAATCTAATACAAAAGAGTTTATTGATTTCAATTTTGTAGGTTTTTTCTTTTATTTTTGCAATAACATACTTTTTCGAAACTCCAGTACATATCATAAAAGCTGATTCATAAACTATTCTACTAAGAAAACACAAAAATGTATTTTATAATTTAATTTATTTTATTATGTTATAATTTAATTTAACATTAAAAAAGTAGTTTAATTCGAGCTTTGACCCCATTTTTATTCACCGTAAATATATTTTCTATGATTCTTAATTGTTTTCATATTCTCTTTTTTAAATCACAAATCATGTGGCTCAAAAAAGTAATAATTATAATGTTTTATAGTAAAATATGAGTTTTCATTAGATATGTAGAGGCCTGCAAAACATAATTCAGTCTGATCTTGAAACTTTTCAAAATGTTTCTGCCGGAATCAACATTCAAAAAGCAAAGAAACTTTTGCGCTTTTGTCCATTGATAAGACTTTGTTTTCTCAGCTCATTTTGATAAATATAATATTTGGCAACTGCAGACCTTCAAATCGATTAACCTTGGACACAAAGCGAGCTGCGCTCTAGAAACTCGTTTCGGTATTATTGCTATAAATAAAACCAGAACAGATTATTTCATTGTGCCGCCGTTTTGATACTCTTACAATAAGTTTTATAGAGCTGCGGACCTTTGCTATATAAGTTATACCTATAAACTTATTTTTAGAATATTTATATATAAATATATATCTAATGCTTAGGCTAAGTTGGTTTAAGTTAAGTACAGTTTATACTGTTATACAGCTTATACCTTCCAATATATTCCACTCTGTAGTTGAGCTAATTAAACTCTTAAGTATGACCTAGATAGAATATTAATAACGCTCTAGTTTTAGGAATTGTCCCAGTTTTAAAATCCCAATTGCTGTTCTTCCAAGTTTTATTTTTACACTCGCACATAATTAGCAGCTGCAAAATCAGAGGCAAACTCCGGTCACGCTTATTTCAATGCATGCACTTCAAACAGAGACTTTAATTTTGGAATCTTATATGGATACATGCACATACATATATATATATATATATATATATATATACATATATATCTATATATATTTGTATTGTATCTGTGTAGTATATATATATAAACATCTATATTTTATATGTCTCGCTGAGTTTTTGCGATGAATCACGGCATTGTCGTTGTCGTTATTGTTGCCTGTGCCGCTGGCACAATGTGTAGTAAAAGCCGGCACACACGAGAGCAGTTCAATAGGTTACTGACAAATATCGGCGCATGTAATATATGAGCGATATTTATGTGCAGTGTGTGGAGCTTTTTGAATTACTTTATCAGTTTAATAATTGGATTAGTAAATAAAAAGTGATTTTCCGCATTTTCCATGATTAACAAAAGCTTTTTGCAGATCTTCAGTTTTTTTTCCCAATTTATCAAGAGCTTTTGATTCCTTCTACACAATTGCGGCTTAGACTGTGTACTCTTATCATAGATGTATGTTAACTGTAAAAAGCTTTCTAGTTTTCACCTTGTTTTTATTGATCTTTGTCAAGCAATCTATCAATCAGTTATTCAATTCAACTAATTCTTCATGACTTAAAAGTTAAGAGCACAAGTCACAAGCGCTACAAAAAGTAATTTTCCAAAGGATTAGCTTACTCATAGGTTTTTCAAACGTCCCTCGTAATCAACCAAGGAATAACAATAAGCGCTGGCGCAGTAGGCGGCGTTTAGAGCTTTCGAGGCGTGTTACAACAACGAGTATTTGAATGACTAAATGAATACAAATGCAGGGGCATCTCATATATGTAGTGGGTCGACGGACATAGAAACATGTGTATATATAAATAAATATCTGTGCTAATATATATTTGCATAAACTTTGAATTTATAATGATCTTCATATACACTACTATACATATATAAATAAGCACCTACATATATGCATATATAATTTTATTTTGATTGCAAGTGTTTGTACATCAATGTGAAATATTGTAAGATTTTTAAAAATATTTCTTTATGGCTCTACTTATTTATGTAAAATTGTCATCCCGTAAGCTGTGACTGCACATCAATAACTTGATTCGTGGGCTCTATAAAGTGTGAACCATGATTTACGAGACGTCGGCCCAAGCGGCATGAGTCATAGCCAATGGCACATGGCGCCGTTGTTTGAGCTTTTCAGCATATTTTATTTTGATTATTTCTTTTGAGTCGACCGAATCTGCAAATCGCCGTCTATATAAAAATACAAATATATACATATATGCACACACGTATGTATATATATAGATATATACAAATATTTGTGCATATATGTATGTGTATGTATATGTCGGAATGTTTATATTTTCGCGCTGGGCACGACAAAATTCGTTGTTGCTGTTTCCATGAATGAACGTAACGTTTGTTTACCAATGGCTTATCGCGGAAAGCTCACCGAAAGCTTACGCATTTAAGAGCGCGCGCAAGAGAGCGTGAGAGAGTTCCACTGCTCTTAGCTGGATGTATGCGAGGCGTGCTCGAAAAGTAATTAACGATAGAGCTTTATTTGTTAGTATTGCAGTAAAAGTAAGGCTAAAATAAATATTTATTTTATTTAAAAATTTTAATTAGAAATTAGAAGTAGAAATTGATTTAGCAACATTTTGTTAGCTGTTTGTTTCATCGCCTCGTCACGCAGGGCATCTCTAGGCCGAGCAGTCTCGGTTGGACTTTGGCATTCAGTGCAAAAAACAGGCATAGATTGAAGGTGAAATGTTTGTCGCGTCTTCGACCACAAATCATCCCTTAGAGGCAGGGGCAGGCGAGTTAGTTAAGAGAGAGTTGCATGCGTGTCAATTGAAAGGCAATCTGCGAAAGTTCTCTTCGAATGTCCTTGGACGCCGTTATCCTTATCAAGCGTGTGTGTTTTCTCAGCTTTCACGCTACCAATGCCATGTTCGTCGCCCTCGTCCTTTAAACGAACCAATATGTCCTCCGCCGCTTTAGTTCGTTGCGGTACGTCGCGCTGTGCGGACAACCAAAGGACTTTCGCGACCCACGACACGTCCCACGTACCAGGACTACGAGTTCTCTGCATTCGCACAACGATTACGTTCTGTTTTTGTGTTGTTGGTGTTGGTGTTGGTGTTTGTGTTTGTTGTTGTTGTTGTGGTTGTTTTTGCGCGGGGACCAGCAAAAAAAAAAAAACTAAAATGATGAAAGTAAAACAAATAAAAACCAAAAACAAACAAAACTAAGTGCAGCGTAATACTTATATGTACAAGTGTAAATGTAATGAATTACAAGTTCTGCAGGCAAAGCGGTGAATAACGAAATTATATAAATGAAATTAAAAAACAAAACACGAAAAACAATAATAAAAACCAAATCAAAAGCCTTTAAATGCCTCCAGAATCTGCATGCCAACCTGATGGCAATGTAAATATGGTAGATACTCGCGGTCGTAAACCCTAATGCAATTAACAGAAATAACTGATTTCTCGATTCATATGCAAGTGGGTGGATAAAGTGATTTGCTGTGAATAGTGACGGGATGAATCTGAATCAGAATCGGAATCAGCAGCCGAGGGCCCACACGCTGGCAGGGGCAGGAAGGAAAGCCGGATTGACAACCTACATATATTACCACTTATGTGCATGCATAACATACAAACGTATTTGATTAAGGACGATGTAGGTTTGGCTGAAGCTTGTTTGGTCACTTTGATCATTTAATTCAGTCTGTTATAATTTATTACTTATTATAATAGTATGTACATATACAAGAGATTAGTCATTATATAAAGTGAACGAGCTCTGGCCGCACTGATGCCGGCATAAATATGATAAATAATATCGATTACGTTCGCTAATAAATGAGCTGTTAAATGATGAGATTTAGCTAGATTTTGTTATTGTTGTGTTTGTGCATGACGAGGATGGTGACGATGACGATGACGATGGCGATGGCGATGACGATGACGATGTACTTTATATGCATGTTTGCCTATGCCATATACATATGTACATGCAGCAAGGCTTACCAAGGTGTACGAATCCTTTCAAATATGCATAACCCAATTTCATTTTATGCAGCATACTTATTGGTGCAGCCCACGCGATCCACGCTGCACACAGCCATATAAACACACACACACACACACACACTTACACATACATATACCTATGTCTCTCTGGCACACTGGCTGCTGTAATATGCATTAGATACCCGATGACTACATATAGTATAGCGCCTCCTGCTGTCCGTGACTCGTCAATGCATTTAGATGCTAATTACATTTGGCAGCAGTTAAGTCCTCCAACGTGGACTTGAACGGCCGCTTAAATTGGCCTCCAGTGATGTTTTGGCTTCATGCTCTGAAATTCAATTCGATTCGCAAGGTGAAAGCGTAGACAGGCTGCAATAAAACTGAGCACCTGCCGACCAGCGCGCTTTGGCTGCCAAATAACAAAATAAAAATATATGATGAAAAAAAAAAGAAAAAAGAACAAAAATATTTATGAGCAGGCACGCGCTCCTTGTGCTGCCAGCCATACGAGAATCTTTACGAGCGCACATCTTGGAAAGGTCAGCCTGGCAGCCAGGCAGCCAGGCAGCCTGCAGCCACAGAGTCTTTCTTTCTTCATATTTTTCATGCATCTTGAGCAAAAAACACACACAAAATATAAGCGAAATAATCGAAATTCACTGATTTGCATATATTTTCAATGCAAAACGTTTTATTTCAAAATTTTAAATTGTTTGCTGATAAAACAATATACATGTTTATGAGATATTAACAAAGAATATAAGAGAAAATCTTTTACTCCACTTGCGAACCGAGTAAAATGATGAAATATTGAATTAGATTAGCTAAAACTTTAAGATTTCTCTTGTTGCTTTCATATTTTTAGTTTTTAATACCATTTGGAATGAAATGTTACGCAAGCTATAATTAGATTATGTAATCAAGTCCTTTCTTCGTGCACACAGTTTCGCGCAGTGCATCCAGTCAGTACACACAAAGAGATTTTGTCTGCTCCTGCTCTCTTTGCGGTCATGTCTGCCGTATGGCCTCAATGGCCATATCAGACATCTTTGGAGGCTGTGCGAGCGATGACGTCAGCACGTCTCCCCCCAGTCATATGGGCACCTGATGAGAGTCAAAGTAAATACAAACAAGTATCACGAAGACATGTCCAGTTCCAGCTCTGTACAGCTCGAAGCGCGACTGGTAAATATTACGTTTTGGTCCTTGGCTCCTTGCTGTAGATGCTATGTATGCTGCCTGTGGCTCTCTGGCTCCTGCTCCTGCTCCTGCTCCTGCTTCTGCTCCTGCTCCTGCTCCTGCTCCGGCTCTTGCTGTGGCTGTGGATGGGACAAAAGTCATAAATCAAATTTAATTTGAGAAATATTGCCGCATTTTTCGGGCAGGGCGGTCGGTGGAATTTTTCGACAACAAACCAAAGCATAAATATTTGTACTGTTATTTATGAATGTGGCCATAGTCAAACAGGATATAATAAAATGCAATGAATGTTTTAATTAATTTTTATCACACTTTAACTAAACATTGAAATTATACGCAAACATCACGTATCTTCTGTTTACACATATTTTATGTGCTTTCATATTTTTGAGGGCACTGAAAGGGCCTCAAGACAAATTGTCGGCTAACTTCGGGTTCAGTTTTGGCTTTGTGTAAGCTCCTTTTACGATGTTGGGGATATACAAAGTTACCTTCTTCGGATTCATAATCGCATTGCATTCATCAGACAGCCTGTTAATAAGTGTTTATATATATATATATGAAATATTGAAAACTTAAGAATGCTGCGACTCTCCTATAATTCGATAATTCGCTTTGTCACTGCTTAGTTGGTTAGGCAGCAATAAACTTGCAAATATTGACACAAACTTTACTAATTTCGTATACTCTGTAATCGGAGTGAACAGAGTATATTGGCTTTGTATAATGCTCGTTTTTCTGTTCAAACGTCTGCACGCAAAAAACTTTAAATTGATTATTTATTTTTAGCAGATGAACGATATTTTTAAAGTGCTAAAAACTTAAAATTTGATTCCCAAAAGTATTTTTATACACTGAACCCATTGAAAATGGGAAATCAGGGTATAATGGTTTTTTTAAAAGTATGTAACAGGCAGAAAGAGGCGTGGCAGACCCCATAAAGTATATATATTCATGATCAGGGCGACGAACTAAGTTGATTTAGCCCTGTCCGTCTGTCTGTCTGTCCGTATGTATGAACGCGTCGATTTCAGAAGATATAAGAGCTAGAGACTTGAAATATATAGCGCGCATATCAAGTTTGTTTTCAAAAATCGATAATTGCTCCCAATATTTTGTTATCGATTAAAAACCTTATCGAAAACCAGTAAAAAATTATATTTAATACACCTTTAGAGCTAGAGTTTCCAAATTTAAAATGTGTACTCATATGTATTTTTAAGAGTTTCGGTTTTTGTCATATTTTACCCCCCACCCCTCGAAACACCCCATTCCCTACAAGTTTGCAAAACCCGTATTTCAAATACTAGAGACTTGAGCGTTGGCACACACACACATTTTAATGTTATAATCACGGTCTGAAAGTTTTATCAAGATTGTCTGTCTACAAAAAAAGATATTAAACAATTAAGTTCCCAATGTAAGCCCACATGGCAGCCTATGCCTGTTTATACGTGCGTGCGTATGTTTGTATGTGTGTGTGCATGTGTTAGTAGAAGTGAAACGACGAATTATTGAAATATTAGTTCCTGGAAGGGTTCAGGGGGTCTCGTAGTCGAGCAGTCTCGACTAGAGCTTTCTTACTTGTTTATTATTAATATTATTATTATATTTCGGTAATCACTCAATTTCATTAAAATATTTTATCTCAGCAATATAATTGATCAAGTATAAAAGACTAAATCTCTTCCAATATGCAACAGGACGGGATAGCCCAAAAGTGTTCACATTTTCCGATACATTCACATGAACGTGACAAATAGAGGCGGACAATATTCTTATAGTGTTTTGTACAAGCTTTGCTTGATATATAGAATATATCCTATATATGCCTATAAAGAATAGGCAACCCCCGCTTAGTTGAGATACTTTGCCCCCTTCTAAGTTGAAAAATTCAATAATTCGTACAAATTGTGGTTCCTTTGAAAATTTTCGTAAATTTGTAACAACAACATTTACCTTAATCCTCTCGTTTATTGATAATATCTTTTTCACGCAATTAAAATTATTCCTCTGATGATTTATAATTTTTTTGCAAGTCGATGTCAATTGAACTATCATTAGGCTTTGCAGACAGTTATGGTGCCTTTATGTCGCCATTTATCAATCTTGCAAAAAGAGGGCGAAAATTCAAAATAGCTTCATCAACAATCATCTATTCTACACAACAAAGAATACACTGCAAATAATCGCTTGTAGTACTTAAATATCCTATTCAATTCAATTTTTCGCATTTTAAAATACAAAGAAGATTATACCTTGATTTCCTATTTTCAATGAAATACCCTGAAATGCAAATTACATCTGTGTAATTATGCAACCGATCAAAAACTAAAGTTAAAATTCTCAAGTCTACTCAGTTGGAAAAAAACAAGAAATCATGAAATTAAAATTTACAGAAAGTTTTCTTCGTCATAGCTGATAAATTAAAAAAAAATTAAAACTAGTGTTTTTATTGAAACAAGTAAGAGGGCTCTAGTCGAGACTGCTCGACTAGCATATACCCTGCTAACTGCGCAGTTACTGCGCTTGGGCTGCCGTGTGGGCTATATTATGAGAATTTATTTGTTGAATAAATCTTTTTGTAGTAGGACTATCTTCATCAAACTTTCAGAACGTGATAATAACATTTAATAGTGTGTATATGCCAAAGCACAAGTTTCTAGTACTTAAACTACGTTTTGGGGCGAAGGGGGCGTGGTATCCAAAATCTGTAAATGACAAAATCTTTGTCTCTATCACATAAATTTACATCTAAATAAATAAATAAATCTAAATCTCTATCGAAAAAATATGATAAACTCGTACTGCGTATGGTATATACGAGTATACATGTAAAATTTCTCTAGCACTTGTAGTTTGGCAGATCTCTGCGTTCATACGGGCGGACAGACGGACGGACGGACAGACAGACGGACATGGCTAGATCAACTCAGCTCGTCATCCTGATCAAGAATATATATACTTTATGGGGCCTGCCACGCCTCCTTCTGCCTGTTACATACATTTTCACAAAAACATTATACCCTGAATTCCCATTTTCAATGGGTTCAGGGTATAAAAATACAACTTTTTAAACTTTAAAAGATATCAAATCTATTGAGTTAAGCGGCATAGTATCTACGCCCATAAAGGCGTAGAAAACCGGGGGTTGACTATATCTATATATAATATATGTATTTCAAACTTTGTGATTTGTTTCATGAACTAGGCTAGCGACATCCATTAGCCAGCTCGAATGTAAACATGTGTCAAGCGTGCACATA
Source organism: Drosophila hamatofila (assembly GCA_035045345.1). Classification (NCBI taxonomy): domain Eukaryota; kingdom Metazoa; phylum Arthropoda; class Insecta; order Diptera; family Drosophilidae; genus Drosophila; species Drosophila hamatofila. The sequence goes on from JAWNPA010000001.1 coordinate 5,208,226, forward strand.
GTCAAATACAAGATTTGTCACGCAATAATTTGGACCTATGAAACAGTTATAGCTGGAGTCCAGAGAGTCCACAGTATTGACCATTTATTTATTTAAATAGAACCGATTCTTGAATAAACTTCTGCCTACGAACTACAATAATACTTAGTAGTTGTGTGGCGTCTATAGTAAAATGATGAAGATGCCGTGAAATAAGAGTCTTTAATTGATGTGAAGTAGAGAGCTTTGGGATGCCTTTGCAGAAAATTCCCCAAAGCATCGTAATTACATTCAGTTCAGTGTGAACCCATCATTAAAAGTCGCAATTTGCATAGTCTTTTCGGTTAACCAAAAAACGTGTATTGGGTGAGAAATAATTTAGTAGAAGAGCCCTGTGGGCATAATAATTATCAATTGCGCTTAAATAGAAACCATTTACATTCTTAGACCGACGTGCGCTCACTCAGACGGGCTAAGCAGCTCGACCGACCATAATTCCACAATTTTAGGGAAACTAATTGAATCACCTTAAATCAACGTTAACACAATTTGCAAACAAATGGAATTTGGGAAGGCGTAACGCTCTTATTTTATTATATACCAATTTACGCACACACGTAGCTGGAGAAATTTGTCATTAATTAGTCTACAGGTGTTGTGTGTATATGTAAGTGTGTGTGTGTGTGTGTGTGTGTGCGTGTGATTGTGTGATTGTGTGTGTGTATATATATTTATGCACGAAGCGTGTGAAGAATTTGACCAGGTAGGTGCTGGCAGAAGGAGCTCATAAAAATTGGCAAACAAAGGCAACTTTGGACAGCACGGACGTTCGAGCAACTCAAATTTGCGTGTGCAACATTTCTGTGGCATCTGAGGTTTGGGCCACCTACGACTTACGTAAATTTTTTCTATTTTTTTACAACAATAACGTAGAATCAGACAAGGCAAAGCAACAACAGAAATAGCTGCGAATGCGAAAAAGAAACAACAACAACAATAACAAATATATAGCTTTTCACGAAAAGGAACCACAACGATCGATTTTGGTATTGGCAAGGCTTGGAAGGGCCATCAGGCTCGGATGAGGGGGGTGGAAGCGGTTGAAGGGGCGGGGCAGTGGCAGGGGCACGGCCAGGGGCTGGAGCAGGGGTAGGGGCTCGGCCAGGGGCAGGGGTAGGGGCAGGCATTGCCACGTGAGGCGAGGGCGATAATGATGACACATACAGGGGCCCTAACCTTGCCAGCGTTGCGGCAAAGTCACCGTGAATTACATTAAATGACGTAAGACAATGCAAGAAAGGAAGCGCGCGCGCGAAAGCGAAATTTTCTAATTTTAAATATGATATTTGATTGTCTGACAACTCGTCTGCTGAAGCGAATTAATTTGCCTTCGGCATTGAATTTGTGAAGCAGCCAAAAGAGCTTTGAAATACTTCTGGCTTAACAATAACATAGTGAACAGATGAGCTGATATATCAGAGGAGACTTTTAACAAATATCTCAGGGTAACAGGGTACAGCTGAATGAGAAATTGAATCCAGAATGTGATTTGATATAACATATAATTTATATAATTAGCCAATTGTGCTATGGGACGTTAAAGCCGTCGTTATCGCTTGAACTCGTTGAGAATTGTAAGGCTTTGAGGCAAACAAAAAATATGCAAATCAGGCAAAAACTAAAGCAAACTCTTGCTTTTGTTAGCTGTGTAACTAGTTTTTTCTGTACTTCTTTTTTGGCATGAAACTAATAATAATAATGATGCTGATTGGCTTTTCAGCATAGTGGGCCCCGCCGTAGAATAGTTTTCCTGTTGGGCTGGAGAGTGCATCCAATTTCCTGTCGTGTTGCGTGCCTTCTTGCCATTATTATAAAATGAAAATTCTCAAATTGACAGTGCTCGACCAGTAAATACGCTGTAAAATTCAAATTAATTATACATTCGTTTGAAGTAAAGCTATTTAATTAGATAAATGTCCTCAGATACAGAGACTTACACATATATATATATATGCTTTATATATATATATATATATATATATATATATATATATATATATATTTCTGTTTACTTTTTCATTTGCGCGCGCTTGACATGGAATAGACTTTGTTTTAACTTTAAGAATTTAATAAATTTCCGAGCTTCTTTACATAAATAAGATTTGCCTGTCAAAGTCTTCAAAGTCTTCATGGCTTTATTATTACTTTTATTCTTGAAGAGCTTCTATGAAATGAACACACGGCGTTAATAAGCAGTAAAATGTCCTGTAAACATCCTGTTCGTTGGCAAGCCCGAAACAAAAAACAAAAAAAGCAAAAGCTGAAAAAAATAAGAAAAGTTTACGCTGCACAGCCAAGCGCTTATTAAATTCATCCAAGTTTGTTTCTGGGTCTTCGTTAAATTGGTAGTTAAAGCATAGTCGAACTTTGGCTCTAGTTTCCACCACGTAGCATACTATTCCCCGTGGTATGCTTTATCGAAAATCAAAATGAGCTAAGCGAAATTTACGGCGAGCCTAAGGCATTGTATATAGTAGTATGTTCGGCTACCCTGTAATCATAAATTGGAATATAAATGGAGTTGCATCGAAGACAAATGAAGCTTGCCACATTTGTGGCACATAAGTCAGAAGATGGCCGAGTTCGTTTAGGCCTTCATTCGTAATATCATTCAGATGCGTAATTACATTCTGTATGCATACAGGGTATAATCATATCAGCTGTCTCGAAGAGAATGGAGCATATTATGTTACATTTATAGCAGACATATAAAATAGTGTGCCGAGTTATTTTAGGGCCTTTTTATAGCATCATTTATTGTTATTCTGTGTGCATATAGGGTATTAACGAATCAGACAGTGTTTCCACTTTTATGCATACAACATAAAGAACTAACTGTACATACATATGTACGTATGTACATACATACATAGGCCTTCAAGGTAATGGTAACAGTAACGGTTACTCGCAAAACACGCAAGCAAAACATTTAAATCGATTTCGAAGCAACCTTAGAATTTTCCAGTCCATCGAGGGAGTCAACAGCTTTTGACACATTAAAATTTGTAGATAGCCTCCTCACAAGTTGTTACAAGAAGTCTTCAGAAGAAGGCCAGCCAAGTCGTTTCGTTCCGTTCCTAACGGAAGTGCAATGAGGTCAAAACTATTCCGCAAATTTAATGAGCTCTACTTATAAATACACACATACATACATACACCTATACTATATACATATATTTACTTTTATCCTGATTCTAAGAACTGGTTCGTTGAAAACACAAACCGTGGAGAGCGTAAACTGTAAACTGCATTAAGCATTTCTTGTTTCTATGGTTTTAAGCCTTTCATAAAAAAGTTAGATATAAATAGAATTTATGTAGGTTTCTTTTACCATATTTAAAAATAACTCAAATATATACCTTAGCATTCAACTTGCTCGAGCCGTGTGCTACGACCGTAAAGTATTACTTTACAAGTCAATATTTGTGTTACATGAATACAAAAATGGGAAATAGCTGATACTTTTGGAATACCGAAAGGGAAATACTCTAAAATTTTTTTTTATTTTTAGAATCGTTGCAATTGTATATTAAGCATGGATCTATATATTACATAATATATATAATATATTTATACATTTTTCAAATATGAAAATATTTTTATTGCTCTTTTAATTACTAAAAATAATAAAGCAAAAATTAAATTAATATTTTTCTTTGACTATAACAAAGTTTAAGTACTTTTAGATTAGGTATTAGATAAAGTATTCCATTAATAATCCTATTTTTATATAAAGGCAAATATAATATACTACAGCTGTGTTCATGAAAATAGTAGCGCCAATGAGCACTTAATATTGGACAATACATTTTAGTGATAAGCTCAAAATGTTTATTTAAATTTGAAACGAATATTCAGAATTGCAAATTTAGCTATTAATTGAGGTACATTGATGTATTGAGATATATTGATATTGATACATTTATTAATCTATTTTTTATACTTAAAAAAACATTTTTTATATTACTCTTTTATTTATTTATTTATTTTTTAATTATTTATTTATTTCATTGTTTTTTTAAGTATTTATTTATTTACACTTTGTTTTGTTGTTTACTGCAGCTCATTTTTAAATATAGCTTAACTACTTACCTTTATTGATACTCAATCTCATTTTGTATATAGTATATATAATTCTATTATATATAAATAGTATATATTATGACTACATGGCATATTCATATTCAACAGACTGTGATTCAAATCAGGCTACCAGCTTGTTACTTGTCTTAGAAAGTCTGAATAGAGTATGATTCAGTCGTGGCCTCTTGACCACAATTTGTTTTTGCAAGAATGCATTTTGTTTTTATATGCCCGGCCCGGCTCGTCTTAGCTTGTCTTGGCTTGCCAAGAGTTTGGTTGGCTTGGCTACTTTTTATTAGCTTTTCGTTCTACCTTCAAAGAGGGTGGTGGCCAAGCTGCACCACTCAACCACTTCATCTGCCTGCTGCTGCTCGGTTGAGCAAAAGTTTCGTGGCATAGTGAGCGATATAAATCAAATGATTGACAAAAAGTGCAAAATGGCTAATAGGAATGACATCAGAGGCAAATGGTAAATGCTTTGCACGGCCCAAAAGGAACTGGGCGTGGAAGGGGTTTTTCCATTTGGGCCTGAATAGGTGGTATATTATTTATAACTCATTTATTAACTATGCTCTTTGATCGGGTTAGGCTAAGTCGATTCCGAATGATTTGATATTCAACTAGTCTTATCTGTCTCTTATAGGTAATTGAATCCATATGGCATACTCCCTCCAACATATTTATGTGTGTGTGAAGACGTAACGCAACGAAGCGGGCAACAAATAATTTTTCAAAAATAAATGTACGGTAAGAGGCAGGCACTCTGTATAAGGAAGAAAGCGCGCAAAAAGTATAAATAAGCCGATATCAAAATGCTTTTAAACTAACTAAGGTGAGTAATGGCTGGGGATACGCCTCAGCGGGCAGATGGAGCGTGTGACCAGGAGACGAGCTATGCCTAAAAGTTGACAACTCGATTTGTGTCAGTTATAAATGATTTTGAGTTGTCAGGAATTACTTATGATTACTTATACTTATGATATATGATTATATGAGTTCTTAAAATAGTTATTAATAATATTTTGAGCTCGATAAGCACTCTCTCTCTGGGTTACAGCTGCTCTCGACAGGCGTTGACTTGATTTTTGATTGCGATCTGTCTACTTTCAGCTAATCAACAAGTAACCAACTTAAATGAACTAATTAAGCAATAGAATGCATATAAATATATAATTTTAACAGTTAAAATAGGGCACAAGCGAATTCGAATAATTCTTTGTGTTTCTTTTGGGGAAAACCAAACGCTTCTTAAACTAATGAGTGTAAAGTTAATTACAAATTAAGAGCGAATTAAGTATATTGAGTATTGAGTCATACTGAAGCCAATCAGGGCTGGATATCTATTTATATATATAGGTATATAGGTATATATATATATATATATATATATATATATATATATATATGTATTTACTTAGCGAATTCATTGTTATCCATGTAAAGTAGAACTGTCCAATTGTCGAACTGTCTATGAGCAGCACGACGGAGGAGTCTCAACGTAATGGGTGGTGGCCTTGCGGCGCTGTCTATTGTATACGCCAATCCAGAGAAACGCGTCAGAGGAACGGACGTTGCCGAAGCGCAGTCAGAGCTATTGGCGGAGTGGAACGCGCAGTCGAAGGTCGCACCAATGCACGAGAAAATACTGGAGGAGACACGAAAGACTGAGAAGGTCCATCTTCTTGGCAACGCTAAGGAGAAGCCGTCAAAGGACAAGCCCCTCAAGCAGTCAAGACTAGCTGAACGATTGCGTCGTTCATTTCGACGCAGTGTGCACAGCTCTCTGGAGGTCAAATCGACGTCGGACGATTGCCAAACCAAGAGCTCCGCCTCGGCGCCGCTGCCCAAGCTAGAGAACAACAATCTAGCGGGACGCATACCCTTTTCGGTTGCCAGTCAACTGCATCTGCCCGGCCTGGCACTAGGAGGACATATCAACGCGGCCCTCCTGCTGGACAGTCCCGACGAGTGCACGCCGCCGGAGTACGCCTACCAGCACCTGAGCAGCGTAGCTACCACCAATACGAACTCCAGCAGCTCGCTGGAGAGCAACTTTGAGCTGAGCGAACTGCGGGGCTCACAGGCTGAGGAGCTCCACTGGGCCAGTAGCCAGCAGCATATTGAAATGGGCAGCGAGATGAGCAGCGCCATCAAAAATGAGACGCCGGAGCAGAGAGAGGGTAAGCGAAGAGTCGAGCAACTTGGCAGCAATCGGATGGCCGATCAGCCGTCAGCTATTCCGGCCAATGCCAGCCGCAGCTGCAGCATCACCAGTGAGAGCAGCTCCGTCAGGATGACGCGCCTGCAGAACTTTCTCTTTAGGAGCAGCAATGAGAGCTCTCGCAGCTGTCAGGGCCATTCGAATGATGGCTTCACTGCCTCCTCGTTCAATTCATCGTCCGGCGAGTGGGAGCAGCTGGGCGCCCACGTGATTTCCAGCAGCAGCGGCGTGGGTGGCCTACATGATCTAAACACGGGCTCCTTTCCCGAGGAGGACACGCCAGATGAGGCTGATGTGGACCCCACATTGCCCAATGAGAGCGGCGATGCTGGCGCCTACTACCAGTATACGTTGACCTCCCCAAACAATCCTTTTCTGCCGGAAATTACAGCACGGACGTACCACAGCACCTACGAGGACGACGACTTGCAGGAGGGCCAGCTGCAGCCCGAGGAGCTGCAGCTAGATTGCAATGTGACGTCTGTGAAATATACTGGCTGGGGCACTGGGACGCGATCCGCGCAGCTGCCAACGCCCGCTTATAGTCGTGCCGGCTCCCAGGAGTCGACGTTCAGTGAAAGCGGTGTTAGCTGCCCGCAGGGGCCAACGCCCAGTCCAGCGTCGAGTTCCTCCTCGACACCGGGCCGGCATAGACGCAAGCTCTTCAGCCTGAACTCGCCCACGCGACTGTTGCATCATCAGCAAAGCAGTCCGACTGCAACCCAGCAGCAACAACAGCAGCAACAACAACAGCAACAACAACAGCAACAACAGCAACAACAACATCAGCAGCAACAACAACAACATAATCCGGGTCAGAAAATCGAAATGTCCGCGTCGCCAACCGAGAGCCTCAACGCGAGTGCCTTAGTGCGCAACCTGAATCCCTTTCTGCCCGCCACATCAGCGCCCATCGCAGTGCCGGCGGACCTGAGAAGCAAGCGCGAGGAGTTTTTACGTGCAACAATGAAAATCTGTCTGGTCGTGTCGCCGCCGACAAGCAAACTGCAGGTGAGTCAATGTTTAGCTCCAGCAAAGGACCCAACGACCAACGAGCAAAGACCAACGACATAGCCACTGCATGGCTACGGCTACGGCCACGGCAAGGCAATGCACGGCATCGCACAGCACTTTCCTTTGCCGGAAAACAATTTGTAACATGCGAATAAAGACTTTTCAATTTCTTCCTTTGTTTTATTTACTTGATTTTGCTTCTTCTTCGTCTTGTTTTGCTAAGAGTTTGTGAGATGCCAGTTGTCATCACTTTCTCATTTATTGTTATTTTGCCCTTACAGAGGTATATTATAATTTTGTCTAGAATACGGAATGCTGTAGCTGAGGTCACTTCTGTGTCTGTCTGTCTACCTACGAAAATTGGCTTTTATTAAGGCAAAAACTATCTAAATAAATAATCTGATTTCATATATTTTGATACTCATTCACAAAAGTGAAATGAGTATTTTGGCTTTGTGCAATATACGTTTTTCTGTCCGTACGTCCGTATGAACTCAAACCACTTTGCAGCTATTGAAGCTAGAGACTTGCAATTTGGAATATATACTCTTGTCAGATAAAGTCTTAAGATTTTCTCGGTATATCATTTGCATTTTCCGGTATATCAGAAATCCTCTTTTTTAAAGTGCTTGAGACTTGAAACTCAGAAAGTTTAATCGCGTGGACAAGTTAAGATTAGCAAAATATGGAGACGGTGCTAATTATGAAAAGCAGTATCTTCTATAGCTTTACAGTAAAAATTAAAAAATTTCAAGAATAACATACAGTTGACCTGCTTTATTGATGTGCGACAACGATATATTTATGTATCAGAATGGCTTTTATTTTAAGAGCTAAAGAGCTGAAATTTGGAATATATACTCGCGCGATAGACCCTAAATCAAAAATATATGGTGTATATATCTATGCCAATAAGAGGCGAGGCTAATCGGTATAATCTCTATAATTATTTTACAGTTGGGAACTCAAAATATAACGAAAAATGATCTATTGGCCTCCTCTATTGATTTGATGAAAACGATAATTGTGTATCAATTGGGGGCGTGGCAAATTAGAGCAGGTTGCGTTTCAACCGTGAATGAGTATTCTGCAGTCGGCATCACTCGACTTAGTCGTTCTTACTTTTTAGTTTTCTTTTGAGTTTCCTCAAATTTCTAAATAAAACTGATTTTTTCTTAAGATAGCTAAAAAGGAACTCTTCAATTATAAGTTTTATTATGCTTTTTTCTTCTTTTTCGATTACAAATCAATATGCGATCCATTTCCTGCTCGTTGCTTGAGTTTGCTCTTGAGTTTATACATGAATAAGTGTATTTTTGTGTACTCGGCACAACAATGACGAAAACTATGTCACATGAGGATTTCTTTTATTTTTGCTTGTTAGAAAAGTTGGAGATTCGTTGCTGTCATCATAATTGTCATAACTTGTTCATTTATTGTTACTAACATATTTCGAATCAATTTATTTGCCAATTCAGCGGTTTACGTCCTCTCCTCTTGAACGGGCTTTAAGTGCTTTAATTATCTTGTTCGAGAGCTTTTCTTCCTGACTGAATCGACTGTGCATTAATTTCATTTTTATTCATTTATTTATTTTTTTTTTGGTATAGTCAAGCCCGATAGCTGTAACTAGCCAAGCGCAATAAAATTTTATTTTATTGATTGGCCAAGCTTGTTTCAGGTGCAATCAGCTTGAAATGGAAACATGCAAATGCAGGAATTTGCATAGTATATCTTTTTTTCTCTTTTTATTTTGACGAGCCTGCATTCCATTTCATTGATTTATGGCAACGGATATGGGTTTGGTTTTGCGGACTGTGAATTGTCGGCGGATAATGTCGGCCAGCAAGGCGCACTTTGTAAATTGAAGAGTTGAAGAACTTGCACTTGTATGTGCTCTGCAGCTAATTGTTATTAATTTTTATGTTATCTATATGTATGTACGCATCAACTATGCCGAAGTTGCGTACTCAATTTTATTATAAAAATGTCGGATATTGGGTCGACGCTTTGCGGATTTCGTCTTTCTGTCATTCACACACACACTTCTTTCATTTATTCCATTTCAGTTGAAATCAAAAAGTCTCACCCACTTAGATGGCCTCGACACGGCGGTGCCAGCCTGCCAGCACGGCGCTGCCGCACCCACAACTACCGCCGAAACCTCCACGACCCCGGGCATGTCAGCGCCAGCGGACACGCCTGGCCGGCAGACGCAATCGGTAAGTGAAGATATGGCTAAACAGTTCACGATAGCAAAACAAATGGCATTTAGTTCAAACACTGCATGCCCCCAAATACGACATATATATATATATATATATATGTATGTATGTGCATACATATAGTGTGTGCTTGTGTAAGTAGATATGTATGCCAGCCAACATGCTATATCCAACCGACTCCCGTCCCACCTGGCCGTTCCCCTAGTGGCACAGTTCCAAATTGTGAAAATGTGAAAAAGCAATTCGTATTATTTTCGATTTATGTTTTTTGTTCGATACATTTTTCGCATCTGCGACATTCATTGATTTCCTCTTATCAACAGAAACTAGACTTTTGTCTCTGGCTCATCATATGTTCGCTGCTTAAGTTGTGATTAATAGATTTAGAGGGTACTTTTTATTTTCTATTAGAAATGTTTAGCTTTTACTTCTTTTTCTGATTGGTTTCTCTCCTTATAAATATATTCCAAAATCTTATTCTTATGCTCTCTCTCTCTCTCTTTCTCTCTCACTTACTCTCTCTCTTTGTCTTTCTCTCTACGTTTTACTCTCGTTTTCTTTCTCTATTTTCTAACTATCCATTCCAATCTAAATGCTACTTTTTTACTCACGTACATACTTACATAAATACGTACATGTATACGAAAAAAAAACATACACACCTTATATAGGGGGAGGTACGACAAACCCCCAAGGTCTCCAAGCCGCAACAACCACACACCACGCCTACAACTATTCCACCGCCCACGATTTATACGCAGGCACCACAATTTGTGCGCCGATCGCCGTCCCTGATGCTCTCCCCGAGCAGCAGTCAGGCCGGCATCGGATCAGGTGTTCGCTGCAGCGTCAGCTCCGCCCAACACCCGGCGTGCAGCAGTGCATCCGGATCAACTTATTTGACACCCACATCTAAGACCTTGCAGAGCCATGCAACCGATGCATTGCTAACATCACCGATCGGTTCAGGTTCTTCGATACCATATAGTCACTATGGTGGCTCTAAGAGCGTAGCCTCAACGATCATGACTTCGTCGTTAATGCATCGCAAGAAACCGTTATTAACACGCAGCGAGGTGAGTCATCCAGCCAGACAAGACGAGGAGTCCGTGGAGGAGTCTATAATGATTCAAATGGAGACTGAAATGTAAAACAATTGGAAGGTTTCTTTTTTTATTTCCACATCAATTCTTTCATTCTTCCTCATCAATCATTGCCCACCTACAAAGGGCAACGACGTCATGATACCATATTTTCTAAAAATTGATCTATTTGGCATATAATCTTTGAATTAATATACACAACTTTGAGTGGTACGGGATGTTTACCTATATTTGACCTATATGCTCTATTCAGCAAGGGTACTAGAGCGTTCAGGTCCATGCAAGGAATAGGATAACATCTGTAGAGTTCTAAATAATAATCATAAATTCTTTCTTTAGGTTTCAAGCTCGGAATATTTTTCGGTATCCTTTTGCCTGGACGCATCGCCGTGTCCTGACGAAGAGTTCATACCGGCAACCAAAGGCACAACATTACAGTATGTCTTTGATTCATCTAACCCATTTAATGATAATTATTTTAAAACTATTTGTTCTTTATTTACAGAAATGCGCTGAGGCACATGCTGCACAGGCGAAATCTTAGTTTTTCCCAAATTAAAATTACAGACAATATTCCCACTTTTAGCTACTTAGATACAGGTAAGACCAGTTACTCTTAACCTATATAAATACTTGATATAAATAGTATTTGATTTTTCATAGGTCCATCGAACATGGCAACCGTTTTGGACGAGCATACCGATGTTGAGAACTTGGCTGGACATCATCTGGTTATTACGGAACGCGACAGCAGTCGGAAGTCCTTGCAAAAGGCAGCATCCTTTGTAAGATTATACAGATTTTGTCTAATAGTTATTTTAACAATTTTGGTTTCCCCTTAGGGTTCTCGACAGCGACCTCCACGCCTCCTGTCCTCCGCCTCAACAGAGGAGACTAGTGAATCAGGCACTGCCCCTGGCAAGCAGATCCTTGGTCGTTGGTCCTCCATATTCGGCATAAAAAATCCGCAGCAGAGTCAACTTTATGATCTGCTCAATAACTATGCCAAGAACGGTGTACCCCAGCGACCAGATGCTTTTAACTCCGAAGATCCCGCGATCTCTGAAGCCCTGAACTATCTGCAAAACATGGACAAGTCGTGGCGGGACTTTGTGGACAGCAATGGGATGAGTGATAGCGAGATTAAGATACAAACTGCCATATGGGAGCTGGTTACCACAGAGGTCTATTACATCCACGCACTGCAAACGGTTACACACGTAAATATTGAATTGAGTCCTTATACTAGGACAATCTCTATCTCTATCCACTCCGATTGTTTTATAGCTCTTTCTTGCCTGTTTGGAGGCCGTGCAGGAGGAACGCCTGCTTACTGATGTCGATCAGCACAGACTGTTCTCAAACGTACGATCTGTGTGCGAGGCAAATATTAAATTTTGGACTCAATGTCTATATCCGATGGTCGCGCACAGCATAAGGACACACGAGCCACTGAGATATGCCTTTTTCCAAGAAGGCTTCATATCATTCGCTTCTATTTTCGCGCCCTACAAGGTGAAAGCAATTATTACAACTATTATTTCTCGTAGACAATCTAATCTTGTGTTGATCTATAGGTTTATTGTGCGGAGCAAAGTACATGCCAGTTTTACTGCAAAGAGCTTAATCAAAACAACGCGCTTTTCACTGTCTACTTGGCCTGGTGTGAGTCGCAAAAGATGTGCAACCGCTTGCGGTTGGCCGACATCGTTGTGCGTCCCATGCAGCGTTTGACCAAGTACAGCCTCCTATTGGCGGCCATCAGGAAGCACATGACTGATGTAGAGGACATCGAGGTCATGGACATGATGATACACAGCGTGGAGAATTTCGTAAGTAGCGTCAACAACCACTTGACAATGCGGCAGGAGAGTGAGCGCCTCAAGGGTGTCATGGCACGCATCGAATCCTATGATGTGGTGGTAAGTGTCCGCAAATATTTATACTATGTATGCACATACTCAAGTGATATCATATTGCAGGACACCAACAACGAAGTGTTGGACAAGCTCATCAAGCAGCATAGTCAGATGTTTGATCTGTGCGCTCCCATGCGCGGCTGTCCCGCCAACCAGGTGCGGCATCTGTTTATGGAGGGGGACCATAAATTCAAAGACAATGTCGGCAAAAGCGATGTGCATTGCTTTTTGCTGACTGACATACTGCTCGTGTGCAAGGGCATGGCCAAGAAGGGCTTGGGTGCGCTTAAGGTCATACGCCAGCCATATCTGACAGATCAGTTGATCGTGCATCTCGGGCACAACAACACGCTGAACTGCGTCTATCTCAACGAGTTCCAGGTGCCCACCACGGGCTTTACGCTGCAGTGCGTTGAGGCCAAGAACTGGTACGACGCGCTATGGCGCGCAAAGACCATTTACCAAAGACTGAAGAAAGGCAATGGAGGCGACAGCATACGCTACGGCGGCAGCGGCACTGGCGGTGGCACTGGCGATTCCCTTGGTGTGCGCAAGTCGCCCATCAACTCCTCGATCGGCAGCCATGTGTCGAGTGCGAACAACAGCCACAGCGGCAGCGTTGAGTGGAACGATTCTCGGAATATATCTGTTGATTTTGAAAAGACTAACTCACTCTCCAGCGACGAGGGCTGCAGCCTAATAGGTAAAGCCCGGTACTCTATGCTCGTGAGCATTACGATACTCAAATTTCACTCAATTGCAGGTAATCAGGGCCTGGCGACGAAGGGCAAGCAGCATTTGCTTAGGGGCGTGCCAAAGCCAAAGATTGGCACGATTGCATCGACATCGGCGAATACCCTGTCCGTACAGCCGGTGAACCATTTGGGGCAGAGTTTGCCCAACCTGAACTTGCAACATAACCAAACGTAAGTCGCCACAGACAATGATCAGCTTCCTGCTTAATAGAAGCACACGAGCAAGCAATCACATACACAAGTATTCACTACTCATCTGATTCTGATTAGCATTTTCCAGTCATTTGTTTAAGTCCTTAAGACCGTCCGTATACGTCGTTAATGTTATTATACACTTACTATACATACAAAAACAAAAACAAAATCAACAAAAAAAAAAAAACACAAAAAAAAAAAAACATGCATATTTATATATACATATACACATAGTTTGTCTAATTTATAATATATTTTTTTATTTGTAATGCATACAATTTTAAAATAAATATATATATATATTCTATTATACATATAATGTAAATTCAAGTTTAACTCGTGTCTTTCATCGAAGCCAACATCAACAACGCTTTCTTCCTCAAATACTCACCGCAAGTTCTAATTTGCCTGCGATCTCATCATTTATACCAGCCATAATCAACATTTCTTTTATGTTTTACATTTGTGATCTGCATTTTAATTTCCTAGGAATACGGAGACAAATTGAAAAATTACTAAAATAGAGAGCTTAGCTTAAATAAGTTTAGTATTTAGAGTGGCTTCCACAATTGTACCAAAATAGGTGCCAAATTGGTACCTAATATTTTTATTTTATATATTAGTTGTTCCTTTTTTATATATTTTCAAGTATATTTACAATGAGAAATGAATATACAAAAATAAATAATTAATAATAAATAAAAATAATAGTTTACACTTTTATTGAGGTTCTCATCTATGAACCTATGTAGAAATGGTACGCAAATATAAAGATTCTTCTTATAATTTATATATTTTTGTAAATTTTATTTTATTTACAAGTTCAGTTCCAAATGCGAGCTTTCTGTATGCACGCGCTTTGATACTATTTCTAGATCTTTGTTGATCCACTGAAAATGTAGCTGCAAATGATTTGCGTTTTGGTTCGTTCAATGCTTCAGTTCAATGTAGTCCAGCGAATTAATGGTCTGATCGGTTTTAAAGTGAAATTTAACATACTTATAGTAACAATACATTGCTTGTGCCGGGCACAACGACTAGTCACTCGGGTAACTTATTGTTGTCGCCCAGTCATCGCGGCATTTCCTATCCACCGCCGAGTCCAACTAGGTGAGTCCGAACGAAGATGGGAGCAGTTGAAATAAATATGTACACATATAAATATATATATATATATACATCGCATCATTCTCGTTTAATATCTCTGTGTCAATTCTCTATATTCGCATATATGTTACATTGCATATTATCATGATGTCTCATGACATGGCATGTCTCTCGCATCATCAACATGTGTTATTTAACGAACGGTCCATCAACTTGAATCCTAATGACACCAAATCCACCACCTAAATGCGTACCTGTGTTCGTGTCTCTAGAGTGCCGCTGAAACGTGGCATGGCATTCTCCACGTCAACGAAGAACCCACCACTGCTGAAGACCCGCAACATCACATCGCAGAACAGTATTAATTGGCATCAGATACCAGCCACGCCCACGCCGCCCAGTCCGCGATCGCAGCACAATTCGCCCAGCACGACGACCGCCTGCAATGTTGATCCCAGATTGCTGCAGAAACAGATATCGCATCAGCTGCCCCTGCAAACGACCAAGCAGAGCAACTTGGACCTCCAGCGAAATTTAAGCAATGAAACTGACGTCTAGTGCAGGCACTTGGCCAACAGCAAAATGATTGAGAGATTAGCTTAGATTTAGATAATGGAAAGCAAGTGGAGAGAAGTTATCCATCGGCGTTTCCTTCAATAGAGTCGGTCAATGTACATAATCGCTAATACTGCACCTTTGGGTCCAAATACGATACAAATATAATCAACATTCCATCTAAGGCTATACTACCCATTCCCATTGTCTATCCATATTTAAGTCGACATATGCATATACTATAATCATATTAAACAGTTATACGATTACATTCTTCCATGGAAAAGAAACAAATATGAAATGCTAGTAAAAACTATTTTTAATCAATAAATAATACACAAATGTATGTAAGCATGTTTATAAAACTTTACAAAAACTGTAGTAACATATAGTTAAAGATAGTAATCATGATTTAAAGTAAATATTGATTTGGCCCGTTCTTATCTATAATTTTCTATACTCTGTTGATAAAGCTGACAAAAATGATAGTATATTAGTTTTCCGCCATATAAATGTGAATGAACTTTTCGTTTCTTTTTCTGATATTATAATCTATCAAGAGTAAAAAGCTATAAAGTTATATTTTTAGATATTTAGTACAGAAAAAAATATGTTTCTAATCAGTTCCCGATTTTTTCCTTTCTTTCTTTGATGTAATCCTGTAAGTTTGTCCTGATGAGGAGTGAGTTTTGGCATATCTTTTATAATAGACATTCTGTGGAGTTGGCTCATCTTAAAGCTCATACTTAAAGCAGAGCGCGCTCAACCAAACCCATATATATTTACTATTGTTCAAATATCAAATATTAATTAGAATTACGTATGGCATGTTGACCAGATCCAGATCCATTTAAATTATTCCCGTTATCTTGCATAAACCAGCTACTTGACATCGCGAAAGATGTTCGTTATGCTTTTTCAATATATACCTAAATCATTTGCCTGCAATTTAGTACAGCGATTTTAAACAACGATTTAAAATAAGTTTCAATATCTTTTGGACACAAAAATATGTGATAACTTATATACAACTTTAACATCAAAAAGAAAAAAGAAAATGTACAAAAACGAACTTCATGAAGGTTTTAACACACTCTAGTTTTGATAAAGTAAATAATAATTGTCTACTTCTTTATTTTCTTTGTTTGTATTTGTACTAGAGAATTGCTTGGAATAGAATATGTAGTGCCTAAGGAATGATAAACGTTCTTCCTGCCATTCAAAATGATTCCACAAAATTTGAACTAAATCGGGCATATAGTATATACACACGTGCATAAAGCTATATATTTATATGTGGTATTACAGATTTAGACTATATATAATACTTAAGATATCATTTTAGCTATCAACAAATAATAGTTTATAATTAAATCAAAATTTCTGAAAATGAAACGGTACTTAAGAATTGTACACAAAATATAACAAGGAACAACTTTTACTTGTATGAATATTACGAAAAATGTATACACACACCTACATATATATCCATATATATATACGTTTATATATATAAACATAGAGTTATCTAATCAAAAAGGATACACCTGAAATATTAGAATATTATTTAATATTTAATTCAATTGTATTTTAAATACATATTTTAATTTGATATATAAATATATATTATAAATATATTTATATGGAACAGAACATTCATATACTGGATACAAAAAATAGCTATTTCCACAGTATTATTTAGTGTGCAATTGAAAATGTATTTTAAAATATTAAATTATATTATATTATATAGTCAAATATCATGGAAAGTTCGCACTCTAATTGCGATTTACACACATACATTTATAGTGGGTATTTCGATCCATATATAATTGTTTGGTTGGATTCTATATATATTAATAAGAATAATTGTTCTTAAGCAGAACTCAAGCTTGAATGTTTTTTGCAAAGATGCATCCAAGACGCAATCTACCTACCTATACATACACACACAAATACACACATAGACACACTCTACTGTATTTACATATGTATTCATTACAAAATACAATAACTAATCATAGTAAAGAGCGTAATACAAAATAGCTTTATTTACACCAGTAAATTAGTTATATTTACATACATATGTATAAAATGTTAAAGAATTTATGAATTAAACAACAACAAAGCAAACGTTTTCTTTTGCTGTCGACTTTTATTTAATATGTTAATTGATAACTGAATATCATGATGTAAATATTCTTATTTAATTCTATTTTTAGATTGGCTAAGTATTCTGGAATATTTGTTTATAATTTGACGATGGCTGAAGAGCAATTCAGATTAATTTTGAGCACATTAAAATTGGTAAAAGTATACTGGTTTTCCTTTGCATAAATGCGGCAGACAGAAGAAGGCTTAGTCTAAGTGAACTAAAGTAAAGTATATACATTTATATGTATATTATTATTATATGAGGCATTAGCCGATGTAGCCCTGTCAGTCTCTTCGGATGTTCCAGGCTCCAAGGGTTAGATCAAGTTGTTTTCAAGTAATCAATAATTGATTTTGATATGTATATGTTATTTAAATTGGTGTGATCCGAATGCATTCTCAATAGATATTTCAGAGTTAATTTTATTTTTCTTATCTAATTAAGCTTGTGTCCTATCTCTTTTCTCTTTGTATGCCACCCGAACTTCTTGCTTCTAGCACTGCCTGCCTTTCTGAATGGGCAATCTCTCTTCACTCGGTCAAAGCGACTCTTTAGCTGTCAGACATCGTTCCTTTCACGAATTTAGAAACAGTAGAAGACTACACTATACATTTGTCATTGGCTCGTCCTTTTGAATATTTGCACTATTTCAGTCAGTTTTCATAAAATAATGCTAATTCACAGTACTTCAATCAACATTTAATTGGAATCAAATAAATCTGCGACATATATATGCAGGGTATCTTCAAGTCGATATCACAGCTAAAAACTTATTCATTTATGTGTATATAATTAGCATTTATATAGCAGAACGCTGTTGATTTGATCCGATTTACATTTTGTGTTAATTGATAATTGAAATTCACTGTTAGATAAAAATGTGTATAATTTACAGAAGGAGACGTGGCTGATATCATAAAAGGTTTGTGTTTCAGTTTTTCATTATCAGTATCAACATCCTGATATCGATTAAGTGAGATATGAGGCATAAAAAGGCGGATGCGTGCATAGATCTAATTACTTACAAAATATGGTTTGTTTATACCCATCAGCAGCACAGGGTATCTGCTAGTCAGGCACTGCCGACTAGCGCACTTTTGATATTTTCTCCAATTGAAATGAAATGTTGACTTTAAGAATATAAATAATTGCACTGGCTAGCCGAGTGAAGGACATGCGATAAAGGACGCGGAGGACATCATTTATCAAAGCTGGGGGCCGCAACGAGAGTCAGAGTCGACTTGTCCGCTCGCTCGTCTGGTGAGCAGCTGTCTTGAAATCTTTTAATGGTTTAATAAGCAACGCTGTCCAGCTGCTTGACAATTCTCAAAGCAGTAGGGTACTTAAGATTTCTTTAGACATTTGTAAATCTAAAGTAAGGAACCTGAAGCTACATTCATTCGATCAATAAAACTGAGACGTTTGGCTCCTAGCCTTGTTTGTAAGAGAGACAAATTAGCCTTCAATAGATGTACATATATATTTATCTTAGTCTAATTCGTTCTAGTTTAAAAGTTATTTCTTCCAAAGTGTGTCGTATGTAAGAGTAAAGTTAAGATATCTTATCATCCGTTGTAAAGCAATTGCCATTTGATAAACAGCTTGACTTGGATACGATTTATATGTTTATTTTATATGATAGCTGGCTTGATAAACAAGAAGCCCACAACGTGCTGCAATCAACTGTCAGTACAAATCCAGCCGCACAGAATGAGTGTATCGAAAGTCTTCAGTCCTCGTCTTACATGTGCGCTGCTGCTGTGGCTTTGCGGAGTTGGAATTGCGGTGGGCTTTGTGAGTGAATCGCATCCGGATAATAGTTCCGTGACATTCTGGCAGCGTGTCAAGGCCAGCTTCTCGGATTTTCAGTGGCAGCAGACGCAGCCAGAGGTGGAAAGCCCGGAGACTATACAAAAGCGACGCGAGATATGGCAGCGGCTGACTATGGCAAGGATTTTGTAGGAAATGCAGTAGAGTAAACTGCACTGCATTAGCCAATTATGGATATAAAAGAAAGTAATTTAAAGCAAAAGGAATTCAAATAAAGCATAACCGATTGGATGATTGATTTTATTAGGTGTCGGAGAATAATTCGTTCGGATAAAAGAGTTTGAATTGTACAATGCTTCCTGAAATGTAAGATTCTCGGAACTGATTGGGTAAGACCTATCAAGGTAGACTTCGATCAATAGCTCTAGACGGACGTTTATATCTCTTGGATGCATTTATTTGCTAGTTTTGAAAACACTTGACATTCTTGGCCTGGTCACAATAGCCAGCCCTCTGGTCCCAGTAGAGACCCTTCGGACAGGCGGTCAGCACAGGCATGCCCGCAATGCAAATGTAGTACTTGCCACAGTCATCGGGGTGCGGCAGATAGCTCTGGCGCTCCGAGGGGCACTTCAAGGTACTGTGTGCCACACTTGGTGGTGTTGGTGCCACGGCAATTGTTGTCGGCTCCCGTTCACTGGGCAAACTGGGCAAGGTCGGCAAAGTGCTGCTGCTGCTGCTGCTGCTGCTGGTGTTTACAATGTAGCACACGGTGACTTGGCCAGGCGTGGCGGTTGGCTCCTTAGTTGAAGCCAGAGCTGGATTGCGGCTATTGCCATAGCACTCAGCGACGCTACTCAGCTGGCACTCGGCACTCCTGTAGTTCCAGTGCGTGCCACGACCGCACTGATGCCGATGCAGATGACCGTAGGCGCAAATGAAGTACAGCTGGCAATTGGTGGGATGGGGCAGAAAGTAGGCGCCAAAGTGGCGGCACTCAATATGCTCCGGGTCGTAGCGCTCCATGGGACTCACGGGCAGGCCAGTTTCCACATCGACGGCCACAAAGACCGGCTGTGGCCTGCCCAGCCACCAATTGTAATCGACATTCGACAGTCCACTTGCCGTAGTGGTAGTGACTGCGGCTATGTTATCCGCTGGAGTGCAATTCACCTTTTCTGGCAAATCGCAGACCGATTCAATGGGATTGAAATGAAGGCCCTGATCGCAGTAGAAGAGCGTGGTAATCGTGTGGCAGGCGAAGTACGCATTACAGTCCAGTGGATGGGCCACCAAATGACCATCCGCACGCCCGTCACAAATCTGAAATCAACTCAATCGATAAGTCAGCCATTTCCGTGAAAGCAACTCCGACACTTACATGGCTCAGATCTGCGATTTCCTGATGAATCGGCTGCTCAGCGGCTTGGGCCATCCCGAGACAGATGCCCACAAGCAATGCAAAATGCATGCGTATTTCCATGCGACTGACTTTGCGATGAGTTGTTATTGATTTTCACACACTTTGAGAAAAATAATTGATGAATACCTCGTGCTCGAGCCTTTTATAAGGCCGGGTTCCCACACCCAGCGTCCGCTGGGTGCAGCCGTTAAAGAATACTATGCGTACACTAATTGGAACATGAAAACCTATTTTTGAGCACTTGTCGCGCCAGAGGTTAAATATATGATAAAAAAAAAAAGAAACACTGAATAACAAGAGACAGAAATATCAGAGGAATGAATCATCCCAAATGTAAAAATTGTAGCATACTCTTAGGCAGCAGCAGGGTGTCTTACATATAAGTGACGAGATGTCAGATTGAACTTTGAAATAAAAACATCAGTCTTTTATATGTAGACAGAGTGATTTGCCGCTATTGAAGATGAAGGCTTAAAATGTATGATCTGATAACATAATACGATTTGTGGTTATATTCCCTAGAGTCGTGATTAATTGGAAATTAAAACATCTAAGTGATAAATCTTTTAGAATTTTTAAGCTAGAATCACCATGGTAAATTATTGCAGAGCCCCTCTTCAAATAAACATGAGAATTTCATGATCGCTAGAATATAGATTTAGATAGATAGACTTTCCGGGCTGGTTATTCTTGCTTGGACGATTTTGTTTTGATCTATTGCCTAAAATGCCGCACTGAAGCAGCTGTTGGAATCGAGGAATACCTTAAAAGCCTCAAAAACTCGAATATCAACGTACAGAAGACCACCGTACATACAGGTGGTTGACAGAAGCAGCACCATGTAATTTAGAGCCACAAGAGTCTATGTACACTGGGGCTCTATGTTGTTGACATCTGGGGAATAGCTTCATACACATACAGGAAAAATCGCACCAAGCGACAAATTATAAGCTGTCTCTGGCATGTGAACGACTCCATCATTCAGCGAGACCTACATACAATACGAAGCAGATTGGAAAGCAGATTTTTAGAATCAGTGACGGACTGATTAGACACCACAGTATGCTCGCGAGACACTTATTCTCCGTCAGGCCTTTAAGGCATTCGATAAAAATTGATTTTTCCAAAAAGATTGGAGACCATAAAGTCGTCATTCCAATATAAGAGTATTTAAAAGGGGACTTGCGCACACCATGATTGTGTGATTATATGATATATAAATTTGCTAAAATTATTAACCCACTCCCGCTTATACTTCACACACATTGTAACACATCACACAACACACAATTCTATGTGAATGTTCTCGAACTGTGTTTAAAGTTCGATAAGACTTTTTTATTAAAAATAAATAAAAAATTGTTTTTGTGCTATATTAACTTTGCTGCCGATATGATATATGCCCTAATAATAAAAGGAAAAAATAACTTTAATAAAATAGCTATGTATAGCTATTTTTTGACTTATAATAGTTTTTGTTTCTTTTTTTAAAATTATTTTTACTTATAAATAAATGCAATACAATAATTATAGAAAGTACAGTAATCAATTATTATCTAAGCAATAAATATAATGTTGATTAAAAGGCGTCCCTCAAATTTCTCAATTTTTTACGAAGATAGCAAGCAGTCGAACATTGATTTGTTTTGGATGATGATTTAATGTCTGATGTCGTCTTTAAAGTATTTTTACGGACGCGTGCGGTCTTTCCCAATTTATCAATTGACTAAGTCATTCGATAAAAATCTGTATTTAATTTTAACATATTGCGACAGTTTTAACTCTGTTCTAATGCTCCAAAAATTATGTGCCCCGTATCAGGTATACAGCGCGACCTGTTCTATTTAATAGGCGTGTTGTCTTCTGCTGAGTTAGTCGCTGTCTCAGCCCGGTCAAGTAGCTCCTGCGCTTCTTTTTACATACCAAGAAATATGAGTGCGTAAACTATGCAATAATTTAATATCATGTATTAAGAGTGCTGTAATTTCAAATATATATAAAATGGGAGGAATACTGTGTGTCTATAATCTACATAAGAAGTGAATTGTGATAGGATCCTTCTTATATTTAAAACTAATGTCTATTCCCAAAAAGTGATCCTTGATCTAGTCAATCATTAGTGTAAAAGTGAAGATAGCATCGTCCTACTTAGTTCAGAAGTATTCAGATCGATCTACTATTTATTCTATAAGAAACATTTATTGGAATTTAAAAAATTCTAATATTATCTATATACTTTGCAGATAAAAGTGTATTCAACAAACTTATCCTTGGCTTTGGCCTTGTGTTAATACCAAGTGTCGCTTCCACGTTTGATCCGGAAGTCATTTGCAGTTTGGTTGTCGATGGCACTAAGATGAACGATCCACGCGCCTGCAATGCCTGGATCCAATGCTTGGATGGCAAACCCGTCAGCGGCAAATGCGACAAAGGTCTCTTCTATGACAGAGAGAGTCAGGATTGCGTGCCGTCCGCTGACATCAAGTGCATCTCCAGCGATCCATGCGCGGCACTACCGGAAACGGGTGCGGGTGGCTTCGCCGCGGATCCGTACTCTTGCAATGGATATTTCTATTGTGCAGACGGTGTGGGTAAGCGTGGCGTCTGCAATCCCGGACTGAACTTCAATCCGGGCACTGAGTCCTGCATACGTGATTTTCCGTGCGTTGCCAAAATGGATCCCGACAGCTATTGCAACATTCTGCCCGATGGCGTGTTCATCAAGGACGAGCTCAGTTGCAATGGCTACGAGATGTGCTGGAAGGGCGAAGTGATCTCTAACACCTGCCCAGGCACCTTCTACTTCAGCGCCAAAAAGGGTGACTGTGACTACCCGCAGAATGTGGCGTGCGCCATAACGGAGCCCCCTCCACTGACAGCAGCACCTGATGCTTGCCCCAAGGCTGGTGTCTTCATCTCCGACGCCAGCAGCTGTAATGGCTACTATTACTGTAAGGAGGGTACCAATGGTCAAATGCTGCTCCAGCATGGCGACTGCGATGACGGTCGCTTCTTCACGGCCCGGGCTGGTGGCGCCTGCGTTCCCCGATCGAATATCAAGTGCGAGTACAACCGATGCGTCGGCCTGGGCTATACGGGCATTGAGCTGGCCAACGAATCGGATGATGGATGCACGGGCTATGCCATTTGTCAAGACGGCGTCAAAATTGGCGAGGGCACCTGCCCAAACGGCGATTACTTTGATGAACAGACCCAGCGCTGCACCGACCAGATCATATCTTATGCAGCCTGCTCCATATCAACCCAGTCCACAACACATATCGCTATGATGGATGACGATTCAACTACAGCCACATAAAAAGCACGCGCTCAATGGTATATCCCCATACCATATCACAAAACACCGCTCAACATCCAATCCAATCAATTCCACAAGCATACAGTCATTTATTTATTTACTCACCATGGACTTTGATAAGTTTATTTTCTGCTCACAAATCGTGTGGGCCCACAATATAAATGTGATAAGATTTAGTATTTATGGGATTTACAATTTGATATATGTATATGGGCATTTCTCCCGAAAAGTCTAGTTCATCTAGCGTGCGAGCCCCTTGGTTTATTGTAATTATCTTGAAAATGAAACAATTATAGTGCTAAATAAATGCCAAAACTCATTTTATTTTGACATATAGTGAATATTATAAAAAAATGAATCATTATAATTGGTGCGTTATCAAGATAATTATAAAATGCCAAGGAGTTCGAGCGCTACAAAAAGTAGACTTTTCTAGAGAAATTCCCATATGTATAAATATTTATATATAAATAAAAAGTGCAAAGTCACGTAGATAAACAATTGATAAAAGCTGTTTATCTGCCATTATCTTAGATATTAGCTCATAGATCTAGAAAAGAATTGGTCTTTGTTCAGACTTGAAAAACTTTTATAATAATATATTTAAATATATTAAATATAAATATTGATAATTAAATATAACATGATTTAAAAATGATATAGATTAAATAACCAGAGATGGGACATCGCAGTCGTATACTTGATATTTTTTAAATACTCATTAATATTGAATTTCAAAAATATATTTTCTATAACCATGCTCAACATAATTAACGTACAGTCCCGTGATTAATCTTAGTCCTATACATTCAACTTAGCTTAAATTGCATGCCCTAAGCCATTGAAAATTACAATTGAGGGTAAAATGGTTTTGTAAAAGGCATTAGGAGGCGTGGCAAATTCCATATAGTCTAAATCTATATATAGATCAGGACAATGAGCTGAGTCGACTACAAAGCCACAAAGGCTAGAGACTTGAAATTTTATTGTAAGGCTTTAAATATTTCAAGTTTGCATATCGATATGTGTATAGTACTAAGTCTTTATGAAAAGTGTGTATGGATAGTATATTAACTCTTTATATAGATCCCTGGAATGAACACAAAGATTTTGTATTTTTCGAATTTTAGACACCTTACCCAGAGCTCACCGAAATTCGACGAGAACGTATTTCGAATAATAGAGACTTGCTATATACACACATTTGGGAGTTATTATTAGGAGCAAATAACTTAATTGGAAACTGCCCTTAAAACATAATTAGTCTAAATTAGTTTGAATTTACCTTTAAAGCCTATATGTGCGATAAGTTCAGAGAGAGTTCACGGTAGCGCTTAGTCGAGCAGTTCTGACAAAAGCACTCTTACTTGCTAGTACATGTGTAATGAATAATATCAAAGAAGCGGTAGAGTTGTTCTACTTGTTCGACTTGCAATTTGTTTTGTTTGAACCGCTAATAGAATTGTCCATGCGATGAGCGGGGCCAATAATATTTTCGAGTTCCCTCAAATGTGAGATCTGCAACCTTGTATCTGAGATATTTCGGCAGTTTGTTTTTGTGATTGCGCTGCTCTCACCTCACCTTGCCATTTATCGGTAGAGGTACAGAGACTCTTACTACCAGTTAGTTGCTACAAGCACCTGCATACTATCAGTGCTCGTCAGTATTAATTAGCAGGCATAAAGTATGTGTCGTACAAGGTATTCGTATTTGAGTACTCGAATTCGTCGAAAATATCACATTTATTTCTGTCAGTCTGATAACGCATTTCATATGCTGAATTTTCTCTTGAAAATAGTTTTACTTCAAATGAGAACTTTTACTTATTCAACTTGAATATTCCAACACAGAAGTTGTTCAATTGGATCTTCGAATTTTGATATATGTTTGTATATGCATCTATATATGTAGATGATATTTATTAAACAGAACTAGAAAGAAGATGCAATGCTTTTTGACTTCCACCAAATTGAGGTATAATTTAATAAGTTGCAATTACAAATATATTTGGAAGACGGATCTCGCGGATCACTTCAGGATTAGGCTGCGCAGGCGACATAGTTGTGATTGATGGGAGTGCATCCCTGACTGCGTTCGTCAAAGAAGTATTCGGGGGGGCAATGGCCAGTGCTGACGGTGACTCCGTTCTCGCAGCGAGCATAGGATTGACAGTTGCCCAGTACATTGACATAGGTCAAGGTGGAGTCAACGCAACGGTCCAGCTGACAGCGAACATTCAGACGATCGCGGCAGGAGAGCTTCTCGTAGTCGAAGTACGAGCCCAAAGGGCAACGCAGATGCTGGGGATTCGTGTCGTGCTTGCCCTTCGTGGGAGGCTTACAGATGTAGTAGTGGCTGCAGGACTCATCGTCCGCAAAGTAGCCCTGACGCGCTGTGCCGTTAACCAGACAGAAGGTGTTCTCTGGCGGGGGCAGTACTGCAGTGGCATAGCACGTGGCATTGACTGCGGGCACGCACTGGCCGAGGGAAACATCGTACGCCTTGTGGGCGGCACACTCGCGCTCATAGAGCACGTCGTTTACGCAGACGTAATACTTGTGGCAATGCTGCTCATTGGCTAGGCGAGTGTTGTTGGACAGGGAGCGGCAGACCGGGGATTTGGTTTTTTGGCTGCTTCCCGGACAGTTGTACTGGGTGGGATAGACACAAGAGCGTGATCTTGGATTGAAGATCAGTTCATTGGGACAGTTGGCCTTGACCTCGCGATGCCCCTTGCAGAGCAGATAGCCTTGGCAGTTGTGGCTTGTGGAATCTGGCAGGAAGACGCCATCCGTTTCGTTGGCACAGGCATTGACAATGGTGTTACTGTTCATTGCAGTTGTCTCGTAAGGGCAGTCGACATTTTCAGCGACGGTGCAACGGCCCCTCTCCTTGTTATAGCTGAGTCCAGTGGCGCAGGTGCCCTCCTCCAATGTGGTGGTATAGCTCGGACAGTGTACCCAATAGTTGCAGGTATTTGGTCGCAGGAAGCTTGTATCCGAGGGCAGCAAGTCGCACATCTCAGTCATCGTGAGAGACTCGAAGTCGTCTAGTTTGCTGCCACTGGCCAGGGCGACCACGGCACACACAAGCAGGGGCAGGACTCCTCTAGCTACAATGAACGGCATTATCAATGTGGATCAGTATCAACCAGTGTCGGCAACGCAGAAAGAGATTACCTTGCTTCATGCTGTCCTCGGTTATCGTTGGTTATCGTTGGTTATCGGCGATAGTTATCGGTATCCTTAAATTGTTGCGATCGCTAGCTCCGCCTGCAGCTCAACAACTTGACTGATGCGCTGGCACCGGTCGGCACCTGCTTAAATATGCAAAGCTTCATTCTTTCATTCATTGCCGTTTAGCGAAAAAATCAATTTTGAAAATGCACAGGCCCAAGGAAGGCAATGTCGATGTCTTTGCCTGTCTCTGATATCAGATATCAATGTGCGCGATAGCACTCGCATCTGATAGCGCACAGCATGTAAATTACACGGCAATAACATGGCCCATTGGTGACTCGGCGGTTTGATTGTTCGAGTTTTTCGGGTTTCGCTATTTCGCTTTTTCGGTGGCTACACATCTGCGTATGCCATCAACCCTCGATCTGTGCTGAGTGTGAATGCCTCATCGAATTGAATGAAAAATTCCACACAATAGTCAAATTAAATCATTGAGTGATTTCTGGCCTCGACGAGGTGACTAGAATATTCGAGACATGGGCTATATGGCCTTTCCTTATCACTCTTCTTTGGAAAAGTAATTTTATCTAATCGTATCCATCCAACTACTTGAACTCCATTCAATAGGAATGAACCAACCAATTGAACATGAAAATACTTAGGTCAGAGTGCTAGATTTACTGATTTATTTATTTATACGCAATTGACTTTAGCAATATTTGAATATGAAGGCACTACAGTCATTCAAATAGTTTCCTCCATGTTATCCGTACTTGAAATTACGTTTGTTTTTCCGTTACACTTGAGGTCCACAAATGGGGTACGTTGGCTTTTTCGGCACACATTGCCCGAGTATCTCGTCGAGGTAGGGATACGACGGGTTACAGTAGCTTCTGCTACCCGTCGGACAGTATGTGTACTGCGTGCAATTTGTATCAGCAACAACGGCGTATGTCAAATTCGTATTAGCACAGCGATCGTTCAAACAAGATATACTAACGGGGGAAACGCATCTTTGTTTTTCTTCGTCAAATTCCAATCCTAATGGACACGAGCCCCACACACCATTATAAACCATTACAGGGTCAGCTTCAGTTCCAGTATTAGTTTCGTTGCAAAAGTAGAATCCATAACAAGTCTGTTTATCGGCTATAAACTTAGTTACATTTGCTTCTGTGCAGTTTGATGTTGTTGTAGGTGGAAGATTGGGGTTATTATTATTGTTGTTGTTGTTGTTATTGTCGTCGTCGTTGCATGGATTTGCCTTTTGACAGTATCCGGTGGCAGCGTTATAAAATAATCCATCTTTACATTTGCCCCACACTCCGTATCCATTGACGCACTGCAGATATTGGCCACAATTGTTCGGATCGCCAACAAAGATATTGTTGGGCATGAAACGGCAGATGGAGTTCTGTGTGCATGTTGGGCCCCACACGCACGTGTTGTTGTTGGCGGCATAGGTTTGACCAGCTGGGCATGACACGGTCTTGGAGGTGCCATCGCCAAAGCAATACGTATACTTGGAGCAATCGTTGGGATCGGCCACGAATCCAGATGTCTTTAGAGCGGAGCATGTCTTCTGTGCGTTGGTGGAGCACGGCGTGCTGGATGCTGGCTGGCAGCTCTGTGTTTTTGAATCGTAAACGAGATTATTGTCACAGGTACCATAGCCAATAAGCTGCTGAGACCTGCAGTAGCCCCAGCTGTTGCAATCGGAGGGATTGCCAATATACCCAGTGCCCGACCATTGGGCGCACATGTCCTGCATCGTATAGCCCGCGGACTGACTGGCCAGCATAAGGCAGGCAGTCGCCAGAACAGTTGCCTTCAAGTGGAAAGCTGCAAGAGTGAAAACATTCTGATTAATGCCCAATCCTTCTGCTGGTATCCATTTTCGGTATTTTCGGTATTTTTGGTATGTTAGTATCACAGGCCTACCAGTCATCGCGTTGTGTTCGGTTCGGTTGTAGTTGACTTATTAGCCGTGTATGCTATAGGAGCACACCAAATCAATACTAAGCCTACCAATCGCATGATATGCTTTATATAGAGAGCCAAGCCTGCCAGCTCCATCTAATACCCTATCTGGGTGCGTTTAATTAAAACTGTTCGCATTTTTGCAGATAAGCTTACCTGTAACCGAAACACATTGAAAAATACCATAATTAAAATGCGATAATGCTTTGTCTCACCTAACATATTCTTAATTTGCCTTTTCCTCTATTCAGTGTTTTGCAGACGCGATGAAAGTAGTAATGGGGCTCCGATTTCTACTGACTGGCTTTATATGCGAACATTCTCCATTCTCCAAACATAGTACGCCGCCCAACCGAACGTAATTGAGTTATTTTTACCCCCATTACGATTTATCATCTTTATTATCGTCAATCGTCAAGTGCCGTCCGGATTATCAATTTCTTGTGGACAACTGTTTATGTGTGTAATTATTTTTTAATTCAATGACATCCAATTATTGATCGTCGTCTCCAACTAACTGCGTTACTCGTCAACTAATCGTATCGAGCCTGTCACTGTGTCTTTCCATATCATTGACAACGTTTATGTACAATACCATTTCCGCTGAATTGTTTTCTTCGAAATCTATCTTCTTAAAGGGATTGTTGTTTTTCTTTTTTTTAATTTGGTTTGAGTTTTAAAACTAGTCGTGTCCATTCAAATGCATACTTTTGGGCGAGCTTTTGGTATTTTAGTTATAAAATATATTCGATTTTTATATATATAGGATATAATGGTTGAAAGACCAAGCTCACAAAGGGGTTATTGGAGCACCCCGTATTGCTCAATACACATAATTCAAAAATAATAATAATAATAAATAAATATTGCTTGAATATAAACTATCTACGTCAGTTTTCAAGTATACATTGTATTTCTAGCATATGCTTTAATTTTCACTTTTACTTTTAATTTCTTTCGCATACAAAATTTAGTTTTCCTAAAGACTTACGGCTTAAGATTAAGGAACTTCGTAATTTTAGAAAAACTGAACACATATACTCATAGAATGGATTTTTTCCATACTTTTAGGCATCAAGTTGTAAGGTATCTTCAGTCGTAAGAATTGCATAATCTTTCGCACCAAAAAAATATTTGTAGCATACTTTGATAGGCCTGAATTATAATCAAGGACTCTGTAATAAGGCAGTTGAACTATTACAATATACATAATATGTATATATTACATAATCGAATGGGTCGACTGAACGATGCGAATTAAGCACCCACAGAAATATGTATTTCTTAGCCTGTACATATACAGGGTGGGGCCAAAGTAATCAATCGCTGTTCTTCACCTGTAAGTTTTTTTTACATAAAAACTTTTGTTTTACTTGTGAAATTATTAGCAATAAATAAAGGTATATTTGAAAGGAATAAATGAAAAATTACAAACCAAATACTGTTTCTAAAATGAATAACTTTTTTCGGATTGTGAAATTTTTATATTGAATTCATTATAATTTATTCTATTAAGACGAGAAAATAATATCGGCCAAGTGGCCGCCGACAGAGATGACGGCCATATGGGCCCGCTTTTCTCCATTTTCCATCCTTCTTCACCATAACTTCGGGCGACAGGTTCTAACAAAATTTCTCCTTGATGGGTTCAATAGTCTGACGCAGACTTTAAAAATCTTCATAAAAAGTCTGAAATGCTTAAATCAAGAGATTTGTTAGGCCATAAAGGAAAGTTTAAGCGACCCGGAAATGGTCTCTTCATTCGTTATTTTACGTTCTTGAGGACATCCATTCAAGGCTTGCCACAAGAGTCAAAATCTAAGTTACATTTAACGTCATTTTCAAAATGCTTAGCGTTTTCTAATAGGGTGATTAGTTTCACCCACCTTATATCATTAAGTATTTGTTTCAATTTGTTTTTCAGTTTTATTGAACTGTTTCTACTACAAGCTTTCGTCCTGTCTCTCATTATTACTATCGATCTCGCATTCTCTCGCTCTCTCTCTCTCTCTCTCTCTCTCTCTCTCTCTCTCTCTCTCTCTCTCTCTCTCTCTCTCTCTCTCTCTCTTTCGTATCATCTAGCATGTTACACCATATTATCCAACAGGAACATAATAGAGGACATATGCTCTACAGGTTCCGAAATCAAATTTTCATAAAATCTCGGAAAATATAGTATAATTCTTGATTATGATTATTTATTGTTATGACTATTGTTCAGCATTGATTTTAGCAATATGTAAATAAATAGCTTGAGGAATAAAATTTAAAAAAATTCTTCCATTTTTGTTTGTAGGGTATATTTAAGTAGATCACCCTTGACAAATATTCCCGTAACATTTTTTTTTATACATGTACCATTACAAGTTAAAAACAAAAGTTGAGATTTGTGCTATGTCTGTCTTACGCACATTAAAAATAATTTCAATAGAGCCAATGAACGCCTTTTGGCAATCAGTTTATCAATTTGAAGGATTTATGAGTCGAGAACAATTTGGTTTTTTTTTATTGAGTGCTAAGACCAGCTGGTTATTACCTATCTATCAGGCATATATAACATAATAAACGAATAAACGATTTTGATTGTTGCTGAAATGCTTTAGAGTAAAATGGCGTAGCTTTAATAAATAAAATACCTATTTGAAAAACTCTATTTTTGTTGGCGCTACATTCGGTAATAGCTGCACAAATTTTAGCAAAACAAAGATAAGATTTGAGCCGCTCAGAACATATACCCCTAATTTGTTGCAGAATCAGCTATCAAGCAGCAGGTATAAAGTAGTAAGTATCAGGTATCAGGTATCAGGTATCAGCGACATTCTGCTCCATATATAAATTCTCTCCAAGCACCAATCCCCATTTAGTCGAAGACACACCATTTGAGCAACAACATTGAAAGCATTGAAATACGAAAGGTATTTCCCAATCAATCAAAAATGCAAGGTGAGCAAAAAAACTTAATGAAATTTATAATTGACAGGTGTTCCATACTAGCTGCGTACCATAACTAATTAGTACACTTTACGCGAATATCACCAAATTAATTGATTCATTTCTCATTGGCTTTTAGCGTCATTGAGATTCGGTATTGGAGTGATCCTGCTTGCCCTGTGCCTGCCTCAGCCCCTGCAAGCACTGAATAATTTTGAGGACATGTGTCGGCTTTTCAAGAATGGCGTCCACATCCGGAAGCCCGCCTCATGCAATGAGTACATTGAATGCAAGAATGGAAATGGTATCATGCACACATGCGCCGACTCCCTGGTGTTTGACGCCAGCTCGCAGAAGTGCGTGAAGGCGACGGCCAGCAACAGCGTTCACTGTGGCAACCTGTGTGAGGGCCTGGACGGCAAGTGGGTAGCCGATCCAACGGACTGCCATAACTATCTCTACTGCAGAAACGGAGAGTCCCTAGCCGGGCACTGCGAGGGCGCCCAGCACTTCAATGAAACAACGCAATCCTGTGAGCACGGAGCTGATTCGATTTGCGTGGAAGTTGCCAATATATGCGAGCTGCTGCCGGACAAAACAAAGTTCCGGCAAGAGACTGATTGCAACGAGTACTACGAATGCAAGAGTGGAAAGCACACGCTCAAATCTTGCACCTCAGCGCAATACTTTGACGTAGAGAGCGGCTCCTGCAAGGCCAAGAACCTAGTCGATTGCAATGCACATTCCAAGAAGGACGTATGTTTGTCGAAATCGAAACCTCTCAAAGGTTACCAGCCGGACGGTGCCACTTGCCGTGGCTACTTTTACTGCGGTGACTATGGCACTGTTCATGATGTTGACCCTTTGTGGGGCCAGTGTCCAGAAGGCTTATTCTACGACGACACTAGGAAAATGTGTGCCAATCCCACTTCAGTGGTGTGCAAACACAATCGGTGCGAAGGACGCGGAACGATGCTTGTGACCAGCAGCAAAAACGATTGCCACAACTACATTGAATGCGTCGATGGTGTCGAAGTTGCGGAGAAAACCTGTCATTGGGATTACTTCTTCGATGAGAGAGTGCAAGGCTGCATCAGTGAAATTATTTACGACGGCTGTTGTGACGGACAAGACTAAAGTGCCAGCAGATACTTATACTAGAATGTGCACACGCCTCAGAAATTTGAAATTTCTTATATAAACTCAAAATATTACTTAACCCACAATAAACCAGTTGATTGATGAATTATGAGTTTTAAGTCTTGTAAATTCATTTTTGCACTGCTTTTATTGGGAATACAAATATTCCGTTAACTTTAAAATAAAAAATAATCGCAAAATATACTTGGTATCGATAGTGAATGTGATAAGTATTTTACAGCACTGATCCAATTATATTTGATGCTCAGCGTTTTCAGTTAAAAATAATTAAAAAATATTAGTTTTTTTTAGAGGACACCCGGACATACAAAACAAATGATTTATATTTTGCATACTCACAATGCTGTAAGCAAGCTGTAAATGAATCGCTTATTTTGAACTGTTATTCAGGTGAATGTTAAGTTTCGTGCCACTGTTAAGTTTCGTGCTTAGCGCTGTTACTTACAGTGCAGTATAACATTAATAGTACACGATAAAAGCCGTCGCACATCGAGAGATTTGTTTTTGCAATGCTTAAAAAACATTTAAAGTTATAAATTAAAGTAACAGCTAGCGTGCAAGTGGACAGACCGACATTCAATGCCGGCAAATAAATTTAAGATGTGTAAAGTAAATTCGTGCTAAGCTACTATATATAAATTTTTGTTCGGCTTGAGTTTTGATTTTGTATTACCATAAAATGTAAGTTTTGAAAGAAGGAAGCGACTCGCGTTCCGATTTAAAGCGAAGTTTTCTTCTAATATTATTAACAGTTCTGGCATGAAGCCTACACAGTCCGGCGGCAGTGGTACCAGTGCCGCTAAAATGGGCGAACCCATCGAGTATGTTACCCTTATTAGCGATGACTCCGACGGCGAGCCGTCACCGAAACGAAATCCTTCTGGGAGTGGTAGCCAGGCCGCTGGCCAGACGAAGACGAAATTTGACGATGATTCCAATGATACACCCGCCACCAGTGATGAGCGACGTACCAGCCGGCGTAACAAGCCCAAGGTCGACTACACAAATAAACCGGCAACCGCCAGTGCAGAGAATACGGCCTTCGACAAATGCAGCTCCGGCTCTTCAGGTAGCAGCACAGGCCCGTCAGATAAGCGCAGTCAGAATCAGGGAGAACATCGTACCCGCAAGTCGGAGGCTGCGGTTAATCAGAGCACGGGCACTGGAACCCGCAGCTCTTTGCCAAAGGATACGAACGGAACCAATGGAGAGGCGCGCGACAACAGCACTCCCACGGTGCTCTCGGGGCAGGAAGGTGCTGTCTTTCAGTCACGCCTGCCCTTTAGCAAAATGACACCCAACGAGGAGGCGTGCTTCCCAGACATAAGCTGCTCGGGCATACTCGGTCATCGAGTGTTCCTCAACATACGCAACAGCCTGCTGCACATGTGGGTGGATAATCCCAAGACACAGTTGACTTTTGACAGTGCGCTCAAGCGACTGCCGCCGCCCTTCGACAGTGACCCAAATCTGGTGAGGCGAGTGCACTCGTTTCTGGAGCGGCACGGCTTCATCAATTTTGGCATCTTTAAGCGGCTGTCGCCAATACCCAGTAAGAAGCTTGGAAAGGTGATCGTAATTGGCGCCGGAATTTCCGGACTGGCCGTTGGGCAACAGTTGCAGCAGTTTGGCATGGACGTGATTGTGCTGGAGGCAAGAGATCGGGTTGGCGGCCGCATTGCAACATTTCGCAAGAATAGCTACATTGCCGACCTCGGTGCCATGGTGGTAACGGGCGTCTACGGCAATCCCATGACCATTCTGAGCAAACAGATTGGCATGGATCTGGTGCCAATCCAGCAGACATGTCCGTTGTATGGACCCGACGGAAAGCCGGTGCCGAAAGAAAAAGATGACGTCATCGAGCGTGAGTTTAACCGCCTACTGGAGTCGGC
The DNA here is from genome assembly GCA_035045345.1 of Drosophila hamatofila. Lineage (NCBI taxonomy): Eukaryota > Metazoa > Arthropoda > Insecta > Diptera > Drosophilidae > Drosophila > Drosophila hamatofila. The sequence continues at coordinate 5,243,256 of JAWNPA010000001.1, forward strand.
AAGTTATTTGTCTCATCGCCTGGACTTTAACTATGCCGGCAACAATCCCGTCTCATTGGGCGATGCCCTTGAATGGATCATCAATATGCAAGACAAGGCTGTGCAAGAGAAACGAGCTGCCCACATGCACGAGATTATTGCCGCTCAAACAAGAATCATTGAACATCGAAAACGGCTGAAGGCCACATTACAGAAGATTGCCACGCTGAAGGCTGATCTTCAAAATCTAGTTAGACAACGACTGCCAAGGAGCGCACACAATGAAAACAGTTATGCGTCCCAGGAGTACACGATTCGCACCACTCAAATTAAGCTGGAGGACGCTATCAGTGCCGAGGCGGAGCAACGCATCGAGGGCCATAAATTGGAGATGAAACTGCAGGAGATCGAACAAAACGCACCGAGGTTAGTCAGAAGCTATCTATAGACATCAAACTGTTGATTCTTACACGTTTCCCTCACACAGCCAGGTCTATCTATCCTCGCGTGATCGTCTGATACTCGACTGGCACTTTGCCAATCTGGAGTTCGCCAATGCCACCCGCCTGGACAACTTGTCACTGAAGCACTGGGATCAGGACGATGATTTCGAGTTCATTGGACATCATACTACAGTGCGAAATGGCTATTCCTGTGTGCCAGTTGCGCTCACCGAGAATATTGACATACGTCTAAACAGTGCGGTCAAGGAAATCAAGTACACCAGCAAAGGTGTCGAGATTGTGGCCGAAAATCTAAAGACTTCAAACTCGCTTATGACGTACAAGGCTGACTTGGCCGTCTGCACGCTAACGCTGGGCGTCTTAAAGGTGGCCGTCACGCAGGATGAGGCACATCATGCCAATACTGTGAAATTTGATCCTCCACTGCCAGACTGGAAGCAGCAGGCGATACGTCGGTTGGGATTTGGCAATCTGAACAAGGTGGTACTCTGTTTTGATCGCATATTCTGGGATCCCAATGCTAATCTCTTTGGACACGTGGGCAGCACGACGGCCAGTCGTGGTAAGTAGCTGACTTGCTCTTCATTTTATTTTACAAATATTACATATATTAAATATTAACTTTTTATTAGGGGAAATGTTTCTTTTCTGGAGCATTAGCTCGTCACCCGTCTTGCTGGCCCTTGTCGCTGGCATGGCGGCCAATATTGTGGAGAGCGTGACAGATGACATCATCATCGGGCGATGTATGTCCGTGCTGAAGAACATCTTTGGCAACACATCGGTGCCACAGCCCAAAGAGACGGTCGTCACTCGCTGGCGCAGTGATCAGTGGGCCCGTGGCTCATATAGTTATGTGTCTGTGGGCTCCTCGGGCAGCGACTACGATCTGCTTGCCGCACCTGTCATCCCGCCTACCAGCTTTGAGCCGCATTTCAGCAAAGACGCCGAGGAACTGCCACGACTCTTCTTTGCCGGCGAGCACACGATACGCAACTATCCGGCAACTGTCCACGGCGCGTATTTAAGCGGGCTGCGTGAGGCTGGACGCATTGCCGACTACTATTTAGGCTATCCGGAGGGAACCCCGCCGGACATTGGCTACTCTGTCACAGAAGCTGCGAATTCGGTTTCAGTGGGCAATGTGGTAAAGCTGCGTGACCTTTCCCCACATCTATCCGACTCGCCCGTGTCAAAAAAGTCTGAGGAGAATTCAAACATTGCCGATTCAACGGATGTGCAGTAATTTTTGTATTTTTTTTAACGTTGAGCAACAACCGAAGACCATTTTAGAAATATAGTTATGTCAAATATATATATGTATGTAATTGTGATTTGTATGCTTTTTATTAGAAGGAAGTACACAACAATTAAGATAAAATCAGTTAAATTAGTTCACATTAGCTGCTCTACGTCGTCTGCATCGTTTACCTTTAGATAATCACAATTATGTACATTTTAATTGATTCAGTCAAAGTTGATGGTAATCTGTTTTTGCGTTGGGATAAACTGCCGATAGACGATTCCTACTGCATTGAGCATCCGCTTGGCAGCTCTATAAACAGGCTTATCCCCATACTTGTCAGATAAATAATATATTTCCCGGATGCCCGATTGTATAATTAATTTTGTGCACTCATTGCAGGGGAAGAGAGTTGTGTAAAGACGTGTACCGTCCAGTCCGATGCAGTTGCTGTTTAGTATCGCGTTGGCTTCTGCATGCACCACATACATGTATTTATTATCTAACGAACTTTTGTCTTCGTTCTTCGACCATGGAAACTCATCGTCATTGCAGTTTCTTGGAAAGCCATTGTAACCAATAGCTACAATCCTATTATGGTTGTCCACAACGCAGGCCCCAACCTGCGTGGAGGGATCCTTACTTCGCTTCGATGACAATATGGCGGTGGCCATGAAGTAATCGTCCCATTGTAGATAATCCTTTCGTTTTTGATTGCGGGTCGTTGTCGAACTCTCAATACTCTCCACGCAATCCTCATTATTCTCGCTCAGCTCCGAGCTCTCAATATTCTCCACGCGATCGTCATTCATTTCGTTCAGTTCCTTAGACATTCCACTGAAAATAATAATAATTCAAATTAATAGTTAGATTACATTTTTAATATTTAGACTTGCTAATTATAGATAAAAGGATAACAAATGTTATGCATATATCTATATAATTTCTTTTTTATTTATATTCAATATCTTATAACACTTCAGAGGCAAAATAAACGTATGTAATACATATTTAATATAATTGGAATTTACAAAAAATACTTTGTATCTGAATCTAAATAGTCAAATCGAAATGTTTCAGTAGGTGCGTAATAGGGTTATGTATATTTATATATATTTGTATATTTTAGGCTATTTTCTGGACTTGTATGGGATTCTGCTTCAGATGCAGGTAAATCGACCGCATACGTGAGACGTCTTTTCCAGATTTGTTGACCTTAGGGTTGAAATCGCAAAGCTTGGCAATGCGCTCCCATTCGGTTCCAGGCTCGACTGCTCCATTCTCTAACGAAGCGGCTTGAACTTCAGCGTTGCGAGACGATAATTTTGTTTTCGAAATAGACTCTTCGATCTGGCGCAGCCAGTCATCCAGCTCCTTCTTGGACTGCTGGCGGAGCTCCTCTTTTTTACGCTCCTCTTCAATATCCTTCTCCTCTAGTCGTTTCTTCTGGTCCTCGCGCCACTTGCGTATTTTCTCGGGCTCTTCACGCGACGGCGGAGGTCCTGAGATACCAACTGGTTCGTTCGTTTCGCTACCAATGACCTCGAAGCTGCCAGTCGATGATTCGAGACCACCCCCCACATTGGCAGAGAGTTCACTGCCTAGCTCGGCCCCAGCGCTGACCAAGCCGCCCAGCAGTCCATCATCGGTTGCAGGGGCGGCAACTGCACTTGTGGCAGATCCACCAGTTATTTCAGCTTCGAGGTCTCCAAGAACCGATTGCTCGCGTGCCAAAAACTCTGCAGCTGGGTCAACTTCCTCCTTAGCAGCAAAATCGTCACCGAAATCCAAATCCATTGTTTTCTAAAATATGATTTCAGTTAATGGGCGTATTTTCACTTACACGTACATAAAATGTGTAAATATCAAACTAAATGGAAAAACTAATTTCATACATCAGCATTGCTTACCTTTTTAGTTGTTTGAGAAGTGTTGATTTCACTTATTTAGTTGTTATGTCTAACGTATTGAAAAACAATATGTATTAAATACGTATTTTCCACAGGTTTTTTTTTTTTTTTTTTTTTTGCTAAAAAACTCTTGTAGTGAGTAAACTGACAGTCACTAATAGAGATGACAAGCTATCGATAATATACTAAATAAAGCCTGTATCGATTGGCATTATATCAATTCGAATTATTAGATTATTTTTAATATAATTATTATGGCGTCAATTATGACTGTAAATATATTAATAAAGCGTTTGGAATAACAATTAATTAGCTTACATATAGATATAACAGTTATTCTTTTGAGTGCGAATTTTGTTTTATGAAAATAAATATATTATGAAAAACTTCTTTAGGTACGGGGTATTTAAAATAAAGTATTTTCTAAATAATATTATTTATGCATCAAATAAACGATATTTAATCAATCAATTTTACCGGTGGAAATGCTTCTTACAGTTTATTTGACCGGTGGTATATCAAAATACCACATTTTACAACACTTGGCAGTATGAAATAAATGGATATATGTGCGTGTTTACATATATAAGTATTGTATTTACGCACGTTGTTATATATGTATGTACAAGGTTTGTATATAAGAGTGCAAATTATTTGTTCATACTGTAAGATAAACTTACCAGACAAATTAAACAAATATGTAACTATATAGAACAAAATTCAAAACAAAACTATCACTCAGGCTAACATAAGCACACGACTTTCATCGAACTGATTCACGTGTGCATCGTTCAAATGAACAATAGTTCATTTGTACTTGAGCGGCCATTTTGGAGATTGTTTCACCCACAAAAAAGTTATGCAGCCCAATTGTAGTAGTTTACAAAATAAATTTACTTAAAATTGTAACGTAAATAGACAAGTGCATAAACAGAGCTAAAAATAAAGATGATCCATCGCAGTGTGAACGCAACGAAGCAGTAAAACGACCAAGTTGCTTTGCTAGTGACTATCTCTCAACGCACGCACACATGTATGTATGTACTTGCATACATATACTTTAAGCATACATACGTACATAAGTATGTATATGTTAAAAGTGGTCAAAGGAAATATCAACTGATGTACAAACTTACACGCATACATATGTATGTAAATGCCCAAAAGAAACGTTTTTGTCTAATTCGATAGAACATGTAAAAATAAGAAAAAAAAGTGCCTTCCAAAACACGCCAAACTGTGCGCGGCATAATTTATCATTGTATGTATGTGTGTATATGTATAAATATCAAAGTATCTGCGAAAAATGCACTTGTCGCTAGGGCTGCATAAAACGAAACTGTATTGATGTACTCATTTAAGCATATTGTCAAATGAAAGTTCATTTCAAAAAGCATGAAACCAGTGATTGCGCCAAGTGAAATAAAAATGTAATACGAAAAAAAAGAAAAACGAATACAAATACGAATTTATACATGTACATATGCGTGTATGTATGTATGCATGTCTCGATTTGGTATCGAGCTGAGCAGACCGTGTCTGCAGCTGCAGCCCTGGAATCTGCATTTGATGTTTATGCCATACTGAAAATACAAAAAATAAATTAACCCCAACAAAAATACCTGCTTCCAGCTCAAGCACCCCACATGGATCCCAACTCCAGTCCCTGGTCTTACGCTTACAATCGCATCGTACCCGGTTCCACAGGCGGCACGGGCAGCACAGCAGAGGAATTTCAGCATCCACATCTAGCGACAATTACAGCGGCCAGCCTTGCTAGTTTCAATGCGGCTGCAGCGAGCGGCGGCAGCTTTGTGCCCCCATCGCCTATCGGCAGCTACAATCCAGTATTCCAGCAGATCTATCACCATGCAGCCGCGGCGAGCGTGCAGCCGAAGCCGGCGCATTATGCCTCCTCGACGGTCAACACGCCGCACCGACAGCTGCAGCAGCTGCAGCTGCCCACCACGCTGGACAAGCAGCTCAGCTCGTTTCAGAACCAGGCTGCGGTGGCAGCTGTCTCCTCGGCAGCTGCAGCCGCCGCTGCTGTCAATAATGTTGCCTCCAACTACTACGGTGAGAACTCATCGTCCAGTGGCGCCTCGCCGTCACCCACGACGGTGGCCCTAACATCGACATCGCTGACGTGGAACACGCCCAACATGATATCCAACACGTTCCTTGCCATGCAGCAGCAGCAGCAGCAGGCGCAGCAGCAACAACAACAGCAGCAACAAGCTCAACAGCAACTGAATCTAGTGGCCGACAAAGTGGTGAGTATAACATCCAATTGTTGCAACAATGGCTTTGGCCGGGGAGGAGGGGCTCAAGGGGCTCAGTACTTGTGTTGGTATCCTTAGCAATGCTCAATACACATACTAATCGATGAATATGGACAGGCTTTAACTTTAGCTTAAGATATTTAGGGAATTCTAATTCGCAAATAATTGAAAAATGACCAAAACGATTGAGTAGTTGATTATTGATAGCAAATATATTCACAATATGATTGTATTTCCATATTAAATCCTATTTAATATATAACTATGATATGACCAAGTTGTTCTTAAAATGAGTTAGTTAAGAGTTTTTCGTAGTTTTTAATGCTGGGTCCCTTTTGATGCTCCTCTTACACATCCAAATACTAACTCTGCTTAGACTATGCCTCAACTACTTATGCCTTTAACTGTCTATGTATGTCATGTACTGTATATATATGTAACGAAATCCGAACAAAAACAATTTCCGTTTCCATCAAATTTATGTACAAAAACAAAAATCAACTTACTGCCAACAACTACAACGAATCTGTAGCAAATCAAACAAGAAAACACACAACAAACCAAGGCGCATCTCAAAGCGTACAACGATCTAATTTACTTCACCCAATTGCAACAACAACAACAGCAGCAACAACAGCAGCAGCAACAGCAACAACAGCAGCAGCAGCAGCAACAACAAGAACAATTGCAGCATGAGATTGCCGAGGCAGAAACATACTATACCATAGATGGGCAAAAGCTGAAGCTGGCGCGCAAGGATCCGCAGACGATTCACATTGAGCAGCAGAATGCGAGCCCGGCGTATGCAGCGCAGTATGCGAGTCCGGCGCTGAGCTCGGCGGACGGATCGCCTATCACGAATTTACACACGGTCGATGTCGGTGGATCACCACAGGTGATTGTCTATAAGACGGCAACGGCCCCGGTGGTGGCAGCGTCGGTAGCGGCTAATTCGACTGGTTCGCCAGTGTCGCGACGCACCGTAATGAACGTGGCAGGCGCGGGTTCGTCTGCCGCGCCCACAACGGTGGCCTACTCATCTGTGATACAAAGCACACTGCAGCAACAGCATCTGCAGCAGCAACAGCAGCAGCAACAACAACAGCAACAGCAGCAGCAACAACAGCAGCAGCATTGCTGGACAAAGCCAGAGGATGGGCAAGAAGAGATTAAGAGCGTATTGCAATTGCATGTCAAGCAAGAGCATCGGCAGCTGGACTATGCCAATGATGCGGCTGGCGGCACAGATGCTGGCGAGAATCTCGTGTTTAATCTGCCACCAGGTCTTGAGATAAAGCAAACGTTTTATCAGCCAGCGGTCGTCGATGTAGATTCGTCCGCGTCCGTGTCCTTGCAACAGGCACAGGCGCAGGCGCAGGCTGTAGCCCAGGAGCATCTGCTGCAACAACAGCAGCAGAGTTCCAGCTCGCCGCAGGGCAGGCGGCAACACGTTGTGGCTAATATGATATTGTCGCCAGGGACTTCGAGCAGCTTAGCGTCACAGATTCAAACAGTGCCAAAGGTTTGTATTTCATTTGTATGTATTTATTTTTGGATTAATTTTCCGTTTGTTTTCTTGTTTTTAAGTTTTGTTGTGCTTTCCTTTATGCTTTGTTATTATTTTGGTGTGTTTTGATTTTGCGTTTAGTTTACCATATAACTAACGGTTGTTGTACAAATCTGTAATCGATTTCAAAAAGCAGAACTAGTTCATAATCGAACCGCTTCTAGCGATTTGTATAACAACATACTTATTTCTATAATGAATGTACTTACATACATACATTAACGCATAATGTATATATATATATATATATATATATATATATATATATATATAGCATTTGTTTTGTCTGATCGCGTATTTATGCACAGCATTTATGTTAACATACATGCATTCTTCACCTTGTGGCGGTGCGAAGAACTTCTGTTATATATTTTCTGTTATTTTTACTGTTTACATTTTGGTGGCGGTATTTCGTCTCATTTGATTATGAGCTTTTTGTTATTGCTTATTGTTGTTTATGTTTTCGTTTCGTTGTTTTGTTTTGTTTTGCTCTTTTTTTGTTTTCATTAAATATAAATACATACGTACGTTCTGTCGAAACTAATAAATTATAGCAAATACAGCTAATTATCTTATTGGCAAAATCTTGTGGTCAATTTGAAACTGTGACGTGACGTTGTTGTTGAGGAAGTTTTATGTCATCTTTGTAATACTTATAAAAAAAAATTTCCCAAATGCAAACTTAATATATAAATGAATTTGAAATAACACATTAACTGCTGGGTTAATAAAAGTCTATTATTGGTTTAATTGCAGGAGGATGTAAAACCCCCGCCTAAGCCAGCAAAGACGCCGCGCAAACGACAACCGAAGAAGACGCTTATTCCAAGTAGCGAATACAGTACGGTGCGCAGTCCACAGGAGTCGCAGCATCACCAGTTGCAGCAACAACAGCAGCACAATCAACAGCAACAGCAGCAGCAGCAACAAAACACGTATTACGATTTTAACAGCAAGTGGAATACACCGCTGAAAACGGAGAACAATGCGGCGTCTGTGTCGCCAGCGACAACCATCAACATACCCACATATCCGCAGCATAGCCAGCAACACCAGCAGTCCTCTCAGCAGCAGCAACAGCAGCAGCAGCATCTCCCGCAGCCCGCACACCTACAATCATCGCAGGCGCAATCACATCTCACGCAGTTAGCCCAGTACTATCCAGCGTTTCCGCAGCCCATTGCATCCCAGTACACGGCATGTATGCAACAGCAACAACAGCAGCAGCAGCAACAGCAGCAACAACAACAGCAGCAACAGCAGCAGCAACAACAACAACAGCAGCAGCAACAGGTCTATACGCAACAACAACAGCAACAACAGGTGTATACACAACAACTGCAGCATCAGCAGCAACAGCAACAACAACAACAGCAGCAACAACAGCATCAGCAGGACAAAGTTGAGGCCGTGCAGCAGCAGGAAGAGGAGACGGCAGCTGCTGCTGCCGCCACCGAGGCCAGCAATAAAGTCATTGTGCCAAACATAGAAGAGGAACTGGACTTCTTGGCCGATGCAAATAGTTTGGCGAAACAGGGCTACGCCAATTCGCTGGCCACAAATGGACGCAACACTAACTCCTCGACCAACAATACAAATTTTGGCATACGTAATCCTAATAAAACGCCTTCACCGGAGCCGCCTTCTTCGTCGACGCACGACTGCAGCAATAATGGGATAACGCCGGCCACAACAGCACTCTGCACATCCAGTTCGACGTCGTCTGCGTACAGCCCATCCGCACCGAAGCCGGTTAGCGTGGGCACGTCCATTGGCGAGAAGAAAACGCAATTTATGGATAGCTACCTTAAGTTTCTGCAAGGTGAACGTGATGATGATCCTCCGCCAGTGGTGAAGCCATCGCGCAAGCTAAATTATCCACGTGCTCCATACAAACGCAAAGGGAAACCCGGTGCCGGCGATGAGGCGTCCACGTCGCAGGCAACGGCATCGTGTGGAGCCGGAGCAGACGGCCAGGCGTCACAGAACTTGGCTGGTCTCGTCGGCGACGATGGGCATCGTATCAAAATACTCTCACAAACTCAAATACTGCCTAAAAAGAGGCCGCATGCACAAATGGTGGCGGCGGCAGCTGCCGCAGCAGCAGCCGCTGAATCAACATCTACCTCTGTCATACAGCATCCCGCAGCCGATCAGACGACATCCTCGTTTCGGCCATACGCCCAGCAGCAGCAGCAACAGCAGCAGCAGGACTCGCCGGGTCTGGGCGCCGCACAGCATTTTGTGCAGCAGCATTGCGCGCAGTTGGGTAGCGGGAGCGGCAGTCAAGGTATGTTACTTGACCAACAGCATAATTCCAATAAGCACTCTACTATCGCAACAACTACTGCGCCATGCAACAACAATTACAACAACAACAACAACCACCATCACACACCCGCCGCTGTCGCCGCCGCCGCCGCCGCCGACGCGCCAACGGCGGCAGCCACCATCAACACAGCAGTTAGCGTGGCAGCAGCTCCAGCCGCGCCCAATCATCATCACCTTATTAATCTGATTTGGCCGTGGCAGCATTAGTCGCGATAATGACCACATCGCATCCATGTGACTCGACAGACGAGACAGAGACAACGAACCTTGAACCAGGGACATGGACACTGTGCATATGTAAAAACCGAATACATAAAATTTACTTTTAAAATTGTTATAATGCCGAATCGCAAGAGCAAGAAAAAAAAATCAAACAAAAAACAAAAAAAAAAAAAACAAAAAAAAACTTAAAAAAAAGAAAGAAAGTATAAGTATTTTTGAGATGGAATACCGAGAACAAATATTATTAATTTAAAAAAGAAAGAAAAAAATCATCAAAAAATAAAAACTTGTATTTTTATTATTTACCTGTGTGAGATAAGCGACGAATGGCTGCAGCGGCAGTGTCGTCGATGGCTTCTCGGCTGTGGGTTTATGTTGTTGACGTAGTTGTTGTTCCGCGTGTGGCATGCATTGCCACTTTGGTTGCCGTTTCGCTCTCCACTTCCACTTCCAACACCACCACCACCACCACCACATTGATGCTTGCTAACTACTTTTGTGCTCTCCACAGACCCTTTAAACTTGCCGCCACGTCGGGAGCAATGCTCCCGCAAGGCCAAGGAGAGCAGCATGCACGCACTTCTCTTGAATACATCAACAATTGGGGAGGGCGGCGCGGTCGGTGAGCCCGAGGAGTTCACTGACTCGGACACGGATCCCGTTTGGACGCCACAGGAGGAAGATGTAAGTGTATCTTGCTTGCTCGTCCGCTGTCGTTGGCGTTTGTAACCCATACCTTACCCAACTATAATATATATGTGTATCAAACAGAGTGACGATGGCAAGGGCTATGGGAAGCGCAAGGCAGCGCGACGCATGAAGGGAACGCCACGCAAGAACACATACTGTCAGCCAACAACGCATTTGCAGCAGCATCAGCAGCTGCAACAGCTGCAGGTGCAGCAGCAACATCAGCAGCAGCAGCAGCTGCATGGCTCCAACGATGGCTATAATCCGCAGCAGGATCTGCAGAGTGGGGCAGCCGTTAGCTATGGCAGTGCAGCGACGGGATCTGCAACCACGGCCGAGAACTTTAAAGTAGGAAATAGCTCACCTATTCCGTATTATTACTATACTAAATTATTCTCTTTTCTCGCACAGACCGGAGACTTTATCGTTTTGCGTTCGGATTTGGTTAATGATTGGCCGACCATTTGGCAGGTGGACTCCAAGTGTATATTGCAAAAGTATGAGCCGTTTCGGCAGAACGGCAAAACCTTTTACCGCAACATGTCGAAAGTAAATTGAAATCACCAACATTTCTGTTGTCAAAGTCCTAAATGTTCTCTTTGTACACACAGTATGCATCGTGGAATCTGGAAACCAAGAAACTCTACCTCAAGGCGCCCGTTCGCATCCAGCTGCAATCTCACACGGAGACAATTGTCGAGTTCATGCGGTCTGAGCTGCTAGCCGATGATACTGAGCAGTTTATCGAAAAGATAATGGAGGACTTTTTGTCCTATCGGGACAATTTCGAAATCTATATACAAACAATGATATCACAGGCGCTGGATCCAAGCTTCTTCTCTGAGATAACACGTGAGAAAGGTAGATGCGTCTAAATCATTTATAACTAAGACTTTCTTAAATTTAAACTTGTACTTTTAGATGACTACTTTCTGGGAAGCGTGCGCGTAATAGACAATATAATGGAAAATTGCAAGCGGAAATTGTTGGCTATCACTCCATGGACCCGTAGCATTATCTCGTCAATTGAGACGTGGCCCAAGTGTCATGTGTTCTCTGAATGGGTGCAGAATAACTTGACCCAGAAGAATTGCGCGGGCTGCCATCAACCAGGCATTGCAGTTCGTTTCCTGCTATTTGGGGAGCCCTACAATCCAAACACCATGCAGACCATATCTGCGGATTCACGAATCGTATACGAGAAGGTAAAATGCATTAATGATTAAATTGTTTTACTCTGACTGACTGTACCTTGCTATCCTCCCAGGACATTGTGCTGTGTCGTATTTGTGCCGCGCGTGCGGATCTCTTCCACAAGATTGCGCATGAGAAGTTCAATCTGTTTATCAATTGCTCGCAGCGCGTGACGGAGCAGCAGCAACAATGTCCCGGCAAGACATCTACGGAAATACTAAATGATTTGCTGGCCGAGCACAATTGGATAGATGAGGTGAGTTCTGTCATGTCATCACTTGTATTTATCTAAACGGCTTACCTTGCATCCTGATAGCTATTCCGTAATATGCGCAATTGTTGGGCTGAGGTCGAGAGCCTGGAGCGGCAAAAACGCTTTCGCGAAGTGATGCAGTAATCAACGATTGGCATTGTATACTTACTGGAGATTACAGCAGGAGCTAGAGCTGCAGCTGGAGCTGGAGCTGCTCGTAAATATTTAAATGTATACAAGAACGCTGCAATAAACTCAATGAGTTGTTAGTTTATATTCATACCCATAATCTTAAGTTCTGGTTTTATGTTAAGAGATTTTACAAAATTCATATCGCGTTCTTCTCAAGTCTGCGATCCCATGTTATGCACACGGCATAAACATACTATGTTAGAGTGTTTATGCTGTGACTGGTTGTGTAGCTACACGTATAAAACTATTGTATATAATACTATAAATCGGGTAAATTTCCAAGTCTCTAATGCGATTATGTTAGTAACTATCTTATAAGCTTTTATCTGCAAGTCCAATGCAAAATACTTAGATGCCTACCATATAGCTTTTAAGTTGCCCCATTGCATGTGCCACATGCGTACAAGAATGCTAGTTGAAAACAGTTTTTATGTTTATAAACACATCCAAAACTTACGTAGAACCGGTATATGTAAGCACACTACATAATACTATTAGCACCTTCAGTATAAATGGATTTTAACAATAGACAAAGACACAGACGCAGAATTTATTGTTTGCGGCCTTTTATTTTTAATGTCCATGACCGAAGTAATTGTATTTAAGTAGTTCTTATATATATATATATATATATATATATATATATATATATATATATATATATATATATTTTAATATTAAGTGTATATTTCTTTCGCTCTCAAGTTAATTCAATTATTGAAAATGAAAATGCTTGTAAATAAAAGAAATTTATATATATATAATTTAAAACTTGTATTTTTTAAAGATGTATACTGAAATATGCCAATATTTCGACTTGGAAACAGGGTAGCAGCAATTTGGGTAGATTCTGTTTCCGTTTTTGTACTTTTCCATTCTTTTCGCTTTTGTCCAGTTCGCATGGGAGGCATAGCATGGCCACACACAATAACCGGCCGGACGGTCTGTGGCCTTGACAAATCGCTTGGTCGCGCCCTCAATTCAAATTTGTTGCTGAATTTTACGTCAAGCAGGAAACTTTTCTACCTTTTCTCTATGGCTACAAAGGTAAATACTTATTAGAAAATACCGCAATACATCTAACTTCTTCGACTGTCGAGTATTTGACAGTTTCACAATATCCGCAATATATTATATGGAAAATCTACTTGAAACTGAAGAGTTCTTCTGCTCTAGTATATACATATACATGTATAGTACTATAGTATATTTTCATTTACTAATTACTTAACTACATGTATTCAGCACTATGAAACAGTGTTCTTATTTTTTTAATAACCTGTGTTTATGTTTTTTTTTCTCCCTTTTTTGTCCAATTGCTATGAAACTAACCGGATACATGACATGCGAAAATGCAAAGTAGTTGCTATTCGTGTTGTTTTCCACATCAGAAATGGGGAGTTATAAAAAGGGAAATAAACCGCTTAACCTTGTTTACAGATTTGGTGAAGGGAGCGCTCGCGTCTTAGCCAGTTCTTTGAATGCGCCAAAAGCCGCTAAGCTTTGCCGTGGGCTCCTTTGAACGCCAGGCTAGCAGAACGAAAATGAATTCACAAACTGCGCCATTCTCAACACATGAAAGTTCAAGCCGCGGAGAAAGGTTTTGATATTTTTGCGGAGATAATCGCTTTAACCTGGGTGTGGCTGCTCTTTACCCCTAACATTGTCCTTCAAGACAGATTTTGAATTAAAAAAAATAAATTGAATTAAGAAATATATATGTACATATTTATATGTTATGTATTGTTATGTGTATGCTTGGTTATGTGAGGAAGTGAGAGTGAAAGTGTGTGTGGAACGCGCAGCCTCCGCGCCACAAGAAAGGGGCAGCAAAAACGCGGCAAGCGTTCCATCAGCTGATTTCGGTAACGATTTTTGTTTTCTTTCATTTTCGCAATAACTGCGCCGTCGCCGTCGCCATCGCCAGCGTCAGCGCCAACGCTAGCGACAGCGACAGAGTCAGCGTCAGCGACATCGACTAAAAGGATTTCCGTGCTTTCAGCTCATTTCAGTTCGTATCGGTATTCCATACAAGACGGAACGGAACGGAACGCGAGCCACCCAACATTTCATGCAATATTCGCATTGCTGCTGCACTCAACGCAAGTCGTGCTATTTCAGAACCGTAACATTGCTGCTCTCTCTGTGTGTGTGTGAGTGTGTTTGTGTTTGTGTGCGCCGCATCAGCTTTCTGTTTGGCTTCTTTTAATCATTTGCCGCCTTTATACACATGTATGTGTATATGTGTGTCGGTGTGTGTTTCTTCTCTGTTATGGCCGCTGTTATACACAAATCTGTCATTTGATGGTGCAACAAAGTTCGTGTTAACGTACGTCGCCAGACCCATACAAACAAAACACGCACGTAGTATGTACATATGTGTGTACCGTTGCCGTTAATTCTATTGCCGAAGATTAAGATGAATCTGCGCGGTTCATTAAGCCGCGAACTCTTCCTCGAAGGTATACCCACACTCATATAATTTGCATATTTTCTTTAGCACATCAACACGTCCATGAAATGTCAGGCGCTGACATTTGTTTTTACTTTCGCTGTGTGTATTTGCTTAAGTGTGTGTGTGTGTCATCATGCATATGTATGTATGTATGTATGTATATCTTCTTAGCTGGAGGCTTAATTCCACAACAGCTTTTCGTTATATTAATATTGTTATTATTTTCTTTACTTATATACATTTAAATAATTGCTAGACACACATTTAAATATCATGAGTGAAAATATGTATACGTACGTACATATATTCATACATATATATGCATCTATACTGTCTACATATTTATAAATATAAATCAAAACAAAACACCAAAATATTTCGGGATGAGTGTGTACGACTCTCAGATATGCTGTATATTTTATTCTTATCTTTAAACATGTCTAGATATATAATGGGCTATAATTAAATAGATTTCTTAGCTTCTACATTATTCATATACTGCATCAAGCAATAATATATTTCACAAATCTATTTGCATATTTCTATTACTGTTTTCATGCGTACAGGGTATACACGTGCCAGCACTGCTGTAAGCCTGTCGAAAAAGTCATTTCAAAATCTATTTTATTGTTGTACAATACACATTCTTCTCAATTTGTAGAGCAGAGACATTTCTATGGGGATTTCGTGAATAGCGAAAATCGTCTTTTAGCTTTTCTGTTGATATCCGGAAAATAAGCATTTCCCAGAAATCTTAACTCTTAACTCTCGTCAATTTCTTTTGTTCTGTACACATTTGGTAATTGTCCGTTAGATGATGTCATTAGCCAATCTGTTTTATCTGCCCATGGTCCAGAGTTGAGTTGTTCGTAAGTGACCTTTATCATAATGGTAATTGAAATAAATTGTGCCGTAACTTTCATATCCTGGCTAAAACAAAAGTTTTCTCTATAATTAGAAGAAATGGTAGCATATTAGCTTAATTTTCTCTGCCATGCACAATTACCGCATAATATTATGTTTGACTTTGCTTTGATTACGAATGAAGCTCTGCGAGTAAAAGAATACTTCCGTGTTCCATCAACGATGATTAGCGCATTATGCGCATTATTTCCAAGAGCTCCAAATTGGCCTTCGGGGTCAAAGTTATGTTCAGGCTCCGAAAGGCGCACGGAGAGCACGTTGGAATTTGTTGAAAGTTATAAACCACGGTTAATAAAATGCGCCGCCCATAAACAGCATCCAATTTCTCTTTTATTGCTTTGCGTGTTCAGTCCGCAATAGTAAAAAGTAAATTTGTAATCGATATTGAGTTTTACTTTTCCAATTTGGTGGGCAAACTTCAAACCAGGTGTCGAAGTACAGAAAGCCAATTAAAAAAAATAAAGAAAAGAAAAGAAAATAATATAGAAGTAAACTTATAAATCATCCTGTAACTTAGAAGGCTGACGACGTGACAGCAACTTTGTTCGGTTAGGGGATACTTATTGATCGACCCTCGCACTTGATGCGTTTGCAGCGCGCACATTTTTAAAAAATAATCTTATTTACAAATTGGAAATTAATTTAGAAACATTTTCACTCTCTACAAATTGAATTTTGATAAAAGTTTCGCAGGCACTTGCCTGCTCCATGCCTCATGCCACATGCCACATGCCCCACGGCTCATGCCACACAACTTTTGACGCCATTTTCGACACGATTTATGCGTGTTGTGGTGCTCGTTACCATTGGGGCCAGTCGAACGCCAAAGGAGCCAATAAGCCACGCTGCGGGTTTCTTCATTTTGCGCACTTTGTTGCAAGACTTTACCCGACTCAGGTAAGGAAGGCTTTGCTTTGCGCCGCCTTACGAGAATACGTGTGGTTGCCTGCAGCTAATGTCCTGCAAATTCTTCACTTTTCCACATTTTTCTCGTGCTCGCATTTAAGGCTTTTACATTTTAGCCGACTATCTTTTGATGGCCAAATTATTAGCTGTTGCTCGCATCAGTGGCCGAAAGGGGAAAATGGAGGGGCCCAGGGAGCAGCATCACCTCACATTTGAAACTACCCACACACCCATACACACACACACACACATCACACCCAGGCAGAGGAAGCGAGCTTCTAAAACGCCTTTGTCACGGACAGACATTAATTAACACCGATGACACCCACAACTTAACAAATATACGTTAAATGGGCGAATGATATTCGCTTCAGGGACTTTGAGCATAATATGTATTCTCTATAGTTTTTTTTAATTTTCAATTTTTTTTTATTGTTTTTTTTTTTTTTTTAGCTTTAATCATTATTCATTCAACCGCACAGTAAGCAGACTTCCGTTAGCAAACGCCAGAAAACGGATGTAGTATGTTTTGTTTGTATGCATGTATGTGTTTATATATGTACATGTGTATACTTGCATGTGTGTTGGTATTTTAGTTTAAACTGAATACAGAGGACGAATATAGTATGTGTGTATTTATGCATGTATGTATGCTTATGCATATACATAGATATGTACATATACATGCACATATACGTGTACACATACACACATATGTATATAGTGCAAATTTTATACACAAAACGAATGTATGTGTATGTCTATATGCTGTATAAATGTATGTATGTATGTGTACAGTTAGGATATGTAGGTTAGTATGAAGATTGACATATAGCTAGCTTAAACTAGCTTAACATGCCGTATGTAGAATGGGTGTATGTCTGTTCATAAGTATGTATAGTGTGTCAGCTTAGAACACATACGAATTTTGTATGTATCTTTGTATGAATGTAAGCATGTATGTACAATGTAAGTACATACATATGCATATATACGTAGGCCTGTATGCATGTATGCAAATATGCATATATAAAAAAACGAGTGCATGTATGTACATGTATGTATGAAAGCATGTATGTATGCAACAACGCTACTATGTATGAATGTATGTAGATATGTATACATGTTGTGTGTTAGAATGTGTGCATGTAAATATGTATGCATGAAGAAAAGCATGTACGAATATTCGCATGTATGCATGCATGTGTGTATGTAAAAGTTTAAGCACATATGTACATAATCATGTATTTATGTACATATGAAAACACAAGTATACATATGTATGTTTATATGTAGTTATGTATACATTTAAGTTTGCATGAAACCTCGTAAGAATGTATGTGGGTATGTACGAATGTATTCATGTGAGAGTGTACGAACATATATATGTAGGCATAGGAATGTACATGTATGCATGTACGTATGCGAGCATGCACTTAAATGTTTAAGCATGTATTTACATATGTATGCATGTAAGAGTGTAAGTCTATGTATTAATATAAGTATGTAAGTATTAATGTATAAATGTATGCTTTTGTGCAAATATGTAGATATGAAAATACGATTGTATGTATGTATTTACATATGAAACAAAAGCAATGTAGCCATGTATGTGCATACATATGTATGTATATAGACTGCCATACATACCAGCATCTAATATATACGTACGTAACTATTTACATAGATTGCTAGCTATCGCGTTGATGGCGAATATATTAAGCATGCATTCATGTATAAATATACACATATGTATATATAATACATGTATGTACGTGTGTACATGTGTGTACATATGCAGGTATATATAGGCCAATACATATGCTTATATAGTTAGGTTGCTAAAAACTTTCGGCTGAACGCCTAAAAGCAAACTGTAAAAATTGAAGCAGTTACGCACTGTATAACAATGATGATGTTCTCTTAACCCATTTGGGCTTACAACATGCTATTAGCAATTGGACATAAGCACAATTGCTGGTATAAAGTGAATTTCCCTTTTTATTTACTTTCAGTTAACCGCAAGACTTAGATAAATATATATTTTAGTAATATGATAAGTAAACTGAATTGCACCGAAGGCAATAGACAAAACAGTCAGAGCGAGAGCAGAGAAAAGTAAGTGCCAAGATACGTAGGCAGGCGCACACCCGGCCGTAGTTGAGGGACGGACAACGCATTTTCCGGCGGCAAGTATGGCCGCATCAAATTACATTGTGCGGGGCATCATAGGACAGCACACTCGTACCGCATGGCACTAAAACAAAGCCCAAGGCAAACACAAACACTCATGCATGTGGCATGACTACGACCACGATTACGACTGCGACTAGAAGCGAGTTGTGTGTGGAGCTGCAATTAAGACAGACCGTGCCGGAGGCCGAAGACAATAGGTGCGCCCCATAGTCCTCGCCCTCGTCCTCGTCCTCGTCGTCGTCATCGTCATCGTCGACCTGTTAGTGCTCTTCAAGTTATACAACATCCACACCACGCCACGGCACGCCACACTACGCCAAACTACGGCACACCACGCCTCGCCTCGGCAGACCACGCTACACCACGACACGCCACGGTCATAGGTTAGCGCCTGTCCGGGCTTAGCCAAATCCCAAGCGCCAACATGTTGCGCAGTTGTGTCTGCCTGCAGCGAGCTGGTGGCGGCGGAGCCAAGCGACGCAGCTCCTCCGTGGAAGACGCCTCGTCGTGTCGCTCGTCGGAAATAGAGCGTGTCGGTGCCAGCATGCAGACAACCACACTGGGCACCAATGGCCAACCGCAAACGCTCGCCTCTCAGCCAAATACGCGCGCATCCAGTCTGCTGCAACTGTTCCACAGGAAAGGTTGGTGCAAGCACTTCCGCAAACCGCTGCGAGGCATGAGTGCAACGCGAGTCGAGAAATGTGAGTACCAATTTTAATTAATTAAATTCTGTCAACATCATAATAAATAACAATAAAACTAGCATAGTTAATCTAGGCTTAAATATTCTCCTTCGTCAGATTACAGCTCTTTCCCACACTTTCGCCTTCCCTTTAAGATTTGCCTAGGCTGAATTTTAAATCCAAATCTTAAGACTATTTACACTAATTTACTACCCCTTAAGAAGGCATTTTGTAAAGCAGCGCATTAAGTCAACTTAGCTGACGGCTGCGAAAGCGACCTTTGTTAATTATCGGCAATTAGTCAGCTAGTCGAGAAACCGATTGGCTACAAGTCGGCGAATCGTTCAATCAACCAATCAGCTTGTCAATCGTTCAACCAGTCAATTAGTATATTAATTAGTCAAGCACTTAGTTAGCGATTACTCACTCTGTCAGACAATCGGTACATTAAGCAGTTATTCAATTGGCCTGGCAGAAATGTAATCACTCAGACAATTTGTAATAGTCAGTCAAATAGTTGTCATGATTAGTCAATCCGTCATTTATTGTGTGTGATATTATTAATTAGGCGTTCAATCATATTAGTGAATTGGGAAATCACAGAGTATGTACATTTAGTAAAGTACATTCAATCAATCAGTAAATCATTAAAATTGTCAGTCAGTTTGTAATTCAATCATTCATTCAATGAGTCAGTTTATCAATCAATCAATATGTCAGTCAGTAAGTTACCAGCTTTACCATTCAATTATCTATTCAATTAGTTATTTAGTCTGTCAATGAATCATTCATTCAATCACTCAGTTTGTCAATCAATCAGTATGTCAGTCAGTATTTTGGCCATCAATCAACTCTGCTATTTAATCATTCATTCAGTTAGTCAGTCACCTTGTCTCAATCACTGAGTATGTCCGCAAGCTCTTTTAGCGGTCAATCAGCTATGTATGTCATTCAATCAAACAGTCAACTGTTAATTCATCAGTATGGTAAAGTTTATTACCATTAAATCAGTCACGCAGCATGACAATCAATCTATCATTCATTTAATCAGTCCATTTTTTAATCAATAATTATGTTACCAGGCAATCAACTTTACCATTCAATGATCCATTCAAACAGTAAGCCAGTTTGTCAATCTATTAAAATATCATTCATTCAGTCATTCTATTCATATATTCTATCACTCAGTACGTCCATCAGGTCTTTTAGCAATCAGTCAATCTGCTCTATCATTTGATCAATCAGTCAATTATTAAATCAATCACTCAGTATATCAAACAGTTATTTTATCAGTATGGTAAAGCTGATTACAATTTAATCAGTGAGTCAGTTTGTAAATCAATCAATCACTATGTACGTAAGTTAGTTTAGCAGTTTACCATTCGATCGATCATTTAAGCAGTCAGTCTCTAGTCAATCTAGTCACTAAATATGTGATTCAGTTACTTTGGCAGTCAATCAACTTTAACATTCAATCAGCCAATATGTAAATATATCAATCAGTAGCATTCAATCAGTCAGTTTTTAAATTAATCACTCGCCTGTCAGGCAGTTATTTTGGCAGTCAATAAATTTGACCTCAAATCTGTTAGTCTTTTAATCATTCCAGAGAATTAGTCAATCAATTATAAAGTCATTCCATTCAGTCAGTAAATTGGTTAACGGTTATCAAGTTATCAGCACAACTCTCCAACAGGCAATCAATCAGTCAATCACGACTGAAATACCTATTTCAAATCTATTTTTATCCGCCATGGTAAAAGCTACGCCCCATCTGTTAAGGCTCACGTTTTGTAAACGTAATTCCCTGATATTGATTTGTGGGGGGTGTGAGAGACGCTTTAACCAAAATATTGAACTAAACCTGATCTGGC
Organism: Drosophila hamatofila; assembly: GCA_035045345.1. Classification (NCBI taxonomy): domain Eukaryota; kingdom Metazoa; phylum Arthropoda; class Insecta; order Diptera; family Drosophilidae; genus Drosophila; species Drosophila hamatofila. The sequence goes on from JAWNPA010000001.1 coordinate 5,264,624, forward strand.
TGTGTGTTATGTTAGAAGTAACGGAGAGCCAGTGCAGTCCTTAAAGCAACAAAGTGGTCTACTTATTTCAGTACTCAACAAAAAAACAATATAAAACAATACCAATACCATATCCGACACTACACTGACCTCCCCCCACCCTGTGTTGCGCCCCATCCAATTTCAACCTTATTTCCAGGGGTCAGCCCCATTGTCGCGCTTTCAGCCAGTGGCTGCGGTGGTCTGTATTGTGTTACAATTTGTGTGGCTCCCCAAACGAATTTAGCAGACGACGACAGCCAAAGCCCCCAGACCCCCTCCTCTGGACACTTTTCTTGACCACATTGCTATTGACCAAGAGGGGGCTGAAATCGACTGGGTCGACATTCACATAGAAACACACACACACACATATATATAGAACAGACAAATATAGGTACGTAGTGCCAAACAGACACAGGGTGGAGACGTGGGGACTGAGGGGCGCTTCCACTAGAAAACCACTGAAATACCATTTGCGGGTCACTCGAGTCGCAGTCTTGTATGGGATTCCGCGTGAACAACAGTGAAAAAAAGTGTTTCCTAATCTATAATAATTGATTTTTACAAGTTTTAAATATATAGTGCGACGGAGGCTCTTTGTGAAAGTGTTAAAAATATATAAATGCAATCGAAGCTATCATGATAAATCGGGCAATCAACTATAGCTGACCGACCGATCAATGGGTTGTATTGAAAGTAGAAAAATACGTAAACAAAAATTAGAAGAATGTATGCAATGCAATGCAATCTGCAATTGAAACAACATCAAACACTTGACCATTGACTGCTATTCAATTATTATTACAATTGTTGTATTTATATTGACTATTCTAAATAGTTTCATGAATGTTTAAATTTAGTGCCAACGACAGCAACAGAACAGCGACAACACACATTATAGAGACACTCTTGTTTTAGTACTCCTTTCTTCGCCTCTATTACATAATAATGGACGAGAACGGCAAGTAATAATTTAATTTGTAGGGAGCACATACTATACCCATATATAGTATATATATGTATATAAAGCATATATATGTATATATGCAATTTGTGCTTAGAGGTATGCTATGCAGTCCTTGCATCCAAAAACGTTAGAGCAATCATTCAATTAGTTTGTCCGTGACGACTTTTTCGTCCTTGTTTACATTCCATAGGAGTTTCAAGGACCACGAAAAAAGCGTGTGCACCTAGACAAACACTATATAACTATGTTTAAGTGCATTTTATAATATTAAGTGCCTTGTAATACTATTAGGTTAAGTGCATTTTGGAATTGAATTACTTTGCCTGATGTGAACTGATGCAGAGTTAAATATCTAAACTAACTCAAGAAGACTTTTGTCTTCTCTATTCGATATAAATTTACTGTAGCTTGTAGCATAAAATAATAATATTATGTAAATGAAAATGGAAAATTGTAGAATTGATCGAATTCCTTTCAATTTAAATGTAAAAATTCTTTTCAGCTATCCGTGCGGCAATATTTATTCAAAAATGGTTTCGCCGACATCAGGCGCGTCAGGAGATGCGAAAGCGTTGCAATTGGCAAATATTTCAAAATGTGGAATACGCCTGCGAGCAGGATCAGGCGGAGGTAAGTAATTGATGCAATGTACATATATAAATACATAATGTGAATATAAAATCAAAAAGTATCTAAAAATTTATAATTTTCTACTGATTGAATCAATTTTCATTTTATCCACTAAACTTATTATAGACGAATGAAAAGGGTCTACAGTTTTTGTACTTATATGTTAAGCTATATGGGTTTTGTTGGTGAGGACAACTAGAGGATCGAAAAAGTCATGACTGTCTGCCTATTTGTTCATCTGTCCATTCCATATTATAAAAATCGAATCTTTAAAATTAAAATATATATTGTATTAGGCACGCAGTTCAAGTTCAATCATAGGAAAGTATTATTAATTAGTCAAAAAAAAAAAAAAAAAAAAATAAATAAATAAAAAAATAAATAATAAAAATAATAAAAAATACCTCAACAAAAAACTAAATAAAAAAAATTATTACTAAATAAAAATGAAATAAAATAAATAAATAAATAAAAACCTTTTTTTTTTTTATTTTAACCTGTTTTAAATAATCGATATTTCGACTTGACACAGCTTGAAGAACATAAAATCTAACGAAAACTTATTTTGAGAGAGTATTTTAAAGCCGGAATATTTAATAATCATTTCCTATAATCAGGCTTTGCCTGGTCTAGTTCTGGGTCTTTAGCTGTCATATTCATGGCCTCAACCGCAAGAGGTATCTTGAAACTAAAGTTATAAAATAACTAAGTTCAAGGAGAACTGTAGAAAGAACATGCAGAGCTATTAGTGTTGCTCGTGCCTACGTGTGCGGGTTTATGGGTGTCATGTATGGGGCTTAGAGTATATCCGACTTGTTTAAAGGCTTAAGCATCACCCAGAAATATTGAGGTATGATTGAAGCGAACTTGAACTATTGAAATGGGGCTTTGAGTATGTCTGATTTTATTGAAATCGTTATTATCTTATAATTATTGAGGCATAATTGAAGAAAAAGGCCAACTTCAACGATTAGAATGGAGCTTGAGGTCCTCAGACACTGTTTAGAGGCTTATATATTATTTTATAATTATTGAGACAATATCAATCAACAGTTTTCCTTTTAACCTTAATATATATTTTGGTTAAGGCTCAGTTAATGCTATTGTTTTATATAAAATGCTGTTGTAAATCGGTCAGTTTACCTTCGTAAATAGAACAAGTGTTCTGGAATGAGCATTAGCACAGAAGCTCGGCCAAAATAGAAATGTGCATTTGTTAAGATTCGAAAGTCGATAATACTTAAATGAGCTAAAGAATACACACGCAGACACGTTTACTATATGCACTACGTATACATAGATGTACGTAGAGAGAATTTGTTATATAGGTCAAAATAAATATTTAATTGCTTTCTATTTTTAGCTATACAAGTTCTTCAATGACCTTATCAAGCACATGCCTCAGGCCGCCGAGGCTGGAAATAAATCCAACTCACAACGATGCAAGTCTTATATCTGAGTATGTTCCATTCGACTCTTTTTAACTGATCTGTTTCAACTAGGTTCTGGCTTGGAGAAGAGTGGTACTTTGTATGAGGAGAGCGGAGATCTGGCGCGCATGGAACTAACAGTTCCCATACAGAAGAGCCATATAGATCTCATGATTGATGTGTTCCGCAAGAAACGGGTATGTCATAGGAAACTTCTCTTAAGTTCCCAATCTAAAACAGAGTTTTTGTATTACAGGGTAATCGTTTGCATCCGAAATATGTGTGTCTGATATTACGGGAGGCTGCAAAGTCGCTCAAACAGATGCCGAACCTATGGATGGTGTCGACTGCTGTCTCCCAGCAGGTGACCATTTGTGGTGATTTGCATGGCAAACTGGACGATCTGCTGGTTGTACTCTATAAGGTAATATCTTTAAACATTTTCACAACTCCCATACTTCATTATTCGGATCTTGTTTTCAGAATGGTCTGCCGTCCGCTAGCAATCCTTATGTCTTCAATGGCGACTTTGTCGATAGAGGCAAAAGGGGGCTGGAGGTGTTCCTGCTGCTGCTATCGCTGTATCTGGCATTCCCTAATGCAGTCTTCCTGAATCGTGGTAATCACGAAGACAGTGTTATGAATGCCCGATATGGCTTTATACGCGAAGTAGAAGGAAAATATCCTGTAAGTAGAGCGAAGTTGCTGTGGCTCGCAATGTTCTCTTATTTAAACTTAATTTTCTCTTTTTAGCGTAATCACAAGTATTTGCTGTCACTAATTGATGAAGTTTATCGCTGGCTTCCACTAGGATCTATTTTAAATAATCGCGTGTTAATTGTCCACGGCGGCTTCTCGGATAGCACCAACCTTGATCTCATCAAAAGCATCGACAGGGGAAAGGTAGAGACACAGATGCCAGATGCTGAGAGTTATTGGATAATTCTAATTTCTATAATTACTTTCCAGTATGTTTCGATTCTGCGTCCACCTCTAATGGATGGCGAGGCTCTGGACAAGGCTGAGTGGCAACAGGTATGAGAAGTCAATTATATCTTTTTCTACATACTCAATGCTGAAATATATTTGCAGATTTTCGATGTCATGTGGAGCGATCCGCAGGCCTCGCAAGGCTGTAAGCCAAATCAGCTGCGTGGAGCCGGCGTCTGGTTTGGGCCAGATACAACAGAATCGTTTTTGAAGCGCCATCGACTCAGTTACGTGATACGTTCGCACGAATGCAAGCCAAATGGACACGAGTTCATGCATGACAACAAGGTAAAGATGATTCAGACCTCATGAGTGCATCAATGTTATATATATTATATATATTTATATCTTGCAGGTCATCACCATATTCTCTGCCTCCAACTACTATGCCATCGGCTCTAATAAGGGCGCCTATATGCGCCTGAATAATCAGCTGGTGCCGCACTTTGTGCAATACATTTCGGCTGCCTCGCAGACCAAGGAGCTGTCCTTCAAGCAGCGCATGGGCATCGTGGAGTGCGCGGCCTTGAAGGAATTGGCTGTGCGAATGCGCGAGCACCGGGACGAGCTGGAGGAGGAATTTCAGAAGTATGACCCAGATGACAGCGGCTGCATAACCATTGCCAAGTGGTGCTTTGTCATGGAGAGTGTCACCAAGTTGGGGCTGCCCTGGCGGCTGCTGCGCGAAAAGCTGGCGCCAGGCACGGATAGTCAAAGCGTGAACTATATACGAACCTTGGATTTGCTGGACACGGATGTTATTGTAAGCAATGCCATGAAAATGAACATTAAGTTTTCATTTGACCCACATCGTCCATTTATTGCAGATGAAAGCTGAGGCTGATGGCACATCGGTCATGGATGCTTTGTATGCCAACAAAGCCAGTTTGGAGACCATATTCAATATTATAGATGCTGATCACTCAGGTTCAATATATAGATGATTCCCTTAACTAATCAGAACTTTATTAATTTGTCATATATTTTCTGTTCAGGCGAAATAACTCTGGATGAGTTCGAGAAGGCGATTGATCTGCTGGTCACTCACATGCCCGGCGTTTACTCCAAGAACGAGATGTTGGAGAAATGCCGTATGATGGATCTCAATGGTGACGGCAAGGTGGATCTGAATGAGTTCTTGGAGGCATTTAGGCTAAGCGACTTGCATAGAAAGGAACAGCAAGAGGAGTATCTGCGCAAGCGCTCAACAACCAAATCCATTATATCGCAGCATCCTTCGGACTCGGTGACAAAGCTCGCTGATAAGATATCAAAAAATACGGTGCTCATTGATCAGGATATCGATCCGACGGACTGTGAGGCGAAAGATGTTGAGCAAAGGTCGTAAATACTATAAGGATTGGGTAGTACAATATATGCAATTATTTCTCAAAATTATAAGAGGTCAGATCTTAGATATATTGACACTAAAATTATGCTAGGAACGAAGATTAAGTTATATAAAAATGAAATTCCTAATTGCTTTTACATCCAAGCCTAAATAAATATGTCTTCAACTGTTCTTAACCTCTCAACACTTTCAAGGCTTGCTTAAAGTATTCCCTAAAGCGTATTTCCATTTGATTGGCTTAATTTTTGCACAAATTTACAACTAAATTTCGGGGTATATAGCATACTTACTTACACACATATATATATCTTAAACAATTTGAAAGGCAATTATGAAGAAGCTGTGGATGGAGGAAAGTGTTTGTCGGTGATTAACAGAAAAGAGCAAATATTTATATAAATATATATCCATTAGAGAATATATGATATCTAGCTTTAATATATTTCCAAAGCATAAGAAAAGGCTAGCTAAAAGATGGCCCATGGGCCACATCATTCCCAGCCTTTAGTTTCCTCTCAATTGCATTCAATTACAATTAGCAATAAGTAAAAGGATGGATTTTAAGAACTGCTTTTAAAATATATTTTATTTTATAATTACCCAAAGTACAAAAGATATATAAAGTCATAGATAACAGCAATTTACATATATATGAAACAGCGGTACTCGAATATATAAGAATTGCATAAAAAAGAGAAAAGGAAAACAAATTGCTATCACGTTTTACTACATATACATAAATATTTAAATATAATATCGCAATTGTTTAAATACATTGTTCAAGCCAAGGGATCAAAAACTAACATTTAAAATTGTTTTGAAATGCTTACCTAATACAATAGTAATTATATTGTTACATATATACGCTCAGTTGGGCAATGTTATGAATACGCAAGATAAATATATTTATGTTATATGCAAAATACATACATACATACATATATATATATATATATTTTGATAAGTCCAGTCTTTCTACATTAGTGAATTAACATAAAGAAATCAATTAACGATATGCGAATATACAGATATACACATACATACATATATAATCTATTATAATTACCTACACCTAATGCTCTAAAATGAATGTTCGGAAAATTAGAAATTTGGTAATTGAGCACATGAGGAGTTCACTAAATCAAACATTGTAGCTAATATCTATAATCAAAACTAACGATCTGGTCCAAATAAAATTTAATGAGTTTGCCTCATAAGGTAATAACATTTTAATAAATTCATCTTTTGACTCTATATTTACGTTAAGATTGTTTTTCTCTCTTTCGAATTTGTTGTATTTTTTAATATTAAGGCGTAGTATAGCAAACAGATTTATTTAATGAGTTTTCCCCATAAGAAATCTGCATTTTAATAATTATTTTGTTTGGACTCTATATTTATGTTGAGATGGCTGATCCTACTGTGCGTAATATTGCAAACAGCTTTATTTAACAAGCTTGCTTTTTAAGGAAGTAACATTTAAATAAATTCATTTCTTAATTTGCGTTAAGATTGCCTCTTCTTTTTTACGATTTGAATAAATTTTGAAATCCTACAGTGCGTATCGTAGCAAACAGCTTTATGGAGCTGTTAAGGACAATTGCTTATCACTGTTAATTGTCTGTATTTTCAGTAGTGCTGTAGCATTGAGTCTTTTAACGGTGGCCATTGATTCTGTTAACCCCGTCTCCGTTAACATAATGTAGATGGCGCAATTTTGCGGCTCCCAGGTAGGCGCTAAATGAAAATTTTAAATGGTTAGAGTGACCATTCGTCGAAAATATTTGACTCTTTCCTAATTAAAAGAAATGGAATTTCGTATTTGAACTATTTATGTAATTCTGTAAAAAGGTTATTGAATTAAAATAAAAAATAAACTAATATTAGTATTAGTAAAAGTAATATGCAAAAATGCTTGTTTTTATTGGACATAGTCATAAACACACTCATAACAAATCAAAATACAAACTCAATCGATTCAATCATATAGTAATCATGTTTTAGTTCAGTATGTCAAGGTAGAAGAAGGCCACGAAACACGGCACATGAATCACGAAAAGTTCAAGTTTTTTATTGGAATCCACAAGTTTGCAATTACCCAGGATATGGACGAAACACTTGTTGGATTAAAAATGCAACAAGTTCGATGCCTGGCAACGGATTGTAAACAGTAAATTAGGCTCAAGTTCAGCTGTTGCATTGGCAACGCTCATTTCGTTGAAATGTTTAATCGATGCTCAGTCGAAGGATAAAAACAGACTGGGAATTCGAGCACATTGCATAGAAAAACTAAGTTCAAGAATAAAAATGTCGCGCTTCATAAAAAATAAAAATAAAATAAACAAAAACAAATAAACTGGAAGAAATTCCACTATTTTGAACGAGTTTCTAATCACCTAAGCAGCGCTTGATCAGGACTCTGGTTGCATCATGGGAAATACCGAGAGCAATGTGACAAGTGGCGTAAAGAAACAGGCGGGAGTCTCCACCCAGGCCCTCTATAAGTTTGTCAATCTCAAGGGTGGCGGCCTTCTGGTGGACATGATGAAGCGCGCCTGCCAAACTAAGCAGTTTGCCGAGATCGATCATGCGATAAAAACGAAGGTGGAACCATTTTTATATAACAAGGGCGCTGGCCGTTACTTTCCCATATCGAAGCTGGTGCTGCTGCGGAATCGGGACAGACCCCGAACGAGGCAACTGCCCGAAATACGCGCCCTCGAGAATCCCGATGATGACTTCAACATACACGACTACTGTCCCGAGGTATCCGAGGCGGAGTACATATCCAATCCCTCGGCCTATCGATTTGTCTGCTGGGATCTCAATGTGAGTTTGGCTAAGATAAGTCTATATGGTTTCAGTTGAATTGAGGTTTCTATTATTATGTAGATGCGCGGCGCTGTGGGTGAAACTATTCTGCATCTCTGCCTGCTGAATGCCTCCTCATTGCACGCAGATCTGGCGAAGCGTCTGCTGAAGTTCTATCCCAAGCTCATCTTGGACATCTACATGAGCGATGAGTACTACGGCGAGAGCGTGCTGCACATCGCCATTGTCAATGAGGATCCGGCCATGGTCAAGTATTTGCTAGATGCCAATGCGGATGTGCAGGAACGGTAAGTAGTCCTACTTCTCCTTCCGACTTCTCCGACTCCTGACCTCACATTTTTCCCCACTTAGCTGCTGTGGCGCTTTCATGTCTGCCGAGGACACTAAGGCCTCCCGCACAGACTCGCCCGATCACGAGTATGTGGCGCTGCAGCCCATCACCAACTACGATGGCTACGTCTACTGGGGCGAGTATCCGCTAAGCTTTGCCGCCTGCCTGTCACAGGTGAATCAAGGATTTCCATACATCTATATATACAGTTTATATTGTCATTAATTTGTGCAGGAGGAGTGCTTCCGGCTGGTTTTGGCACGTGGCGCAGATCCAGATTTCCAGGACACGAATGGCAACACCGTCTTGCATATGCTAGTCATCTACGAGAAAATGGAAATGTTTGACGTGGGCTACGAGGTGGGCTCCAACATACACGTGCGCAACGTTCAAAATCTGACGCCCTTGACGCTGGCGGCCAAGCTGGGGCGCGTCGAGATGTTCTTCCACGTGATGAGCATTGAGCGTGAGATCTACTGGCAACTGGGCAGTATAACCTGTGCCGCTTATCCCCTGCTCATGATCGACACCATTAACGAGGAGACGGGCAACATCAACAAGGACTCGGTGCTGAACTTTGTGGTGTTTGGGGATAAACTGGAGCACTTGGAGCTGCTGGATGGCGTGGTCATCGATCTGCTGAAGACCAAATGGGACACCTTCTGCAAGTCGCGTTTCTACAAACAGTTCTACATGTTTGCCTTCTACTTTCTCATATCGCTGTTCAGCTTCATATTGCGTCCGGGTCCGGAGGCCAAAGAGGACGAAGACGACGAGCAGGGGGGCAATTCAGCGGCTGCGTCGAACGCCACCACAACTCACGATCTGTATAGCAATCACAATCTAACTCAGCTGACCAAGCGTGCCACCTCCAGCACCGAATACAGTTTGTTACCTATGTCTTTGTTAAATGTTTTTCAAGTTCTAAATTCTTGTCCACACAGAAACTTTTTGGCTTAACTTTACGGAATACTATGATCCCAACGAAGTCGAGACTCTGCCTGCCTGGTGGCAGACCTATGCACAGTGTCCACTCATGAATCTGGAATCGGATCTGGCCAAGCTTCGCATTATTGCTGAGCTTATCAACTTTGTGGGCGCCATTCTCTATCTGGTCGTAGCGCTGAGAGAGGCGCGTTTCCTGGGCTACAAAATGTTCATCGAGAATCTGGTTGGATAAGATCTGAAGATAAACTTTCTTCTTCTATATAGATAATTAAGTATTTCTCCATTTAGATGACTGCTCCATCGCGTGTCATGTTTCTGTTCTCCTGCGCGCTGATGATGACCATACCCTGGCTGAGAGTCTCCTGCCTGACCGAGATCGACGATCACGTAACAGTTGTGATCATGCTGACGACAGCTCCTTACTTCCTCTTCTTTTGTCGGTGCGTTAAATACCTACATACCATCTACCCTTACGTAACTAAAGATCTGTGTGTCTTCTAGAGGCTTCAAGACCGTCGGACCCTTCGTTGTGATGATATATCGCATGGTGATGGGAGACTTGCTGCGTTTCGTGTCCATCTACTTGGTGTTTGTGCTGGGCTTCTCTCAAGCCTTCTACATCATTTTTCTGACCTTTGACAATCCATCTGCGCCCGATGATCAGGATGCCGAAACGAACCCGATGCCCTCGCCCATGGAGTCCATTGTGGCCATGTTTCTAATGTCGCTGACCAACTTCGGAGACTATTATGGCGCCATGGTGTCCACGCAGCACGAGTACGAGGCGAAGATCTTGTTCTTTCTGTTCATGGTGATTGTTAGTGTTCTGCTGGTGAACATGTTGATTGCCATGATGGGCAACACCTACCAGAAGATAGCCGAGATACGCAACGAATGGCAGCGCCAGTGGGCACGCATTGTTCTGGTCGTGGAGCGCAGTGTGCCGCCTGGCGAGCGCCTCAAGAACTTTATGCACTACAGCCAGTCGATGTCGGATGGCAGACGAGCTTTGGTCTTGCGCCTGAATATGACTGTAAGTCGACGGACATAGCTCTAAGAGAACTGTCTCTGAATTTGTGTTTTCTTGCAGGACGAGGAGAAGGAGGAAATGAAGGAGGTGCAGGAGATGAAGCGCATCCATCAACGTTTCTCCAAAAAGCGCCAAATGGAGCGAGAGGCGCGCGCACGTCGCCGTCAGGAGGAGTACGAGAAGTTCTTCGGCACAGCCCCAAAGACGGATAGCACGGAGCAATCCCATTTGTGAATCGGCTATCCGCTGATACCACTATTAACTAGTTCAAGTTTTATTGAATCGAACGCTTCGCTCAACGCTGTCCTGTTAAAATTTTGTTCACATTGTGCAATAAATGTTTAGTCTATGAGCCGTTTCAACCCCAACTTTAACGCTAATTTAAATGCGCCTCGTAAAACTCGGCTTTATGACATGACAAACACAAACTAGCGCGACGCGTCATTGAGGGTGCCAATAATGCGACATTTGAATGATAATAACCATTATTATTATGGACGTCTGGCCAATAAATCCACTTCTGGGTAGAGGCGGGTGGTGAGGGAGGGTGTTGGTTCCTTAACATATGCTTCATACATCCTTGGGAACATCCGCTTATCGCCTGGCACAAAGAGACCAACAACAAGGCTCTTGTCATGCGCATATCGTCGGCATCTTGATTACGTAATTGAAATTGTAGCAACAGATTTACGGGGGCCCTCGACACCTTTCATTGTGCCTCTACCTGCCTTGGACGAGCGCGAGTGCAGCCAAACAATGGTCATTAGAGATAGCGATGCATCGATATCAAGATCAGCGATCGATGCTGTTTGCTGCGTGGGATCCTTTTGCAAAAAACTGAAATAAAAAATAAAAACATAAAATAGCAGGCACCGGAAACGTTTACTCCTTATTGTTGTGCAACAGAAAGGATCTCTGTAGGCATTATCCTTAAGCTGTGCACTGTTGCAGCTATTGAAAGTGTTAAAAAATAAAATGAAACAGCGATCCAGCTCTTGAGTCTGCAAGCCTTGCCTGCTCAGCTACCCAGCTTGACTCTAATTGAGTCTGAATAGAGCAATTTAGGACATGCTGGGCCAGCGCGAAACAAACTTTTTGTACACGGCAAAAAACTATGTATGTAATTATACTCATTCATGAAGTTAAATTAGTATATTGGTTTTGTTTTAAAGTAAGAACCCCTAAATTCAGGACCTGTTAAGATCTTATAAAGATGGACGAAATTGATACTATTATATTATACGATTTATACTATTGATGATAGACACTTAAAACTTGAAATATACTCGAGTTGGAAAAAATGGTACCTTCTATAGTTTTACACTTGGTAGCTCAAAATTCGGCATGTTGTTGTTAAAATCCTCTAAAGATTGACGATATTATTATATAAATATAAAAAATTATATGACCACGCTCACTGGGAACGTCGAAATCGGAAAATGGAGCTGGTAGCGTTTTGACCGTGAATGAGTATTCTGCAGTCGGTAGCGCCCGACTGCAACGTTCTTACTTGTTTATATTTATTTATAGTATAAAACTACCCTTTCTTTTGCAATTTTTGTAATTGATTGATGGAATTTAGCAATTTTGTTGCAGTGTAACTGTTTTGGTCAGCTTTGGCTGTGCTGCTGGGAAATGTTCACAGTGGCGTCTACAGTGGCTACAGCTACAACCCTTGAACTGCGGTCGCACAATGGGCACCACAGCGCGGCGAGCGGCGTTAATGATATGGTGGAAACCCTTGCCGATCATAACAAAGGCTTAGCCGTCCATGATTTGAATATGTCACACCAAAAGTTTCCCAGATCTGGATTGGCTTTAGACTCTCCTTCACTTATTGTTAGGCATTTGATTCTTTCTTTCTCTCGCTATCGCTCTCGCTATCGCTCTCTTTCTCGTAGAGTCGGCGTAATTATAGAGTCTGTTGGCTCTGCGAGCTGAGGTGTCGAATTCGTTGTAAGCGACAATTTAATCACATGTTTTGGCAGCAACGTCGCCAGGACCTTTGTTGGGCCTCCATTGTGCACGCTAATGGGGCAGCTGGCAATGGGCTTCGAATTTTTAGTTGGGTGCAAACAACGCCCACTTCCTTTTGTGTGCGCTAAAAATATTTATGATATTATTTTATTTCTTTATGTATTCAGCATTATTTCTTTCTTTTTTAGCAAGGTTCTTGTGTGACCTCCATGGCGCGGCGTTTGCCAGGCCAAGAATAACCGTGCGAGTTTTGCCATGTCCATAAAAGTTGGCTGTTAAGATCTCGATCTTGGTGCTTGTTAATTTCCCAGTCGTAAAACTGTGACTCGGGTAAAAACTGCACTCGGGACTGGTCGAGAAAGTTGGCGAAACTGTTTAATTACTCACGCACACAAACATTGTAAAACAATAAAAACCATTCCCGGAAAATCGAGGTTTATGAGAGCCGTTTAGCGGGCTTGCGAGGGGCGTTGCAAATGACTTTTAAATGCGGCAGTCGTGGGCCGATGATTGCTTTTTCTTTTTTCTGTTCTTCTTCTTTTTCTTCTTCTTGCTCTGTACTTTTCTATGAACGCATTCCTTTTTGTTGGCTTGTCCCTTTTACTTAAACTAACTATCGCAATTGTTTGCGTTTGTTCTTTTGCTCCCATCGCACACTTGACAAATCTAAAGGAAAGTCCTTTGGGACTTTCTTGGCTGCTAAAGAGAAAGAGAGAGAGAGAGAGAGAGAGAAAAAAAAAAAAATAAAAATGCAAAAAGTATTCAAATCAATGGGTCCATTTAAACAAGAATTATGGCCCAGCAGTCCCAGGTGAGCTGCCCCGTCTTGCCTCACCTTAAGCTTTCCTCAAAATGCTAAGTTTCAAGCGCTCTTCGAGTTTATTTAAAGTAAATTATTTATGCAAATAAAAAAGAAAAAAAAGCAAAGAAGAAAAAAGCTTGCAATTTATTTTGACAGCCCTCAGGTGGTGTGGGTATGTGGGCGTGTGTGTGTGGGTGGGTGAGTGGGTGAAAATTGCAAGGGTTGCTCAATGATGAATCAGAGTTCGATTCGCTTGACCTTTGTTAACTTCTGTTTGCGTTTCGGCTCTAGCTTCAACTAAGGGATTATGTGTGATATATGACTAAACAAGGATCACAAAAGGCACATCCAACATTTAGTTCGAACTTCTACACTTTCTCTTATTTCCTCTTTCTCTTATTCACTCTCAAATTATTTAAGGATTACGTGTCAATGGATTTCTGACTGTGCTTAAACTTACATATAATCTGAGAAACTTTTTTTGTTGGAAACAAGCTTCGCTTTGCTTTCTTGTATCCTTTTTTAAATTCAGTTATCAGCTGCATTATAAATGAACTTTATGATTTGTGGATACTATTTTTAGAGCACATATGTGTATATATGTAAATATATACACAAAGTTATTCACCCAATTTTATTTTGTTGTAATTAAAAACTGTTGTTCTGTTTTTATACCCTGAACCCATTGAAAATGGGAAATCAGGGTATAATGGTTTTGTTAAAAGTATGTAACAGGCAGAAGGAGGCGTGGCAGACCCCATAAAGTATATATATTCTTGATCAGGGCGACAAAAAAAGTTGATCTAGCCCTGTCCGTCTGTCTGTCTGTCTGTCCGTCTGTCCGTCTGTCCGTATGTTTGAACGCGTCGATTTCAGAAGATATAGGAGCTAGAGACTTGAAATTTGAAACTGTAGGTCCGTATATTGCACGCGCAGATCAAGTTTTTTTTTTTAAAATCGATAACTGCTTCTGTTTTTTTGTTATCGATAAAAAACCTTATCGAAAATCAGTTATAAAATTATATCTTCTACACCTTTAAAGATAGAGTCTCGAAATTTAAAATGTAGAATCATGTGTATTTTTAAGATTTTCGGTTTTTGTTATATTTCACCCCCACCCTCCAAAACACCCCCTTCCCTACAAGTTTGCAAAACCCGTATTTCAAATATTAGAGACTTGAGCGTTGGCACACACACACATTTTAATGTTATAATCACGTTCTGAAAGTTTTATCAATTTTGTCCGTCTACGAAAAAAGATATTAAACAATTAAGTTCCCAATGTAAGCCCACATGGCAGCCCATGCATGTTTATACGTGCGTGCGTATGTTTGTATGTATGTGTGCTTGTGTTAGTGTGAAATGACGAATTATTGAAATATTAGTTCCTGGAAGGGTTCAGGGGATCTCGTAGTCGAGCAGTCTCGACTAGAGCTTTCTTACTTGTTAAAATTTGTTTAATCCATCAGAATTTATTTCATCAAGTCGAGAAAATGATATCGTCCAAGTGGTAGATTTGATACAGGCTCATTTTGAACCCGTAAACCTGTGAGTTCAGAAACCCCCATAAAAAGATGTCATGATGGCTTTAATCCGGTGATCTGGCCGGTCAGATTAAGAAAGACCCGGAAGTGTTACCCTCATTTACTACTCCGCGTTCTACGATTCATGATTTGTACAAATGCAGATTGTTTACTTCACAAATTCTAAAATTGAATGGACAATTGGCGCCATTTGCCAAAGTTATACTGTAGAGGGATTGCTTTTGCCCCACCTTATGTATTATATATATTATATATATTATTCAGCAGACGAAATTGAAGCTATAGATATATATCTTGATGCTATTCTGCGAATGGAATGACTATTTGTTAGTCAAAGATATAAAAGATGCCACAGCAGACTATTAAATATTATATCATAATAACTTGTACATGTTAAGAGAGTATAAGAATCGATTTTCTACTTTCTAAGGTTTGCCAAAGACATGCAGACTCTAGCTGGTCTAGAGTCGTAGCTGGTCTCTCAATATGCCCCTCTTTACTTCAAATATATATTAAATACATTTATCTTACGCTCTATTGCCGAATTCACCTTCAATCTTGGCCTTCGTCTCTCTCTCTCCCTCTCTCTCGTTCGCAGTCTAATAGTCCGAATACGCTTCGCTTTGATTGGGAACCACTTGACGTTTTATTTGCGGGGGTGTTAACAAAAAACCGCAAAGTTTTAATTGAATTTCCTGAACAAAATAATGTTTTGCCACTTGAGTCTCGCGGGAGACGCTAAACAAACATAGCCAACAAGGCAATGGCTGGCTGGCTGCCTTGCTGGCTGGCTGACTGATTGACTGATTGACAGACTGACTAACTGATAGATTGAAAGGCGATATAAGGTACGCGGTATGCATACATACTTAAGAGCCAAATGAAAAAAATTCAATTCGCAAAATCAAATCACTTGAGTGAAAATTCGAAATACAATAAAAAGTTGCATTAAAAATTCCAGCATTCAAAAGGAAACACACAAACAATCATAGCTAGGGGGAGTGGGGGTGCGGCTAGGTTAGTATGGCATAGAATAAAAGGCGTATTGCAAAGGCGTCGAAGCATTTTCCCATCGCTAAAAATGTTACTTTGATCTTTGATGGCATTAAACACGCGCAATAAAACTCTTTGACTTTCAAATACGCCCCAAACCCATTTGCCAAATGAGTGAAAATTAATTACAAGAAGCCACAGCAATGCGGGCAAGTAGATAGCTAACGGGTATGCGCGACTGCAGACATTTTATGTGTAAGTTCAGCATGTGAAAAGCTATAGAAGTAATCGGGTAGTATAGATAAATATAGCGCATACGTGGGGTGTATTGTAAATATTCAGATAACAAAAGTGCTTCTTATATATAATATATATAGTATAGCCCATTACAGGATATAAACATATATGGGGACATTCTTAGTCTAGAAGTATTTCCTACATATTAAATATCGTTACTTAGACAAGTGATTTACTTCCTTCAACGCATAATACCCATT
Source organism: Drosophila hamatofila (assembly GCA_035045345.1). Classification (NCBI taxonomy): domain Eukaryota; kingdom Metazoa; phylum Arthropoda; class Insecta; order Diptera; family Drosophilidae; genus Drosophila; species Drosophila hamatofila. Next base: position 5,280,967 of record JAWNPA010000001.1, read on the forward strand.
ACAGGGTATAGAACATTTAAGGCTATATTAGTACACCGCTAAAATTATTTAGATACATCCTTAGTGTTAAAGTATTTCTTATAAATTACTAATCCTTACTTAGCCTAGTATTTCATTGTACTTATCACATAACACACACTACTGCAGCCCACTACATATTATATTTATATATTTCCAGAGAAGTAATAGGTAGACATTCTTAGTAGTATTTCTTATCCAGTATTGTTCTAAACTTTTCTAAGTGATTCATTATCTTCAGCATATAGCGCCCTAATATAGCCAATTATAGGGTTTTTTAGCAAATAATACCCACAGCTATAGCTCACTACATCGTATATTTCAAGACCATAACTGTGATATGGAGACATTCTTAGTAGTATATTTTATATATCATTCATCCTGACTTAACCAACTATTTCACTGTCTTTATTACTAGAGCACAAAAGTGATTTAGAGACATTGTTAGTACTGAAATGTTTCCTGACTTTGTCAAGTTTTTCTTGATATTTAGTACATTATACCCACTACTCTAGTCCAATGCAGGGTATAATTATAGACATATCAAAGCGTTTAGCAGCCTGTCAACACTTTGGCATAAACTACGTGAATCTGGGGTTTGGCAGCTGCCAGTGACAGGCCTCACCGCGTGTCGTGCCTGAACCTCATTTGGCTGTTGGGCAACGCCTACGCACGCCTACCCAAAACAACGTAAACGTTGATGATGCTGCCCCGAGGCGACCGCAGGACCACAGAATTTTGACACTTTTTTTCATCGGGCAGCTAATTCTGTGGATTTTCGCCCAGCTCCGATTCGTTCCAACTGTGCTTGTTGGTCGTAAACACACACCGTGGGATTCGGCTGCGGCGATATGACGTTTCGAAGAAATCGCGCGACTGAACTGCACTTCAAAAGTCGCTTTGAGTGGGCTCTTCGGCTGGCGACGTTTTCGGGTCGAGCGACAACAATAATTAGACGTACCAAAGCACTCCATAAGGCAGGACGGCCAACCCCTAAGAATGACCCCCGAAATACAAATACACAAATACACAAATACCTCTAGCATGCTGTATGCAAAAATTATAAAGAAATAATGAAATAAAGAAATATAGAAATATAGAAATTTGCTCAAGTAGTCAGTCAGCTCTTAAGTGGCCCGTTTCGATTACATGGCAAACTTAAGATGAATTCCGCATTATGAAGTGGGCTTGGCTTGGTTGCGCCGAGGCTCGTCATTTGCCTGCAACCCTTTCTTGCATCTTTGGCTGATTGAGGAATTAACGTCGTTTAGCCAAGTGGATGGGCTTTGGCTTTGGCTGTGGGCTTTTTCTTTCGGTCTGCCAGGTGAACAATCGAGTCGTGAATCGGTGGCAGAGACTTTCGCATATCACGAGCGTTTCTTAGTTAATCTGTTTTGACATCTAGTCGAGGCAGGGTTGGTGGGGGAAGCGGAGCATATGCGGCATTCCGCTGGGCACCTAATGAGCTCAAATCGAGCATGCATTATGAGAGCCATCGATATCCTACGCTCTGACAGCTCCTCAATTGCATTACCACTGCCATTTTTCCCAGCCATTAATGGCGAGAACTTCTCACAGATTCTCACACTTAACAAATGCCAAAGAAGTGGCTGCTAGGCTGACTTCCGAGGCGTTACATGTGGGCTTACACATGTTTCCTTATCCTTTGCACTAATACCGCAAATTGAATATTGTAAATTGTAAAATGTAGTTGGTTTATTGTCGAAAAGGTTAATTGTTTGCCAAGTTCTGGGTAATGCATTTCCATTTCCTTGCTGGCCGGAAATGCTGCAACTGAAACACACTCGCCCATTTATTATAGTGCGTATTTTATTTATCATTATTTTTATTTGTATATTTTTTTTGTTGTCCTGTTGTTGTCTTTGGCATTGCTGAAACAATTTGCAGCGTTGGACAACACACACAATCCGAGTTCCGTTGAATTCCCGAACAATGAAGGATGACAAAGGGACGCTGCAGCCAGGAGATGCTGCAGCCAGGACAATGCCAATGACAATGACAATTGCTCAGCAGCAGCAGCGATTCGACCTGGTCAAATCAGGTGAACCCGAACGGAAGTCGTCCTGGCACATGTAAGCGTTCCAACTGTGGGTTCCATTGCGTCTCTCTGCTATTGTTTATCGCCCGACTATTTAGACCTAATGGGATGAGCCGAAGAGTTAGTTATGGCTCGACTATATGCTCAATTCTTGCTCCCAGACAAGATGACGATTAAGGATTCCTTTAAATGTCAAATGGGAGTCTCCAAGGATAATCATTTATTATAATATTTGTATTATTATTTATTGTATCTATTTTATTGTGATGAGAGTTGTTTATTCCAAAGTAAAATGTAATTTTTCTCTGTAAACTCTGTTTTAGCTAACACAACATTTATCACAGTCCCATAAAGACACAAATTTTTCTTTTTTCACGCAAAAAATGAAAATGTAAAAGGAAAATCTTTGGATTTCGTGTGCATGCAAAATGCTCTTAACTAGAATGACACGTGAAAAGCGCAAAATCTGTGAAGTAATCAAATGGACACGTACGTCTAGGAAATTGTAATCAGATGTGTGTGTGTGTGTGTGTGGGAGGGTGTGCTGGGAAATGGACAGTGGGAAATGGAATATGCGAACTGAACAAAGGATCCGACGGCTGCCAACTACGTGAGAAAATGTAAGTTAAATGCAGTTGGAAGTGGAAGTGGAAAGGAAAAATAACAATTTTATCCAAATGTTCTGTTAGCCAGGTGATGGGTATGCTCTATAGTCGTATAGTCATGTGGACCCATATGTGAGTTAAGTAAATAGCAATTAAATAACACTTTGATCGCAATTCGATTATTGGAGACAATTCAATCAATTCACAAAAAGCAAACAAAATTTAACCTCATTTAATTGACATTTAAGTCTGGCAAAGTTGTGCCCTTTGTTTCGATTGTATTTATCTTTATGATCTCATTATAATCATTGTATTTATCACATTTGGCCGCATTGTTCGAGAATTTAATTTAAAAATGAAAAAGTGAATTGTTTGGCTATGCTATACATACATAAATATATAGCCAACCTAGAACCAGACCCAGAGCCCGAGCCAGAGTCAGAGCCCCAATTCACAATTGAAGAATTCACAATGACAACAACAACAATGGCAACAACAACAACAGATGGCAAACAATGAAATGCGCGACTCTCGGGATTTAATGTAAAAAGGAGAATGAATAATAGAGCGCGGATTGAATGCAGGCAGAGAAAGGCAGAAGAGTCCTTTCAACGGGTTAGGGTTAGACTTTCCATAATGGATTTCATAATTACAGAACTGTTGATTCTACTTGTTCTCATTTCGAATTGAGTGCTCATAAGTACATATAACACCTGACTGGCTTTGTCACTATCCCTACACACACACACACACACACACACACACACAAGCAAACAGAAAAAATATCAAAACTATTCTCCGGCACCTCGTCCTTCCTTCCTTCCTTCCAGGCACAACAAAAGTCCATGGCAACATTTGAATACTAAATGCGAGATGCGTATGGCAAAAAGCAAAAGTCTGTCTTCCTTTTTACCACTATCGCAGTTGGAGCTCCCTCTCCCTGCCTCTCTCTCTCTCTCTCTCTCTCTCTCTCGCTTTTCCCCACTCACTCTGTGTGTATATTCCATTGCTAAGTGAAAAGTAGAATGGATAGAAAGCAAAACGCTAGCTGAACAAAACTTTTTCCATTACACAACACATCAAGTTTTTTCTTTCCATTTTTTATATATATTCTTTTTTCTGCTTTTTTCGGTGGACAACACAAAGGAAACGCTGAAAGCTTTTTATACCCTGTTGGGAAAAGACGACATTGGGTATATTGGCTTGAAATTCGTTGAGTATAAACAGGGTAGAAAAACGGCTGTTTCGCTCGTCTCTTCTTTGTAAATTTTCCTTCAGGTCAACTAAGATCAGATATGATATAATATATATAATTGTAAAAATATTCGCCATATTTCTTATTACTACAACATAGCTGTGAAACGTGGAGTGTAAACAAGAGGACTAAAATTTTTACTTTAACTTTACTGAGTATGAAACCAACAGCTTTATTGATTCAGTAATAGAGATATGAACAAGAAATATCTATTCTCAAATAGTGTTTCGTATAAAATATAGATACTTAGATACTTAACCTACGCTACTTATTATAATTGATTATCAGCCAGAGCATATTGTACTCCTTCCAGTTGCAGGCAAGAAAAACACTTCATTTTGTGTGTATTTTTATTTCTTTTAACTTTGCGCATTGTGTAGCCAAACGAAAAGAAAGAGAGAGGTCTTTCCCTCTCCCTTACTCCCACGTGCAGGCACCCATACAATCATGGTCATGCATATAGGTACACTTTATGTACATGCACACTTATATAAATTTGGCTAGCCATTCAGGGCGTCTTTCGCTCGACTCTCGCCTCTCGTCTCTCGTTTTGTAATTGTGTTGTGTGGTGCATTGTGTCGCTTTTGCTTTTCCACTTTTCTTTACCAAATAAGTAAATAATTGCAGTAATATCCTTTCGAGCGCGAAATAGAAAGAAACGAACAACGCCATAGAATGGAAAGCGTGTTTCCATGTCCTTTTCACAAACTAAAATGTGCTTTTCACACATATACATAAAGCACACACACACAAACACTCACACTTACTCACTTACCCACTCATATATACAGATTTGCCCACTCACAATACACATGCGGCTTGTATATAGAACAGAGAGCAACACAGACACCCACAATGGCCAGGGTATACAAAAATTCACACCAAGTCGCCATTATGATTGGCTGAAAAGGTAAAGCCAACGGGCCACGCACACAAACACACACACACACACACACACACACACAGAGGCACAGGCACTGGCACACACAATCATAAGCACACTCTCTGAGCGTATGTGTGTGTGTGTGTGTTTTGGCTCTCACACTCCCGAAGCTCTCTTCGGACAAACAACAATACATGCCGCGGAAGTGCAGCGCCAGGCGAAACAATAACGGAAATTGTGTGCCCACTGTATGCGAAAAATCAATGCAATTTTAGAGAGTGAGACAGAGACAGAGAGCGAGAGAGAGGGAGAGTGTAGCGTAGGAGCGCAATTCAGGAGTGCGGGTGCTCCAAATGAGGTCGCTGCGGCAAAAAATGGGAGCAGCGCAGCCAAAAACTACTAACAAGGCAGGCGACCAGACACGAACCGAGCCGAACAGTGAGCGAGCTGTTATTGTCGTTGTTGTTGCTGCTATTCAGTCTTTCTATTGAACACACCCCTCAATGGGCAACAACTACAACTAACAAGGCGGCCGAAATAAAGGAGCCAATGGAACAAAGCCAACAAGCAGCGTAACAATGCAGCACCAACAGAGAGCAAAAGAGTGAAAGGGAGAGAGAGCGAGAGCGAGCAAGCATAGCGCTAGCCCAGGTACCTTACGAGCACAAGTCAACCCAGTTGCCATCTCGCTCGCACACACAATCTTACCTGCGCAGGGGGTTGGTTGTCGTTCGCCGTTCGTCGTTCGCCGTCGCTGGTGTCGCCAGAGAGAGAGAAAGAGAGTGTGAGAGAGAACGGCCTCTGCGGGCATAACAGAAAACTGGATTTGACTGTAGTCGTGTCAGTCTCAATTATTGCGCAGACAAATCAGTCAGTGTGTAGCTGTTGAGCCGAACAGAAGCAACAGCAAGAGCAATAGCAACAGCAAAAGCAACAGCAAAAGCAACTGCGAAGCACAGAGAGACGCACTATCGACATTACAGTTAACTGAACAACATACAAAAAAAATAAAAACAGATACATTGTGAATACAGTGAAGTGACAAACAACAGAACAAGAAGAACGCAAACACAGTGAACATTTATTCGATACAATATCAAGTGTTAAACGAACATCTAATGGCCACATTATCATCACATCCCAACTACGGCTTCCATTTGGGCGCCGGCCAGGGCTTGGAGCTCCCCTCACCTGGCGACTATGCGTCCCAGAGCCTGGGCAATACCCAGCTCAGCCCCAGCATGGACATGGATATTAAGCGCGTATTGCACTACTCCCAGAGCGGTGGATTGGCCGCAAGCCTGGCAGCGATGGGCGGATCACCGGGCGGTGGCCCAGGCGGCGTCAGCAGCCAAGCCAACAACATGAGCCATCACATGGCGCACCACATGCACAACGCCGTGGCTGCTCAGCAGACCCTTTCGCCCAACAGTTCCATTGGCTCCGCCGGCAGCTTAGGCAGTCAGAGCAGCTTGGGCAGCAGCGGCATGGGCGGCGGTCTTGGCATGGGCTCACATGGCTCGGGCGTGGGCTCAGGCGCTGGCAACAGCTCCATGCACAGCTTGGCCACATCGCCTGGCCAGGAGGGCCACATCAAGCGCCCGATGAACGCATTCATGGTTTGGTCGCGTCTGCAGCGCCGTCAAATCGCCAAGGATAACCCCAAGATGCACAATTCCGAGATATCAAAACGTCTGGGTGCCGAGTGGAAGCTGCTCGCGGAGTCGGAGAAGCGGCCGTTCATTGACGAGGCCAAGCGCCTGCGTGCACTGCACATGAAGGAGCATCCGGACTATAAGTATCGTCCACGTCGCAAGCCCAAGAATCCACTGGCCTCTGGGCCCCAGGGCGCACTCCAGATGCAGAGCAACATGAACATGAACATGAACATGAACATGAATATGAACATGAATATGGCACAACAGAAGCTGGGAGCAGCTGGCGCTGGTCCGGCGGGCGGTGGCTACAATCCGTTCCACCAGCTGCCCCCGTACTTCGCTCCCTCACATCATCTGGACCAGCCGTACCCAGTGCCCTACTTCACCGGCTTTGATCCGTTGGCGCTATCGAAGCTGCACCAGAGCGCAGCGGCCAACAACCAGACGCACAAGCACCTGGAGGCGCAGCAAGCGTCACAGTTGCCGCCCACCTCGTTGAGCAGCTTCTACTCCGGCATCTATTCGGGCATCTCGGCGCCTTCGCTGTATGCTGCCCACTCCGCGAACGCCGCCGCCGCCGGACTCTACACCTCATCCTCAACATCGTCGCCAGGCTCCTCGCCCGGCACTATCACGCCCAACGGTATGGACGGCTCAATGGACAGCGCCCTAAGGCGGCCGGTACCAGTGCTATATTAGGCAGATTGGGCGGACCGAACTGTCCCAGAGTAAAGTACAATTTGCATTGTTGACGCGTTCCCAAAGTGATCCAACTGGTTTTAAATCTTTAAAAGCTCTATGTAAGCCAATTACAATCTAGTAGTTCTCTATTATTGTATTTCTCGCCCTCTATGAAGCAACGCTCGCAACAGTCTAGTACAATCTTTGCACAAGATCGAAGAATAACATAAGAAACATTCCTAGCCAATAATGTATACATATATGTGTATATGTATATGTATTACCTAACATTTATGTAATGATATTGTCTATAATTTATTGTCACTAAACCGAAAGCGAAACCTAATTGTAAATTAATTTTATTTAGTTCTAAGCGCGTGCTCCTTGTTGTTTTTGCCAGCACCATCCTCATATCCTAGTTACGAGTATTGTGCCCCTAACTCAAATTGTAAATATCACGTGAATTCGTTATAGACTAAAGACACCATCCAAAAAATGGAAAGAAAAAACATAAACATAAAAATAAATAAAAAACACACACAAAACATACAAACAACACATATTCATAAATGTATTATTAATTGTATTAAAATAAAAAACAAAACAAACCCCTAATATTTAAGGAAATGCAAAATATTTAAAAATGAATAAAAACAACATTTATTAAATGATAAAAACACTCAACAGAAACTCAAGTCTTTTTCTTAAGCCGAAAAACTGGTTGATTCAAGTCAATTGACAGTGAAATAAAAGTCGATTTATGAATCCTTAACTGGATGTTGTCATCAAATATTATATATAAATATCTATGGGCCAAATATATAGAATATATGATATATAAATATTCGTATTGACCAAAATATAAATTATTTATATTTGACTACTAAACAGTTTTGGTAGAAGAATATTTATTAATCCTTTACTGGATGTTGTCATCAAATATGATATACATATATAAGTATATCTATGGATATAATATATAGAATAGATATATGTGAACAATATTTTTTTTATTCCTATACAACTTGCTGTCATCAAATTGGAGATATAAATATGTAGGTCAGAGGCATATAATAAATGAATAGTCCATATCTTACTGGTACTACAAAATCTGGTTAGGGATACAGAATTTCGAACTAAATTCTTTTATATAAGTACATATTTAATGTTAGCTTTTTTTTTTAAACTTATTTTGCAGAAATAATGCATAATTAAAGTTTGGTTACTTTTAAGAGTAATAGAGGCCAATATAAAATCCATTTAGGACTATAGCTCGAATGATATAGAGAACATTGAACATGAACAGTGTGCTATCCTAATGATGAGTAAATTATATATATTTATATACATATCCTATATAACTATATGATTTGGAGACCTTGCAATGCTAACCTTGTCTCCACGTGTTTCTCATGTTGTGTACCAAATAAATAGCTAAACCTAACAGAGAGAGACTTTTTTTTGTTGCTTCAAAACTTTAATTTGATTTGCAAACACAGAAATATTTGAGGAATTATACAACTATTTGGCGTTGTATTAATTTCTATTGATTAATGCGTTGTTTTTTTTTTTTTTTTTTTGCGCTTCGGCTAACAATGATCTAGGGTATACGAAGATGCCCAACAAAGGTCGCCAGAGTCAAAGCAGAGGGGCTCTGGTCAACTGCTATGAAGAGGCCTTTGTTTTTGGGGCCGCAACAGGGGGCCATTGAAATTTTAGACGGAAAGCAGATCCATAGATCTCTATAGAGCTCCTCCATCGATGAAATCAACGAGTTTTCAGTTTTTTTCTTTCCTATCTTAACTTGTAATAATAATAAGAATAATTGCGGTCATTAATAAAACCAATGGCATTGTTTTCCAGCTTATACAAGCTGTGTTTCGATCTGGCATAGAGAGAGCGATAGAGAGAGAGAGAGAGAGTAAGAATGAGTATGAGTGTGAGTGAGTGTGAGTGCTTGTAAATGTGTTAAAATATCAAATATTGATTATTGTTGTTATTATAGGCATTGTTATTGCCGTTGTTGGTGTTGTTCCAACAGCGTGTCTCTCTTCATTCTTATTTCATTCTCCTCTCGATATAAATTTCATAAATATTGACTTAGCATTGACGTGATATTGAATAATTATATAAAGAATGAATTTTAGGTTAAGTTACGGACGGACTCAAGTTCAAAATTCAAATCGCTCTCAGGTAAGGAATCCAATCCTACAATCGGCGCAGAATGACAAGCGTAAGAGGGGGTTGGGCAGAGATTATATCTGACTATTAAAAAAGAAACTTTATTTGTAAACATCTTCATATAATCTAATTAGGGGATTATATGTAGGAGCTGCACGGGTCTATTGACAAAACTCTTTTGAGTTATTAAAATGGTAATTCATCAGTTGAGACCTCTCATTAAAATTGAATAATTATGCAGTTTGTTAGTTCTTAAAGGTAACTAGGATGCATTAAATATCAAATATATACTTTAAGTCAATTTAATTTAATATTTTAAATACCAAATATATACTGTATACTGAAGTAAGCTTTTACTTGTGGACTTTAGGATTGTCCATGAATGTATTTCGCTTAATGTTCTCTTAGCTGACAGCTTGAATTCTTAGTACTATTAACGCATAGTTTAACATATATGTATAAATGAAAAATGGTGAGCTCAATTCTACTATATTCTATGTCTATTAATAACATAACCTATTTAATTAATCATGCTCACTCTCTCGCTTTTCCTCTGTTTTTCTCATCAATCAATAAATCAATTCGCCTTCAGGTTCCTATTAAATCTAATCATAATTCTTAAGTCTCTAGTCCTTATCACACCTTCTGCTCAGCTTACTCCATTGGCAGCTAAACAGGCTAAAAATATCTTTGCTTTTATGACTCTGGATTAAATGCTGTTTCGCGAACGTCGTACCTACTTATGTTTTAAGTATATAGCCCTGTTTCTGCGATTTGTGTACGAAAATAATTTTGCAAGACAAAGGACAAGGGACAAAGGACGATATGACAAAAACAAATCGCGGCAATATATTCTTTTTTTACGACTTTATTGGCGTCTGCGTCGCCGGAAAGCAAAAGGAGTGTGCAATGTGGCGGGATTGTTAGGTGTTATATTTCTTTATTTTGCTTCAGTTTTTTCGCTTTTCGTTTTTGTTTTACCTGTCCCGATGGCATTTCGGGACCCGGATTAACCACAGAGGCACACACACATACACAGAGAGAGAGGGAGACAGTCTTTGCTGCTTGATGTCTGATTTTCGTCGATTTTCCAAATTGTTTTTGTTTTGTTTGCCGTCTGTTTTTTTAAGCGAATCGCTAATCCGGCGGATTAGCGAGACGGATTAGCATAAAGGTGATACAATTCGCTACAACAATTGCCGCGAGGTCGAATGCAACATATCGTTTTTACACGGAAGGCTAAATGCCATAAATGTCGCGCTCTGCGAAGGGGTCAAGAAGCAGTTTGCCAGTGGCGTTTGCAATTGCGTTGGCGGACTGCTGTCTTCTCGCTCTACTGCTGTCACAGCCCTCTGGGCAATATGGCGACTGGGAGGAGCAGGAGTTGAAGCAGGAACAGGATCAGGAGAAGGAGCAGAAGTACAATGTCCGCCCTGCGTCTGGCGGCACAGCCTAATTTGTGGGTGATTCACATTTTCCAATGCATAGGGGATGACTCTCACAGCACTAGTCAACAAAATAATAATTTTCATTGAATGATGAACAATGATTAAAGAATTATTTAAATTAAAATAAAATATATATTTCAAAATATTCAAGTTCTCATTTGATCTTGATATGCTTATAGTTATGTAATAGTTTCGACTGCAGTCATGTTGTCTAGTGTAATTTATGCGGTCTTAACTTCAGTTTCGGTCTGGACGTAAAGCATATTGTTGGGGATGTCGCGTGGTTGACAAGTAGCAAAGCGTGGCGGCTTTTAAGTGCTAGTTTGACATTTTTTTGTTGCTGTCGTTGTTGTTGTTGCAATCCTTGTTGTTGTTATTGCTGTTGTTGTTATGGGCAACCGAGCTAACCAACCAGACCGTCAATAAGTCGCTGCTAACAATTAATTAAAAGCCTCTACACACAGCGCACTTAGGCAAATGAGCAACCGAGCATTGAGCATTGAGCATTGAGCATTGAGCATTGAGGGCGGCCCACGAGGCGTATGCGCGATGCCAGCTGGGACATAATTTGTCAAGGCGCGTCAAAGCAAAAGGCAAACGGCGAACGGCAAATGGCAACTGCAGCGAGCAACTGCAGCAGCGGTACAAGGCAAAAACCAAAAGGATAACAGCGATTCGTCAGCTCCGCTCAGTTGAGAGACTCGAGACGCGCTCTCGAGTGATGTCAACAACGTCATTAACATGGCACGACGCCAAATGGAAATTAAATGATGATAAATTTGCAACACGATGCGAGTGATTTGCGTGCGGCAGGAGCAGGAACAGGAGCCTCGTCTTTGGCATTTGCATAATAAGCAGCGGAAGCTGCGAGGCGCATTCAGTTGAACAAAATTTGATTAGGTGCGAGACATTTCATTTGTCAAGCCAAAGGAGAAGCGACGTCAACAACACCATCAACAGCAGCAGTAGCCACCGCTGTGGTCTTTGCTGTGGTTGTCTGGCACAACCCTCCGTGGCGGCTGACAACGATTGATGAGCACCAACTGGACGTCCATGTGGTGCGGTGGTGCTTGTCGAGTGCCAAAACACTTAAGCCACATAGAAGAGCAGGAAAAAGAGTTGAGTTGAGTTGAAAATATAATTACATAGTAAATATTATGTAAGTACTTAAAAAAGAGAATAATTCTAGCAAGAGTGATTAAATTTTAAAATTCATATTTATAGCTCGATATTTCGAATAGAGCAGAGAAAAGCTCTGCGCGGTTCGTTGATTAAGGGGTTAAGGCTGCTGGCAGGCGTCCACGGTTCACATGACAATGGATGAATTTGAGGTACGGCACATCCTGTTTTCATGGCTCTTCACGTGCTGGCTGCATTAGATGGAACGCCCGCCGCTAAGCCTGTAGCCATTGTCAGTGGCCAGTGGGCTCATCTTATGGCAGTCGCATCCTTGGCAGCGCATCCTGTGCGACGATAAATGTGGCTGTCTAATGCATTATTGTTCCTGTCCAGTCAGATGATGTGGACGGCGATGAGAATGAGGATGAGGATGAGGAGCGTAGCAATGGCAAGGCGCGTCGGTCTTTATGGAATTTCATAACTGCTCTCGAGCGTAATTTGTTTCCTGTTTACGCGCAGCAGGACATTTCGCATCCGCGTGCGCATTGGCGTATAAATTATTGCCCAAATCATGAGCTAACCACCACCAGGGTATCAGATAGTCAGCCCCGAACCCGAACCCGAACCCCTCTGCTCAGACTCAAGTGTTTGCCCATTAATTTGCTGGGTTGGGGTGGCAGAATTTACGTCGCTAGCTGCAAATATTTGCATAAATTTGTAATAATTTTATCGTCAATTTGTATTTTATTAGCGTGTTGCGAGCCACTCAACTAGACGCACCACCTAACCCGCCCGCTCACCACTCGCCACTCACCGCTCACCGCTCTCTGCTCACCACTCAACCGCCCGACCTTTGTCTAAGTAGCTCTCATCTTTTTTGTCTGCCTTTGATTTGTGGTGCTCAGCTGCCAACCACCGACCCGACTGAGGTGGTTGAGGTGGCTGCGGGTGTTTCATGCCGATAATTTAATTTTTTATTATTAATTTGTTAAAAATTTGTCACTTCTTTATTGTTTGGTTAGGTTTCAAAGCGGCCTTTGATGCTGATGAAGATGAGTGTGTTTTTAATTCATAAATAAATATGAAGATTTAATCGTTTGAAAATCTGAATCTGTAGACGATTGAGGACAGAAGCTATAACTTTGTTTTTTTCTTTTAGTACGCATTAAGAAATGAGTGCATTGATGTTATAGATAGTTTACTTACTACAATCAAGTGGCGATAGTTGGTCAAAGATCTCAATAGTTCATAAAAACTATTGGTTATTTACAAAATTCGTTAATTCTTTAAAATTTCTCATTAATTTCTAATATTTTTCTCATGCAAATAAAACTGTACCTCTTATAAATTCCGTCTCTTCGTTTGACTAAATGTTTGAACTCGTTGATCTCTTAAGCTGTTAGAGCCAAAGACTTGAAATTTGGTTTTGAATATCTGTGTATACCACGCACGGATAGAGTTTGTTGGGGGGGGTTGGGGTGAAATATAATAAAAATTGAAATTCTAGAAAACAGAAATAAATCTATGTTTAAAATTTGAAGGCTTTAGCTCTAAAGATGTGGGAGATATAATTTTATAACTGATTCTCGATAAGGTTTTTTATCGATAACAAAAAAACGGGAGCAGTTATGGATTTTTGGAAATAAACTTGATCTGCGCGTGCAATACACGGACCTACAGTTTCAAATTTCAAGTCTCTAGGTCCTATATCTTCTGAATTCGACGCGTTCAAACATACGGACAGACAGACAGACAGACAGGCAGACGAACAGGGCTAAATCGACTTAAATCGTCGCCCTGATCAAGAATATATATACTTTATGGGGTCTGCCACGCCTTCTTCTGCATGTTACATACTTTTAACATTATAGCCTGATTTCCTATTTTCAATGGGTTCAGGGTATAAAAATCAAAATTAATTTCCAAATTAATACTTATATATTTTAGCTCAGAAATAAAACTGAATTGACTAAATGCTGCACGCTGTGGACATATCTATTGCTAAAGATTACGTTGTATTTTTGAAACTCTTAATAAGCCTTTATTTTATAAATGTTGAGTAAATAAAGGTAATATTATTTTGGGTTAAAATACACAAAGGCAGGAAATGGACTTAATATGCGATTTTCTGGTGCTGTGATTAAGGCACGCTCTAAAGAGCCCCGAGCATTGTCACTATTCAGATAGAGAGGCAAAGAGAGAGAAAGAGAAAGAGAGAGAGGTAAAGAGACAGCTGTCCAAGAGTTGATCCACAGATGCGGCTCCAACGGCACGGCGTGTGCTGACAATCAAAACAACTGGCACAATGCGAGTACTCGGGCACAGAGACGGCAAACAGAGCTTAACAACTGGCAATTGTTGATTGTTGTTGTGGAATCCCCGCCAGATCTGAGCTATTATGACATAATTAACTCCTCGTTTACTCGACTGACTGACTGGATTACATAACGCAGTCGTGCAGGCGGGGATTACGCACAATACAAACTGTTTACATTTTTGGCAACAAAACGGAAATGCAGGCTCTAAACTGCTTACAGAACTGGCCAAACAAATAACCCGTACAGCAAACTCGACGGCCAACGGATGTAGACGAGGGAGTACAAGAGGGAATGGGACTGTTACTGGTACTGGGAACACATCGTCTGACAATGGACAGAAACGGTTCTGATATGGAGCGCCAGCTGCCGTTGCGCCGTTGCTTTGCTGCTCTGCGGCTCTGCTGCGACGACACAGCCGAAAAGAAAGCAGATAGAAAGCAAATGGAAAATGGAAACACAAATAGCAATAGAAATGGAAGCAAAAATAGTTTTTATTGATAACTGGGTTGGCTGTTTGTCTGCCTGGTTTGATCTCCTCAATGGGTTAAACGCCACAGCTGTTGTAACTGTTGTAACTGCCAATAGCTTAGGGATTATAACTGTAAACGAATGAAACGAGCGAGCGAGCGAGCGACCCATTGGAGCATTCGAACAAATCCCTGTCCAAGACCAGAGCAACAATGGAGCGGATCGCATAGGTTCGCTCTTAAGACAGAGCCCACATTATTGCTGCCCATTGTTGCCCACTAATAATATTTAATAACATTTTGGCGTTAAGTTAGCGAACAGAGCTCACAGTCCCGCAGGCCCCATCAATGCCTTGACGAATCGTAAACAAAGCACAAATTTGAGTAATCAGCTTCATTCAGAAAACGTGTAGCACAAAGGCCGAGGGACTAGTTAAATAAAAGATACAAGCCGAACTGATGCGATCTGAGATACTCTCAAGTCAAATCAATAGAGATCTATATATGTATAACATAAATAAATATATTAACTCTGAAGTGGGCTTTATTTTCTCTTTAGTATTTGATATTGTCAAGAGATCTGATATAAACTAACTAAAATGTCTTTTAAAAACTAAAAATTGTTTATACAATATAAACTTAATTTGTCGATCTCAATTAATTTATTTTTCTGTTTTCTAAGTGGTATACAAAACGATTTCTAATAATAGAACTTAAAAACTATTTAGATTCATGTTCTCGCAGACATTTTGTTATGCAAATAGAATTTGATTCAGTAATAAAATTATAGTTAACATTCTTATCTCTGGAGAATCTAGTTTAAGTAAACAATAAGGTGTTCTAATTTTAGAAAAAAGACGATTTTGAATTCATTTGTTTGCATATGTAAAATATGTAAAATGATTATATTCTTTAAACTGGAAGAATTCGGCGATGTGTGTCAAAAATTATGAATGAACATAAAGCTCAACTGACGGAAAGAGCATTAAGAAATATTCGATATTTTTGGCTTTTTATTTATTTATTTTTGCTTCCCACCCCAGCCGCCAGTCGCAGAGGTGAATGGGGCATAGTTCTTGGGAATGCGAGGGACGGTGGGGCGGTGGGGCGGTGTTCAGTCGGTGCTCCAAGCTCTTCAGGGAAACAACAAAAGCGCTTAAATGAAACAAAGCAATCGGACAATGGGCGCGCATTATTTTCTAATTTATCGGCATTGTGCGAGCGCGAGTGCGAGTGGCTGAAGCTAAGGTTGAGGTTGAGGCTGGGATCGGTTTCTCGACTTTTACAGATGAGATATATTCGGTGTTTCTTGCTGTTGTTGCTTGTTTTCATTATTGATTTAAACAAATCGAGGAGCGAACAAGTGAAGAGCAGTCGGCATCGCTATTAATGCGCTTTTAATGAAGTAATAACAACACCGATGACGATGACGATGCCGATGCCGGTGTCGATAAGGTAGAGGTAGAGGTAGAGGTAGAGGTAAAGCTAGAGGTAGAGTTGAGGATGACGATGCCCCCAAGGCATGCCACAAGGTTCATTCATTAGCGTCGCGCTTTTGGCCAACTTAGTAACTGTACAATTACAGCTATATAGAGTAGAGCAACAGCGAGGCACGCAATCGTCAAAGCTTATCGCGACGAATCGATCTCGATGGCAATCGTTGCAATTAATTGCATTTTGTCACAACAAATTATAAAACAAAATAAAATTCTAAAATTCGCTAGTTGCATTCTGACACGCCACAAGCTGCAACAATGTGCGGCAGCTGGGCGTGGATCCCAAAACGAGAGTTACAGAACTAGAGAACTAGAGAACTAGAGAACTGGAGAACTGGACTGGGCTGAACTGGGCTGGGCTGGGCTTTACTTTCGCTGGCTTACATGTGTGACAAGCGTTACGTTCTATTAACTATGTAAAGATACGTAAATGGCCAAAAGTACGGAACGAAGGGTTGGCCAACAGACACAAAGGCCAACCCAATTATGTGGGGCAGCTATTGAGCGTGGGTAACAAGTGGCATAAGTGGGTGTGGCATCATCATCAAAACAAGCCTTTACTCAGGCTAATTGAAAGCCGAATCAAGCGTACTATTGAGTGAATCTATCCAAGAGTCTTTTTGGCGTTTCCTAACAGACTCCCTATGATTTCTTCATCACTTGTTAACGTCTTCTTACACCAGTGCATTTTTATCTGGAATCCCATGTTATATGTGCCCGTCTGTTGTCTCCTGGCTGCCTCTGTGCAAACATTGATCTGTCGCGACAAAGTCAATTGACATTATCCTTGCGCCCGCGACTGTTAATTACACGAATGCCTCAAACACGTAGCGACACGACAAATTCCTGTGAATACGACTGAAAATCAAAGACCTAAAACCATAAAGAAAATGTGAACAATCAATTAACAGCGGACTAAACGCTGCCAGCCTCGTCAACGCCAGCTGACAATGGCCCACTACTGTTTGGCCAACTACACTTTTGTAGACCAAAAGCCTGTGTAGCCTGGCTGCATCCTATTGTAAAGTACAACGACTATTGAGTGGCGCTTGTAACCACGAGGAGTTTAATGATTTTTGTATAGGTATAAGAAATGAATATTTGATATTTGAATTTAAATCTGTGAAGTGGAATTTTGTTAGCAGAGGTTTAGAGTAGCTAGAGCAGCATCACAGAGATAAATGTTAACAAAAAGAATAACTAGATATATATGTATATTAATGAGAGAGAGGGAAGTAAAATTGTTTATGGCTCATCTTTCTGACTGGTGTTTCCGACTGCGTTTACTATTGCTGCTCTCTTTTCGGCTACCTCCAACCTTGTTCTATAATTGTCATCAGTGTTGCTCCCTTCAGCTCCCATTTTTTCATTCCTAAACGGTATTGTGAAATCAAACACTCTTCTCCAGCCTTTTTTGCTGTTGTACATTTGCTCTTCTATATTCTCTACTTTGATCTCCTCGACAGTCAGACAGTCGGTCCATTCTTCTGCCCATCTTTCGCAGTTAAAGAAAATATTATGCTCTCCGTATACTAATAGTAATAATAGTAAAAATAATAGTAATTGCACTAATAAGATAATAATATAGTTATTTGTGGTAGTAATATAAAATAAATTTATTTTTAAATAAATAGTTAATATTTGAAATTAAACATATTTAAAAAAAAAAAAAATAAAAATAAAAAAAAAAAATAAATAAATAAATAAAAATAGTAAAAATATTTATAAATATTAAATTCATAAATATTTAAAAGATATATTAGAAATATAAAATTTTAATATCATTAACAATATAAACAAAACAATAATTTATTTATTTTTTAACTTTTTATTCTTGTTTTTTTAATTTGTATAAAGTATATAAAGAGTAAACAAATATAACTAAAAATTAAATTTAAAAATTAATTTATGTATATTAAAAATGTAAATAGAATATAGGATTACAGCTCTTCATTTTTAAATTAATATCATTTCAAATGAGCTCTCGTCCAGCTGCCCATTTAGAGAGTGTATTTCAAGGGTCAACTAGTCATGCGGCTCTTCAATTTCTTCAGTTTCTTGAGGCTTTGTTTGATTTGACTAGCTGCCACTAAACGATGGCAAACAGAGCGCGAGTTGCGCCTTTCGGGCTCGATTGGCTTCTAATCAGCTGTGGCTGCGTCAACTGGAACTGTTGATGCAGCAGCATCATGCGAGTGGCAACTGCTTAATGCAACTGAGGCAACGGAGTCAACTGATGCAACTGATGCAACTGCAGCATGCAAATGAGGAGTAACAACAAGAGCAGAAGCAGAGTCGCGTCAACTGTTTGTCTTAGCCATTTGTAGACGAGGCTTTTGTTTGCCCATTTAATTCATAGGGCTCGACGAGTTTTCCACTCAGTTGCTCAGGTTCTGCTGCTGCTGCTGTTGTTGTTGTTGTTGTTGTTGTTGTTGCTGCTGCTGGCCCGCTTAACACTCGATTGGTTTTGTTGTTTAGCACAATGATACGAGTAGAAGCTCGTATATTAACGATCATCGATCGATATACCAATATGCCCCACCCCAAATCTATATATCCGACTGGGTGCTGGGCACTGGGTACTGGGTACTGGGTGCTGGGTGCTATATCATTAAGGTTCATTATGTTTTATTTGCGCATCGATGTCCATGTCCAGAAAAGGTGTTTTGTGTTTTTGTGCTTCATTTCATTTTCGCTTTATTGTTTGATTTCGTTTCGATTCGTTTTGTTGTTTCTGTTTACGTTCGACACCATTGCAAATTTTGATACAAAAACCTCGTCATTTATTCACATGCGAACATAATTACGTTAATTCTTTGTATTATGAGGGTAGTCCGACCAACTCGCTCTCGCTCTCTCTCCCTCTCTCTCACTCGCTTTATATACCCCCGCCGCAGCCCTCATCAAATCATGCGGCAGCCCGTGATTTCTCCTTTGGGTGATTTATGATGTGACGGAAGTTTAGTGTTTCGGAATTTATTAGACAAAACATTGCCCATTGTCCGAATGTTGCCCTGGCTCTCAAGTTACGCTGTCAGCATTCCTGAAAACAAATAACGATCCTCGGTGCAGTAAGTGAGCAGCGATTGGCAACTCTTGCAGCATTCCACATGGAAATGCTGAAAAAAGAATAAAAATCCAAGCACAATGTAAGCTGGCGGCAAAAGGACTTGAAACTGTCACGAAAAGGAGCAACAGCATCGGGATGCCGCGTTGGCCCATTTCGTGGCTGACAGCCATGCGAGCTGCCGGCCAACGGAGTGGGTATGAGAGTGCTCAGCTATTTGAATGGGCCATACATATATCAAATTCCATTTTTTTCGGTTGCATGCCACGGAAAAAACTGACGGCAGGAGACATTTTTCGCCGACTTTCAATGCCTTGCAAAAGTGCAACGAAAAGTGACAACTGCATTAACTTGTTGACCTTTTATTGACTCTTATTATTGAAATAAATATATCTCAATTAAAGCATGTACTTATTCCTGACAATGAACTAGTTTAAGGCAGTTACTCCACTTGATATAAGCAATTAGCCAGAGAAACTGCGTCACCTGCAGCTCCAATTGGCAATTGCACAGGTGTGTCTGACGCCCGCCGAGCGAACGGATGTCGACGTCACAGAGTTGGGTTTTGTACTCTTGGCTGGATATCAAACAATTCGTGAAGCAAAACAACAATTAAATCGAAAACAATTGACACAATAGACGTGGCTTAACAAATTACGTCAGGCATTGTTTATTAATGATCTTTGTATTTTATTCGAATGGTTCGAGTGTGTTTAAATATTGTATATGTGCTGGACTTAATAGCTTTGTAAGATAAGGCAGACAAAAACTATATTAATAATATTGTATAAAACGCTGTTTATCAAGACAATATAGAATCGTGCTCATTAGTCTACGACCTACTAATTCTGGGTGTATACTAATATTATTATAAAGCACGTGTAGCACGATATATTAGTCGGATAAAAGGGTAAAAAAAGGAAAAACTGAGTCGATATAGACAAGTCTGACTGTATTGCCATCTGTCTGTTTGTCTTTCCACATTATCGCAAACCATTAAAAATTAGGGAATTGACATTTTGAATATGAGTATATTTAGTACTTCTATATATGACATATATCATACGGACATATTTTAAACTGCCTCTTTTTCCACAACAATAAAACTTGAGTTTCTATTGGAAATTGGGTGTTGCACCCTATGCCGAGTGACAATGGGTGTTCAGGGTATTATGGTTTTGTGAAAGTGTTATGGATGGGCACAACAACATCCTCTCATAAAGTACATGTATTCGTGACGATGAGCTGGTGAGTTTCTGTCCATCGGCAGCGATCTCATGAACGACAAAATCCAGAGATTTGCAATTTGAAATGCATATTCCTGAAAACCATGCGCGAATTTTGAGTTTGTTTCATTTTTTCTATAAATCATTCCATTTATTTATTATCGATTAGAATATAAAACTTAATTTCGGGCTCTAAGCATAGCTTTAATACCATTAAAGCTGGAGACTGCAGATTTACTATATCAGTTCCTGTTATATATACAAATAAAACCCCTAGATGCCATTGTTACGGTAAGAACAATTCAGAAAGAAAGAAAGATTATTCGCAAAGTTCGGGGTATCGTCAAGTCGGGCACTGTTTGAAGATGATTCTCAATCAAAACTTGTTGCATGAAAATGCCAAAGATTTTCAAAGCAAATACGTTTCAACTTAAGTATTTTTTTTTGTTAATATTATGAAATGGTTTTACATTTTCGAAGATGAACTGATTAAGCTCAAACGGCTTTCAACTTGATCACTGACATAGAAAGTAGATCATATCCTAGTCGTTAACACCCGACTAATTATATTTGGCGTCTATAATGGTTTGCTTTCTGATTTTTTTTGTCAGTCGCTTAAATGGTGTGAAAAACTGTGTTTTTCTATTTTCCTTTTTTCCCTGACCGCTTTTAATAAATTTATTTACACTTTGTTGCGTTTTGTTTTTTATGCCCAGCTCCGATTTGGGGCGTGAGTCGAGTTGAGTTGAGCCAAGTTGTTAGCGTGTGTGTAGATTGTTGTCAAGGACGATTTCCGGGCCGCAATTGCAACCCCTAATTGCTGCCCACTTGAGAGAAACTCGGCTCAGCTGCGCTTATCTGTGTCAGCCATCAGTTGGCCGCGTTCTCATCCGCCGCACAGCCACTCCACTATCAGTCGGAGCTAATCGGCAAACAGTCGCCTTGCGTCCTTGCCGAGTCGAGCAGACATCCGTGCATCCTTCTGTCAGTGCCACCATCCGTGGCACAGCTAATTTTATGCTTATCGCGGCATCGAAATTAGCCAGTGGGCAAAAGGGGCGTGATGCTCAGCTTTTGCCTGCGGTGGGTTCCATGATTCTTCCATTCACTGTTTAGCTCTAGTTTTTATGGGCCAATTTGTTAGTTTGGTTGACGACCGTTTACCGCTAATTTGGTTGAAGGTCTCTAATCTGTTTTATGTCCATTATCATCAGTTGATTTGTGTATTCTTCTTTTTTTCTGTATTGGACAACATATTGTTTAATATTCTCCAGGTTTATGGGAACAAGAATTTGATTGTTGAGCAAAGAATTTTCAAAAATGGTTAATAGTTTCTAACTTTTAAGAAAAATAATATATTTTTGAAAAAAAAAAAAAAAATAAAATAAATAAATAAATGATAATAATTAGGAATAATATAAATTAATGTAAAATAATAACAATTTAAATATTTTTTTTTTTTTAGTTAGAGCTGTTTTCGAAAATTTAACAATATTTATAATTTTCTTGAATAAAAAGAGTTTGTTAATTTGTTCCAATAACTTTTATTTAAATAAATTTTAAATAATATAATAATTAAAACCAATATTCTCGATTCACTTTCGCGAATAAAATTATTAATAATTAAAAATAAAAAATGAATACAAATATTAAAAAAATAAATGAATACTCAGATTTTTTTTTATTAAATTTATTTTAATTTAGATTATTATTTTCCGTTTTTATAATAAATGTCATCTTTTTCCCAAAGAATATTCAAGCAAAATTCAGGGAATGCGCAACATATCATGCTATATACTCTATAGAGTATTTCCAAGTCGTTTGATTGCACAACAACTTCTTATATACTCGTATTTACTTTGAAATGTGTGTTTTTCGCTGTTGTTCGATTTGTTAATGTTTGATTACTGAATTTAAAATTTTCCATATTGTGTCGATCTCAGCTCGCATTATAGACCTCAGTTTGCGTTGACAATTAGCACAGCTTTGGCAACGCTGATTGTCATTGTGCCTGCAATTGTTGGCCAGCTTTTGTATCAATGTTAATGTGAATTGGATTTGACTTGAGTTTTCTTTGACGCAACAGAGTTGCAGGGTATCTCATAGCACGAAGCTGCTTGCGCTCTGGCTGGGAGTTTCCATTTGAATTCAATTCGAAAATATGCTCTCACAGGGCCCACGATTCCGGGCTTGGACTTAGAGTTCATGGCTCAAGTGCGCCCACTTAACGGGATCACACAATGGAAATGGTTTACGGCGTTTTTCCCACCACCCAGCCCGCCTCCGTCCCGGACGCTGCTCGTCCAAAAATCGCGCCCATTAGAGCGCGTTTAATGTTATTTATTCATTAGGTTAAAGTGTGCGCGAAAAATAACAATTACAAAACGAAAAAAAATGCGTAGTTTTTTGTGTGCGGGGTCAGATTTCCCAAAAGAAAGAATGAAGCAGAAAAAAAAACGATAATTGAGTGGCAGCGTCGACGCTATGAAAATACGAGTGTACTCATATACGTGCTCAGCTATTTTGTACAAAGGACGAGCATATTTTCGGCAAGGATCTCGCGATTCAGTGCAGCTGTTGTGGGCTGTGGCTGTGTGGAAAGTGCAGGATGTCTGCGAGGCTAGTTTGGGCACTGAGTACGCGGTCACGGGAGCAGGGGCAGCTGTGCTTAGTGCTTTCTATAGCCAAACATCAATTGAATAGCTGCCATTCTTCAAGCCCAAACGAGCTGCGAAATTGCCCTATCACTTAACCGAAAAGATGAGCTTAAAAAAAACACAATTATTGTATCATATTTGTAGGTATAAAGCGTCAGTTATAATAATAATAAGGGAGCTACAATTTGAACTGTTTTCCATATGAGTACAAAGAATGTCTATACGAAAGAACAATTTGAATTGAATAATTGAATTGAATAAATGTATTGTATAATTGCAATATAAGTTAACTATGAAAATTGTCTAAACTAATCCCATTTATAGTTTACCTCTATTTAACTATATTACATTCTCCTTTTGGTGTGAAGCCGAACGAAATGCCTTTAGCATAGAATATATGCATAGCCCAACACATCGGACATTATGGCCAGGTGTTGCCTGGCTGGAACTCCAGCAAAAGCGGCCACACACATGGCATACACTCATACACACACACACACACACATGCCACAATTGTAACCTTTGACAATTACGCGCTTCTGTGAGCGTGCAGAGCTCCCCGTTGGAGTTGGTCTTTGAAACTGGGACTCAGTCAACCATCTAGCGAGAGTTCCAGCACTTGAGGGGCTTTCATTTAATTAGCCACAGCTGACAGTTTGCCAAAGAAAGGAGCAACAAGGTAAGCAGCAGCTGGAGGCTGGTAACTCGCCACACACTCACACACACTCACACACACACACACATAAACATACTTACACATATGAGTCAGAGCTGTGGTTGCCGGCGGCAATCGAAGCGGAGTCTGGATTTGGAGTCAGAGTCAACTCTGAAGTTGGGCCACTTGAGCTGGCGTACGGCCAGCTGTTGTTGCGAATGCAACCCGTACCGTCGAGCCCAAGTATCGGCAACGATACCGGAACAGGCCGAGCCACTTGACGCTGCTTCAATGGCTACAAAATGCAATACATAATGACATTTCACTTTGCAATTACAATAAAAATTGCGCGGGCATTAAACGGCTTCAACTTGCGCCGAATGCACTCCAAACATTTCAAGTGAATGTTTTTCAAAAATTAAAAAAAAAAAGAAACTGAATATTATATATATATACATTATTTTGCTGCTATAAATCATAATTGTGAAAAAAGTGCAACGCAGTCAAGCATTAAAAATTAATTATGAAATTCTACTTGTATTCTCTGGATCTCTGTCTCACTCTGTCTCGGGCGCTGTCTGCCAAGGACTTCTATGATTTATTAAGTAGGTAGCTTCGGATCGTAAAATTGAGTTATGCGGTTCCTCGGGAAAAACATGGAACACACCCCGTTGCATATGAGGCAAAAGAAAATCTTCGCAGGCGCCAAAATGTTTGCCAAACAAAGCGTAAATTATGAAAATTATGAATTGCCTTGGTTCAGTTACCTATAAAGCATTTTTATGACCAATGCTACAGAGCCCTGAGACATATACAGATAGAGAGAGAGAGAGAGAGAGAGAGAGAGAGAGAGAGCGAGAGAGAGTTACTTCTTAAAGGGGCCTTGTGACTCAGGCGATTGTCTGCCAATGACATCTTTATTAGTTTCCACAACAGTGGGCTCAACGCTGGAAAATGTCAAAAATATATAATGAATTATGATGAATTGGCTGTAGCGATACGCAAAGAGCCTCCGGACCCGACCAAATCAAATAACAAAACAAACGCAGCACAACAAAAGCCAATTATAAACTTAATTCGAACTTAAGTTGGGGGAGCTTAAATGTCGCGAGAACAAGTCGAAATCTCTATGCTCTAACTGGGTTAAGGTAAACTGAATACAGGTTGCAATTGAAATAAAGCGATTCTATCAATTTTCAGACTCTAAAATATAAATTTTTCAAATTTGTTCAAGTTGAAACGGCAAAAACTTTGCATTTTTAACACATTTGGAAATTTTGATTTGTTCTTTTGCTTTCTATATAATGAGACCTTTGAAAAACATTGGAAGCAAAGCTAAAATATTTTTTTATATGTAAATTAATTTTATATTTCCATCCAAGGATTTCACTAGTTTGGTCAAGAACAGGTTGGAAAGTTTTTGAATTTACAGAGCAATTATAAAGTAACGCTCCTCTATCTCCCTCTATATATATGTATACTCTGATAACTAAAGAAACTTTTGATTATTTTGAAGAATTTTGCAAATGAGAAGTATTTCTTTAAGATCTATAGTTTTTTTTTTCGGAAGAAGAGGCTTTTTCATGTTACAAAACTTTTCATCTACTCTGAAGTAGCATTGATTCATAGCAATGTTAAGCTCGAAATTATGGAAAAGTTTAGTATATAGCGTGTATATATATAAATATATATAGTCTATATAAATTTAGGTATTTAAAAAGTTTATACATGGACTTATGACTTCTTAAACATATAGCACATCAAATAAAATTAATTTTCAAGAAATATAATATAAATTATAAAAATATAAAAGTCAGGGCCGGATTAAACCTGGAGCTTTGGCCCAACTGGCCCCACTAGCCCCTATCATAATCCGGCCATGTATATAGTATATATGTACATCATATATTCTTATTCTTTGCCAAGTTAAACATTGCATGTTACCTAACAACTCTTTTAGGATTTCTCTAGCTACCATTGACACATCACAATCTGAACTGGTAGCACTTTGCAGTAGCCAACAAGCCACAATGCGCACACACACACTGAAATAGATTAACACATACACACACACACACACACACACACACACAAGAATTGAAAGAAGTAAAAAAAGAAACAACATTTATATAAAGTTTTTGATTTTGTTTTTACTTCGGCTTGGCATCAATGGCGGCCAGTCTTTTGACATGCCCAGTGACATTTGAAAGCGCTTTAGAGCCGAATCGCATTTTGACATTAATTGTGTAAATTCTTGGGGTTACTCGATCCAAATCGTTTCAAATCGATGCCAAACAATTGCGTCAAATTAAAAAACTCAACCAGCCCGCCAAGTGCCCTGTCCAGATGTGGGACTTGGGTTGGGTCGCTCCTACTGCCTTGTCTTTGGTCTCAGCTCTCTGTCAAGTGGCACGTGCTTTTGTGTCTCTGTGTGTGTATGTGTGAGTGTGGCGATGGTGAAACCGTTGCTCGCATTTGTCTCCGCCATTGGCATTTGTCTCATTTAGAGAAAGGTGGCATTTCGAACTGGTGCTTATAGAGATAGATCTCTGTGTTTGTATTATGCATAACAAGCTTGGACAATGACTGCGACTGCCACAGATTGATTGTGCGACGCCATTTTGTGGCTGATTGTCTGCCGCAGCATATATTACGATTGAGATCAAGATGATGGCTCAGAAAAGCTTTCAAATGTACATTTATTAAGGCATTTCAGCGATGCCTGGCCTACTTCCAAATCGACTCGCAAACACAAGGATATCCACAATACACAAAAGGGGTTTGTGCTTTTCGCTTTCTTCGCAACAACTATGCAGGTCTTCCGTCTTTATGTGGCCGTCTAGCCCTGCCCAGTTCACATAATGGAACAGTAATTAACGCAAATCACAAATTATAACAAATCTCAGCAGCCGTTCCCCCCCTGAACGGCTCTCGACAGCCCTCAGCCTCTGCCGGCATTTCTGTGTACATTAAGTTTTCTTTACTTCCATCTTGTTTGTCCCCGTTTGAATGGCCATTTATCATTGAAACTATGACGGGCCATTTGCTACACATGCGCGGAAGTGGACAAAAGTGACCATCCTTTGTAGCCAGTTTCTTACTTAAATACGATATATTTAATGTCATTCTCAAGCAACCAGTCGCCAGTCCAGGGCCAGTCCACGGAACGGAGGCTGCTCGCTCGGCCAAGTATGGGCAACAATTTGACCGCAGTTGCCGCACATTTGAACCCAAATTACTTCAGATAAATGCGTACTTAATTTGCAGACTTTGAGTGGTGGTATCAAAATAATAATCAATGTTCCATTATCCTTTCAACGGCAGGCGAGTCGAGCGCTGCGTGAAGATTATAAGCGACACGTCCCCTGCCAGCGCTCCACTGCCATGCGAATTCCAGTCGAACCCGTTTGCCAACTAAACCCTTCTTCTCGACCAGAGACGTGTGTGTATGTATGTGTGTGTGTGTGTGCGAAAAGTTTGTCTTTGCGTCTCCCTGAGCCCCGAGGCGGCGCGAAAATTTGGACATGTTACGTGTTTGCCAAAGTTAAATAGCTGCCGTTTGGGTGCAAAGGTTAAACAAGGATTTGGCATGTTTTTCTAGACGTGCAAAAGTGCCAGCTAAAGCAACAAAAGTTTTGAAACAAGTTTGCCAAACACTCTGATTGGCCTTACCTGATACCCTGTAAAGTGTATCGAGTTTATAAAAGGGATTCTATATAGTAGCATTTTGAAACTCAAGAGACCTGTTCTGAATAGTTATTAGGTTACTTCTATAGAATGAATATACAACATTACAGGGTACTTCATTGAAAGAGAAATACTTGTATATACCTTGTAGCAAAAATAAGAAAACTTGTTTACCTATCGTTATTCTTATAGAATTAATGTATTAATTTTACAGGATATTTATTGCTATGCTATTCTGATTTGTCTAACCACATACTCATTTATGCCCTATAGCAGAAAGAGAGTCATTCCTATGGAATAAACAAATTACATTATAGGGTATGTCATAGTTAGCTAATTCGTCTTTAAGTCCATGCAATGCCATTCTCTGATTGGCCCCAGCCAATGCTATTATATACCCTATATCAGAGAGAGGAACGAGTATTTTTAAATTCAATGCAATATTCATTCTCTTAAATAGAGTATTTCATGGCTGAAGACGCTCGCTTCGCCGCGCAACTAGCAAAGTTGGTCCATTTAACGACTTTTAGACGTTATGCAAATCCAATTTGATTCAGTTAAATTATCCACAGGCAAGACAGGTAGGCGTCATCATCATCATATCGAAATCAAGTCGATTTGCATTGTATCAAGTGGAGAGCACAAAGACGGCGACATTAAAACAAAAGTAAATCACGGCTTAGCGTCAAAGATGTTAATTTTATGGGTCTCTTGGCTACCTTTTTGGGCTCTCGCGCAACTCAAATTTATGCAGCGACTGTCAAAAGGGGGCGCGCCATGTCATAAAGACTCGAAACGGTTACGAATCGAACAACAAACGTGTCTCCGCTTCCATTTTGGAGCGTGTGACGCGTAACGGTCAGGGACTAGTGGCCATCGATTGACGATCCCCGATCTGCAGCATCGGCCGATGCTGATGATCCCGCATCAATGCTGCTCGCCTTTTGTCACCAAAAAAACAACGCATTTCACAAACAAACAACATCCAAATCAATGCCAAAAAATGAAAAGAAAGCCCATCATTAGCATGGCTTCAATCAGTGGATTGATCATCTGACTACCAGCATTCGATTCTGCTCTGATCTGCTGTGAATGCGATCTTCTATGTCCAAGAATTAACTGGTAGCTGCTATTGCAAAAGCGGGTCAGTTCTGTGCCTAATGATGTCAGCTAATTAATACTAATGATAACATGAAATCAAATGTGACTCTATAATAAATTGAATTACCAAGTCCAGGCTCTACATGTCAGGGCGGCAAACCCTGAACAGAAGCAGAAGCAGTTAATGACTTTTTTTTATGGAAAATTTAGTTCCGGACTTAAGCCATTTACATGAAGTGTAGTTCCATTGAATTTGTTAATTGGACTAGCTTTAGGTTCGGTTAAGGTAAAACAAGATTACAATTTGCAGCATATCCCAATTAAAATAATGTATAATGGCTTTAGTTAGTAAAATTTCCATTCATTTCGATAATTTCCCGAGGCCCTATCTCACACTTGCAGATCCTTCAACACGCATATCAACGCATTAACGCGATATCCAATTAAAATATTGCGCTATGATTTTCAATTTGTAAACATTTTAATTTCCACGCGAACATATTCATCTCTTTAAAGTCGAACAATGGCTGTGTTTATAGCTGATATATGTATGCACAAACGTGTGCGCACACACTTGTAAAACACTGTGAGATTTGGAGCAATTAGAGGGCCGACGGTGCGAAAAACAAAACCAACCAGATATATCAGAGAGACTCTGTTCTATAGAGAAGTCAGATGTGGGAGAGGTGGGGCTGGGGCTGGGGCTGGTTCTGTAATTAATTTACGCCACTTGACTTTTGGGGCAACAATGGGGATGGAGATGGCGAGGCCAAGCTGTTGGCGCCAAGCGGAAGCCGAAACGGAAGCGGAAATGCCAAAGCATGTGGAAACATTTGCCAATGCGCGCCGAGTAGAGTAGAAGGGATAATGCTGCCAGCACTTAAAAGCGGCATGCAACTAGCTAAGCTGCGGCTAGGATCGGCCAGGGATGTGAGATATGTGTGGTTATGGCCATAGATGGCAGGTTTAATGTGCTCTGAAGCACCGTTTTTTTGAGTGGCTTTGGCGGGCATTTTTTACGCGCCAATCGCTGTGCTAATTGAATATTTGCCAGGTGGACGGAGCTAGGATTAGATTTGCATACGCTGCATTTAACCCAAAAGGATGAGAGGCGGCCAGGTCTTGGACTGGCTAACCAGATGGTTGAGCACTGAGTCTATGTTTTGATGAGCATTTACCACTAAATGCGTCTTTGTTTCTGCCACAGGGACAATGCAGCGCAAGGACCTCCCAATATGACTTCGCTGCGGCACGTTGACAATGCGCCATTTGTCTCAATTGTTGCGGCCGCATTTTCAATTCTTACAGCCAAAACGATGTTCCTCAATACGCAATTGTCCTTTTTTCCACTGGTTGTCCTGAATGGCGGTTACCTTTTGAAGCAGCAGCAACAGCAACAGCAATAGCAATAGCATTGTCAATTGTCCCGACAAGACAACAAAATTTGCATTTTTCGTACAAGTTTCGGTTTCGTTTTTCAACAGAAACACTTCCAGCAATGTGTGCTCGAAACTGAAGAGAAGAGAGCTGAGCGAGTGCTCAGACCCACCGCAAGGCAGCCGAAGTAGACCATAAAAATAGCCCAGTCGAGACGAGCTGAGCCATAAACGCAGCGCAAGGAATCGTGTAGAATCGCGTGCCTTGAAGCAATATTTACATATTTGCATTGCCTTCAGCCTCTGGCTTTGGCTCAGGCTCTGGCTCTGGCTCTGGTTCGCACAGGGAAGGAGCCGTACGGAACCTCACACCTTCCTTATTTCGGTGCCACTTGAGGCATTGAGCGTCGGGTGATTTATAACGTTTGTAAAAATATGACAGACTTGTCATATAAATTCTCATATTGTTAGCATACCAAAAGCCATCCAGCATAGCATCGTTTCAGCTGTGGCTTTGTTACCCTCCTGCTTCTGCTCCTGCTCCTGCTGCTGCTGCTGCTGCGCCTGCTGTAATCGTGGTCAATGCCAATGATGCAACGCCCTTAGCCATAGTCTCAGTCTCACTTGGCGCTTTTGTTTGGAGCTGGCTGTGCCATTCAGGCCATCTGCACGTGCTGCATGCAGCATGTTGCATGCAGCGAGAACTTTCAACTGGTAAATGGCACATTAAAATATTTTCAATTTCAGTTTTGCCTCTTTAGGCGTGCTGAAAAACAGTTGAGCAACTCAAACTCCAGAAGTCACTTTATTACTTGTGGGCGTCGGGCTACCAACTCCGAGCCGACTGCAATCATGGCCAGAAGCAATGATTAGACTTGTTTCAGGCAGTTAATGAAATCTTGGCCCATTAGTTAGCATCTGCTTTACGGCTGATTAGTCGAATAAATATTTAAGTGCTTTTCCAGTCGCTTATTAACTTTTTATATATCATTAGACAAGACTAGAGACAGATTCATTTCGACAATATTAAAGCAAGAATAAAGCATATACAAGATTTTATTATGTTTTATTATTCTTCCTGTATTATAGAATATTATTATATTTATCACTTTTCAAACCTCTCATAATTTAAAAAAATGGTCAAAATGTTTAGAGGATCAAAAATATTGCTATACTTAATTAATATTATTATATTATTCATTGTTATTTTTATTATTGTTCAAGGATTGTATAATTATCAAAAATTTTAAAAATATGAAAAAGTGTAAGTATATTTAAAATATTATTATATTATATATTGTTTTTATATATTTTAGAATTTCTAAAAATTGTCAAATTCTGATCAAGAATAAATTCAAAAGTATTATTTTTGTTTGGTTTCAACGCTTTAATAATTAAAAAAATTCTCAAAATGTAGGTAAGAATAAAATTTCTTTAAAATATTATTACATATTTATTATATCTGATCAACTCTTAGACAATGGAAGTCGTCCGCTTGCTATTCGCATTTATTTTACAATCCACTTTTCTTGAGGCTATTTTTCTTTGAATTCTGATCTCTGCGTCAACGAATGCTTAAGCATGTGCGACCTACTCGAGCTCTGGGGTGTTGCATTCCTTATGACAAACTTACACACAACACCCATTCGAGGCCCTCAGGCAGCGAGGGATCAGCAGTCAGTGCTTCGCGTAGGAGTGATTGTGAGGCGTATTTGTGACCTAAAGTTATTAGGCAAAGTGACCTTTTGGGCGGCTGCCTTAGGGCTTCTCGGGCAGGGTCTGGCTGAAGGGGGATCGTAAAGCAGTTGAGCTAAGTAGAAACAGATTGCTTTGTGCAATGGGTATTTCCGCGGCAAGGACGCGTGTCCTGCATAAACGCTAAATGCATCTCACAGCCATTGTTTGGCCTAATGCTAATGCCTTGACCCTGTTCGGCCTGTTTGGCCTTATTAGTGGGTTTATTAAAGAGCCCAAAGGATGTGCGACGCAGCGCTAGAGTAAAGGAAATTCCCGATATTCCAAGCCGAGACTTCCGAGAAGGCGAACCGGGCAACGAGCAGCGATTAGCGTTCGACGCTGATTTCTTGTCAAAATTCACTTGAAATTTCACACTTTAATGTTAATATGGGCAGAGACAGCCTAGAGAGAGCGGCTGCCGTTCGATTGATGCCGTCAGCTGGCTATCGATAACAACGGCAATTCGATACCCAATCCTCGTAGTCATAATCTTTGAACTCTCGTCCTGCCTGCCATATTAGACAACCCGAATACAATGGCAACAAACGCAATACAAAAACATTAGCAAACAATTGAAATTGTTGAAACATAAATCCCCCGTGCCCCGCGCCCCGCGCCCCGCGCCCCGTACCCCGGACCCTACCTTACCTGGCTACCCCACCCCAACGCTACCCACTCCACTGCCACTACCAAGCAGTGTCCTTGTATCTGTATCCTGCGCAATATGTGTGTAGCTTTTGTTGTTGTTTTTGTTGCCGCTTTTGTTGCTGGGTGTTTCTGTATTTTTTTGTGTTTTATATTTTATTTGAGTCAGCGTCAGCGCATCGTTTCGCTTTGTTTTCGCCCCGACATTATTACGTCTGATATTCCAAGGAGGGAATCTGGATTGGCAATCGGGAAGTTTGAATGGCGTGGCTACAAAGGGCATTAATTTATATGGAGCATTGCTAACAACTAAATGCGCATTATGACAGCATTTGCCCCGCTTTAATTGAGCTCCCAACGGACGGAGATGCATGACTGTACCATTGGACTAATCTATCTATCTATCTCTCTCTCTCTCTCTCTCTTGGTCGCTCCCTTTCGAGTACTGCGCTGTTGTCAACGTTGATCTAATCTGACATTTGGCGAACACAGACAGATAGATGCATCGCTGCACAGATTTTCCAATAAACAAATTTGTGCGAGCCAAATATACTATTGCACTCAGATTGAGAATAAAGGACCCTCTAGAGTTACATATAGATACATAGATACATAGATACATAGATACAGCTACACACTCTGTGGTAGAGATTAGCGTTTTACGCTCGCTTGAATTTTTATTATGCTAAGCTTGGATTTAAATTTCTCATTGTTTCGCTCAAGAGGGGTTGATTGTTTCGGGCAGGGGGTAGGCTACGGCCACGACTACGACTGCGACAACGACAACGACAACGGACAGGGTGGTCAATTGAATAGATTGCTTTGCCAGTGGGCTGTAGAAACAGTCAATTGTAACTGTCAACTAGGGATACACTTGCTCGCTAACCGATGTTGATCTGAATATAAAGTGAATTGTCATGCTTTATCTATTCCATAAAGCAAGGTGATTAGGCATGCACAATAACCAAGAGCAGAATATCGATCCTGGCAGACAGTGCGTCGCCGTTGTTGTCAGAGATAGAGACAGAGACAGAGACAGCAACAGAGACAGAGACTGAGACAGGGACAGGGACAGGGTCATTGAGCATATTTAGCATGGTGTTTGTGCTGTTGTTGGGCATTTAAAAGAAAATAGATTATAGCATGAATGAAACGAAATGAAATTTCAGAATGATCTGCAATTCTATACTAATCTAACAGACAGCAGGGCGACTGTTTCTCTATCCATTGTCTTGCCAGACATGCTGGCGACGACGACGACGACGACGACGGCGAAGACGAACCACAGTTCCCAGCTCGCCCGTGGACCCTACGGCAGGTAGTTGGTAGATGACTGAAAGGAAGTGCTCTGTGGCCATTGTCCAGGGCATAGTTTATGCGTCTGCTGCCTAGACGATCCACGATCCATATCCATTGTTGGCCACGCTTTTCGTAGAAGAGTATGTGACAAACAGCAGAACAAGGGAACAAGAGAGCTGCAGAGGAACACAGAGAGCTGAATAGGACTAGAGGAATGCACAGAGACGACTTCTCTGTCTTCTCTGTTGACTGCGCCCCAAGACAAAATGCATTTCTACTTTTATTTTATTTTGTTTTATTTATTTTTTTTTTTTTTGTCTTTTTCTTCTGTATATGGAATTTATTTAGTTGGCTTTTGTGCCCAATGTGTTGCTTGCTTATTAATGTGGAAATGCCTCTCCAAATTGGAGTGTCATTTAGGCTGATAGCCAGCTGGATGCGCGGAGTCGGACGGGGGCAGTTTTCTTAAAGAAAATGCTTACCGAATTGTTGAGGTGGAAATGAAATAAAAGTCATCAAACTATGAAAGGAAACGCATTTCAAATATGCTACGACTTAAGAAAATTGTATTGTTTTCAATTCAGAACGAATTTAGCTGACGAGGGAAACAGAAATTTGAAATGTATTTAATTTGGGAAAAAATAATAAAAACCTTGGAGATAGTTATTGAATAACTTTTTTAATTTATACATATATTAGGATAATCATAATGTAATTAGTATTAATATGCCTTCAAAGAGTGATGCATAAGCATGTTCATATAATCTTCTAATATTAATGAATTTCCCTTGAAAGACAACACTCCAAACTCTCCATGCATCAGCAATCCAAAAACAACATCACCTCAAGTATTGTTTATTTTTTAAGCATTATATACATCCTATATGCTTGACATATTCTTTTACATACATACATTGTATATACAGAAACATCCACAACTCTCATGAACCCTGACGCCTACGCGCCAGACAGTCTGTCGCCAACATTGCCTGGACAGAGCCAACGTATACAGAAGCAAGGCAGGGAGAGAGAGCGAGAGCGAGCATGAAAGAGATGCAGACAAGTAGCTGAGCGGACACGCACAATGAGAGGGAGACAAAAGCAAAGACACAAGGCTGAAAGAAAGAAAAGCAAATAAAAGACAGAAGAGGATCACTTACAGCGCACAAAGCTGCAGAGAGAGTGGGAGAGAGCGAGAGCAGAGAGAACACAGAACACAGAACAGAGAACTGAGAACTAAGAGCAGAGCAGAGGACAGAGAAACAAAAACAATGGCCTCCTACACAGTGGTAAGTGATCAGTGGCCTAGGGCCACAAAAAAAGAAAGAGAAGAAGAAAAATAATATAATTCTAAAGCCGAACCCGTGCCCCGGGCATTTGACTTTTGTTGTGCGTTTCACTTTATTTTCATTTGTTTTGGGAATTTCCCAAATAAAAGATAGCTAAAGCCAGACAATGCCAACAAACAGGTAGGTATGCAGGCCCAAAGAGGTACAGTCGGTCCGTCCGATCATGACGACAACGAGGATGACAACGATGACAACACCTGTGAGCGAGCGAGCCGGAGCTCGGAGCCCGGAGTTTCCCAGGCTCGCTCGCCACAGCTGGTGCAAAAATAAACACAGGAAGGAGTAAGTAAGTTTAAGCCTAAGCCGGCTTTTACTTAGCAGGCTTCGAGCATCGGGCAGCGTACATCGAGCAGCGGACTTAGCCAGTTAGCCATGGGCAGATTTAAATGACCGCAGCTCAGCAGCGATTTGTATAATTAGAATTAGCCGCATGCAAATTGTGGGAATTTCTAAGATCGATCCGGCCGATCCTCATACTTATAGAGGCGTTTCCCTCGCGGTTCACACGATGCAAAGCTCCCGATTGATTGGATAATTTATGAATCTGAAAAAGTATTGCAAAAACAGCCAGAAAATGCCAAACGAAATTAAAGAAAATCAACGCATTCGTTAGGCAAACGATTGTCATTGGGAGCGTCGCGACTCGCGAGGCACTGCACCCTTTTCACTTTTCACTCTCTTCCCGGTCGTAATATTGTTTATGTCGTCAAGAAATCAATGGGCCCCGGAGGGCAAGCCCTGTGAAAGATCAACGCAAATTGCGATCTCTCACCTGCGCAGTTGACAAAAAGAAAAGATCTTTTCGCTTGCCGAAAAGGGTCACGCACAAAATGTGTTTTACTCTTTTTATTTTTTCTTTTTGCATTTGGAACAGTGGGTCGGGGGTCGAGAACAATATCTGAGATTCGAAACGGGGTCGAGACTTGGGTTTTCGACTTGATTGAGTTTTTGCGATCACAGTCGTAGACGCCGTCGCCGTCGCCGTCGCAGTCGCTGATCCTTCGATCGTTTCGCATAGGTGCAAAATAATTGAACACGAAGGTTGAGCTCAGTCAAAAAAATTTGCAAGCATGTAATTGTCTGGGACTGACAAAGGTCGCGGAAGAGTTGCAATTGAATTTAACTCTTTTGTTGTTTATTTATTGGTCTCAGAGCGAAGCGCAGCTACAACATTTAGCTGGCAAAAAAAAAAGAGTAAGAGTAAGAAAGGGGTTTGATGCCTGCATTAAATGGCAAACAATGTTTTCCTGATTGCAATAACATGCAAACGAAAATAATGAAAATCGAGGAAAAATGGCGCCAAAACTGAGAGCTGACAAAATGTGACCTAAATTTGAAATGGGAGCAAAACAATTAAATTTCCATGGATGATCCGCAGCAGCAAACAATAAATTTAACAAGCATGCAAATTTTGGAATGCATACAAAATGGTTTTTACCGACGAAAATCTTCATAATGAAATGTAATATTATTTATTAGAAATGTAATTCAATTATAAGACGTACAGGGAAGCTGCTTTCATCAAATATGTTCTATAGACCCAAGATCTGCATATGAGTTAGGAGATAAGCTTCAGCTTTAACCTTAGCATTAATATGATAATTGCTCACAGTTTTATCACAGTTTAAGGCCTACTTCGAGCTACTTGGAGAATGTTCTATATTTTCTTTCAATCTCATCTCTATGTATTCAAAACTTTATAGCCAGCGCTTCAAATTTCAAGCACAGCATCGATCATCGCGATTTGCAAACATTCACAAAAGAGCAATTCAAGAATACGAAATGAACATCTTTATGGGAAATCATAGAACCATTTGGGAAAAGGCAAACGCGATCACTTGAGATGACAGCAGATCTGGCAACAGCAGCATAGCTAACTAACATACATTATGCCCACTGTGTATCGATTTACCTCCGACAAAGATTTGCGAATTCCAGATGCATTCATTTGCCATTCAAAGGCAATCAAGTGTGTGCGACGTGTCGCCGATGCCGTTGTCCTGATGTCGATCTATATATGCAAATCGAATGCCTAAGGATACAGTTTCATTGCGCAACAAAGAAGAATTGCAACCGTGGCGAAAGGAAAAAGTTCAAAGAGATCAATGGGAAACTGAATCTCATTCGCCCCTCCCCCTGAGAGGGAATCGACCCGACTTGTGTGCCGATATATTGGCAATTGCCAAAAACCCCGAGGATCGAATTGTGACTTCAAATGGCAGACGGCGACCTACCTCCACTCCAACCCCCCATTGAGGACAATCGGCCCGCTCGCATTTGCATGCATTTCAAATTCATTGACGTGTCGACTACTGTTTGTTGATTTTTAATTTATTTTTGATTTTTTACGCACTCCCAAGATCTCTGCCTCTCTGTCTCATATGAGAGCAAATTTTTCTTCCTTTTTGCTGCTCCGGGCAGCTGTCAGTTTTTTGCGATTGGGCAATTGCTTTGCGGTTTCCTGAAGTGCAACTATTGCGCACTTTCCGACTTACCGACTTCACTATCAAAGTGTCATCCATCATTTTGATGGGTTTTTTGCATTTGTGCAACGTGTCATTGTTGTTGTTTTTGTTTGCATGTCAGGCCTACTCGGCCGAGAAATACAAAGTAAGCAGTAAAGAACGGGACAGTCGGCTGCAATCAGCTACGTCATACTCTTCCAAGATGAAGCCAGAAGAAGTTCAAATTAGCATGAAAAACTTTTGAATGTAGATCGATTATCCGAACGAATCTCTAACCAAAAATGGATGCCGTCTGAAAATCGGTACAAAGGTTCTCAAACTGTAAGCATTACAAATTGAAGAACTGCCTTTGGCGAAAAATATTAGTTAATTCATTATAAATTTCTGAGAAACTTCAATATTTAAATGCCCATTGTGACTACAGCTAATACAAATCTTAATTTTATAAAAAACCACCACTTTAAATTTCGTTTTTATCTCCATCTAAAGCTCTACGAAATTATGATGTACGAAGAGTTTATTGGAGCCAACGTACCTTTTCTTGGTTTTTTAGTTGTAACTCTTAAAAAAGTCAACATATTGATATTATTTTAATACATTTAATAAATTAGAAAATAAGACATTAATTTTTTGAATTATTAAGAATTTGTATACAGTATTAAACCATTTTTCTTATACCATTAGTGGCAACTTGAAGTAGTTTTATTCGCTTAAAAAATTACTACGGTATGAAAACAATATTGGCATAATAACTTGAAATTTTTAAACGAATTTAATATTTGAAAGTTCATTGATAGTTACTTGCTTAGTTAGTTAGTTAGTTAGTCAGCTAATAGAGAATATTAAATAAATATATTAATAAATTTTATACAAAAATTGAGCGAAAAGTACCGACGTTAAAGTTATTTGAGGTTCAAGAATGTTGATTTCGGAATCAATTCAATTGATTGACCTTTTTATTTTAATTTGAATGTACATTGATACTCCGAATCGGTAAGCATCTAAAATTATAGGCCATCTGAATATTGGGCTAAGAGTAAATGAGTTAAGTCATATAACGCTAAGGTTTAAGTCCTTTCAGCGACCGTATAAAACTAATATTCTCGTTTCATTTGGTAAACCTGTATGAAAAGTCACACGAATCATGAGCTGAACTCACTTAACCATCTTGTAATTGAATCTTTTATCATGCCTGATGATCGCTGGGAAAAAATGAATATATATTTTCCTGCCGTTGTCTGCAACGCCTGCGCAATGCGCCACAAAAATTTGCATGCGGCATGAAATTTGAGTGCAACAAGCGCGTGGGTCGACACCGCAGGCCGACAACAATGACAATGCCGGCAACTTAATGGGGCAGCATAATAATTTTCCACTTTGCCATTGCCACGCACCATAAAATTGCCCATTGCCCGGCCCTCAGCACCGGCAGCCCCCCTCTCATCTCTCTCTCTCTGTCTCTCTCTCAAATGGGACCAACTTCAACTAATCAGCTGTCAGCCCAAATAACTCAATTAACTTTATCGCCGGCGAGCCTGTTGCTCGACTGGGTCCCCGGCCACGAGTGTTCCATGGAATTTTCAAATGCAACTGAGTGGCAACTGTCAAAATTCTGTTCAAAATTCAACGAATTTCAGATCAAAACAATACGAAAATGCATTGCCCCCAGACAAGACAAGACAAGTCTAAAGATCCAGCCATTGATCAGCCTCTTATAAAGTGGCGACTGTCATTTGGCTGCGACGACGATGACTTTGTATGAAATGCATTTGGAGTGGAGAGCGGAGAGCCCCAAGCTGGTCCAAGATCCAGCCAAGATCGTAATGGCACACACAGCTGGTGGCTGGTGGCTGGTGACTGTGGCTGTGGCTGTGGCTTTGACTGTGGCTATAGCAGTTGCTGCACGGTTCCATTCTGTCTGGCCCTGGCCAGACCAGTCGGCGACTCCACTTC
Organism: Drosophila hamatofila; assembly: GCA_035045345.1. Lineage (NCBI taxonomy): Eukaryota > Metazoa > Arthropoda > Insecta > Diptera > Drosophilidae > Drosophila > Drosophila hamatofila. Next base: position 5,320,372 of record JAWNPA010000001.1, read on the forward strand.
TCTGGGCCTGTGATCGTGTCTGTGCTCGTGTGTGCTTCAAGTGTGCCCCGTGCATTGGGGAACTGGCTCTCGGAATGTTTTCGTATCAATAATTTAGCTGTGCAGTGGAAATGCATTCATTTTTTCTTTATTCTTTATTTGTCGCTGCTCGCCTCGACAAGAAAGAGCCACATAGCAATCAATATGCAATAATCAATAGAGCAACAACATTTTCATTTTCATTTCCCTTTTCCAAGACCTGACAAAAGCGCATCCAAACTTCTTACCGAACAACAGCAACAACAAAAGCGCAACTCGCCCCAACAATAACAATGACAATGACTCTGCCGCAAAAGTTTCTGGCGAAGCCTCCGAAAGAAGAATCGAACCTAATGAGTTGTTCAGAGCAGACACGTGGAGCGTACACCGAAAGAAATTGTCAAAATTTAATTTATTTAATTTGAGAAAATATGATTCTGTCATTGATCATTATTTAGTTAGATCATAGCTCACATTTTATCAATATTTTCTATGGCAAGCTGTTTTTATATAATATGGTTTGATATCAGTACAGCAATAGATAAGGAAACTGCTACTCTGTTATTATAATATATAAACTAAGACTGAAGATTGAGGAATTAAAGTTTAATATTCAAGATTAGAGTTTAAAGATTTTAGATTTCAGATACAAATTTATAGCTTAAAGATTCTAAGTACAAAACTTAAGCTTAAAAATTGAATGCTGCAGATTCATGATTAGAGATTAATAATTAAGGATTAAAGTTTAAAGTTTGATGATTGAAATATTATGCCATGGAAATATGTGTAAAGACAAAGACAAAGCTTAACTTGTCTTTTGGATAATCAATGAATTTTGAATATCTTTCTACATTACTGGAATATATTTAATTACTTTGATATTCTATAATCATTTATGTTATGTGATGTATTTTTTCTCAGTGCAGCTGAACCGGTTGCCGCTTGCTTGTCGATTGGGTACGGACTGGCAGCTCTTGCAGGTCTGATTGAATCCACTATTTATGCGCTTAAGGTTAATCAAAGCGCGGTCGTGCGATGCTTTACACCTATGCATCCAGGCTCGGCTGGCATCGATAGAGAGCGAGACAGAAAGAGAGAGAAAGAGTGAGAGAGGGGCAAGGGACGAGGGACAAGGGACTAGGGACCTTGCGGTAGCTGCAGCAAAGCCAGTGTCAGTGGCAGCAGAAACAATTGGAATTTCGGTCGTGTCATAAATGCCACAGGATATGGCACTGCTTGCCATCCATAAATAATAAAATTTTATGTGCGTTCTTTAGCATTGGCTTGGGGGATTAACAAAAATATGGCACCATGGGGCGCCAAGCGATTGTGCCGACTCAACGGCCTGTTTGTTCTTATTAAGAGCCTCGGACGGCTCCACACACAGAAAAAATGTTTAAAAATTTTAATGAAAATCCACAAGAGCTGGGAATTTATGCGAACGGACACCTTCATTCCATGCCACTACTCTCCGCTCTCATCCCAGTCTCTAGATGCCATAGCATCTGTAACAGCCTATATAGGCTGCCACTTATTTATCACAACAAATCAGCGCACGCACCCACACAAAACCGATTCGACACGCGCCCGTGGTGGGCTCTGATCGGACCTGCACTCAGACTACGGCTTTGGCTCGGACTTGGACTCGGACTCGGACTGCGAATCACACTTGAACGCTGTCCACGCGATCAGCGCAATTAAGCGTTGTCGGGTCGAATCGCCACGATCCGCATCAGCATTTGGCTTGGGGTTGGGTTTGGGTTTGGGTTTGTGGTCGGTGCGAGGTGCGAGGTGCGAGGTGGGCGGCTCTGTAACAAGGTGCTAAATCATTGGCGCGACATTAACCCCAAGCTATGGCACACTTTATCAATGCGTCCAAGAAAAAGAAATGAAAAGAAGAAACAACCAAATACGTTGCACCTATCAGCGACCAAAAGGATAATGCTCGTCTCAGTATCAACAACAGAGTCGGGGCGGTCTGCTGTCCATTTGGCGGGCCTGCAACAGCTAATGAAAGCGAAATAGCTGAATTACGACTGCTCCTGGCATACTGGGTCAAGCTTATATAAAATATACAAGAAAATATTGAAAAGGCTGAAAATATTCATCATGCTAATGGACAGGAATTATATTGTATCCAGCTCAAAGAAACTCTCTGATTTGATGATAAGTTGACGAAGCTGGGTTACTATATTTATATATTCCATAATTTGTATGTAAAAGATATTGAAAAAGCTTAGAGATTTAACGTGCTAAGAGACAGAAATGGGTAATTGTAAAGATATTACTCAAAGTGCACAATAAAGTAGATAGCTTAAACAAAGACTCTGATTTGATGCTTGGTTGAAAACTGTGAATCATAGTTCATAGCTCATTACAAATGTTTACACACACTTTGCTGCAAATATAACAAGCTGTTTATGTTTTAAATGTATAAATAATAAAAATAAAAAAAAAAATCAATCTGAACCTGATCTCATCAATCTAAACTTAAATCTCATTACAAGAAAAAAATCAATCAATTCTCTTATTGATTGAAATACTTTTAAGAATATCAATAAGTGCTTAATATATATATTATCTATAAATGTTTATTAGAATGGCTTCACTGTGCCACGGTGGTGACGAGCAACAGCTCCATTCAGATTGCAGAGTGCGAGAAAAATGCTAGAAAAATGTGATAAAAAAATTGTTTTGCTTTGGCCATTTTTCAATCCGCATTTCCGTGCCTTCCTGCTGCAGCCATTAAATGCTCCATTCAGTGTCCATTTGTAGTTCATATTCGTATCCGTGACTGGCCGGGCGCATGCAGTCAATTCCGCGGCCCGGCAACTTGGGCGGCTCTGGGAGCCAGTTGGCAACTTTGTCATGGATTAAAATTTATGGGCACAGTTGGAAATACAACAGAAGTGAGGTTTCGTTTATGGCTGCAGTTACTCCCCGGCCAACTCCTGTGCCTGCGCCCTGCACCCTCTACATTGTGCCTTGCAGCTGTGGGTAAGATCGTATGAGATATGCGAGCTCCACTCAATGGTAAACTGCAAACTGCTGCCCGAAATTGGGTCAATAAGCGTTTGTAATAACAGCAGCAAAACTAAGAAATAATAATGATCAAAATATACTTAATAATAAATAACAATAATGAGAGTGAGCGACAACACGATACAAAAAGCCCCACGAATCTAAAATAAACACAACAACACAATTTCTAACAACCGACTCGAAGCAACAATGCCGCACGAGAAAGCTTACAAAAACTAAGTGTAACAGCAAATGAAATGGAATTCGCAATCAATCAAATATTGCTTAATAATTAAACAATTCAATAAAGTCAACAATGGCCATAAATTGTTATAATAAATTGTCAGCATCAGATAAAAGAGCGGTAATAAGAAAAGAGTATAAATGTTTTTGATGCGAAAGCGACTTGTGAATACTCTAAGTTGAGATCAAGGAAAACAAATGTGTTAAATTATAGATTAATGAAGAAAGTGAATAGAAGAATGGAGAAGAAAGCATATGCAAATTATTTTATTATTATTATATTACTATGCGAAATATTCTTAAACTGATTCTCATTACCTACTGAGACTGCTCTTAAGACCTAGTCAATATTTAATTGTTCCCATATAAAGAATAGAGCATAATAATAACACACCAGCAACAGCAACAACATTAACAATTACCTGGCAATCAACTAACTCACACTTGCGGTAATTGCGCAAGCAGCTATGGGGCAGACGACAGAGACAAGGGCAGGGGCGGGGTCAACATATTGATAAGTCTAAGCTCGGACAGACCGCTATATATAGAAGTACAAGTACGAGTACGAGTGTGAGTATGAGTATATACTAGGCAATTGAAATCAAAAGTTGCAGAACCGCTACTGGAACCGTTGCTCGTCTCTCTGACTAGAAATAGAAAAGCGCTTCAGCTACAGATACAATTATAGATACAGATGTACAGATACATTTACAGATTCAGATACAGATACAGATGCACGTCTAAATGACAAATATTTGTTTGTTGAGCGCCATGAAAAGGTCCAGTCCGCAATCCGATTTGTGGGCTTTTGTGACTCGATTGGTTTGCTGTTGTTTCTCTTGTTGTTGTGTTTGTCTATCACTGTGCGTGTGTGTGTGTGTGTGCGTGTGTTTGTGTGTGTCGCTGCTTGTTGCCTTTCTCTCGGTTGTTGCCGCTTTTGTGACATTCGTTTCGCTACTTTTTCGGGCCGTTTCTTTTTCGGTGGCTGTAAGTAGTTGCTGTTGTTTGTTCGCTGGCCCTTTTGTTTGTGCCACAGAATTTTAATTATAAGCAACTTACACAAAGCCAATTGTCACTGTAACCGTCCTCGGGCAAAGCTCATTTATCAATGCGACAGTTCTAAGTGGAAAAAGCGTGGAAAAACAATGACGGCAACAGTCTAGAATATAATGGGGAAATTCGTTCGATAGTGATAGTTGACATCAAATAAGATTGCCATGAAAGACGCAAGAGTTGACAAAGATCGATGCAGATCGATGAATCAATTTGGCTTCCCAATGATATTTTAATCATGTCTGCAATGTCTATCGATAAACAATACTCTGATTGGCTTATAGTTTATAACAATGATGATATATTATTACTGAAACACTTTAGTTTATGGCCTGTCTATTAATCAATAATAATATATATAAGTATAAGTTGACTATATGCCTATAATGTCTTAGCTCGATCTAAAAAGGAGAAAGAGTTGACTAAAATCGATATATCAATTAAATTGTTATCGAATTACAGAAGTGATACTTATCGATAACCCTTGCACAAACGTTTTCCTTGCCTTTACACATGCCTCAGCATGTGGCTTGAATATTAAGTACCGATAACAGCAGTTAACCTTAACCCCTCTCCCGCCGCTCTGCTTGGCTACAGTTACCACGCGCGTATCTTTCAGATACAAAACGTATCTTTCAACACGCGCGCTGTGCGCATCAATCACAACTACTTAAACAGCATATGAAAATATGCTCAAAACTGAGAGGCCCAACAGCAACAGAAACAACATCAACAACAATAACAACAGCCCGAGGAAGACCGAGAGCTAACAAATATTTATTATTATTGTTGTATTTCACGCCTTTAAGCCGACAGATACAGTCGAAGAGAAAGAAAAGCCACGAAAAAAAATGCGTTGTTATGCGTTGGATTTTTCGTATGCTGCTTTTGTTGGCTTTTGTGTATCCCTTTGTTTGTTTGTTTATTATTATTATTATTATTTGTTGCTCTTGTTATTAAGTTCTCATTGTTCTACTGCCTGCAAGCAATTTCTCATCGCCAACGCTCGCTGTGCAGCTGTACATCGCAGTTCGCTTTCCAAATTGTAGTCGTATATAGAGAGTGAGAGAGGGAGAGAGCGGAGAGAGAGGAGAGTAAAAAACGTTTAAAAAGAAAACTTTCGGATTATCTATGGAAATGCGGCATAAACACATAAATTTCGCCATGGACCCCTCAACCACCTTTTGCGCCGTTCCGTAATTGTTACAAATTATTTTTATTATCCTTTTACTTGCCGGTTGACAATCTTAAAGGCAACTTCTGGCAGTCGGCCCTTGGGTCAGTCGTGTTCTCTTATTGTCTCTTGCCATCGGGCCAACCCCCTTGCGAGGGCAACAGCATTTTCTCAGCTTGTAAGTTGCATTTTATGGGCCTGGACTGTGGCATCATTAGGTCTGTGCCGAAAATTAGGGTACAATTTATGGAGGTGCCCCGTTGCCCGCTGCTAATTTTCTTTGAATTTTCCTATTAAAAACGAAGGTAAAAGCAACCCATTGGCAAAACTTGTAATTTATGTGCTTGAGAAAAGGAAGCGCTACAAAAGGCACACAGTTGCTCAAAAGTGCGGCCAATTAGTGGCAGCAAATGTCAGCCCAGATACCAGAAAAAAAGCAGCCAAGGAATACCTCTCCTGGCCCGGGCTGAAAAGCTTTCCCGCTCGGCAGGGCAATTTTCACCTTTCGGCTTTGAGCTTTTCGTTGCGTCTGTCACCTAATTGAATTGGCGACGAGTGCCAAAATCGCTTAGTGCTAATCCGATTTGTGGCTGACCATTCAGTTACACGCATCAGTGGCGTTTCCTACCAAAGCCTTGTGCCCAAAAATGGACACCCGCATAATCTTGGCTTTCTGCTTAGCAAAAAAGCACAAACAGGAATTCTCTATAGTGTGTGTGTGTGTGTGAGTGTGTATGTGTGTGTGGGAGTGTACTTGAGTTTCTTTTTTTATATTTATTTTGCTTGCCCTTGGCTTTTGTTGTATTTTCTTTTTATTTATTTTTTATGGAACTTTCATATTTTTCTTTGTTGCACCCAGTAGAAAAAATTACAAAGGGTATGATAAACTATTTAGTTCAGCAAGTTGTATTATTATTAATTATATAATAATGAATAGATAAATAATATATTTCTGATTAATTGGCAGATTGGTTTAGTGCTTCATCTATCATCTGATTTATACAAAAAACACTTTCTTTATAACAAATTCAATCAAAATACTTGTAGCAGAAGTTCTGATCAAATTTTAATTCTTCTCTTTCAACAATTACCAAAAAATGAGTTTAAAGTTCTTTGTATAAATTTATAAGTTATTCTCATATAAAAAAAATAAGTAATATTGATTAATTTTATTTTCGTTTGATTTACGAAACTTTTATATTGAAAATTTATAATTGGAATAGATAAATATCTAACTATATACACATATTTATATACATATATCATTTAATATCTGTCGATATATATTTATATCATCATTACCAACTTCAAATATAATGTGAGACAAATATTTTTGAAGAAGTCATATCATAAAAAGCGATTTTAGAAATATTGAAAATACTTCAACTTCGATGTGCTCACTGTAAAATACAGGGTGTTTACAACGTCGACTCAATAGTGTTCTTTAGTCAGCTTGTTGGGCTCCTGTTTGTGTGTGTGTGTATGTGTGCATTGAGGGGGAGTTGAAGTAGCGAAGGTGGGCTAGCTCTTACAGTTGGTCAGTCAGGCGAGAATTATAAAGGAATTAATAGAGGCAAGGTCCAACAATGGACAGATTTATGCTTTGTGCGGGGCCAGTTCAAAAGGAAAACCTCAAAGCATATTAGAATGGCTCAGGCAGTCGGGATTAGGCATTGAGCATTTTGACAATCTTGGCATAAAAATTGGCATTTGAATGCATTTAAATACGAATATGCAGAATGAATGCGGTTCTGCTATACGAGTTGAAGGACAAGCCCATAATCATAATGAAGCTGCGCGCTAAGCTGATTGATTGCCCCGTGAGAGCTGAAGGACGAGAGCTGCAAAGAAAAGAAGCATTGAGCGCTGCACATAATAGTATGATGTAATAGAGTAAAGATGGCAGGAGATGATTTGAGCTGGAGAAGAGAATGGGAAACAGACAGCTATCCATCAAGGCGCATTTAAATGCAAATGCACAATGGTAGGGCTAACCCACTTAAAACTGTCATTATGATTATTATTGATCATCAGCTGGAGCCAGGCCAGGCCGGCAGGCAGATAGGCGGATAGGCGGATAGGGCAGGCAGCCAGCCAACCAGCCAGCCAGACTGAAAGGAGGGCCCCTCCAATAGACTTTAAATTGTGTGGCAATTGGGCTGTGGAATAATTTGCATAATGCTGCTAGCGATAGGGCTAGTCTGTGGCTCATAAAACAGGTTAGCGGGATTAACTTGCCAATGTTTGGAAAACTTTCTAAGCAAACAACAAATGAAACTGAAATTTAATTTGAAATGGAGTATCAACAGAGAGAGAAAGAAAGAAAGAGAGAGAGAGTGAGAGCGATAGCGAGCATGAGTACGACAAGGCCGAGAGCTGGGAGCAACTGAAGAGCTTACTTATGATGGGATTAGAGTTTCGCGAAATGTCATAAGGGGCTGCCAGCTGTCAGCTTAGATGGCTAACTTGATCTTAAGCTGTTTTGGTCATGTGAAAATTATGAAAAAGCAACTTCAACTACCACGAACGGTGCAATATGGCAACGTCTTTAGAATTGCACAACAGATCGCCAGATCGCCTTATCTGCAGATTGCCAGATCGTCAGATCGGCGCTCGTATTACGATCAGGTAAGGACACGCATTCCCATATGGGACAGCAAAAAAAAAAGGCAGCAGCAAGACGGCCTGAAGTGGTTCAACTAATCAAAACTGACAAGGCAGCAGACCGGCTTGAGATCAAGACAAGACCATCCTGATCCCGATCCCAATTCCGATTCCGATTCCTATTCCTATTCCGCTGGCATGGTGTCTGAGATGCTGTTTCTTGGTGGGCTGGACGGAAGTGAGTTCATCAAATTAAAAGGTGACAAAAGGGTTGCAACTTACAGCTATGGCTAGGCCCGGCTAGCTTGCTGAGGTCAGGTAAAGACAAAGGGCTGAAGTTAGCATCCCAGAGACAAGGGTCAAACGTCGCCCGGGCAGGGGCAATTGACAGCCCAGCGAGCACCTAGGGCTAAAGTTTAAATTAAATTAAATTAAATTCATGGGCTTAAACGAGTTCAAAAGTTGAAAACATCAAGCAGAGAACAACATGATAATGAATCAAGGATGCTGCCAGGCTGCAATTAGCTGGCATTTGTTTTGCAGCGGGGGTAAAAGAGGTAAAAGTGATCTGAACTTGGACATGAAAAGATCAATGATAAGAGCGATATTATATTTTAAAGATAATTGTAAGGGATATAGTAGAAAGTTCTATGAGTGATAAGAGTGTAAAACATTGAAAGAGTAGAGTTTCTAGAGTAAATAGAAGATCATATTCGCATTAATTCAAACTTGATCAAGCTTTTTACTTAAGCATGAGTTATGGGCAGTGACTAGTCAGCAATTTGGGCAGACTATTGTCAATTATGACTGGCCAGCTGCTGGTGCTCACAGCGCCTGGCAATCGAGGACTCGAGAAGGGCCACGACCACAGTCAGCAAATTAGCGAAGAGGCTCGCCTTGGCATAGGCATGGGCATGAGCACGGGCACTGGTCACGGTCCTTTGATGAATTGCTGTGCACAACCTCTCGAAGAGTTACGCATCGTTTTGTGTCAAGAGTGTCGACTTGATTGGTTCTGACAGCGCGCGAACCAACCTGAAACTGAAGCTGAACCTTAATCGAAGGACTGACTCACAGCAGCTGCGAGCGCGCAAAGATCGCGCCGTTAAATTGATGTGGATGATCCGCAGATGATGTTCATGAAGATGACGACGACGATGATGATGAACTGGCAAGGCGCGACATAAGTGTAGCAACTTTGCCATTGCCCAACTGTTTGTTTTGCCGGGGAGCCGAGGGTCAGAGGGTCACAGCGGACTGTTGTTGTTGTTGTTGTTGCTGTATTTTGTTGATGTTGTAGTTGTAGTTGTCCGCCTCATATGCAAATCAAAGGATATGAAACGGCCGCCCTTTGAAGCTGCGTCGGACCAAAACAACAGAGCACTACTAAAGATCAAGAGCAACAGACGCTGATGAGCCTCGATTGTTTGCCAGCGAAAGTGACCGTGAACGGTGAATAGTATAAACGGAATACTGAATGTGATTGTGAACATGAATGTGAATGTGAATGTGAATGTGAATGCGACTCTGAATAGAGACCCTTTTGATTGAATTCAAATTAAAGTTGATACGTTTAGGCTTGCGGCTGCCAGCTCCTATCTGCTGCCATTTTGCAGTGACAACTTTGTCTCATGATTTCCAGTTTTCATTTCATTTCATTTTTATTTTTGTCTTTTGTGCTGTAACAAGTGAGCGCCTTAACGGTTTTTTTCTCACTGCCCATTGAAATTGTAACGGTTGTAAGTCAAAGACTGAAGCCCGAATGGGGCGTACAACATTTTGCAATTATAAATTTCGGGCGTGGCCAATTTAATGGCCAAAGTTTGTTAGACGAAAAAAAAAAACAGTATTGGCTGGAGATTGAATGAAATGTAACCCTTTAACACCCCATGGGCGAACACAACAATCCATAGATCTTCCCATAGTATTGCCTTCAAGGTATAATGGCACAAAGTGGGCGTGTTTCGGGTTAGCCAAATCGCATCAAATTGCCAATTTTACAATTTTACAATTTTACAATTTGACGATTTTATTGGCAACGCCCCGCAAAAATGAAAAACTGACAAATGTCAGCAATTTTTAATGGCTTCATTAAAATGGCAAACCCCCAACGCCTCATCCCCTGCTGACCCCTATCCTGCGTGCACAATCTAACCCTTCGCCAAATACGATTTGCATTAATTCTGAAACAACAACAACAACAACAGCAACAACGAAAGCGACAACAATGACAACATCATTTAATGGTCGTTACAAATGTTTTCCATTTGTCAGCGTGCGTCGCGTCGTTTTGCTTTTCAATTTTTTGCACTGCTTCGAATTCATTTCGAATACTTTTGAAATTTGCGTATCGATTTTGCCCATTTGGCAAATTTATGCGAATTTATGATAGGCATCGCAAATACTGTGAAATGATTGAATCAAATGAAATGCATATGTGTTTTTCGGTCTGCGTCGCTTCTATGGACTTTTGTTGGGTTTTTGGTTTGTGGATCGATTTCCAAAGGGGTTCTGGATGAAAAAAAGAGCAAGCGTTTTAATTGAGTGACATATGCCACTGCTTAAAGTCGATTAGCATGCTGATTAGAATAATAATCCAGACTTTTATTAGCTCTATAAAATCATGTGTGTAAATATATGTCTTCATCTTATAAAGATTTGTTTTGTATAAAGTTGTGGAGCTGCAGAATTTCAGCAGAAAATCTGACTACAATCAGTCAAGGTTAATTAAAGCCCTTTGTTCAATTAATTTAACGATATAACGAATATATGTATTATTAAATGCCTTTAGCATAGCATTAATGTATAAATAAATATTATAATGTTGCTGTGCGCTTGAAAAGCATTTATAGACAGACAGATGAAGGCAAATAATTGAAGTAATAATTAGAGAGCGCAGCAGAATATAACAAATGTATGTTAGGTTTGCTTATGTAGCATGTGAGTGCACTAAGAGTAAATAAACCCCTTACCTTTAAAGAAGTGATCAACTTAAGACAGATAATTATAAAAGTGATTGCAGAGAGTATTAAAATTTGGACACAAACGAATCAGAAGACTTACAATTATTTTTTATGTGGATTATCAATATCCCTTTTTATGTAAACTATCTGCTCGTTTGCGACTATGTCATTCGAATTCTCCTTATTTTTCCTACAGCCAATAAAGAGCCCTCTGAGTGTCAACCCTTAGAATGTTCTATCAACTTCTACTTACTTCTTTTACAATATTTTATACAACGACTTCAGATTTTGACAGACTTTTTTCAACTAAATAAATCTAATAGAAACACGTGTATAAAAAGTTTAATTAGTTTTTTATTTAGACAAATTTTATTTTAATGTTTAATATAATAACTACATACAAGTAAAACAATATAAATAATAAATTTTAGTCAAAAACAAAATCTCTTCAATTTTGTGAAAAACACTTAAAGTACAACTTTAAATCTTAATATACGAAACCCATCACGATATGTCGAGTAAATCGATTTATACTCATTTCATATGCTTGACCAGTTGGTGCGTCATGCTAAACTGCCTAATCATGTCGAGATATTCAAGTCGCTGCTAGATAAAACAGTTGGTCAATGTCCCAGACATGGGAATCGATATAGAACTCACAGCGCAATGCCTAATGGAAGTGAGAATTCAATGAGCGCATCGATCGATTTAAATGCAGATGATTACGCGGCAAGAAAGGCCTGAAACTGAGATATTCAGAGCACCAGAGCCACAGAGCTAAAGCATAAGCCTGAGAGATGGCCATGGAAAACTGTGTGAAACTTGAAGAGCTACTAGACTGTACGGACTGCCACTTGACCTTGTCTGTGGCAAGCGTCGGCTGCACTTTTGTGTCTATGTATGTGTGTGTGTGTATTTGTTGTTTTTATTGTTTATTGGTAGCCAACTCTGGCAAGAAGCGCGCATTATCCTGGCTGACTGGCTAGCTGACTAGCTGGCTGGTCATGCGGCCATTTGTGATGCTTAGTGCCTGTCGTCCGTCCGATGTCCGCTGCCCGCTGTGGCATTGTTCTGGCCAAAGGCAGAGACAATGACGGGGACAAAAAACACCTACGTGCCACATTGAATGGCAGGACGCGGGCGGCAGCCCGTTGCCAAGACAATGCGCTGCAGCAAATTGAAAATTCATTCATGTGAAACGCGCTGGCAAGGTGGCAAGAGCACAGAACCAAAATGTGGAGGAGGAGAAGAAGTTTGACCAGCCCGGCCTGCAGAGCTGGGCATTAAAACACCTTTAAGCGGATTATAGGAATTTTGACACTTTTTCGGCGTATCCTTAGCGAGGAGAGAGACGCACACACTCACACACACACACACACACTGAGACAGAGGCAGCACGTTGCGCCATTGAGAGACGTTGACCATTGAGAGATGATTCGTTAGGGCCGGCGGGTCGCGCCAGTTTGTCTGGGTTTTCGGCTCGGAGCCAGCTCGGAGCTGTCCGGGTGTATGCGCAGTCAATGAATTGTCGCACCGGCTGCTTCTGCAACAGCTCAGCTCTGCTGCTTCTTCACTCTGCACTCTGCACTCTTCACTCTTTGCTGCCGCCCTTTGTCTGTCATCGATGAATGAAAAAATGCGCACACAAAAGTCAATTACAAGCGTTCTTCTGGCGTTCTAGTTAAATAGATGAATCTCTTGGCATTATCCGATTTTTCTTTTACTTTTCAGTTTTCAATTTTGCGCTTTTCACAAATTTCCTCGAATATTAGTTTTTCCTTTTTAAGTGACAGTTGAAGGGTTTTCTTTTTGCTCACATATTGGATCATTCATCTTTGGTAAATATGTGGCGAGGGCGTTGACGGGCATTTTGTCTGTGAAATGTTTGACCCGAAATCTGTTCAATTGAATGAATGAGAATGTATATTAGATAATCTTAGAAATCTCAGAGCGTGCGAAATTTAAATACTATTTATTGCATCTTGGACATAATGGTGTGAGAGAGTTTGAGTAGACTGAATGATAGAGAGTATGTGAGTATATGCTTAATAATTGCAAGAAATTCAACAATTTTAAGAAATAAGAATTGTTTTTTATCTGAGAATAAGTTTGTGAAACATTAGACCAGTTCAGGAAACAGATCTTGGTTGCCATTGTGTGCTATTTTGTCTGCCAAAGATAGAGAAGGGTCCGCAGGCACAACAATGAGAACACATATGTTGCCTTATATCTGGCATATCAATCGCCGAATCGATGCGTTGTCATAACTGCTTTTGGTTTTGGCAGTTCTCTTATCGATTTGCTGCAAATCTCATGGCAGCGTTTGAGCTGCATTGTTTACCTCCATGCCAGACATGCTATCTGCATATGTGCCCAGGCGAATGTGTGTTTGTAATCCATGTTTGCCGTTTGAAATTCGCAAGGATTAAAGCCACTCAAGCAGTGATGCGCATCTCAATTGTTGGTTTTGTCTGTGTGTGAGTTTTAATGCTCTCCATGCGACACAATTGCCAAATGCCGGATTGATCGTTAGCGATAAATCAGCTATCCGATCGCTTGAACAATTTGCGAAAACTGTTTGCATTGTGGCCTATGAAATAGAAGCCGATGCTTATCGAAACTGGGCTCAAGCGAAGCAGAAGCTTCCTTCGTCCTGCTGCTGACCGAGATCTCAGCGGTGGCCCAGATAAATAGAAGAGTAAATCTTTGTATATACCCTATGCAAATATTTAAAGTGATTCAAGATTCTTTTACCGACTCTTTTCCAGTTCGTTTTACCTTTAAAGACTTAATATTAAGTCTCTAACTTTGTCTCATACTTTGCGGCATACTTTAGGGCGTGTGCTTAGCACAAATTGAGCTTCCATCTTTGTACAGGGTATCTTTTGTCATGTTGCCATAGCTGTGTTGTGTCGTGCTCAATAGGTTGCAGCTCTTTGGCCATTTTTCCCCATTTTGATTAACATTAATGAGCAACAAAAAGTGCAAAATTTACATGGCAACAGCCGCTTTTTTTTTGGCCCCTTTGTTGTGCGGGCCATTCAGAAAATGTTCTATTGAAATAAGTTGGCAGCAATGTGTGGCATCACCTGCCCTGCCCCACCAGCGCTCCACGCGCTATCAACAGCAGCAGCAGCAGCACAACAGCGATTTAGGCATTAGACTCCATTGAATTGCCGTTGATTTGTGGCATTTGCATACACTAAAGCGCTTAAAGCCCCAAGACCCCAATCGCTAAAGCTAACCTAAATGGGCCCCATAAACAGGCTATACATACATATTGTATATTCATTATATTCAGTTGCATTTCAGAGACTGTGGAAGGGGCTCTGAGATTGCATTGTCAGCGCCTTATTGTTCAACTACTCATTAACATTTATTTGCAAGTGCAGAGAATGCAGAAGAGAGGCAAAGGCAACTGCCATGATAAATACGACAAACAAACAAGCAAACGGACAAACAAACAAACGAAAGAAACAACGAGCGAATAGACAAACACAACAGACAAACAAATGCATTGCGAAAACAACTGGGAAATGACAAAGCATCAACGACTAGACAAATACCCAGTAATATTTGTTTATTTAATTTTTTATTGTTATTATTAAGTTTTGTTATACATTTGGAGTATAATAGACCAGACCAGATCGTATTATAATAGTTGAATACTGTTTGAATAAATCAGATAATTAGTATTTAAATGAAACAATTTAATATTATAACTATTACTATAATTTACCCAATAATCTTAGCCTACTTAGTTGAGTTGGTACAACATTTTATATCAGGTGGACTAAGCACAGGGTATACTATGTAATAACAATGGCTGCCTAACAGTAAAAGAGACGCAGATATGACAGAAGCATTGCCAAAGACAATGGCCAGAGCCAAGTACGTAGAGAGCACCAAAAGGCAGATCAAAATGTGGAGGGCAGCTTAAAAACTTTAGATAAGTGCGACCACACAAATGTTGACATATTTATATTTTAATTTTATTTCTTTAATTTTCATTTTCATTATTTCATTTAATTATTTTTTAATATTTTTTATAAATCATATATCCTTGCACTCAGCAAATACTTATGGAACCACCCTCGCTTGACGAGTGGCACAGTTGCAATCACCAGTCAGTCAGTCAGTCAGTTTGTTTGTGAAAAGAGAGCTGGAAAAATGTGCGCCATTGTTCAGAACTTGCAATTGTTGACTGACAATTGGCAAAGAAGGTAACAAGTAGAGGTAACTGCCAGCACTGCCTACCCCAACCCCATCCCCAACCCCTTCAGTGTCTTGGCTGAAGTGGAAGAGCAGCTCAAGTCATTAGAGTCAAATTAAATTAGAATAAGAATTAGAGCATTGCGCTGAGTTTGTGTGCAGTTGTCATTAGTTCGTTGTTAATTAAAATGAAGCCCAACAGCGAGCGAGTCGAGTCGAGTTGAGGCAGTTGAGCTAAATCAAAATCAGCGCTAAAAAACCGCCCCACAAAACAAAAGCAAACACCTGCGCAGCACAAAAACACGCAGACACATGCACAACACACACACACACACACACATATATTTATACACAATCATAGAGCTCTAAAAACAATGGCGACAAATGGAGCTGTCGCAGACGCAGTCGCTGTTGCCGTTGCCGCTGCCGCTGCCGTTGCAGTCACTGTAGTTGTCATGGGCAACAGGACACCAAGGAAATTAATAGAACAAAGCGCTGCATGAATATGAAATACAACGAATGCAGCAATGGCAGCCGAAGGACTATAACGTTGCATATTAAAGCGTAGATTAGCCAAAAAATACAAAATAAACTGAGAATAAAAAGAAAAAAGGAAAAGGGGCAGCAGACCAAACATGTCAGCATCAGCTTGAAAAGTGTCCATTAAGATTAGTTGATTTTGCTTTCGATAGTTGGAAGCGCTAAGTAAATGCGTTAAATAAACAAATATACAATATGGAAAAGCTCCCAGGCGACGCGACTCCCATTCGACTCCCAGTCGACTCCCAGTCGACTCCCAGCCATGTAAAAGGCCTCCCCCAACCAGAACCCGCGGCGACAGCAGCAGCAGTTGGCGACGGCAGCTCGCAGTGGCAGAGCCAGTTACAATTGGAAACGCCCACCAGCTGGCACAGGCACAGGCACAGGCAGCAATAGACGACAACGATGGCGAGTCTCGGCACTAGTGTCGTCTCGCTCGCACAAAAAGGCAACACCTGCTGTGCGTGGCGCTCAATTGGCGCTCTCTCTGGTTCATTCGCTCTCGGGCTAGCGCACTCGCTCGCTCGCACGTTCACTCTGTCCCTCTCTCTCTCTCTCTCTCTCTCTCTCTGTCGTTCTCTCGTTCTCTCCATGGCCCAGCACAGCTGAGCGGTGCTCTTTTTACTTTTTAAGCGTCGTATTTCTTTGCTGTTTTTTTCTTGGCTCAAGTGTCACCTGCACCTGGCCGCGGTAGACCGTTTTGTGACTTTGGTGCCGTTGGCTGCGCTGCCTCTCTCTCACACACACACACACACAAATAGAGGGAGAGTCACAGAGTCACATACATGTACATGTAGGCCACTCGACTCATTTGCATGCCCACAAATTTTACTTATGTTTTAGTTATGCGACAACGTGAGCGTGTTTTCACATGTTACAAATTGTCATCAGAAAACTTATTAATCAAAAGCGAAGCCAAACAAATAAACCAATAAAACGCTACTGCTGTTAACCAGTTTACGTTCGTATTTGTGTGTTGAGACTGTCTGTGTGTGTGTGTGTGTGTGTGTGTGTGTGCGTGACGCGAGAGAGCCAAAAACGTTGAGTGAGCAACTAAAAGTTTGCATGGCAAAGCTTCTGGCTCCCCACTGTCCATGTGTGTGTGTGTGTGTATGTGTGTGTGTTTGGCTGTGTTGGCTTTGTTGTTTTTCTGGCCTCTGTCGCTGTCGCTGCAGCCAACCCCCCAAAATTGACAAGTCCGTGCGGCTCGTTCGTCTGCGGCTCGTGTGAGAGCGCGCGCCAAGTTTTTAGTTACGCGTCGGAACGTATCCGTTGAATAGCCGCCAACCCAAAGGCAGCGCTTAGAAGTCGCAACAGCAACAGCAGCCGCAGCAATAGCAATAGCAATAGCAATAGCAATAGCAATCTCAATATCAGCCAGCAGCGACGGCCTTACTTGTAATCTATAGTTAAACAACTACAACTACAGCTACAACAACAACAACAACGAGCAGACCGGAAAAACGTTTTGTGACCAAAGGCAAAATTTTGTTGTTGCCAGTTGCAATTTTCATGTTGCATCAGCCAAGCGACGGTTGAAGCACACTTAACTGATCAGTAAATAAATCTATATCGATTGCAAACAAATCTTCAAGTTTTCAGTGTTGTAAAATACCAAATGTTGCGACAACGCCCCAGTTTCCAATTGGGCATACAAAAAGAAAACAAAACCCTTAATGCAAAGTGCTCAACAAAACAAACAACAATTCAACAATTCAACAACAAGAACCACAGGAACAACACTCGCTTAAATAGCTCATAAAATCGTGAAATCCTCTAAGCATAAGCTACTTATTTCGATGCTAAACAATAACAGCAAGCGTCATTCCCAAACTGAATGAATAAACAAATGAATGGAAATGCCCGCATAAACAAATAAACAAAGTTAAATAAACATAAACTAGTGATATATTTAACATGTAATGTGCAAAACAAACATAAATACAAATCATATGCAACGGCTCAAGCTTCAGCTCCGTTTTGGCTTAGCTCGTAAAAGTCTCGCATAAATTAGATAAAAACTCAAACGGGACGGACTTTAAGCCAACCAAATGCGATTTAAGCCAACAACAAGTTTTTAGGTACTATATAGAATACACATAGCTATACTATATTCGATTCCAATCTCTGCACACTAAATACCAAGGCAATGCAGCGACACTCAAGGTAAGTCCGAAAAGGAATCGCAAAATATTTTTTATATGGAAACTTACTATAAAATATATTTACTTTTTTTTTTTAAACTATAATCACAAACTATAAACTTATAGATTTTCAAACTGAGTAGTTTCTTTAGCTGATCGCCCAATCTGTAAATAAAGCCATCAAAAGTAGGAGGTAAAAAAAAAAAACAACGTAATTCAATGCTACAATTTTTTGGCTATTCAAAACTTGTTTTTTTTTTTTTAACTTTTTTGGGCAAGTATTTGAATGTTTGGTTAATCATTCAGTTTATGCCGAATCATTATTGTCGGAATCTTTGTGGGTTCGCTTCGCTCGTGTCTTTAACTCTTGCTTTCAGTTTTTTCTCTCTCAACAATCACATCCTTCATGGATCACTTCTTTTATGGTTGTTTTTGTCTTCGTTAAGAAGGTGTGGAATGTGGGAATAAACGATATTAGCAGAAACCAATTGAAAAAGAATGGATTAAGCTTAAGATGGCAGAGCAAGTTATACAAATATTTACTTGACTTTCGTTGTGTATAAAATTATAAATTATATTACAATACAATTAATTTCCAATATTTTTATAGGAATCAGAGAAATCATTGAATAAAATATATACATGCTCTTCTACTTCTAAAAAGTTATATTATATATAAATCTATTCCATTTGACGTTATCATTATAGTTATTCGAACTTAACCTAGGCATCTTCGCAGCCCTTGAAAGAGATCATTTGCATTTGCAATGACGCAATTCGCTATATACACTAGTTTATAATGAACAAATAAACAATTTAGTGACGTTACTTCCAAATGAGAAACGACCAGAGTCAACACTAAGTTGAACTACTTATCCGCGGATCGGATGGCAAGCACAACTGTGAAATTCTGATCGGAAGACCAAATACAATTGTGCAAATAGAGTTTTTGTTAGTCGCACATTTTGCGTCTGGGAAAACAATTGGAATCTAAATGTGTGTACATACGAAGCCAAATAGAGGTTCAGATGTTAATAAGCGTCCATATTTATATATCCATGTTTAAGGCCAACTATGGATATTCGCACATCTCGTAACAGAAACAGGGCTTAACAGCTTGGCATTCTAATTAATAACCATATTCGCATTCGCATTCGCATTCGCATAGACACTCGTCTGCTGAGTTTGGAGCTTTGCCCTTGCCACGCAGAAGAACTTGACACTAAACCAAGAGATACATTTACGATGCGATTGTTGCGAGTGTGAAAGTTCTTAATTACAAACATTAGGGGGCCCCAGCGGCTTAGGGCTACGGATCACAATCACAGCGTGTGCCCAAGAGACACTTTTCAATGGGGAATGGCAATGGGGAATGGGGAATGGATGAATAAGGGATTGGAACAACAGAGATTCAACTCTCAGCATAAGTAGAAGCGGAACGATACATTTCAACACAAAGTGGAGACACTTAAAGTTCTACCTGTATTGAATTGAGATTCTTGATTCTCGATTTTCGATTCTCAATTCTCTTGACTCTTGATTCTTCATTCTTGAGCCTAACTGCCACTTCAGAGAGCTGAAGCTGAGGCTGAAGCTGAAGCTGCCTCTGGGCCTCTGCGCAGGCTCAGCATGTGGCTAAGCCGATCATAATTCTTGTTTGACACTGCAACAAACGGATGAACAAATGAACGAGAAGCAAGACAGGGACCCCAAACTGTCTGACTGTCTGACTGCCTGACTGGCCGGCTGCCCAGTTGCTCAGTTGCCCAGCTGCCCAGTTTCCCGGCTGCCCGGCTTCCCGGCTGTCTGGCTGCCCAGTTGCAGTCATTCAGTCTGCAAGTCTCGACAACGGGTAGCACAGGTAACCATACTGGTCATTGTGAAAACAAGTAGGAATGCTCAACACTTGCACACCTGATCAACTCTGCAATACCCTGTAAAAACCATTCACTTCATTATTTACCTGTATAGCAGTTCCATTTCTAGCCGATGGCCTTGGTAGCCAGCATACCCCACTTCAGCTGTCGATTGCGTGGTATAAATATTTGCTTATGTGATCGGCGTGGTAATTTACTCCTACTGCGCCGAGGAATCGCCGCCAGAGATTTGCATAACAAAGAGAAAAGCGTAGACGAAGGCAGCCGTTGCATTGCCCATAAATAACTTGGCCGATATCTATTAACGCTTTTACTGGTGTTACTGGATTAGCGCAAAAGAGATAAAAACAGAGCACTTCATTCAGCTGGAGGGTCTATTGGTTTACACCGAAGAGCCTCGACCTCGTCCCACGCTCTCCACATTGATTGATAATTTGTTAGACAACTTTTATAAGTCAAACGGTTTTCCGTTGGCCAACTAATGCGTGGGAGCATTAGGGCTTGGGCTGGGGATTGAAGGGCTGGTTGCGGCTATCTCTGGTAGCATGGCCGATGATATTCACAGCAAATAAAAATATCTGGAGTGCAATTTGTGCACAGCTGGTGGTGCAACCGGTGTGCCGGCGGTGGCCTGTGGTGCACTCCAGCAGCTACTCCAAGCATGCACCATATTTGGCAGCAGCAACAGCAGCAGCAGCAGCAGCAGTTGCTGGCAGAACTCTGCGCTCCCTGCCAACTTCACAGCATTCCAAACCAAGTTGACAACACAGAAATTTGTTTGCACTCCATAAGGATTACAAAAATATGCGCTTCCCTTGCCCTCTATCGTCCAGCAGGTTGCCAACCCTTCCCTTTTCTCACTTTTTTTGCATTTAATAAATTTCATGCTTAATTCGCATGCCTGGGCAATTTTTACTTTAACACCAAGTGGATAATGCCCGGAAGCAGTGCAGATGTCGCAGTTGTCGTAGGGTACAAGAGAATTATGTACCCGGAATGGGCAGCCGATAAGGATAACGGTGATATGGGTAAGCCGTGGGAGATCATACAGGAGTCAGCTGAAATAAAATAATATTAATAATTACAATATTTATTAAATATGCTGAGGCCTCAGAGACTTCTTATAGTGGATGAAAAGCTGAAAAAGTCTTGCTATTGTTATTGAAAGTATTCGATAACAAGCTGAGATGCCAATTATACCGATCGATAAGCATTCAAGCCAATCAAACATGCTCCTTAAAAACCAAGTATAGAAATAAATCGTATTAAAAAGCTCAACCCTTTTCTTATAAACATTATTGTCATATATTCACTCTCAAATCTAATTAGATAAAATAAATTAAATGCTTCTTTAAACCTTTCCTATAGGTATACATTTAATTCTGTGGTTCTTACCGTCCATAGTCCTATCTATATAATTTACTTTCTGGTTAGATTATGTTGCTTAAAACGTCGCAGGACACACTATAAATATAACTATAAGTACTTTATTCAATACAGAATAAGATACTCTAAATCACAGTAAAAATCCCTTATCGTAATGAAACTTGAAATTATATAAGATACTTTCCTATGTGTACACTTTAAATTTCTGAAAACTCTGTTTACGAAACATATGGCTCAAAGACCCCTTCACAAGCACAAACAATTCACATCTGCGAATAGAAAGCCTTCCTTCATCTATGCAAATATGCAGTGCGAATGACACATTTGTCGAGCATTATGCACGCTAAAGAGCATCGCCATGATGCGGACTGGGCGAACTTATGTGACTCCATTTACTCGAATGTCTTCCGCACGCCCAGCTCAATTGTAGTCCAGAATCCAGAATCGAAGCGACGCCATCATCACTGCACCATTAAGCAAATTGAAAGCGTTTAGCCGGACGCTGCTTCTTGACCATGAACTGGGAACCCTTTTGCCACTACAAAACATATGTCTGTGTGTGTGAGTGTGTATTTGTGGTGTGTATTTAACACATTAATGCGAGCGACCCACACACACACACACACACACACATACAGTTGGTATGGGCATCAAGTGGACCACATAAATCCCGATTATAATGCACGCACATGTGAATGCCTAAAGACTGAGATTTCAAACCTATCAACGACCAATGACCCGACGACCTGTGCCCGGCCAGCGGGCAGAATACTCTAAAACGAAATGAAAATGAAAATGAAAAGAAATGGCTTTCAAGTGCCCAGATGCATAATGAACAGGACGTATCCAGTATGTTTCTGGACGCCGTCGCCGGCGTGTGCTACCCATCCTCTCTAAGGGTTGACATTTGGGCGCACACAAAGAGTTCGGGAGAAAAGGTTTCATTCAGCCGGAATCTCGAGTTGAAGTGGCGACCGCCACCACTGCCAGCAAGTGGCATTGTTTTCACTTTTCGGTGCAGCAGGGGGACACGGCCTGGAGCTGAGCCATTTGGGGTACGGGCGGCAGGCGACAGGCGACACGCTTTTAAAAGCTTAAATCAATTAGTTAATTGATTAACAAAAGCCGAAGGACATTATTAGGGAAAAGCTGCTTCAATTTCAAATTTAAAATAGGACTCTCTAGAACAGTATTCCTCATGACTAACTTAATCTCAACTCTATCAACAGCTTGACTTCTACTCTGCAACGCACCTTAACCACTGACACCATTAGAGCCTCACCAGCAACCATAGAGTCCCGGCCAAGAGCCAGCAGCAATTTGACTGCAGCTCCATCTAGAAAATGATGGAACGCTTATCCACGCACTTGTCGCTCTCTGGATTATCGCTCGCACATCCACTGCAGAGTCATTTGAGCTCGGTGAGCTCCAGCAGCGGCACTCATCTGGGCCAACTAATACAGCACCATCAGCAGCAGCAGCAGCAGCAACAGCAGCAGCAGCAGCAACAGCAGCAACAGCAACAACAGCAGCAGCAACAGCATTCGAGTGAGCACAGTCACGCCCACAGCCACGCCCACCTTCACAACCAGCAACTGTCGCTGGGTCAGCTGGGCCAGCAGCATCACCACCATCAGTGCAACAGCAACAGCAGCGGCGGCTCGCCCAACGGCAACGGATCCTCGGCTCTGAGTCTGCATCCGCATCTGCACCACTCGGCGGCAGCCGCAGCGGCCGCTCATCACCTGAGCTCGCAGCACTCGCAGCTGCATCAGCATCATCAGGCAGCGGCAGCAACAGCCGCCGCGGCAGCGCAGCAGCAGCAGCCACACTCCATAGCCTCGCATCACAGCCAGGCGGCCAGCTCCGGGGCGGGCTCCATTCACAGCCAGTCGCAGACGCAATCGCACCAGCCCCACAGCAACGGCATCGGCCAGCATCTGTCGGCGGGCACGGGTCACAGTCTGGGCAGCTCCAACTCGAGTGCTCCGGTCCACTACACGTCCACGTCCAGCACATCGAACAGCGTAATGGCAGCCGCCGCCGCCGCCCACCTGCACCACAATTCGCAGGCGTCGCCCATCAGCAACCTGCACCAGAATATGGGCAGTCTCATGAACAGCGGCAGCAGCGCCAGGTGGGTGCCATCAGCTGGCTCTGAAGATCGTTAATTGTTATCGCTATAGAGGCCGCCATTTAACAGCTCTTCCCTAATCTATTCACAGCGATGTCTTCTTCAGCCTGATGATACAGAACACAACGAAGCGCCAGAACGAGGAGCACATAAAACGTCCAATGAATGCTTTCATGGTCTGGTCACGCTTGCAGCGTCGCAAAATAGCTCAGGATAATCCCAAAATGCACAATTCGGAGATATCCAAAAGGCTGGGTGAGTGTGCTAATATTTACTTAGTATATGATTGTATTTTTATAAGTTCTATAAACTCTGGCAAAGAAACAGAATTCTTCGGTTCAGTTATTAGCTGAGCCAAAAGTTGAATTAAATGGCTTAAGAACACGCAAACAGCTCAGCTGGAATCCAAATTGTTTTCAGACTGTATGCGCTTTAATCTCTTCCTCGTTCTTTCTTTTTTTAATGAACCACAATGGGTAAGAGACGTGGCTTTCTATACAACCACTCGTAGTATGTTTGTAATCTGAAAACAATGAAAGAATCTCACACAAAACTAAATTAAGAGGCGGCACACGACCTGCCAATCTCTCGCGCCCACTCACGCCCCTGCCACACTCTCCATCTCTTTCTCTAGCTTACTTATGCAACTTAAACTAATCAACGTAATACCAACTGGTATCCCCTGCCCCTTTCCCTTTCCCTTGCCTCTGCCTCTGCCTCCGCCTCTGCCTGCCTGCCTGACTCCCACTCCAAATTCGGTTTATGACAATGACAAACCAAAAACTCGTCCGTTGCGCGCACTCAACGCAACTGTCAAAACTGACAAGCGGCTGTCAAACAATGGCAGGAAGAGCAGATCGAGCCAAGGAAGCTGTTGATTATGCTCGTATATGATTCAGAGAAGGGTTGCCTACTCACACACACACACGCACCCACCAAGTGAGACTCTGCCAAATCATCGCCGCTTGCCTCCTGCCTCCTCCCTCCTGCCTCCTGCCTCCTGCCTCCTGCCTCCTGCAGCATTGTCTCGCCGCTTAACTAGTTGCAAAGTTAAGTAGTTTATTTCTAGTGGGGCGACGGCGGTAACGGCTAATCCCACGCACAAACAACGAATCTTATCTGGGCCTCTAGGTTTTGGTTTTCAATTCGCATCAAATTCAATTTCAATCACACACGCAGCCAGACAGCTCATGAGGCACGTGGCAAGTGACAGCAGAGATCCTTAGCATAACAATGGGCCAGCAACAACAGGCAAGCGAAGCAGCTACCTTTTCGGCCAGCTCATGCATATTGGATGAGTCTTGAGTTGGCATAGCTGCTTGCTGCTTGCTGCTTGCTCCTTGCACTGATTAGTGAATCAGGCCCACAAAAAATACTGTCATAACAGCGATAACAGCGCGGCCTCCCTCATCGATAACCAGGCGAATGTTGCTGCCACAGAGCTTTTGGGGCAGCCATTTTGTGCAATTTTTTAATCAAACTAGACGGGTGGCCCAGCAACTCCGCTTCCACTCCCAACTCCACTTCCATTTCAACTTCTATTTCACCTCAGCCAACGAGTTTCCGCCACTGAAGCACTTGTAAAATGACTTTTTCTTTTTTACCATTGTTTAAGCAAAAACAATGCAAATTAAACGCGACTCACTTGCAGTGCAGTTGAGCGCGACAACAACAACAACAAAAGGCAAACTCGCTGCACTTGAATAGGGACAGCAGATGGGGCACAAAGTAATGAAACCATTATCGACGAGAGAATACCTCGTTAAATGTTATGATATTTAAAAATATAATATTTATATAACAATTTCATATATATTATTTTATATAATAATTTTGAAGTTATCAGTTATCATTATGTCTGTGAATTGCAACTACCTTATTGCCAATTGTTATAGCCAGGCAATGAGGGTTGCTACAACTGATTCATGCTGTGTTGTTTACTTCATTTGTAGACTTTAAAGGCATTTCTTAATCAGGCAACTGGCTGCAAACGCTTTTCAGGCAAAGTTCAAGTAGCAGGCAGAAACCAATATATGAAAATCGATGTACAACAACAACAACAATTTAAACACAATATACACTCCAGAATAAACTTGAGTTTTTTTGGGTGGGCTGAGATTTTGTGGGAAGGCGTGAGCTTTTGTTCCCATTTCATTTCACCTTATTGTTGTTGTTGTTATTGTATTTTGGCAAATCCATTATGTCAATTGACAGTTCTGTGTAATATTTGCTGTCAGTTGCAGCTTTTGTTGAGTTCTCGATTTTTTGAGCAGGGCATACGAAAAAGACGCCGTTCGCCATTGTAGTGCTTGAGTGGAGTGGGCCAGAGGGAAGCTCAAGATGTATGTAGGTAACTCGCTTAAGATAACGAGGAAATAGAAAAGAAGCGAAATGAAACTAAACGAAACGAAAGGAGTCTTGATGGAATTGACAGTTACTGCAAAGCCATTCCCACATTTTAAAGCAGAGTCTCCTTTTTAAGAGAGTTTCAGCTAAGTTTAACTGCAAGTGCTGCAACAATGTGGCAGCTCCACCGAAATAAAATATATAAATAAACCATTTGCCACATTTACACAAATGACAAAGTTTTGCACTTGAAAAGTTTGCCCTGGCATTCAATTAAATGAAATAAAATGAATTCAGCAAAAAATGGCTCATTATGAAAAATTGCGCAGAGAAAAGGCGGCTAACAAAAAACTGTGGCAGCAACAAAGGCGCCACAAAAAATGGCGGCGCGAAAGCTACTTTTTTCTCAGCACACACACACACACACAGGCACACACAATGCGAAAGGCACTGGCGAAGAGCGTTGAGCGTCGAGTAACGGTAACTGCCAGCTGGCGACTGGCAACTCTGGAGAGCTCTTCAGACGTCGGCGTCGCCGTCGCCGTCGGCGTTGCCATTTATTTTATTATGCAAAACAAAAGGCAAAACAAAAACAACAACAGCAAATGGGAATAAAATAAAATAAAATAAAAAAAGATGTGTTATAGAAAGCATTTTTTTCTGAGCGCGCGCGCTTGGGCTTAATTGAAATTGTAACTGTCATTAATTACTGTCTGGAAATTTGAATTAACAACAAAACAAACAATGGGCAACGGCAACAAAAACAACAACAGCAACAACAACAGCCCAAACGGTGGCAAGCGACAGCAACAAAATGGCAGTCGTTTTTTTCTCCTTGTGCTGAATGGAAAATTGTTTTGAAAATAATTGAAAAACCTGTCGATTCGGCAATCGGCAATCGCCTTCGTTTTTCCTTTATATTTCCTTTTTTTTAATCAAAACTCTACCCAGCTCCAGCGGGAATATTAAATATTGTTAAACAAAGCCCCCCGAGAGATGGATGTTAGCCTGGCTGACTAACTGACTGACTGACTGCCTGCTTGGCTCGCTGACTGACGGGTCTCGAACAATGGCAAAGACTTCGACTCGGATTCGATTGCGACTTTGCATTGCGCTGCCAGCACAAAAGGTCGAACTCTCAAGCCTTTTGCCCCGCCCACCAAGTCCTTTTGTTGCACAATAAAGCGCAAACAATTGATTAGTTTGCAATTGGGGTAAAAGGCAACGATTCCACTTTGCAGAGCAGAGTGAAGCCCGAAGGTCGGCATGGCAATTGACAGGTGTGTGAGACGGTCGATGGACTGAAAGACTTCGACTTAATTACAACACGCTCAATCGAAACGGGAACCATAAAAATTAAACAGTTGTATAATTATGAAAGGAAACCCCTTGGGGCGTTCTAGTCAACAATGAGATCCCAACTGCAAAAACAAGATGCACTAACTAGGAAGGGCAACAGGAAATCAGTTCTTTGCAAAAGGAGCAATCTATTTATTGCTATTCATCTATGTTCAAATTGAGCTGTCTCCGAACTGATCTGCTTATCTTGCTTTAAGATTATAGCTACTACATTTCTATGGAGTAGCGGACATCCACACCAATCCTTCACATTGAAACATTGCTAGACGACAAGAGAGGAAGGAAAGAGAGGCATTATCAAAACAGTAAAATATGTAGTAGAAGCCAAGAACATCAAAAATATTAGAGTTTCGGTTTGTATATTGAAAAATATCTGTCTGATCCCAACTCAAAATTGATCATGTTGTAGGAAATAGCGAATGCACCTAACCTAACTCTATCTAACCTTCAAACACAATCTCCCATCTTTCATTCTATTGCATATGTATCTTTACAGCATATATTATAATATATATTATTATTAATTAAGCTCATATAAAGAGTCATCTCTACTCAAATTTAAAATATTAATGTCATCCTCTAGAAAAAACAATAGCAACTTAGCTTTTAAGCTATAGTAATATGACATAATGTCGTCATCTTAATTGTCTATAAATATGCATATATGTATATTACATTCAAAGCTAAACATCAGACTACTATAAGGTTAAAATACCACATTCACTAAGCATCAGCAATTGTATTAAATTCTCGATAAGCTTTTCTTCATTCTCTACTTTACCCTCTCATGAACCAAGGGTCAGTTTTTCCGCTTTTCCAGAGCTCGACAACGTCAAATTGCTGTGTAAACAGTTTAATCTCTGGTCAAACGATGAGTTCAGATGAGAGCAAACGCTCGAGTGGGAGCCACGCTCAGAGCACAGTAAACATAAACCCCAAGAGTTCACGTCCAGACTCCATAATCCCATAAGTGGCCCAATTGTGTGATGTGTGAATGCTGGCTTCAGTTAGCCTCGAGAACTGGCCCAAAAGTAGCCTTAGCCCCACTCCTAGAACTTCTGGCTGGGAGAGGAAGAGGGAGAGGGAGAGTTAACTCGAGAGTTACTCGCAGCCCCAATTGTAAACTGTGTGAACTACAAACTGCAACTGGAGCCGACGTCCGTTAAATATTTGCTCTGTGGTTAGCACCCGACATTTTCCAGTG
Organism: Drosophila hamatofila; assembly: GCA_035045345.1. Classification (NCBI taxonomy): domain Eukaryota; kingdom Metazoa; phylum Arthropoda; class Insecta; order Diptera; family Drosophilidae; genus Drosophila; species Drosophila hamatofila. The sequence continues at coordinate 5,348,650 of JAWNPA010000001.1, forward strand.
TTTCTTTAGGCTGTTGGGGAAAAACTTGTTAATTATGCTTGAGCCAGCTCAACTGGCAGCCATCTCACATCTTGGCAACTGTCATGTGCAACTTGTACTTGTTTTTCATATCAATTATTAAGCCGGCCACTCAACCGGCTCCAGTTGCAGCTTCAGCTCCAGCTCCAGCTCCAGGGGAGGCGCCAGACGGCAACGGGCAAACATAGACATTGTCCAATTGTCATCCTTTTGTGGCATGTCAACTCAGCAGTGCGCCCTCCTTAGTTTATACAACTGCACAACTTGTAGATACTGCCCCACTCTCTGCATCTCTCTCTCTCTCTCTCTCTCTCTCTCTCTTTCTCTGTCTTATATTGTCTCACTCATTCACTCGCTCTCTCACTCTTTCTGTTGCGTCTTGTTTATTATTATGTGAATTGTCTGGAAGTCTCTGCCCCAGCTAAATGCTCCACAAGGTGTCGTGCACAGGAGCCAAGTTGCGCATTTGATGCCCAGTTGCCACTTGGACGGCCTGTCAATGTATCTATAAATTAGTATTTTAGCAGCAGCTGCCAGTTAAGGGGCAGCTACTTGCTTTATGAGTGCCACCAACTCCGCATTGAGGGGGGCGTGCAGACCTGAACGTGAATGTGGACGTGGGCGTGGGTATGGGCGTGGGTGTGGGCACATGTCTAGTCTTTTGGCACAATTGTGCTTTTGTGCAACGTTTATTGTTATAGTTTTTGTTCAACTACCTCAGCTTGTGTGTGTGGCTGTCTATTCGAGTGTGTGTGTGTGGGCCTGACAGCCGTTCCTTCTTAGCCCGGTCAACCCCGTCCTATGGATAGAGTATATAGCTTCTCATTAGTATTGTGTCGTCTCAACAATGCAATTTGTGTGACAGTGTGAGTGTGCGTGTGTGCGTATGTGTGTATGTGTGTGTGCTTTACAGCTAGTAAAATTATACGTTATAACTAATTAAGGACTTTTCCCTCAAGTCCATTTCTTTTGTTATGCATTTCCCTTACAATCTGCACAATAACAACGATTACCTAGAATGGAATAGCGCAAGTATTTGAAATAAGCACTATAACTATAACAGTAGATACATTGTCCGTAGTAAAAAGAAGCTTTGAAAGCTGAGCACAATTCCCTATATGATGATAAAGAAACGATGTTATGGTACACCACTTATATTGCTACAAAGTGTATTAATAAACTGTCAAGACCTACAATTGTCATAATCACAATCACTAAAGCTTATCTACAATTGAGTATATATACATACATATACATATATTTATACATCGTATATATTTATGAAGATCGCTGATCACAGTTTAAATCAGGTCTATGACGCTCTAAGTTCTTCAACAAGGTCAACCCCAACTATTTCAACTTTTTTTTTTTTAACGGATTAAATTTTTTTGACTGTAGTAAACAAATAACCCTATACGTTTACTTAATACAAGAGCTGAAAAGAGACGTATTCAAATAGCCAAGGTGTCTGTCAAGCCACCTAAATAATTTAAAGAGAAAAGCTGGGTTTAAGCATAAACACCACGTAAATATGTATATATAGGAGGTAGATTATTAAATCAAAATTTATAATATTAATTGATATTGATCTTCAGGAAAGGGAAATTGGATATATGTACTTGACATATTGCATACGGTATTCAACAATTTATAAATACGCGAGTCGCGATAATTTGTACCCGTTAAAGAAATAATCTCAATAATTCGTAAAAATTGCTGTCCCATTTAAAGTTCGCAAACGTTTCATATATTTTGATCTCCTCGTTAACCTCGTAATATTTTTTCTATTCAAATAATATTTTTTTTGTAAATTGAAATTTTCTATACATTTGTAATGAAAAGCGAAATTTTTTTGTCAGTCAAACTACCGTTATGTTTTACAGACTTTTATGCCGCCATTAACTCGCTATATAATGAAACAAAACAAAACAATTTAAACAAGTAAATTAATTCTATTTATTAACTTAATTCTATACAAAAATATTCTGCAGAATGCAAGAGAAATCTGAAATTTTATAAACTAAAATATAAAATCCCAATTAAAATATTTTGTAATAATAAGAGTCTCGACAAAATTGAAAACCTATGTCGCTTGCTTTCGAATAATCTGGATTCCAATGTATAGCATTAAAAGTTTTTGTTTTGTTTTCAAATGGAAAGAAAAATGGGAGATGTGAGATCGATAGATTCGTCGTTATCCTGCTCAAGAATATATACTCACCACAGTTATCTCGCCTTCCTTCTTCCCCTTACATCCATTTGATTTAAAGTCAATTTTAAGGCAGCAACTTGTATTAAGTACATTAATATATATAATATATAAATAAGAGATACATTAATATATAAATATAAAGTCATATATAAATATACGAGCTCACTTGAGACAAATAATTAAAGTGCTGTTTGTGCGACATCTAAGATATTATCAGCGGGCTTGTGACACATGTCATTATAACATTTTACATTAACTTAAAAACATTTGCAATTTCTGCACACAATGGGAACGCACAAGCCTACGAGGCGACATACTAGCACATAAGCAAGTGGAGGGTCCTGCCATGCCACTTGCCACTTGCCACTTATGAGTGTGCGGCACGTGCATATGCCATGTACAATATATGCATGTATGTATGTATGTACATTCATACAGCACAAATACAAATACAAATACAGAATACAAACTCACTTGCCGCCCTCAAAGCGAACGCTGGCTATATGTCAGGGGCGGGAGAGCGAGACAGAATGCGGTACAAAAGCACGCCCCCAAACGGGCCCAAACCACCTGCTGGTTTTCGGGCCATTATCGTGCAAGGACTCGGCAGCATTCTCTAACCAGCCACTGCCGGTCTGAGCCAACCTGAGTGGCATGAGGAGCTGACTGACTGAGCTGACAAACAGGCAATGAGACAAACAACGAGACAACAACAACAACAACAACAACAGCAAAAACAAACGACAATGCCAAAACTGGCAACAATGGTGGCCACATAGACAGGGACAGACGATGAAGATGGCCAAACGACAATAGAAAGAGATAGAGCTCTGGAAAGGAAGTGCCGGAGGAGGAAAACGACGACAACATTGTTTCGTATTTGATATCCTTCTTGTTACCACAGAAAAGACAAGTTTATACTCCATGTCTATGAGTGTGTGTTTGTGTGTGTGTGTGTGTGTGTGTGGTTGGCTGTTAGGAAATTATGTTGATGTACGTCCACTTCTGGAGCTGGCCGTCATGAATGAGGCTCATTGTGTTGCCATATTTTGACAACTGCTGCAAATGCCCCACACAAAGTATCTAATGGATTAACGACTTTTCACATCGTATTATTATTATTATTATACCATTATATTATATCTCAATTGCAGGTGCCGAATGGAAGCTGCTCACCGAGGAAGAGAAACGTCCGTTTATCGATGAAGCCAAGCGTTTACGGTGAGTAAAGCTTGCTGCTCGTGTGAATCCCCTTTTCATTTGACATCTTCTCTCCCTGCTCAGCGCTATGCACATGAAGGAGCACCCCGATTACAAGTATCGGCCCAGACGCAAGCCCAAAGCTCTGAGACGCGATGGCTACCCGTATCCCATGCCATACCCATCGGTGCCAGTGGAGGCGTTACGTGCAGGTAAGCAAGAAATCGTTAGACATATAGTTATGGACACGGCCCCGAATTCGGAGCCAATATCCAAAATATAACAAAAATCAAAATTGTATAAAATAAACTTAAAACTAAATGCAAAATATGGGGACTCTATCTGTAAAGATAAATGTGATATAACATTAAAATGGAAATATTTATCAATCGTCTGAAACAAACTTGATCTGCGTATATACATTCTAGGGACCTACATACAAATTTCAAGTCTATAGCTCTTATGGGTTCTGAGATCGACGCGTTCACACATACGGACGGATGGAAAAATAGACGGAACTAAATCGAATCATCTTTTTGTTTTGATCAGGAATATGAATGAGGTCTGCCACGCCTCCATCAGCCTGTCACATACAATTTCCTTATTCCCCATTTTCAACGGTTTCAGGGTATTCAAAAAATAATAGATGCATATTCACCTAAAATTGACTTTACTACTTTGAAAACATTTGAATATCTGCAGAATGAAAACTAAAATACAATACAAGACTGAATACATAGATTTCAAGAAACTAACACCAATCTATAAGCCACAAACAGTCTCATCAATAAACCAATTAAGTTTTATGCCAAAAACCCCTCTGCCAAAAACCCGCTATGCAAAGTAGAAGGGTGCGTTTTATGAGCTTTGGCTCAAGACAAATGCAAATGTGGCACGATACGTGGCAGGGTCCCACCCAGGCGAAGCACTATAAATGAACCTGAGCACTGAATGAAAATATGACAAACTATCCTCACACTCGGGCGGTTGACTGGCTCGACTGGGGTTTCGTTTGTGCGGCACACAAAGCCCCCCACCTGAACAATATGGCGTCGGCCGCGGGGTGAGGCAGCTAAGGGGGTGGCAACTAAGAACCACCGGAACCACCCATTCGCATGCTCTGACAAACTGTGAAGTCATCATCCTGGCTTAACAACTCAATTCAAGTGACAGAACAGACACACACGATAGACACGACAGTCGACAGACAGAAGACAGAAGGACAGACGTAGGCAGAGCATAAGCATAAGTTAACATTCATGATTTCCCTAACCAGTGGGTTGGCGGGGGTGGCAGCTCGGTCTGTAGTTGTTTCTGGATTTGGTTGGAGGACTTAAATTAGCATTTGTCACGTTTTTTGTCTTTTTTGCCCGGCTGGGCCCTCAAATTTAACGCAACTTTCTTGGGTTCACTTTGCTGATGTGGCAGCAAATTTGTGCGCTGGCGTTGGCGTTGGCATTGGCTCAGGGATCAGGGATCAGCGGCCCCGGGTTAAGGACAATGCCATCCAGATGATTTATGCGCAACGGAAATGATAATAAAAATACTAGGAAATGCGTAATAAATAAACCGAATTAGGCTTTCGCCTTTGCCATTGCCTTTGCCATTGCCTTTGCCCAAGTCTCAGTTCAATGCACACGGCACAATCTAAAATGGCTTTGAGGGACGAAGATGGCCCGTTGTGGCCAAAGAATGTCAGACTAGGACGCAGAATACAAAAATGAAGCAACTGCCAACTGAGGCATGCAACAGCTGGGAGAAGAAGAGCATTAAATAAATTTCATTTACAGGATTAATTCTAAAAACTTCTATAGTATAATAAATATGTTCATTAATTAGTACTATAAATATAAATATAGCAAATTATAAAATAAATTTAATATAAATAATTAGTTTTAAATTTTAACTTCAGTTACAATTACTACCTATATATAATTTAGTGAAATTATTTATTTATATGTATACAAAAAAATGTAAACATAATTTAGAAAGCCAAGACATTAACATAGCTCAACTTTAGCAAACATGACTATAAAAGAAAACAGTTCTCTGAGGGTTTACAAGAAGTCCCTGAACAGTGCATAGGTCGGGCCATAACAAAAAGTTGTTTTGCGATGTTAGCACACGATTTCAGTGTTTATTGTGATGTTAATTTAATAATAATAATAATAAGAGAAGAAGAAGACAAACAGCAGCTACCAGTTAAAGCCTTGTGTAGTGCCTAATCCGCTGTTATATGATATATAATGGTTGTGAAGATGAAGATGAAGATGGAGATGGAGATGAAGATGGAGATGAAGATGAGATGATGCCAAGTCGATTGATGTCGAAATGTCGCTACTTGAGGCGAACAAAAATGCTTTCGGCTTTGTTGTCGAAGCAATTTTAATTGCCACAGCCACAGCCACAGCTACAGCATCCAACAATTTGGAGACTCTCTTGACTAGCGCCATGAATGAGATGTATTTTTTCATATTTTTAATTGTTTTATTTTATTTTCAATAAGCGGCGCCTGTAATTATCGAGACCCCGTTAACAAAAGGCCAAGAGGGCAGCTGGACGACTACCGTTTAGGGCAATTGGTTAGCAGCGCTTGGCATCTATCAGATGCAGAGATAACTCTCCCAAAATAGCTGATTCAGCGCACAATTATATCGAGGCAAGGCGGACAGAGAAAGAGCTAACTCGCTCCCAAATATATGAAAGAGTTGACCGAACAAAGGGCGCAAAATATTTCGAGTGGCAATTATTTTAAGCACACAACAGACCCAAGACCATTGTCATAATTATTGTAAACTTATTTTTCTTTTTCTGTTTCTCTGCCTTTGTTGTTGCTGCCTTGTTACCTTCTCTCACCTCAGTTTGTTTGGTTTCACTTGCAGGCATCTCGCCGGGTTACTTTGCTCCCGGTCCCACAGCGGCCGCCTATCACCTGGGCAGCCATCTCACGCAGACATCGCCGCCAACGACAACGCAGGTGAGTACTAGTCTACGGTCTAGTCTACAGCGTATTCCAGATCCACACTCTAAAGCCCGGGCCCGGACCTGGGCTCTCTGCTGAGTCGGTGTCGGGGTGTCTGGGTTTGGGTCGGGCGGGGGTTAAGCGCTCAAGTGCCTGGTCCATCAAGTCCATCAGACAACAAAATAAATGTTGAACGGTAGCGCGTCCAATTACATCGATCGGTCCGCGGGTCGGGTCGCCTTAATAACATAATTACAAACTCCCATGGCAGACGCCCACTTTAAAAGGCGGAAAACAGGCGGCCGTGACTAAGCGCGACACGCTTCCTGATCACGATTCGATCCTGGCTGAGTTCTGACATGTCATGCTAAGGATTTGCCACAAGTTGTCATTGCACATTTAGCTACCAGGCAGCCGATCGCCGAGATAACAAGGCCTCGAGCGCAAAAACAAACAAATAACGGGCAGGTGCTACAAAAGCCTGAACAACGGGGTGCGGGTATACGTACTGGTATGGGTACGGGTGCACCCTTCGTAGGGTCCAGCTGAGCAACAAGGAAAAAGGGGAAAAATTAACAAAATTGGCAATTAAAACTTGGAGCAGTAGCAATACGCACTCGAAGCAATGGCTTGGAGCAGGCTCCATCAAGGGCGTTGCTCAGACCTTTTCTCATCGGATTGAGGCAGTTGAGGGAATGCTCTCGCTCTTCTTGATGCCCTCGCCCGGGCAGCCATGGGCTGTGTGTTTATTAACAACCCATTAAAAGTCATGACTGTTGCTTGGCTTTGTTGGAGCCGGGCTCTTGGCTCTTGGCTGCCTGTTTGAGGCTGTGATTGATGTCTGCGGCTGCTTAACATGCGTTGCGGGTGTTGAAAGCCTGGCATTACTGGCCAACAATAGCATTACTTGGTTAATAATATGCCTCGGCCGGCCGTGGTATTATAATAATAGACCAACTTTAAAGGCAGCAAGCGTTCTCGTTGCCCAAACTGAAATCTGTACATGAAAATTGCATGCGAGTGGGCGGATTAGAAGATGGCCAAGCTGCCATTTATTTCTTTTCCACAACTCACTTTTACACCTCACTATTATATCTGAGCACACAAAGGCCAAGTTTAGAAACATTCCAGAGCCACAATGGGGCTGGGGCTATGCTTGCTCTCTGTAGACTACAATCGAGCCTGTTTTAAAACAGTTCTTGTTTCCAAGCATCACAGAGTTTGCACAGCTGACTTCGGAAATGTACCCAATGACAACAGCAAAGTAGCCTTTGCGACAGTTTAGCCACCTGCCCTAGCCGAAACCTTAAAGGATCAGAGCTCAGGGCTCTAACCACTTGAACACATCCAGCTAAATCAATTAACTGCCGAAATAATGCCCAATTGAGAGCGACCGAAATACAAACATCAGCTCCGCGTAAATCGCCGTGCATCAAAATATTTACCAATCCTCACTAATTCCCAATTGGGCGCAAATCAAATCAAATCAAATTGTAATCCAAAACGCTTTCGGCCCAAACACACACACACAGACACACACACACGCTGGGAAGGGGTCCGGGTCTGTCTACCAGCCCGACTACGATTGCGACTCCGACTCCGTCTGTTGGCGCTGATGTTGTTGCTGGTGATGATGATGGTGATGATGATGTGTTAACAACATAATTATAGCCCAGAGCAAAGTGCTCTGCGAACGGGGAGCAACCCCTCGATTCAACCACTCAAAACAAAACGGATATGAAGCAAAACAACCCCTGACGCACTTAACATTGCGCACCCGTTCACTCTGGTGTTCCCAGTTCCAGGCTAAGTCCCATTCCCAGATCAAGTCGTAAGACTTGAGCCGAACCCCGAAACCCACCAACAACTGGTGTAGCAATGAGAAACGTATTGCAAATCAAATAACATTAAACTGAGACGTGTTTTTCTATTTATTTGCCGTGCGGGGTTGTTCATCTCGCGTCCACAATTAGTTGGTCAAATAAAGCCGCAAAAGTGTTAAGCAATTTGCACTAACCAAGGGTTACGACCCACACCCAGGCCATACCCCCATTAGCGATAAACAGGTCCTTGTTTATAAACCAGAGCATATTACGCCTCTTCAGAAACAAATTAATAACTTCCTATACAAAGTAAATTGGGTAGTTTGGGAGAATTATCAATTATCAATTATATATATTCTTGATCAAGATGACAAGCTGAATCAGACTTATTGTCTTATCGTGTATTACTTATAGTGTAGCTGGATCACGTCCTCGACAGATTGACCTAAAATTGAGCGGTGGCATTATTTATATATTTATGTATTAATTAACCCTTTTCTTCATCTAGTATTAGCTAGTTTTATGTACTCGGTCATACCTGACTATAACGTTCGTGCGTGTTTGCTAAATATTAATTTGCTTTGAACTGACTCGTAATGAAGCTTTCACTGCACTTTAGCTTAGCAGTTATATGAATTATCTATGGTTCTACTCTTCATTCTGATTTAATGCTTACTCTTTTTCAGGCCACACTCTCCGGACAGATGGACAAATTTGCAGCATTGGAACGCAGCTCGTATCTGAGTAATGCAGCAGCGGCTGCGGCGGGCAGTCAGGCGAGTGCTTACAGCGCCTATCTGGACCCTAGTGTGCTGACCAAGGCCTACTTCGACTCGAAAATGTATCAGGATCGTGCCAACTATGCCTTCGACATTTCCAAGATCTATGGCGCCCAGCAGCACGCGGCGGCGCATCATCAGCAGCAGCAACAGCAACAGCAGCAGCAGCAACAACAGCAGCAGCAACAGCACCACCAACTGCTTATGGCCAGCAGCGGAGCAGGCGGTGCAAGTGGTGGCGGTGCTGGCAGTGGTGGCGGCAGTTCGCACAATAACAACAGCAGCAGCGGGTTGGACGAGCGCGATGCCACGCCCCAACTGGACGCGGGCGGACAGGAATCCAAGCCGCATCTACACTCACCCAGCGATGTGGGCTTGGACTATGCTCATCAATATGCTCAGCAATATGGCGGCCAGTTGGCCAGTGCCGCCGCCGGCGTTGGAGTGGGCGCCGGGGCGGTAGCTGGCGGTGGCGGCGGCGCTGGAGGCGCCTCAGATTTTCGTCGACCGCTAACGGTCATCTTCTGACCACCATCGTCCAATGGTAGCGAAGAGTTAAACTTGTCTATGACTTAGGAAATGCGAGATTAAAGTTAAACGTAGCCAACTTTACAGTTAAGCCTCGAGTTGTAAATTAATCATAAGCTTTGTTAAATCGAAGAGCAGCTGCACAGCAAACAAGCAAAAGCAGGAGCAAAAGCAGGAACAGGAGCAGGAAATGGAGAAGGAGCAGAAACAGGAGGTAGCTACAGCAGCATGGAGAAGGAGCAGGTGCTGGAGGATTCTCACGAAAGGCAGAACAACGAGCGGTGCAATTTTTTATGTTTTAAACGCTGAACGAAGTGCATAGCATAAATTTAAATGTATTTAAATTCTACACATATACAACATTAAAATACAAAAAAAAAAAAAAAAACAAAATACAACAAAACAAATGAGTTAAATTCAAATAAATGATTAAATAATGAGTGATCTAGTCGCGACTCTTCGACTAAGAACTACACTGAGCGAAGTTGAAGGGTTTAGTTGAGGCATTCTTCTTTATGCTAATAGCTTGGCATGGCAAAGTATTTTATTGGAAATATTTAAAAAAGTTATTCAATTAGCACTCAATTGGAATAAGTCCTTAGTACCCAGTGAGACTTCTACAGAGACGGAGTCCAATTTGTTAATTTGGTTTTACCAGAGAAAGAAGAGGATGAAGGTAATTAAGGCTGACTTAAACATTTCTTTCAGTTTCAAACAGATAATATGACATATTTAAATTTATCTGAAGAACTTTATTCGCGATGCTTTTTTCTATCTTTACTCAATTTCTTTTTCACTTCACTTCAGCTAATTCAAAGTTTTCTCATAAAAAAGTAAGCAAAAAAACCTGTTAAACTTTTTTTATATTTGTGTTTTATTGTTCTCCATTTCATTTTTAATTATTTGTAAACGGCTCTCTGTAGTGTGGGTGGTTGAAGGAAGCCTGAATAGTATGAGCAATGCTGGCCGGGGTTGTAGACCTGACAAAAGTCAACAACGCGCGAAACGTTAAACGCTTCCTAATTAAGGGAACTTCTTGTGGCAGCTCCTTCTGGCCAATCAGCTGCCGTGGCACGTTGACAAACACACGCCGCGCATTTCGTTTGCTCAAGCAGCGGCAACAACTCAAACAAATTACCGTTAGCCACTAATTAGTGCGACTCAAGGTGCAAAAATCGCCGCAAATTTAATTAATTTTACGCCGTGTTGAGCGCAGCTGCAATTAGCGAACTTGCCCTAATGGAGATGAGGACATTTCATAGAGCATTGTGAGCCTTGCTGCAATGAATTCATTGCATAAAAATATATATAATAATAATTCATGAACTTTTATTTATAGCCAAGTTAAATTTGAAATTGAACAAAATTATATTTTAACTTGAGATGGCGCTAACATTGTACAGATACAGGTGTACCGACACATAGAGGGCGCGTAGAACATTTTGCAAAATTAATCTGTTTAGACCTACCGCTAGATGGCGCATACTCACTAGACATGCTGAGCTTTGTGATACTCACCACAGCGCGTTATTCCATTATGTTTTACTACTGTTTACTAGGTGGCGCTATTACGTGGTGTGGATTAGTTTTCACCAAATTTAATTTCACCATGAATTTTTAGCCCCACCTAGAGTTGATAGTTAAATTAAACTTCAAATGATTCTAAGCATTTTAAATACACTATCAATATTGGTTGGTTATTTTCAAATTTGATTAGACTTATAAAAAGTTGAGTGTACTTTTTAAATAGTTAATAAAATTATTGTTGAAAATATATATAATAAATTAACAGTATCATGAAGGCCGCAATACAAATTAAAGCGTCAGAGAATTGATTTCTGCTCGTATTATTTATTTATCATCTGTCCAGCTGGACGATTATTCAATTTTATGATACGTTTACAGTGGGAGACTAAATTCATACTATTATAACAGTGCATGAAGCTGATGTTAACATATTTAGCTTATTTATAGAATAATAGTTACAATATGACAGAAACTTAATAATGAATGAAGTGGACTTAAACTTAAATATTTGATATTTTATAAAAATATAAATAATAACTCTAAAGTTAGTAACTAAAATGGATATGGATACGATTTTTATTTTATTTTATAAATATAGAATTAGTGCCTAAATTTTTTGTTAGGAATAGGGAGATAAGTTTTGTGCTCTAACCCGATCTGATTTACTGTTAAATTAAAACTTTAAGGATTTATATGATTTATTCGAAAAGTGCTTTTAACGTTTGGAAAAATATTTTTCCGAAGGTTCAATGGTCATCAAAGTAAAAACATCAAGAAACAAGAAGTAGCTTGACCGTTATTACCTACGCTCAAAGACTTTGTTTCAACAATTTTCTATTTTTTGTCTACTACTCAAGCTTAATGAGAGTCTTCTCATCGCACTGAAATTTCCTTTAGTCAACTGCCACGCACACAGTTACCCACTTCAGTGGTCGCTGCAGTACTCAGCCTTCGCTTTTTGCTCTGGCTTTCCTGCGCTCATTTAAAACACAAATCACGATTAGCGAGCCACATTCCCATTTTGCAGCTAAAAAAAAACTTGCGGCCGCACATGGAAATTGCGAGCGATGCGGTAACGATGGCCGCGATGGCCACGATGGAGACGATGGAGATGATGGCGACGTTGTCGACGACTGCCCATAAATTACTGCAGCTGAAACACAGCCAAACAATGCGCAGTCAGTGGACAATGAGCGGAGGCTCAGGCGAAGCAGCCGAGGGACTGGCTGGCCAAATGTCACAGAAAGCTCTTCAAAAATACCCAAAATTATGGCAATCATGCAGCAGGCAAAGTTCTGCCTGGGTCCTGGTGCCCAAGTGGCGCAATGTTAGTTGGCGGAATTGAACGATGCTCTGCTCATTGTCCTGATGCCGGGCATAATAGAGCAGCCATAATGTCCATTATGCGAGAACAAATGGCAGCTGGCATAGTGTGTGCCAGGACACGATAACACTTGCCAGAAGTGAGCAGCAGCAGCAAAAGCAGCAGCAGCAGTAATAGTCGAGTGGCAGGGGCAGTGGCAGCGGAGCAGCAGAAGTCAAACAAAACTACGGCCACCAGTTGCTGCCCATTGTCTTGGCCCTGCGCCTTGGCCAATAAAATGCATTCAGCTCGCATGCAAAACAAAAACGATAAAAAAGCCGTCACCATTGAGAACGCGTCTAAGCAGCCGCAGCGCCATCCACTGCTCCCACTCCTCCGGAGCATTGTCTATGCCATTGGCCAAAGCGCCAAGCGAGCGTCGACATGCGCGCAACGTAGCCTCACAAAGACACAGAAGGGGTGGGGTTGGGGCTGGTCGGAGGAGGGTGGGCAACAGTTGATAGCGCTGCCATTTTTAATGTCGCACGGGCTATGGGGGCGTCTGCTCCCAGCCCCTGCCACCGTTTTGCTAGCCAAAAACTCTACACAGCGAGTCAAGCGCTTTGGAGAGCGACGCATGCGCCGGGCTGCGAAGGAAAACCTTTTTTGAAATTTCTGTCACTTTTGGCGCGAAACGTGCATCAAGTGGAGAATCTAAAAACAAACATGTTTTGAGCGCTTCTTGAAGCTCTAATTTCCTGGAACAAAACTACTCCATAAAAGACGCTCTTTTATAAGACCCCAATCACGAATCGAAGCATAACAAATTTGTTATATTTTACGACTTCAATTATTCGGAAAATAATGGCATTTGGATGACGAATTTCCTGTGGAGCACGCAGCAAACAAGAAGGGCCACTGAGCCGGCGACTCCCCTTCTAAACAAAGGAAGTCAAAGGGTATCGCAGTGCAACTACAATTGCATACCTACAGAGGGAATACACAACAAGATAATCGCGTGTTTGCACTGCGATCGCACTTACGATCGATTGTAGGCGCAAACAAGGAGTCAGCCAAATTTCGATAAGCAACTGAGTTCCTTGGTTGCGATTATCATACACGAATCTTACCTTAAGGGAAGCATCAAAAATACGTGTACTCGAACCGAGGGACAAACAGGACAAACAATTGGTCAACGCAAAAAAAAAAAAAAAAAAGAAACAGAGACCTCATAAGACAGTTATTGACAGCGAGAGCAAATACAAACACAAACACAAACAAATACAAAATGCAGAAGGTAAGAAATATGAGCAGCGGGCAGCGAGCAGCAGCAGAGGCAACAACTTTTTATCACTTAGCCGCCGCGTTGGCGATGCCAGCGTCGTCTTCGCGTCCTCCGAGCAGCGACGACGAGCACCAAAAATAGCAACAACAACAACGAACTCTACAAACACCCGTCGCGTATTCTCTCGCTCTATCTTTCTCTCCCTCTCTCTCTCTCACTCACTCTGTTGTTCGTTCGCTCTTTGTCGCACGCTAATTGGCTCTTGCTCGCTCCTGTGGCGCAAAGAGCGAGCAGCCAACATGCAACCACTACAATAACAAATTTACCCCCGCACACACATACACACACACACACTCGCACACACACTCGTACACACACGCTCGTAGTTGAGTTGATTTCAGTTTTTGTTTGCCGCTTTTCCCGTTTTTGTTCCGCCAACTGTCGCAAGTTTTCGAATGCCATCCATAGATTGTGCCCTTAGTCCATAGAATGTGTGGTTCAAATCAAAACTGTCGCGCACTCGATACGGACGCACCGGCTCCGGCAACGCACTCGGCTCGGGGTTAGTTCAGTTTGTAAAGGAAGCGAAGCTTCAAGCGCCGCACAAAAGCGTTTATCAAGTGTCAGCTTATCCACAGTGTTCAGATCGCAATTAAAACTCATGTAAAGCACAAAGCAAATAATGCAAATTAAACAACATTTAGTGCATATCTCATAAGAGCTCATCCGCTCGCTGATCACAAGTGTCAACAAACTTTACCTTGATTGCTAAAAACAGTGTTGTTAAACGAGCTTAAGATTTACCCCTTCCCGGGATTACGGCACCAAATCCGCAACTGTACAAAAGGTGAGCATTCATGAGTATCAGCAAATGATAAGAGAACTATATATGACTCATTTGACATGTGTATTTGAACATTGTTTGATTGACTGATTGAGTTTCTATTTACCTACACATATCAATTTTTCGATTTTGTCAAATCTATCACTTTGAGTTTTTAAGTAAATATTAGAAAGGGGTCAAGGTGTTGGGTAGAGCAATCTATAATATAATTCAGTTACTAAGATCTGCACTCATATATAAAATACTGATCTTATAATCTGATTTGATCTTTAAAAAATATAATCATTTTATATATGTATATAAAATACTTTTATACTCTTCACAATATCTAAACTATTTTAGTAAATAATAATATTAATTATTATAAGTATATTAATTTTGGATATGTTTTGATTTTTATAATATGGTAATTTCTCTGTAAATCTATCACTTCATTAAATTCTAAAATATCGAAAATATGTATGTAAAAATAAAAAATAAATAAATATCGTTATTGTTTTGATAGCTTTGCATACATAATTTGAAGTAAGTTTGTTAGGAAATCAAGCTAGCAGTTATCAGTTCTTAGAGTCTTAGAATTGTTAGAGTTCCCAGAGTTCTTACAGTACTTAGAGCTCTTAGAGTTCTTCCCTTACGAAGCATATGTAAATAGTAATTTAATTTAATTTTAAATATTTATTGTTATTTGCCTAGTTTTATCTGATAAAAACTACTGGTCTCCAAATATTTGTTTAATATTATATGATTCATAACTGGTCTGCAAACATATCATTATCAGGGGAGCCCAAAGCAATTTCCACTGTTAAGTGTTCGGAAATAGTTATATTAATATTAAAAAGTTCAAAGCTCCTCCGCTATGCATATAGCTCGACTTTAATATTGTTTCAACCCGCCTCGCATTTCGTTATGGACTCTATTGAAGTAACCCCTCTCCAAAAAACCCAAAAAATAAACTGAACCCACACACAGCTCACGTCTGCCACTTTGCGCTGCAAAGCGGTGCGCTGCGATGGCATGCCATGGCCCAAACAAAGCATATCTATTGAACTCCATTACCGTTTGCATTTCAGCACA
This sequence comes from Drosophila hamatofila, assembly GCA_035045345.1. Lineage (NCBI taxonomy): Eukaryota > Metazoa > Arthropoda > Insecta > Diptera > Drosophilidae > Drosophila > Drosophila hamatofila. The sequence goes on from JAWNPA010000001.1 coordinate 5,364,205, forward strand.
TCTCTGCTTGTATACACATAGAGGAAACGGTCAGTGCACCGCAGTGGAGTCCCCGGACAACCCGACAGCCGGCAATCGGGCCACTCACCTGACGTACCCAGCTCCACAGACCCATCACATAGCCATGACGAGCATCTCGGCGCTGCTGCACCGCAATCACAGCCACAGCCACAGTCACAGCCACAGTCACAGCCACAGCCACAGCAACAGCCACAACAGCAATGGCTACACGAGCAGTGGCAGTGGCAGCAGCAGTCACAGTCACCACAGCAGCAGCCTCTCACCGCCAACGACAATCGGAGCAGCCACAACGCCGCCGCCGCCACCGCCTCCAGCGGTGCCTAAACAGCAGCAACAGCAGCAACAGCAGCAACAGCAGCAGCAGCAGCAACAGCAATTGCAACAGCAACAACAGCAACAGTTGCAACAACAACAACAACAACAACACAGCTCCAACTCGAATGGGAGTTCGCATCATGACCACATTAAACGACCAATGAACGCGTTCATGGTGTGGTCCCGGGGCCAGCGACGCAAAATGGCGCAGGACAATCCCAAAATGCACAATTCAGAGATATCGAAGCGTTTGGGTGCCGAATGGAAGTTGCTCACCGAATCACAGAAGCGTCCATTCATTGATGAGGCCAAGCGTTTGCGGTGAGTGAGTGAATGTGTGTGTATGAGTGAGTGTGGGTGCGAGTGTATTGTGTGCTTGTGCTTGTGTGTGTGCAAGTGGGTTTGTTGTCTGGTTACAATTTGAGCGATTAGCTAAGACAATGGGCAGCTATTGTGGGGCTCCAAAGTGGCATTGAGTAGCATTTGGAGCTCTGGGTCGGGCCGCATTCGATTGGCATATCTTGGGCAAACAACTACAGCTCTATAGATATTATTGTGGGCCTTTGCATTTTGCATTCGAATTGGGCACAAATATAGGTATAAATGCTCAGAGTCTGATAAGTGAGCAATGTTTGCACTGTCTAAATCCTTTTATTGATTGTATTGGCCTGCCAAATGGCTGTGTAAATGTTAACTGACAATAATTAATGAGCCGTCTGAGCAGCCCGAACTGCCTGGGGCTTAACCTAATGGCCATTCCAAATTTTTGGTAAAGGCAAAGATCTTCGTAGTATATAAACATATATAAATAAAGACAGCTATCGAGTTCGAAAACAAGAAATGCTGTTCAAATATTTGCCAATGTGCGAGGCGACGCGTCGATAACGACGGCACACTCGCATATCATTTCAATTTCGAATTTCAAATTTACTTCTTTTACTCATTTTTCGGGCTGAGATAACAGGGCTGACCAATCAGGGTATGGGAACCTATGCAACAAAGCCAAGGCAGCTCAGGCAAAGAAAGCAAAAGTGACAACAACAGCAACAACAACAACATCATAATACACACCTTTTATCAACATTTATCGTTATTCAAACAATTGTCAACAATTGCGCATTGTTGCAGCTGGGAATTCTTACAGAACTCCAGAACTCCAGAGCTTTAGAAACACTGCCTTGCTAAATGGAATCAGATAAGCATTGAGTCTTGCAGGAGAGGTTTTATGGAAGGGTTTTGGCTTCAGTTAATATACCCTGCACAGCTCAAGCTGGGAAAGAGAAACAAAGTGTATCAGATATAAAATATATATTCTTATAAACAAAAATGAAATTTGTTAATTTAAATATAAGAAATATATAGTTTAGGATTTTAATACATTTAAATCAATTCTTCATGTTCTCGTTTTTTCCTGATTAATGGAAACTATTTGATGGAATGCTCCCAAAAAGTATAGAGTATCGAATAGTCACATTATTGCCATGTTCTAAGAATTTTTTCCACTCTCTGTATTTTCTCAACACACTCTCAAAAACTCTCTTTAAAACTACAGAGTATCTCTTAGTCATACCATTTTCATGTGATAACTCTAAGGGCCTTACTACTTTTAAATCCGAATTGGATAACTCTTCATCTTTATTAATTCCCTGATTAACGTAAGCTAGTTCATCCTATGCGCCCGAAAAGTACAGAGTATCTCTTAGTAATAGTCATATGTAAATTCTAAGACTATTTAATTTCAATACTACATTTAAATCCAAATTGAAAAATCATCACCTCTTATACACCCATTAAACTACAGAGTATCTCTTAGTCAAGTAGTTAGTTATCTTGTCTGCATTGTGTGGCTTCAATTTTATGGCCGAGGGAACTGGGCAACAGATTGACTTTGTGATATCATCGTGATCGTTGAATCGTTTTAATATCGATCCGCCGTGGCCCGATCTTTGATCAATGTTTCAACATTTACTCAATTTACAGCGCGCTGCACATGAAAGAGCACCCCGACTACAAGTATCGGCCGCGACGCAAGCCCAAGACGCTCAACAAGTCCCCGGTGCCGGGTGGCGGCGGAGGCGGAGGCGGAGGTTCAGGCAACAACTCTGGACTGACGGTCGCTGGCCAGCTGGGCAAGGAGCCAGTGCAGCCGCAGCATTCGCCACATGCTCAGGGCCTGTCGCATCATCATCACCATCCGCATCATCCACACCCACATCCCGCCCATGCCCATGCGCATCATCACCATGCGCAGCTGAGCGCAGTAGCTGCTGCTGCTGCAGCTGCCGCCGTCTCCCACTCCCATTCGCACTCGCCCACCTCGCTGGCTGCCAAGTATGGCTTTGGATCGCCGCTGGAGCTGTCGCTGCCGCGAGTGCCCGGCGGCTTCCCGGGACTGGCGCACTATCCGCTGGACCCGACACTGGCGCTGGACCTGCAGGCGCGTCTGCAGGCCATGTACGCTGGCAGCATCTATCATCCCTGGCGCTATTTGCCGCTGATCAGTCCAGACACTCCGCCCTCACCGCCCAGCAGCAGCGGCACAGGCATCTCATCCTACGGCTGTGTCAAGTCATCCAAGTCCTCGCCCGTCGCCGTCGTCCCAGCTTTGGCCACAACTCCGCCCAACATTATTTGACCGACTCCACTGCGCTACGGCGCTGCCGCTGCAGAGCATGCGGTCTAAATCTGGAGCATTCACAGCGACTAAGTACCGTCACGACCCACCCCCTTGCACCCCACCACCACCCCACCCAAAACTGGTAGCAGCCATCAGAGCTGCCCCCTTAATTGTGTAGGACCCTAGTATTAGCCGGATCTTTGTGTGTTTCTGTTTTATGTTGCATGTTTCTGTTTCTGTTTCTGTTTCTATTTTCCCCCCTCCCGGACTATGTCTAAGACTATTCACTTTGGTTATGTGGTACTTGGCTATGTATATAAACAACACACAAATCTATATTATCGGATATGTTGTCCAAAACGAAATACACCAAAAAAACCAAAGCAGAAATTTGAATGGAAACCGAAATAAATAAAAATCAAATTGTTCCTATCAACCTGGTACATGAGTATATTCTTGAAAATATGCAGCTAACTTTGGGTTCCGGATGACATTGATGGAGATGCAATCCTTATCATCATAGAGCCCAGGACAGCAATAGTTTGAACAATTTTGAATAGTTCTTTAGTTTAGTTACCACAAACCCAAATCTATAGTTTAGATACATAGTTTTAATTTCTTCTAAGTTCTTAGTGCTTTATCTATATATATATATATATGTATTGTTGGCCCAATCTTGTGTAATATATATGCGTATATATAAAATCTATATTTTAATGTGATACAAAACGAAAGGCAAATTATAACTGTAAACGAACGAATAAACGATTTTTAAATAGCTCACGCCCCACTGATTGATGCATACACTTGTAAGACCCACACACAATCAACACCAACACCAACACCAACACCAATCCCTATCCCGAATCCGAGCCACCCGACCAGCCAGGCAATCTGTCAGCAGTCAACCGCCAGGGGGCGCCACAGGCGCGTGAATAATAACGACAATGTTTGCTGATGCGTTGATTATTAGTTTAAATTGTCGGCCGCTCGAGGGGTTGTCTACTGTTCCGAGGGGGTTGCTCAGCGCTCAGCGCTCAACACTCTCAACTCTTAATGCTTAATGGGATTCACTACGCCCACTTGTTTATGCAACGGACTGTGAGAGTTGCGATGAGGCGTGGCACGGCGCGGCGTTGCGGAAATCTGCGATGGAGTGTGCGAGACAACGAGCGAGAGAGCTCGTCTAAAAAACAATTGACACCTTTTCAGCTGACAGCCAAAACAAAGAAGCAGCCCGCAGTTGCTGGCAACGGGGTGGCCAGGGCGGTGCGCCGTTCGGCAATTGCGACAGCATCATAACCAGCTCAAAAGCCGCACATAAAACTCACACAAATGCCACGCTGCAGCGCAGCCAAAGTACTGATAAGAAAGCGAGCGCGCGACGTCTGCCCACAGAGCGAAACCCCCCGACCAATGCAGCCCCCACCCTAAGGCTGACAACTCCAACCCGGCAGCCAAAAGTCGTGCGCTGATTGTCTGCACAGTCACACACACAAACACAGTCACACACACACACACACACACAAAGAGACAGAGGCGAATGAGAGCTCACGTCTGGCTGCCTTTTGTTGCCGCAAGGTCGTTTTTATAGTGTCCTGGTCCGAGACCCAGAGACCCGGCAATAAAGACAGTCCCTCTCTATTTGTATTTGACCTCAGCCGACTCGAACCACAGTCACAGTGCAAATCACTTGTGCGAAACACTACGAAATGCTACAAAAATATTTGCCCAATGAAGTTGTCGACCAGCCCACAAGGCGCAGCAGGACAATAAACCCCATAGTAGCTCAAGCCCCAACCAGAGACTAGAACAGAACAGACCGGAAGCCATACGAGGACATTTCTTGAATGAACTTGTCAATCTTTAGTCTAGCGCCAAAGATCTGGTAATTAAGTGATATAGCGATAGCCATACTCTAGTAAATAATTAGTTGACAGTTGGTTAGGCTTAGCCCAGATGTATGCAACGTTCTATTGCCTATAACTGGTGGATTATGAGCTATTGATAGAACGAAAACAATATTCCGCATTCGTTTCGCATAAGCCAGGCAGAGACAACAAAGGCTGGCAAATCAATTATCAAAATTTAACGGGTCAACTACTTACAGCCCTCCTCTGCCGGAGTCAATAGCTATCAAAACTAGCAGACACGCGCAGGACACGTGCACTCATGCCAAATGCCAATACCAACACACACACTCACACACACACACACACACACATATACACTACTCACACTTGAAGAGCTCTTTCAATTTCATTCTCTCAAGTCACTTGTTTCAAGGCAAACAAAAACTGCGCGTGGAGCGCGCAAAGGACAAACGAAAAACGTGTGAAATGAAAGTTGTTTGATTTGCTCTATGCGGTTGCTGGAAAGAGATGGGAGAGAGGAGCGAGAGGAGAGGCGAACCATTCTGCACTCTGTGGGCGTGAATGAAGAGGTGACAAAGGCCGCAGTGGGAGCAGTAGTAGCTGAGATAACTCTCCCCGTCCCCCTGCAGACAGCCCGCACTGTAGTACAAATTTTTGTTTTATTTATTTGCAACGACGTCGCCCTTTGCCTTTCGCCCTTTCTCATTTTTTTTTCTCTCTCTTCTGCTATTTCATTCCTGGCACACTCACATCCGTTTCGATAAAAAGAAATATTTTCTTTTTGCCATGCGTTGGCGTGGCACTTTTCTTTTGCCCCGGCGCTTCATTATTACTATGAAGTAGTATATTTATATTTATTTTTTGCTGCTTGTTATTATTTTGCTGAAGCTGGCGCTTTAAGGTAGCCTCGGCCATTGCCCATTACCCATTACGCAGAGGATATTGTGGGGTCATGAATCAATTGGGCAATGTCCATTGGCCGGAAATATGGCGAACCGAAAAAGATGGCACTCCATTTGCATCTCTTGTACTTGGGACTGGGAGAGGGAGAGGGAGAGGGGGAGGGGGAGGGGGAGGGGGAGAAGGTTGGGTAGTGGGAGTGGAAGATTGTAGGGACTTGACTTCTAAGCTTTTTCTTTTTCCACTGGCAGCTGCTGTGGCAGCGTGGCAGTGTGGCACATAATCGCGTGTAATAAATTTTAATTTTTTAAGCATTTGTAAGCAGTTTTATCGGCCCAACAAAGGACTACATTTTTTAAGTGCCAAGCCAGCCAAAAAAAGGATATAAGATTAAGACGCCGAGGCGAAGATGAGACATAAAAAACGCCAAGCAAATTAGCGACCCAGTCGCGGCACGCACCACGGCATGGGGGCGAGAGGATAAAGCAGTCAGACAAGGCTGCTCCGGCTTCAGCTTCTTCTTCTACTGCTACTCTCAGTGACTGTGGTTTATCACGCCCACTGCGTCAACGGATATCCGACGCATGGAAGACAAACAAAAAAGGCATTAAATCGCATTTAAGTCAAGGCGAGACGCAGAAGCAAAGCGAAGCCAAACCAACCACCGCTGCCCCTCTCCAGCCGGCTTATACCTCATTTGCTTGGCAGCAGGCTGGATGGCAAGGCTGACGACAGGCAGAGATACTGAAGCCTTGACATTCCCACTTCAGTGTGAAGGATATGCTCAGCTTATCGTATGGCGATGGGACTGCCACAGAGTGCTTTAAGTGGAATCACAGATGACAATGTCTTATGAATATGGATATTCAAACTGGAATATAGAATAATCTCAGTCTTAAGAGTGGAAATCCACGTACTTCATGGCATTCAAATAGATGTGAAAACAATAACAATACGAAATTACCGTGCAGAATAAATGATTCATACTGTTTCACAATTTGTTTTTTTCAATAACAACGAGCCCGATAAAAAGCTGTCATACTGCATTAATGATATGGCCCATGGACAGGATAATGCATATAAAAGTTATGCCCGGACCCTGTGCTCCGGCAAATGAGCCTGTCAGCAATTAAACCGAGCACTGAGCAGCGGCATTCAGCCAGCGAGCTGGAGCTGCAAATGCATTCGCCAACAATGCCAGGATCCTTTTTTAGTTGGCTTTTTTACTGTAGGCACACAGAGGGCAGTCAGCACGCAGGCCTGGGCTGGCCAGCAGCACAAAGGAGCAATTAATGCAAAATTGTCGCTGCATAATTGCTGAACATGCAGCTGAAGCAGCAGCAGCAACACCAACACCAACACCAGCAGCAACAGCAGCAGCAGCAGCTGAGCATAAAGAAGCAATTAATGGCACACAAATGCGCCTGGCATGCATAAAAATGCTGAGCCTTCAGCTTCGGGCTGCAAAAAGTTGAAAAAGTGCAGCAGCAAAGGCCAAATCAAAGTTGCTGACCATTTGGCAGCCCGGCAAACAATTGCAATTACATTAGAAAGGCAGCAACAGCAGCAGCGGCAACAATGCCAACAGTTTACTCCCAGCAATGTGGCACCCACGTAGCGCGTTCACTTCCGTTGCATGCCAGGCACGTTGCAAATTGTCGCAACGCAGCGCATCCAAAAAGTAGCAAAGCACAAAAAAGGCGACTGTCAACACACAAAAGCCACGGCCAAACGAATTGCCAATTTAAATGTGAATAGAAAAATTGCAATCGCCCCTTCAGAGCTGACAGAATCCTTTCACAATCGCCAATCACTTGGTTGTCCCAATCACAACAATGGCCACGACCCCACATCGCTGCCCGTGTAACGGCTGCTCGGATGCTACGAGCTGCACTATTACGTATTGTATGTGTACGTAACGTAATGAAATATACATACACACACACACACACATACACGCTCTTAGTGATTTAGCTGCTTTAGGTGTTTGTTATTCAGATGATGCAAAAAGTATAAGATTGCACTCACCTTAATTGTATATTTTATTCCAAGAAAATTAATAAGAACACAGCTTTCTATATAATAAAAATATATATCTCTATATAATAAATATATACTTATACAACTGCGAGCTCTGTAAGTTATCGAAAGCTAGCCGGATATAAACTAATTTCGTTAATTTTAATTTAATTTAATGTCTAATCAAAACATCGCACATTCCAATTGAAATCAAAACTGATGGTGTAAGATAAAGATGCAACTGGAAGTATTTGGCCTGCATATTTAAGTTACTAAATGTTAATTCATATTCTAGTTTAATACTCGCTTGCGAAGTGAAAAGAGTATATTGGTCCTACTATATGTCTATCTGTCCGTATGAACACAAACCATTCGGACACTATTGAAGGATAGAGATTTGAAATTTAAATCACTCACTCATTGCTACTCTCGCCTAATAAACTGTTGAGATTATCCCGATAACGCTCATTCAAATCAGTATATAGTATATCCAGTATAACAAAAAACATTCAAGGTACTACAATTTGGAAATATATAAATACTCGAGTAGATAACCAAAGACTTAAAAGATCTAGATAGAATTTACGCCCATTGCAGGCGTAGCAAATCGATTAAACTTAATCATCTGCAGTTTAAAAGTATCAGATTAACACCCACTAAGAACGATGCAAATCTCAGAAAACTTTGTGTTGTATACAAATGCTGTAAAATTTTAAAAATTATTGTTGCTAGAGTTGCATACTCTATATATATATACATATATTATTTATATATCTATGTTCATAGGACGTGCCAACACGTTATCGTTAATTGAGTTACTGTTGAACTCCTTTTAAACAAGCACTATCTTTCACAGTTTTGAATTCTCAATCCCTAAATTGCATCATTACATTATTATTGAAGGGCGTGGCAGATCGGAACTTCTACAGTTTAAGAGCTAGAAACGACTTTTTATTGAAATACTAAATACTAATATTTACTATTGGAGTTGTGAAAGAGTATTATGCAGTTGGGGGCAACATTCATAATTGTCTGAATTGAAATACTGCAGATGAAATACTATGTATACATATGTAGTACATATTATGTATATGTATTATTACATATTATGTACATCTGAAAAAAAAAACTATATCCTCGAAAGCTTTTGAACTAGATCATAAAAATTCTACATTTACACACTGAATGCTAATAATGAATATTTACTAAAGATTATTATGTAGTTGGGGGCAACATTCATACTTGTCTGATGAAATACTATTTGCAGATGACATTGCCAATCTATTAATATGGAAAAAAAAGAGTTATGATCTATAAAGGAGATTTTAAGCAACATTATATGTATTCATACACATTAAAGTGTTTTGTTTTTGTAAATAATACACCCAAGTCCGGCAATTCAAAACATGTGCAGATAACTTGCAGCCTGCATGGTAGCGAAATTCTAGCTATTGACGCTGAAACAAAGGCAACAAACAATGGGGCAATGGACTAATTAAGCAGCGTCTTCATCTGACCCATTATCTGCATCAGCAACCAATCAACCCAGAGAATGCAGCGTCAGTGCAGTCAGTGTGCAATCTGCTGACCTTTGGCTTCGACTTCGAACCAGCTGGAAGACCTGTCTATAAGTAATTGCATAATATATACCTTGGTATTGAACTGATAAAGATTTGGTTGCCTGTTCGAATGCTGAAAATATTCACTTAGGCCTAGACTGGGCGATAAGAGTGGGTATAAATTCGCCGTGGAGACCAGCTGAAAATGCAGTCGCCTTCTGGTTTGCAAGGAAGTAGCTACTTACAAGATGAATAAATTTCTTGTGCTAGTAGTCTGTGTGCTTGGCACGGTGTCCGCTGGTCGCATTGTCCAGCGCGACTATCAGAGAGACATTGGCAATGGTAAGCTGCCCAGCAGGAGTAAAGCCTTAATTGCAAATGATCTCAATTATTTCGCAGTTGATCAGCGCGTCGAGCGCATGACCAGGGAGGACCTGCTTCGCCAAAAGTTTCTGCTAGACATTGTGCAACGTGTTCAGCAGCCGTTGCAGCAGGATGATCTTATTGAACTGGACCAGGGCCTTATCATCAACCCAGAGCGCTACCGTGGTGGCATCGATAAGGAAATGCAGCGCGTGATCGACTTGGATCGCCAGCGTCGTCTCCTGGATGAGCGCGAGGTCTACAGCATTCGCAATGTGGAGCATGTTCAGCAGCTGCGCGGCATCTACCGCCTGCTGGTGCGCGCCATCGACTTTGAGACACTGCAGCGTAATGTCGTCTATCTGCGGCGCAACGTTAATCCCGTGCTGCTCATCAATGCCCTAACGCTGGCTATCCGCGATCGCGAGGACACCCAAACGCTGATCATTCCTGCTGTGCAGGAGATATTGCCCGAACTGTATCTTGACCAGCAGACATTGGAGCGCGTCCAGCGCGTGCAGGCGGAGATTGAGAACAGCCCGCGCCCCTCTTTCGTGGATGTGATCGGTCTTGGCCAGCGCATCCGTCAGATGAATCCCGTGCTGCGAATGGTCATGCCTTGGCGCGATCTGAAAGTGCAGCTGGCACTGCGAAAGCAGCAGATGTGGCAGCAGAACCAGCAGAGCCAGCAGAATCGTGTGGTGGTGCCCATTCAGGGTATTCAGGAGGACCAGGACATCTCACTGTTGACTGAGGACATCGGCATGCGCAACTTTATGCAGACTCTAATCCAAGAACTGGCTTTGCTTGAGGACAACACGAACGTTCGCCAACTGAGCAACAACTACTTGGGCAGGGACATCGAATTGGAAGATGAGGATCGCCTGCTGGGAATAAGCCGCCGTAGCGGGCTCCAGCAGCTGAACGAAGATGAGGGCATCTACGACAACCAGCGGGAGCAGGTGTGGAGCTCAGTGCGCCGTGACAATGATGACGACGAAGAGACACAATTCAGAACTCAACTGCCTGGCGCTCGAGTTCCTCTGCTGCGTAGCATAGGTCAAGGCTACAGGCGTATGCTGGGTGGCAACTGGGAAGAGCGCACCATGACCAATGACGTCAACGACTTGCCCACAGTGGACGTTCGCAGCGATCGCTTGTTGCATGTCGGTCGTCGTCGCCAGAACCTGGACCGCCTCGAAAATGAGGATGAGCAGCTGCAGTCGCGCCGTTGGGGCTTTGTTCGTGGCGAGCGATTGAGTGAGGGCCGCCGTGTGGATCAGGAGCTGAGTGGCAAGCGCAGAAACCTAATTGAGGACAACCTGCAAGACCTTACCGATAACCTGCAATCCGTTCCCCGTAATGATGACCGCCTGGTGTACATCAACAAACGTCGCCTGGGCCAAATAAACGACGACTTGATTCCGATTGGAGCAGGCCGTCGTCTGGGTGGCATTGATGCCGTACAGGATGAGGACATTCTGCAGCTGATACGCCGCGATAACCGCCTGAACAACTTGAGCGACGAGGAGATCATTGAGATGGTACGCCGTAACCGCCAGCGTAAGGCACAAACGGAACAAGAACGCTTCATGGGCATTGTGCGTGGCGATCGTGTGAGCGAGGGCCGTCGTGTTGGTGACGTCGACACCTGGAGGAATGGACAGGACATTATGCAGTCGATTCTCGGTAACAACCGTCTGGGCCAGGTCAATATTGATAACGTCAGTGAGATGGGCCGTCGCAACCGCGAAGAGCAGAAGGAACAGGAACGCTTTCTGCGTGTTGACCGTCAGAACGGCAACATCCGCTCTGTAGCTGACAACCTCCAATCCGTGGACCGTGATGACGAGCGATTGGTGCACATCAATAGACGTCGCGTTAACCAACAAGTGGAAAATATGACTCCGCGTCGTGTTAACACTATTGCAGAGGGTCGTCGCGTTGATGGCGAGGATACAATGAAAGTTGAGGACATTATGCGTCTCATCCGCAGCGACAATCGTCTAAGTGAGCTCAGCGATGATGAGATCATCGAGATGCTGCGCCGCAACCGCCAGCGCAAGGAGCAGGAACAGCAACAGAACGTGGAGCAGGGACACCGCTACCGACGCAGCTTGGTCAACAATTTGGATGTCTCCACGACTCGACGCAGTGAAGTTCTTCTGCAAACTTTGCGCCAGCTGCTGGCACGCCTGAACCAGGAACGCATTGCTCAAGGAGTGGTCAATGATGAGTGGCAACTAAATGGCAACTCCCGCCTGAACACAGCTAATCAAGCTCAACGTTATGCTATCCGCTTGAACGAGATGCGCCTGGACTCCCGTCGCAACCGAGTTCTGCTTGAGCAGATCAACGCCATTGAGGGTCGCCTGCAGCAGGTGATGGGCCTTGTGATCCGCGAGATTAACAATGGCAGCATCCGTAGATCTGGCGTGGAGCAGATTGATGAGCAGCTTCGCTTGGAGCGTCTAATTGGCGAAGTTCTCATTGGCAACATTGGTGATATTGGAATCCTGCGCATATTGCGTGAGCTGCTCCAGGACACCACTGTGCGCATTGATCGCTCTGGCCTGGGCATCGGCATGGGCAACCGCGTGTTGCTGCACACACTTGGCAGAATTATTGGCATTGTGGATGAAATTCGCGAGCAGCAGCTGGGCGTCTACAATCGTGAGAACCTGGACTTGCAAGATGTCGTCATCAACAGTCTGCGCGTCGACAAACTGCGCACTCGCATCGAGGACAGCGACATTGATGTGACCAGCCTGGTCGATCAGCCTCTGCAATCGCAAATCATGGTGCGCCAGCGTCGTCTGAACAACAAGCCCTTCACCATTGACCTGGACATCAGCTCAAAGGGCCCCCGTGATGTGATCATTCGCCTGTTTCTGGGACCTCGCCAGGATGTGAATGGCCGTGAGCTGCCCCTGGAGCAGCGCCGCTCGGACTTTGTGCTCCTAGACGCCATCAATACCCAACTGCAGGCAGGCCGCAACCGCATTCAGTACCGCTCCACGAACATTGCCTGGACAACCCGTGATGCCACGCCCTACAGCGAGATCTACCGTCGTGTGATGACTGCTCTGCGCGGCCAGCAAGACCAGCTGATAGTAAGCGATCTGGTTGGCGAGAATGGCAGCTTCCCTCAGCGCTTGCTGTTGCCTCGTGGCCGCCCCGAGGGTCTGCCCATGCAGCTCCTTGCGATTGTCTCACCTGTCAAGGGCCTGGAACGCGAGCTGCCAATTCGCATGAAGCGCCTGGATGGCGTTATGGGCGTGAGCGTAGCATCCATTTTGGACAAGCGTCCTCTCGGCTTCCCCCTGGATCGACGCATTGCAAGCGAGCAGCAGCTGCTGGAGCTGCCCAACGTACAAGTGGAGGATGTTCTGATTGTTAGCGAGAACTAAGAAGAGGAAACCATGTGCCAAACCTTCCCCCGACCGACTGACCGATGTTGCGACCCCAATCAATTCGTTTTCCGATGTCTCCGAAATGTAATAGTTATATGAAATAATTTCTTTCTTGTGTAATCCCTAAATAAAGCTATGCAACTGATGCATAAGTGCATTAAAAATAAGTCTTTCGTTTTCATCAAGGTAAATTAATTTATCTTAACTGTGGCCATTTGCCATTAGCAATAACACTTGCAGCAAAATGGATTTTCTAATTTTCAATGGCAGATCTTAATGCAAATTGCATGAACCTGCTGACATTGCTGAGGAGAAGAGGGATTATAGGACGCCCCCAACAAAAGCCGCCCACAAAAGCACTTTCATATTATGTTCGGGGCAGACAATGCAGCGGCCAAATAGCTGGCAGGCAGCTTTTTGCAGCCACTATAATAGACTTTTCTTATTCTTGCCACACAACTCAATTTGCAACAACGAGCGGCGAGACCCACTCCTCAACTATATCCTGTGTGTATATACGTATATCTGGGCGGTCGCAGACGCCCAGCGAAGCGTCAATTGCCAAATTAATTGGCCGTAAAAAATTGAAAATGAAAATATAATCACACTTTCCGTTGTCAAGCTGTCAGGCTATGGCTATGGCTGTGGCTGTCGCTGTGGCTGTCGCTGTGGCTGTCGCTGTGGCTGTCATTGTGGCTGTCACTGGCTGAGCTCGAAACGATTTCAGCTTTTAACCCTCCGCTTCGGAGCAGTTTCCTCATCAAGGCAGACACTGGCTGCGTTGGCCAACCATAGAACAGCAGACATTTCGCTGCAGGCATTCAAATGTTGCATTTTTCCAGGCTGTCTCCTGCCACGGCCCTGGAATATTGATACTCTTCAAAAGAGTATGTGACGAATAGAGGCAGCAGCCCATATACTATATACAAAATATAATAGATTATAATACATTTTATATGCAGAGTTTTATAGTTCTTCACTTCATATACAACATCATAAAATATTATACATTTTCAGCATACTCCCGCAAGGGGTCAGCTCCTTTAATATATTATAGAGCATCGCATATTCGTATTGTTTGGATTTAAATTGGTTTTTATGCTGGCAAAGAATGTGGCACATCGGATAATGGAAAAATGTTGGCACTCGACCTGTCTCCGACTTTTGCCACCTGAATGCACTTTCATTATCTTCGAGTGTCTCTACATTTTTACTTTTCCTCCTTTTCGATGGTCTGATGAGCTGATCTAAGGGCAAAAACAAACTTTGGTATTACACGGCCTATTAGCCGCCGCTTAATGCAAAAATAATTATGTCTCGTTAATCAGTGCTGCAGAAACTTTGGATTCTGAGACTTTCGCCAACTCTGCTTAACCCTTTTACCTCCCCCACTCTCTCTCTCTCTCTTTCTCGCGCTGTCTCTGTCTCTCCCAGCGCCAAAGTTTCCACGAGTGGCAATTGAAGGTAGCAGAAACGCATTGGCGAAAACTTTTGTGATTAGCGGCCTCGGCGCAGATAGCGCGGAGCAGCTGATGCGGAAGATGCTCGCATAATTTATGTTGTGCGGCTTGCACTCAGCCAGCGGAAATGCCGTCGCGCTCTGCTCGTGGCGCCTCCGAATGCTGCATGCCACAGCCAAGCAAATTCCATAGCATACATTCGAGGGCGCCGCACGAAAACTTTTTGCCACGCAAATTAGCGGCCACATTTGTTTCGTTGCGCTGCTGCCTGCTGCATGCCACATGCCTCATGCCTCATGCCACTTGAGCGTCCGACACCGCAAAACTTTTTCAGTTATGAATATAAAGTTTATTTATTAAGCAAACAAGTTGGCGTTCTTATCTGTGTCGAGTGTCTCTATTTTTACATTTAGTTGGCAAACAATTTCACAGTTCAGTTCAGTTCAGTTCAGTTGAGTTAGTTGCACAGTTTCGGGAGAAGTCGCCACAAAATGCTGCCATGAATGGCTCTGGAAATTAATTGGCCAAAGGCGCTGATTCCATTTGACAGATTAAGACAACAATATGTATTCATTCTGCAGAGAAAAAACTTATAAAGTTGGAAATTTACAGACTCTATTTAAGAGTTTTGTATTGCATTGAAATTTCTATTTCATACTTTTTCGAAACTGCATATCCTACAAATTTAACTTATCATAGTAGAAAAGACAAGGTCTGAACTCTAATTGTAAATAGTTATTATATATTTTAATGTATATTTAATTTAATGCAAATAAATAATAAAGAAATAAACAAACCAAAATTGAGATTCCCAAATGAAGACCTAGGAAATTAGGCAGTCCAAATTGGCATACATTTACCTTTATAAATCATCGTACAACTAGCGCTAATGCATTGCTGGGAGAAAGAAATCAATGAGCATAGTTTAGTTTTTTTTGCCTTTTGTGTAGACGTGTGGAAAATATTGACAATCGAAGGCAACTGAGGAAGGCGTGAGTTGCCTTCAAATCAACACAACACCAACCAGCGGAGTGTGGGGGAGTGGGAGAGAGAAAGAGTGAAAGAGAGGGGAACCCCTTGTCGCTCGCATAACCCCAGTCAAAATTTACAATGGCAATTTTTTGGCATGCAAGTTGTATTGGGAAGGGCTTCAGTTGCGTGGCTGGGACTGGGGCTCAGGTTGGGTTTGTGTTTGTGTTTGGGGCTATCAAGTTGAGCAGAAAACTTCTTGCTATTCATATTCGTACATGAATACACTCGTGCGAGTCAGTATGCGAATATACAATGTAGAAAAATGCTAACAAACGGAAATGTGATATACGCGACGCAGCCAAAATACAAAGGCTAATGGTATAGATGCTGCAGGGGGGAGCACGAGCAGGGGGAGAAGGAAAGGTGCTCTGGTATGAGGGACTAGGAATCGAACCAATTGCTTACAAGCTATTCAAAACTTTGGGTGTGTAGGTGATAATGCTATATGGCAATCGTCACTGTCGTCTATTCAATTTGCAGCGAATTAAAAAAAAAAAAATGTTTCAGAACGACATGACTCGACGGCCAAATACCCTGCAGGTAGTAGACAGATAAGCATCGCATAGCTATAGTTTATGAAGTTGTTTCTGTATCAATATACCCGCTTTTTAATATTTTCGGATGCGGGGTATATAGAATTGGAGTTGTTGAAAATACATTGAAATCTGTGGAGCGCATTGTAAAAAGGCTTTTCTGTTATTGTAACGATGGAACCACAAAACAGCCCTTGCCCAGCCCACATCCTTGCTTCTGCCCTCATCCTCCTGCCCGCTTCCCACAGCCAGGCAGCTGACACGCTTTGGCGCATCAATAGATAAGAAAGAATGAGGAACCTCTTGAGGCTTCGCTTGAAGTGGGATTAAACGCGAGCCGGCCCACTGTAAGAAGCTGAAGGGAATTACGGAAATGTGCCCAGGAAGGGATGCCTGACGCAGGTAAATTGGTAAGCAGGTAACCAGGTGGCATCAGCATGGGTATGGGAATGGATATATCAGTAAACTAATAGTTAACAAATATTTTCAATTACTGTTGCTGTCACAGCAAAATCAATCAATTTTGCAACCACAGACACCAGAGCCAAAGCCAATGCCAAAGCAATTGCATTTAATTTTCCAATATGCTGGGAGGATGTGGATGTGGATGTGGCAATGGATGTAGAAGCTTTGGCTGATATAAATTTGTAACGCAAATTGGTTTTGTGGCCACAGAGATTACGGCAAATGCACTTTGCCATTTAACGAGTATTTTGCTGCAATTTATATTTTTTATATCACAGCCAACATTTTGCCAACTAATGAGGCGGCAAATGCTTAAATTATTTTGCAGCGTTTGCTGAATGTGCTGTAATTAGAATAAATGTATTTACAGCTGCGGTCTATCAAATTGAAGAGAAATCCAGGCCATACAATGCCACTGAGAACTATGGGATCGAATCGCATTTGTCGCGGCTTATTTGTTATTCACGCCACAAACAAAGTAAACAAAGCATCCAGTTTCTAGTCGCTAAAGACAACCCTCCCGGCAGGCCCTCAACTGCCTCGAGTGGCAAGTGGCAAGTGGCAATGCGAGTGACGAGTGTGAAAAGCAATAAAACGTTAAGCATACACCAACGCACACGCACACACACACACACACACGCACACACACACGCACACACACAAAATACACAATGCCGCAGCAAATTTGTTGCAAATCAAAATAAATTCTAACCAGAGCTTAGAAAAAAAACCGAATCATATCAAGAAATGCCCAAAAAAAGCATGGCAAGTCGGATTCTGTATACACTGTAAATAAAAGGGAATATATAGAATTCCCATATCACTCTCTCAGCAAACGGTTGAATCCCTTTTGGGAAAGCTGTAATCAGAAAATTCTCTACTGATGATGACAAAATCAAAGTGAGAACAAAAGTCAGACAGACTGCCCACGTTTTGTGTGCTTATCTTGTAAGTTATTGATTAGTAAAAATAATAGTAAGTGAAAAAGTTACAATTTCGTAAAATATATGTTATTTTTTAATGATATACGAAAACTTTTCTACTTCTACTTTCTACCATGAGCATAGAGTTTACGACCATCCCCAACATCAACACGCTCAAATATAAAGACATAAGTAAATGACTTTTATCCAATTTTCTACCAAGGAAATAGCCATGGCACTAGCGATCGATTGGTTTTGGGAAAATGATATTTGTAAGGAGAATGTTCATATTATTGCAGATAAGAATTTAAAATAAAAAGTTTCGCTTCTCGAAGCGGCGATCAGTTTAGCTATAATGAGCATAACATTAATAAGATCCATAGGCTTTTATGAGATTTAATAATTAATTTGATATAATATAAAACAATATCACTAATGCATTTGTCAGCTATTACAAATTAAATTACAAGCTTAAGTAGAAGCTTGCTGGTAGTAGTTGAGCTCAACAAATATATATAATATATATAGCTAAGCACTATTAACTTTCTTTTAGTTTAAGCTTAGATTTATACTAATATACAAATAATAACTGAGAGAGATTATAAGACTGATCTTTTAGTCAAATTATTCTGATCAGAAATTAATTACAGACAGATTTTAATGTTATCGAAGATGAACATTAGTTAGTAAACGTTAAAAATAATAAAAATAATAAATAAATAATTAAGACAGAATCCGGTGCAGTAGATCTTAGGAGTGCTAGAGTCTAGAGAAATATATATAACTTCTGCACTTGACGACGGCTACTTCTACCTGTATAAGAAATGTTATATTACTATATATGTACATATTGTAAAAAGAATCTATGTATTTTTTTATTTATTTTTTTTTTTTGTATTTTTTTTTTACCCTCAGTCTACGTGGACATATATACACATGTACATTTTGAAATAAATAAAGTTGAATTTACTGCTGTATTCAATTCAAATGTTGAGCAAATTACTTCGCATATTCATCATACCCTAAACCATTTACCAACGCATAATAGATGCATAAAAAGCGAAGGCGTTTTTGTTCACAGGCTACAATCCCTCCTCAACCCGCCACAGTTTCCCTCACGCCTCTTGCCCAAAGTAAACACGAAGATAAAAACATGTGAATGCTGGCCGAGTTGTTCGTTGTCGCATTCAGAGCCTTCTATGGGTACTCGTCCGTGGCATTCCATAACAATTTATGCAATCAGTTGGACAATGCGTACGGCGAAGGAAACTGTTGGATTTACAGCCACCCCGAGTACGGCCAAGTACCCCACGTACCCCGACGTATTCACAGCCTTTCATCACTCTCTTCTGGCTGTGGCCGCTACTTAATCCTTTTGAATATTTTTGACACGTGCGCTGCAATTATTTTATTACCCCCGCGAGTGCAGTACCCAGAGAGAGAGAGAGAGAGAGAGGAAATACACGCACACACACAACAACACAATGCAGCAAGGCAACGTGCAACCGGACACGCCCACTCAATAGATGAGCACAAGGGCGGGCGTGTCTTTCATTCTGTTATTTTTTTCACTCCCAGCACAATGGGCCGGCAATTGATGCAATTCATTCAAATTGTTGGCGACTGTTTAGACTAAAATTGCATTAGTCTCTAAAGCTTTTGTTGTAGCTGCTGCTGTTGTTGTTGTTGCTCTTATTGTTGCTGTCTCTGCTGTTGTTGTTGCTATTGCTGCTGCTGTTGTTATTGCAGATGCCGAATGGACCAACACAGCACAAACAATTGGCAATAATTTTTCGCGGTTGCATTGAAATTCAAACGGCGCAAATTGTAAGCACAATTTTTAAATATATGAACAGCTCCCACTTTGAGCTCATGCCCGCCCCAATTATGGTCGCTTTGCATTATCACAGGCACACACACACATACCCATACACACACACACACATACCCACTCAATAGAGGTACATATATTTTAATAATTATGCCATTTGTTTGGCCATAGAATTGTGTTGGCAATAAAATTTGTCTTTGCCACATAATTCAAATGGTTAATCGCGTTTAATGGCGGCATTTATCAATATTTTGTGAAGAGAAAAACCGCATGCAAATGCGACCAGCGGCGACGGATGATAAGGAGATGGAGCGAGTGCGCCGCACCCCTCTCGCTCTCACTTCCAGCTGTCTTGGCACCCAATGACAATGTGTTGACAATGCGAAAACAAAAATGGCGTCTAATATGGCGACTAAATGTGGGGCGGAAATAAAAGCGCAGCGGTCAGCGCTGCATTGGCGCCCACCACCAGCACCACCATCAGCGTCGTGGCCCAGCTGCTCCTGCTCCTTCTGCTGCCCCGAAAGCCGCATTCCGCCACGGCACCGCCCTTAGTTATGAAGTTTGCCAGCAGTTCCCCATCACGCTTTTAATGCGCACCATTGTGTCAAGATAAAGCAACGGAAATTAGCACGATAGCAGGAAGTTGGCAGCGTCGTTGGCGTTGTTCTTGACGACAACGACAACGGCAAAGACGAAGGCGATAAAAAAATAAAGCGAATGCCAGCGGCAGAGACAACAGACCAAATAGACCGCACAGCGAGCGAGTTGAGCGACAGCCAAGGACCAAAGGACCAAAAGGACATCCACAGTTGGTCGAAACGGGGCAACCGGGGCTGCCCACAAATAATAATGAAAACGGAAATGAAATACAATACCCAGGAATGCCACAAGAGATGCTGAATAGCAATGAAGATGATAATGACGATGATGATGTTGATGATGATGATGTTGCTGTTGGTGTTGGTGTTGGTCTTGGGTCCAATGCCAATGCCAATGGCCACTTTAGAGCTTTGCTTTCCCTTATCGCCCACTCGAAGGAGCCCAACACTATGGCACTGAGGTGCCTGTTTAACATTTCTGCTTCTCTTTATATTGCCAGCAAGACAATGGACTAATTAGTGTCACAGACATATCTTCAGAGTCTATCTTATTTCTAAGATTCGTATTCAAATTAAAAATGTCTATTTAGATTAATTACCTCTGCAGTTAAGCTTAGCTATGTACTTAAATTATTTAAATATTTAAAATATAAATATATATGTATAAATATATATAAATATATAAAATATATATGTATAAATATATATGTATAAAAAAAAACGAGGTCTAGCATAAGACCACAAAAGAAATAAAATCAATAAAAAATCATATATTCGTAGAGATATTTTTGAACAGACCTTGTGCATATAGATATACATATGTATGTATGCAACATCATTTCAAACCAAATATCATATTATACTTTTCCAAAGGTTTTGACTTACTGAATGCGAATCTCGAATGCCGTCAGATTTTTAGAAACTTCTAGCCAACAAGTTATATATTTATTTTAATAATTATTTAAAGACGAATCTTATTGTACAAAATGTTTATAATTTTGGTATAATTTCTACATAAATTTTTAGTTGTATTCTTCAGTTTAAATAAAAGTAAATAAAATTATAATGGATCTGAAACTGCTATCCTTACAATTTTTAAATTTTTGTTAAAACATTTATTTATATTTTTATATATTTATAAAAAGATATTTCCTCTTAAAATAATATACACATAAACCAGAAAACTGCGGGGTTTTCACATTAGAATATCTTACTAATCCAACTTGATAAGGCAAATTGCATCTAAGACGATTTAAGCTATTAGAAAAGTACAGTCTGATACTTGAATTAGAATTTCTGTCCTGCGTAACAAAGTCTTTGCCTTAGTCCATGATCTATAACCAAATTGTTATGCATTAAGCGTAAACAAAACTCTTTTTAAATATTCTTTTTAAAATATCTTCATATACGAGCTCAAAAAATTTGGCTGTTTATTACCTTGACTACAATCAAAAATTAATAAGCCATAAAATGAGTAGCAACTTTTCGCATTTAGATGCTTGACGCACAGGGAGGGCAATGTTTGTTCATTAGGTCGACAGCAGCACGAGGAACTGGAACTGGAACTGAAGCTAAAACTGGATTGGGAATGGGAGTGGGAATGGGGCAGAGAGCTGGTATTCTTTTCATAAACCGCACACAAATTAGACGCATACAAAAAAGGCAAAAAATGAACGCTGATTGTCGTCTATTCTTGTCAAACTTTGGACCGGTGCCTGACATCGGGGCTAGGGGGGGCGTGGCACGCAAAGTCAATTAGGCAAAGCGACGACGGCAAACAAAACTGAAAACAATTCGCATTTAAATTTGCGTATTCTTAGAAAATGCTGCGCGAAAATGGGGGCCGACAAAGTTCGGATGCGTTACTTGTGGGCAGGTGGGGGTGGTAGCTGCCGTAAAATACGTGCATATTATTGTGCTTATCTGCCAAGAAACACGCCCAGGCGAAATGCCCATTCCGGACCCATGTACAAACCCCCAGTACGAGGTCTTCAAGTTGATTTCGCTTTTCTTTGCTGCCAAGAACTGAGCTTCCATGTCTCAATACTACGCCAGTTGTTTTGTTGTTTTTGTCATATTGTGCATTTGTTTTTATGCGCATGGATCGTCCCATAGCCACCCCATAGCCCCACATGCCCCGCTGCCCGCCCCTGCCATCGACGTCTTCTAAGCAACACATCCTTCCTTAAACGTTTCTTGTCTGCCAAATGTTTCTACGGGCCATACGATTGTCAGGCCTGTGTGTGTATCAGCCTCTCTCTGTGTGTGTGTGTGTGTGTGTGTGGTTTTATGTGTGCATTGTATTGCTGGCATAATAGACACATTTAATTTTACTATTATGCCTTTTTGTTGTCATCACATTCGCATAAGCATAATAAACCGTTTCGTTTTCAAGTTTTCCTTTGGGGACTTCTCCGTTTGCCTATTTGCCAGTCATTTTATTTGATTTCCAGCCGAAAGAAGGAGTAGAGCAGAGAGAACAAGCTGTGCAAAATTCTAAAGAAATTAGAGGTGTTTAAAATGGTAGAATAGAACACTACTGAAATAAACTGATGAAACCAATTTACATTCATGACCCTTTGCAGGCAAATTCACTATTTAAAACTGAATTAGTTCATTTGTATCATTACAAGCTCATGTTTAATTAGATATGCTCAGGCAAGCGTTTACCAAATTATCAGGTGTTTTGCATATATTTGTGCGCAATTAAATAGTGTGTAATGCTTAATTAGCACAGCCAATTTCAGCTCATCCCTACATACATTTTAAGGGCATGTGTATCTCACATAACTCATACATTTGAATGTTAATAATAAACAAATAGCTTAGCCCTTTGGCTTGTAGTAATGAACCCAGTTACAAACAAATTATTTAGCCCTTTGGTTTATAGTTTTAACAATCTTTCTCTCTCTCTTTCTCTCTCTAGAGCATCGCCAACGAACAATAGATGGCGCTCATAATGCCTTTCACTATATTATCGTATATACTTTTGATAGTTTAAGCTTTTTTACTTTAATCTTTTTTTTGCACTCATTTAACACAGACATAATTGCGATTTTATTATAGCCCAGTTACTAATTGAAGCAAGTCATAAATCTGCAATCTATCTAAATTCAACTTATAACAATATTCAACTTATAAATATACACATATGGCAGAGGTGATAGTAGGAATAGATAAGTCCCTGGTATAAAAGTAGCAACCGCTCTTTCCGCACATTCAATTGTTGATTTAAAGCGTTGCAATATGTTCAAAGTCATCTGCTTGTTGGTAGCCGGACTATGTGCCGTGGCATTGGGTGCTCCCTCTACATATGGTAAGAAGACACATTTTTGGTAAGCCAAGGAGCCGCTGAACCTAATCCTTAAACCTCTAGATACTGAACATAATTGGATCACGGGAAATCTGTCAATTCCCTTGACAAGCGGCGTTATAGTTGGAGGATTTGATCCTTATGGCTACCTTACTTACATAGGCCGAGTCGCTTATGCCACCAACATTTTGCCCGCCCGTGTTGTGGCTGAAACGGGCTATGCCTATTTCAATACAGACATACTAAGCCACAAGCTTGTCAACTATCAGCTATTGATTTCTAGTCCCAAGTTTGATTACGATTGGATACGCAGCTTTGATGGCAACTACGAAAAAGGCGCCGTTGCTGTGGGCACCTCCCATTGGAATGAACGTGTCTTCATTTGCCGCGCCAAGGCCGATGGCGGTTTGCTAATGGGCACTCTGTTCCTATCGCAGAAGAAATGCATTATCAAGAACGAAGATTTGCCTCTGCGTCAATTTGACAAATACGAGATCCTTGTGGCCCACTCTAAGACTAACTCAACCACTATATAACTGTATGCAGATATAAGAAAACTGTATAATTGAGAAAGTAATTTTGATTGTTAAATTGATTCATTTTTATTGGTTTAGTTTTTAATTAAAGGAAAAATGATAAGATTGATTTTGATTAGATGTATTAAGTGTTCACCCAAGATATCATCGTTGAAAACTGAAGTGACCTATAGACTATAGCATACAATCGATTACTAAAGTGTTAAATAGGGGATTTTTACTAATTATCAACAAGGCCATAATAATTTCATTTTATGATTACTTATTGCTGCGCTAGACATCATGTCCGACCTCATTAAAAAAAATAAAAGCCTTTATCAATATCCCTTTTTTTTATCAATATCATTTATCAGCAACCAAAAAAAAAAAACGAATGGTAAGTAAATAAAATATGTATATTGGAAATTTATTTCCACAACTAGATGGCGCTTACACTGCTCTAGTATGGCGGTTACATCCGCAGTCTCAGTTGCAGTTCTATTACACACATCGTTTTAACGATAGATAATCGATAGTTTTAACCGCTGTTGTGAATATCTCTATGATATACACAATAGAATACAAACTTTTTCCGCGATCATTAAATACACGAAAGGATAAAATCTGCATCGTATTTTATAGTGAGTAGTTAATGTGGCGCAGGTACAATAGCATCAGCAGCGCAGTTTTCGATAGGTAAAGTATCCAATATATCGACTTCTATCATCGATAGAAGAGTTCAACGAAGAGGTTTGCTTATATTTCTTTAACAGTAAATTTTAAAAATGTGGAGGAGCAACCAAAATTGACAAAAAAAAAAAAATTGAAATAATGGGAAAATATATAAAATAAAATGAAATTCGATTCTTAAGAATTGTTCAGGAAATAGTTCTTTGTTATGATAGCTAAATTTTAAAAAATTTATGGTATACTTCATTAAATGTATCATACTTAAATATTTGGACACAAGCTTAAGACAGGAAAATAAATCAGGGGTAAGTTCAAAATACTAGGTACAAGAACAACAGGAATGAATTTGAATTCGTTGGAAACAAAAATTAACAAATCGCAATACGAAGACTTTATTAGTACAGTTTAAATTACTATCAATCCTGCTACAGTTGGTAATAGCAGCTCGATACCGAGCTCAAACCGTAAATTATTGTAATTTGACATATATTAATATTGTATTTAATTTAAAAAAATGCCATTAAACCCAGATTTCCCATTTTTAATAGGTCCAGGGTATACAAAATTGAATGAATATGTGTTATACTCTTATTTCAATTTGTCGTTTGATATTTTTAATCCCTGGTGGTATACGAGCACATCTAAAAAGTCGCGGGTGAGGAGTGTAGCACTCTGATCCATGAAGCTGGCAGTTCCAACACACTCAGCGTCCATCTCAGTGCCGTTCCATTGGAGTACTTCCACAAGTAATTGGAGCTTCAGACCTTCAACAGTGCCACGGGGCAGCTGCAGATGATGAGGAAATGAACACGATTTGGAGGAATCTAGTGGTGCCTGCGCTTCATACAGCTCGCTAAGTGTGTAATCATTTGGAGCAGCAGGAAAATTACGTTCGAATCTATTCTCGCCTGCTGCCAGCTCACGCACAAAGCTATCGAGCAATAGCCGAGGTTGAGCTCTGCCAGGCATCACCAGATAACTACGAATTTGGACACTTATCGTCTGCGGAACGAACAGCTCATAGGTAATGCTAAATGGTTTATGATTCAAGCGCAGCTGACGTGCCACAAGACGGCGCCGCAGTAATTGCAAATTGTTGCGCTGTGACTGAAGCAACTGCTGATCCATCAGGTTAATCAGATCTGTGTCCATTAGCTGCTCATAGGTTTCCAATTTGGTGGCTTGGAGGAGCTTTACCATCGGCCTTCGCTGCATGGCGTTTGATTGAGATTGTGGCTTCTGTTCGTACTTGGATATTAAATGAGCCAGCTGAAATAGCAGCGAGCGATATATGGGATCTCGGAGGTTGGAAGTGGTCATGCCCAAAAGGCTGGGCTCCACATTATTGCCGTTGATGGCCAGACTCAAATGTCTACAGAGCAGCCAGTACTCCGTTGCAATCACTTGACCCACGACCCACATAGGCTCAATTTTGTCATTTTTTTCCAGCTCCTTATCAATCTTACTTTGCAGTTCTTCAATAGACTTTCTTATCAATTGACGTACGTCTTCGGCATTCAGCGCAGTCGCCTTGTAGGGCACCCCACTCGTTGTCATCAATGTGGGCGTGATCAGGTCAACTGATCTTGTGCCCGTCGCCAATTCCTCAAGCTGCAGCAAGACTACAAACTGCTTGATGTTGTGCATCAGCAACTGTCCGATTTCCGGCCTCGCCGCACCCTCCACTTGTTGCCGGTATATCCATTCATCCTTATCATTACGGAACTGCATCATGCGATCGCCGTCTATTACAGCAGTTCCATAATCTTCCTTAGCTTTCGACCCGATTATCAGGCGACTGATAAGCCTGCTCCAATAGCCGTTCAAGGCCACATCTAGGCTAAGCTGCATCCCAAGGGAATTGACCTCTATGACCATTGGGTCGGCTGGCATTAGGTCCTCCTCCGGTGGCTGTCTGAATATCTTCGGGTACAAAATGCTACCCAATGTGTCCCTCCAGGTGCGTTTAGAAGCGATTCGAACTGGAGCCAACAGCTGCCAATTAACGGACCTTGCTTCTTTTATCAGCTCCTTGTCGAAGTAGAGCTGTGGTAGCACCTCATGCATGGCCGGCATCATCAGATCCTTTGTATCCGCACGTTCGACAATCGCCAGCTGCAGAGCATTCACAAAGAGTACTGGGTTGAAATGGCTGCGGGCATAGCATGCATTACATTGAAAGGTTCTCCAGTCTTTGGCCAGCACCAGAAAGCGATAAACGTCCAACAACTGTTGCGGCAGCTCCTCCTGTAATAGGCTATAAATGCTATATGGGCGCAGTATGCGATCCTGATGAGCCCGCTCAAAGAAGTCCAGCAACAAAGGCCAACTGCCCTGTAAATGAATATACGTAAGCAATTGCGTTCAATTTCAAACTGAATCTACTCACCTGTTCGTAATCACTGGGATTCTCGTTGAGCTCACGACCCATGTCAATGAGCTCCTGCTGCAGCAGCGGCTTGTGCACTTGCAGCAATAAATCCAACAGAAAACGCTGACGTAGTGCCCATTGAGTGGGCCTCAAAGCGTCGGATCTTGGAAGAGTTTTGCCCAGCCACCAGCGTGGACGTAAGCTCCAACCCATGACAATCACTCCAGCACTAAGGGACAAGCTCAGAAAACCACAGAACACAAATGTCTCTTTCAACATTCTTGATAACGCGGCAGTTGAGAAGTAAATGTTTTTCAAAATGTAATATGCCAATACCAATGGCTGATCTCGGAGCTTATCAAAAGAATTTTATATAAATACAAACAGCATTCGCAATTATCGCCGTTAATATACCCTAGAAGATGAACTGGGGCTGCCTGGGCATATTTCTTATGAAGATCAAATGTTCTTAAAGCAAATTTTTGTTAATAAGTTGATAGATAAGTTCTATAATGGTTGTATAAATAATATGAATTAATCTAATATTACAAACTATTTGTTTGTATGATTTGATAATATACATACATATAGGTATGTATATTAAATGCCTTATATTCTATCAGAAAAAGTTTGCAAAAATCTTAACACTCATTCACATTCAGACTACTGAATACTAGGAATTTAGACAACCTCCCTGGAACGGCCAGCTCATAGGTAATGCTGAATGGTTATGATTCAAGCGTAGTTGACGTGCAACAAGACGGAACGTACAGCTCATAGGTAATGCAGCTGGCGTGCAACAAGATGACGATGCATTGTCATGCTATGACTGAAGCAATAGCTGATCCATTAGGTTACTCAAATCAGTGTCCATTAGCTGCTGATAGGCTTATAATTTGGTCAATTCGAGGAGCTTTACCATCGGCCGTCACTGCTTGTCGTATGAATAATAACTGTTGCGGCAGCTCTTACTGTAAAAAGCTATATATGCTATATGGACAGAGTATGCGACCCTGATGAACGCGCTCAAAGAAGTCCAGCAACAATGGCCAACGGCCCTGTAACAGAATATACGTAAGCAATTGATTTCAATTTCAAGCTGAATCTACTCACCGGTTTGTAGTTGCTGAGATTTGCGTCGGAGCTTGGAGGAGTTTTCCCAGGCATCAGCTCTGACGTAAGTTCCAACCATTGACAATCCCTCCAGCATAGAGGGAAAAGCTCAAAAGACCATTCTTAATAAAGCGTCACTTGGGAAGTTAATGATATTCGGAATTTAATAAGCCAATGCCACAATGGCTGATTTCGTAGCATATCAAAGCAAAGATCATTCGCAATTATCGCAGGTAATATAAGAATATTTCTAGGTATGACCGAATGTCCTTAAAATATCCATTTGTATAATATAATTGAATCTTTTCATATAAATTGTTGTTTACATTAATTGCTAATATACATACATATACATAAAATCTGTTTTCAATAACATTTTCTATATCCAATTTAAAAGTTAAATTCATATTAGATCAAACGCTGTAAAATTATGTAAATTCGTTTTTATTGTGTCAACAATTTAAAAAAAATACAATTCCCGAAAAATTAAAAAAATAAACACGCACAAAAATAGCATTCCATATAACCAAACTTCAGTTTTATAATTATCTCTCTTGAGCCTAATTTAGTCTTTAGAGCTATGCCAATGTGGCCCGCTTGGCCACAAATTCCCTGGAGCTCTTCTCCTTGTTAGTAAAGCGAGCATACCTGAAATCAATCATATTTAGTAAATAAGAAATATTTGATATACTTTTAATTGAACTCACGTCTTCTTATATTTGGACACATCGGAGGCGCTGAGCGATGGGCGAGTCGTTTGAAAGGATTCGATGAGATGTTTTTGCTTCACTAAAATTTTCTTTGGCAGCTTCTGTCGGAGGGAATGGAAAAAGATTAATTCAATTTGCTTACATAGACATAGACTCGGCCGTATTTTATTGAGTATTTTTTGTATGATGTTCGATGGATGTTCTCGGTAAAGCCATCCCTAGCACTAGTTAAACTTATATGTATATTGATATCTAAGCGGTAAAGTCTCTCGGAATGTTTCAGTTTCAGAGCCATCGTCCTCATCGCCCGAGGACGGCGGCGTCTCCAGCATTGGCATCGATAGATCCAAATACGCATCGTTGGGATTACTGCTAGCCTGTTGCAGTATGCCATCGAAACTCTCCACCAGCTCTGCAAATGTGGGCCTCGCACACGACTCAAAGTGCCAGCACTGACGCATCACCACGTATATGTTGAGCGAACATTTCGGCGGCTTCTCCATGCGCTGGCCAGTGATCAAGTAGCTGTACAGCTCCTCAGCGGACATGATATTTGGATACGGCTGTTCGCCATAGGTCATTATCTCCCAGAGCAGAACACCATAACTCCAGACATCGCTCTGGGAATCGTAAAACTTCTCCTGCAATGATTCCGGCGCCATCCATTTGATGGGCAGCCGTCCGTTGGTATTCTTCCGATAGTAGTCCGTATCCTGGATATCCCTGGCCAGTCCAAAGTCAGCTATCTTCATCACATAGCCTTCGCTGACGAGCACATTTCGCGCTGCCAAATCGCGATGAATGCACTGAAAAGTGATTGAGACATTAGACTGATCTGCCCGCTGATTAGCCCATGTGTCCTTACCCGTCGCGAGGCTAGATATTCCATGCCGCGAGCTATTTGGAAGGCGAACATGGTTAGCTCCTTCTCGCCCAGTTGCTGTTGTGGCTGCATCGACTTGTCATCCAGATAGCCATCGCTGTCGCTGCGTCGCTGCAGTTGACCCGGTCGATTTTGCTTGAGAAAATCCTTTAGATTGCCATGGGGTGCATACTCGACAATGACCCACAGTGGACCGCTCTGACTGCAGCATCCCAGCAGGTTGATGATGTTAATGTGCTTGCCGATCACCTTCATCACCTCCATTTCGCGCACCAGACTGGCCATGTCCGCATCAGTGTGCTCCTCCTTCACCATCTTGACGGCGACAATGGTGCCCATGCCATTGTTGGAGGATGGCGGGCTGCGCGGCAGGCCATCCGCCTCGGCCATGACCACACGTCCAAAGGCCCCCTCGCCCAAAATAGAGCCTAGTGCCAGCTGCTGCCTGGGAATCTCCCAATTTGAGTCCAGCGGGAACTCGTACTCATTGAAGCCCTGTGCAGGATCCGAGGAGCCACCTGTCGTGGTATTGGAGAACGTTGTCCGTTGTTTCTCGATCTTTATGACAGGTATTTGCAGATCACCCGCACAGGAGCTGCCCTCAACGCTGGCCGGCTTGTAGATGATCACCTTCTTGGTCCACTGATGCACCGTCTCGATGCGATGCTTCAACAGCTTCTCCCGCCGCAGCCGGCGAAGCATATAGACTATAAAGGCGCTGCCGAGCAGGAACAGCAGAATTATCATCACAACGATCACAACGAAGGCCACGGGATGCGTGTGGAGCAGCTGACTGAAGTGCAAATAGGGCAGATGATCGACCACGCGCAGATAGATGCTCGCGTTGCTCATGCCCAGCGAATTGGACGCCATGCACGTGTACCAGCCCTCGTCTAGGTGGGTCACATTATTGAACACCAGCAAATCGGGCCGATCCACGGACGTTTTCAAATCGATGTGCACCACACCCGGCTGCATCGAGTCCACTGCCAAGGGCATCGAGTGATTGTGGTGCATCACACGTATCCACCGGATTGAGGGCTCGTTGTCGGACAGAACATCGCACTTCAGCACCACCTGCGTGTTGATCAGCGCCGTCTTGTTGTCCATTTTGGTGATGATGGGCGGCGCTCGGATGCGATCGTTGACCACAACGCTGTACTCGAATTCGATGCAGCCGAGGATGTTGCACACCTTGCACATGTACAGGGCCGAGTCCTTCGATATGGCGTCCTCCATGGTCAGGGACCAGCGCCTGAACTTGTAGCCGCCAATGTCGCGCTGCAGCTCCTTGTAGCCGTCGCCCTTATTGAATGTCCAACTGATGTTCGCCGGCGGATGCGCTGTGCTGGGGCAAGAGAGCGTAAGAGTTTTCCCGGAGGGCAAATGTTGCAAACGTTTCAGAGGCTTCTTAAACTTGGGGAACTGCTCCACTGTGGTGTCGTCCGCGACATCATCTGCAGCCTCATCCGCTGCATCGTCATCCGTAGCGTTAATGATCGATTGCTGTGTTGTAGTTGTGGTTGTCGTTGGTTGCACTGTCGTAGTGGGAACATTGATGGGCTTGGGCACCACCTGCAAGTAGGCCGCACCCACAGTGCGTCCCAATCGGTTCTCGGCAACACAGATATACCAGCCGGCATCAAAGGGCTCCACGCTGCCCAGGCGCAGCAGCTGCGGCTCATCCTTGCGGGCCAGCAGTTTGACCACCTCATCATTGTCCACCAGGTTGGCCTGCTGCTCCAGGCGCTGAAGCAGCGAGTTTATGTCACCAGGTCGCACCTGTTGCAGCCAAGTGATTTGTGGCTCCAGCTGCGAGTCCTCCAGCTTGCACTCTATGATCGGTTGCTCCTCCAATACAGCGGTCACGTTATGCGGATAGCCAGGACTGAGCACAGGCGCCATGTGCTGGCGCCTCATGACTTCCAAGCGAGTTCTGCTGTCGGCGCAGCTCTGGTCATTGCACAGACGGCAGCGATAGTCACCCGCATCCTGCGGATGCAGCTGCCACATGCTAAGCACGGTCTTCCGAGCACTGGCCCCCAGTTGGGTGTTATTGTGATACCAGCTAATGTTCGTCCACACAGCTCCCGCTGCCGGGGTGCAGTTCAGGTGAACCATAGAGCCCGCTGTGCGCCTCACCAATGGCTCCAGTGGCTGGGCGAAGCGTGGCTGCTGACTCTCATTCAACGGCAGCAGATAGTGCTCCACAGGTTCGCTGAACACGCGGCTGAAGCTGGCCAGGTCATCGCTAGCCTTCTGGTAGCCAATCAGCAGCGTCAGATTGGCCCACCGATTGCCATCATAGCGGCACGCATAGTGGCCCGATTGCTGAGTCTGGGCGCGCTCCAGCAGCCAGCTGTTGCCGCTGTGCTTTAGCTGCTCGTTGTAGAACCATTTGGCTTGGGGCTGTGGGCACTCCAGCTGAATATCCACATCTGTGGGCACATGACGATAGCCAGGCTGTGGCTCTTGAATCACATCGATTTGGCAACGATGCGCTTCAAAGTGGCAGCTGGAAATGTTGTTGTTGATGTTGTTGATGCTGCTGCTGCTGCTGCTGCTGCTGTAGCTGATGATGATGAATATGATGATCAGCAGATTTTGCATTGTCAAGTGTAGCATTTGAGTTGCTGTTGTTTTTGTTGCTGTTGCTGTTAATGTGATTGTTGTTTACTTAGCTCTTGCTGTTGCCAAATTGCCGCTGCTTTTGCAAAGACACTTTTATATTTCGCAAAGCTTCATTTTTTCACATTTTACCTTCTCTATTATTATTATTTTTATAATTTATTGCTATCAGTTAGGTTCAATTTTCTGCGTCTTTTTTTTTCAATATTCGAAACAAAAATAAATCTAAAAAGAAAAAAGGCAACGCGTATAATACAAAAAGGCAACCATTATGTGCACTGCCTCTGTAATGAGCAACACCTTTGCCGCCTCTGCTGCCACTGTTGTCGTTGTTGTTGTTTTAGCTGTTGTCAACGTACACACACACACACACACACACACATGCGCGCACATATAGCCAAGTCAAGTATCTATAAGTTGGCTATATATATACTATATGTGAGCATCGTCCACATGCCAAATGCGTTAAATGTCGTCATTTCCATTGATACGACAAATCGTCGTACAGTTAGAAATTTTAGATGCATTCATAATAATAATCGTCGATATATTGGTAGAGTCAAGCATTGACTTTTGGCACAGTGGTCCCCAATTGGCAACTTGCTTTTCCAGCATAATATGGAAACATGAAGGAATGTTTGTGTAGAATCAACTACATAATACTCATTTGTAGTTTGAAAACTTTAAGCTGACTTGAATTTAAAACAATAGAGATATTTAGATATATGTAGTCTATTTTAAAAACTAAAAAAAAAAAGATCTGCAGTCTATTTATCTAATGCAATATATATACCTATAAATATATATTTAATTAATTTACAATTCGCAAGCTTCAATAATTTTAAGTTATAATCGAAACCAATATGCTCAATTGATTTTGTAAGCGAGTATTAAGAAATTTCAATTGAACTCACAGTACCTGATGAATCAATAAAAAATAATTACCGTTCATTCGGTCTACGAGAATCGCAAAAAGGAAAAACTAGTTTTAGCTCTTGAAATCTTTCATTTCTTTTGCAAAAAAAATCCCCGAGCTTAATAATAGGATTGACTTTATGTAATAAAATATAAAAAAATACAATTATAAACTGAGTGAGTGCTAAATTAGGTATTTTTTCTGCCAATACATATAGATATTCATAGCTCTAAAATTAACTATTGCATAAGTGCAATGAACATAAATATATTAAACTAAAATATATACGATTTTATTATGGGACATTAGTCATAAAGGAAATTAGCAATGCGGAAGTTTTTCCGTATAGATTGGAATTAGCCGTATAGATTGGAATTAAAGTTTGCAGCAAGATAATAATAGCAATAACAGCTAAGATTATTGATTATAAAGAGCTATATTTACTATATTATTAGCTACACTAAGAAAGCTATAGTTTGATTACCAATTTTTATGGCATAAAGATAATATTATTTATAGAATTTTCACTCATACAATCAAATTTATTTTTTTTATTAAATTTTGCTAAAAAAAAAAAAAACTTTTTTAAATAACTGTTAATATAGGGCTTTAAAAACTTATTTTAAAATTCTTCTTCATTAATATTCATTCTTGTTTCGTTTTGATTTAACTATTTCTTTTCACAAAGGCTCAATAGACTTAAGGTTTCGACTTTCTATCAATTACAATTCCGTCTGTCATTAGAACAATCTAAAATGCCCTAAAAGCTACACCTATTCATAGATAGTAGTTAGTTTAATTTTTGTTCAACTTTTACTTTGTACTAAGCTTCAATAAACTTAATCATTCAGTCTAAAATCACGATAGTTTATAATTCGATTATAGATTCTAGTTTCCATAGCTGTTAGACAATTCAGCTCAATTCAGTTTCTAATTTGTCACCTGAGACCACTGTGAAATTTATATTTTATCATTTGTTTTTTAAGGCAAGCCAACAACTGGTGTTGCTGTTTTTTGCTGTTGTTATTGCAAATATTGTTGCGCTTGTTGTTGTTGTTGTTGTTGTAGTGCCGTTTGTTAGTTGTAGCTGTTGTTGTTGTGGTTGCTGTTATTGTTGTTGCTGCTGTTTTTTGGCGGTACTGATTTTGGTGTGATATATGCGCACACGTCGCGATTTTAAATTTATTCAGTTTCCTTTTTTTCTTGCTTCTTTCATTTATTGCCAGCAGACAAATCGCGTATGTTTGAAATATGTATTATTATTGTTATAATTCGTTGTTTTTATTGTGGCTGTTGTTGTTGTTGGTGTTGTTGCTGTTTTATTCTTGTTGTTTTTGCCAGTTTGACAATATTATTGGAAATTGATGGCTGGAATCGTTTATAATTATGAAGTATGAATTGACTTTTGAATTTTGGACTAGCATTCGAGCTGCTTTTTGCAAAATATTTCTCACCAAGTTGCGAATACTCAAACTCAGGCTAAATTGTTTTTACACATTTGGTTTGGTTCAGAACTCTATTTGGAATTTCGTTGGCAACACAGAAATATTTGAATTTTGATTTGTGATTTATCTATTATTTATTATGCATATATTTGTCACTATTTTATAGACACACGAGCAGAGCTCAGCAGCTGAATGTTTTCAATTCAGCTCACGATTCTGCACAAGTCATGGAAATATTTGACATTTATATATGGTATATCGAAGCTTATATTGCTTGAAGATGTCGCACTGTAATCGAATGAAATTGCACATTTCTTATTGTTTTATTAACTATTTGTATTATTGCTTATTAATATTGGTTGTATTTTTTTTTTTTTTTTGACTGGACTGCTGACAGTTTGATGAACACTTCAGAAATCTGTTGTTTATCTTTTATTTGGCTTTTTATGTACTTTGCATTTCACTTGACTGGATTTTATTTTCGCTCTTGAGCGATCGCCATCCATGTCTGGCAGAATGTGTACATAATTCTTTCTTTCCACTCCGATTCTTTGCCCAAAAATCACGTCTTTGTCTTTAGCTCGAATAAACAACGAGAAAAATCACAAGACACAAAACGCAAAAACAAAACGAAAGAGAACAAAACGAATTGTCGCAGTGCTTTTATTTGGCTGTCAATCTGGCAGGCAACGAGATCCCTGCCCGGTCGCCCTTTTCTGGACCCGTGCGCATTTCCGCTTCGTTGCCAATACTTATTAAGGCCCGCCGCCCAACGCCCTCCCCCCTCCCGTGCTACACTGCCCAACACAGCATTTTGGCTGGGCGAGGGAGTTGGGGCTATTGACAACTTCCGCTGCACTAACCGAAACAGATCCCACACAGTCGAGTCGCGAGCCAACCGATTTGCTTGAATGTGCGCACACAACTGAAAGTAACGATCGATTGAATACGGCAACAACAAAACTTTTGGATATGCTGACGACGATCATCATCGGCAACCACCACGAGCCGGGCGGCGTTACCGACGACATCGTGAAAACCTAGCTACATGCTACAGCCAAGCATACATACAATTGTGTGTATATGTGTGTGTGGGTGTTTAAGATTATTTATACAAGTAGCGATCCTGTCGAGCACTCGCAGTGCGTGCCAGCGATTCCTTAGGTTCTACCTGTCTGCAAGGTGTCCGTCCCGCAGTTGCCGCATGTTGCAATTGCGTACTCTTGTTGTTGTTGCTTGTAGTTTTCTTTTCTTTTTCTTTTGTTGTTTTTTTTACTTTTATTCTAAGCATGTTTTGCGGCTGAGGATTTCGTCTACTTGGATTGGTTCGGCTTGCATTCTTTATTATCGCGGCCCTTGGGCTTTGTTTAATTTATGCATAAGAAAATGTGTCCATTGTCTTTTGAGTTGTTGCTGCTGCTGTTGTTGTTGTTGTTGTTGTTATTGTTGTTGCAGTACGTGCGCATGCGCGATAATCGCATATCAATAAGGAAATATCCGTTACGTGACTTATATATCTAAAAACCCATCGTCTGCAATTGTACTATGTATTTTTTTGGCCCAGCACCCGCATAAGGTTGCCTAATCCTGATCCAGATGCACGGCACGTAATCATAGATAGAAGAAAAACCCCAAAAATAGTAAATCTCACTGCACTTGTGCGCCCAGTTTCCAGTTTATTTGCTGGGAACGGAAGCGCCAACCACTTCTTTGACTATGGCTTTACCGAGAACCTTCTGCGCTTCCGGCCGATTGCAATTCTCACTCACCTCATGTCCGAATTGTGCCAGCGCCTCCTTAACCGCCGCCATGTTCGCCGAGGTCAGAATGCTTTGTATATCGGCGCCAGTGTAGTTCTGTGTTCGGCCGGCAAACCAATCAAAATCAACGCATTCATCCAGATTCAACGTCGCGCTCAACGCCTCAAAGATGCTGACGCGAGCCACTGCATCAGGCAGTGGACACTCCACTAGCCGATCAATGCGTCCAGAGCGCAGAAGCGCTGGATCGAGCAGTTCAGGTCGCGATGTGGCTGCTATGACAGTAACGCCCTGCAGCCCCTCGACGCCATCCAGCTCGGTGAGCAGCTGGTTGACCACACGATCTGTTACGCCCGTTGAGTCGTGGCCACGCTTCGGGGCCAAGCTGTCAAACTCGTCGAAGAAGAGAACGCACGGCTTGGCGCTACGCGCCCTGTTAAACAGATTGCGCACGTTCTCCTCACTCTGGCCAATGTATTTGGCCAGCAACTCAGGACCCTTTACCGATATAATGCGCAGACTCCAGCTGCTAGCCAGCTGGGACACCAGAAACGTTTTGCCCGTGCCCGGCGGGCCGTAAAGCAGCACGCCAGCCTGATTGCGCAAAGGCGAGGAGTTGAAGATCGTGGGATACTGTTGGGAAAACATATATCAATCAATTATATATACATATATCTACTTATGTACTCACAGTTGATGGCCACATGAGCACCTCCTCGAGCACATTGACCACGGCTTCCAGTCCAGGCAGCTCCTCCACGCGCATTTCGTTGGCATTCGATTCGGCGCCAGTCTTTTGATTGCTTTGAATGCCCTGCAGACAGTAGGAATTAGTGTGCTCCAGGGATTCAATGAGCTGCTCGTTTGTTAGCAGCGGCTGTGATTTGCCTGTGAGCAAAGTAAAGAAAGAGTAAAGAACTTTGTTAAGCCAGTTTATAAAATGATTTTGTTGACTTACTTATGCGATAGGCGTAGAAAATGGCGCGCTCCACAAACTGCACAAGATCGCATTTCCGATAACCCTCCGTTAGATTAGAGAACTTGACCACATCCAGCTCCCTGGTGGCGATATGACTGCATAGCTCGCGCAGTATAACCTCACGATCGGCACGCTCCAAGCTGGGCAGCCGCGCAATCGTTTGGAACAGATGGCGACCACGTGGTGCGCTGAGCCGCTTGTTCAGCGTCTGCAGCTCACTGACTGTGGCAATGACAGCAATGGCATTGCTGCTGGTATACTGCATGATGAGCTGGTGCACAGTGTCCGCCATGCGATTGAAGTACTCGCCATCCTGGCTGGACTGCTCTGCCGCCGCATGGGCGAGCACATCCAGATTCTCCAGCACCACAATGGCCGGTGCGTGCAAGAGGCAGTTGGTGAATATGCTGCGCAAATCCTTTTGTATGGATTCCGTTTTGCGTCCTTTGCTGCGAGAGCAGTAGAAGATGTCGAAGTAGCAGTAGTCCGGCTGACCCGACAGCTGCTCCAGTATGCGCTCCACCAGCACCGTTTTGCCAGTGCCAGCGGCGCCAGTGAGAAGCACGTTTCCCTGACGCAACACAGAGTTCTGCGAATTGAGGCACAGATTCATGCGCAACTCGCTGACCACTTGGTCTAGAATCTTGTCGTATTCTGGCAGTCGTATTAAGTCCTTAACACTCAGCGGCGAAATCGCAGGCGGTTGCTCCTTGATAATTTCATGGACGGGGCGCACTAAGTCGGCAGCATAGATTTTCGATTCCTTTAGGAACTGTGCGTCCACTACGCAATAGCGGAAGTGTTCAGGCAATATGCCCACTGTGACCAGGAGGTCGTCCTCCAGGCGCACTACTTCCTCCTGATTGAACAACACTGGCGCCTTTTTTGTTCTCTCAATCACAAACCGCTTAAATGCATTCTCAATGATCTTGTAATGCGTCTTCTTGTGCGCAAACAGCTCAATCTTCTCCACAAAGTTCACAACGGTTGTCTTCGGCCGCAGAACAACACGCTCCAGTTCCTTAATGTTCAACAGCTTCATCAGATTCGCATTTAGCTCGATGGACGGATGAATGGTAGCTGGCAATTCGTCATCGTCCTCATCGCTAGCCAGACGCACACGCACATAGTACTCCTTTTCGCCAGCGGTGCGCATGCTGTAGAACTGCTCCAGATCCATGAACTCGGGCAAATGCGATTTCGTTATGTACACATCCGACTCCTGCGCCTGCTCGTGCCATAATCCACGTATCACACGAAACTCAAAGACACGCGAACTCTCACGTCGCAAGTCCTTCTTCAAACGCTCCATATGATCCTGCCGCTTGTTGCGTTGCAAGTTGTTCTTCACATTGCTCATCGTCGCGGAATGAACGAGTGCTGGAGGAGACGTTGCCACTTCATCCCGCACTTGCGCACTTGTCTTGCTGCGTGACAATTTCTTATTTTCCTCAGCGTTGTCATTGTCATTGCCATTGGTCAGACCCTGGAACAGATTTGGCGCCACAACCAGCTGCGTATTGTGATCCAGGCGTCCATAGCTTATGTGCGGTTTAAGGCGATCTACAAGAAAATCATATATCTAGAAATAGTTGAGGGGTGTTAAGCATTCAATTGATTATTTACCCACTGTCAGCGCCACTTGCATCGACTTGTTAATCCAAACTAGCAAGATTTGTGACGAGTTTACAATGCGCGTTTGTTCCAGTACGCTGCCGGAAATTTTCTCTGTACTCAGCTCCTGTAAAAAATAGAAAATTAATTTCAAATCTATACATATTTAATATGCAATAATTCTATATTTAAATTTCTTAGTCTTTTGCTCGTATCTAAATTTAATTTTCTGGAGCGTATTATTGTTATTATAATTAACTATAAAAAAGACTAAAAAATTTAGGATTAACTTTGAATATTATAAATAATTTTCATATAAAAATTTTTATTTCTATTAGCTACATCATGTAAATTAATTCATGAACATATCATATTAAGATTACTAAAAGTCAGTGAAATTTTAAAATTTAAGATTAATAATAAGATAATAAATAGCATTCTTAATAATATTAGTGAAACTTTAAATATAAATATTAATTTTTAGTAATAATAATAATAGTTATTTCCTATTTTATTATTTGGAAATTATCAACATAATATCGTAAATTAATTCATGAAAATATTATACTATGATTAATGAAGAGTATTAAAGC
Source organism: Drosophila hamatofila (assembly GCA_035045345.1). Lineage (NCBI taxonomy): Eukaryota > Metazoa > Arthropoda > Insecta > Diptera > Drosophilidae > Drosophila > Drosophila hamatofila. The sequence continues at coordinate 5,403,662 of JAWNPA010000001.1, forward strand.
CTCCAAAATCCTTGCAGAATTTTACTTTCAGTTAGAAATTTAAGCTCTAGTCTGTTACAAATAATTGCAATTCTATTTAAATTTCATAAACATATTTTTGTTAATGTCTGAATTGCTATAATGTAAATTATAATAATTCTTATTTTTTACACAAATTTCACTTACATCAATTTGTTTCCCATAAAGCCGCACAATTCAGTAATACAGATAATAGTCGAAACTATGTATATACATATGTATGTGTGAGCTAGGGCAGTTCTACAGTCTACACTTGTTCAAATTGTTGACCGTTACTTGAAAATTACCCAACCCTGATAAGAGAATTTCCCGCTGGGGTCAATGGCAATGCCGGCGAAAAGTAGCGCCTGCACATAAATAAACACTTAGAAGCACGCCCGCGCCAAAAGCTAATCCGATATAAAAGTATTTTTATCTGGCCGCAGCCACACACACACACACACACGCACGCGCATGCACACATAGATAGATAAGCACTCACAATGATCTCCCAATCTTTGGCCGAGACGGGCGTGACGTGAACGCTGCGGAGATTTAGAACGTCAGCGATGAGGGCGCACTTGACCAAATCATTCTCATGCAGACCTACAACAACACGTATGGCAAAGTGCACACAGTATATGCACATTAATTTAGAAATAAGCGATATTTTGGCAATTGGCAGCACATTAGCGCTTCCGCTTATTAAGTAACTTACCGAGCTCCTTGGCCGCCCTGGCATTGATCCCAATTTCGGTGTCTTTGATGCCGCCGCCGCCCGCCTGTGGCGCCCATGAGGCATAATGTACACGACCGTTGTACTGAAGGCTCAGGCAGCCAGTATCCTAAGCAATATGCAATCATAATATACATATATTAGTATATATTACAGCTTATCTAATCTGCGGGTCCAATGTCATATTAAGTTGACTTTTGGACACTCACGTAAGTGGAAACGACACCGTAGTATTGGTCCGGTAGTAGCACGAAATTGTTTCGAATCGGCCGATAAACCACTTTGAATGTCCGTTTAAACATACTTCCCGTTGGCGCGTACAATATGGCACAATAAAACGCAAAATTTTAGTGTGCGTTCGTGCTTAAATCATTTTCATACTAAAATTCCAATAGGTGCTAAGTTTTGAGGACCAGCTGTTCTTACTCTCGCGGCTGGACTGCCGCACACTAGAGATGTGCCATTTGATATCGATATAAAATTGCATTGTGAAAGCAGTGAAAGAGAGAGCGGCTATCGGGCCAATGGTTAACTAAATTAAGTTGGCAGCTCCACAAGACCAACTGTTGCTCAAATGGTATGCTGACAGGTCGACCAATGTAGTAAATATATTACATTTCGTGATTGGAATTCTTAAAGCATTACATTACATTGTATATACGAGAAATGAGTGAGAGTTGTGATATAATGTAGTTGTTAGAGCATGCATGCTAGTGCACTCTCATCATGCTCTTTCTGCATATGACAATAAAATCACTTTCAGTTGGATGCTTGAGGCTGTCGGACGTGTTATTTTTTTGGCGCCAGATCACAGGAAAGGGAAGGAAGCCGCAAGATGCTGCTTTATCCAATTGGCATCGCTTGAGCAGTATTGTTTAAATGCAATCTCATATTGAAATATTAATTATAAGATATTTAAGCATTGACAATTATATATTGCTAGAACATGTTTGAATTTTCCGCACTCAACGAATTATTAGCAAGTTGGCAGCATCACAATTCCAACCGTTAAAGAGCTCGAGCTTTTATTTGCTTGCGCGTATATGAAAACAACGAATTTTTCTTTTGGCTAGTTTATTTGGTTAATAATTTATTTAAAATAGTTTTAATGTGTTCATATGTTGTTATGTCCTGTGTATATATATATATATATAAAATGCGGCATCTGTTTGTATCTATCTTGTTTTTCGTATACCATGCTGGTTTCTTATCAAATTAAATAACACAATATTTAAAACTAACAATGTAGCGGTGCTAGTTTATTAAACGTTTCGCTCTTATGTTCGTTTTTTCTTTTTTGGCAAATTAAAAAACATGTTACGAAAAGATATGCATAAGGACCATGTCATTAATGCCAATGGCACTACATATATTTATGTTTTACTCGTAGTACAAATGTGCTTATAGTTCAACTAAATTCGTTAAGTTTTGGGTTTTTATAAAAGGAAAGACACTAGACGAGACGTCTATATTAGAAAAAGATCGTTACAAAGCTTTTTTGTTTTCTTTTGTTTTTAATTATTATGTGTGTGTATAAATGTTGATGCGTGTATTTTTGTTTTGTTTTTCTTTTTGTATAATATAAACTGCTCCATATCAGTCTTCCTCAAAACTTTCGTGGCTCGTGAGAATAAATTGGCTCATAAATTGCATATATTAAGTATATACATATGAATATATATTTTTGTATATAAAAATTCTACATAAAATGTTACAAAATGTTTTTTTTTTTTTTTTGTTTGTTTCAGTTATTTGTATATTTTTAAAAAACTTTCTAAAAAATGTAATTTGCATACAAAAATTGTTCATGTTGCTTGCAATATTTGGCGCTTTTATTTGTGTTTATTGCAGTATTCGATATTTTTCTCGTTTTGTTTAAGCAGTGTGCAAAATGTGTTAAATATATGTAGATTATATAATACAACAAAATATATTTAAAAAAACAATACACGTATATAATAGGAAATTTACAATAAATGTATTATACGCATGCATACAATTTATTACTTAAGCAATATGTGTAAAAATGTTAGAAATAAAAGTAAATACATAATAGTAAAGTGTAAAAAACTTCATTGCCATCTCGGATGCAAATCAAAATTCCAATTTGGTTTAAAAACTTATTAAAAATATTAATAATCATAGAATATATATATGCATACATATATTTACACACTTTAAATATAACAATTGAACTTTCGATAAATACACTGTAAAAATTTGTAAATTTATAACTTATACCTAATGCAACCAAATATAAAATGCAATTTCATAAATTTTGGCGACAGAATATCTCAATAGCAAAAATGAGATTCACAGAAGAGGTACTGAATCAATAGTACTGGAAAAATGTAAAATTTTGGTATATTACGAAAATATAAACGAAAAATATAAATTTCAATGATAGCACAATGTTAAAAGCGGGGAATGTGTGTATTGCTGTATGTGTGTGCATATGTGTCTGGGTGCGACTGTCCAAAACAATTGAATCGCCCGATCGATCACATATTTCAGTTTATCTAAGACTTTTACACATTCGTTTTTCGATTCGCTTTTGAATTTTGATTTTTGCCTCTGCCCAGTTCAACAGCCACCTTGCCAGCCAGCCAGCTAGCTAGCCAACTTACTAACCAACTAGCCAGCTAGTCTAGCAGTCCATTTCCTCTAGAGTGCGCGACAAGCGATTATCGATGCGTCGGCGTTGGGAGCGCCTCACAGCGTCTGCCCTTCGGTATGGCTCGTTCTTGAGGCCCAGCAATATGTCCTCGAGCGCGCCATTGTAGACCTCGTCCTGTTGCAGAAGCTTCTTTTCGCGCACCGAATGCGTCTTGCTCTTTAGCTCATTGATGACGGCATCCTGCAAGGAGAGTGCGCAAGTTGTAGGCAACTGATTCACAACATGCATTGAAAACAAAAGAGAAAAATTGTCAGATTAAAAACTAACCAGCACCCACCGAAGTGACCAATAGACTTAGCGTGGATTAGTTTCCAAGTTAGCATTTAGCACAAGTTGAAGATTAGTAATATGCGAAAAGCATTTGATTAAGTTGTTAAGCGCACTATATATCACTATATCTTTTAGTATACTACAAAGAGTATGTTTACCACAATATATACACACAGATTTATTTGTATCGATCCGAATTAATGAGATTTCTTTTGGGAATTGGATTAGCAGACAGCAAAAGGTAGGGATTAGTGTGAGCCAAATGTTAGGGGACAATATACACACTAGCCAAGCGACTTACACTAGGATATAAACACAAACAACATCCGTCAAATGCGGCCCCAAAGTACTCGACTAGAAGCTAGTGGATGGTGGTGGTGGTTGTGGTTGTGGTGTGGTGATGCTATTGGTGGTTGGTTGCTTGGGTTTAGGTCTATGTGTTTGGCCCAATTCAAACCCGCGCCCCACAGCCGCCCCGCCCCAAATGGTGTATTACTAGAATGTGTTAGCCAAATAACCAATACGTGCTAAGGTTGAGGATGTTGCCTTGGGTGTTATACTATAAATAGTATTGTATGCAGTTAGGGAGACATGTCCACAGTGCTATGCTGCTTGGCAAAGTCAAGCAGGCAATGTATTTGCTGCATAAATCAAAAGCATAACAGGTTACATTTCCATAACAATCAAATGAATGACACCAACTTGAAAGATGTGGTCGTCTTGGTGGCTGTTAAGCTTCCATTCAGCCGTCCACTCACCTGTTGCTTTTTCTGATTGAACTTGTTGCGCAGCATGACCTGATCACTCTCCTTCTTCGTTGCTGCCAAAGCGGCTGCCTGCTCCAGTCGACGACGCTGCTCGTTCTCCTGGTCGAGTTGCTAAGAACAAATTGAATATATATAAATATATTTAATATATATTAATATACTCTCGCTTACTTTGAAGGCACGTGTAAAGCGCACAATCAATGCAAAGAATGCAGCCGCGTCCGCATTTCGTGACGAGTCCCCAAAGTATTCCACACATTCTTTGAACGCATCTTGTGCCAGCCGCAGATCGCTCTTAATCTTCTTCAGCTTATCCTCAGAATTGTTCAGGAAGTCCCGCAGTATGTGTGTCTGTGTGCCCTTCACACGCAACTCGACTTCCTTGCGCACCTGCTCCATGCCCTTATCCAGCTCCTGCACGTCGGCCACAACGTTCTCCAATGCCACTGAGGCCGCTTTATCTGTACCATACAGCTCGCATTCAAAGTTCAAAAGCTCCGGAAATTTGGCCCTTATCGTGGCCACAATGTAGTGCAACAACGAAGAGCGCTTATCAGTTGACTTTGTGTCAATCAATGTGTCTAGAGATTGCAGCTTAAAGCCATATGCTGGCCCACGCTTGTTGCTATTAAGATAGTTGCCAAACGCCAACACTATTTCCAGCACAGCTTTGAACTTGCGAGACTGCTTCAGGGAGTTCGAGGCACTGGCGATCGATAGAACTTGCTGTGAGAGATAAAAGAGGGAATATGAGAAATGTATCGTTGCTTCCATAGCTCATGCGAAATCTTACCGGACTGATGAGATGCACACTATCGACAAAGTTGCCCATGTAATTCATAATGGCTAGCTTGGAGGAGATGCGTTCAACGCGGGACAATTGCAACATAAACTTGTCTTCCTCGGTGAGCAGCTGCTGGTCCTTGCGTTCAATTATGAATTCCTTGTAGGCCTTAACCTCCGCATCGGTGGGCACCATCTTCTGCAGCAGCTCCACATTTTCCAGCGACAACTTCTTTAAATCTAAGCTATGTATGGCCGCAACAACATCATCAATGGGCATGCCCAATTTACGACGAGAGATTGCTGAAAGTTAAAAGCAAATATATGTATAATGAAGAAAGCGTTGCATATTTACAAGCTGTTTACCTATGTTTCTTAACCTCGTGTGTTCCAGCAGCGAGATATTATCGGGCTTCTTGAAACGTTTACTGGGATAGGATGAGAGCGAGCCATCCACCTCGCTGCCATTGCTGCCATTGTGAAGAGCGCCACCGATGCCGATTTTGAAACGTTCTTCGAATTCGTTAAAGTCGATTTGCTTGAAGATTTTCTCGTCGTCCAACTCATTGAATATGGTGCCGCGAACCTGTAGCAAAAGGGGATTTCAATTATTATAATGTAAGCAAAAGGATTTATTTATATCTGATTCTCACCTGATTCGGCTTGAGCGCTATCCAGTTAAGCGTTGGCAGCTTGTATTTGGTGGGCACCTTGCGTTTGATGGTCATGGCACCATCTGGAGCTGGCATAAAACCAGCAACTGGTGGTGGCGGTGGCTGGAACGAGCTTAGCATGGGCGGCGCATGAGGCGGGGAGGGAACTGTTGAGGTGACGCTACCATTTGGACTGCCTAGTGGAGTCAGGCCCTGCATCATGGGCGGCGGTGGCGGTGCAGGTGGCGCTGGAGGAGGCGGCGGTGGTGGTGCTGCTGCTGTTGGCATTGGCGGCGGTGGTGGAGGTGGTGGTGATACTGCACCATTCGCTGAGCACGTCAGCAGACTGCCGTTCACCAAGGAACCATCGCCGCTGGAAGCAGATCGGGGCAGTGAACGGGACAGTGTTTGCAGCTCCAGATTCTTATTGTGCAGCAGTGTATCACGTTTCTTCAGCTCCTGTTCGTTCTGCTGCAGCATGCGCTGGAGCGCATTGAGCTGCTCCTCCGACTGTTGCCGCAGCATGGCCAACTGTTCACGCTCCGCTTTCAGTGTTTGGTTCTCCGTCTCCAGCTCGGCGAATTTGTATAAGAACTCGGAGTTGCGATCTATTTCGCGCTCCAGCTGATCCTCTAGCTCCTGCACACGCTCCAGTGCCGACGTTTTAGTTTCCGAGTCCTCCATCAATGCAGCCACATCAAAAACATTGTCCAAGTAGGCGGATATTTGCACCTTGAGCTCTTCAGACTCGGTTAGCCGTATGCGCTCTAGATACTTGTCCAAGCCCAGAGCCGTAAACTCGTATTGCAAGTGGACGCGGTAGTTCATGTCCTCAACGGAGTGAACCACAATGTTCATGAACTGCATGCAGGCAACCATAAAGTCAATGTTAAAGGCCTCAAAGTTCATGAAGTACTCCATGAGCGTCTGGAAGCGTCGCTGCTCTTGGCACACATCCTTGAAATTATCAAAGGAACCCAATATGATCTCGTGCCCACCCTTGACCAGACAGATCGCTGCCAGCAGCTCCAGCACCAGCGCCTTGGTGCGCAGCGACTTGTGTATCAGACTCAGAGCAATGCAGTTGATCGCTTCGCGATGCTGGATGACCATGTTGAAGCCATATTTGTTGTTCATGATCGCTCGCAGGCACATTATGGACACGTGTATATCATCCGTGGCAGCGCCCATATTCAGTTTGGCGATGTGCCGCGATCGTCGCTTCAGGCTGGGACTGTCCAACACCTCGGAAATCGTGGGTCGCACAAAGCTGTAGGAATGCGAATGATTGCTGTGGGTGCCCGTTTGCTGCCGGGAGCCGTCTAGCATTAGAGAGCCATTTGTCAGATTGGCATTGTTACCACCACCGCCGGGACTCATCGAGCTGTTGTTCAACACCACCTCGCTGGTATCTAGGCCATTGATCAAATTCAAACGTTCCTCGGACGCACACAGAGCGCCCTGCAGACGCTGTTCGTGTCGCATCATCTGCAGCCGAAAGCTGAGATAATCAACGAGAGCATCTAGGCCCTGGTTGGTATCGTCCAGGAACTCTTTGACCCATTCGATATGGTTGGTGCGCAGCGAGATCTCTAGATCCCGCAGCACCTGTGTCGACGTCGATTCCCCGACCATCTTTCGTTTCTGACAAAGAAAGTAGAAGAGGTAAAGCTGTAAGTGTAGAAAGAGAGAGAGAGAGAGAGAGAGAGAGAGAAAGAGACAGGGAAGGGAAAGAGTTCGTGTTGGAACATGGAAAACAGGATAATGAGCGCAGGATATAACGATTAATGATTGGATGATTCGATTGTTCGGTGCAGGAAAGTATCAGGTCATGTGCATTAGAAACGGGAAAGATCGTGATAGGTTGGTTGTGCGTGTGTATTGTGTGTGTGTGTGTGTGTTGTGAGTAGAGAAATTGAAATTTACACATTAATATTGGAGTAATAGAAATGTTTTATTATAATTTAGATAGTTTTCTAGGTTCTTGTTTTTGGCTTTCATCGAATAAGTTGTTAATTCAGTCGCTTCTCTGCAACAACAGGATTAAGACAACGGCACCACACAGTGAACTACAGTGAGCTACAAAAGTACGTGTACGAGTAGTTACTACAGCTACACAGGAAGAGCAGGCGCTCTTAAGGACAAATTAGACAGAGATAGAGAGAGACAGAGACACACAGTCGATACGAGAGCTATACGCACCACCAACTTTCAACACTTAAGCCAGTCAACTGCCAACTGGCTCCAATTGCCAACTTACCCGATGACTGCGCGAGGCCTTTGGATCCAAATAGGTTCGCAGCTTGCTCAAATAATGGGAGGGTGGGTCCTTCGCCTGCACCATTTCCTGTAAACGACAAGAGGAGAAAAGTTTAGTTAATAAAATAGAGGTATATTTATATTTTTAAAATTAAATTCAAGTTTAAAGATATATCGAAATTTATTAAGTTATATAAACTGGCTTTAAAGTTAATCAATTTAAACGGGGAAACTTAGAAGATTTAAAGAGAACAATTTGTTATTACCTAAAGAAAGCTAACTTCCTTTGCATACATTTAAAAATGATTGTGGGATATGAAAAACTTTCTTATAATATTCATAAATTATTTGCATATTTATATTATATTTAAAACTTGTTTAAAATTTTAAATAAAGCGGAATTATTAAATTTTGAATGCCCGAAACAAGCAGTTGAAGCTAGTACAAATTATTTTTAAAACTTAATTAAAATTTAAAGAAAAAGTCAATTTATTCAGATGCATGTACTGACCTAAAATTAAATCAACTTAAGTTAGGATTTTCACGAACTTAGAAGAGCTCTAATTTCCTCTGCATTAAAAAAAGTAACTTCCTTAATTTACCCTTTGTCCTTAAGATATTCATTTATTATTAGGATATTCATAAGTTATTTATATATAAATTCAAAAATCATTATTTAAAACTTGTTTAATTTTTTAATAAAGCGGAAATAGCACAGTTTTTGATTAATGATCGAGATCAACTGCCTCGCACTGTACTCGGCTCAGTCCCGAAAACTTTCCCAATTATAGACTATCAATTAAACACGGTAACTGCCGCAATCCACGAGCTTATAAAAATTGTTGACTAACCAAAAAGTGCTGGACAGAGGCCAAATGGAAAATACCTCCTCTCAAGCATTAACACTAACTTAGCGGCTTTTACTTTTGTTTTGCTTTGGGTGTTGTGTTGCGTTGCCGTTGTTGTTGTTGCTGTTGTTGCTGTTGTTGTTTTTGTTGGTATTGTTGCCTCTGCCAACTGCATATTTGTGTACCATGTTTACGGTAGAGCCCTCTCTCTATCTCTATCTCTCTCTCTTCTCCCTCTCTCTGACTGCCTAGCTCGCTGTCTTCAGCTCTTTGGAACGCACAAGACCACAGCGATCATATAAGCATCGATAGCTTGCCTAACTTTAAACATTTTTTTTAAGCATGAAGCGTGGTATACTTGTTTTTGGCTTTTTACTATGCCAACAACATACCAAAACAACAACAACAACAACAAAAGCAACGCATGACTACAACTAAAACTATGTGTGGGTTTTGGTGCTTTGCCTGTGCAACTTCACGGAGTAAAAAAGAAAACCAGTTTCATTCTTTTCCTAGTCAAACTGCGACTGCGACGGCATAAATAGAAAAAACCAAATATATATACAGATAGACTCCTATATATATCTGTATATGCATATATATAGCTGCTCCTATATATGTATATATTTAACCAGGTATGGGGCGTCCGAGCGGCTCCAGCGATTAAAAACTGCAATTTATCGCAGTCATAATAATTTGCATTTTGTCACTGCGACTCGCTGAGAGCGTAGTGGTGCTAGTGGTGGTGGTGGTGGTGATACTGAGCTGTGCTGCTATGTTGCTTGAGTGAATCGGATTGCCATAGGTTGTGGGATTGGCCGTAGCAGCTGAAGTCCTCGCGACTCCAACGTCCATTGTTTGTGGGCTGCGTTTTCATTCAAGAAGTTGGCTGAATTATGGAAAACAGGTCTGTTGGCATGCAGGCGGTTTAGAAGAAGAAGAAAATAACAACAAAAAAAGACTGTGGCGACGAGATCTTCGAATTTAGTCATACCCTGGATTATGCGAAAAACGGACTAGAATTGACTGCGCAGCAGATATAGCAATGGTTTAAAGTAATTTGTTTCGAATCTGGTATCGAATATCTATTTGAGAAAGCCTAGTTTGTTGATGTAGAAAACGAATATAGGAAGTCGGAGGAAGATATAAGCCTCTTTAGTTTACTGCACTGCTATGAAAATAAAGCTTACATTATTTTCATCTGCATTAAAATATTCCCGTTTGTTCAATTTCCAAGGTCCACAAAAATTTGATATTTTCTTAAAGAAGAGCTTAGAAAACTTTTGCATATTTATTGCCAATTTATTTTTTACGAAATATATTATAGAATATTCACTACAAATTATCAAGGAAGAATAGGCTGAAACTTTGTAGAACTTATTCGTATGCTGCCTTGTTATAAAATAGAATTAAAATAATTTTCATCTGTCTCAAAACATTCTCATTTTTTCAATGTTGTCAAGGCCTACAGAAATTGTGAGAGGGAATTGTCTTCAATAAAACTTTTGATAGTAAATACTTAAAAGATCAGCACGCAGTAACTTCCTAGTCTACACTCCTTGCGAGCAACAATCTTTGCTTTTATCGTGTTCACTCCAACGCCATTGGCGAATATTTTCTAGGCGCAGCTCTTGAAAATTCAGTGACCCAGTTTAATGCTCCGGCCAGAGCCGCTGTAGAACCAAGCTGCACAGAACCAAAACCGAACCGTGGCACGCTCTGTCGCACACGTTAATAGTTTCATCATAACTCCCCAAACAGAGCACGCAATGTGGACTTGTGTGTAGACATGGGTCTATAACATATGTAGCCTTGTTGCTCTGTATCTTTGTGTGTGCGTGTATGTGTGTGTGTGTGTTTATTGGAGCCCCCACACTGACGCCCATTTGGCGTTCTATGTGTGGCTTAATATAATACTCAAATGTTATATATGGTTTATTTAATGCCCCAGAGCCCGACAAGCTTTGTTCAACGTTATTTGAATTCAACAAGCGCCCAAATCGTTTTGAAATTGGATTCATTTTGCACTTTTACAAGCTTCAAACGCGACAAGCGACATCAACAAAAAAGCAAACGTCGAGCACGCACTGAATAATGATATATATATAATATATATATAAAGACGATATATAATATATTTATATATACACGCAGATCCATATCAACCCAAAACACATGCCTAATATGAGGCCCAGGCGGAGCTCAGCCGAGTTCGGAGCTTTGCGAATTTAAAGATAAATTATACTCAGATATGAACATCAAGTGCTACGTAGTTCAGATGTCAGCTAGAGAGGGTTTTATAAATGATGATGTTTAAAATGAGTTAATGGGTTTTTCGGAACAGGCTGACAGTTGGCAAGGTTAACGCACGACTTGGCCTCCAGGAAGTGAGTTGTAAGTAAGCTAAAAATGTGAACCCAATAACCTAACCTAAAGCTAACCCTATACCTACATTTAAGTATTTAAAATATTTATAAAATTTCTCTCTTGTTTAGGGCTTTAATGAACCCTATGAAAAGATTAATTTTCATGATTCGTCATGAATAATGAATCATCAAGAATTATTTCATATATTTCGACAGTTTCTCTATTGACATAGCAACAAGATTGAATGTATCTCTAACTGGATTGAAATCTAATAAGAAATATGTTGATTTCGGGTCTTGTTAAAACCATTAGGCATTGAACTATCTCATATATACTATAATATAATAATGAAAAATTTTAATATTATGATTCAGAAAATTGTAGCAATAGCTGGAAATTCTAATAGGAAATAATTCAATCTCTAGTCTTATTGACAATAATGAATTATGAATAATATATCATCAAGAATCTATCATTTACGACCGCTTTTCTATTGACAATAACAAGATTCAATGTTACTCTAACTAGATCGGAATCTGATAAGAAATATATCAATCTCGAGTTTTGTCCCACTAAAAAACCACAAAATGTCTCATAGTATATATGTAAGTATATAATAAAATAATGTAAAATTTAGATTTAGAATATCAATAAGTAACAATATTTTTCCAATCGGATAGCTAATAAGAAATACATCAATCTCGAGTCTTGTGACACAATAAAACCACAAAAGGTTTTATATATACTATATAATATAATAATGAAGGCTTTTCATTATGATTTAGAAAATCATCTCATTGTAACAATATATCTCTAACTATATACAATCTAATAGGAAATATGTCCATCTCGAGTCTTTCTGACACTATAAAGGTACTTGAATTTGTTTCGTGTTTACCTAGCGCACATGTGAGCTACAATTAAAGCGAATGACATTTGGCATAGTTAATTAGAGCTGCGACACTGTCGAGTGGGCTTTGAAAGGTCACAGTTCAAGTCTAGAAACTGTTTTAGGCGTTGGCCTTCCGCCCAGCTGTTTTATAGACATAGGGGGGCAGAGCAGTGGCGGGGGAGTGGCTCTCCTATTGTCGCTCTAAACATTTAATCTGCAAAAATTTGCGTTTGGCATAAACAGGAAGTTGCGGACCGAACGATGATGATAAACACGCAGCCATGTGGTCTGGCAGCGGCAGGGGCCAAGTGGATAGGGAAGGCGTGGCCGGCGGTTTAGGCTGTTTAGTCATGGCGAAGCACTTAAAGTTGGAAATTATGAACTCTACTTACTTGATCGCATATCATGTCCCACTTCTTCTCGTCATCGTAGTTACGCAAGAGCTTTGCTTTGTCCGGTGGCAGATCCATCGAAGCCTGCGCGATAAGAAGAGAAAAAAACGAAATGTTAACAAACGTGAACAATTGCCATAAACTGAAAAGCCATTAGCTAATGGCCATAAAAGTGTGCAGAAATATAAATATGTTTTTAAAGTCGAGTTGCAAAAGGAAAAACAATTGTAAGCCTCCATAAACAATGCAAACGAATTGCATTAATGGACTGACAAAGGCCTTTCGTGACTATCTAGTTCCCATTTGATTTCTGCTGATAGTCCAACTGATGCCTTCAAAGAAACAAACTCAACTAAGATTGATTGAAGAAAATGTTTCATACCATGTCTATATACTCTATATACCAAGCATACCATGTCTATATACTCTATATACCAATCATTACTGTATAAGTCTTTGAGTACAGCTCATGATTTTAGTGAAGCAATCATGGAAAACCAAAGATTATTCTAGTTGGAAATACTTGAAAACGTAGCGAAGGCAACTGTTTCAAAATTAACTGTATTTATTATACCCTGCACCCATTAAAAAACAGAGATTCAGAGTATAATAGTTTTGCGAAGATGTACGTAACAGACAGAAGAAGGCTTGGTAGTCTCATATACATATTTATATATAAATATTCTTGAACAAGACGATTTAGTTCTGTCCGTCCGTAGCATACTCTATAAACTATATATGTTACTCATCATTATGAGAATAAGAGTCGATATAGTCATGTCCTTATATCTCTCTGACTGTTCGTATGAACGCACTGATATTGTAAGCCACAAATTATGAAACAAACATCTTCTTTTGTTACTGCCGAGAAAGAGGAGCTCATATTATGAGCACGAGATTTTATTTTCAATGGGAAATAGGTTTTCAAGCTATATAACCTATAGAACTTCATATATGCATATATATAAAGCCTTATCAACGAAATGATGAAACTGTTTTAAAACTTGGAAATATTCAAAAGTTTTATTAAAAGCTTTTAAATCAATGATTCATTCTATAGGTATGCCAATAACGTTACATCGCACAAAATGACTTCCTTCTACAAGCCACTTATTATAATAAAATTCCTGTCTTAAGACTATATAAAATCATTTTTTAATAACCCAGTCAATATTTAAAGACTCTCATATCTCGTTTACTTTGATCTCTTATAAGCGATTGTGCTCTCAAGTAAACGATCTTACTTTTCAGTAGCAATGACACCTTAAATCCTTGACTGATAAAAAGTAAAGCGGATTCCATGCAAACCAGCTATTTAAACACAAATGACGTTTACTGATTAAGTTAACCGCAAATTCCACGCTGAGAAGATATAAACAATACAGTTGCGGTTGCCCTGAAAGACATCAGAGATAAGGAATTCCAACTGTGATAAATGTAAATGCTGAAAAGGAGCACTATTTACATATATCTTCCTGATAAGGACTGAGAGGATAGTAGATAATATTTAAGAAACCTTCTAGACAAGCACATTCATATATATATGTATATAAATTAGCTGAAATATCGCTATTGTTGATATTTACTAGATTTCACAGCTGCAACGTCTGTTGCTTTGTTGATCAAAGGTAAACCTAGGAGAATTTCATGGCTAGACGACATCAAATTTACACCTGGCACCTGGCTCCAGGCACCAGGCTGCACCTGTTAAACAGCACTGACAATAAAATAGAATTTGCCATAGAGTTAGGGCATTTGCATCGATGCCACGAAGTATCTGTGGCTGCTTCCAATGCTTTTTTATGACTCCGATTCACTCAACCAAAAACATCAATCAGCCCAACCACTGGCAGTCGAGTGTGATGCCATTGTACTTAGCACAGGTAAGTGTACATATATTGTATTTTTTACATTTTACTGAGAATATCCCAGCCATAATGAAATCAGCAAATACGTTTACGTGACTTCAATTGGGTGCAGCCGTGGCAAACTTCTAATTGGCGTGCCAACAGACGGTGCAGGAAAGGGTGTGGATGGTGTGTGAATGTGTGTGTGTCAAGATGAAAAAAGCGTCATTTTGGTCAGGATGTTGATCAGAATAAAAAGTAAATATATATATACTCATATATACCAGATGTACATATATATTATATAACAAATTAGAAAACTCAATTTAATTCCAGTGAAATTCAGACAACTGAAATGAAATGAAATTTCAATTGAAAGCGAATTTGAGAAGCTTGTTTATAAACTTATTTTTGTTTTTTAAAGCAGAAATCCCTTGCCTATATACATCTCTCAGCAAAGAATTTATGAACTCTTGAGATTACTCAGTATTAAATCTGTTCGCCAACACGATTTGCGTATGCCATTTTTTAATGAATCATGCCATGCGGTACGCTATAGTAGAAAAAATAAATTAAAAAACAGAAAAGCCAAATGAACAAATCAAAAATACCCTATAAACATTAATAAAAACAACTTTATAATAAAAAATGAAAAACTAGAATGTTATTGAGTCAACCAATATTTTTATTCTTTGACCTATATAAATGTATGTTGTGGTTTCATCAAAAGGGAACTCTTATAGTGCGCGCCTTACTCTGATGCTTAGTCATATGCCAAGAGCGTAGATAGGGCTGCTCAAAAGGGGGTACACCAGAGTCGCCCATTATGCACACCCACACACACACGCACACACACAAGCGCAAACATTCATTGAACACAATTTTAAAATGCGTATCCGGTACGACGGCTGGGCAGTTGGATTATTTTGTGTTGACGACTAATTTATATAGAAAAAAATGCCGCTACTTATTTTTGCCTGCTCTGGCATAAATATTAAGTGACCCATGAGAGACAAAGCGAGAGCGAGAGAAAGACAGAGAGAGAGAGAGAGGCTTTGTCATTAATTATTCCGAAGTATACACAGTCGTATAGTTATATTGTTGGTTATTTAAAAAACGCGTCGAGGCAAATCACTCAGCGCCAAGAGGCCGAGCGGAACAGAAAGTGTGGAGCAGAGGAGCAAGCAGGGAGCAAAAAAAAAAAAGGTGACTGGGGCCATTGGCAAGGGCAACGGAGAAACAGAACAACGGGGCAACCCTCGCAGTGAATAACAAAGGCAAACACACTCCCCATAGCACATAATAATTGCAATAATAATAATAACAATATCAATCAATAAGACATTGCAATCATTTTCAATTGCAATTTTCATTTACTCATTGCACGGCTGTGAAATGTTTATCAAATCAAATATTACATACAGCACGTTTCATAATACATACAATATAAACATAAGCAACAAAAATATAAACAAAAGAAAGCAGCAAAAAATTGCATGGCAATGAAGTAATTGTTTAAACTTAATTAACACACAACTAAAAACTGGGAAGTCTCGTGTAAATTCATATAATAATTGGCTGTGAAAAAAACAAGATCATGCGAAAATTTACTTAATCAGCATCAGGTAATAAATAGCTGAACGAAATAAATAGCAAGCAAAAAAACGCGAATACAATGCTTAATTTATAATTTTATATAAATAAATTTTATTTCAAAGCCAGAAATATTAATAAATCTGTAAATTGTAACCTCTCTATACATAGAATTGAAAGATAAAATGAAAGTGAAATACAGGGAAATGAGTGTAAGAGTGAGAGATGGAGAGGGATAGAGAAAGAGAAATAAGGAGAGAGATAGAACAAGAGAGGGAGATTAAAGATTGAGAGATTGAAAGAAAGAGAACAAAAAAGAAAAAGAGAAAGAGAGAGAGGGATAGAAAGAGAAAGAGGGGGATAGAAAGAGAGAGAGAAACAGATATATAGAGAGCAATAAAAACATAAGATTAGAGAGCGACAGAGATAGAGATTGAGAGAGACAGAGAAAGAGAGAGTAAAAATATAGAAAACAAAATGAATGAAGCTCAAATATTAATCTATAGGATAATATAAAGCTATTTTAATGCGTGTGAAAGAGAAAGAAAAGCGATTGTAAGAGAGGAAGTAAACAAAACAGAAAACGAAGAGTTAAGATTTTAAAAAATAATAAAAAAAACACAAGAGTTAGGGAGAAACTATAATTAAAAGAGTGTGTGTGAGAAAGAAAGAGACAGTGAGAGAGCGGGAAATCAAGGCTGACAAAGAAAGTGTGTGGGTGGCACAGAAGACTAATGAAAATAAATCGTCAATAACAAACGAAAAAGGAAAAAACACAAGGAACAAGCGGTTGTGTCAAAGACTTTTAAAATATGACAAACTTCCATATTCAGTAAAGTATTGATGATATAGCCTTTGCCTGCTTTGGCAGTCCTAAAAATAACTAAGGAAACCTGATCTGCATACAAAGTTTAAGACAACTCAGAGAGAAAATATTGCATATTTTCCTTATATAGTCGATTATATGTGCCTCAGAATTAGATCGAAGAAGTTTCCCCCTTTTTGCTCGATACGCATTAAGCTATAAATGAGCAAGGCAGAGTTTCCAATCTTAAGTTCGCACACTTAATTATAATTATGCGCGCCTAGCTGCAGATGCAGAACAAAATGCATTGTAATTTATGTGTTCTACTTGGCCTGTTTGGGATCGGTCTTACATCAGTTCACATCGAGTCTATGATCGTTTACGCTGTTTCTGCGAACACAATAACAGATGCAGCTAGAGACCACAAGAAGCGAATGCCCCCAAAAGGGACCGCCAAGGAAGTTGAAGCGAAACGATAAACGAATGCACATAGTATATATAGATATGGATAGTATACAAAGCATACAAAATAGATAAATACACACAGAGAGCATGTGTTCCTCTTTGGTTTTTGCAGTCATTAGATAAAGGCCAGCAAACGGGCAAACGCTGACAAAGTCATCAAAGTGCTGAATGAATGCTTATAAACAATGAGAATTAATTCAGCAACAAAAAAACATCTGTGCTTTTTGTCAGCCACTGAAAACGCCATTAGGGCATTAGGGAAGCCGTTCGGTTCAATCCGTAATGGTTATTATATATTCTAAACAAAGTTGATTGCGTCGGCTACTGATGCCGTTTTCATGATGATCACAGTGATGATTATGCTGATGATAGTGGCGGGCGTGATTAAATGAGTGAAAGTCATTTGTGTCTCGCGTGAAAGCTTGTAAATTAATGAGGATTTTATGTGGTGCTGTGGTTAGTCTGACAACACCCACAGCAGCCGACATAAAGGCAACACCACCATCACCACCACCACCACAGAGCACTACAGACAGTCGGAGCCAATGCATTAAGCCTATTAAGTTTTATGGATATTAAAATGCTATTATACAAATTAACCAACTATTAATTATCATTAAGTCAACATAAACCCAAGGCATGCACATATCGTATATAGAAGGATATTATTGCAGAATCTATATCTATATCTTGCTTAATTACTTTGCATATAAAAGAAAACTGAATTTTAATCAAATCAATATGCATATTTAACATACCGAAATATATAGTACAATGTTTATATATAAATTAAATTAAGCAATTAATTTTCCAATTAGCAATTTCAGTTTACAATAAAATTGTGATTAACTAAGATACAATGGTCTCTCATAAATTGCAATCAGCCATAAATGAATTGGAATTAGCAAATAACTCAATCGACTTTAAGTGCATAAGGCCCATAAAATGATAAATAAATTTAATGTTGTTATACTTTAATAGAAATGGAACAATACTTGGGAAAATTCTCAGAAACCTTTATTATGACAAAAGCATATCATAAAGGCAATAAAATGAATCAGACAAATAAATAGCAAACAGTAAAAAACTTTAGTTGGGGATGTCCGACTAAGAGATACCTTGAATTTCAACTAAATTCTCAGCATATGCTCTTCAAAAGCTATTGAATACGTGGCAATTCAGTAAAAATTCAAATTTGTTTACACATACACATTGGCAACATTTGCATCTGAACTTAAATAATAAAATATTGTAATTATTTGAGCCTTTATTCAAAATCTAAACATACTCAAAATTTTATCAAATATACATAACTAAGTTGAGTACAGCTACCTACGATATATTATGAAATAAAGCTGTAATTCGATAGCATTTAAACTGGAGAATATGTCGATTATTGGAAACACGTGTACGTTCTATATATATACTTAAAAACAATTTCAATTCATTTTTTGATTATTAGATTGACGCTATCATACGAACAGTCCGACAGACAGACACACAGATGGACAAGGCTAAATCGAGTCAGCTCGGCGACCTGATTTAGATATATCTAATTTATGAGCACTACCAAGCCTCCTTCTGCCTGAACAAAATCATTATACCCTGATTTCCACATAGCAATTGATGCAGGGCATACAAAGAATACAGTAAAAAGTCTTCCAAGCTCAGTATCAGCTCATATCAGTTCTCATCCTTTAATGCAGCAAAAGAATAACGAAGTTAGGCAACTGGCCAGAATCTTTTGCGCACAAATCAAATGAAGCTAATGCCATATTAAGTTGCGTTTGCTCTGCTCTGTGGACACTCGCGCATCTGTCGCTGAGAGACATTTGTTTACTCAGCTGGAGAGACTGAAGGCAATTTGATGAATGCATCTCATGCAAATACAGAGTTCAATCAACCCGCGCGGCTAACCGGAAACATCTGCAGCAACTACTGCACCCGATTAGACATAAAACGCAAATTATTAGCGGCAATGTTGGCAAAACTCAAACTATTTATAGCCACGAATCGGGCAAACAATTGCCTTCAATTGTGGGCGCTTGTTTGGCACGGACAGTGGCAAGGGCAATAGACAGAGACAGAGACAGATAGAGGAGGAGAGACAAAGAGAGAAGCAAAAGTAAACACAAATTAGCCTAAGCCTTTGCGAATGGCGAGACGAGGCCAAGCCAGATGAACGCTACTGAAATGACAAAACAAACTTATGGAGAATTATATAAAAATAAAAAAGAGGTAAAAGAAGAAAACAAAACAAAAGCAACAACTCAATATAAACAAAACAGTTAAACACTTCCAGTGCCAAAAGGGGTAAACAAAATAACCAGAATAATCAACAAGTGCTATGTATGGCAATTTAAATTGAACGTTTGTATACCCTTGAAGTAAGCCAACAACAACTGAACAATATAGCAAAAGATCAATAGAAATCATTTAAACGTGGCTAATTGCAACAAATGCGAAAATATACGAAAGAAAATTCGAGCAACCTTTGTTGACTTATTTACGTAAAATATCATTTTTGCAGCAATTTATTATATATTCTTATATTCATAATATTATTATATAATAGGAAATATATTATATATTTATTATTAATAAACTATATACATATATGTTTTTATATGTATATTCTAATATTTTTGTACGTAAGATACTTTTTGCAGCATTATTTTGTATTCTCTTACAATATACATTATACTATATGTATTAAAATATATTAATATAATTGAAATCATATATTTTGTTTTTATATAAATATATATGTATTAAACTTTATGAATATAATTTAATTCATATATTTTACTTTTATATTTTATTATTAATGACGTTTTATTTGTAATTTAATTATTTTCAATTTAATGTATTTTGTAAACAAAATTTTTTTATTTATTTTTAACTCTGCAAAATCATGGTATTTCTAATTTCTAAATTTGTGTTTATACATATAATTTTACTTATATCAGTAATAATGGATAATCCAAAAATAAAAATACAAAGAAATATTTTTAGTCTGCATATTTCAAAGATCTCTCATGACGCATTTTATCCCTATTAATAATTGAAAGTATGTAAGCTTCGTGAGTTCTTTCGATTAATATTGTGATGACAATATATAATATATATACTTATAATATATATTTAAATTATGTTTGTTAGCTTAAGGCCGTCTTTCGGTCTGTTGTAAATAATACGAAATGTATTATATTATTATTTTCTTTACCAGTTTTCAGTTAATTAAACTGCTTATTTTAATTTCCTACAGATTTCTTCTCTAACAATTTATAGATTTATCTAGAAGCATTATTAACTTTCTAAAAATATTGAGATTTATGCGAATCAGTTAGAAAACATCTGTTTTCCCACCCGTAAGGCGATGCCTTAACGAGCTTTAATCATTTACCTACACGCATAAATCACCTACATTTACATGTTGCATGCAACTTGACAAAACAATACAGCCCCCATATATACGAGGGGTAGAAATGGAATAACAAAAACAAAATATAAAGAAAAGAGAACTCGTTGAGCGGCGTTTCATGTTACATCCACTGGGAACGATGGATGATAAGTGAGAATTCGAGCTGCGCATATAAATAAAGATTTCGTGTTTTAGTATGTCTTTTCTCTCTCCCTCCCACACACACGCACTCTCTCTCTCTCTCTATAATTCTGCTTCTTTTTTTTTTCAATTCTTATTCTCAATTTGGGTGCGAATGGCAGATAAGCTAAGCCGCAACGCCAGCCGAATGAGTCAGCAGCGGGAAAGAGAGCGGCGACAATCGATCAATTTGCTTTTAATTGCCATTTGCATGCGTCTGTGTTGGGGCTAGAGGCTTGAGATATGGGCCTTGAAGCTTGGGGCTTGAGGCTTGGGGCTACGGATTTGGCTTTGGACCGGGTCACACTCGATTCTCGTGGCACTCAAGTACTTTTGGCAATATAAAAGCGTGCGCCCATTGGTTAATTAAGTTGACTTTGTTGCGCGGCTTGCTGCGAGCCAGCAGCACTTTTGATGCATGACAAACAGAACAGAACGCCGACATTCAGCGACAGTGTGAGTGAGAGAGGTGTATATACACACACACACACACATACATACATATATAGAGAACGCACACGAGACAATACACAGCTGAACTGCTGTGCGTGCCAAACATACAGAAAGTCGCATGCATTTTCTAAGCATGCATGAGCATTGATCTTTTGTGGATCTTAAGCAAATTGCCTGTGAATTATTGTTTCAGGTACAAGGCGGAGTTTGTGAAATACAGATTATATTTTAATACGTTTCATGCACGTGCGAAAATTGCTTATGAAAAATTGGTATTAAAACATTAAGACAAAGTATGAAGCAGTTTATATAAACAGTAGTTTCCTTTATCTATAACGGCAATGTTAACTATTATTATTCACTGCAAAATTTTAATAACTAAACCAATTTAAAAAGCGTTTAAATATTTTTATTTTTATATTTATCACCTTTCCCATTCACTAGCAAAGGCTTAGGCTAAATACTCTAAAATAAAAAGCTGCAACAAATAAACTGAAAAATAATTTTAAAAAAATTTATATTTCTCTCAATTAAAAACATCTGTTTAACAAATTCCTCTAAATAAATTAAAATATTTTACATAAAATGAAATTGCGGCTTTTGGCTATCTCGAAAATTAGTCTAAGAATATTATTATAACATTTTTTTCAATGAAAAACAACTGTTTATCCAAAAATATATTTAAAATAGCTATTGATGAACTAAAATCTTTTAAAGATTTATATCAAACTAATTTAAATAAAGCAAAGAATTCTATCATAAATATTTGCTCAATTAAAAATAACTGCTTCTTATACGTTGCATATCCAACAAAATGTTATTAGCTGTTCTGAATAAATTAACATAATTAAAATAAAATAAAACTAGGGCTTTTAGCTAAGCTAATCTAAATTTAATTTAGTTTCGACAAGTTTTAACTTGATTTCAAGTTCGACTGGGATTATCGGAATACACGCACACACACTCGCTCACTCACACACATACACACACACACACACACACACACACTTACAAAGTGCGATGAGCTCATCCAATCACATGCATTGAGAAAGTATGGAAGAGCGAGAGCAAG
Source organism: Drosophila hamatofila (assembly GCA_035045345.1). Lineage (NCBI taxonomy): Eukaryota > Metazoa > Arthropoda > Insecta > Diptera > Drosophilidae > Drosophila > Drosophila hamatofila. The sequence goes on from JAWNPA010000001.1 coordinate 5,426,142, forward strand.
GGTTGTGAGTGTTGGGATAAAAGAGATAGGGATTACATGGATATTGACCCTTTTGGAGCTACTTACCAGGACTTTGGCAAAGCGACGATCCAGCTCATCCGTGGTGGGCATGGGCTGCTGGCTGCGACTGCGCACGCTCGGCTGCCTCACATGATGGTACTGGGAGCTGGAGCCGATGTCGTAGCGCAGATCCTGCTTCTGGAGCGTCGCACTGTGATGGCCATTGCGCTGCATGGAGTTGGTGTTCTGGTGCAGATGCAAGGGCGGTAGCTGCTGACGTTGCTCCTCCTCTCGGTCCATGTCGGAACTGGTGATGTTGCGAGACTTGACTGCGCCCATGATGGTTGCAAAGCGGCCGCTGCCCGCCGATGCAGCGCCAGTTGTTGCTGTTGTTATTGTGCTGCACCAGCCGCCGCCGCCGCCGCCAGCGCCACCGCCGCCTCCGCCTGCCCCACCGCCTCCACCGCCACCTTCGTCGCCGGCCTCGATGCTCGCCGCAGTTAGCGCTGTGCTAAGGGACGTGGACACCGCGCCCCATACAGTGCGACAGAGTGCACGGGTGCGTTCGGGGCAACTTGAGAGTTGCTCTTTGATGCCGCTGAAGATATCCAAAGCGATGTTGTTGCTGCCTTGCCTGCGCTCGCCCTGCAGCCAGTGAATTTATTATTGTCTATATATTGTAAATCAACCGAAACAAATTTATTCTGTTTTTTTTTTTGGTTTTTTTTACTCTAAGTGTATCTGTTTGTTTTTGTTGTTGTTTTGAGACGTTTTTTTGCTGCTGCTGATGTTGTTGTTGTTTTTGTCGTATTGAACTAAAGGCGAAAAAGTTGCTGTGTTAATTTTTTATTTTTCTTTCTTTTTTATTTGCAATGCAAGCACTTTTAACTGCAATATTAATTATATATATTTGTATGTTTTACACACAGACACACACATACACACTTAGGCACACACACTAGCATATACACGCCCTAAAAGAATTTTGTTGGAAGCACAATAATGACACCAAAGTGAGTAATGTTCTTGTTGTTGTTGCTGCTGCTGCTGCTGATGCGGCGGCTGCTGCTGTTGCTGCTTCTTCTTCTTTATATGCAACTGAACAAACATATACACACGCCAACACACACAAAACATGCACACACTCACACATATGCATTAAACACGAGCTCATATACAATCATACACACTCCACACTGCACTCACACACACACATACACTCCACACTCACACCCACAGAGGCACAGAGACAAAGCGCAGATTTCAATAGAACGCTCCTGTAGGCGTGTTTAACTTATAGCCTTGCTTTGAATTTGTACTCTAACCGGTCGTTCGTTTGCAACTTGAATTAAAAGCATTTTCAATTTGAAGTTTGAAATTGATTGTTGCATTTGAATTACTTTTTGGGTTTTGTACGCGAAATTCCACTGCAATTGTTTAAATGCAATTTACATGCGACGGCGCGACCACAACGACTTGCAACTTCGCTTGTCGAGTTTTCGAACGAGACTGTTAGTGTGACCGACGTGTTGGCAGCATTGAAATACCGAATGTTGTGCTGTACAAAATATACCAGCCTGCACGCTCTCCACTATAGTGTCTATGTACACATTATCTTAAAAACAAATTTATGACAAGCTAAACAAGTACAACAAACAAAAATTTATGATTAAATACAAAATGCCTACTAATTTAACCATTTTCAATGTTTGCTATTTGAAAATTCTTATCCATTATCAGCAAGCCATACACAATTCGATATTCGATAAGCTAATCGGTGTGCACCAGCCCTGGTTCAAACTCTAGTGAATTGTTTACAAACTCTTGCAATTACTTAAATAATGGGAACACCCCGTAAAGGTTTTAATTACTATGCGCCTTACTCACAGAATGTGCGACAGTACCCATCGCAGAACACGGAGTACATGTCCCAGCTTAACGGCGGCCAGCAAACGCCCCAGAGATCCAATCCAGGTACGCCGCATTTCTACCAAAATCGAACGCCTCAGCAACAAAATGTGGGCTTCTACGAGGACAGGCAAGGCTCCTCCGCTGCGAATACACCCCACTTCTACCAGAACAAGACACCTCACCAGCAACACGGAACCCCGCGCAACTTTGGTCATCGCGGCGGCGGCGGCGGTAGGCGCGGACAGCACCAGAATCAAAGACAATATAACGATAGAGGAAATGCTTCGCAATACTTCCACAGCTCCATGCTGGAGGATCCGTGGCGGGAGCTGATGGAGCGCCACAATGCAATACACGGTAGCGTCTTAAGTGGTCCACCGACCAACAGTATAGAATCAGATGAATAGTTTAAGCTCAACACTTAATATATTTACATTGTAATATTAAACTCAATTCACAAAGACTTATGGCTACTTGATTCGTCTATTCTGCTGCTCTCTTCACTTCTGCTGCTGCTGGCGCCGCTCCAGGTACTTCTCCCAGTCGGCGGCAATTCGATTGTAGATGCCCATGGCGGCGCGCGCATCCTCCACGGAGTTGTGCTCGCCCGTCTGTATCTCCTGGCCGAGCACGGCCATGGTCAGGCGCTTCAGACTAGGTGTGTGGCCGTTGGAGACGATCTTGCAGAGCGGCTTGTAGCGCGATGTGTCGCGGATGTGGGCCGCGGGATGCTTGATGCTCAGCACGGCGAGATCGTTGCGCAGGGCATGGCCCACAAGGATTTTGCCATGCAGCAGCTTGACCACCTCGTCCTGCACCGCCTCGAACTCCTCGCCGTTCTCGATGTCGTGCGGGCGAATGCCCGAGACGCAAGTTCTGTAGTCTGTGACTGGCGCACGGGGCTTCACGTGCTTGTCCAGCAGCACTTCGCCCGCCTTGTTCACAATAGACACTCGCGCCAGCATGTCGTCCTGGCCATTGAAGCCAACACCAACCATCTCGCAGTCCATAGCCAGGTACCGGTTGCGCTGTGCCTTACGCTTGAAGCGCGCACGTGCCGACTTCGACAGGGCGCCGTTGGCGTCCTCTTCGCCAGCATTTGGTGCTAGCTGCGTTTGATTCTCGTTTCCCACGGCTGCTGCCGCTTGCCAATTGGAGCCGGCGGAGCGTCTACTGATATTTGGCTGCTGTACCTGCAGGTTCTCCATCGAGACCTGCAGCTTACGTTGTCCGGGCGAATTTGAATTCGAATTCGGGTTTGTGTTCATTGTGTTCATTTTCTTGTTTTGATTTGTTGTCGCGTTGCTGACGCGGTTTAGGTCGAACTGCTTCTGACGTTGTGCTGAAGACATCGAGGCTGAGACGGAACTGTTACATTACTTTTGCTCTAAGTGCGATGTTCGTTTACCGTTCTGTTTTTCGCTGTAATTTGGAAAATTTTTTGGAATTCTCCGCCGTTCTGCCTTCAGCTGAAATCCCCAAAAATGTGTTTTCGTCAAACAGTTGCTCGCTCGATGACAACTTATCGAGCGACAGCGTTGCCTCTACGAACTTATCGAATGATTCAGCAAAGGCACCGTTAATTTCAAACTGAATATACTATGTATACTGATTGCTTCTAAAAAAATCATTTCTTGTTTCATAGAATGTTAGATATATTTATGAAGTTATTTTCAAGAGCAGCTGCTTGGGTTTATTCAGTAAATTTCAAATTTTAGCCGCTTCGATATAACAGTGTAAGCAAATGTTAAACTGTTATCGCTGTATGTCAGCTGTTGCAGTTGCGAAAAAAAGAAATAAAACAGAGGAAGAATCAACAATACAGAAATGTGCTGAAAAAGAAATAAAAAAATAAAAAAAACAAAGAAAAAACTGAAACAGAAACTAAATTTAGTTTGTATTAAGTTTATTCTTGTTCTCTGCCTGCGCCACTCAAGTTTTAATTAATACTAAACGCAATAATGCGAAAATGTTGTAACTATGCAACATTCTCATTAGCTGCACGCACGTTGTGCGGCTCATGGAGGCAGTTGAAGTTGGAGTTGGTGCAACATTAGGCGAAAAGTACAGTTCGAGTTCAATTTTCATAAAATGTCTGCTGACCCCACAGGCAGCTCGATGCAGCGCTTTCACACGCGCTGCGGACGCTCCATAACGTTGGGCAATGGCAATCGTTCCGCTCAGCGGTCGATGCGAAATTTCAGCCATGCGCTGGTGTTCAGCGCAGAGCCGCTCATGGACGATGTGCTCTTCGAGGTGGTCATTGAGAAGAAGGTGAGCTGGGGTAAATAAATAAATAAACAGTGCTCATCACTAAAATGTTTCTATCCTTGGCAGAATCACTCCTGGGGCGGCAGTATTGAGATTGGCGTCACATCGGAGTCGCCTGACGAGCTGGAGCTGGTTGCTTGCGCCACTGCCATGCGAAATGGCACCTGGGTTATGTCTGGTATTGATGTGCGCAAGGATGGACGCCGCTTGCTCGAGTACTACGGCACGGATCTGGAGACACTCAACGAGAATGATCGCGTTGGCGTCATGCGTACCTCCAACCACGATCTCGTGTTCTATGTCAACGGCGAGTCGCAGGGCGTGGCCGCCAAGAACATGCCCAAGCCTCTCTGGGCTCTCGTTGATCTCTACGGACGCTGTGTGCAGGTGTCCCTCTGCCCCACGGACATGAGCACCATCCACAACACCAGCAGCGAGGTATTTAAGCTGGTTTATCTTATTTAATAAATATATTAAATGATCTTCGCTTTCAGCAGCTGCTGGACTCGCCCTTGCAGCAGCCGCTGCAGCAGGTCATCCAGAATTTGGATGTGCCCATGTGCGTGGATGTGAGCGTCGTGGACAGCGGGAATATCGATGCTCTGACCCGGCTCAATCTCAATGGCAATGCCAGCTGCAGCTCTAGCAGCGGCATTGGCGATTTCTATGACGTCAACGATCGCTTGCGTTTCCATACGCGTTGCGGCTCCCTGGTAAAGCTGGTGCCCAATTTCCGGTCTGCCGAGCGCCGTCGTCCGCTGGACGAGTTCAACAACGGTGTCGTGATGACGCACCGTCCGCTGCGCGACAACGAGCTCTTTGAGATTCGCATAGACAAGCTGGTGGACAAGTGGTCCGGCTCGATTGAGGTGGGCGTTACCACGCACAATCCCACAGTTCTCCACTTTCCGGCCACAATGACGAACATGCGCAGCGGCACCATCATGATGTCCGGCTGTGGCATCCTGACCAATGGCAAGGGCACCCGCCGGCAGTACGGCGAATTCAATTTGGACGAGCTGCGCGAGGGCGACCGGGTGGGCATGATGAGGAAGTCGAATGGCAACCTCCACTACTACATCAACGGCCAGGATCAGGGCATAGCAGCGACCCGTGTGGCCGCCACACTGTGGGGCGTCATTGATCTCTACGGCATGACCATCAAGGTGACCATTGTGGATCGCGACGAGCGCGAGCAGCAGAATTTGGTCACCAGACGAAACAATATAGTCGCTGGCATGGCTATGGCCTGCAGCCATGGCCAGTCTGGGACGCCCACGCTCAGTCTGCTGAGTCCGGAGAGCGAGATGAACGTGGCCGGCGCAGCTGGCGGGCTGAGCGAGACCATCTCCAGCACGCGCGCTATTGCCCGCAACGACGATCGCCTCACGTTCCATCACATTTGCGGCAGCCATGCCACGGTTACGCAGAGCGGACGCACAGCGCTCCGGCCCAAGTAAGAGCTCCTCACTAGCTGCATTAAATACTAGTTTCTACTTATATTTAATATACATTTTAGCGCTGCCGACGACTTCAATAATGGCGTCGTGCTGACGCGTCGTCCGCTGCGTCCCAATGAACTGTTTCAGGTGCGTCTCGAGCGCGTCGTCACCAAGTGGGCGGGCTCTGTGGAAATGGGCGTGACCACACACTCAGCTGATGAGCTAGACTTTCCCTTCACCATGACTAACGTGCGGTAAGTGTGAATTTAATTGGCTTAAATCCAGCTTTAACAATCGGTTTTTTCAGCTCTGGTACTTGGATGATGACTGGCAACGGTGTCATGCAGAATGGCGTTACGGTGATCGAGCAGTATGGGCAGAACCTGGATCGCCTGCAGGTGGGCGATCGCGTGGGTGTGGTGCGCAAGGACGACGGAACTCTGCACTTCTGGGTGAACGGCGTCGATCAGGGACCCGCAGCGACAAACGTGCCGGAGCGAGTGTACGGCGTGATCGATCTGTACGGCCAGGCGGCGCAGGCCAGCATCATTGACACCTCCGAGTGCGGCAGCCCGGACACGGGCAACTCCACCATTTCCAATACGACGCTGTACAGCGAGGTGCCTCTGCGGTTCCACAGCATTCATGGCGCCAACGCGGGCATCTCTAATAGCGGACTGACTGCATCGCGTCCCAATTCTCTGGCCGAGTTCAATGATGCCATTGTGTTCAGTAATCGGCCGTTGCGTAATCGAGAACTGTTCGAGGTCGAGCTGGAGACGATGGTGCGCCATTGGTCGGGCAACATTGAGATTGGAGTGACAGGCACACGGCCGGAGGACATACAGCTGGCACCAAATGCAACTGATTTGGAGGCCAATGATACCATCATACTGTGCGGTCCTATGATCTTCCACAATCGCAAGACCATACGCACCAATGTGCTCATCGATCTGGACACCCTCGGCACTGGCGCCCGGGTCGGCGTCATGCGCAACGGTGACTACATCCACTTCTTTGTCGACGGCATGGACCAGGGCCCGGCCGGGGAGTGCCACGCGCCAAACATTTGGGCCATCATTGATCTCTACGGGCAGTGCGCGCAGGTGAGCCTGACCCAGACACAGCTGGACATTCGGGCTCCGTATGCCACCAGCGAGAACTCGCAAAGCTGCCAGGCGACGTCCGTCATACAACATCCGGCGCTAGAGACCAAGCACCGCTGGACATTCGTCTCGGGCAACGTGGCGCTGGCCAAGGATTGGACAGAGGCATCCCGATACACTGGATCCACTGCTGCCCTCTCGCACAGCCTCGTCTTCGCCGAGCATCCCCTAAGTGCTGGCTCGCCCTTTGAAATAAAACTGACTTCTATCAATCCCATGTTTGCCGGTAAGCTAGCAAAATATTTAGTCAATCTTAACAATCAAATCAAATCGAATCAAATCTTGTTGCAGGCTGCCTCAGCATTGGCATCACAGATCTCAACTTGGCGGATGAGAGCGTGCGGAAGAAGTTGCCCACGAGCCTCAAGCGGATTCCAGCAAATGTCTGGTATGTGAGTGGCAACGAGGTGCGCTTCAACTCCAGCTGCCTGCATCGATCTCTTGCCTCCCTGGAGTGGCTGCGCGTGGATGATCGCATCACGCTGGAGCGCGTCGAGAACTCGGTGAACATTCTGCTGAACTCCGAGAATGTCAACATTCAGTTTCACAATGTACCCAACAATGTGTACGTTGTTGCCGAGCTGCTCGGCTCGACGATGGCCGTGCAGGTGATCTCCACCCAGGTTCCCGCATCGCCGTTACGCCCGTGCAGCCTGCGACTGCAGGACTCCATGGACTTTGGCATGGATCCGCTTAACAAGCAGGACAGCTCAATGCTGGAGTCGATCGATTCAGAGGCGCAAAATTATGAATTTGTCGACATATCGAATAAGCATACGCGCCTTTCCGACGATCGACGCAGTGCATCGAGAAGCAAGTCCTTTAACCAGGCCATTGTGTATCTGAACAAACCCCTGTGCAAGGGCGAGAGCATCAGCATCAAAGTGGACGCCATTAACAACAAATGGAAGGGCACTCTTAGCTTGGGTGTGATGGCAACCTGCCCCCAGGCACTGGCCGTGCCCATATCGCTGCTCAACTGCAAGCGCAGCTGCTGGCTGGCCACACACGACTACATCAACATCAATGGCCAGGTCATGGCCTCCAAGTATGGCGAGGCACTCGACAACATACAGGTGGGCACTGTGATTACACTCTCGCTCACCCACGCCGGCTTGTTAAGTAAGTACGGATATGCTAAAGAGATATTAAAGATAATGAAAATTTTGCTTTGCAGTCATTATGGTAGGCTCCACGAATCTGGAGGATCTGGCCAGCGGCCTGCCCGGTCATGTGTATCCCATTTTTGATGTATATGGCAAGTGCGAGAAGATCACTTTGCTAACGGGCAACGATGCCACGCGCACTGGCAATGCCAACGGCACGCCCATCTTGGAGGCACCTGAGGCGCTGGAGCTGGACAATATGCCGCAGCAGTGCGAGAAGGCACACTTGGAAATGCACGAAAAGGAGAAGGATACGGAGCAGCTCAGTGACAGTGCTAGGGAATTGCCCACAGGTGCCTCAACCTCTGCCTCAGCCAATGTCATGTAAGCAGCACAAATTAATGCAACTTGATTTGAAGTATTAAATCTATGTTTTCTTACCAACAGGACACGTTCGGTTATGGAGAGCGTCTCAGAGAATCTGTTGCTAAACATTTCCATCAAAAATCGCACGCTTGAGCAGCAGCGCAATGAACTGGATGGATCATCCTCCACTTGGTAAGTGCGTCTTATATTAAAATATTTGCAGTTTTTCAATAAATTTCCGTTTTAGTTGCTTGCGCGAGTCCTTGCAGCTGCAGCACAATACAAATCTGAACATACAGCGCAGTCAGAGCACCCAACGGTTTCAGAACTCGCTGAATACCTCAACAGGTGGTGGTGGTGGTGGCGGCGTTGCGAGTGGGTCAAATGCAGCGGGTCAGTTACATGGCTCGAACGCAGTCTATGACACCAACAAGGAGTACGATGAGCAGCTCTTGTGCTCCAGTGCTATTGCACCAGCCATGGACGTCTCGCATGAGTCGGAGCACAGTGAGAACAACGCAGAGGCAGTAGCGGAGGCGTCCAATGAACGCGAACTGTCCAGCGAGCCGGATAATGTGCTGGAGGATGATGAGATTGACTATATGAACCATTTGCTGCTGCTGCAGCAACTGCAACAGAACGAGTACACGCGCATGCAGCATCATTTGATACCGGACCAAATGTCCTTGCTTAATTTAGATCTCTCCTCGCTCAACTCCTTGGAGTCGGAAACCAACTCCAGTGGCAATGCACGAGACTCGTTGCGCAGTGCAGCAGCAGCCATGGAGCAAAACGATTGCGAATACTTGAAGCAAGTGAAACGCTTCTGTGCCTCTTTAGTGCTGCCGCAGGCCTTTTTCGACGTTCGCCTTGATCCGATTTGCTTCTGCTCGAAGTGCAGCGGCAACAGCAACGGCAACGGCGACAAACTGGAGGGCTGGGTGTACTTCAAGCTGAATCAGCAGACCGTCAATGCGCTAAGTACTTCAACGTCGTCCGCTGCCGGCGCTTTGGCTGCACAGGTGCACTTGGATCTGAATGGCGACTGGCTGCCCTTCTACTATATGACACGCGTGGATAAGATTCGCGCCATTCTGGATCGTGGACAGCCGCTGCCGCTGGAAATGGATGAGGACACGGTGGCGGCCACGCACAAAGATGAGCCCGGCACCCGTCTGGAACTCTACTACTCGCCCAATGCCACAGTGATTGAGCCGGTGCTGCCACAGCACCATTATGTCTCCGACCAGGGCGTCCATCGCATTTCCACCTCGTTCGAGGTGTATGTGCGACGTCAGTCCATCTCCGGCGTGACCACTGGCAAGACAGCTACCGAGGCCAAGCGACGCAGCCTGCATACGGCCGACAATGAGACAACGAATGATGGCGGATCAGGCGTGGGTGGTGCTGCAGGTGGTGCCGGCAGCAGCTCTGGCGCTCTAAATGAGTCCTCTGTGCACCTGCTCAACGATCTGTGCTGGTTTACAAAGGAGGCGGGCGCCTGCATCATAAATGCTTTAATTATTAAACTGGATCGCACCGAGGAGCCCTCAAGCGAACCCTAAGCAAACAATCTATGGATAATGATATTTATACACTAGTCACCAGCTCGCAGCCAAACTTCCTATTTATCCCATCTACATACACGCTAGCTATCCACGCATTCGCCTTCGCATTAGCATTCCCCGTATATAAACAAGTTTTGTATTGTAAGCGCATAGAACATCCAAAAATACTCACAATGTTACACCTAGTGTCTCTTGAATCGCGAATTATTTAATGGACAAATTTTCTTTAATGCATAAGATTTGCGTATTTATTAAATAGTTACAATTTCAATTACAAAATTCTTTTAAAATTAAGTTTTTTCTTCAGTTTTCTGTTCTATTTGATTTTATTTCTGCAATCTGCGCCACTTTGTTCTTGAGACTGTCGAGTTTCAGACCTACTTCGATTACTAAGGCGTCATCCGACTTGAGTTTCGCCTCGTATTCGATTTCCTTCTCTTTGAAAAGTTCCAGATTAGCTTGCAATTCGGCTACCTTCTTTTCGAGTTCCCTGATCTGATTGTCTTTGTTGCGAATTGTTATCTCACTTTCCTTTAATCCTTTTTTAGCTTTGAGATCACTCTGCGATAAGGTCCTTATAAGGGTGTAACAAAAAGAACCGCACTGCTCTTCCAAAGATGTTGCACTCTCATCCAACTGCTTTTGAAAGTTTCCAATCAGATATCTCTCGAGTAACTCGATTTCAAATCACTCACCGAATCATTTTTGGCTGATGCTCCTGCTAAAAATGCGATCAGGAAAATTACTACAAATTTCATATTTATAATAGGATTTCAATATGTTATATAAAAATTCCCACTGATGTGTTTGCAATGTGTTTAACGAACAAAAGTGAACTGAATATTTTCGTGTGGCTGCAGTAATAAATATGTATATTTGCAATGATTCTATAGGCATATATAATATATAAATATATAAAATGCTATCATTAATTATATGACCTTTCAACCTATTTCAATTCTGAGAATTCACTGTCGTATAGTATGCAAATCAAGAAAAGGCGCTAGTATTCGTAAACTATATGTAGTAAGGAAAGGGGAAAAACTTTCAACTGACAAATATTTATATATTATATAATATTAATATTATATATTATATTATATTATATATGTATCATATTAAATAACATATATATATATATAGTATATTAAATAACATATTTCGAGTTTGAACAAAAACCAATTAAGGGCTTTTTGGAATCATCATTATGGTTTTATTAGATTATTTGAATTCCATTCATTAAGTGTCGGTTTCTGTTGTTATTCAACTATATGCAAAAATGGTCGATTAGAAAATGTTTTTATTAATTTGTTGCATCCATCCTTCCATACAGCAGCTGTCTTTCTGTCACTTCCACTTCCTCTTCGTCGTCTGCTGCACTTAATCAAATCGTTTGTTTTATACGCTTACACAATTAGGTTTTGTTTGCTGATTCTGATGCGTCGGGAAAGCAAAAGTGCATATACAATTTTTGCTGTTGTTTCATGTTTGTATACGTAAAGTTAAATTTGTGTTGTTGTTTTTATCGTTAGCCAATACCATATATATTTGTTTTGTTTCTATACTCGTTTCTTTTATTAAATATATCAATAACCGCCGACGACGCACGGCGCACAGTTCATTCAACATCCATGGCAGCATCGCTGGCTGTGTTGCCGCCTACATTCTGCCCATTGTTGTCCACATCCATTTTGTCGCCGGAGGCAGTTGGCTCGCCGCCATTCTGTTCCGCTGCATCCTTTGGCGGTGTCGTTGTCTTGGCAGCTGGTTTTGGTTTCGCGCGCGTGATGACAGAGTTGACACAGCTGGTCAAGGAATGCACCTCTTGGCGCAGGGCCTGCAGGGTGACAGGACTGTCAGCTGTGCGCGGCGATTGCGTGAATTTGGACAAATTGGTTTCCAGCCACTTTTGCGCCTTGTCCGCAGTTTCGGCAATGTTGATAAACTCGGTTTCCGTCAAATGATCGTACTTGGGCACACCCTTGCGGAACTCGGCCACTGCCTGACGGGCCACAGCAATGCTGTTCTTCAGCTCCTCGAACACAGCTGGGCACTGCTCGTAGTCGTGGGCGCGCAGCTTGATCGGATCGGTCTTCTGCAACAACGCCGTCAGGCGACTGGTGTAAGTCTCACGGTCGCAATCCTCGCCATCCTCATACAGCCAGTTTTCGAGATCATTTAGCTGCGCTACAATCGACTCGCGTTCGGACTCAACCACGTAGCGTTCAAGAGGTCCACCCTGCAAATATGACAATGTTATTGATATTGACCTATGCTTGGCTGAGGTTCATCAGTGTTCTTACGTGTAGCTTGTTGCGCATATCGTAAACGAACTCCTCCAATGCGTTCTTGGCGTCAATGCGCTCCGTCTCCTTCTGATCGTTGCCAATCATCTTAGCCTCCTGCTGGGCATAGTTGCTCAAGACAGCTGGCTCGAAACCATGAGTGAGGGGCTCCATTGGCAGCTCGATGTCCTTTTTGGTCTTCTTTTTTGTTTTGTCATTGCCCTGTGCGTGAAATAGAATACAGAAGACAAAAATCATAAATAAATACAATTGTATCGACTCGATCAAAATATCCGATTCTTATAGCCAATAGAAAGAGGAAATAGTTCGAAGCGGAACAACAACAAAGCGAAGAGGAAAAACAGCTCAAGTAACAGCCTACAATATGAGCAAAAGATTGTGATTCGTGTCTTAATAATATAAATAGAAGTTCGAGTAGCATTCATTGGATTGGAGGCGCATTGTAGAACGTGTATTTTTGTTTTTTGTTTTGTTTATCTTTTTTTGCTTACTTTGTTTAAATAATAATGAATTAAATGTATATATTTGAATAAATAAATAAAAGTATTCAAGCATATATTAGGCAAATTGTTTAAGCAATTTAATATTTATTTTGATTGTATTTTTTTTGTTTTGCAATATTATGTAGGAGCACACAGGGTAGGCGGCTTATGAGCGGTCTTCATCATTCGTTTTACTATCGGTTGTTGGGTGGGAAAAGAAAGCGCAAAATGTTGTGCTTGATATTTTCTCATACATTTCCAATTTCGTGATATTTTCTCATTTTGGTTTTATAATTAGAAATTATATTTGTATTAAGATTTTTATTTGCTTTAAATTTGAAAACGTACCGAACCAAACCAGCCCTTGACCCGTTGTGCCCACCCTTGTCCGCCAGGTGATGAGGCTGTTGATGTATTAATATCATCCTCATTCTCAAAATATGCCTATATGAGAGAGCAAAACGCGAGCGCACAATATCCAATATTTTGGGTAATAGTTGTAATAATTGTATGTATATGTAGTATATATAAATATCTCGTACAAAAGCAATGTACAATACAACATAATTAAATAGCGAGAGGAATATCAACTACGGCACTAGATTGGGAATGAAACCAAGACGCAAACATGAAGCAACCAAAATATAATCACAAACTCTCGCAATACTCAACAGCTATTCAATATTTATAAAATATAAAAGTAAAAATTACGCTAAACTGAGATTAATTGAAACACAGACATGCGATAATAAAATACATTAGTATACGCCCCTATAAACGTTGCTGTTTGTGTGGTGAAATTAATTTGCAAGATATTTTTACAAAAATGTAGTTAAAGTACTATATGAAAAGGATTAGCAGTCGAAAAGGTTTGCTAATAACTTTGCCTCCCATATTTCGAGTCTTAAGTTTCATTTCCTATCTAAGCGAAACAAGCTAGCACAGCATCAAATAAAGAAGTTTCGAGTTACTTAGAAGTGAGCAAATGATAAGAACCGATTGATTTGATGTCTGGTGAAGTTGTTAGAAGGAAGATCACTTCGAAAGGGTTAGAAAACTGCGAAAGGGAGAGAGCGCCTATTCAACAACAGATGATATGATTTGATGATGATGATACTACATAATCAATTAGGGGCTATCTGGATTGACTAACCTCCGGTTGAGCATCCGCTTGCTCGCCAGCATTGGGTCCAGCTTGCTCTCCGGCAGCCTTCTCCTCGGCAGCAGCCATTTCGTTTGCGGCAGCCTCTTCCTGCTCCTTGCGATCGACGAGCACGGCCGACGAAATCAAGACGATTCCGTTCAGATTGATGCGAACTTTCAGCTTGACATCCTGACTTTCGCCACGATCTGTTGGCTTGACATCCTTAATCTTCCAGGTGCCGATAGTTTGATCCGGATACGGCACCGGTTGGCCGTACACAATGGACGCAACGAACGGACTCTTGCGAGCGATAGTCACCAGACGACTGAATGGCGACGGATGGAATTGCGGAAAGATCTCAACTTCGCCGTTCGACGATGTGCCATCACCCTCCCAGAGCACTTTCACGGCATAGTTCTGTATGTCGGTTACCCCGAACTCGCGCACGCGCACAGCCGGCGACATGATGGCGCATTGTAGAGCTGCTCCGCGCGAGACTGCCTCATCCTGATTAAGTGTGGTACTGGCCGGCTTGTTGAACACCTAAAAAAAGAGGACATTAGAAACATAATCAAAGCTTACAGCCGAGTGTGACTTACCTGCTCAATGAGCTGCTTGACAGACGGTATGCGAGTGCTGCCGCCCACAATCTCCACGGAGTGAATGTCGTCCAGGGAGAGCTTTGATTCGACCAACAGTTTCTTGAAGGTCTGCTCGACACGCTGTAGAATCGGAGCACACAGCTCTTCCATTTGGGAACGCTGCATGGACGAGCTGACATCGATATCGTCCAAGAAGCATTCAATATTCAGAGGCAATTTTGTGCTGTTGGCAGACATTTGCTTCTTCAGCTTCTCGATTTCGGCCAGCAAACGCACGTTGGCGCGAGCATTGGTCTTGGCATTGATCTTATAGCGTTCGAGAAACTCCTTGGTGAAGTGTTCAGCTAGAGCCAAATCGATATCGCGTCCTCCAATCTGATCCCAGCTGCTGGCCAACATCTTCAGCTTGCCCTTGGTGAACACACAGGCGCTGACCTGCAGCGCCGAGTGGCCGAAGTCAACGAAGATGACGTTACGCGGCTTGTCCTCAAACAGTTCGTTCTTGTAGAAGCCATAGGCCAGAGCCGTGGCCGTTGTCTCGTTCATCAGGCGCAGCACATTCAGCCCCGCGATTTGTGCGGCATCGAGCAGGGCCTGACGCTCGGCGTTGGTGAAGAATACGGGACAGGTGATGACACAGTCATTTACCTGGGTTTGCATGGCCGCCGCCGAAGTTTCCTTCAGCTTCGTGAACAGCATGGCTGTCAGCTGCTCCGGCGAGAAATGCTGATCCTCGTTCAAATAGTTGACTTTGATGCCAATGCTGCCATCGCTGCGCGGCTCCACGCGTGCTGGAATGCTCTTGAGTTCATGCTGTACATGCGGATCGTTGAATTTGCGGCCAAGCAAGCGCTTGAAGCCTCCAACTGTGTTTTTCATGTTTGTCACCTGCTGGTTCTTGGCGGCAACGCCAATGATGCGCTTCTTGCCATCAAATGCCACAAATGAGCTGCAGAAACGTAAAAAGTTAAATTAGTGGAATAATAAAATTAATTATTATACACTATTTTTTTAACTTGAAAATTAGTTATTGCTTTTTTGGAATCTCTTGAATTTGTGCATGCAAGCAGAAATTTGCAAGTAATTTCATATGTTTATATTCATTACATGAGTTTTTGCCAGAGACTTTTATATACAGATTCTATATAAATTTACAGGGCATGTATATATGTTCAAGCAACGAGTCAAATATGGTCGTGTTGTTAGTGGAATAATAAGAAAATATATTATATACTATTCTCAAAACTTGTAAATTAGTTAACGCTTTTATGAATATATGAGTGTGCATTCAAGCATAAAATAATTGTATTTGTGTTTATTCTTGTATTTATTACACGAGTTTCAAGAATCAAGCCAGAAAGTTCTACCTGCAGCTTATACATATATATATAAATTTACAGGGTATTCAAATGTACAAGCAATGCGTCAAATATGGTCGTGCTGCCACAACAAACTTAATTAAACGGGCACACACACATACACATACGTGCACACATAGCCGTATATGTATAAACGTGTTGTCATAGTACGCACATGTGTGTGTGTGATCGCGATTTGCCGGCTTTGATTTTATTTTTGACAACTTTGGTGTGAAGGCATTGATTCTCTCTCGCGCACTCTTGTTTCGCCCATTTTCTTCACGGCAACAGCTGCTGCTGCTGCTGCTGTGCTCTCTTTGCTTTGATGCTGCTATTGACCGGACCGACCGCATGACGCATGCGATGATTTGCGTGCGCCTGTGTGCGTACATGTGCATGTGTGTGTATGTAGATTGGCCAAATTAAAAACGATATTGGCAAAAGTAAAAATTGCTCCCACGCACATTCTACATTTATAAATCAAGAATCTGAGTCAAATACTGCGGCGAAGCCCCATTCTCAAATGGAGCAACACGCCGCCGTGCAACATTTCGATGTGGCCTTTCAATTATTTGCAATGCTTTTTATGGGGAGCAGGCAGAGCCAAATTTAGGCACATTGCATACATATGGGGCGCTGCATGCGCATATTACATATTATCTGTACATATTTTATGAAAATAATTCTGTATTAAAAGCGTTACCAGTGACAACAATGGAAATTTCTAGGCGCGCACACAGCCAAACATTTACACACTCACACACACATGCGTATGTACGCGCGTACACATACACACAAGGTATTGGGCATGACTTACATTTATACATAACCTCAATGGGAAAAAGAGCAAACGATTATGCACAGCGGATATTGAGAGCTTTCGTTAATTGATATCCCAATAACAGCGCAATAATCATAATCATGTGCTAGTTTTTCTCTCTTCGATTTAGTTTTTTCTTTCTTTTCGGTACTTACGGTGTTGCACGCAGACTGTAGTCATTGGCAAGAGTCTCTATGCCGCCGGATCTGGCAGCCGCTACATAGCAGCCCTCGTTACCGAAATCGATGCCAATCACAGACATTTTGCTTTAGTTTCGGCTGCCGATTCGCTTCGATTGATTGATTAAGTTAAACTAGTTATATTGTTTAGACTTTGTTGCCTAGATTCCTTTTCTGTTCTCTTTTTATTTATTTTTTTTGTTGGATTTTATTAGGGCGACTGTTTTTCTGTTTCTCTCAGCAACTGTAAGAGAAAAAATAATATTAGTTCAAATATCTCCAATATATATATGTAAACACACGCGTCAATTTTATATAAATTGACAGATGAGTCCAGAATTTCTTTTGATTTGAGCAGATTTCCATTAATTATGGATTTGCCTGTGGGCTGTTGGTTTGCATGAGAAAAAGTATCCATTTGGACGCCCACAGAATTTTCTTATACAAGCTAAGCGATTTTTCAATTGACATTATCTGTGATGATATATTTACGCACATATTTGCAGATTTTTGTTGTATGTAGACGCTTTATACTTATTATAACAATGTATAAACGCTCACAAATTTTTTGTACCGCGACCGACACGTTTTTTCAGCGTAATGAAAATTGTAGCGGCGACGTCGACGTCGACAGAGAATGGTCACGAAACTTCTCGAATTAGCCGTATCGACCTATCGATGAATCGATAGTCGTATGCACACTTATCGCACTAATTCGACTTTCCCGTTTATGCGCGCCCAACGAAACCAGGTTTGTATTCGAAATTGTTTATACCCTGTTAACCGAAGTATATATTATAGTTTAGTAGTTTTTGTGGTGATTGAAAATAGACTGGTAGGAAACTCAAACCGATAGTGATTAGATTTCAACAGAAATTTTTATTATACATGTATTTATGCATACATTGTCATTTTAGCCTAAAACCAAGTGCGCAAAACAAATTGTAATTAGGAATGGTTCACATCGATATAATACCGAAAAAAAAAAAATAATTCGACGACGAACTAATAAACTTAGACTAGGTTGCATTGCTATGCATTTTAGGAATAATTTTGAACACATTAAATAATTAAGAGTGAGTGAGTAAGTGTATCCAGAGATTCGATATAGATGTTAACTAAAATTCGAGTGTTTTAACAGCTGAATTTAAAGTGTTTGTTCTTTTATATGCAATCTCATCTCCTAGATATGTAGTACTAAGGCCATGAGCCAGCTCTATCGTTGTTCCGTTCCGCAATTCTTAAGGATTTGCCGGCGTCCGTAATCCATATACTGAAGGTAACGCGTTTCTAAGGTCACTAAGGTGCTAAACATGCTGTCTATAAACAGTATTCAACAGGGAATGTTCTTGAGATTGGGTTAGTTGCTTTGTCGAGGATTCAATTTGAGGGTTTGCTATGTTGAGTCTTTTGCATTTCGTGTAAATACTAAGCAGTCTTGCCGGTCCCAAACATGATCGTTGTCATCGTTATTGCTTCACATTTCTTTTTTTTTTTCTTTCTTTTTCTTTATGTTGTTTTGCAGTTGCTTCGCCTGCCTCACAATTGAACCACCAGTCCCGAGGCAGATATATTATCCCCAGCTCCCGCTGTCTTTTTGGCCACTCGGCATATCAGCACAGGCGCGACGCAAATCTCCACTTCGATTCTTTGCTGATCCGCGCCAAACTGGATAAACTCCTGCCAGCAAGGCACAGGATTGGCTGCGCCGATGCGCATTCGAGGTGCTTGCTCCTGAGCTGATGTGGCGAAGCTGTCGTCCAAGACAAGAGTCACCGCTTCTGGATTAATCTATAAATGAATAAGTTTGATTATTAAAAAACTAAATAAAAAGTATATTATTTACAAATTGTGATTTGCACACGTAGCGATGAGCCGTCAGTGCAGCCTTGGCGGCTGCAGCACGCGTATTCTTCCACTTCGAGTTGGCAACGGTCAGGATGGCCTGGTAGGCCAGGGTGTGCACGTGCATTCTGGTCACCATGCGCCTGTGCGAGTCGGTCTTGTGCCGCACATTGTAATCCTCCAGCAGACTGATGAACACCTGGCGCATTTGGTCCAGGGTGTTGGCAATGCGTGGATTCCAGTCGGTGGCCAGCGTGGTCCGTCCATTCTCGATCACTTGCCGCAGATTGGACAACTCCTGCTCGTTCATGCCCAAAGAGTCCACATAGGGCAGCACATACTGACGGAGCTGATGCAGCAGCTGCAGCTCCACGTAGCTGGCGAGCTCGAAATGTTGCAGCGTGCCTGGCGGCTGGCTGGTCAGCTGCGATTGCACCTGGCGCAATCGTGCCTCACGCACACCAGGACTGAACTTGAACATGTCCATCATTTGCAGGCCGCTGACCACCAGCAGCTGTGGGTTGTATTTCTTCAGTGCATCCGTCAGATGCTCCACCGATCTTAAATGCGGATTATTCTTGTCGTTATGCAGTATATAACGATTGGCCCGTGGTGCCTCATATGGACCCCACTTATCACCGGCCTTATACTCTAGAATAAGATGTATATCATCATCGGGTACCTCGTCGCCGGCCAGACGAATCTCCTTGGGCAGCAAAGGTCGCAATCTGAAAAGATCATAATTTAGATTATTTCATGCTGATGAATTTAAGTGAGCACATACTTCTTCGACATATGCGCGCCTAGCAGCACGTCCGCACCCTCCATGACAAAGCGCACAGCCATCAGTGGAGCATTGCCTCCCATATACCACTGAATGCGCTCTTTGTCCATTATTTTGGCATTGGTTATCAGCTGCTTGAACAGCGTGGAGTTGGCTATGACGCGCCTATGAAATTGATATACGTATTACATTTCCTTTTGATGATTTCTAGTGGATGCACTTACTCAGCAGCGGCGCCGTTCTTGAAATAGTAGGCAAATGATTGCAGAAACTCATTTTCGTTGTTCACATCCTTCGCCGTGAAGTCGGTGTTTAGCTCAGGCACACGCATTTTGTAGAAGGTGTCCAGAAACTCTGTTGCATTTATTTGCAGATCCGTGCAGGCACCATAGCCTACTGCTATTTTGGGTGCCGGCTCAACGGTGGATCTTTTCAAGCCGCCCTCAATGGCCAGCAGGCCAGTAAGGAGTACGGTTGCTCTGTTCAGGGCCTGCAGGGTGAGAAATGCCTGCCAGATGATCGAAAGAAGCGCCGTGAACACCGAGCAACCGGTTATCCAGCCCATGTATCGCAGAGCGCCCATTGTCCGTGGGCGGTCAATAAGTGTTTTCGTCTGTGTTGTCTTTGTTGTAATTGTTGTGTATGTTGTCTGTGTGCCGGCCTCAGATTTGGCTACGGCGTTTGTTTGCTTGAGATGCTGCGTGTATTTGCTGATGTGGCTGTTGCGGCAGCTTCCTGCTCTATTGTGAGTCTTATCAAAATCAAGTTTGCTCTGAAGTGTTTCACTTTGATTTGTTTTTTTTTTACTAAAAGATAACGTCGCAACTCCCATTTGCCGACAGCCAAAATCGAGACTAAGGATATCGATGTATCGATATGAAAATCAGCGGTGTTCCATGTAGCTATCGTATGAATAACGAATGAAAACAATCCAAAAGCTTTTTTTTTCGTTTTGAAACTTGAATCCCGTATTTATTGCAACGAACTCATGCAAAATGAATAAATAAAAAATTAATCAATTATTGACGGCAGACAGATGATTTCAAGTTGCTAACTTCTTTAAATAATACATCGGATATCAAATGTGAAACCTAAATAGTTTTAAAACAATATAATAAGATGGAAGCGACATCTTAATACCCTGTACAAATAATATAGTAAAGAAATGTTAGAAATTGAACATGGCAACCAACAAAACTTGATGATATGTACAGATTATTAATACAAATCTTATTTTTTTTTAAAATTATTTTTGTATAAAGAGTAAGTCCTTATTTTATATATCTTTAGAATATCAAAATTCTGCTCAAACTACGAACTTGGTTTTAGCAAGCTACGTCGTATTTGTCCACCGATGTATTTCCAGTTTTCTTGAAATTTAATCAATTTCCTTGCAGCTGGCAGAGCTCTGCCATAAATATATTAAATATTTATTTAAATTTTTATGTTTATAATAGACTATTTAAGTTTTCCATCGAATGGGCTCGCCGCGTAGTCGACCACACATATCATTAGCATAACAGCCTGGCGTTATTGAAAGTCTATATTTAAGACAATTGATAGCCACTCTTCACTAAACGGCTTAAATGAATTTCATAGTACTTAACGTCATCATCATCAGCATCATTATCATCATCAGCATCGACCAGGCTTCAAGATGATGCCACACACAAGCGTCGTCATGTCATTTAAGGCGGTTCCTCCTTGTTTCTGGTGTTGTTAATTTAAAACAAGTTGTTGCTTCTTTGTTGTTTTGCTTTAATTGCTTCGTGCCGTTATTTTATGTATTATTATATATTATTTAGCGACACAAGGTTATTCGATGGCAACACTGGATTGCTTGTCGAGGAAGTGGAAGGTGGAAGGTGGAGGGTGGAAGGTGGAGGGTGGAAGGTGGATGGTGGAAGGTGGATGGTGGAAGGTGGATGGTGGAAGCTGGAAGTGTTTGCCAAATCGAGGGTGCTGATCAGCGATGATATTATGTTCAATCTCTGAAAGAGATTGACTTAGGATGGGGGCATCAGTAAGAAACAAAATGATTGCAGTCGACAGCCTAACCCCTTAATAAGTGGTGTTCCATGTGTCAACTATTGTTGACTGCGACATGGTACAAAGGTTTATGCGATTAGGCAATGCTTATAGCATTTCGAGTGTGTGATAAAATCAACAAACGTCAATTGGAGAATCTGTTAAATTAATGCTCGTCTATCTGTCTGTCCCGCTCGCGAAATTTATATCCATCTCAATAGCGTAGTCGGCGGAGCACGTACACCACATGTGGGCAGCTTTAATGTCTAAGTAACTATGTATTTCTAGACCAACTTTCAATTGGCAATGCTTCAGATTATGCTGGATGAGTTGCAGGTCTCGTTTCCCTTCCACTGCAGCTCAGACCCTAAGCGAGCCCCTTTGAGCATTTCAGTCTGGTCATGCCAACAATGCCGTTTTACACGTCTTGATTGTGGATAATAACTATTTTTAACATCTCAACGAAAGTGAATTTCAGAATTTAAGTTGTTTTTTTTTTTTCAGACGAGGCGACAACCGGCTCAGCGCTTCAGCCACTTTTCGTACACCAGTGTGAGTGTGTGAAACTCAGATAGCCAATTTTGATATAATATATACCACGCAGTTGAGTTGCGAGAGGGAGTGAAAGGCACAAAGGTTAAACATGCTTAACCACTTTTTTTTTTAAATTAATATATATTTTTATTGAATTATATTAAAATCATTGTTTATAATTTGGAATTTTTAAGGGGGAATTTCAGAGTGAAATTACGAGTGGATATGATGGTAAAATTTAAAAATAATTTCAGTAAATATTTTTTAAATAGTTTTGTTTATTTTTTATTTAAAAATATTAATATTTTAAGATTATGGTTTTTTTAATTACAATTTTTAAAAGAAAAATTTCACAAGTAATTTGTAATATGATATATACCACATACATAGTTAAATTGCGAGTGGATATAAAAAATTTAAATGCACAAATATTTAAAATCATCCTTGATTGAATTGAATATATGTATATATAATTTTATATTTTAAATACATTTTTTTATCAACAATTTTGACTTATTTTATTCTACATAGCTAAGTGGGTATGAAAGAGTCAAATGTAAAAATATGTGAAATCATTATATTTAATAAATAAATCATTTGTTTTCATTTCTTTAATTAAAAAATATTTAAACTTATTTGGTTTTTTTATATATCAAGTAGCTGAATCGCGAGTGGATATACTAGAACGACAGACTCAAACAGTTATTTAGATACATGTATTTTATTTTTAAAAGATTTTTGCTTAATCAATATATATATATTTTTAATATTTTAAATAAAATTTGAAATTTTTTTAGCTAGTCATTTTTGCTGTTAGCTATTTCAAAAACATCTAAATAAATACTCCAATATAATCAAATATTGCTTTAAAAAAGATTTAGATTAGTGAAAAGCTATTTTTTAGTAAGAGTTATTTTTTAGTACAGCTTAAATAACTCGTACGAGACTTTTGCACTTAAATAATCTCGGTTATAATTTGTAGTAGACATAAATGGTTTGAGCTGCTTCCCTTTAAAATCAGATTTCAAGAAACTGGTAAGCCCAAAGAATATACTTATTTGCTTTGCTCAGCTGTGGACGGGGTATTCGCAAGTCGCACATACTCGATTCTGAAAATTCGCACTTAATTTGTATTGTATTTTGTTCTTTTTACGTGTTTCGTATACAGCGACGAACTTCATATATGTTTTCCATTATTATTTTTTTTTGTATTTCGTTCTATGCGTAGTACGCTGTCCGGCTCTGCGGACAATCCATATAAAATCAGCATATTCTGAAATTCTACCGGGCAGTTGATTCTATGCGGTCAACGGAGCCGGACGCGCTGCCTTCTGGGGCTATAAATTTGCAATATTGAAATAAATCAGATTCTCGCTCGTGAAGTTTTATGTAATTGTGCAATTCGTTTGGTTGCAAGATTTACGGGTAAAGAGAAACAAAGAGTAAATAAAACTAAAGTGAATATACAATTTAAACTTAATTTAAGTTATTGAAAGGTATAAATAATGAATTTATGTGGTTGTTTTATTGTTTTATTAAAATATTAACTAATTTCAACTAATTGTGATTCCTTCTTATCTAACTTGTGTTTGTTTTCTAAGTGAATTTTCAATTTAAGCTAAATTTTAGTTATTGAAAGGTAAAACAATGAATTGATGTGATTGTTTTGATTGTTTTTCTCAAATATTAACGAATTCCAACTAATTGTGATTCCTTCTTATCTAACTTGTGTTTGTTTTCTAAGTGAATTTCCAATTGAATTGTGATTCTTTCTTATCTCATTCCTTAATTTATTTTATCTCATTTTTTATTTTACGAAGTGAATTTCCAATTTAAATTAAATTAAAGTTATTGAAAGGTATTAATTAATTCATTGTGCTTGTTTTATGGTTTTATTCAAATCTTAACTAATTCGAACTAATTGTGCTTCCTGAGTGTGTTTCGGCTGCATTTCCGTTTCTTCTGTGATTCGCCGCGTTCGTTTTCTAAGTCTTTTGTTTGAGAGCTGTGCATAATGCGCAGAGGAAACAAAACCAAGTCTACATGAATCTCGATCGCAACTGGATTTAGCACGCGTATTCAGTTCGATGGCTCGAGACTTCCGCCTACCAATTTATAATACAGATATATGTATATATTTTATCGTTCTTTCGCGCTGCTGAAAGCGTGCCAAAAGTCGGAACAGATCGCGTTGGCTGAGTGACAATTGTTGATTAGGCTTAATCTAAGCATATTAAAAATATATAGATAAAATGATAGTCAAAACTGATTAGTGGCTTTGCTGAAGCAGAAGCTGCTTTCAAAAGTAACTCCAAAAAAAACATTCTCGCGCCTCAGGGTCAACACCTAATGAACTTTACGCTTCTGTGGATAATTATCCCAGCTGCGAAGTATTTGGAGAATCTATTCTAAAGAAGCTGTTAAAGCGACTTCTCATTTATGCGGAACGTTTATTTCTATTATAGTTTTTCTGATTTTCAAAACACATTTGCATAATATTTTCGGATGCCTTTATGCCACATGCTAGAATCGTCGCAGACAAATCTGACTAAGCATTGATGTATGCTTATTCCGACGGAAAGGCAAATCAAAACAAGCGCCGAAAGGTGAACAAACTAACAAAGCGTCGACGTCTCTGTAACGCAACATCTACGCAAAACTGGTTCAGTGTCGAGGACGTCACCAACGATAGCAAGAGTTTTGCGAGCCCTCCACACTCATTAATCTTAACTTTGTTTCAGCTGTAAGACGAGATGGGCACGACGTCATCGAGGCAGCTGTCATTCGTACTGTTACTCGTTCTGCTGCTGCTGCTGGGATTGATTGGCTGTGTGACGTCACAGCGCACGTCATTGGACGTGGCCTTCAGGAATGCATATCGACCACTGCGCTTGCTCGGCCTGGCCTTCACCGGACGATCCGGCGACGAGCCGACGAACGTGCAGCGCGTGCGCAATGCTGGTGTAGGTCTTGTCCTGCTGCACCTCTTTCCTCCGTTTACTAGCCTCCATTTGTTTTTCAGAAAACCCAAAAGTCGAGTCCGCGCACGCGCGCCCTTTTCCAGTTCTGCGACACGGAAGAGGGGCCCGGCAGGAGGAGTGCCGAGCGGCCGACGAGCGTGCATCGACTGCGGCCCGGCGACATAGACATCATTGGCGCCATGGGCGACTCCCTGACCGCGGGCAATGGCATTTTCGCCTCCAATCTGGGACACGTGACTGTCGAGAATCGAGGCGTGGTTTGGTCCATTGGCGGGCAGTACAATTGGCGCAAATATCTCACCTTGCCCAACATACTCAAGGAGTTCAATCCCAAGCTCTATGGCTACTCGCTTAGGGATGGGCTCTCCACAGACCGCTCGTCGCGCTTCAATGTGGCCGAGCTGGGCGCCATGTCCCGCGACATGCCCTACATGGCCAAGGTGCTGGTGAAGCGCCTGAAGAACGATCCGCACGTGAACATGACCCGGGACTGGAAGCTGATCACCATGTTCATCGGCAACAATGACTTCTGCTCCGACATTTGCTACTACCCACAGCCGGAGCTAACAATCAAATGGCACGAACGGAATATGCTGAAGACGTTCCGCTATCTCAGGGACAATGTGCCGCGGCTCATGCTGAATGTGGTGCCAGCTCCCAATTTACGATTTCTGACCGAGCTCTCCGGCCTTCCACCCATCTGCAAGGCCACGTTGACCTTCGA
This sequence comes from Drosophila hamatofila, assembly GCA_035045345.1. Lineage (NCBI taxonomy): Eukaryota > Metazoa > Arthropoda > Insecta > Diptera > Drosophilidae > Drosophila > Drosophila hamatofila. The sequence goes on from JAWNPA010000001.1 coordinate 5,451,759, forward strand.
GTGTCCGTGCCTGATGGGCAAGAGCAAGCAGCACTTGGATTACTTCGAGGGCATCATGAAGCGCTGGATAGCCAAGGACTACGAGATTCCCAACAGGCCGGAGTTCAATACAGAGGTGAGGCCATAAAGCAGTTATAGAGGATCGATTTTGATTCCTCATCTCCTTGCAGACATTCACCATCAACGTGCAGCCGTTCTCGCAGTTCGAGGACTTTCCGCGCACTCGTTCAGGTGCGACGGACACGCGGTTCTTCTCCGAGGATTGCTTCCACCTGAGTCAACGGGGTCAGGCTGCGGCGGCCAATGCGGTTTGGAACAATATGCTGGAAATGCCGGGCGAGAAGAGCGGCTTCAGCGCGAACCTGTTCGAGAAGTTCAATTGCCCCAGCGAGCAGCGTCCGTATTTGATCACCCGAGAGAACAGTCGCGCCGATTTCGTCGTCTAGTCTGACAAGTGCCTGCCTTATTATCTATAACTAACATCGACTGTGATATGTCGCATTAGTCTCGACCATTTTTGTTTGTAGTATTCGTTTACGCTTTTATAAATAAATGCTTAGAAATTAGAAAACTTCACGACTCATCTAATTACTAAGTCAAACGAAGTCCGCATATCTAATGAGGTTCCAAGCGAATCAGCTGGCTGAAGCCGCAAATTCACTAGCTCATTTCCATATCGGTTGGAATGCGCGTGTGGCTGACACTCGATTGGAGTCGTCCGCTACTTACATATTTCCCATCACAATTGGGATAGGGCTACTCAATTAGTTGGTATTGATATACTTGTAGTTTACAATTTGATTAGGTAGGAGAAATTACATCTATGTACGAAAAAGGAAAATTTCAAATTGTTTATTCTTAAGTATTCCAAAGATAATAATAATGATTATAGTAATGATGCGGAAGATGATGATAAAATTAAAAAAATTAAAAAAATATAAATTGATGAGAGTTTATGTAATAATGTTGAGAGCATTAGGTCTCAAAAAAATAACGAAAAATGGAATTAACAAAAAAAAAAAAAATGAATAAAATAATAATCATAATAATAAAAATGACAATGATGATGTAAATTATTATAATATTAAAATTAATATTTATACCAAGAATAATACAGAAAATGATAATGTTGATGACAATGAAAATGAAGATTGAGATTATCATAATAATACAATAAAAATTTTAATGATGATGATATGATAATCATAAAGGAAATGATTATTTAAATAATAAAAATAAAAATGAAAACGGTAATTATAATGCTTGTGATGATAATGATGAAGTTTATAGTCTTTAAAAATTATAACAGTTTCAAAAATAACAATGAAAATGAAAATGATAATGCTTATGATGATGAAGATGACAGTCATAAGGAAAATTGTAATAATTTCTATAATAATAATGAAAATGAAAATGATAATGCTAATAATATAAATAAATATGATGATGACGATGATAGTCAATGAAAATTACAACAATTTTAATAATAATAATAATGACGATGAAAATGATAATGTTTATGATGAAGATGCAAGTCATAAATCAATTCATAGCAATTGCAGTAAGTTAAATAATAATTGATTCTCCTACTGATAATCAAAATGATTAGTTTTGTGTGGATGAGCTACATTCTCAATGCTTTGTGCACCGTCAGAAAAATGATAGCCATATCAATTATGAGAGTTCAAATGGTAATGATGAAGATAAACTAATGCAAATAATAATAATCATAATGACAATCATAAGTCATAAAATATCAACTCTGCTACAAATACGAAATTAGCATTTTAATATTTCACAACCCATTCATCAGCTCAACATCTTTATTGATTATGCTCCCACTTGGGTCTGTTACAATTACACACTTGACTTGGGTGGTAAATAAAACTAGCTACAAATTTTTTGTTTGCTTTTGAGCCATTACAACTGATTTTCAATGAGCCCATAATAGTTGCCAATTTTGAAACGTCGAAACGTGTTTTCGTCGCCCGCTTGTGCGCTGATCAACGGTTTCGTATGCAGGTGCTAAAAGGTGAGTGGAACAACAAAATCAATTACGTTATTAAAGTTTTTTTCTGCCATTCTTCACTTATAAAGCGGGCTGGCCCCTCTGGCTGTCCGTGAGTTGTCGTCAGTGTTAAGGTCAATGCCGGACGGAGCAATGCGACTTCATTCGATTTGTGCTTGACTTTGAACTTGGCTGAGAAAGCAGCGCGCAAGTGAAGCGGATTTTGTTGCCCGACTTGATTAGCTCAACACATTCTATCAGACTTAAACTCTTTTTATTCGCATTCGCGCATTGTCATCGAGTTTGTCTAGAACGCGACTTTTTAAAGTCATTGCAAAGTCACGACGAGTTTTGCTATTTCTATTAAATGGACTTCCAATTCGGCTTTCGATAAGTACGGCGGTGACACAATTACTCGACACATTTAATTGATTCGTATAAATATGCAATTAACTTTTTAAATATAGAGTAATTTGAACTTGCGACTTGATAGATTTTTGTTTTTTTAATTAATTATCCATTTACAGTCAATCGCTCTTACATGCAAAGTTGTTTTAATTAAAATTCAAATTTACTAAACAATATTTATAAGTCTTTCACATAATAAAAAAAGTTGTTGTAATTCAAATTAAAGCCTTTTTTAATCTAACAATATTTATAAGGATATTATATTTTAATTCATGTATATACTATGTATACTGTAATAATTTATAATATTCAAACAATAATTATTATTGAAATAGGCATTGATTGTTATTCCTTCAAAAATTATATAATTATTTGTTATTAGAATGCGAACATAAATTTCAGAATATTTTGATATAATAAGCATCAATTATTATTCCTTTGATTATTCTTGAAATAATAATTATAATATTAAAATCTATCTTATAATATTTATTATTTTATTATTAATTATTATTTAATTATAAATTATTATAATACAAAAATAAATTTTATAATATTTATATATGTATATGTAATTTGTAATATATATGAATTAACTATTATTGAAATAAGCATTAATTATTACTCCTTTATCAATTATCTAATTATTTATTTTATGTATATATTCAATGTATAATATATATGCTTTGATTATTAATGAAATAAGCATCAATTATTATTCCTTTAATTATTCATGAAATAATTATTATAATACTAAAATCAATCTTATAATATTTATTATTTATTTTAAAAGGAATCAATTACTACTAATTTTTATTATTATTGAATTATTTTAAATACATTTTAAAAATTCAACTCAAATTGTCTTTCTAAAATGTTGCTTGTCAAGCGCCATCTATGAAATTCAACTGTAACTATGGCATTGCTGTCAGTGTGTACCTACAGAAATATTTAAAGTCCACATACAATATTAGTTCATATATGTTCGCATAGATGGTGCTATGTAATTCAGTTTTTTTGTTTATATGAAAATGTGCTCATAACACTTAATAATTTTACTTATTAAATTAATTATTAAATATGTAATAATTTTTTTTTATTCTAGCGGACTGTTTTTATTTGCAATCTGTCCTATAGAACCATTAGCAAATTGTGTTAGTTGTACATTAACGTTTACATTTATAAATTAAGTGACGAGAGGTAGAATATGGGGTATGTGGATAGGTAGTGCATAGGGGTTCAATCCCTGCGATATGGAAGGTCTAGTGGGCGATATCTTTTAAGGCGGCGTGTTGGATAGTGTTGCGAATTAAGGGTGAATATGGGTTAAGGGGATATATGGGTTTTGGTTACTGTAGAAATATCCTGAAGGACACAAGGAATTCCGAGCACTTAGCGCTTTGGTGTGGAATTTCTGTATGATGTTACAGTTGGAATAGCTGGAACATGTAAGATGAATATAATGTTTAAATTTTTTTTTATTATTTATTTACAATCTGTTCATTTGGATAATTATTAAATTTTATGTGTTTTTTACAATGAAAGAATATAATATGGGACAATAATTTAAATAGGTTAATAAAGTTTACATATATTATTATATATATTAAATTAAAGAACAATAACCAATAAAAACATAAAGCAAATTAATTTCACTTTAAAATAAAAACAAAAATATATTTAGATACAAGTCAATTTGAAATTGAATGAAGTTGTTGTTTGCCTCTGTTTATATATAAGTTTATAATATTTATTGATTTATATATCGCTGAACTATTCTGTCTTTATTTAGTAAATGCTGATTACCAATTTCTGTCAGCTGTAATAGTATAAAAAACCTTTTGCTTTGCATTTCCACTTGAGAAAGGTCTTTAGCAATAACATTGAAAATCAAATTTTCGCCAAGAGTTTCGAGTTTTTCTGCTGCATTCAGCGCAAAAGTGAAAACCACAACAAAACAGCTGAAACTCAGTCGGTGTCAAGAATTCTGCTTAATAAGCGAACTCTTGAAATGTTATAAATGCTGAACAGTCGTGGCAAGTGCTGAGCATTTGGAGCCAAGTTGACATCATGACAGATCACAGACAATTTCTAGCAGTCGCAATGATTTTATTGTTGGGTAAGTCCCCATTAGTGTAGCTCAATCTTAATTATGGCATTTAAATGACTACATACTATATACTCTCAGCCATGCGACATTCCATGGCCGTTCCCTATGGCTCGCCTGGCAATGAGATTGACGGCGATGGCAGCTACCAGGGCACGGGAGGCAGCTCGGCGAGTGGACGAAACATCGACTACCACACAGTTGTGGGCCACTTCAAAGACTTCTTCATGTACCTGCCAGTGATGATGACCACGCTGAAGGAGACCATGTCCGGCTTTCCCAAGTTTGCCGAGGGCATGCGCATCCTGACCACCGGCAAGGGCCGAGTCGACGGCGAGGACTGCAAGTGCAACCAGAACAGCTTGGCAATCGGATCCAGTGCTGAGGTCTTGGACAACAGCAGCCGATTTGGTTAGGATCGTGCTGGGAGCTCTGACAGTGTATATAGCTTATGTAAATAGGAATATGAATACCTAGTGCCAAGTATAATAAATTAGTGTAATATTTAACTAAATAAAACATATTTTTAAATATATATAACTTTAATCATATATGAAAACTAAAATAAATTAAAATTATAATATAGCTGAAGTTATATTGCAAAATATTCAATATGTTAGCTGAGTAGTAGAGGGAAGAGAGGTAGAGATGGAGAGATAGACAGGTTCTGCGAGAGAGATAATGATAGACATAGAGAGTATATAATATAAATATTGTATATAGGCTAAAGGCTCAAAGAATGAAAGAAATAAGTAGATAGAAGTAGAAGTAGAAGTAAAAGTAGAAGTAGGAGTAAAAGTAGAGAGAGATAAGTAGAGTAATATATAGTGGAGGGGAGATTGTATATAGTATATATATACACAGAGTGAGGAGTGAGAGAGAAGAACATTCAGTGTTGGTGAGATAGTGAAGTAAAAAAGTACAAGTCGATAGAGAGATAGAGCATATGAAAGACAGAGAGAGAATGAGTATAAGCTGATGATTAATATTACTAAAGAAGGAGAGAGAGAGATTAATATACTAAAGAAAGAATGAGTATAAGCTGATGATTAATATACTAAAGAAGGAGATAGGGAAACCGCGAGAGCAAGTCGAAGTGGTCATTAAATAAAATTGAGCAAACAAAACTAAGAATAAGATAATTATAAGAAATAAGGTATAAAAAGATAAAATTGTAATGAACGCTTGCCAAAGAGTATATTAAGATTGATGAATCTGATTAGAAAAACTTTTCTAAAGAAAGATTTGTCGGAAATGCAATACTGCTATAAAATTATTATAATTGTTCAAAAACCCTTGCCAGTGAAAAAAGGAGTATGACAGTAAATCAGACACTCATCCGATTACTTAGTCGCTGAATAAGTCAGTCAATTGCTCCCTTATACAGACAGCCAGTTGGTGAGTCAGCCAGACACTTGAACAGTCGAACGATCATTCCATCAATCGAGTGATTCAGTAAGCTGGTTAGCCAATCAATTAGGTCAGTTAGTAAGTGACGCAGTCCAGCTTATAATTTGCTCATTAAACATTGATTTTGATTTCATTTAAATATGTTTGACAACTTCCTTCGCTAATTTCGTCCAACGATTATTTCATGCTGTCCGTCCACTAAACTGTAATTGTGCCATATTACGCATATGGCTGCGGTTATTAGACATTTGAATAAACTGTAAACTTGACCCACAGGACTCGCAATGTCCTTGAACGTAAGCCCGTCGTAAGAAAGCTTGTTCGGACAATCTTATATTAGCCATTAGGTAATCAGCCGTCCAGAGTGCACTTGAACTATATTTGTATTTTCTTAAGTAGTCAATAGTCGCCAGCGACGTTTCATTAGCCCGGCTAAATCCCCCTGCAGAGAATGGAAATCCTAATCAAAACTCACAATCTGCACCGGGGCGGGCAGTCGCAACTGGTTTTGTAGTCGTTGTTTGTGTCTGTGTCCTGTCATATTTACACTTGTCATTATTGTTAATTGTGTTTGTTGTGGGTCAGGCACACACGCGCGCCATATTTACACATACTCTGCCAGATGCCAGGTGCCAGGTGCCAGGTGCCAGGTGCATGGAAATTCAAGTTTTAGTAACGCTCGGGTCTCTGTCTCTAACGGTTGGTTGTGAAATCAGAAATAGGAAAAATCATTGGCAACTGTACTTCGGGGCCAGTATGCGAAAGCGAAAAAAAGATAATTAGATACTAGAGCAGCTAACAGTTATTTAGATTAGTCGAGTCTAGTCTGAGTCCAGTCTGATCCCAATGGCCACCGGAATCGAGCTGATGGTGGCTGCTGCACTCTGCCTGGCCTGTCCCCCGATGAATACCACCCTGCCAGCGGAGCTCATACAACTTGACGAGGATGGCAGCGTGGTGACGGATATGCCCCTCGATGTGGACGCGGCGAATGTGGGCCTGGATGAGGAGACGCCCATGGAAACGCTTGAGGTGTTGCGCAACAAGCGGGAGAAACTGCGCAACATGAAGGCCTGGATCAATGGCCGCCACCTGCGCATAGCCACGCTCGAGGATTACCCACTGAGCTACACCCAAATGCTGGAGAACGGCACTCGAGTGGGTCTTGGCGTCTCCTTTCAGATCATCGAGTTCCTGCAGGAGAAGTTCAACTTCACCTACGAAGTCGTTGTGCCCCAAGACAACATACTTGGCTCGAGAGTCGATTTGGATCGCAGTCTCATAGAGATGGTTAACAATAGCGTTAGTTACTCATATGTATACAGATGATCCGACAGCCAAAAGATCTCCCCCTCTCTCTCTCTCTCTCTCTCTCTCTCCACGTCTTGCATGACAGGAAGTGGATATAGCTGCCGCCTTTATACCCTCTCTGTCGGAGCAGCGCAGCTTTGTCTTCTACTCCACAACGACGCTGGATGAGGGCGAGTGGATTATGGTGATGCGACGTCCGCGAGAGTCGGCCGGAGGATCTGGCTTGCTGGCCCCATTCGAATTCTATGTCTGGATACTCATTTTCGTCTCGCTGCTGGCCGTGGGACCCATCATCTATATGCTGATCATATTCCGAAATCGTCTGACCGGCGACACATCTCAGCAGCCGTATTCCCTGGGCCACTGCGCCTGGTTCGTCTACGGCGCACTCATGAAGCAGGGCAGCACCCTCTCCCCCATCGCAGGTGAGCGAGCAATTAACCCTAATGCAGCGATAGCCATCGGCAATTTGAACTGCATTTGGCCCGTGAACTGCGCTCTCGGTTCACTGGACATGCAATCGCCGAGTTTGTCGATTCAATTAAAATTTATATATGTACATATATAACATACATATACCACATATACATATATAAATTTAATCGCAGACTCGACCCGCCTCCTCTTTGCGACCTGGTGGATTTTTATTACAATTTTAACATCGTTTTATACGGCCAATTTGACCGCGTTCCTGACCCTCTCGAAATTCACTCTGCCCTACAACACGGTCAACGATATTCTCACGAAGAACAAACATTTCGTCTCCATGCGCGGAGGAGCCGTTGAGTATGCCATTCGCACGGTAAGTTCTGCTAACGAACGGTAAAGTAAAGTCTGAAATTATGGATGGTCTATTCAATTAAAAATGAAGATAATATTAGCAAACTAATTAAATCGTAAAAGCAAAGGGTTAAATAATTAAAAAATGACAGGGTGTCTGAATGAGAAAGAGAGGGAGAGTAAGGCAGAAAGTGAGAAAAAGAGAGAGAGAGAACGATATATATAGAGGGAGAGAAGTGCGGAAATACAGAAAGCAATCGGAAATCAGAAAGAGAGGGAGAGAGAGAGAGAGAGACGGAATGAAAGACAGAAAGGGGGAGAGAGAGAATAAAAGTTGGATCACCTCCTTCACAGATCGACCTATAAATTATTTGGTTTGCCTATTAAGGAATGGCGAACAGGAAAATATTTCGGTGCTCGATTGCAACATTATAATATGCCTCTGGTTATTTTTAAAGAACAATAAAACTAAAAACTTGAATTATTCTTCTTTCATGAAGACGAATGAATCGCTGTTTTTGCTCAATCGAATGATTCACAACAACTATGCCGTCTTCACGGACACTTCGAATGATACGTACAACCTTCGGAACTACGTGGAGCGGAATGGATATGTGTTCGTGCGAGATCGACCTGCAATCAATATAATGCTATATAGGGACTACCTGTACCGCAAGTCGGTCAGCTTTAGCGACGAGAAGGTGCACTGTCCCTTCGCCACGGCCAAGGAGCCCTTTTTGACCAAGAAGCGAACCTTTGCCTATCCCATTGGCTCGAATCTCAGCGAGCTCTTCGACCCCGAGTAGGTTAAGCAGTTAATCGTTGGTATTAAATGCTAATTGATAAATTTTATTAGACTGCTCAATCTGGTAGAGTCTGGCATCATCAAGCATCTGTCGGCCAGGGAGTTGCCGAGTGCTGAGATTTGTCCACAGGATTTGGGCAGCACGGAGCGCCAGTTGAGGAACGGAGATCTGATGATGACCTACTATATAATGCTGGCTGGCTTTGCCACCTCATTGGTCGTCTTTACCACAGAGCTGCTGTTCCGCTACATCAATGCCCGCCACGAGGCCAACAAGTGGGCGCGTCACGGCATCGGGCGCTCGCCCAACGGGCAGTCCGTGAAGCCGTCGAGGTGGCTGCGTGGCCTGCGACGGCTGCATAGCGGCGATAAGCAGCTGCTGGGCTCGTCCACACACGCCCAGAATGTGACGCCACCGCCTCCGTATCAGAGCATCTTCAACCATGGCGGGGAGCACCAGCAGAACCCTTGGCATCAGGCGGGCAAGGCGCATGGCCTAGTTCTGGGCGGGAACCAGAACGGCGGAGTGAGACGCATGATAAACGGCCGGGACTACATTGTCTTTCGCAATGCGAATGGCCAGAGCCAACTGGTGCCAGTCAGGTCGCCATCGGCAGCTCTGTTCCAGTACACCTATACGGAGTAGGCAAGTTTAGAGGATAAAAAGATGAGGATGAGGCGAAGAATGACTTTTTCTAACAAATACACTCACTTTTATGCACTCGTCACAAACACAATTAGCTCTAGTGCATAGACGTAGACAATGTTTTGGTCATGTTTTAAAAGTCCTCTAGAAAAATTTAAGATATATAATATATAGAGAAAAATTTATACATATAAGCGCGTGGTGTGCTTAAAGAGTAAAGAGAAGTTGAGATAATTACTTTTTAAACATAGCTCGTAGATTCAGAGAGTTTCAGAAACTTTGTAGAATCCGTAGGAGGTCTGATATAGAAAATATACGAGTTGTATTAGAAATACTCGGGCTTAATGCTTAGATAAAAAAATTATCCGATGTTATGAAACTTTTCAGTCAATATATTTAAAGAATTGTAAAAAAGACAGAAAGAATGAGAAACGATCTGAATTTAAAACATAAAACATTAAAGAATTTCCTTTGAATCAAAAATTTCCTTTAAGTCAAAAAGATTATCAAAGGCTATACAAATAATGAATATACCAATAATTCGTTAATAAAATTTCCATTTATGAATTTCCCTTTATGCCGAAGTAGTACGAGTCGAAGTATCAAAGTTTCTATAGCTTTATTGATTAACAACAAATAATGAATGAATATTTATATAATCTCTAAAAATCAATCACAATAAATTTCTAGTTGTTTTGTGAGCAATTGTGACTTTGCATTGATTCTAATCGAAGGTGCCATGGGCATTGAAGGCGTAGGCGGCGGAGTGCATATCCAAGCTGCTGTGCGAGGAGCCGGAGCTGATGGAGGGCGCGCGGGTCGAGCCGGCTGAGGAGCTGCCCGATGATGAGCCGCTGGAGGAGCTGACCCAGGCATGGCCACTGCGTCGACGTCGCTGGCGCACCAAACCCAGCACTGAGCCGGCGACAGGTGTGCTGGACGTGGAGGATTGCCGTTGATAGCGGGTCGAATCCAGGGTGACGAAAGCTGATGCAGGTCGTCGGCTGGCAGCATTATTGTTGACAATGCTGTTGTTGTTGTTGTTCTGGGGTGCAGTTGCCGGCCTTGGGTTCGACTCCGAGTCACTGGACAAGGAGCTGTGGTTTTCATCTGGGTCAGTGCCTGGCTCTGGCGGATCTTCATTAATGGATTGCCCATCGAGGATCTGCAGCGTGGCCACGCTGCGTCTCAACATGTCGCGATACAAAGGCAAGCGGCAGACGGGATTACCACTGAGCTCCAGTTCCGTGAGCTGCGGGCACAGACCCAGAAACGAGAGCAGGCCCAGCTCGCTGATGCGATTGTTGCGCGCCTGCAGCATCTGCAGCTGGCTCAGCTCCGTCAAGGGACCCACGCGCTGTATCATGTTGCCATCGGCAATCAGGACTCTTATGTTGGGCACGCCGCTGGTGCCATCGAAGCTGTTCAGGCCACAGTTGCTGATGTTCAGATGGGTGAGCTGCGTCAGGCCGTAGCCCAGGTCGCGCAGAGAACTCAGAACGCTGCCGCTGAGATCCAGTTGCTGCAGCCGTGGCAGGAATAGCGAGAGCCTAGACAGGCTCACCGAATAGGAAATGACACGCAGACGGACGGACTCCACCTGCTCCAGATCCGTCCGCTGTGTCACGCGACGCTACAAATATGGAGGGAAGAGGATCATGGCCAGACTCAGAGTCATCTCAAGTCAACACACTTACCAAGAGCTCATCTAGCGTTGGCTCCGGCAGCTGTGGCGGCAGCACCACAGGCAGCAGATGCACGAATGCTGGAAAGTGTTCGCTCTCCTCCAGAATGGGCTCATCCCGGTCGAAGGAGTTGCGGCGCTCCAATTGGCGACGATTTTGTCGCTCCACTTGCAGCTGCTGCTGCTGCTGCTGCTGCTGTTGCTGTTGCTGCAGTCGTACCTCTGCCGTGGGCGGACGCAGCTGGGCGAGTGCAGCGGGGCCTGGCTGCAGTGGAGCCAGCAGCAGTGGTATCTCCGGCTGCAGTGAGTGCTCCGGCGAGGACTCCGAGTACTCGGCGGGTGCTTCAAGCAGAGGCATTTGCTTTGCTCCTTGGCTAATGCGCAGTTTCCGTCTGAGCTATAACCGGTTGCGTCTTTAGCTGGTTTTGTTATTGACATAACAAGTTCGCAGTTGCCCAAGGCAACGCACCACGGCCAGGGTTGCCAGATTGTCTGAAGTGGGCTATTTGTTTTGAGTCGAGTAGTTTGAAAAAGTATGCATTAGGGCCTTGTAAGCTATGTGTCTGCTCGGCTCAGTCTGTTTAGGCTAAGGCAGTGAAAATTTAATGCGACAAAGAGTACACCGAACTCTTCAAAGCGTTTGTCTTGCTTATACAAAATGTTAGCTTTTTCACGATTATTTGTGGGCACGGTATGAACCCTTTCAAAAGTTCGATATTCCACAGACAGTAAGAATAGTAAGAATGTACACACGCACACAAATAGTCATACATGTAACAAGGCCTTTAAGTATGTGTGTGCATGCCCGTCGCGAAAACATATTCTTTATGCGCATCAACGCTTTCATACCCTTCCCACGAATAATCAGTCTTGAAATGAAGACATTTAATATTAGTTTACAAAGTGAAAAGCTCATAGGAAATTGATTTTATATTTATAGAGTACCCCTATTGCTGTTCAAGGGAAACTCTTACAATTTTTTATATTTATATATAAGTTTAAAATAACAAAGAATTCTCTTGAATTTTAACTGCTGAATGTATGTGTTTTTTTATTATAAACACCTGGTGAGGTCCTTTAATGATTTGATTTTATGTATATTCCTAGACCGATTAGAAACATCTTAAATTTCACCGATCTTTTTCAATTTTCTAAGTCTTCTAGTTTTTAAATCTTTCAAGTTTTCAGTCTTTTAAATTTTCAAAGTCTTCTAGTTTTCTAAGTCATCTAAGTTTCCTAAGTCTTTCAAGTTTACTAAGTCTTTCAATTCTTCTAAGTTATTTAAGTCTTTAACATTTTCTAAGTCTTTCCTATAAGCCTAAGTCTTTACTGCATAGCTCAACGATCCATAACACTATCTTATGTCTACAGTTTTTCTTATATATAATATTTAAACAATTGTTGACAATTATTTTTAACTATTACAATTCTGCTTAAAGTACTTAACATTATTAACAAATAAAATATTTACCTCACCTCGCCACAGTTCACTTCACTTTAACTTTACTGCACTGCACAATTGACCCCCACCGGACCTGGACGACTGAAGAAATGCTGCAGCTGCTGCTCTTTATATAGGGCTCCAAGGCGTGCTCAAATGTTGAGCCTGCGTCGAGTTGCGGTCGCTGCAGTCGATCGTGAAGTGACCAATGAGAACACTCTCTGCTGCTTCAAGCATTCTAAATGAGTTTAACTTAATTGTAAATGTAAGCAAATATTGCTGAATACATAAAGACAACAGAAATGATCTTCTGCATTCTTGCTTGCTTTGGTTAGGCAGACAGACAGACAGAGTTAGAGATAAAGAGAGAGAGACAGACAGATTTGCAGATATACAGACAGACGTACGATCAGATTAATAGGCAAACAAACAGAGAAGAATAGCCAATAGCCAATGAGAATACATTCTGATGTATTAAGCAATCTAATACGTGCGCGTGTGTGTGTGTGTGTGTGTATGTGTGTAAGCATGTGTAAGAAATGAAGCGACGAATTATTGAAATTTCAGAGTCTTGGAAGGGTTCAGGTGATAATCTTGAAATCTCGTTGGCGAGTAGGCTGCACCCTCTTTTGGTTTTATCATAAGTATATCTCAGAGCTTTGCTGTAGCCCAAATAAGCTGGCACAAAGAATATTTTTATGATTTTGAATTGTTTTAATTTTTTTTAATTTTAAATGTTTCAAATAGGAAATTATTAGAATTCAATGACAAAAATACTAATGCATGTCTGGGTGAACAGATTATACGATTTATAGACAATTTGATAGACACAACACTTTTGTATACCTAATTTAAAAAAAAAAATAAAGTGTCCCTTAAAAATAAAAATAAAACATTTATTTTAATATCTAGCACACAAAATATATCTAAATTTATTTAACAAGCAAAAGCAGAAGCAAAAGCTTGTCTATGATTTATGACAAGAGCCGATGAAACTATATGTATATGTGTGTATATGTATGTCTGTTTGTCTATCTGTCTGTCTGTGTAATTTCAAAAAAATATTTTTTAACAATTGTTTAAATATTAGATATAAGAAAAACTGTAGAAATAAGATAATGTTATGGATCGTTGAGCTATGCAGTGAAGACTTAGAAAATGTTGAAGACTTTAAAGACTTAGAAAACTTGACAGAATTAGAAAACTTGGAAGACTTAGAAAACTTAAAAGACTTACAAAACTTGAAAGACTTAGAAATTTTTGTTTACATATTTATTTAGTTATTTTTATTAAACAAGCATTCATTATTCTTATCTTCGATCGTAATTTATTTTTAGCAAATTGCAAACATTTTTTAAAACTATTTTTTTTGGCAATATAAATTTGTATATTTTATTAAACATTTTGTCCGCAACTTTTAATAGAAACTTAATCTGGCTTAACATTAAGTGCTTTTTAATTGAAAAATTTATATTAATAGTATTTATCATAATAACATCCGGGACTTTTTTAAAAATTCAGTTACAGAATTAATTAGGTGCTTTCAACTAAAGAGGTTATATTATATCTTTAGATATGATGCTCTATAACATTTTCCCTTATGATGGCATACGTAAGATGTCTTTAAATAGCAGTAAAATGTATATATTTATGTATATGCTTGGGTATGTATTGATAAAAGCTTCGCTTCATAAACAAAGCCATTATTATTTTGAGATGTTTCTAATTTGGGCAAATAGCATTTGAAATGCTGCTAAGTGAACAAGTTACGCTATGCGACAAGCAGTGCCTTAATATTTCATAGCGCCCACTTGGCCCCCTCAACATTTTGGCTAATGTGTGAACTGACGTCAAGCTGTGACGTCACGGTCGTGACGTGTGCTCAATGTCGATGGCTTGCATTCAGCGCAAGAGCAAAAGGGACAGAGACTAATATGCGGTATGAGCCAGCGAGTGAGCCAGCGACCGAGAGAGAGCGAGTCGGAAGAGGGGTAGAGAGTGAGCGAGCTCAGTGCGACAGTTCAAGTGCCAAGCGCCTTTTGGCATTTCAGGGACCATTAGCTGTGAGGCTCTTGCGCCAGCGAATCGCGTTTCGCGCTTTTGTTTTTGCTCTGCGTGTCTAATGCAGCCAGACGACGCCTCTGCACGCTTTACGATAATAAAATTTGCCTGACGCCTTCGGAATGGCAGCGCTGCGTGCGAATGGGAGAGAGAGAGTCGAGCTTTTGCCGGCTTTTGTGCTGGCGCTCGCTCGTGTCTGGTTTCGTTGTTGTTTTGGTTTCGAGAGCTTTCTCGATTGACGTCATCAACATGATGTACAGGCTGAAAGCTGCGCAGTAGCTTGAGCCACGCTGAGACGCTTCCACGCATTTATCGATTCAGCTGAGCGCAAGGCAGCGCCAGAGAGTGTGTGAGGATGACAGCAAAGCAGCGAGCCAGACGGAGACAGAGCGATAGTGAGAGTGTGGGTAAGCAAAATGTCGCAAAAACTACGACAGCTGCTTACTGTAAATCAATTTTTGTGGTTGGGGCGATGGCAGAGAGAAGTTTAAGTAGACGAGTAGCTTTGTAATTTATCAAACAATATAAGTACTAGTAGAAACTATATATACAAATATATATGATAATATATACTATATACATATATTAAATATTGGCATTCTGTTATATATTAAATAATAGCTATGCTTATTAAGTTTCTCTCAGTGTAGCCAGAAAGCAAGCTCGTAAATGTTTTGGAGCAAGGTGCTGCTAAAAACAAAAATCCCCCACCTTTGCGAACACTGGCGGCTGCCTATAAATAGAATTTGTCAATAATGCCTGCACACACACATACACACACACAGACACATGCACAGTCTGTTTGTGTGTGTGTGGGCGTTAATGCTCACCACGCACAGCCACTGACGTCATTGTGCAAAGCTTTCGCCTTGCCTGCGCTCGTTACTACGTTTCAGGAAGCAGGACACAAACAAGAAGCCACCACCGAATGGGAGTCAGGCCAGCGCCAGGGCATTTCGTTTTGGGCCATTTTGCATTGCTGTCTCGGCCAGGCCAAGTCAGTCGCTTAGCAGCCGTGAACGCGAGCAAAACACACGGTTCTCAAGTCTCCACCGGGCGACCTTCGTTGAGAAACCACAAAATATAATTGTTAGAAGTTAATTTACAAAATTTATTCCCAGCAAAAGGCTAAAGCAATATATAAATATTTAAGCCCTAAACGAAGCCGTGGCTTACAAATTCTGTACAGGAAATAACTATTCTTGAAGGCTAAGCACAGCTGTGAGTGTGTGTTCGTGTCCGTGTGTGTGTGTGTGTGTGTGTGTGTGTGTGTATCTGTCTGTGTGTGGTGCGCGGGTGTATCTGCAGCAAGTGCATGCGACGTTTTTGCTGCATAATTATTTGGGTCAAAGCGAAAAGCTGCAGCCTCGCAACTTCGACTGCTCGAAAGTTCAACACGCATCCTGCTGGCCGAATCCACCTGTTATGAGGGCACGCCGTAGCTCATGGAACACAGCAGCCGTTGCAACAACAACAACAACAATAACAACAGCAACTAGAAATATAGAGGAAATAGCCTAAGATAATTGAGTTGACAGTTAGAGATTTGAGCTCGCTCACAATGGAGGCGACTCAACCCAAGGTGCATCGTCAGCATCAGCGACAGCGACGCACTGAGGCGCGGCAGCGGCGCCTGGAGCGGGAGGCAGCCGCAGCGGCCAATACGCCGCCTGATATGGAGCTGGAGGTAACGGAGGCCGTGCTGGAGACACTCGAGAGCTGTGCGGCGGCGCTCAATGATACAGCATCGACGACAACAACAACTACAACAGCCACAACAATAGCGGGTCGCATCAGTGCACAGAGCTCAGCGGACAGCATCGAAATGGTGGGATCGCCCAGTCAAACCTCCCAGCAGACGGTGGTGTTAGTGAACGGACATGCACCGCCGTCGCAGGACACGCTGGAGGAGAGCGCTTCCCTTGGAGCCGACGAGCCATTGGGCGCAGCAGCGGCAGCAGCAACTGTGGCGGCAGATGGTGAGGCTACGACGCACCTGGAGTCGCCCACACAGCCAACCAAGCAGAGCGACGGCAGTCGCAACTCATCCGGTGATGCAATGAGTCTCCGGGAGACATTGCGTCAGCTGCCGGCCACGCATGGACATCGCTCGCGGCGCACACACTCGCCGCAGTCGCCGGCGCTGCGCTCCCTGGAAGTGGACTCGTCCTTCCATCGCGGCATTCTGGGCTACATCGATCGTGAGCTCAAGCAGAGCTCGCCCACGCCCTCGGCGCTGAGCATGGGCGCGGGCAGCAGCGGAGGCGGTGTGGGCGGCGGTGCCTCACGCAAGCAGCAGTCGCTGTCAGATCCTCAGGCCAGTCCCGCTCAGCGCTCGCTGCGCTCGCGGAACAGCTTCGACAAGAGTCCGCGTCGGAAGCGCAGCAAGTCGGAGTCACGCAGGAGGCGGGAACGGAAGCTCATAGCCGCTGGCGAGATGGAGGTGCGACAGGCCAACGAGACGCTGATGCGCTACCTCAAGCAGTGCTCGGATATGCATGATGCATCGCTGTCGGGCGAGCTGGAGATTGATCAGAGCCTGGAGGAGCGACGAGTGCATCGCAAGACGAAATCGCAGCGCGACAAGCGGGGCCAGCTCATCAGTAAGTATCAGGCTCTGCTCCTGCACCTACTCCTGCTCCTCCTCCTCCTGCTCCCAGGCCAGATTGCCAAATTATATTCCATTGAGAAAAAGCTCTTCACACAACCCACAACAAATACGATTCTGCGCAGTTGTAATACTCACACCACTCTCTCTTTCTCTCTCCCTCTCACTCCCACTGTCTCGCTCTTTCTCTGTTATCTGCAGGCAAGCTTTACTCAGCTGGTGGGCTATCGTCCATATTGAAGGAGCTGGCGGATGACATTGCGCCCGCCGAGGGCGAGGAGATCTACAATCCATTCACTCCGGTCGTCTCGCCCACGGACGATACGCCCGCGCACATCGACAAAATGTTTCTGCAGACGTCATCGGGCTATCGACCAGTGGAGCAGAGCTACTACAAGCGTTCCTTTGTCGGTGCCGCACGCGGCGCAGCTGGCACCAGCAGCAGCTGCATTGGCATCGATGGCATCTCCGCGGCGGAGCTGGGCGGCGCAGGACGTCTCTTTCGCTCCAATGGCGGCGGCTCGGCCAGCGGACGCGGCAGCTACGGCGACACACGCTGTCTGCTGGATGCCAACCTGAATCGGTGGGTTAATCCGGGTGGCGACACCCGCATGGGCGTCTATTCTTATACTCTTATGTCTGTTGCGTGTATCTAATCCGGCGGTTACACGCTATTTATATCCGCCCTCAGACTGATTTAGCCCACACACACACACACACACCCACTCACACACACACTCACACAAACTCATTTAATTTGAACCGATGGATTTCCAATGAAAATTTGGTTTCTATTCATGTTTATCTTGTCCTTTGCGTGTTTATTTTAGTCCCAAGACCGGAATCTAAGAAAAGCTTAGTCGTTGAGCTCTTTTGTGTGCACAAATTGCGCAAGAAGCATTGAGCTAAGTTCGTGGTCAGATGTTTTAGCTGCCATTCAAAGACATTCAAATTGATTTCAAAAATAACTAGCTAGCTTATATAGACAAATGTTGAACAAAGACTTAATCCCAGATGAATGTAAAATTCCTATTAAGATCTTTGGGCATTTTGATTGAACTCAAATTGAAATGAAAGGACGGATATTTTTTATTATTATGGAATAAAGGTCATTCAAATTTGGCATCTAAGCAAACAATTTATGAATCATAATCGACAAAACCCTATGCTATATGCAAAATGACTTCAAGGCTTATAATAGATTTTAAAAGTATTTTTCGTAGTGCTCTTTTCATATATCGATTGTAGGGCTTTTGTAGTATAAATGTGAGGTCTTGGGCTGAGCAAATATTTATTTAGGTGCATAGACTAAGCAATACTGCTTTACTTTTAACGTTTTTTCTGCTTATCTCTGTAAGGCTAAATACAGTTCAGGGTTGTCTGAGGGTACTTAACCTAGAGTTCCAATATTTTACAAACCCTTAATTCAGTCTAGCATGTAAAAAAAATTTTTTTTGTTGCAAAATAAGAATGTTAAAATTTAGATAAGGTTCAAGACATCTAAACTTTTTGTTCATATTTCTGTCGATAATTTTATTTTGTAATATTTTATTTCGCCTATGAAAATTATAGGGTATTTTTCTTTAATTACTATAGAAGCTACTATATAAGACTTTAACTTTTAATTTTTGGTTTCATTCCAACAGGAAACCTTAATACCTCTAAAAATGTCTAGAAATTGACAATGATAGAAAAAAGTTATTGTGAACAATGTTATAAGAGATGTGAGTGTAGACGGGTGTGAGTTAGATGAAAGAATGAAACTATGATTATTATTTTTAATTATTTAAATTATTTAAAATTATTAAGAAATTTGTAATTATTTTTAATCATAAATATATATATTTTTAAATAATTACTAATAAATTCCTTTACAATTTGGCAGCAATGGCATCTCGAGCAACATACAACTTGCCTGTGTTATTCAACGAATTTGGCTGCTCATTTCGAACATATGCCATGGGCTGCTAGCTGGTCTAGCCTTGGCCCATCTGCTCTTCGTGATGAGCAGCCATCCCACGGATTGGGCAAAGGTCATCAATAGCATGGGTCTTGCGGGCGAGACCACAGCTGCGGCAGCAGCAGCCGCAGCAACAGCAGCTGCCACAGCCGCCACAGCAGCAGCAGCAACAGCAGCAACAACAACGACAACAACACCAACGGCCCAAATGTCAAAGTTGGGCATGGAACTGACCAATTCTGTTAAGGGAACGGACTCTGGAGCGGGCTCAGCGGCGGGAGCGACGACGTCGACAGCGAGTAGCGAAGCCATTGCATTGATTAGCGACTATGCTGGATTTGCTGATATCTATCTGAATACGTTCTATTGTCTGGCCATAATTTGCCTGGTTTCGGTATTCGATCGGTGAGTGAATATGTGAGATATGTATTTATAAATTTCGAGCTCGAGTCTTATCAATCATCACAATTACTCTATTTGCCAAGTGTCCAGGGCTGGCCTTCATCAGCGGCGTGCTATATATAGAAAATGAAAGTCAAACTCATTTACTTCGAGTGCCTCTGTGAGGTGCGGTTCAGTGTGCGTGCTAACCAAGTGCTGTTGTTGGTGTTGTTGTTGTTGTTGTTTTGGGTGCCCCAAGAACACATTGACCTCAAAGCGCACCGACTGGCCCCAAGGTGGAAACCCTTCAAGCGACCCGCACATTTCATTGAAAAAACATGCACGCACGCACACACACGCACGCACACAGATACAGATTGCTGGCACCTCCTGTCAAGAGCCTATGAATAGTAGGCAGTAGGCACTAAATTCTGGGCCAGACCTCGCCACCCCACACCCCACTACCGGGGGTGACTGAAGAGTGGCGCGTGGGCGCTTCATGTTGCGTCAATATTGTCACTTGGGCGCTGAAAAGTATGCTATACTTAATTTTGAATTGCAAATTTTCAAGTGCTTCGCTTTGTTTGGCTTCGTGGCTGTTGTCAGCTGTTGTCCGCTGTCTGTTGGTGCAATCATTTTTACTGTGCTCGCTGCACAGTACATCATCTACAGAATACACAATATATATATATATATATACATTTTAATGCTCTTAAACTTTGCTCTTTTTGCGCTGCCCACACACAGGGAACACGCACTGCTCGCTTGCTGCACTCTTGACCTTTAAAGCCAGCGACTGTTTGATTGTGTGTGTGTATGTGTGTGTCTGTGGGTGAATATTTTGGTAGACCGAGCAACACTGAAATTGTCTGCCTTTGTCTGTTTCGGTTTGGGTTTCGGTTTTCGGTTTTGGCTTTGCCTTTGGCTTTGGCTTTGGCTTCACTGTGTTTGGCCATTGCCATTCGACACTCTCGCTGTCCCCCATTCTCAGCTCTCAGTTCTCAGTTCTCATGCCAGGCACTGGCAGTGAAAGTGTAAAAGTCAGTCTGACATTTCGCCTCGTTATCCTGTGTCCCGTGATTTATGTGATGCTGGCGTCTTTTGCAAATGTCATTGGTGTATTGCCTGGCTTTGCCTTCTCCATGGGCATCATGTGTAGCTTTTGACCTTTTCCATCTCCGAGGCACAGCTGTATGCATACACATAGGATATAACGCTATTTGCTAGTTCACTTGAGCTTTTAATTTAATTAATATAAATGCCAGAATACTTGAATGAATGCCAGTGGGAAATGACACTGCTGACCCAATGCAAACATAAGCAAAATGGACGAGGTTACTGGAGCAGCAGTTGCTCACTCATGTATTAGAAAAGGTCTATTTGAGAATCAGCATATATATATGGCATATGGTAATGGAAAGTTCATTTATATAGTATACCTATTTATTGTTATTTTGGATTATGAGCTGACTATTCAAAAGTTCGTTCATCGCAATATCTTCCACTAAATTTAAATTAGTTAATAATGCTAATTGCAAGAGGCTGAGACTTTTTAAATACACTAATATAAATATATATAAATTCTAATATAATCTATATTATTCGATAACACATTTGATTTGCACAAAAACGATAAATATATTTTAAATTTCAAGTCTCTATCGCTAATAGTAATCAACATAAAGCAGGGCCTGAACCCATTAAAATTGTGGAACCATTGAAAACTATTCAGGCTTATATCTCGTACATCTTTGGAGCTAGACTCCTCAAATTTTGCATATAGATGCATGGGTATTTTATATAATTTTTATTTTTGTTATATTTTGGATATCGGCTCAAAAATTTACTGAATTCTCTTTTTAATTATAGTTGCAAATGTAGCAATGTGAATGAGCTGGTATTTCTTAAGAAATGAGAAAAAGGCAATAGAACTGTAGATCATATTTAATAAACAAAATATTTGGCAAATTAGCAAACGCACCTGCAAGCAGCAAGCTAGCAGCGGAGCAAAGCGTTTTTCCTATACGTACATATGTACACATTGATCGTTTATTCTATGCATACAGTCATATGTATATATATGTATGTATTTACATGCATATAAAAGCGTGTCTTATAGCATATTGGTTGATTCATGAAATTGAAGAATTGATTCATGAAATTTCCAGCCATTACTTTAGCTTACTTTTGTCAGATGACGCTCTCGAAGTGAAGTTATTTCGTTTTAGCTACCGCTTGATTGTATATTGCAGTGGCGTCGATGGTAAATGCTATGCAAGTTGTGCTTGAGTAGCGCAGGTACTAATCTCCCTGATGTCAAGTTTTTTTTAATGTCTTTTTATAAATTAGTTATTTTATTGGGAAAATTATAGCTTGAATGACAAACACATAACTTTTTTGTTATTAGTTAAATTTTTTTATAAGCTTTTATAAGTTAAATTTTATTTTTGCTTAAATAACC
Organism: Drosophila hamatofila; assembly: GCA_035045345.1. NCBI lineage: Eukaryota > Metazoa > Arthropoda > Insecta > Diptera > Drosophilidae > Drosophila > Drosophila hamatofila. The sequence goes on from JAWNPA010000001.1 coordinate 5,473,830, forward strand.
CAAAAATGCTTATACGTATAATACATACATAAATATGTATGCGTCTGTACTTACAATTTCAGCATGCCAGCAATATTTACGCGTGTGAAAAAGTGTGTGTATGTATGTATATTCAAATGCGTCTTCCAGCAATTCTAAGAATCTCAATTGCGATTGAATATTATATTTACATATAGGTGCTGTAGCTGTGAAGTTTTGGTTAGTTATAATGCAGTTATAATTGGCACGCCCCCAGTGGGCGTAGATTGAGGTGCGGGTTCGAGCCCCGCGGAAAACTTTGTCTTTTAAATTTAATTTATAATGTTTCATTTTCTTAAAAATATGTCTTTCCGTATTATTAATGCATATGAAGTGGCACCCGCATATGAATTTCGCCATTGGGCGTCCAAAATCGGATTTACCACGCCCCCAGTCGTAGACCGATCATTTTTAACCTGTTCTTAGGATGAGCTGTAGCTGAAATTTTTGATGGCTAGACTCAAAAAATGTGAAAATACAGAATATTTTTTGATATGCGAAAATGCATTTTCCGATTGGTCACGCCCCTAGTGGGCGAATCTGGAAAATTTTTACACTTTATAAATCGGGGGCATATACGAGTATATGTTCCAAGTTTCAAGTCTCTAGCTTTAAAAGCCGCAAAAAAAATTGCTTTCATACGGACAGACGAACAGACGGACGGACACAAAACCAATATATTCATTTCACTTTCATGAATGAATATAAAAATTCAGAGCTGTCAATGCATACAAAGCTTCAGTATTTAAACGATATTTGATTGTAATCTTGCACAGTTTTTAGCAAGCAGCAATAGTTGCCGTGCTCTCAGCTTCCATACATGCTTGTAGCCAATTCAGGTAATTTGTAGAATCGTGGCACGTGGCAGTTTCTCATTTATGCTCATACTATGAGCGTCAGCTTATTTCGATCGAGCTGTTGCGAGAAAACGAAAACACAAGTATAGAGTAGAGAGTAGAGAGAAATTGGAACGAATGAACAAAGCTAATCTCATCAGCCAACTGCTGCTCTGAAATTACAATGTTAGCCGTTTGAAGAGCTCAACAGAATGTACATTCCAAGAGGGAAATTATAATATTACATTCGCATTAATATATCATCTATATCCCATATATCTATGCGCAACTAATAATCCATTTCTATATTTCAGCATGGATATATGTCGCTGGAGCTTCTCAAATGCCAGCGAGCTAATATCTTTCCGATGGCTGATCATCACAATGCTCTACTTCGCAACCATAATCTTAACTATATGCTCCGACTCCATCGATGAGAAACTCTATCTGATCAATAATAATGCAAACATAACGCTAACACAACAGGAGTTGGTATGTCCTGGAATTCGCAATTCGATTTGAGCTCTAATCTAATTTCATCTCTTATCGCAGCTAAGCAACAGTGTGCAGAGTGTTTGGAGTAGTTTGTCGGTGACGCGAAGCATTGCAGCCATATCGGGCTGGATAATGATAGGTCTGACGCCCCAGGAGGATATGCTGTACGAGCATCTGGTTGATCTAACCAAATATCAGTTGACAAATAATTGAAATTAAGTGCGAAAATATAAACTATTGTGTATATAAATAGTATACATGTATGTAGTGAGAACCTTTAATTAAGTAGTTGCTGTTGTTTTTTTAGTAATTGGCTTTTTATATTGCATACTCGAAATGAGTTTGCTAAACACGGCTATTCGAAACAATAATGCATAGAACTTATATACCTAAAACAATTGACGACATCAAGAGAAAACCAAAATTAAATTAAGCTTTAAAATATATATTATATATGAAACAACAAATGTGAATAAAACATCTGCAATTGAATTTCAATTGTCGATTGCATTGCATGGATGCCCTTCACTGGCCGCTAGAACCGAAGTTTAGTTTGTTAAGTCTATTTGAATTAGTAGGAAGCCCGAAATACTACTAGACATGGACGAACTATAGCATTATATATATATGTGTGTATTTATAACGAGGTAGATATATGAAATTATGCATTCTTATACACCATATACAATATATATATTATATATTAATATTTAAGTAAACATATCGATTTTAGTGAACAAATTTAATAAATATATAAACGTTGTCATCGTTGTGGCAGTTTAACAAAAGGCTTCTTAGCATTAAGTGAAGTTCGTACTACAGTTGGTATCCGCTATATGCAACCAAAAGCAATAAAATTTATCAAATGTAAGCTGATGTATATATTTTTTGTTCATTTGTTCAGTGTTCAATCTGTTCACTATATTATATAGCTTATTAATCAAAATAATAAAAACTGATAAATTAAATTTGTTTCCTTTTTCGTTGTCAATATTTTTGTAAGCTCAAACACCAAATTGGAGTAGTCTGTAAAGATTTCTGCAGTTCACATTCATACTCAATGTGTGTATAGTTTTATATTCTCTAAATTTATATATGTGTATGTTTAATCATTTCCGTTACTAGCGATATCCGCTGTAGTCAATCAAGAGTTTGATAAGTGCAATGAAATTTGTAAAGCGTTAATTACATACATAATACAAATGTATATAGTATAAGTATATACATACTATATTTATACATATATGCGACTATTTCAAGTTATATACATATATATAAACGAATTGTATAAAAATGTTCAAATTAATTAATCATTCTAAATATAAATATTCGAATTGCGTTTAAACAAGCAAAATTCCTATGTTGATATTTGGTTTATCAATTTCTCAATATTTTCTCTATATATATAAACAAATATATATATAAATACATATATACATATTTTAATTTTTAAAATACTATATGAAACAATTATGATATATATGAAAATAGAAAATGTATATGGACAAACGAGATAATGATACAAACAGAGCAAACGACAAACAGACAAAAACTTATTGTAAAATTGTATATAAAATATAAATGCAAATAAAAATATTGTAAAAATCAAGCAAAAATGCAAAAAAAAAAAAGGTTTGATCAATTTTGTTTTGGAACTTAATGTTAAGTTGGGAATTCAAGCAAAGCAATTAATAATTGTAGAAGTTAAAAACTGCAGAAACTTCTATTGGCAAAACTCTATAATATTACTAAAACATAAATTTCATATATATCTGAATAAAAAGAATTCGGATACTGATTATCACAAGAAAAAGTTACAGGCGAATTATTATATTTAGTTGAAAAATAACAATCGGCGGTTGTTTGTAAACTCAGACACCTATATGTGTTATTTTGTAGTCCGACTTTAACCGTATCCAATCCATTTGTTCATTATTACATATATATTGATGTATAGATACATTTGATAGGTTGACATTTTGACCAGATACCAAAAGAATTTAAGTGTAATATTGCATTGCAAAGCTGCAACCGAATAGAAAAATTAAATCAAATTGATCAAAAGACTTTCGAGAGGCATTTTATTCGAACTTTACTTCTCAGCAATATTGTTCTAGTTATTTATTTAGCAGTGATATGAAATACTTTTCTCTTGAAGCTTATAAAAAGTGGTTTTCACTAACTATTTAGTATTTGACTATAAAGTTTTTGACTACTTTTGCTGAAACGTAAACAAAGTAGTATTTAGTTTCGTTTTACTACCGAAAAACTCTTAGAGACGGGAACTCAAAGTCATTTCTATTTGTCTTTGTCTAGTGTCTATATAACAGATTCGATTAAGATTCTATCTGTCAGTCCTTATAACCGTTTTTCCGTTGTGCTGTTACTCAGCATTGTCAGATAGACCAAGGTTATTTCCATATAATGAAATCTCCGCAATTTAATTACCTTGCACGAGAAATTCCCTGTGTAATGTTTCATGTTTAGTTAATAATAATTATAATAATTAATAACAGCCAGTCGTAATAGGCTATATATGTAATTTCCATTATCTATTTAGAATATATATGCATAACTGTTAGATTGATTATTAGCTGCACAGATAACAAAATGTAACCTAAATAATCGATGCTTAAGGAGAAGCTAAATTTGAAGCAGCTCTAATCAGAATACCTTTTTTTTTGGCGATACTGTTTAATAATTTATTTTTATTTTGAAAAGTCTTAATTGATCTTAACAATTGGTACACATGTTGGAGCTTGTTTACAATAACCGCATAATGATGTTCATGTTAGAAAAAGTATTATTTCTTTATATAAATTATCCATGAGATTTGTTAGCCCTTTCCTAAAACCAAGTAAGAGTCAATTTGTTATAGTTGTTATATCTGATAACTAAAAGTTGTTTGTTTTTGTTGTTCATATTTTCATATTTTATGAAATATTAGGGCATGATATGCTCCAATAACCTAAAATTGTAGTTCGCGTAAAGTCAAATCGATTCTTATTGACTGTTGGAGGCTGCCGAGCTTTTTCGGCAACTCTGGATCCAATCATTTACGAAGGCACAAATTAAAATCCCATACGATTTAATTTAGCTTATTATTTATTACTTTAATGCTGAGTCCGTGGTATTTGTTTAGACAAAGTTAACTATATGCGAAAACGATAAGATAGGTGTTGCGCGCTTGCAGACAATTTTCATACAGAATTAGAGAATTTAAAGAATCGAAGTTACAAGTATAAGCAAGTAAAAGGAAGCCGAAAGTTACATATGTATGTGTGATATGCTTTCTTATGTGCATGAGTGCACTAACAGCGAATGAGAATGACATACATAACAGACTAACTTAAGAGAAGCTTATTTAAGAGCAATTGTTAGCTGCTGCGCCGAACATTGAGAATAATAAATGGAATGAGCTACTGATAGTCTCGTACTGCGTATGGTACAAACGATCAAATATATATATATATATATATATATATATATATATATATATATATATATATATATATATATATATATATATATTTTATGGGGTCTGGGACATCTTCTTCTCCCTGTTCGAATTCCCATTTTAAATGGGTTCGGGGTATAAGTATCACAAAAGGCTATTCCAGTAATAAAATTATATCTTCCTCACCTTTAAAGATAGAGTCTCCAAATTTAAAATGTAGAATCATGTGTATTTTTAAGATTTTCGGTTTTTATCATATTTTACCCCCACCCCCCAAAACAGCCCATTCCCTACAAGTTTGCAGAAAGCTTTGGCACATATACACATTTTAATGTTATAATCACGGTCTAAAAGTTTTATCAAAATTGTCCGTCTACAAATAAAGTTATTAAACAATTAAGTGCCCAAAGTAAGCCCACATCGCAGCCCATGCCTGTTTATACGTGCGTGCGTATGTGTGTATGTGTGTGTGCATGTGTAAGTAGAAGTGGAACGACGAATTATTGAAATATTAGTTCCTGGAAGGGTTCAGGGTTAACTTCATTTGAGAATATCCACGTAATGAAAAAAGCTGATACATTTTGAAATGATAGAGGCAAGCAATATTTATATTTGACTCATTACAAAAATCATAACCTTTTAAAAGGGGGTGCACAAATTAGAGAGGGTGCAGGGCAATCATCCAAAAAGCAACGCGGGCAGCATCTCGGTGGGAAATTTTCCCATGAGGGGTATGAAGTGACCGGATATCGCCGTGGGCAGCACGACGGTGGGATGTCGCAAAATCCATCGATATCTGGAGCGTATACCATTAAAAATGTGAGCAATAGAATCCACTTCATAACGGGACTGTGATCTTCAGTGTATTGATTTGTTGGATCTTGGTCAACCTCCCTTTAAATAGCCAAATGGAACGTGCATGTCCAATCAATGTCTATCATTTTTTTATAGCGTTAAGTAACGTTCTGTGACGTATTTGATTAGCCCTTATCCATAAAATACCAAACCTTATCTTTATATAACAAATCCATGAAACCATGAAAACCCATGAAAATACATAAATCAGAAGAGACAAAATAGTGCATAGTGCACAAGCTTTTTGTTTGCAATAGAATCACATACACTAAATAGTGTTAATAATATACGATAATATTTCAATAAATAATATGTGCTAGGGACAACAAAAGTTAATATTATTGTTATTTTCTGCCCACCAACATATTACGAGTATTCTATTTAATAATTCATTGTTAAAGAATCTAAGAATTGTAAAGCAGCTGTGCTGCTTAGTCTCACTAAAATTCATCGTAATTGGCAAATATGCCAATTGGCGTTAAGTAATATTCTGTAACTTATTTTATTAGCTTTCTTATTTTAAAAATGCCAAGGTTTATCATTATATAACCAATAAGTATTTATCCCATGTAGCCCAAGGACTTTTGTTGACTCATTATGCTCATTAAGAAATTCAATTAGCGCCTTAATTGCAGCAAGTGCTTAATGATGATAATGCGTTTACCTCGCCAGCCGCAAACTGAGTCCTGGCTCCAGTTCCCCCTCCGTCAGCTGCCCCAACCGCTGCTGCAGCCTTCCATCTCCTGTGTCCCGCCTCCCACCTCCCGCCTCCCGCCTCTTGTTAAGCGATGACTCTTAGCACTTTGTTGCCCTACATACTTACGCGTATATAGACTTGATTCAACATCATTAACATATTAACTAGACAGACTTAAAAGAACTTGGCCCGCAGCTGATTGTGCGAAAAAAAAAAAAAAACAACATAAATAAGAAATAAGAAAAAACAAAAATAATAAAATAGGTGCTTTGATATATTTAAGCGCATATATAATATAGAGCTAACAGCTCTGGCCATAGTCCATCGTCCAGTCTTTGCCTTTTTATGCTGATTTATGCATTATATATAATTTAGACGCTCGTTTTGGCTAACAAGCAAAAAGTTTTGCCTGGCCACAACTTTTGCCGGCGCAACACAAGAAAAATGTGCTTAAAATGAAAACTGCTCTAAAGTTATTTATGCAAATTTGATAAGTGCCACTTGGCGCACATGTTACACGAAATATTAGATTTGCAAGCCCAAATTTTCGACTAATTAATATTTTTGCTCTTTGCTGCACATTTGCATATCAAAAGAGTGCGCATACGCCCCATACGCCCCAAGCAGGTGATGCGCGCCCGAATCGAATTAAATAGAAATCAACTTAAGTACAAAGTTAAATATTTAAATTGGAAATCTACACTATGCTGCAAGAGTCAGGGCAACGCGTTTTTACTGCTTTGTTTTTGCTTTGCATCCATTTAGCGCCTCATTAAAACTGTTTACGATGCCAAGGACACTGCTGAGGACAATGGAAAGAGCCCGACGCAATGATCCCACACGTACTCAAGCGTTTTATTATCGAAGGTATTGCGGGTGAAGTATGCCCCTTAATTGCCAATTTTGGCATTAAATTGTCTTCTTTATTGGTTTGACCTGGGAAATCGCATTATACTCCTTGTTTTAGAGTTTAATAAATGTTACATTTTTTATGATCAAAAGTCGAATAATGTTTATGTAAAATTCAGTGCTAAAAGTAAAAAGAAATTGCAATTTTTCGACCCTTGAATTGATTGCAACAAATGTAACAAGAAGTTATAGAAGAAGGTCAAGAATCAGAGGGGATAAGAAGAATAGTTTTCTTTGATATAATTTAAATCAGATTAGTTATAGTTAAAAGGTTTTCCAGTAAAAAACATCTTTTTAAAAACTAGTGTTTCCAATTAGAGCTTCTAGTTGAATTTGAATGACTGACCTGAATTGTATCAAGAGATATTGAGAATGGAAAGTATTAATAAAAGTTCGCCTTGATTAAAAAAAACACTTCAGAAAGTTGCACTTCCAATTAAAGCTCCTTTTTATTTGGAATGACATCTTTAATCTGAACTATGTCAAGTGCTCCTATGTACAATATTTTAGCTTATATTTGTATACGATAACAACAAACTTAAAGAAATTAATTAAATATAGTTATCTTCTAAAATCGATAGAACATTCTAACAAAGGATAAATATCTTGGGGAAAAAAAGTGATTTTGGATATAGAATCATTATTACAATGAAGCTGTTTAGGTCAAGACACGATCCATCAAGTCTTGAGGGTGGTGGCTGAGAGAGCTTTGAGCAGCAGTATCTAGTCACCTGGCCAGGCTATCTGGATGAGAAGGTACTTTTTTGCCACCTTCTGGATTAAGGTAACAGTTAAAGTCTAAATTTGTTGCGCGTAGATTCGATTTAAGTATAGTTAATTACAAATGAATTCTAAAAATCAAACCAAGTTTGAGTCAATAAATATATTTGGAAAAAGCTCTAATTAACGGCTAATTAACTTATATAAAGGCACAAAAGCCCACGAGCACATGCTTTCAAATGTGAATATAAATTAAAGAACTTGAATCATTTGAAGTGGGAGTCCAAAAGAATTTAAGCTAGAAAACAACAATTTCAAAAATATAGGAATGGTTTATGGTTTGTGGTTTAGTTAAAAGTTTTGAATTTAATAGTTTCCAAATAAGAATTCATCTGTCATGTCAGCTTGGCATAAACAACCACAGCCGCATGACTGTGGATAATAACTACAAAGAACACCTAAACAGGTTTTATTTGCCATGACAAATTCAAAGAACTTCAGCAATATGCTTGCTATAATATATTTCACTGCGTATTATTTATTCATTATATTATAATTAGAATTCAAAGAAATGTAGTATTTATATCCAAATGCTTATGTTTCTGCTTATTTATGCTAACGTTGGCTAAACAACAAATGCTGTGTAATTGTTCTCAGCAAGGAAGCCTAACTAGGCTGCTTTATGGCCAGGGCTGTAACCAGGAACAATATAGATTCTTGTAATTAGGTTAAACACACACGTGGCACAAATTGCTATTCTTTTGAGGGTGTCTGCGTGTCAGTGTCTTTGTGTGTGTGTGTGTGTGTGGCTGGACTTGAGATGAAACGCTGTGTAAATTAGGTGAGAAAATGAAATAAAAGAAGCAGCGGCTGGCGAATGAAATAAAAACGTCACGTAATTTGCACATTTAGCCACATGACAGAGAAAAAAATTACGCAGTATAACAACACCAGGACACAAACAAAAAAAGCTAAAGACACTGTGTTTGTGTGTGTGTGTGTGCCTGTGTGTGTACAGTGTCTAAATTACAATTACATAGCCAGGCAGTAAGGCAGTGAGGCAGTCAGTCAGTGAGGCAGTCAGGAAGACAGTCCGTCAGGCAGGCACTCGAGTGAGCAACTGTCAACGCTTGGCTTGCCGGACATACGAACATATGGCAAGGATAATTATCCTGTTGCTTGCCGGCTAAGTCTCATGCAGCTCGGCTTTCATTTACTACGCTCAGCGTTGGTCGCCCTACTTCAGGCTGATGTTTATCGATGTACTTGCACAGCTAGCTGCCATAAGCTGATGACTTCTTCATTTCGCAGTAAGTCCAAAGAGTTGATTAAATAATAAAAGTGATGTAGCATTAATGTAAAGGATAATGATATAATATATTTATATTGTTCAAGTAGTTCTTTATTACATTTTATCCACTTATAAAAGACCTTTTAAATTCGGCCAAATTATTTTTAAATTTTTTACCATTTATTTACTTAAAAAGTATTTATTTATTTTAATAACGCTTTTTTTTCGCATTTTTCAGGCAACAAATTTCATAATTAAAATATGAAGTCCCTCAATTAATTTCCACATCATCAAAATATTTATGGCAAATGTGCAGCTAAAAGGCCATAAAAAATTATATTTGTTATGCAGGCTTAAATAAATATTTGTTGAAATATTAATTTCCACTTTATTAAAGAGTATTCAAGTGTGTGTGGGCTGGCATAGTGCAAACAGCAAAATTAAATAAAAATATGAAAAACTTGTGGCCTGGAACTTTTAATTAAGCAAGGAGTTTGTCCGGGCAACGAGTAGCGCCCCGAGTGTCCACACAAAATGAACAAATAAGCGTATAAATAATGGCGTAACGGCAGGCTCGCAATACCATATTGAGGCTGCAGGAGAAGGGGAGGGGCTAGCCAACAGAGTGAGAAATATGAGCAGCAGCTACGAGCTACTACAATGGCCACATTGGCGACTCAAAGTTGCACTCAGTTTCTCTGGGGACTGGCCAAAATGGCTAGCTTCAAGTTTCACTGCCCTTAAAATTCCATGCAGGCCATTCTCTCTGGCAGTGTGTGTGTGTGTGTGTGTTTCGGTCAAATATGACACTTGTTTAACCACACACTGACACACACACACACATGTAGAGAAAAACAGGCATCCTTGGCGCCATAGACACACGCTACGTATACGTAATATTGAAAGGACAGTAAGTAGCCGCCGCGGGTCATTAGCCCAGTTGTTGGCATAAATACCTGGGATAACACAGCTGCCATGCCGTTCTCAACATAAAACCATTTATGAGATGAATGCTGCGGTCCATTGGCTGAGCGCGATAAGCATTCGCTTTATTGTTTTCGCTGGCCAGCGCAACCAGACTCAAGAAGTTTACGAGCAAGTGCCATAAATGTGGGGAAGGACTTGACGAGGAAAGCCAAGAATGAAAGAAAATCTTTGGCTGTCTGCTAAACCATAAAAATGAGTAGACCAACAGTGCAAAAATGGCTGGCTAAGAGGCCAAAGGTTATTGTTGGCTCGGGCTTATAGCAAGCGGCACTTAGTTAAGTGTAAGTCCCGGTCCCAAAGGCATGCTGCGCAAGAATGCGTCAGATTTCTGCAAAGAAATTATTTATGCCACAATCAAGTGTTTAATATGGTGCTTAATTTTGTTCGATTCATGAAGTTTTTTCCTGGTCATTGATGTATATTTGTGGTAAATTGTTTTGTTTGCTTTCATTTTAATTTGTTTGTTGGCTTTAATTGTTAATTTTATTGTTTTTGTTTAAAATGCCAAGTGGGAAATATTTGTGTTAAAAACCAAAAAAAATATATAAAAATTTATTTATGTAAGTATGTATCATAACATTTGATATATTTTTTATATTTTTTGCTCTTGGGGTAAAAGGAATAAAAAATAAAGAGGAATATTAATATTCGACCACTAGAAAGACCAAGAACAAGAGCTAATAAATAGTTTCAATTGCTAAGAAGGAATTCAAATTTGTGAGCCTTTCTTCAATTCATGAGAATCGCATAGAGGGTCAATTATTATCTATTAAAATAAATTATCCATTTTATAGTAAACGAAGAATTTTTAGAATGACACAAGTTTGAATCATAATAATACAAAGATATACATATGTTTTTAGTACTGATCAAACGGGCTTTGAAATTTGTATGATATTAATATTTAAGTATGATTTCGACCATGTGACCATTTCAAGTGGTGCGTACAAGGCACAGTCTGGACCACCAAGGATAGAGGCCTCGTCAACACAGTGATTGAATCGGATCATCTTAATTACATAATACAATGAATAATATTATGAAAAAAAGTTGTCCGAATACAATTTAATGTTATTCAAATTAGCCATTCTGAATGACGATTCTGTGTTCCATAAAGCAATCGAAATGTACGATACTATTAATTTACATACAAAATTTTAAAAATTTGTAAGCATTGCTTTTTTGTTAGTATATCTATAATGTCACACCAAGCAATATCTTAAAACTATTTACTATTTACATTGTAATTGTTAGTGATTGCATCAAATATTATTATCAAGTACCGCCGACTCAGTAATTAGTCTTTTATTAAAATTCATTTAAATAAATTTAATTCAAAATGCCTCGTTTTCAACTGAAAAATCTCCTCAATTGACCCACAAGCACGTGTTACAATACAGATCACAATATAATTCGCAGTCAATTTTCGCAATACTATTTGATTAGACAGAATTACGTGAGCTGTTACAACTTTTTGCCTCTTAGCTCTTAAAATATGGGAGCTTAGAGCCCTTCGAGGCTACTTTAATATTATGTTACATATAAAGCCGTGCAAAATCAAATTCGCCAATAAGAGCTGGGTAACTGTATTGACAAGGGTTTCAGCAAATGAGAGCTGAAATATTTGATACCCTTTGCTAGAGAGATTGAAGAGTAACAGAGAAATGAATTGCTATATCTACAGTCATAGGGAAGCCCATAATCATTGAGCTAATGTAAAAATCCTTTCTTAATTTCTTCTTCTTTTACTGCCAGCATGTATAAGTGCTTAGCTACAGGGTATGGAGTGGATGGCAACAATGAACGAGTACTCGTTCAATTGTTATAGTTGATGCGAGCAGAAGCTGTGAGTGAAGCCAATTTTGCGTTAATACAGCAGAGACTACCTGGCAGCGAGGACTACACGTGCCCAGCTTATTAGAGTGAACATATCGTAAGCGTGGACCATGCTTTGCATATAAATGACCCACATATGGTAAGTAGGATGCCTGTTGTTGCCTTGGCCCACTTGTATATATATACATATATATATCTGTATGCTTTACAAGCATGCATATTATGCAGAAAAAACACACACACACACATACACGCTCCCACACACACATACGCACGCATGTTGTGGTTGTGTTTCAGTTCTTTTTTGCTACACTCACGAATTTCAATTTGGAAGTCCTTGGCTAGCACTTCGAGCACTTTAAGAGCCACTTCCTACAACTTCTGGGCTCATTGACTGCACGCAAGTCGCTCTCTTAAGATTGCGGCCCCAAATCCGTTTTACATATACGTTTGCTTCTGTTTTCGCATTGCTTTTCGCTCGTTATGCTCTATCGCCATCGACGGCTCCGGCCTGGTTCTGTCCTGGTCCTGGTTCGGTCTGTCCCGGTCGCAGCTGCATTCTATCTCCATAAAAGTCGCATTGAGCACCAAAAAAAAGAAAATAATTTACATAAATTCGTTGGGATCGAGCCCAGGCAGCAATCAATGAACGTCCATAAATTCAGACCTATCCGTTTTCCATTTGCTTTGCTCTGATATCCTTGCACATGTATATAGATATATTCAATATAGGAAATGTTTACAAATTGTGTTATTACGATATTTTCAATTATTTATGGATGCATTTGAGGGAGATGTAACAGTTAAAAAAAACTCTCTGAAGTGCCATATTTTCATAAGGTTATTGATTATATTTCAATGTATTATATATATTAATTTGTTAGGGCATCAACACTTCGACCATCATGTGATAGCTAATATTTGGGAGGATTTGTTATGCTGTATTCTTACTATCCACTTTACAAGGAGTATATTCTTATTTGCGAGGCTTGTGACAGCTCAACGGTTTCTATATAAATTCCATATATGTATATGATTGATAAATATCTAAAACTATTCAGTAACTTTTGCTTTGCATTTTATATAATATTTTATATAACAAATAATAATATTTATATATTAATTTCGAGACATTCAACTATCGCCGAATCAAAAAACTCGCCTAATGCTCTGACAATATAAATATTAAAATATTTTAAAAATTCTACTCAAATAAGAAAAGTATTTAAATTTCCCTTCTATTCCTCCACAGAGTATTTGCTAGTCGAGTACCTCTCACGCTAAAGCATTCATGCTTCGCTTTGGGCAACTGCAGGGGAACTCGTCCATTGTGGGACATGAAAATTATTTTGCCATCTTTCGACAACTTCTTATCGCTGGCTTAGGTGTCCTGTTCCTCTGTCTCTCTCCCGATGCGTTGTCTGGCATAATTTATTAGCCATAAAACATGAAATAAAACATTTTCGCTCGTAAATTATGAATGAATTTGAACACGAAGTATTGAAGTCGAAAAGTAAGACACACATAAAAAGGAAATTCAATTCACAGATATGTCAATTGGACATATAATATATATTTCTTACTGTCCCTCAGCAACACAGGTTGCATATATTTATTCCAATTAAACAATTTTTCCATATGTGCGAAGTGCCAGCAAATGACAGCAACAACAGCACAAATATTATACAGCAAATACCTAAACGGCGAAATCAAAAGACTTGCAAGAGCTTATTTATTTGATTGGAGAGATTTCCCTGTTCGCCGTCAACAAGCAGAGTCGAAATGAAACATTTAAATGGCTTTTTCATATCAAGTGCTAAAAATAAATCAAATGAAAATATTGTATATATACATATACATACATACATAAATATATACATATATATGTACTTATTCACAAGCAACATCAGGCGAAAAATATGCGGCAAAGGTCAGTGACAAAAACCGAAACAGCCCAAGAGAACTTGCGGCAGTTGGCATTCCGACGATTACATACCCTATCGGAATATGGATAGATATTTTTCATAGCTGTAAAATAAAGAGGAATATAAATATTGAAATATAAATAAAATAAATATAAAGAAAGAAGAAGAAATAAGGTATCATTTTGAAGAATACCAATTTTGAATAGAAGATACAAACAACAAAGTTTGTTAGCTTAAAAATTAAATAATATATTTTAATATTTTTAATTTTTAAATTTTGTGTTTTGACAATAACTATATACAACAAGTAAGCAAATTTCAGTCGGGCGTTACCGACTGCAGAATTCTCATTAACGATACAAAAGCTGCCAGATCGACTTTCCCATTTGAGTTTCTAGCTCTAAAACTGTATGGTCTGTTAACACAAAATTTCAAGGCTCTAGCACTCAACTACTTTGGTTTCTGAGATACCGGAAAACGCATTTTCGAATTATCTACGCCCCTAGGGGGCGTATCGGGAAAATCGTGACGCTTTATAATGTAAATCCCCAATAGCGGCGAAATGGTTTGAATATATACGGACAGCCAGACGGACATTGCACAAAACAAATGTACTTATTTCATTTTCATGAATGAGTATAATAATATATCTTTGTTATCCAATATATGTAAGCATATGTTGGATATCCAAAGGTAAATGATCTTATGCAAGGTTTCATGTCAAGAACAAAAAACTGAATGAATCGCTAGCAAAGAGACAGGCATACAGAATCTTTGGCCATGCTCTCAGACACGTTTGCATTCATGCGTAGCAAATGCCCTGACGAAATTTGAATACCTTCTGAAGAGTATATAGCTTATTAAATGGGAAAAATTTGCTTAGCGTTTGCCGTACAATGCCGACCAGATTTGGGATACTAAAATTAGTCGTCATTATTCTCAGATTTGGGCAAGAATTTAGCGTAAACAATTTGTAAATATTTTTATGAATAAAAAATATAGGAAAAATAAGAAAATAAGAAACTTTGGCAGGTTGCTTGGAACTTAAATTTAGACTTCTGAAGATTATTTGTGAATCAATCAAAATTAAAAAGAAATATTTGCATTTTGTATGCAAACAATTCAGAGAATTTAATTTATTTATTTGCAGTGGGAAAGCCACTTCGGCCAGACGGCAACAATGTGTAAAGAGTCGCAAATGAACGGCAACACATGTAAATTAGCCTTCAGATTTAGCGTGAGTTACAAAACCTTGAATGACTTTTGGCTACGTTTGTGTCGAAGGCAGCTGCCAGTTTGCCAACCAGTCAGTCAGGCAGCCTACTAGCCTGCTGGGCATACGCGGCGTATGCGCAACGCGGATTTACTTTACAATGTCAACAAAGCAACGTCAGGAGTTGTCTGGTTGGTTGCTCACATGTCGCACACCCACACACAGAGAGTCAAGTTATGCCTACAAAGTAAATAAAAAGTCATAGGAAGCGAGTCGCTGCTTGAAAATTCCACTGAATTTCCTTGCTTCTTTAAGAATGAGTCTGCGAGAGTTGGCGGAATTGGTTAGCCGCCCAGGTAGAAAGCGGCGTTTGTTTATGGCCATATGGCGTGCCTTTTGAAGGAGTGGTGGGAGCCACTAGTCACATCACTTTGCCTGGCATAAAATGTGTCATGTCATGTGCTTAAAAAGTATGAAGCATAATGCCACCGAAGTGAGGAAACGTGCGCTTCGTGCGTTCGCCAACAGAAACCCACCCGCATGGAGCCTAAGAGAATACGCGTAGCAGTTGAAAGCGAGCTCAAGTGGAGTTGGCTGCTGAGGCTGGAAAGTAAGGGGGAGAGGACAGGCCTTAATAAATAAATCGCAGCTGCATCACTTGACAACCATCAGCGTAGCCGTGGGCCTCTTGACAATATAACACATATATATATGTATATATATACCCCCGATGTCTGGTGTTTTGCTGTGGAACGCGCTAAGAAGATAACAGAAATTAAGTAAGCAACTGGCGAAAGGCGCTCGCGGCTGGCAGCATGTGTTAAGCAGCAGATGAATAACTGAGCAGGCTAATAGCACAGATTGGATAAGGCAACACACACACACATACACACACACACACATACATATATGTATATATACATATGTATATATATATATATGATACAATCGTGTGTTAAATAAGATTAAGCCAAAGCACTTGAGTTCGCATCACTGAATGTTGTGCAAATAAATGTCAGAATGGCATTCAAGTATTGTTAAGAAATTATAATGGCCAACAACTGTTTACTGTCTGCGTTAAGCTTCGTTTGACATCAAGATTCAACTTAATACGTGGAATTTTAAGTATATCAATAAGTTTATGGGCTCTTGAATGAAACTATCAAAGCACTTGAGGCTTCGGTAGGTAAAATGAAAGGAAATTTTTCAAATAAATATACATATTTATTGATTTGGCTGTAAATAATTAAATTGTGTTTCATTCTAATGACGAGCTTGAAAACATTGACATTGAACCATAAAGAGAGAAAGCTTATATGGAATTTATAATATTTGAATTGATTGATTAGTTGTGACTTGATCTGAGTTATTAGTTTGTTTGAATGTAATGCGCTGAGAGTTGATTTTGTTGTGAAGCCAAGTCAAAAGGTTGAGAATGGCCTTAAGTCTGGCACTTATTTCAATTCACCAAATAAAGAGTTCAGTTATTTAAATTTCTATGGCTTAGCAGCTTCTTAGAAACACTTGAATAATATCTTGTGTTTGCTGTGCTAAGGGATTGTAACTGGCGTTTTGGGAATTACATTGAATGTATTAAAAGCAAATTTTAAGTATTAGCTGGTAACTTAAATATTTTATTTGTATACATTATTTCGTTGCTTTAAGTCTTCCACAAAAGCCTTCTTAGACTTATATTTTGGCTTTGAATATATTTCTAGTTACACAATTTCATTTCATTTCAATACAATTCTCAGAAAACTACATTATATCAAGTTGTAGTATTAGCATCAATATTCAATATTATATACAATCATATTTAAGAATTAAATTTTAAGGATTGTATCGATACCAGTCCATGACGCTAAGAACAATAACAGGTGCTTCTTGGTATATGAGCATGAAGAATCTAAGTCCCTCTAAAAAGAAGATCCGACAAATACGTAAATAGGCTGCACGTTCACAAATATGAATTAGGTCTAGAATTTCTAGAAAATACCGACCGAAGGCAATATACCAAATAGACAATAGATAGACAATAGAGAATGTAAATATATGGATTGAGTTCAATGGAGCTTAAGCCATTTATAGTTCATTTCAATAAATTTGCTTACTGCTTAGGCTAAGACAGATAACAAATAAAACTTTATTTAACGAAAAATAAATATAAGGATTGACTGGTAATTTATTTATATATTTACCGCTTCAAACCGAGCACAGAAACCAAGTAATTTATTTATTTATTTATTTTTTTTATCAAATTTGTTGTGAATTTACTTCCAGTTAAAGAAAATTGCTCTACAAAAATTATTAATTTCTTACAATTCTCAGAATATAACATTGTATCAAATCACAATTACATAATCACTGAATAAATATGGTTCGACATCTAAAAACACAAAAATTACAATTTTTTTTAGAGTTCCCAGTGGTAAGCATATGACGAATATAAAATAAAAATTTCCAGGAAATAATACAAAACATTACAGAGCATTTCCTATGGCTTGTTGCTGGTTTCTCTTGTAATTTGTTTAATGAATGTGATGTTTGCTGCCATTTCAAGCGTATCACAAATTTTACCGTTTATATAACTGCTTTTTCAGCAAGCTGCAAAAAATTCGGTAACTTTTTCGTCCCCTGCCCAAAAGCCTCCAATTTGTCACAATATTTACCTAGAAATATTGGCCAGCAATGCAGCAATAAGAATCACAAGACGCAATAAGAGCTCAACAGAGCACGAAATGGAGAAAAAGTTCACTCAACTCATTCTCATTCATTCACTCAATTCATTCAACTCACTCAGCGCTTAGCCGCTCAGCTCGATTCTCACTCGGCGATGTTTTCGCTGCAGCGTACGTCGCGTCGGGGAGGCAGAGCTCTGCTTCGGGTTAGTGACAGGGAATTGCATCGGCTGATTCCCGATTGCTTGATTGACGATTCGTGCGGAGTCGAGCGCTTATCAGCAGATAACCTGTTGGCTAACGGGAACGCCGGCGTGAGCGTTGCTGCTGCGGCGGCGTCGTGACGTCGTCGTCGTCGGCGTCGTCACACACGGCGTATGACAGAACAGAAAGTGCGAACGCACTGCCAACGACGAGTCGGTTCGAGCTCGAGGCTGTCGTCAGTTGCTTGTGTTTCCTCGTTGGCGCTGGACGCGAAGCGGCGCATGTGAGATAAACCTATAAAAATAAACTACAAATCTCATAAGTCCATTCAGATAAACAGAGCATTTGAGGCGTGTTAGTTGCGTATACGCCGCATTTGCCTAGGCACAAGGTGCAAAGACTCGCGCGAGATTCTCGCCTGGGTGACAAGCAGAACGCGAATAGCCAAAAGCGCCGTAAAAACAAATTCAAGTCAAGTGCAAGTGCCGGTGCGTGCTCGAGTGCGAATCCGCAACGTTACGGTCCATGGCTGTGTTTGCGGTTCCGTTTTAGTTGGCATTTGGAGGCGAAGCGACGCGACGCGTCGGTTAAGCAAAGAAAACTTTTTGGCTTTGACTTTTGTTGAACTGCCTGGGCCAGGCTTTAAACTTCAAGTGCAAGTTAAACAGGCAACAACTTAACCTCAAGCTTCAAGTTAAACCAATTGTCTGCAGGTGGGTAAGCGAATTCCGAAAGGAACTTCAACTAAAAGAGTGTACTTGCTAATAAGTTCGACATATTTGGGATGCCCCAGCCCCAGTCCAGAGTGTATTCATTACATCCACACAAATTCAATTTCCAGTCAACTTTTCGGCTAACCCATAAAGCAAAAAAAGAAAAGGAAAAATAATACCGAAGAAAAGTTTTATTTGTACTCAAAGCGGTACCGACAGCAGACAACTTTCATTTCGGCTGCTTGTTTAGCGACACAGCAAACAAGCCAAAAAAAAAAAAAAAAACAGAAAAGAATTTCAGATAAGGCAAAAGTCCCATGTTATAAAAAAGTCAAGTGCATCTGGGCCTGGGCGGGGCAAACAAAGGAAATGAGCGAATTTCTTTTTTAATACAATTTGATTTTCCTTCATCTGTTTCTTATTGTCTATGAGCTGCAGCCCAGACAGAGACCGTACTTAATTAAATATGCAAATAATCAACATTAAGGGGTATGTTCGAGTTGAGCCAATTGTTATTGCAGTGTCAAAGTTGTTGCAAATGAAACGACAATTGAAATGCTTTCAATATGTTTGATTGCTTAGCCAACTATTGATTTGAATTTGCTCCAACTGACAGCGATGTCATCAATTGTAGATTTGAGCATTTATTATAGTGCAGCACACACACCCACACACACACCTACACACACACACACACTCTCACACACACTTTGCCTTGATTGCTTTGTCTTTGGCTGTCTTTTAATTCATACGGGTTACAGCTTAATGCTCAAATGCGCAATGTTTTGTTAGAGAACGTGGGTGTGTGTGCATCTCTGTGTGTATGTGTGTGCCAGTCAGCTTAATAGTGCTTAATTTTAACACTAGTAAGGTCAAGCCCTCAACACGTCGCCCCCCTCATGTAATATCAGTAATAAATTAAATGCAATGACTTCACAAATATTTTCATTATCAAATTCAATGTTTCAATTGCTGTTCATGAACATGCATGAACATAGAAATATGATAAGTACGGGAACATACGCTTTATGTACTCAAAATATGTGACAAGTATGAGCTGTCACACTAGACATAATTATGACCCTGACAAGAATATATAAGAGGCGAGCGCTGAACCTTACAACCTCAGCGATAGGATAAGAATAGCTAATAGACCAACGCGGAGTCTTACAAACTCAGCGATAAGATAAGAATATGTAATAGACCAATGCTGAGCCTTACACACTCAGCAATAGACGCACTAGATTTAAGAGTTAAAAATATGCATGAGTTTGGGTATATAAACCCGTGCTCATCTAAATAAAAATCAATACTGAACTAAACACCAACGTAGTTTCTTGTCTTCTGGTCTTACAAACCATAGTCAAGTGTATTCGTTCATGGTCCTTCGATCCAAACCACAAGATTACCAAAAGTTGTGAAAAGTGTACAATAAAGTGAAAAATTTTTTAAATAAGAACAGTGATTTCTTCTTTGGCTTACCAATCCACGCTGTGAGTAGAGGCACAGCAAGATCAACAAGGCGATCAAAACAAAAACACCTCCAACGGGTTAAGCCAAAGAGTAAATCAACAACAAATATACAAAAAACACAACAACCGCAACAAGATGCTGTCGGGAAAGGCTATTGATATGCTAAAGAAGCAATCAGACCTATATGACACCATCCTAAAAGCCATAGCTAAAAAAGATGATTTAGCAGTTTTGGATGAGTTGGCAGCAAAATTCACTGCCAATCACGCAACGCTGAGCAAAATCGGTATCTATGACCACCCTTATTTTACTGAGAAAGTGTATGAAAGCGTCATGGAAAAAATCAGGATCTACAAAGATTCCCTGATGAAGGTCGAAGTTGGCGACCACGATTCAGACACCGATAAACCATCAACTTCCAAAAATTGGCAAATGGAACCGGAAACATCCAGGGAAAAACATACTCAACAAGAAGTATTGTTCTCACGCAAAGTCGCGAGCCCAATGGATGTATTGGTAGAACTTGTGGATACAAGAGCTCTAGCATTAAAGCAGCACATTGAAGAGGTGTATGCTAACATAGAGCTCAGCAACCAGGAGGAAACTCTAGACTATAAAGACAACCTCGAGTTTCTATGGAATAAGGTCCAGTCAGTGCTCAGTGATCTCGAGGTGAAGTATAATAAACCACCCTACGAAATCAAAGGCATAGACGCATTGGAAGGCAGAGTCTATAGACTCTCAAAAAAAATCAACAGAAAGTTAGATGACTTTCATAATAAAAAAGAAGACGCTCCAGAGCTACCGAAATCGGATCTTCCTCAATTTAATGGGATTCCAAAAGAGTGGCCAACGTTCTTCAATATGTTCACCGATATGGTTCACAAAAGGAAGGATATCAGCGACACAAGGAAGCTGACCTACTTGAAATCATGTCTCAAAGGTGACGCCCAAATGGTAGTAAGCCATTTGTTAAGTGGATCGTCTGCAAGCTACAATTCGGCGTGGGAACTTATATGCAAGCGCTACGAAAATAAGCGCAAAATATTTGCAAACGCCGTTAACCAGCTAGTGGACATGGAACTGCTAGAAAACGATAATGAAGGCAGGATCCGCAAGTTCTTGGACACAGCAAATGAGTGTATCCACATCGTCAAAGAAGAAGGCCAAATTGGTAACGACGCTGATGTACTAATCGCTCAGATTTTGCTACGAAGATTCTCGACGGAAGTCCTACAACTTTACGAGCAACACGTAAAGAGGGCCCGAGAAATTCAGTCCTTGAAAAATGTACTGGAATTTATTGATCAATTATATAATTCAGTAGATGCAGTACAAAAAAGGGCCGTCCAGACGTCTATAGAAGCAAAGAAAACGAGCTACAAAAGATGCCGTTTTTGCAAACTGGATGGCCACGAAATAGCCAGGTGTTCAAAATTTAAAGCGGAGTCAGTTAAAAAGCGCAAGGAGTTTGTAGCTAAAAACGCTCTATGCTTTAAATGCCTAGGCGCCCATCTCACGAAAGATTGCAAAAGGGATTGGACATGCAATTATTGCGCCAAACCACACAACAATTTGCTTCACGAAGATGCAAATAAAAAAGAAACATTCAGCAGCAATTGTCTTAAAGAAAGTAAAGGACAAGATACGTTGCTGGCAACTGCTCTTATTCGGATTAAAAATAGCTCCGGAAAATATGAGCAGTTAAGGGCCCTTATCGATGGAGGCTCACAAAAAACATTAATTTCTGAAGAAGCAGTACAACAACTAAAACTGCGCCGAATCAAACGGAACGTGGAAGTACAAGGAATTTCACAAAATGTTGAAATTCTAAAAAATAGCGTTTGCTTGACAATAAAACCAAGGATGGTAAGCAAATTCATTACCACAACGCAGGCACTTGTTATGCCAAAACTTCAGAGAGCTCTACCGAGCAAGAAAATTGACATGGATGTCAATAAAGATTGGATGGGCTGCGAGCTAGCAGACCCACACTTCAACGAGCCCAGCAGAATTGATGTCGTCATTGGCGTTGATTTACTTCCCCTAATAATGTTGGGAAAAGTAAAGAAAATCAACGAAACGCTGGGACAAAAAACTGAACTTGGATGGATTGTTTCCGGCAACATAGCCAGATCGTCAAGCAACAAGGTGATCAGCGCAGCAACAACGATGTGCCTGGACGACCTCGAACGCTTCTGGGAGCTTGAAAGTAACTCAAGCGACTCAGAGGAGAACAATAATTGTGAGAAAACGTTCCAGGAAACAACCACAAGGGATGAAGAAGGCCGGCTAGTGGTCTCAATACCATTTAAGAAAGACTTCGAGTTAGGAAACTCGCGAAAACAGGCTATGGCGCGACTATTGCAAATGGAAAGCAAATTTAGGAAGCATCCGCAAATATTCACAGAGTATAGTGCCTTCATGGAGGAATACTTGAAGCTGGGTCATATGGAACCAGTAGACACTATCGGCCAAGGCAAATACTACATGCCACATCAAGCTGTAGTTAGACCAAATAGCCTTACTACTAAATTAAGAGTGGTATTCGACGCATCGGCAAAAACTTCTAATGGGTTAAGTCTAAACGATGTGATGCTCATCGGCCCAAAAATACAAAAGGATATATTCGATATCTTAATCAAATGGCGACAATGGAAGTATGTGATGACAGCAGACATCGAAAAAATGTATCGCCAAATTAAAGTTGCTAAGGCTGATCAAGAATACCAGTACATTCTCTGGAGAGACGACCCAAAAATGCCAATTAAAGAGTACAAGCTAACTACAGTGACATACGGGACTTCAGCGGCACCATTCTTAGCTGTTCGGTGTCTTCAGGAATTGGCAAATCAGCACTGCCAAGGGAACAACCAGCTGATGGGTACTATCAAAGAAGATTTCTACATGGATGACCTCATCACTGGTGGCGACTCAATAAAGGACTGCATCCACACTCAAAAAGCACTATTAAATATCATGGAAAAGGCTGGCATGCATCTAAGGAAATGGGTGTCAAATGATGACCGGATCATCGCTGGAATTCAAGGCGGCGACTCAACGGAAAAAATAATAATAAACAAGGATGAATCAATTAAAACCCTTGGTCTACAATGGGACCCCAAAAAGGATGTCTTCAAATTCGTGGTCGATTGTCCAAAATTAGTACGCATTACAAAACGTCTAATTTTGTCTCAATTGGCAAGAATCTTCGACCCACTGGGATGGCTTACACCAGTTACACTGCAAGGAAAATGCTTCATACAGGAGCTGTGGAAACTGCCACTAACTTGGGACGCAGAACTGGAGCCTAGTCTCGCCAATTATTGGCAAGAATACGCCAGCGCTTTGCCAGAGTTAACTAGAATCAATATACCGCGCTGGTCTGGAAAATCGAGTACTGATGCAACCGAACTACATGGGTTTTGCGACGCATCAGAAAAAGCATATGCAGCAGTAGTGTATTCCAAGGTTGGAGACAAAATAACTTTGCTGGCTGCAAAAAGCAAAGTGAACCCGATTAAAAACAAGAAGACAATTCCGAAATTAGAGCTATGTGCAGCTCATATACTATGTAAACTTTTGGCAAAAATACAAGAAATAATAGGAAATCAAATCAAAACGCATGCATGGAGTGATTCGCAGATTACGCTAGCTTGGATAAAGAACAAGCGTAGCAAGGACAAATTCGTCAAAACTAGAGTCGACGATATAAACAAAAAGCTGCCTCACGTCGAATGGAAATACATAAAATCAGCAGACAACCCAGCAGACGTCGCCTCAAGAGGAATCGCCCCGAAACACTTATCAGCATGCACCATATGGTGGAAAGGGCCTGAGTGGCTGACAAAACAGCCAGATCAGTGGCCAAAATATGAAGAACCAGAATCTGTTATTGTAGCATCTATAACAGCAAAGGAAAACTGCCTGATCCCACTCTTATCGAAATTCTCATCAATGAATAAGCTAACAAGTGTAATTGCTTATATACTACGCTTTATAGCAAAAGCACGAGGAAAGAAGCACCTGCCAACGTATATCACTGTCGAAGAACTAAAGAAGGCTAAAATAGTCGTGGTAAAGTTACAACAACAACTTGATTTTGGTCAAGAACTTAATTTACTCAAAACTGGAAAATCTCTGGAAGCTAAGAACAAATTGTTGGCGCTCAACCCCTTCTTGGATGGAAATGGAGTTTTACGCGTGGGAGGCCGTCTTCAAAGTGCAATGGTGCCATATAATGTGAAACACCCCATTATAGTTGGAAAATCACATTTCTCTTGGCTGATTATAAACAATGCACATAAGGAAACTCTACATGGTGGACTGAAACTGATGAGGAATCTCATTCAAAGAGAATTCTGGATTCTTGGCTTACGGAACACATTAAAGAAATATTTACGTGAATGTGTTACCTGCATTAGGTACAAACAGGAAATGGCCAGTCAATTGATGGGAAATTTACCAGTATATCGAGTAACTGGCGATTACCCGTTCCAAAACAGTGGCATCGACTACGCTGGACCTTTTCAAATTCGCTGTTCCAAAGGAAGAGGCCAAAAGTCATACAAAGGGTATATATGCCTATTTGTATGCATGGCCACAAAAGCAATACATCTGGAAGCAGTCAGCGACTTATCATCAGATAAATTCTTAGAGGCCCTACGCCGATTTTTCGCAAGACGCGGTAAAAGTGAGAACTTATATTCAGACAACGGCACGAATTTCGTAGGTGCCGCTAGAATACTAGACAAGGACCTGGTTGCTGCCATAAAAGGAAATAGTAATATAGCACCAGTTCTAGAAAAAGAAGGCATCAAGTGGCACTTCATCCCGCCGGCAAGCCCCCACATGGGAGGATTATGGGAAGCTGGAGTAAAATCTGTAAAGCATCATCTAAAGCGGGTCATCGGCGATAACAGCTTCACATTCGAAGAATTTTCAACCCTGCTATGCCAAATTGAAGCAGTGTTAAACTCACGTCCTCTGGTCGCCCTGAATAGTGACACGGATGGAGATGACATATTGACACCTGGTCATTTTATTGTTGGACGACCACTCATTGAAGCTCCAGAGCACTTTGACGAGCAACGGAAAATCGGATCTCTAGACAGATGGAGACACATGCAGCGAATCAGAGCTGAATTCTGGAGGAAATGGAAAGATGAATACTTAACATCACTACAACATCGAACCAAATGGCGACAAGAAAATACAAACCTCGCGGAAGGCCAACTTGTTTTATTGAAGCAAGAAAACACGCATCCCGCTAGATGGCCTATGGGAAAAATTACAAAAACTACAAAAGGACAAGATGATAAAGTTCGAGTAGTTACAATAAAAACAAATATGGGCGAGGTCAAAAGATCAGTAAACAAAATCTGTTTGCTACCCACTAAAGAAAACAATAAACAAGACGACTCTCCGAAAGAGCGACGAAAAACACGATCAGCAAAGTTCGCAACTGGGAAAGCAACGATTTTAAGCCTGCTAATGATATTGCAGGTAGCAAGTACGACTATAATATCGGCTACAGACACAAGCAAGCTGAAAATCCAAGATATGGATCAACAAACAGCGATACTAATGGATAAACTTGGAAAGGTGGAAGTCGTGTCATCAAGCTGGCAGATGCTGTTTTATTACAATATGCAATCATATTTTGAAGTTTTAAAACAAGCGGATGAGCTAATGAGCAAGACAGATATCATCTGCGAAAAATTTGGTGATTACACCAGCTACTGTACAACAGTGAGCCACACAATAAAGTCAAAAATAAAGAATATTAGGGAGAAAAATAAGATCTTCACTCAAACAGCCAATAGAACAAAACGGTTCATAATGTTTTTCGATATTGGAACTGCAAAAAGATTAGAGGAAAACATGCAGACGATCGTCAGAAACGAAAAACGCCTAAATGATTATGTAAGCAACCAAACATCAATCATTAATGCAACGTCAAACCTCGTGCAAGCCACTACAGAAGAGGTCAATAAAAACTTTGAAAAAGTCACAACGGAAATAAACAAGATGGCAAACACAATGAAAGAGAACTTCTTCGTTTACAAGGAATCCGTAAAGTTCTTCATGTTGATCAACCAAGTGCGTAACTGGATTGATGAAACCGAAGATCTCCAGTCAGCAGTAATTGCTCTTGTGACGGACATCAACCAAGGAAGAGTTCATCCGTCCCTGGTTGAACCAAATAAGATGTTGGCCGAACTCAACGATATTCAAAAGAAGCTGCAGAGGAACCAACTTCTTCCCGGCGGAAACTCTCCAAAAAGACTTCAATTAGTATACAAATTAATGAAGGCTCAAGCGATATTTAAGGACAACATGCTGATTATTGACGCAAGACTGCCAATATACATCAATCAGCATGCCACTCTCTTCAAAGTAGTTCCCATACCACTCGTGCTTAAAGGAAGAAAGGTGATTCCGAGAATTAAAACGAAATTCCTGATCTTCAATAATGACATAAACGCATACCACTCAATGACTGAAATGGAAGTAAGTCAGTGTCGGCACGAAGACGAGGAAACATACCTATGCGAAGGAAGTTGGGCGTGGGAAGATGCAGATGACGAGACTTGTGAAATATCACCTCTAAAACCAAGCAACAATCAGCCGTGCAAGATGATCGAGTACGAGGAGGACACCTTCGTTAAAAGACTTAACGGAAAAAACCGGTGGCTCTTCAAAGTATTTGAGAAAAAGTCAGCCCACATCATATGCGGAAACTATGAGGCGATGACGTTATTACCGAACCAAGGCATATTCG
This sequence comes from Drosophila hamatofila, assembly GCA_035045345.1. Classification (NCBI taxonomy): domain Eukaryota; kingdom Metazoa; phylum Arthropoda; class Insecta; order Diptera; family Drosophilidae; genus Drosophila; species Drosophila hamatofila. Next base: position 5,500,921 of record JAWNPA010000001.1, read on the forward strand.
AACTGCAGGCTGGATGTTCAGCCAGGATAGGCAAAATACAAATTATAACGCCGCAGGATTTAGTGTCCACAGATACTGGGAAGTACTCTCCCCTTTTCCTCAAAGTAATCGACCAAAACAACACTTGGGATCCAACACCACTTGAACACATTGTAGTAAATAATTCAGTGGAACTACAAAGAGTACAACAAAGTATAAACAATCTACATCGTCAAAAAGTACACATTGAAGATCTCGTCTTCCACACAATGAATGGACACATATCGTTGGGATTAGTAATAATTATAATAGTTCTATTTGCCTTTTATATAATTAAGAGAAGAAACCAGAGACAGCAGTTGTTGGCTATCACCTTCTCTGGCCCCCCGCAGAATGTTCATGAACATGCATGAACATAGAAATATGATAAGTACGGGAACATACGCTTTATGTACTCAAAATATGTGACAAGTATGAGCTGTCACACTAGACATAATTATGACCCTGACAAGAATATATAAGAGGCGAGCGCTGAACCTTACAACCTCAGCGATAGGATAAGAATAGCTAATAGACCAACGCGGAGTCTTACAAACTCAGCGATAAGATAAGAATATGTAATAGACCAATGCTGAGCCTTACACACTCAGCAATAGACGCACTAGATTTAAGAGTTAAAAATATGCATGAGTTTGGGTATATAAACCCGTGCTCATCTAAATAAAAATCAATACTGAACTAAACACCAACGTAGTTTCTTGTCTTCTGGTCTTACAAACCATAGTCAAGTGTATTCGTTCAATTGCATTTAGTATATTTGTGAAACTGAAACTATATAATTGATTTTATAAATAGTTTTGTAAAAGTTATATAATCGAAACAAATCTATCGATTGCACTATGGGTGAAAAACTTTGACTGTAAACTGAGACTTCAAGTTTTTAATTATTATTTGTATGAAATTTAAATCCTCTCTTTTTTCTTCCGAAACTTAAAAGGAAAACTCTTAAAAATATACATAAAATATTTTTGTTTTAGAACATGTAAAATTTTTTACAAATTGCGCCCTGTTAAATTCGAAAAATATGTAAAAGTGTTCTCATGTTAAGTAAGAATTTTAGTTTTTTAAATTGTACATACATGGAAAAAAAAATGAACATGCCTTAGTTCCAGTCTTTGATTAGAGAATCCTTTTTTTTTTTTTTTTATTGTGGTATTGTGGGAGGTATTCAAAAAGTGAAAACTTTTCTTTTGTGCTACGAATTTATTTTTTGAGCTGTGTTAAAAAAAACTTGTTCTATGAGATATTGTGTTGATTAGATGTGAGTGAAATTGCATTAAAGCAAGCTCGAGACGGGGGAAGTGGAAGAGACAGAGGCCTTGGGAAAGAAAGAGAGAGAAAGAGAGAGAGAGAGAGAGAGAGAGAGAGAGGCTGATAGAGTTATAAGCTTAAGACAAGAGAGAGAGATATAAACTTAAAGATGACGAAATCTAATCAATTTATTTTATTTTTTTTTTAAGTGAAGGTAGAATTTCTGTTTATTCTTTCACTGTTCTTTCATATTATAGCTACATAAATTTTGATATTTTATTTTCTGATTATAATTGTTCACAGTTTAGTCTAATTACTATAACTGTAATTAATTACTAATTACTTTGCCGGTCGCATTAAGAGGGCGAATAGTATCAGACTTGACTATATATTGATGGCTTTCATTAGCAAGTAGCAAGTATGAGTGTTTTGGTCTGAAATGCCAGACTAACATACTCTGTGAGATATGCATGCCCTCTTATACACTCATTAAGAATACTATGTATTTTAATAAAAGTTTTAAAGCAAAATTAAAATAACTAAAAGCTTGAATCGTTATTATACTAATTTAAAGGGAATGGAAGATGGTATTATAAATTATAATACAGAAATATTTATAGTTTTTGAGAAAATTGAAAAAATTGTGTCTTAAGAACCAAAAATTGTTGTTGATTTTTATTTAATTTAGTTAAAGTACTTAAAAATAAATATATGTACATATATACAAAATATATATTTTAACCTTTTATTGTATAGTGGTGGTTAAAGTAGTTACTATAAGTCTACTAAGTCTTGGCTAAAGAGATCGTTTACAGGCAGATCGTTCAAATCATGATGCTCACAATGGTCTTACTGCATAATCAAAATAGCTTTGCAGTGACATTAAGTGAAAATCTTCGTTGGACTATTAAGAAAAAGAGAATCAGAAAAAAATTTGAATAAAATAAAAAAATAGAATAAAAAAATAAAATTAAATAAAAAGTAATATATTAATAACATAATAAGTAAGTAATAAGTAGTAATCAATTACTTGAATGCTTGAATCTTGTTGCTTTGTACTACATTAAATTTTAATCAAGTCGTTCGAAAATACTTGTATATTAACTTGACATTAATGATCAATGAAATTCTGAGGTAGATACTGTTAGTCCAATTAAATCAACTAACGAATGCCCAAAAATCTTTCCATTCAAACTATTATCGTAAGCCGCAATTGAATTGACATCAAGTTGGGCCAATTCAAAGTGAAAAGTGGTCCATTTTGTGGCCATGACAAGAGCTGAAAGCCAAAGATGGGCAATGGCAGTGATAGATAGAGCGAGAAAAAGGGCGAGTGAAAGAGGAATATAGAGAGGGCAGAAAACGCATTTCACTTTGCATATCAATGCGTAACAAGAAAATGGCAAATGGTCGCCGATAGTAGCGAATTTCGCTGAAAACGCACGAAACGAGAAAGGACGAAAACAGCGTTGACTTTGACGCTGATGTTGTCCTCAAGGCTCAACGGCGCCGAAAAGGGGACAAGAAGTTGTGCAAACCGGCCAGGACACGCCCACTGCTGCCAAAGTTACCTGCTGTCCTGCTGTCCTGCTGTCCTGATGTATATTTGCATTTAAATCAAACAAGCTGCACGTGCGGGTGGCTGAGCGTGCGAGGTGAAAGTGTTTACTTCTGCTGCATTGACTGTGATAACTTGTGCAAAGAACATTACAAGCTTCGCCTGCCTCCGATACCCTGTACTCTGACAGAAGCCAACGTGGCCTCTTTTGGCCCTGCTAGTAAAAGTCGTGATACATTTTATTCAGCATACTTTGCGGGGCAAACGCTAAATGAACCTTCCACATTCCGCTGCTTGTTTTGCCGTGTTTTCTCTGCCCCCGTTTTATTGCTGTGTTAGTTTTGCATAAATTATGTATATCGTCTATCTTCAGCAAGTCATGGCTGACTATATATATATGTATATATATACATTTGGCGGTTAGTGAAGTGGGGCTGGCAAATCGGTCGCAGCTTGAATCTATTTGATTTCTTGCAGTCGCTGGCAAGTCACAGGTGACATTTTTATGGCCAATCTGCGCTGGCAATAAAACGATTGCCTTTTATTTTTGCTCAAGGCCAGGCTGCGATGCTGCTACAAAGTCTCGCAGCAGCTGCCACGGAGTTTTCTAGTCGGTTGCTCCAACGTTTGCGGCTGGGCCAAAGCATGGCCCCCTTTGGCTGGCTACGATTTCTAAAAATTTCTCAAGGGAATCGCGGCTCACACACCGAGTTGCTCGCTCTCATACGAAATGAGCGCTGGGATAGGTTATTCGCTTTCAATTTACTATCCGTCTATGACTTGGCCAACTCGGCACAGTTTTGGTTATGATTTTGATGCTGCTTTGTTTAATATTTTACGCACTCCCTGGGCATTAAGCAGCCCTGGCCAGAGGGGACAAGTGAGTACACCAGAAATTAATTACATTTCAATTTAACGAAAGGTTCACAGCTCCATCCACGGTCACGGCTGATGTTCAGCCAAAATAGATACAGAAACCGAAACGCGAGAATTTTGGGGTTGCTCTCACATCGAACAGGAAATACTCTTAAGTGAGTGAAGCAGACAAATTTGATATAATATATATGAAAAAGGACTAATAGGAATGGAAAAGTTTAGACAAAGATATAAGCTTTGGCTTGTAATATACTTATTATAAATAAGAAAATAGGACAAATTGGAGTAGGAAAAAGTTTCGCCAAAGTTATAAGCTCAAGAAATTTATGCGTGTTTTGGTTTATGGCTTAAGTCAACTGATTATTATAGGCTGAGTTTTGGCAGCTATCCTATTTGCAGTGGATACAATATTTTTTAAATATAAATGAAACAATCAATGAATTCTCTTAAAATATATTCCATTTTAAATAGACTTCAACAGCACTGAAGCTGTTTAAATTTTCCAATTTTTTAACAGCTATAATATGATGACTTGCAAAAATTCTTGCTTAAAGTTTTCCGTTTGAATAACATCATCAAAGATTATTATTAAAAACTTTGCTCATTAAAGCATAGCTGGAATAAAGAGCATTTGCAGTACGGACTTCAGCTCTTCCGTTAACATAGATGGATTTTGGTCATGAGCATGGCTCCGTCATAATCAACGAGCGCGTTGGCTATGTCGATATCGCTTTTGTCCGTGGTCGCATCGCGGCTCAAATATCATTAAAATGCAAAAATTGATGAGCGCAGCGAGGACAGCTTCCAGCTTGCGAGACCTGAGCGAGTGAAGAGAGAAGCGAGAGAGAGAGAGAGAGAGAGAGAGAGAGAGAGAGAGAGAGAGAGAGATAGAGAGACAGAGAGGGGGAAGTGGAGGCGGCAAGTGTTGCTGAGTGGGTCTGTTTCGTTTTGCGGCTGCTGGCAGCTTCCGCCTCGCCTCGGCTGTCCGGTCTGGTGGTGTCGGTGGTGTCGGTGGTGTCGGTGGGGTGCTGGGGATGGTCGGTGCTTGAAGTGAGCATTTAATTAATTTTGCTTGTTGGCCTCGTGCACTGATTAAAACGCCATTTACAACATTTTGTCTGCATTAAGTCAAAAAGAAGTAATACGCTCATTAATTTGCATAGTCTAAAACCGGAAGGCAGCTGAGATAAGGTTTACGCTGCATTTATACGAGACTAGAGGCGTCCATTGAAGCAGTTTGCATTTTGCTTCTGTAATTAGGCAGAAGGGCCAACTGAGCTCATTTCGAGTGAGCTTTAATTAAAGCATTTATAATGAGCTTCTGCATGCATCCAGGCTGACAGACAGACATGAAAGCCCAGCTTAGCATAAAAAATGAAACCATTTGCATGTTGGCTCTTGGCCAAACATACCAAACTCCCACACATGAAATAGTGAGAGAGGAAGAGAGAAAGTTTTGGCCCTATCAAAACAGACTGTTAAATGACCACGCCCCAGAACGTAGCTGATGATGCTATTCACTGCTTGAATGCCCAACTATTGAAAATGGCCCAACATTATGTCGGGCTGCCTGGCAACCGTTTGTGGCCACCAAAGACACTTGTGCAGTGCACTGCCTTCGATAAGGCAGCAACAGCAGTGATAAGCCAAGAGAAAGGTTCACGCGAGTACAACAAACCCTTGCCCAAGCATGTGTGTGCGTGTAAGTGTGTGTGTGTGGAATATTTATGGAAGCCATTGTCTTCTGTTTAGCCACAAAGTAGTTGCAATGGCAACCAGTCAGTCAGTCAGTCAGTCAGTGAGTCAGCTTGGTAGCTGCAGCAAATGGCCAATTAATAATGGTCACACTGGTCCTTGAACCGCACATCTTTGGCCTAAAGTGCAGTGGTAGCCCTTGAAGTGCGCCGCACAGTTTCTGCAACAGAAACATAACACTTTAAGCCACAAAAGTTGGCAACAATTTACGCAATAAAATTCATTGATTTTCATTTGCCTGGCTGGGCTATGTGGGTGGGTGTTTGGGTGGTTGGCTGTCTACCGTTGGGCAACCTTTAGTTGTATTAATATTGGTTTTTATTCGTGCCATGTGCCTTGTGCCATGTGCCATGTGCCATCTCCCATGTGCTGTAAGCAGGGCAGCAAAAAGGAAAAGCGTGCGACGGCTAAAGGTTGTGCAAACAAATAGCGTCAAAAGACAAGGGAAACTCGCTTCAATGACCATACAGACAGGCAGACAGGCAGGTCCTTTGGCTCTGCTGCTCATATTGCCAATGCCAGCTGAAAAGGTTAAACGGCCAAGCAAGTGAGCAATATAAACAATGAAAAAGGCACAAATCCAAACAGATAAGAGACTTCAATGGTCGGGTTAAACATTAGAGCTGCCTAGATTACAAAAACTTGAACGTTCTTGAACTTCGATGACTTTGTCCACGAATGTTTTAAATAAACAACAAATTTGTGTGTTGCCTAGTTTTCGTGGCTGGGCCGCAAATTCAATATATAAACTTCTTAACTTTGCTGTTGCTGCTATGGGAGAGGGATTGATCTTGTGCGAAGGTAGTTTTAAATGAATTTTCTTTTAGTTTAGTGCACTAAAGGAAAGTTGGGCTTAAATAGAATTTCGTATAGTTTCAAGTTAAGCCTTATGGCTTGTGAAATTATAAATTAAGTTTTAAAACTTTGATACACATTTTTTAGAGTGCTCCAAAGTTATGGCAGCCAAATTAGTTACTTTTACTGCATGATTACATTAAGCTGCCGCATTTATTCAGCATTTACACAGACAGTCGTCTTCAGAGAAATGTTGTGGAAGACATTCAACATTCAACTGGCGTAAAATTCAATTGTTGTTTTTGACAGAAAGGTGGAAAAAGGGCACAAAACCAGACTGACAGCGTGACAGACAAACCTATAGACAGATTGATGTAGATAAGTAGATATGTACGCAGACATGCAGACCTGTCAAGTCTCCTCGTTAGGCAGGCTGCCTGCCATTTGGTAAATTACTCATTTTTATGCACGTTCGCCCCGGAGACCCCGCCCACTGCCCGCTCTGGCCTCCTGCTTGGCGAACGACACTCAGAGTTCAGCACTGACATCGTGTCCTTGGCATTTCATTTTCAGCCACGGTTATTACTGCCAGCGCCGAGGCCACATCATCAACTCTCAGTGCATTGCCACATATGTATATACATATATATGAATATGCGAATAGTTCTCAATAGTTTTTGGCTTAGTGGTGCGACGCAAAGCAATGCGAAGCAAAGCAACGCATCGCCTGCAGGCAGGCAGTTGGACAGCTTGACAGTTCGAGTTCGAGGGATGGACGAATGGACGGATATATGGAGCTTATGTGGCATGTCATGGCGCATTTAACCCCAGACTAGCATCTGCCAGCGCTGACAATGCATGCCGACATGTTTTCGGTGCCATTCACAATGGTATTCTAGTCAATTTGAATCATCAGCTTTTTGGATTTAACAAGCGGGATGAATGCAGCTGTCACTGCATAGTAGATACCCTAAAAAAACATTGAAAATACAGTTAAAAAGAAATTCTAGTTTAAAGTGCTTCAAATGCAATATATATTTATGAATATTAGTTGAATTTATAAAAATAATTATATTCAATTCTATACTGTAGTATCTATATCTAATCTATTTCCCATCGATTCAACTCTTCATTCGTCATATGCCATTCGCATAACATTTAATATCTTTTCATCCACAAATTTAACTACAAATAAAAACTGAGCTAGTTAAAATTTGGCAAGTCCTTGGATAGACCATCCCAGTATACATACATATGTATATAAGTCAAGCCCTCTTAAATTTGGCTATTCAAAGAAATGTATTATCTCTCTGTTGACATCATTAATTTACAATTGTTATTCAAGTTGATTTGTCAGGGCCAAACGCTGTTTACTCGGATTAAAAGCGAATTGTACAAAAATACACAAATATTTTCAAATAAACAAATATTATATAAATTTCTTTGTAACTGCCCAAAAAAAGGAAAAGAAAAACAGAGAGTGAAAGTCAACAAAATTTGATGGCTTATAATTGCCTGGCTACTCGCTGTGTGCAGCATCCGTAATTGCTTTCCATATTCAAATTGTATTTGAGAGATTTACGGTTACACACCCACAGACACAAATCCCCAAACGAGCACAAGAGCAACAAAAGCTTGAAAAGAACAGAGGGAGTCCATTGTGGGGCAAGTTTTTGGTTTAAGTACATTATTTGCTTGGACTTGGACTTTCAGACTACTTGGCTGACCCCCTCCCCCCCCCTCTCTTAGTGCATGGCTCGTTGAGCCTTGTCCAAAAGTGGCCCTGTAATTTGTATAAAATTTGCCTTTGGACTCGAATACTCGCAAGTGCTCCGGTGTTAGCAAACATTTCAATTTTCGAATGGAGCTCAGGAACCGAACAACGAACAACGAACAACGAACAACGGACGACATAGACCAGCCAGGAACCAGGCCCTACGCACAGCCTTATTTACTTTTGCTCGACTTGTTGTTTTTTTTTTTGTTCTTGTTTTTTTCGTGTTTGTTTGCCAGAGGCATGTGGTGAAGGGGGATTGGTTTCCATTCGGGTCACTCAATATCATGCCCCTGGCCGTAAATTCATGCAAAAACAATCTTATTAATGGCTATAAGAGCCAGCTGCCCCGCACGCCCGCACATAGAATGTGTTAATAATGTTTAACTGCGATTTTTATTCTATTTTGCTTTTGCTCTTCTCTTTTTTTAGATTTTTTGTTTTTGTTTGTGTTATCGTTGCCTAGATTTCCTGTTGCTGTCTGCTGTTGTTTGCCAATTTTAGCCATTTAGTTTGATTTCTGCGTTATCTTTATGTGCTGTCGCTTATCGTAGCCTGTAATGGGCTTAGCCCAATGGCCCTAAGGCCCAAGAGTGGGCACGACATTTATCACGAAATGCGTGAGCCCCGGGGCACACTTCACTGTATTCTCATCTGCATAGGCAAATCGTAGTTGATATGTGTAATTGGGGCATTTGAATTTATGCATACAGTTTGCAACACAGCAAGCTTATACTAATTAATGAATTTCTCATGAATATTGATATTAATTTATTTATTTTCTAGTTATTCTCTATATTTTGTTGACGAACCGGTTATAGACGGACTTCTACTTTGCTTGAAATGCCTTTAAGCATTAATTGAGCATGTTTTCTCAGAACTTATGAGCTCTTAAAAAAATTATAGTTTTGAATAACAACGAGAGCTGAGAAACCTGCCAAGCTCAGATCAAGTTTGATTAGTTGTGAACTAAACTTTGAAGTCTCTGATAAATAGAAATAATAATTAAATCAAAAAGTTGCTGTATAATTGGTTCAACTATTCTACATATTTATGCATATCATATGTATATTAAATTGTTGCCATAGATCATAGAAAATAAAGTGAATTTTATAAACGAATCTAAATATTTATTTATGAGAACTACCCTGCAAATACAGTTTTATTATTAATTAAATTTAAAAAAAAAAAATAATAATAATATAAGAATAGTAATATATTATAACAACATATATTAAGAATAATAAATAATATATACAGCACAATCTATTTTTTGTAATTTTAATTACAAATTACATTTTTTTTTTCATAATTTTTTAATTCATAATATTTTATCAGTTTAACTAAACTTTTACTAAATTCCTGGTTTCACTTACATTTTACATCTTACATATTAAAAATATATCATAAACTTTTGTTATTACTTATTTATAATAAATTGATGTATAATTTCTTTTTTAAATATATACAAATTTTAAATTTGATTTGTTTTATATAGCTTTTATTTATTTCTGTATTTAAATTAAAAAAATTAATTTAATTTAAAAAAAAAAAAATGGCATTTATATTTGTAAGCCAAAAGAGTCTAGTATTATTATTATTATTATTTTTTTTTTTTTGAAAATTTTGAGAGAAAAGGGTGGGTTTGGGGATATAGCATAAATATAGCAAAAAACGATATTTAATAAAAATTACATAAATCTAAATTCAAAATTTTGAAACTCTATAACTAAATTTCTATTAGGTTTTCAATCGATACCATTGTGAAGGAAATCGTTATCGCTTTTTTAAACCAAACTCGATCCAAAAAAATAAACAAATAAAAGTCTTTAGCTGTTATAGGTTCTGGGATCGACGCGTTCATACATTCTGACAGACAGACAGAGGGACGAATAAACAGACGGGCGGACAGAGAGACAGACAGATAGAGGTAAATTGAGTCAGCTCGTCGCTCTGATGAAAAGCATATATAAATTATGGGAACTACCACGCTTTTCTATGCCTGTTGTATACATTTGAACAAAACCTTTATACTCTGATTTCCCATTTTCAATGGGCTCAGCGCATAAAAGGGCCAATTATAAATTGGAAATTTCTGTTTTATTGTTAATTTATTACCATTTTAATTTCGTTTTATTGTTGAAAGTTTTCGCTACCAAAAATTCAGTTATCAAAAAGGGTTTTTGTTTTTAAATAACCACAGCTATCAAGCAATAAAAAATAGTACTTTATCCATCTATCGAAGCCGCAATCAATCAACCGAACACTCATTCATCAGTTACCCAAATAACTGGGTCACTTAGATAACTCATCTAGCGAGGACAGCGGGACTTTACTTTAGTTTTCCATTTGTTTCCAATACACAATTATTAAACAATAAACTTTGCAGCTCTCAGTATATATTATTATATACATACTCTACTACGTACATATATTTATCTAGGGTGTTTTCAGTTCGTTGCTCCGCTGGTATTCAGTATATTTATTTCGATTGTTTTTTTTTTTTTGAATGCTTTGCCATTTTGTGTACAATTAATGAGGAATATATATTATAAAAATGAAATGCAAATACTGAGTCACTCAAATGTTTAACGATTTGGCCTAATTGTGAGTGCGAATGCGAATATGAATGCGAATGCGAATGCGAGTGCATTGTGCGCTTAAATGGAAATAAATTCTCTAATTAGTTGTTGAGCACATAAATCAGCAAATAAATATTCCCGTCGCAGTTCCCACAATTATAGTATATGACAGTCTGCCAGTCTGTCTGTCTGTCTGTATGTGAGAGTGTGTGAATATGAATAGATATTCACATATGAATAATGTTCGAAATTTCAACAATTTGCAAAGTGGTCTTTGCTGTTGGGTCACTCGAGCGGAATGGGGCAACAAATTTAAGTGGTTGCCGTTGTGAATTTTAATTAAATTTTCGATTCCGATTCGATTTGAGACGTTGCGAGGCGAGTCGAGACGAGCTGAGACGAGACATTGTGGTGCGATGAGAAACGATGCGCTATGCCTTGACACTGACATTAAACACATGTTTACAATTCCGTCTCTCGATTGTCCATCTGTGCGTCTGCCCATTCATCCATCAACCGTTCAGTAATTTCTTTGATGCGTGCCAAAACTTTTCAATGCAAAAACAAACAGAACCAAGCCGAAAGTTTCTATCAGAAACTTTGTAATTGATTATCATAAAAATAGCCAAGTTAATTAGAAGAAAATTTTAAAAGGCGTGTGCTGCCCATCATCATCATCAGCAGCAGCAGCAGCATCTGCATCAGCATCATTATCATCATCAGCATCATCAAGGGCCAGCTGAGCATAGATCACTCGTAGCAGCTAAAAACTTCGGACTGGGATATTGGGCTACTGCCATCATTAGTGGAATTTATGGCCAAGTTAATGGCATAGTTTACTGTGTGTGAGAAATGGCTTAAAAAGTAGTTAAGGGTAAATTTGGTCTGTGCTGCTGTGGCTAGAATACTCTTTTTCTTTTAAATACATCCCAGTAGAAGCACTTGAACACGCAAGCGTTGCTCTATAACAAATGAAAATGAAGTGGGAGCACAGTTGAATAAACAATAATGTTGTGTGCTTAAGTCAAATTTAAGCAATCAATTTAAGAAAATGAGTTGTATTTTCTTTGCGTTTTGCTGAATAACTTTGCTTTATTTATTATATATACTTTGCATGCAACGAAAAGGTTTCTTAGAATATTTGTAAGTTTTCTTAGATTCATTGATTCCTATCAAATAATAAGCTAGAAACAACTAATTTGAAATATATTTATCCATAAATCATGTTAAGCTCATCTTCAATTTCGTTCAATTTTATTGAGCTTATTATTAATATTGAGCTATATTCATCTTGAGACCTGGTTTCTTCAGCGTAATTTGAATGTCGAGACTTAGAAGTCAAACCTATTATTGACATAATTCATACCACAATAGTACAATGATAAACACTCATCACATACCACTTCATTGGCAGTAGCTATTACTTTTGATGCTACAGTTCTACTTCGAAGGAAACCTAAAAGAACATTCTTACACAAACTTCCTAACCGAATTTTACTAACTAAATGGGATCATGGAATACATACATATGTAATAGATACTCAAACCCCAATGCAAATATGTAAAATAAAAGTGTTTTTCAAAACGTAACATAAATGTTTTTAAAAATGTATAAGAAAATTAAAATGTAAAATAAAAGTGTTTTTAATTTAATAAAATCACGTCACACGAATAAAAAAATTGCTTCTTTTTTCTTTCTTTTACTCTCTCTCTCAGTTAAAAGACTCAGTATTAGATCAGATTACATAAACAGCAGTTCCGTTACTTTTAATGTTAGCATCAATGTTGTGACGCCACAGTTTCACAGTTATAAGTTTGTGCTCTGATATCCGTTATTCGTCCGGTCCAAAACAACAAAAACAAGTAAGAGCGTTGCCGACTGCGGAATATTCATTCACAGTCCCAACGCTGCCATACATATCTAATTGATTTTGGGTTGTCAACCCGAGTATATTTTAAATTTCAAGTCTCTAGCGCTAATAGCAATCAACATAATTCCAGGGGAATCATAGAGAATTTTTCCCGTTTATTTCTTGTACATTTTTTAGAGCTAGACTCTCCCAATTTTGCATAGAAGCATGTGTATTTTATATAATTTTGATTTTTGTTATATTTTGGATATCGGCTCCAAAATTTACCGAATTTCTCTTTTAATTTTAGTTGCAAATGTAGCAATGTGAATGAGCTGGTAGAACTGTAGATCAATTAGCAAACACACCTGCAAGCAGCAAGCTAGCAGCGTAGCAGAGTGTTTTTCCTATACGTATGCACACATTGATCGTTTATTATATGCATACAGTTACATGCATATGTATGTATATACATGCATATAAAAGCGTGTCTTTTAGCATATTCTAAGAATTGATTCATGAAATTTCCAGCCGTTACTTTAGCTTACTTTTGTCAGATGATGCTCTCAAAGTGAAGCTACATATTTCGTTTTAGCTACCAGATGTTACGCTAGAATAGCAGGGGTTCTTATCTCGCTATTGTCAAGTTTTTTAAATTTCTTTTTTTAAATTAGTTATTTTATTGGGAAAATGATAGCTTATATGACAAACATAACATTTTTGTTATTAGTCAAACATTTTTATAAGTTAAATTTTATTTTTGCCAAAATAACCCACAAATGCTTATCCATACATACATACATACATACATACATACATACATACATTTGTATGTATTTGTCTGCACACACAATTTCAGTAAGCCAGCGTTTTTTACGCGTGTATGCATGTATGTATATTCAAATGCGTATTCGAGCAGTTCTAAGAATCTCAATTGCGATTGAATTGTCTTTGAATGGCTTGAATACTTTGCTTTTTGTTTACTATAGGTGCTGTAGCTGTGAAGTTTTGTATTAGTTATTTTGTACGTGACAACATGCTATTGTGGTGCGAGCTCGAACCCCGCGGGAAATCTTTGTAAAATCGAAAATTTATATTGTTAAAATATATTTTATATTTTTTAAATTTCTTAATAATGTTTCCTTTTGTTTTATCAATGCCTATTTAGCATATATGTATATATATATGTTATAGTGACACACGCATATGAATTTTGCATTTAGCCGCTGCAAATCTCGATTTGGCACGCCCCCGGTGGGCGTAGATTGAGGTGCAGGTTCGAACCCTGCGGAAAACTCGTTTTAATTTAATTTATTTTTTTAAATTTTCTTAAAAATGTGTCTCTCCGTACTATCAATGCCTATTAAGCATATTTATATATATAGGTGGCATACGCATATAAAATCCGATTTGCCACGCCCCCAGTGGTCGTAGACCCATATTTTTTATAAGTCGGAGACATATACGAGTTCCAAGTTTCACGTCTCTAGCTTCAATAGCCGCGAAAAAATTGCATTCATACGGACAGACGGACAGACGGACGGACAGCAAGACGGATATAATAAATGAATGAATATAATAAACTAAAGTAAATAAACTATTTTGTAACGAATTCGAGTAGTATATACTAGCTAATATTTAATATAATTAATATTTTATTTATTCAATAAATGAACAAAAGCAGAGGCGACAGGAATATAAAACTATATATGTACTTCCATAAATTCATAAGAATAAAGCCGCTTACATTTTTAAATTGTTTTATACTTGAAGAGTTAATTTAAAAGATTATAGACACAAAGTTCTGCAATTCTTGAAGAGTATCTGCAGTAGAGCATAATTAAACAAAATATCCCACATTTTTTTGTCCCATAACTTTTCTTCAACAAATTTATATTTTTCAATTTTTTTCAGCTTTTTTAAGGTTTAATTTCATGTGATCTCATAAAAACATAAAAATTTCACTCACAGTTTCTGTGGCCAACAGCATCTAGATAGCTCTGACAAATAAAGCAATAAAACAAAGTGTCTGACAAAGTGTGTAGGAGTGCGAGAAAGTTGAGAAAGTAAAAGTGAAAAGCGAATAAAGCCAAGTCTCATTCCAACGAAATCCCTCCTTCTACTCCAAAGGGTCAGCCACGTAGACGTAGACAGCCTCCTCATCCCCCTTAGATAGACCGAGAAGGAAAATCCATAAAAGCTTCACGTACGCCTATAAGTAGGCAATAGATGTTGTTATAAGTACAAGCTGAGGGAGCTGCTGTGTAGCTGCCAGCCATGCGAAGCAATGCTTCACCTATACAAAATATAAAGAAAAAGAAGAACACAAAGTAAATCCCATTAAAGTAAGCGGTTGGCTGTGACACCAATGCCTTGTTTTATTACAGCGCAGCTTCATCTGGAAGATAAATCGTTCTGCAAAAATGGTGACAAATGCATCAAAATTAAAATTACCAAGTGGCGCAGCTTACGCCACCTTGCAGGGAGCTACCGGCACCGGCTGTCGAATTGTCGGGCAGTCGGGCAGTCGGGCAGTCGGGCAGTTGGAGGAATCGACAGGATGACATACTCAAGCTGCTTTGTGCTGCCTTGTTAGTAAAGATAATGTGCGGGATAAGGACGATGACAACGATGGCAATGACGATGATCATGATGATGCTGATGATGCTGATGATGAGCTGCTGCTGCCTGATAATGATAATGATTTCGATGATGTTTACGTCTTGAGTAGTTGCCGCCTTTGTTGTGGGCTGTGAGCTGTGGACCGTCAACCGTGGGCCCCTTGTCGGGCAAATGCGTTAATATAAAATTCTTAACTGCCATTTTTTACGGAATTTCCGGCTGTCGCAGTTCGTTTTGTGCTGCAACCTATCCTGCGGCCGTTTGTAGCCAACCTGCCCCGGATGCCGGGCCAGCGTTTTAGCACACTTCCGTCTATTAATTTATCAAAGTTATTATATTTTTTGCTTGCGCCCGCGGTGCTCAACCATTTTTGACATTCTCTCACTTTCTTAGGCCAGGATTGTAAGCTTTGATTTTGTAAAAGGTATTTTTCAATATTAAAACACAAATTCTATGGAAAGGAATAGATGGAAAGGCAAATTAAAGTGGCATGCCCTGCCATGAAGAATTTGTAGAGAGAGAGAGAGAGAGAGAGAGAGGGAGAGAGGTGTTGGATGTGCCTTAAAAGAGTTTCTGCTTTGAAGACTTAGACTAGAGCTGAGTGGAATAGAAGCTATATCTGTGCGACGTTTGACTTTACGAGCAAGAGCAAGTTTTGCTGTGCGATAAAGTTGACCGAGACTTAAGAGATGTACGGGCTGTAGCAAATCTCTCTTAATTCCAACTGCTTTACACAGTAAAAAAATCCAACATTTCGTTCAATTTGGTATAATTCCTTCCTTCCACGACTTTTTGTTAGTAATTCAGAATAAGTCAGAGTCTGCACTGAGTATAAATGCAATTCTAAAATTAGATTGAGTGTAGTAAAATGTAATATTTCAAACTGAGATTAGCCTCCTTGCATGCTCTGCATTTAGCAATGGGTTAAGCTGTTCACTGTGCATTCCTTTTAGATGCGGAAGCCGTATTAAAGTGCTCTTGGCTGTGCAGGCATCTAGAACTGCACATTGAAGAGTTTTCCGCTGAAATTGGGCTAACCGAATCCAATTAGGCTCGCATCTGCATGGAGTACGTGTTGCCAGCTGAAGGACCCGATCTAATCATGATTAGACCTTGGATTTTGATGTTCACGGTCTTGCGTAACAGCTCCTCCTTTTTTATTTGTTTTAGCTGGAAATAATTGGAGGTAAAGATAAAAGTAAATTGAAATTAAATATGTTGCACAGATCAACCGACTTAGTGATGGTCTGTTGACATTTTGATCTGTTCTCCAATTGGTATACTCCATTGAAAATGGGAAATCAGGGTATAAAGTTTTGTATGTAACAGGCAGAAGGAGGCGTGCAGACCCCATAAAGTATATATATTCTTGATCAGGATGACGAGCTGAGCTGATATAGCCATGTCTGTCTGTCCGTCCGTTTGAACGCATAGATCTTTTAAATTACAAATGCTAGTCCTAAAATTTTACATGAATACTCGTGTATACTATACTAAGTACGAGTTTATCATATTTTTTCATTAACTCATCCCATTTATTTTTTATCGACAATAATTGATAATTTTATTTATTTCTTAAAGACTTCGACTTAGAGACTACAGATCAACAGTGTAGGTCCATGTGACAAATACAAAGATTTTGTAATTTATGTAATTTAGACACCACATCCCCTTCGCGCCAAATTTGAAAAAAAACGTATTTCAAGTACTAGAGATTTGTATACACGTTTGAGTGTTATTATCACGTTCAGTTAGCAGAGCGCAAATTTATGCGTGCGTGTGGATGCATGTGCATGTATGTGTGCATGTGCTTTTGTATGTGGGCATAAAAGGAGCGTAGAATAATTGGCACATCAGCTCTTTTTTTCAGAGTTCAGGGTCGAGCAGTCTCGCCTAGAGCACTCAAACTTGTTTTGTTATCGATTAAAAACCTTATCGAAAATCAGCTAAAAAATGATATCTCTTACATCTTTAGAGCTAGAGTCTCCAAATTTTAAATATAGATTCGTATGTATTTTATAGAACTTCCAACCAAAAGGGGATCTGGTAGTCGATCAGTCTCGACTAGAGCTCTTTTAGTTGTTCCTTTTGGTGACAGAGAATAATCAGAAGACTTATCATATCAGTTACGGAACGCTACTTATTGCAATATGAAAATTCCAAATTAGACACGCACGTTTCATTCGACTATTTAAACAGCGGCAAACCAAGATTCAACAAATTAAAAGACCGACGAATACAGCCCAGCTATGAAGTGGATTCTACTGCTCACCTTTTTGATGGCAATCGCTGAAGTACTCAGTCAGGCAGACTCCAGCTTTTTATATAGACCGCCATGCTGCGTGGCTGCTGTTGCACCGCAATGCTGCGTAAGCTATCCATTTAGTCCAACATGCTGCGTACCCTATCCACCTAGACCGACATGCTGCATAACCGGCTGCGTTCATCCATTGTGCTTTCCTTATGGAAAGGATATAAAGTAATATATATAAAGTAATATATAGAATAAAAATTTCTTGATCATTTGAAAATGTATAAACTGTTTTTCATTATGTTTGCAAAATTGGTAGGAGAAACCACAGGATGAGATGAGCTCCAAGCGAATCTCATTGTGGTTGGCTCCCTTGTGGGAGATCGTGCTGACTGTGGGCTTTGAGGCTCTTCCCGAACAACGCAAGAAGTTTTCTTGCTACATAATATACCAAGGTGGAATGTACATTACGATAAGTGCACATTCAATGTGAACCCACAGGTTCCCCTAATGGGTACAATAGGGCGTTAATACAAATAAATTGTATATCAAATAAAAGTTTTTTTTCTGGAGAGTTCCAGTTACAAAGTCTTTAGGTCTCCATCACTGACTCTACCCAGATATGTATATTGGGCATTTTCAGAGACTTTTCCATGTACATGCATAAATTTTTATAGATATAGAACTTAATATTATTTTTATTTATTTGCGAAAGAAATTCTGCGGAAGATTTCTAATTTTTAATATAAGATAAACAAAATGATTACATTAAAGTTATTGCCAATATATAATAAATAGAGACGTAATTATTGAAGTAAGATATGTGAAATGAATTAAAGCAAAACCAAATCAGCTTTGCCTTATTTTCGGTTTTGTAAGATAAGTAATTAATTCGCATGCATCTACTATTTAACATCCGGAAGCAAAGATATTTTCTGATTGACTCAGCTAGAAATGTAAAATTTGTTCAGAGTATAAGCTGGTAAGTAAGTTTTAAATAATGCTTTGGTTTAGTCAGGATTCTCCCAACAATTTCACTTCATTTCACATTGTTGTATATCATCTTCAATAAGCTGCCAAGGTGTCAGTGATGGTGTCTCTATCGCTGTGACCTTTCCAACTCTAGTTATATAAACTGCCCTGAGACAATACAAAAGTTGAATTCTGATGGCACAGTTTGGTTTCCGCCTTGGCGCATTTTGCTGCTGCCACATTGTTTTTAATAAAGCCAGCGTCAGACTCGCCCAGCGATGGCAGACAGATATGGCCAGAGCGAGAGAGAAACAGAGAGAGAGAGAGAGAGAGAGAGAGAGGGAGAGAAATGGTGTGTGTGTGTGTGTGTACAAGTGAGACAGCAACTAAGTAGATGGCTGCCAAGGGGATAACTTAATCCTTCGGGACAATAGCTAGAAATGAAAGTGTGGGGGAGGAAGCAGTAAGCAAACTAAGTTTCAAATTCCAACTAAGAAGCAATTCCGGTCGGGCAAACTTTTACATTTATACTACAAATCTACTGCAAGTTGTATACTGATTTTTCTTGAATTCTTTTTTCATTTCAGCATTGGAGCAATTAGCAATGAGCCAAATATTAAGGCTAACTTTTTGAATACGAGTAAAAAAAGCATTAAAGATAAAGATAAAGATAAACTTGAAACGTGACCCTGCCCAGACGACGGAAATGGCTGCTTAAGTGGCGCACTTCCGGTAAAACCGGACAGGATTCAACAACAACAATAACAGCAACAGCAACAGTAACAGCAATCCACTCAGCCGCAACCACAATCAGTACTACAGCTACAGCTACAGCGACAGTCGAACGGCATTGGCCCCCGCCCTTAAGCCCAATCTCCAACTGGAAAGCGACTCATTAGGTATCCAAACAAAGTCCTTAAGCATGGCCAATGTAAGCAACGAGACGGTTAACGCTTGGCTGGTCTCAGTGAGCACGCAGTTGCCCCATGTGCTGGGCATGAATTGGAGTGGCAGCAGCACCACCACACTGGCCACGCCCGGCAGCAGCAGCACCACCACCACCATCACCCCCACAGCCACCATCACCTTCCCCAGCAGCACCGCCGCCAGCAGCAGCACCGTCGGCAGCTTGAATGTGGATGCCGCGGATGGCGATAAATCAGGCATTATACACAATCAGTTCGTGCAGATCTTCTTCTATGTGCTCTATACCACCGTGTTTGTGCTGGGCGTGTTTGGCAACGTGCTGGTCTGCTACGTGGTGCTGAGGAATCGGGCCATGCAGACGGTCACCAACATATTCATTACCAACCTGGCTCTCTCGGACATTCTGCTCTGTGTGCTGGCCGTGCCGTTTACGCCGCTCTACACATTTATGGGCCGCTGGGCCTTTGGCAGGACGCTCTGTCATCTGGTGTCGTTTGCCCAGGGTTGCAGCATATATATATCGACGCTGACCCTCACCTCGATTGCCATCGATCGGTATTTCGTGATCATTTACCCGTTTCATCCGCGCATGAAACTCTCCACGTGCATCGGCATCATTGTCAGCATTTGGGTGATCGCTCTGCTGGCCACGGTGCCCTACGGCATGTACATGAAGATGACCAACGAGGTGATGGACAACACCACTCAGCTGATCGGCGGGAACGAGACGAGCGGCTTGAGTCGCCACTACGGCTATTCCACGCCCGATGCCACCTCGGCTGCCCAGGCCTACATGCAGGTGATCACAGATGGCGTCACCGTCTGCGAGGAGAACTGGCCGTCGGAGCACTACCGCAAGGTGTTCGGAGCCATAACCACGACGCTGCAGTTCGTCCTGCCATTCTTCATCATCTCCATCTGCTATGTCTGGATCTCGGTCAAGCTGAACCAGCGGGCCAGGGCCAAGCCCGGCTCGAAGTCGTCGCGCCGCGAGGAGGCGGATCGCGATCGCAAGAAGCGCACGAATCGCATGCTGATCGCTATGGTGGCAGTCTTTGGTCTCAGCTGGCTGCCCATCAACTTGGTGAACATATTCGATGACTTCGACGACAAGTCCAATGAGTGGCGCCTCTATATGCTCTTCTTCTTCGTGGCCCACTCGATTGCCATGAGCTCCACGTGCTACAATCCCTTCCTGTACGCCTGGCTGAACGAGAACTTCCGCAAGGAGTTCAAGCACGTGCTGCCCTGCTTCAATCCCTCCAACAACAACATCATCAACATTACCAGAGGCTACAATCGTAGCGACCGCAACACCTGCGGCCCGCGCCTGCACCATGGCAACGGCGAGGGCGGCCCGGGCGGCAGCCTGGACGCCGACGATCCGGATGATAATGGCATCACCCAGGAGACCTGCCTGCCCAAGGAGAAGCTGCTCATCATACCGCGTGAGCCCACCTACGGCAACGGCAACGGCGCCGTCTCCCCAATACTCAGTGGACGCGGCATCAACGCTGCCCTGCTGCACGGCTGCCAGTCCCAGTCCCAGTCCCAGCAGCAGCAGCAACAGCAACAGCAGCAGCAGCAGCAAGTGGAGCTAACCCGTCGCATTCGCCGGCGCACTGACGAGGACGGCGACTACATAGACTCCGGTGACGAGCAGACGGTGGAGGTGCGCTTCAGCGAGACGCCATTCGTCAGCTCCGACAATACGACGGGCATCAGCATGCTGGAGACGAGCGAGTGCCTGTTCCAGAACGCAGCCGAGCTGCCTGAGTTGGACATTGTTGTGGTTGGCTCTGATGGAGCCGATGCCAGCAGGCGATGTAACTGAGACAGGGTGAGTATCCTAAAGAGGGGATTTATACCCATATAGAAGAAGGCTTAGCTTGAGCAAAGTCAGTCTTAGCCCATCACTCTCTCTCTATAGACAGATATATATTTTCTGATGTATATTCAATAAGGCAACATTTAATCAATAACAGAATGAAATTCTCAAGTGATATGCAAAATATTGAAAAGTGTTTTCAGCTAATGCACTCCTCAGATAAATGTCACTCAAAGTCAACTTTTACATATTTCATTCGAATTGGAGAAGGCAGCAACAGCATAAATAATTTAGTGAGAGAAATGTCGAGAGTATTTTGCCAACTCATCATTTGACGGCAACATGAAAATAGGAAAGAAAACTGCATACCACAGACAGCAAATAGATAGAGAGAGAATTGAATGAAAAATTGAGAGGAAATATTTCGATGATGCAATCTATTTCCTCACAAAGCGTTGCCCAATAAAACTCAGTTAAGAGCCTGCATGATTTTTATGGAATTTGCAGTAGCTCAAAAGCAGAGCTCATACAGCATGGCTCTTTGGGTGATGAAGCACATGCTGAGCAGAGCAGACTACATTCGGGATGAGTTTCATATGCTTTTTGTGCTGGCAAATTTCATTTGTTGCACTGCAAAGTCTGCAGGCAAAGTCAACGTTGGCATACTTTCGCAGGAGCTCAGGTAGTAAGTCAACAGTGAGTGCAAAAGTGATTTCCACTGCTTGAATAAATCGTGTGCAGCTATGCGTTAGCCATGGCAATAAAAGCGAACAACATTTGCTGGGACAAGGACCAGAGGGCATACGTCAATTAAATCAACTTTAAAAAAACTAAAAGTCAGCAAGTAAATAAAATATCAATTGAAGAATATTTAAGCCAGTTCCACAAAGTAAATATACTCAGAATTTATTTTCTTAGCTCGCAGGTTTTTTTTTCTTATGAATTATAGTATATATATATATATATATATATATATATATATATATATATATATATATATTTTTTTTTTTTTTTTTTATATATGTATGAAGTTTGTTTGAGTCAGAAAGCAAATATTTGTTAAATTTCTTTCAATACACATGTGACAAATATTTATTGGTTATATAATGATGATAATGAGACATTTTCGCATATTTAACATATTTAAAGAACTAATTAAATACGTTACAGAACGTTTCTTAACGCCAATTGGCATACTTGCTAATTACAACGACTTTAAATGAGATTCAGCTGCTTCTAATTAGATACGCACGTAATATAATATCACCTGTATAATATCACCTGTCAAAAAGTTGCCTTAGAAAAGTAAAGTATACGAAACGTGGCATTCCTTTGGTCCATCTACTCAAGAGCGTGCTGGTTATTAAAAACTCGATCATAATATATGCATACAAATAGCCAATTGCAATAGTCGGATAAATGGTCGACAGCCGTTGGCTATGATAAGGCCGGCACCCCCATAAATATGAAGCCCTGACGCAGAATAATTTACATTGGGCTTATTTATTTATAATTTTTATGGCCAGCACATTATGGGCGAACTGTCTGGGTCTGGGACTCTGAACTGAAATGGCCAATCATAAAATGTATAAATAACGCTGGCATTGAAATTCTATTTGATTAAAAGATTCTTTATGGCATTAGCAGAACGGCAGCAGCAGAAATGACAGCAGTAGCAGCAATACCAGCAGCAGCAGCAACAACAATATCAGCAGCAGCAGCAGCAATAGCAGCAACAGAAGCAGCAGCAGCAGCAATAGCAGCAGCAGCAATAGCAGCAGCAGCAATAATAGCAGCAACAATAGCAGTATCAATAGCAGTAGCAACAGCAACAATAGTAGTAGCAGTAGCAGCAGCAGTAATAGCAGCAGTAATAGCAGCAACAGCAGCAGCAATAGCAGTAGCAGCAGAAACGGCAGTGGCAGTAGCAATAGCAGCAATAGCAGCAGCAATAGCAGTAGCAACAGCAACAATAGTAGTAGCAGTAGCAGTAGCAGAAGCAGTAATATCAGCAATAATAGCAGCAGAAACGGCAGCAGCAGCGGCAGCAGCAGCGGCAGCAGCATTAGCAATGACAGCAATAGTACCAGCAGCAGCAACAGCAACAACAACAGCAGTAGCAGTAGCAGTAGCAGCCGCAGCAGCAACAGTAATAGCAGCAACAATAGCAGTAGCAATAGCAGTAGCAACAGCAACAATAGTAGTAGCAATATCAGTAGAAGCAGCAGCAGCAGTAATAGCAGCAGAAACGGCAGCAGCAGCAGTAGCAGTAGCACCAGCAACAGCAGTAGCAGCCGCAGCAGCAACAGCAGCAGATAATGTTGATATAAATTCTATTAGGTCTATAAAATTTGAATGTCTTGACAGAGGTTAAAGGTATAACTAAATGGTGCTAATGGATATTGTTGAGTTATATGGTATTAGATATTAATATTTGATTGTATATCCCTTCAGTTTATATACAAAACATACATAATTCTTGGCTAACATTATAATACTGTCTATGCTATTGGCCTCATTGGCCATTTTTGTCTTGTCATCGTAGAGCTGTCCAGTTAGACATCTATAAGGCTTGTCATTAAATTCTATTACTTGGCATATCGATTAAAATCATAATTGCGTTCCTAAAGACCTCAGACTTGCTGACAGAATTGAAATGTTTTCACATAAAGAAATTCGGCAACTGTTTTCTGGCCTGGTTAGCAAATCAACCAGAGTTTAGCATGGGTCGTTGCCTATGCAAACATGTTCCTTCAAATCTCTCTTTTATCTGACTTGCTCTCACTTCAAACCTAAATGCATGCATGTACAAATGAAAAGGTCTTCTTGTTGCTGCTGTTGTTGTTATTTACATTTTGGCCATGTTTGCGGTTGGCTTTGAAGCCAGACAGGAATGAACTAAGCGTATGAGCGCAATTTCAGAGCTGTCCGAGAGGCCTTTAATTTATGAATTATTCAGCCGGGTCGTATTTAGTAAGTGGCACACACTACCATGTTACCCAGATCCTAATTACCCGACATGATGTGTGATGTGGGCGGGTGGGTGAGTGTGAGTAAATAAGCTGAATGCACGGCTTGTGTTAGACGGAACTTAGCATAAAATAAAACACACGAAAAGAATGCCTTGAATACTTGTATTCAGACATGCACACTCACACATAGATAGCTGCTATCTGTGCTCCCTAAACAGAGGAATCACGGAGTCCTGGTGACTGAACGGTAAGTGATATAGTTGATGGTCCCGCCTCGGGCGCCAACAGCACTTTTGATGCATTATGCATGAGAACTGCAACTACTGCAGCTGGAATTGCGAACGGCAATTGTCGGACTGCCAGCAGACGAAGTCGGAGAAAGTTTGAGCTCGTTGTGGGAGCTCTTGGAGCAGTGGAGTAGTGGAGCAGTGGAGCAGCTGGCAGGGGCTTACCGAGGAAATGCCCCGCCGTTCGCTGTCTCTGTAAACAAGTTTGCCAGAGCGAGTTAGTGCTAAACTTTTTACAACTAAATTGTATTTTGTTGTTTGCTGTCTGGTTGCTGTGAATGGCAAATGGCAGCGAACTCGGGGAGTGGGAGGGAGACTCAAACAAGTTGACTCTTTAGAATGCCAACTTTACAATTGTGATCATATTTCTATATTTTTCTCTCTTTTTTTCTGATGTTGCGCGTTTGTTTAAGTCTCGGAATGCCATCAGTTATGCGCCTCACAATGCGATGGCTGCTGTTGCTGTTGCTACTGCTGTTGCTGCTGCTGTTGCTGTTGCTGATAAGCTGAAGTCCAGCATTTAGTGTTAAAGTTGCTGCATTGTGGCATCAATTCAACAACAATTCTGGATACATATAACTCTGCAATGTGTTGTCCGATTGACATTTGGAATTCTGTTGCAGATTTTGCATATTGAATTCAGATAGTCATTTAAATGACACAGCATATCCATGCAAGGCTTTAATTTTGTCTAAAAGCGAATCGTTTAACCCATGTCAATCAATCACACTAAAAGTGCGCAAGTGCGCTGTAAAATCGAAAGAGCCTGATTAAACCTATACTAAATCGTTGCATATAAAAATCAAGCATAATGCGCCACGCCTCCTCTACTTTGTTCGTGTGTGTGTGTGAATTTAATGGCAACAATAAGAAGGTCGTTGGCTGCTTATCAAACACCCACACATACACATACACACACACACACACACTCAGACATATGTACATAATATGATTTCAATGTGTACTTACAGTCACAGCGTAAAATGTTTGGCTATAAAAAAAATGATTGCCCTGCTTTCGGTTTTGTGTTTGAGTTTCTCTCGCGATCCGAGTTCAGTTCTTAAATTCGGTTTCGACGTGTCGTGAAACATGTGTTTCATTTGGCTAGTGTCAGACGTACATCTGTGTGTGTGTGTGCGTGTGTGTGTGGGTGTATCTAATGAAAAGCATTTATATTTTATAACATTCACATCAATATGTGTATTAGCTAAAACGGATTGATGCTGACGACAGCTGGTGCATAAGCCAGCTTGACTGACAGTCCGACAGTCTGCCAGTTGAGGGAAATAAAAGCGATTAATGAAGTTCCTGATGCCAAATGGTGAATGGTGAATGGTGAATGGTAAATGGTAAATGGTAAATGGTAAATGGTAAATGGCAAATGGCAAATGGCAAATGTCTAATTGACGTTTGCCATCGGTTGTCCCTCATGTGCGCCTGTGAGGGTGACTGGCTTAGCACAAACTGTAATCGATAGCGCAGTGGTAGCAGCAGCTGTCTCAGAGACTCAGAGGAGTTACGTATGTATTTACGCCCTTTGCTCGACAGCTTGGCATTAAAAGGCAAATCTCTGTTCTTAACTAAATGACAAGTGATAGTGGTACTATGAACTACTCTTTTTTTAATATATTAAGTATATAAATATATGAAAATATCGTTTATTTAATGTAAATAATCATTAATGTTACTTGCAGTGCATTGTAGAATTTTTGTTTAGGTTTATCAGGAGCTCTTAAATGTAATTTAAAATAAATAGTAGCTTAACATCAGGCCAGTTTATTACAGTCTTAAATGTAATTTAACATAAATTGTAGTATCATGTTAAGCCAGTTTAATTTTTAGCAGTCTTAAATGTTATTTAACATAAATAGTAGTTTAACATGAAACCAGTTTAGTTTATCACAGTCTTAAATGTAATTTAACATAAAGAGCAGCTTAACTGGGCTTCATGCAGTCAGCCTGAGTATTTTAACAGTGGCCTACTAGTTTCGTTTGCATAAATATAGCAGCGTATAACAGTTGAATATGCTAGCTTTAGCGCAGCTTACAATGTTAGCTTACATACGATATATGTATATACATATATAACAGTTCTACAAGCTCCTTACATTGCAACACGTTTAGCTTTAGTTGTGATTGCAATGTAAGTAACCATATTTATACAATTTGACATACATATATATGTATGTATGAGTTAACAAGAGTGTGAAGAGTGAAAAGTCTTCTATTAGTTGCAGTTTCTTTTTAATTCACTTTATGTTTTGGTACAAACTCAAAGAAATATAATTTGTATTCTTTGAAAAATAATTTATTAGCTAACTAAACCCTGCATTTAGCTATAATACACAAGTTCCGTTAGAGTATAATTAAATAAAAATGCAATTGCCGTTTTACCTTTACAGCTTATCAAGGGGTGTGAGCTTAGAGTTAGCTTAGTAATGTAAAACTCAACACGTTCCACGTAAGCATATGTGTGTGTGTGCATGTGTGTGTATCCGTGTGTGGGTCTGTGGTACGTACTTATATCCACATGGCTCTATTTTTATTCCCGTTGCCCGTGTCTAATCAGCCTAATGTGTGGGGTAAAAAGGGAAAACAACATTTTCATTAGAGCTGCGCTGCTTTAGCCAGCATACCTGATTCTGCTGCCCCGCTCGCCCCTTGGCCATGGCACTGCCAGACCAATTAAGCAATTAAGCTAACAAGCTTTTATTATGTTGTATGGCCAGCGAGCGAGGCAGCCAGGAACAATGAGCGCTGCGGGCTAGGACCACACTGTCAGCCAGGAAGTTAGCCAAGGTGTTGAGCAAACAATTAAACGGAACTGAAGAAAAACAACACAGGTAAGAAACTATTAGGCCGATGAGCATACATTCACGATTGAAAGTGGTCAGAATTAGGTGAGAAAAGGCATTCCGCAAATGTGGGCGCTATCTCGACGTGGTAAGTCCGCGTCTCCTGTCTGCCCACATGTGCCAACACCTGCTGTATGGCACACAGAATTTACGAGCTTAAAGTTTTCTGCCAACTGCTGTTTTTCCTTCTCTCACTCTCTCTTTCTCTCATTCTCTCTTTGCCAACCACAAGGCCAAGCCCCCGGTGTTTTGGGCGCTTAAAACAAAAACTCAGAGCATACATCAAAATAAAACTGATGGTCATAAATTTTATTCGATAAAATTTGAGGGGCAGGGCCCCAAAGTTTGCCCAGTTACTACGAGTAGATGATAAATAAATCATAAAAATTACGCCGAAATACAATAAATATGGGAATGTGCTTCCTAGCCAAAAGAGATACCCTCATTTAGGCCTTCTTTCCGTATGCGCTGTGCAATGTGGATAGCGATTATGCTGGGCCGAAGAGCTGCCTGGGGGCGCCTCCTTTACGCCTGTCTGTCATGCAAACAAACAGTTGAAGCATTTAACTCACTCATCAAAAGTGCCCTATGACGACTGTTGCCATGGCCCCAAGGAAGTGGGAAATGAGGCTCTGTATGCCAGGCACGTAGCTCATAGCAGTGCCAAATTTTCATTTCGCCTTGCTGCCAATTCACACTGGTCTGAATGCCGCAGTGCAAAGCAAACAAAATGCAACAAAGATAAAAAAAAAAAAATCATATGAAATTCCTAAAAATGAATTTTACGTAAGGCTATTTGTGATTTTTTTTAAAGGAAAACATATTGAAGTTCTTAGGAATAACAGACAAAGCTCATTAAAGCTTCAATTATGAATTGAAATATTTTATATTTATTGATGAACATTCCTGATATGAGAAAAATATAATTAACTTCTTCGGAATAACAGTCATAGCACATTAAAGCTTTAATCGAGCTTTTCTCACCCTCTAAGTTTAAATTATAGATTCGAATATTTTTTATTCGTTTATAGAAATTTCTGAAAGTAAAATTTACGTGAAACTATTTGGGATTTATTCATTGAAAAATAAATTAAATCATTAGAGCATAACATCGAGAGCTCTTTTCCCACGCCTAAAGCTTTAATTATGGATTATTAAATTATTATTGTATTCTTTGATAGAAATTGCTGAAAGTGAAATTTACTTGAAGAAATTTGTTTTTCTTATGTAACATTAATTGAGAAAAGTTTATTTTGAGCTTTACTCAAATTAATGTCTCAATTTATGGAATTAAATAGGATTTTATGCACTGTTAGAAATTTCTGAAAATGAAATTTAGGTAAAACTATTTTTATTAAGGAAAGAAAACGCTGTAAGCATAAAAGTCAAAGCATATTAAAGCTTCAGTCGAGCTTTACTTAAATTAAAAGCTTCAATTTCAATTTCAATTTTTTGTTTTATTCTTTTTTTTTACTTTTACCTAGGTTTTGCC
The DNA here is from genome assembly GCA_035045345.1 of Drosophila hamatofila. NCBI lineage: Eukaryota > Metazoa > Arthropoda > Insecta > Diptera > Drosophilidae > Drosophila > Drosophila hamatofila. The sequence continues at coordinate 5,529,607 of JAWNPA010000001.1, forward strand.
TAAAGTACATGAAAAGTGGTTAATCAACATTTCAATAAATTTATTGAAAAAAGAAAATATTTGTTTTCTTGTTTTGGGCCAAGTGTAAAGAGCGCGTGACGACGTTTAATGGGCAGTTGCAGCTGACTGTGTTATTGATGGGAAACGTCTATAAAAGCGAACGGCGTTTATGCCCAATTAAATTGGGCAAGAAGTGTCGAATCGAGTTATACAAACACACAAATATATATATATAGATATATATATTGAAATACATATAATTGTAGGGCGTGGCAGCGCTGCCTACACGTGCGCTCTCAGTGTGAACTTCAGGTGTGCTGAAAACGGATGCGGATGGCAAACATTGGTCAGCACGTCGCCGGTCCTTGTGGAAGATTGTTCGGTTCAGCAGAGTTCAGCATAAATAGTGACTGCTTATATATAATTTATGACCCACCAAGCACCACACATGGCACTCGGCACACGGCACACACCACTGACCACAGAAGAGCTTGGTCGCCAGATTGGCAGCCGGATCGGGGGAGCTGCTCGCTCCACACCCGATGACAGTTCTTCGAATTCTTGCAGTTGTGCTGACAGCATAGCTTAATGCCACTTAATATGAGCCACAGGCTCTGCTGCTGGCTGCTGGGTGCGAGGCGGATGCGCGTTTATTGGCAACTTTATCAACAGTTAATTAAATTTCGTGTTTAATGATTCGAGCAGCAGAAGTCGAGAAGAGGCAACTTGGCGAAATGCTTGCGGCTTGCCTCTTATTAAAGTTGAAAAGCCAATTCTTGGGGCAATTCAGCTCAGTTGAATGCATTGCCAACTGTCCGTTGCCTGATGTCTGTTGCCCGTTGCCTGTTGCCTGGCAATGGCCAAGTTAATAATTACAAGTTAAATGAAACGAAAAACGCCTTTTAATAATTGCCTGAGCAATAGACCAAAGTGGTTAACAATTTGGGCCGAGTTTCGTGTCTGCTTCAGTCTTTTTATGTTCGTCTGGTAAAACAATTGCTAAAGTGTGAAATGCCTGAATCATTATCTAAATTGTATTTTATTTTGCCAAATTGGGCTTTAAACTCCACTTATTCACATTCCCATTCACATTCACATTCCCATTCACATTATCCCAGACCCATTGAAATTTGAGTCTTATTTGAGAGCGTTTGTCAATCTCAGGCTACCTTTGCAGCTTCCCTTTCAAATCCAATTTAACTACTTGTAATTTTATATCTGCCTCGTCGTCCTGGCGCACAAAAAACCCTTGCGTCTACAATCATAATACGTATACTTAATGTTAACACAATCCGTGCCTGCATGAATACTTAAGGCCGTCGGCCGGCGGCTCAGACTGAGGCTGAGTCGAGGCGTCGCCTCTCTCAAGGATTTGGGCTTTGTCATTGCGCTGCTGTAATAATTATGCAGCGGCGAGCATAAAAAGTTCATACAAAATCAGAGGGAGCCCATGGAGACAATATGTAAACAGGTGTAGCCGAAGGGAATATACACCGAAAGAAAAGTTCAATTCAAGTTATGAATGCAAGAGAAAACTTTCATGCAAGAGTACTTTCATGCGAGTTTAATAGAAAATTCTTATAGCAAAAGGAATCTCTTCTTTATTTTCTTTTGGCTGTCGAATGTTTTCTCTCAGTGTATGTTTTGGGGCTGGCGCAACTCATCGAGGCGTTGTAATTGCGTAGAAGCACGAAACACCTGTCAGCGGGCGGCTCTTGAACTGCTCGGGTTCGGGACTTCGGAGCATGTCAGAGTTGCCCGGCTAAGGCAGTCCTCTTCACGAGCTGTCAGACTAGGCGACAACAGCAACAACAACAACAACAACAACAACGACAATCATTTCAGTGTTTATTTTTTTCAACGTCATTTCTTAATTTATGTGCGAGCAGCAAAGAGAAAAAGTGAATGAAACTGAATGGGGGGAAAATAAACAAAGACATCTCTCGACATGGTGGTCATAATTTTGAAGCATAATGCAAAGCAATTTCAGCCCAAGAGGCAGGACACTGAAATACCCTATAAATCATAAACGAGTACAATAGAAATGTCTTAAGCCTTTTTGTGCTGAAGAGATGTCTCAAGTTATAGAAGCTTAGGCCCAGTATACTCTTTCACATTCGTGAATGGGTAGGTATATCAGCTTTATGCAGTAAACAAAGAAAATCTATGCAAAAGTAGTAAAAACTTTTACTTTGCTAAATGCCAGTTGAAAACTTTCGTGAAAGTAGAAGGAACGAAAACTCAGTTGGAAGGCAAAGAATCCTGGCAAAGAGCATTACCAAAGTTGTTAAAAATATAACCATAAATGTGCCAGAAAGGCAGCTGTGCACGTTACCTTTGAGCCAGGCCAGTTGTCTGGGCGTGTCCGCACAAAAAATGTGTAGAAAAAAGTGAAAAGAAGAGCAATATATATATATGTATATGGAAAAGCTGGCAGCTGCACGCCTTATAATTTATGGTCCAGGTACATACATAACTCTGCCTCAAGGTATTACAGAAAAAAAGCCAACAAAAGGCACTGAGATGAGAAGAGATGAGAAGTTGGTGCGACTAGTTGATGCCCTGTTGATTTCAGGAAATAACTGTCTATTCTCTTTGAGTCTAAATTTACTTAACTTCTCATTCCTCACGCCTTAGTCATTAACGCGTTTTTTTTTTCTTGGCTATAATTAATGCAGCTGTATTCCTTAGCCCAATAAGAGCGAAGCAGAAGAAAATGTAATCAGAATCGAGACACCAACAAAAAAGTTGACAAAAACTGAAGTGAACATTATCATTATTTTAATCAGAGTTGGCAGCTCGATTGCGATTGATATCACACGAACCAGACGAGCAGCCAATGCCCAGCCCAGCTCTCTGGGGCTTCGTGGCCTGGGCCCTGAGCCCTGGGCCCTGATAACTATGCTTCTCTGTGATACCATTGGTTCGCTTTATTTTGTATTTTATTTTATTTCATTTTACGAGCGACAGCTCGTCAACATGTTGAGGACCTGCATGTCATTATGGCTCGAGGGAGACTGGGTCGGGATTTTGGTTTTGCTCCTTAGAAATGGGTGTGCGATTCCACACATGAGTGCGAAATAATCATTCATTTTACGAGCGTATTTTCTGCTTTCTTTTTTTTTTGGCTTTTTTGGACCAGCGCCACAAACAACATCAATTCTGAGGCGTTTGATGAAGCTGGCTTTTTTTTTATGTAGCAGAAGATTATAGGTATATAAAATCGTAGTTGAATTCAAACAAGTGTTGAGGTTGCAGATTTGACTAAAGAATAATATTTTACAAAAATTTACATTTACAAAATACATTTACGACTTTAATGTAGTTCAGGTTAACATTGAGGTAAGGTCCGTGTAACAAAGAGTTGAACTACCAAATTCTTAACAAACTTAAAGATTTTCATTTTACTAAAAAAGCTTTCCTCTATTTGAATAGCTTGAAGCACTTCACAGTAATCACAGTCACAGTAATTGATGAGACAAATATCATTATAATATATATTAAATATTATTTTCCTGGCAGCTCTCCCTCCCCACTTCCACTTCCTGTTGCTTGTTCGATTTGTCGCTATGTTTTTCCCTCTCACTTGGCCCCGCCTCATCAAATCTACGTGCTTGGCATATCAATCAAATCTTGCCGCAAAATCCCTGCCTGGGTAACTTATACATTATTTAATCGCTGTGAGTGAATTAAAATTGAAATTCTCTCTGCTTTCTCTCTCTTTCTATTTTTTGAGCCATGGGCTGATGTCGGTTTTGCGCCCTGTCCACATACATTAATACGCACTGTACGCATGCCGCAGCCAAATTAATTTTATTTTATAAACTCTCAAACAGACCGCAGCGAGGGTCTAAACAGGGTCGGCCAGGCCAGGGCAGCCGGGGCAGCCGGAGTGTGAGTTTGTGATAATTTTCACAAAATATTGCAAAAGAGATGTACTTATATAGAAACGAGGAATTTAATGTTGTTTAAAATATGCGAGGCAGTGCAGACAGGAGACAGGAGACAGCAGCAGGCCAGCAAACACTCAGCGCCATGTCCCTGCGATGTCCCTGTGTGAATTCAAGTTAATATTTTGAATAATGCTACATAATTTAAACACATAAGCGACTTGGCCCATTCGCAATTTATGAACAAAAATATCTCAGCGACTTCCACGGTGACAACAAGAGGAAGAACAACAAGACTGCGGACTGTGGAGAAGCAGTTCCCACAATGTGTAAGTTAACAGAGCTCCCAGGATAGCGCCGGGCAAATTGCTCATCATTTTTCTTGGCACGGCAAGCAAATTAAGCGCCGGCCTTCATAAGTAATGGAATGCGCAAATAAATGAAGTTTTCTTCTAGCTGTCCCGCTGTCGGGCAGTTATTTAGTACTTGAAATTTTTCAGATTTTCTCTTACATTTGGAAATCATATGAGTCTGCAAACAGTGAATTCCCTTTGCGAATTTGTTCTTTTAAATATTATATTTATATGAATTACTCTTGGCCTAAGCCAGTCCTAAATATGTGAATGAATGTTTACCCCAAAGCGGCTTACAAACGAGAGGCCACACAGACAGTTATGTAAATAAGATGAGGTAGAGAGAGGATTAAGGAAAGCATAAAAAGAGGAACACACACAGAGACAGAGAGAGAGAGAGAGAGAGAGAGAGAGAGTGAGAGTAGGAGAAGATTTATTACACCACAACTGAAGAGCTCAAGCAAGCAGACCAGCATAGTAGTTGAGTTCATGAAAATCGCATAGAATAGTAATTTTTCAGTTTTTGCTCATCCAACAATTCTGCAAAAAGCAAATCTGGCTTTGGAATAGGGCTGAGAACATAATTTGTTTATGCGCCACATCAAATCCAAGCAGAAAAACTTGTGCAGACGTGCTGACTTAATGAGAATCGCATAGTAGGGCGATGATAAAACATGCGGAGTCATCAAAAAACTATTTGGCATAGAAGAAATTACAGTTAAATGTGCATTCCTCACATAGCTCAATCACCTGAGCTCTTGCAGAAAAGTTTTCAGCTGTGGCATGTGGAATTTCTATTATCAATCGATTTCTATTCGTGCTGACGGAAAGATAAAATTTATTGATCTAGGTCGAGTAGATAAAGTTTTCAGCAGCAGGAGCTATATATTAATTAGCAAATAATGCTATCTCACTCGCAGCTGACGAGCATTTGAAACTTGATATGAAATAATTTCGAGTTGACAACAAAACAAAAACAAAACAAAGCAAAAAAAGAAGGTCTTCTATTGAGCCCATTCCACGGCGGGAGAGCTGGCGCCTGTTGAAGCCTTTTTGTTTGTCTGCTCTGTTGTCACAAGCACAACAAATATTTGCATTTGCGCTGCCCGGAATATACATTTATGTAAATACAGTGAGACTACACTTTAATGAACTCGCCGAGCACGAAAAGCATAACAATTGAAAAAGCTGCGAAAATGCAATAAAACAAATAGAATATTTTGTTTAGTAATTGAAACAGAGTTGCAAATATATATAAAAGGGAAATATGAAATATGGTTGCATATATATGAATATATTCTTAATGAAAATGTTAACGGTACTATATATATGTATGTGCATCTATGTAGAATGTGCTGGGCGTGCTTACGCACTCATTAACTTGCCAAGTTATTCGAGGATCTGGTTGAACTTTGGCCTTTGCGTGGGCTCACACACGCTCACACACACACACACACACACACACACGCACACACACACTCAAACATAAACATAATTTGGCTGCCTCATGGGTCCCATGATGTAATTTAAATCTATGGTAATATATGCAACAATTAAAAATACATCAGTTTACTTTTGTGTGCCGAGCAGAGGCTGGGGCTTAGCCCATTGTCTACTTCCGTCTGTCCTTTATGCATTTAAAGCGACATCTTTTTAACTCATTAAATTTCATTGCATACACTCTAACAGTGTGTGTGTGTGTGGGTGTGTGTTAAATGTTCTGCTGTACTTTGCATTTGTAATATTTAAATGCCTTTTTGCTCGGCACTTGTTATAATTATTTTGTTGTGCGCGCATAATTTAAAAATAAAAAGCGATGACATAGTATGACTTTAGCAGGATTTTAGAGTTTGATAATAACATCAAACGGATGATGTCATCGAGTTAACAGATTCCTGCCTGTTAATAGCCTATCCTGGCTTGAACATTATATTTTCATTTCAAGTGCCTTTCCCTTTTATTTACTTATTTTTTTTTTGTGTGTGTGTGTGTGTGTGTGTGAGTATGTGTGTGTGTGTGTCCGTCAGCCTAATTAGCAACTCATTTATTTTGGCATGGCGCCTGCTGCTCACTATATTTAGCATGCGATTCATTAAAGTGAACATTCGCCAGCACGTTCGCAGGTTGTGCATGTCCTGTCTGCATGTGCCGTGCTTTCGGCCCGAGGGCCCTTTCGGCCAAATGCCGCCCACGCAGAAAACAACTTGTCTATGGCCGGCCGCTAATTGAGGCAACTTAAAGACCATTCCCGGGCCCCTCGACGCCATAAAGCAAAGCTTAAGATGAGCTGCCTAATAGACAGTCATTTTTGGCCAGCTAACTGACAACTTGGCACTGCCGCACCCTGGTTAAGGATCAAAGAAGCAAGGCATGAAAGGGATATATAGTAAGAGGTAGAAAGATAGATCTACTAATTATCATAAACTTATTAGGAAATATATGGTTCAGGATCAAAGAAGTCAATTATGAAAAGAATATAAAGTAAGAGGTATGGTAGATAGATAGATCTACTAATTATCATAAAATTATTGGCTGTCCAGCCAAATTAGATGTTTAGTATTTACTATTTGGTGTAATTAAATAAATAGAGAATGAAGTATGTGGTTCAGGATCAAAGAAATAAATCATGATAGGAATATCTAGTAATGGGTATTTCTACTAATCATCATAAGCTAGTTAGCTGTCTAGCCGAATTAAGTATTTAAAATTTAGTATTTAGTATTTATTGTAATAGATAATGAATCAAATGGAGTAGGTGGTTCCGGATCAATGATATATTCATAAATGGGATATATAGTACGAGATCGATCTTATAATTATCATAAATTTATTGGCAGCTCTTGTTTAATTCAGTATTTAGAGTTTCGTATTTACTGTATTTATTTAGTATTTAATTTGTATTTGTTGCAATTGATGAAATCCTATGTAATGAAGAAAATGGAGTAGGTATTTTACGATAAAAAAAATAAGTCATGAATGGGGCATATAGTAAGAGATATATAGATAGATCTACTAATTGTCATAAACGTATTATCTGTCTAGTTTTTTATTTATATATTTAGTATTTATTGCATTTACTATTTATTTATTTATTTATTTAGTATTTAGTATTTAGTATTTATTGTATTTAATTAATGTTAAAGAAATTCTGGATGATAAAGAAAATGTAGTACGTATTTAAGGATCGTAGTCTAGATTAATTCAGTATTTAGTATTTATTGTATTGATTTCGCATTTAGTATTTATTGCAATATTATATCAAATGGAGTAGCTTTTAGCAGGGTAATAGATAATTCTGCTATGTGTGCCCCCTGTTTACTTGATCGATTCCAGGATATATGAAAGTCATGCTTAAAAGCTCTTCCCAGCTGCTCTACTCTACTTAAGAGCTCAGACAATGACTGCTTCGCTTCTATTGTCCTGAAGCGTATGCGCAATAATTTAGTTATTGCGTATACGCCCGTTGCGCCGCTCTTTGTTATTTGTCAAGCAAATACAATGGCCGTAGCTACGGTGCTCACGGTATATCAAAGTCATGCTCTGTAGTTGTTAAATGTTTCTTAGCTTCATTTTATTTACCCGTGTGGTTAATGATTTATTTATTGCTCATACGCGCTTTGTGCTGTGTGCTGTGCGGCGATGTAGCTAAATTTTTTATTGCTATTATTATTGATTTTGCTGGGCTCTTAGCAGCGAGCACTTTGTCAACTGCAAACATGAAAACAAATGTTGCCCGCTAATAAAACTCTAAAAGAGCAAACAAAACAACAACAAAACAATAAACCGAAACTTTTGGCGCTCAAACGGAGCTGGAGAAAAGTACTGCAATTAAAATTAATTACATAAACATCAATGTGCCGCTGGCAATTAATGTTCCACCTCACAGATGTACATAGTTCCTCCCATCTCAGCGTACCGCAACACACCTACCTTAAGGCTGCACGACCTCGCACACAGAGCTTGGTCAACTCTCGCCCACGGCTCGGTTCGGCTTGGGTTCAACTTTGCCGCAGAGCCCACCCAGTTCTCGCAGTTCCCCTCGATTGCCGCAGTGCCCGCACCCATCCACAAGCCAAGTTGACAATAATGAATACTTAATAAAGTGGCATTAAAGGTAGTTGCCCGGATCCCGTTCCAGGACTCTGCACTTTGCTTTCTGTGCAAAAGGCGGCTAAAAGACCGAATTTCATGGAAGGCTCAAGGCAAAGTTTACCTTTGTTCTGGAACTCAGTTCCGCATTTCTTATTTGCTATTTGTGGCTGGCTGGCTGAAATTTCATTTCAATTATCAACAGTGGAGCCTTCGGGTCGCCTTAATGTGGGTTGTGGGCCGTCCTTAAAGGTTCCGCCATGGGGCGTTCTTAATGAATATTTATTTTAATGCCAAACATTTTACACTTCAGCACTGTGGCGCCCTGGCAAATGATAAGCAATATTTGAAATTTCATTTCTGAAATCTTATGGCCAAGGCTTCAATTATAATTATCGTAAGCAATAAATAAACAATAAACCAAATCGACAAAATGAGATTTGTATCTGTGTGTATGTAAGAAGAATGAATGTAAGAAGCGCAAACCAAGGCAGAAGGCCCTAAATCAATACATTAGTAATTTGATTGAGCACGGAGGTTTGCGAGCTTCATTGGCCAAACTAATACCAATTACCATACAACACAAACTTTTCCACACTTGTGTACAGTGAGTCGCATTCAACTTCGTATTTGCTCGGGTGTCTTGCTTTCAGGCACGATCCACTAACACGGGGCCTCAACATCAGTGCCCTTCGGCCTCTCAACCGAAATGGTCGAGTCTTAAATGAAGTCCCACTATACACTTTTATTTCTATACTCTCTCTCTTTCTCCATCTCTCTATACTCTCTCAAATTATATACGTGCTCATGTATGCAGGCACAGGCAGCACAAAAATTGATATGTGTTCACTAAGAAGTATCGTTGCTTCCTTTCTGAGTAGAAGAATGGTTTGCCTTGCTCACATAAACTCATTCAAATTCATTATTATTTGTAATATTTATTTTAATAATTTTATTTAATGTAATAATATTTTAATATGTATGAGTTTCCTGACTTACAAGTTGTATAGCCCATTAAAGAATTTATTTAAAATGTATATATGTAAATGCCTCTAAACTTCTTATTTGCCCACAAACTTGAGTTTTTCTGCGATTATCTATAGAATGAATCAATTTAGAATAAAGTTCCTCTTCAAATTGACTCTAACACAAAATGCAAACCGTAAACTTAATGTACAATTATTTTAAATTATATTAAATTTTAGCTTTTGATTAACATAGGAATTTGCTCATTATTTTTAGCGTTTCGATGAATTTTAATTGAATGCCAGCAAAACTGTGCCGTCATTGGGCGGCCCAACAAATGAATGTCAAAGGTTGAGCAAGGGCTGGGGGGCTTTGAATCGTAGCGCGAATTAATATAAATTCAAAGCACAAAAACAAATTTGATTTGAATCTTTCGGCAAAGCTTTGGCATGTGCCATATTAAATTGTGAATCTCCACTCACCTCACTGTGTGCACTTGAACGGAGCTGAAAATCAAATTAAAAATCCAGGAATGCAATCAAAACACATGAAATCAAGAAAATATTTTCATTAAGGTATCTTTCCTGTTTGACAACTGAGCAAGGAAATTGTATTTTGTCGTTATTTGGCATACGACAAATATATTTAATTATGAACGGAAATACAGCTCAAATTCAGAATTTCTAATAAAAATATACATGTGTTTTTGGCCACAAGAAATAAAAAAGGAAATAAGAATATATCTTTTGAAAAGGAAACTGCTGTAAAAAGAAACTTTGTATAGGATTTTTTTTTTGTGTGCTTATTGCAGGTAATTTATTGTTTGGATGATGGAGGTGGTAAATTAATAGAGCTACTGGCATTGTATACAAATTTAAGGCTGATAGACCTTGTGACATATGATCTGATATGTTTTTAAATTACTATTATTCAGCTCTCAAAACTCAAGTTACTAAGTTACTTAGAATTTATATAACAAAAATGGTTATTCCACTTGAGACTAAGTTTATAATTTACTTTTGTAGTAGTAGTAGTGAGAACTCGCAGACTTTTGTTGACGCAAATATATTGTTATATTTAAATAATATTAGACTTTAATTAGATGTTACTGTTCTTTAAATGATATAGGTAAATGATATAGGTATTTAAATTGTAGGTAAAGTAGTTCGTTCACGGAATCATCAACACAAACTACATCAGCTCGCACAACTCTCTTCTCTTACGATTCCAAATTTAAATGACGCTCTTATTATTTATATAAACTTTGTGCTCCATAATACATTCGTATGATTTAACAGCATCTCAGGCTGCAGTTTCTATTTGCTCTTATTTAATTATGCTCAGACCGCAGCGAGTCGTAGTTTTGCATCGTCTCTTCTCTTCATATATGCAGGCAAAACTTTACTCTCCCGCACTGCATCTCTCTTTTTCATTTTAAGTTCGATCGAACAAGTGTGCCGTCTCCCTCGCTCTCACACCTCGCTCTTTGCACGAGTTTCGCATTGCTTTCAAAATAACTAAATGACGTTCTCATTGGTTCGTTCCCTGCTTCATAACATAAATCTACTTAACAGTTCCTCAAACTTATGCTAACATTTAATGTTAATCAAATAAATGAGTGGCATATATAAGAGAAGCCTTTGTTATTGACTTTTATCAATCGCTTAAATATAAATACAAATGTAAATTTAAAAGTTGGTTCTAAGCTCTAACTTACTGGCCACTACATTTAATAGTCTTCCTTTCCACGTAACTCATCATATTTTATTGCAATGTGATATTTGTTTTTCTTTGCTCACATCGATTTGTCTGCTTTCTAAGTACAAGCTGATAGTAAAACACTTGAACTATGGTCCGTAATTATAATTTTAATAAGCTTCGCTGCGGAATGTCAATGCTGCGTGTAACTAACATTAGTTTATTATGAATGCGAGTAGAGAAACAAAGACGAGGCTAAGAGGAGCGCCAATGGCCATGGCCATGTCCTCGAACGAACTGCAACAAGTGGCTAATGCTAATTGCAGCCAGCGGGTGCTGCCCGACCCCAGTGTGGGCGCGTCTGCTGGAAGAATTTGTATTCACTCATTCGTTTGCTGCTCATTTGCCCTTTGGCCTTGGCAGTGGCGATTAGCACGCCTTGACATGGTCATCATGTCGCCGCCAGACGCAAAATTATGCGGCCAGATATATGGGCCAACTGAAGACGGGTTGCGGCCAGAGGTGTTGGGAGCTGCCAACAAAATGCATTTAGCTCTAAGGCGCTTTGTTAGCCAAATGGGCATAAGCTGCTTTAACAGCCATTTATCTATATGTCTCTGCATATTTAACTGACTGTCGATGTGTGCTCTGAATTTGTAAAATTTATGTAAACCAATTTATTGCTTTTATAAACTCGAATCAATGTATTTCATGTTTCTCTCTTGCTTTTTTTTCAGATTTTCGAAACACATTTCTAGGCGCAGGAACGCGACGACCGCGAATTGCCTGGGAATGTGGCATAAACTACAATGCCGGAGCATGGGCGAATGGGCGCCTGGGCGAGTGGGTGTGGCTGTAGTCCTATTGTGAGGCGCGAAAAGTGCTGATAAATGCCAAATAAAGTGACAACGATGCGAAAATTGCTGCGCTGGAACCTAGAACAGAGAACAGAGCAGAGAACAAGGAACAAGCAACAGAGCCCCCAAGCAATTGGCTCAAGCAGCTCCTCAAATCGTTGATATCAAGTCTCCAAGTGCGCCGAGTGCGGTGTGCGTTAGCGGGAGTCAGTTTATGTCTGTGTGTCATCTAGGCAGGCCCCAAAGGCGCTAACAACCAATTCTAAACATACTCTATAGTACATATATATATATATATATACACTTCCTCGGTTACCTCGCACTTTACAGTTGTTGCCTGCCTTGTAGGGAGTCAAGAGAATCCATTAAAAGGCTGGCATCCTTTACGGTTGGCCTCTATGCGTCACTTCCATTTCAATTTCAAATTTGCGCATAACTCTCGCACGATTTTCCTCTTTTATTTTGCTTTGTTTGCGTTTTTCTTTTCTTTTTTTTTTTTGCAGTCAGTTGTTGGTGGATTGAAATTTTGTTTGGCAATTTTTGGGCCAATTGCGCGGAAATCTGTCAACGCAGACATTTGGCTTTCTGCGTAAAAACAAAAAACCACAACAAAAGGTAAATAGCTGAAAACCAAAGAAAATAATTTGCCCAACTTAGAATACCAAAAATAAAAGAAGGCAAACAACGGCTGGCCAAATAGAGTAAGCCTAAGTCTGACATTGATGGGATTTGTGCAGGCCACAGACAGAGCCACAGAGAGCGGAGGCAAATGTTGTTCGAGCGACTGACAGGCTGACGGAAAGTAAGCAAATTGGAACGAGACAGCATTCTTTCCCAATTGATGGATGTTTGAAAGACAATTAATTGAAATTTAACTTAGTCCAAGCGGAGAGATTAAAGAGTCTAGTCTCGATTGTCTTCGATTGAGTCAATATTCAATTTAAATCTTAAATCTTTCTTTAAGGAAACAGTCGCATTCACAAGCAGTCGCCATGCGAAGCATGTGACAACTCTTTAGATATAATCAACAGCAACTAGTCGTTATTTCGATGTGTATTTCAATATTATATTATAGCGATGTAAGCCCCCCTACCCCCCCATACACTCTGAAAAACTAATTAGCCCAGATGTCTAAGCTAACCTAGTAGTTAGAGGAAAGCTGTTCGACACGCTTGCAAAGTATAATATAACTTAGCATAATAGTAAATTGCATATTTCGAGCTGCGAAAGCTGCAAATGACGTGGAAGTAGGGAGCGAGGCAAATAACCGAAAGTATTCAAAGTCCTGTTGACCATGAGCCCCAGTTTTTTTGAAAGTTTATGTCAGGCCATGTTGCCAACGATGACAGACAATTATACTCTCAAATTGTTTTTCTGAAACTCAAGCATCTGCTGCATGTCCTGTGAATGAAGCTTTCAAAAAAATGTCAGCAACTTTTGTGTACTTTTGGTTTGTCAAATGTGAAAAGTTACACGGCGTATACGTAATGTGTGTTAGTTGTTAAATGAAGTAAAACATAACGAAAACGAATTACATGTTGACATATAAAATGTTGTATTGTGGTTCATCTGAATGTGACTTTTGACTATGACTATGAATATGAATAAATAATTAATATATAAATACTCACACAATTATTTATCAGCTAAGCAGGGGTTTCAACAAAAATCTCAAATGAGTTTTTATTGAAAAAAAAAAAAAAGAACAAAACGAAGCCAAACTAAATAAATAGACTTAGGCTAAGCATTGAAATGGAGGTCTATTTCAATGAGAACTTATTTCATAAGGTTTGTGTTAAATGTAAAACTCAGTTAAGCAACATTTTAAAATACCTAACACTAAACTAATTTAAAGACAAACTAAGCTATAGAACAAACATATGTCTAGTGTGTATGTGTATATGTGTAGAAAACTCTATGTGAAAGACTCATAAGTAAAAAGTCTCAGACAAAATAAATAAATATTCAAATTATCGAAAGTTTTATAATTTTAAAAGAATTTATAATTTGATTGTAATTTTAGGCAGATTTATGAAACGAACTAAGAAACGATGAGGATAAAATACTATATGAATGTTTGTTGCATGTTAAACATTGACAAGGTAATTAAAGTATACAAAACTTAAGCTAAATATTAAATAAAATATATATAAAAATTACAAAAGAAAAAAATAATTTCAATTGCCAATAGCAACTTGTATTAATTAATTGTGCATAACAATATGCAAATTAAAATGTTTAAAATTCAACTAAACCACAAACATAAAGTCGAATAATGAATGAAATTAGATTTCAATTGGCAAATATATATGTATGTATATATATAAATATATATACGTATGTATATATAAATATATGTGTGTTTATATTAATATACCAATTTGAATTGTTAAGTGAAGAGTAAAAAACAAAAATAAAAACAAAAAAAGAAGCCGTCACAGAAGAGTATTACAATTGATTTAACTATCAATAAAAACCAATTAAAATACATATTTTAATTTTAATTTCAATGGCAAATACAGAATGCGTTTTAAACTTGAATTAAATGAAATATTTAATAAATAATGAATGTTGAATAAAAAATTCATAAATATGTGGTTTTTCTGCTGTTTGATTTATTGCTGCTGTTGACTTAGCCAAGCCTTTGAAATGAGCAAAGCCCATGCAATTTATTTGTTTGGCAAAGTGCGCAAAAAATCGAATTTAATGTTGCAAGCAAAATTTAAAATAAATCGATTCATATTAGTAATGAACACGTTTCTTGGAAAATATAAGTAAATTATGATATTTATAGCCTATTAATTTTTCGGTTTAGGTATTATAAATACTGAGATATCACCATAAGGAAAAGCAGGTGAAGGACAATGCTAAATGACGCAGACTTAGAAATGGGAAAACTCACATGGCTAATTAATGATAGCAGTAGTGGCTTATAGTCAAAAGAACGATGAAGTATATTCGATTCAAGATACATTATAACACAGCTTACTTATATTTCTGTCTTTAAAAAATTCAACACAATGAATTCACTTAAAATCTAAGTAACTAGGGTATTTTGCAAATAGTTTCAGTCGTTGAATGAACACATACATATGTAGCTTTTCATTATTCCACCTTGAGTTCTCAAGCCTTATTAAACTGTTCTATCCACGATACATCAAAGGATGAATGTTAATATTTACAGTCATATACGTAAGATAATACACAGGCTTTCGGATATTATTTATTGGTTGTATTCAAAACTAAAAATGTTTTTTAATAGGAGCCCAAAAAGGATTCTCTCCGTTTCTGTTGTTGTTGATGATGATAAAATGTAACTTGGGAATAACTTAACAATTTCTCTACTGAGCAGTAAGCCGACAAAAGCTTCCAATTGGATTTTTAAATTAAATTCAATTTGTGACAGTAAAATTTAATTGGTGCCCAAAGGAAATAGATTTTTGTTGCTTTTTTTCCTGCAGAATAATGCGTTCATCAACAGAGCTGAGTTCACCACCCCTAATTTTAGAGACTCAGAAATTTCTGGCAGCATACAGACTTTAAGCCAGGCTATATGGGTTATATCATAAGATAGCGGAAAGCAATTTGGAAATTTAATTGAATTAAAAAATTCTTTCATGAATGGGAAAAATTGGTTATCCAGATGGGCACGGATAATGCAAGTGAAATGAAATGAATAATGAAAGATATCCTATTGGATTATCTAACAACAAAGGTTGCTCTATATAAAATTAATATATGGCTTACCAAAAGTGCTATTGATTTTTTGTTGATTATTTTGTATTATACTTTTGTACATTTTTTTTTTTTTTTTTTTTTTTTTTTTTTTTAATTAAGTTGGAGTATATTGGCAATTTTAATAAGTTTATGCTTGGTGCTTAACCAACATTTTTTTATTTTTTTTTTATTTTTATATTTTGATAATTTAATATATTTTTTAATATATAGGGTTCAGTTTTTATAGTCTTCAACGTACTGTACCATTCTCAGGTGCATCTCCTGACATTTCAGACATCATACTATTTTAATTATTTATTTATTTAATTGTTAATAGAATTAATTCTAATTAACAATTGACTTAAAGCCAGAGCAAAAAAGGCAATTATTAAGTTTCGTTTAGAGCGCAGCGAGTCGCAATGTTGTCTTATTTTTTCTTTATTTGTAAGCTGATCGGCCTTCTTATTTCTAGTTCTGCCTCACTTGCTAATGCCACACACTTTCGCCGAAAAGAGAAAACTTTACAAATTTTTCAAAAATGTCGATGCCTATTTATTGGAGAGGCACTTTCCTTAAATTTAGCGCCTAATAAAATTAGATCAAACAGTTTTGTTTTGCTTTCAGCCTATCAAACTGTCTACAGGGAATTGTTGGACTAAAAGCAATAGGCATAAAGTTTCTCATTTCTATTCCCTGTGATGGGACGTGTATTTCATACCATAGAGGTCTAGCTAAGTTTAAAAACAAATAACCTTTATTCGTTAAAAATATTTTGGCAAGAGAACTGCTCACATACTTGATTATGTAACGAATCAGAAGTTTTAATTCCAATCAAATATCGCTTACCGAACAACTGTGAACTGTGAAATAAATGATAGAAGAAATTCGTCTTCCTAGGACAAATTGTGTATTCAAAGCATATATATACATAGATATATTTACAGTGGGCAAACGATTAGCAGGCTGTGTCAATTAAGTAATTGTCTTGCACATTTCACACTCTGATGAGCATTTCCACACTCCATTCAAGTCATTTGTGGATGCCACATGTGTCAATTGTTGCGTGCTAAAGTGCTCGATGTAGTCATTGTCTACTGTGTATTTTTGTATGTGTAAGCTGTTGTTATTGTCGTTGTTGCTGCATGCCAACGTACTCGTGTTTGTGGGTTTGCAGAGCAAACAAACAAGTGGCAGAACACATAGGACAAATGTGCAGACAAGCGATTTGTCACTTGATAATTTACGGCCAAATAAACTGGGCCGACTGCATCTGCAGGGACAAATCGAGCAGTCCCAAGTGTGCTCCGAGGAGAGCAACAAGTTATTCGGCTCATGTTGAGGTGGGCCAGTTATTTTTTGTTTTACTTTCAATTAAAATGCTGGCATGCCAAGAAGTTTTGACAACGCTCGACACGGGGCGTATGCGTAATGCTCCAAATGGCCAAAGTTTTGCGGGGCTGTAGCAAACTTTGGGAAATTACATGAGAGAGAAGAAAGTAAGTAAGTAAAAAAAGCGAAAAGCAAAAAACGAAACTTTGTCAACGTGTATTAAATAATTATGAAATTAATTCAAGTCACATAACTCAACAGCTTGGCTCTTTAAGGAAGTTTCAACCTAAAGACACTTAAGCGTCTCTTGGTCCCTAAGAGATGCTGACATCGCAAAGGGTATTCATTTGAGTCTGTATAGTAATATTATTTGTTAGCTCTTTCAAATTATTTGATTTATGTTTCGAACTGTTTTGTGGTCCAAGATTCTGTTTGGGATGTCCGTAAATAAATATAAATTGTATCCGATCTGTGACAACTTCAGCTCGAGGACAGCCTTTGTGAAGTTTCTCTGACAAATGTACTTATATATTGTTCCTTTCTTTTCTTCCTTTTTGTTGTATAGTTTGCCAACCACAGAAGGCTCCTCGCATGTGGTATCCTCTTTATATTTTGGTCCCTTAGCTTTTTGGTTTCGTTATACTTTTCCTTTTTTTTTTTTTTCTTTTTTTTGGTATTCATGGCATGCTAATGACAATTTTTTATGGCCACAAACTCTGGGCAACCACATGCGCACCACACAAACACATCCACACACACACTCTGGCGATTTATGTGGTTGTACGTGCTGGCCACTGAGTAAAAAATGCAACTTTAATATGCGAAATGAATTTATAATGAGTGTAATAATCACCATAAACGCTTGGCCACTTTAAGCCCAATAAAATTATCAGGCTACGGCTAAAGGGTATTTAGCAGTCGATAAGGTTTATTTGACTTCATTTTAATGGCCATTTAAATGTAGATTTAAGCTTTGCACTGCCTGGACACTGTTCAGGTCATTTGGCTAATGAGAGCAAGAGTGTGTGTATGTGTGTGTGTGTGTCGGTGTGAGTTGATGTCGTTGAAAGTGTATGTGAAAACATATTGTGGCTTGCTTGATTACAGCAGAATCTTTTCAAGTTGGCTTTGCAGGGCTTTAATTTCAGCCCAAGAATATGCATACTGTTGAGAAAAATAATTAGAAATAGTTTCATTATCATTTCTTGGAGTTTATGAACTACAAATGCTGCAGTAGAAAGTACTATTTAAATTTAATTTTCAATAAATATCTCAGTTTAAATTTGTGAAACTTTTTGAGTGATGACTAAAAGTTGTCAAAATCAAATATAAAGTATTTTGCTTGATTTATTTAAGACATCTGAAGAGTACACAATAAATATATAAAATACTTGAAATTCGCTTGGAATAAGCAAGTGGCGTCTGGCATCTGGCATCTGGCATCTGGCATTTCGCATTCGGCATTCGGCATTTGGCGTCTCGGCCCTCACTTGAATGGCGAGTGGCCAACGACCGTTGTGGACCATTTGGCCGAATTGATTGCAGTGAAATGTCAGCCTTATTGTATTTGTATTGGATATTGAATTGACGGACAAAGGCTTGACAAATTCCCAGCACTCGCTGGGGAGACTTGTCTGGATTGAGAGCAAACGGCACCAAAAAAAAAAAAGGGCTGCAGGTGGAGGTCAATCAATAATTGATGCAATTTGCCAAATTGACAATACAATGCATGAAAGTCGAAGAATAAATTCCTTAAAATTACAATGTGTGTGTGCAACTGAAGTCATTCAAAATTGGAATCCTTTGCTAATATTATTACTATCAACTATCAGCCTTAGCTGCACTTTGACTTTGGCAACGATAAGTCAGACAGTTCATTTCATTCTCTCTTTAGTTATATAAATGTTGCTGCTGTAATTTGCGATAATTCGGATTACCATGAGAGTTGAATTCACATGACATTGGCTTGCCACAATGCAACCGCTGCGCAGTCAGTAATTTGCACAATTACGCAATCAAGCCTAAAATCGTGGCAGAAGCCACAGGGTGGCTGCTGCTAAGTGGATTTGGTATAAATTATGTGGATAAGCTGCATACGCTTTAATTTAATTGTCCTTGTTAATTTGACCAACTTGAACTTCATCTTTATCGAGACAAAAGTGAACTTTAATGAGTCCGCTTCGCAGAAGCCTTGCAAAAACAAATTTCAAATTTCAAATTTCAAATTCACGCAGGCAGACAAAATGCTCAGATTATTTTGGCAACAGACCACAAGGTCATGCTGTTGGCCTTGTACGATTCTGGCCGCAATCAGACGGCTGATTGTCTTCTGTGCCGTGTACCCAAGTAACGTTCACCAATGTTTGCAGTCAGACTTAGATGCCACCATGGCAACGGCGATAATAAGGCAGAGCTGTGGAAATTTTAAGGCGAAATTAATAAACAGTTTTTGGACCAGGCCAAGTCCTTTGGGAGCGTCAACTTGGGTTTCTAATTGAAAGCCTCAAAAGCGAAAATGTGCGTTGCCTCACTCTCTCTTTCTCCAGATACGTGTGTGTGTGTGTGTGTGTGAGTATAGGTAGGCGACTAGCTGTCTACCAGCAGCTGCAACATAATCATTACGAATGTGCGACCGTAACTCATGTGGGGCCCGTGCCGAGGCGCAGCTGCCAGTCGTAGCCCAGTCTGTCCAACTGAGTACATTACAATTTTTCTTTAGACCGGAAACCATAACAGCATCATTCGTTAGACAACCCAAATGCAGACGTCAGAAACAGAGATAGAGAGAGAGAGAGAGAGAGAGAAAAAGAGAGAGAGAGGTGTGAGTCTCTGGTTGGATACCTTAGTTCCGCCCGTTAGGTTTGGGGTTAGCAAAAGGTTTGTTAGCCAGCTCCAAAAAACTGCCAACTCAGTAGCTGATTGTGCCAAAGCGTTCCGAGGCATAACCACATACTGGTACAAACAAATGGCCATTATGTGTGCGACTCTGTGGCAGGCTTCTGTGCTTCTGGCTGAAGCTTTAAAATATGTGTCTCCATTTGCTTTTGACTGGTTTGTTGCAATTCATGTGGCTCTTCCTCAGGCACGCCCACTGGCATCGTTTTCAGCGGGATTTCATTGTGGGCCACAGAATTTAATGTCGGGTTAAAGTTATGGCATGCAGTCAGTTAAAGCAAACACCGAAAGGACATTTTATTGGGAAATTCTTAAAGCTAATTTAAGTAGTTAAATGGAAATTTCAGGATTTTATTTAATTTATTCGTCAATATTGAGACTTGCATTCATTAACAAATAAATTCAATAAAATAACTTTAAATTAAATTAGAAACAAGTAAGAAAACTGTAGTCTGGTTGCCCAACTAACGCTGATTTGAAACCGAATTTTAAAGGGATTTTTAATCGATAACCCTAAGGCGGGAATAGTTATCGATGTTTTAAATAATCACGATCAGCGCGTGCTATACACGGACCTATACGAAGAATTCCTCTAACTCTTAAGTTCTGAGATCGACGCGCTCACACATACGACAGAAGAATGGACAGACAGACGGACAGGGCTAGATCGACTCAGCTCGTTATCCTGATTAATAATATGTATACTTCATGGGGTCTGCCACGTCTCTTTCTGCCTGTTACATACATTTTGATAAAACCATTATACCCTGATTTGCAAAGAGCGTGTGCTCTAGTTCACCTCAATTAAATATTTTGCCTTCGTCTCTTTCTGTCACTCGCAAATTTCTTATTTTACATAACATTAACTATACTGATGGCAGCCTATGCCTAGGGGAATTCCTGAATATTTGTATACTTCACTGTCAGATGTCCAAGGCTGTAAATAAACAAGACTCTGGCATTCGATTGGAGCCGACTGCATAATACCCGTTCACGACCTTTAAATCAATTTTTGCGACTTGTCATGCCCCAATAGTATCTATGATCAGCCTGCAAAGTGATCTTAGCTCATAAACTATATCTATAGAATTCTTAAGATTTGGCATGCTAATAGGAAAAATCAACGAAACTTGGCTGTCGTATGTTGATTTTGAAGTAAACAAAATCTGTTCCGATTGTCCAGTTCAGTAAGCATAGCTATCTATGTATATGGCAGAATAAAGACTATATTGTCAAAATCTTCCATATCATCCACATCCCATTTACAATGTGAGCATGACAGAGCACAACATAAAACCCATATACTCGTTTCACTTCGCGAACGAGTTTGATGGTGTGCAATTATTTTCATCAAATAAGAAATTTTGCACATGTAAACAGCGAGTCAACAGCTGAACTTGGCTGAACTGTTTCACAAGTGCGAAAAGCGCGTAAAACCACTTAACCAAAATGACTTACAGCAACAACAACAACCACAATAACAGCGAGAAGAAGAAGAGGGCAAAACATTGTTGAAGTTGCGTTGAACAAAAGTTTTGGTGCGAAAAATGTCACTCAAAAACAGGAGAGGAGAATAAGAAAAGAAGCAAAGTTGTGGCAAGTTAGGCGATATAGTCGATGGATTAAACTTAAGTAAAGGCAAAGAGGAAAAAAATTGAAAATGGAAAACTTTTCAATTGACTAGAGTCAATGGAATTTCGTCCGATTAGATGCACATCGATGGCTCTGGATGGAGCGGGCTGTCATGTTGCAATTACAACTTTGACAACAAGTATTAGCTAAAGACTTTAGCTAATTAAGCTTCCGCATTAATGTTTTTTAAAGTGAAAAGTTACGTTGACTGCGGGCACTTAACTAAATCAATTACGGTCAAACTGTGGCTATACTGAAACCAAACAAGAGTGAAACTAATTCGGATAACTATGTAGTTCAAGTTCTCAACAACATGCGGCTATTGTAATATTCGATCAAGTTTGATATCTTTGGCCAGCCAACTAATGCGCTACAGGCCATAAAGGAAACATTGTTGAGCTTAGACATCTTGAGAGCAGCGCTCAGCAATTGAACGCCATGATCATGTGATTTGACAACATCAAGTCATTTGATGGCTTACAGTTCACTTGGGAGACCACGAAGCCAACATTAACACATCGAACCAAAATTAGATCCTTTCCAGCTAAGCCGAGAAAACCATTATACTAATAGATGGAATGATGCTAAAACTAGAAGCAGCATACTTCTAGTTTATTTTCAATATTCCTCTTATTTTGTCAATCTGTAAATGCGAGCTTTGGGGACGGTCTCTGCGGGATGCCTTAAGTGCTCAGAAATTCTGCAAGATTCTGCGGACTCCTTTATTATCAATCATTAAAATCAAAACCATAAAACCATAAAATGTATAAATTCTTAGTTTTTACTGAGACGGGAGACACCCGTCACTTTACAAGCGCCTAATGTTCAAACCTCACTTTCTGCCAATTAAAGCTAACTACCCGTCATGCAACAAAGCCAAAGCAAATTATCTCTGAGCAATAAGCATAAGGTTCCGACACACATCAATCTGATGCAATCTGTGCAAAACTGGGGAGTCGCCGCCCAAAGCCACCGCCACGAGATCCAAGTACTTCCCCTTCCAGAGCTTCCCCTGGTTTGTCTGAAACTCATGCGTACATAGAGTTGTCAACTTGAATACAGTATAGATCTAGATCTCTTTCTTCTCGGATTCTCACCAATTCTCGCCTCATAAAAAGTCTGTAAAAGCTGTCGAATGCATTCGAATGGTAAACAAACAATTGCCTAAAAGTATGCAACAAGTTCTGTGCTTTTTTTTACAAGAATGAGAGGTCTAGCAGTGTACCAAAATTCTAATTGAGAATGTGAAATTGAAGCTGAAGTTGTAAGAGCGGGAATAGCGCTCTCTATATGTTTGCTTATACTGTGCTTACTTATTGAATAAAGGCATTGTTTAATTGAAAATCAAGGAAGTCGAACGCTGCTGAGATATTTATCAGCTCAAAAGGAACTGCTTTCATATCCAAGCTTATTTGCTAGATCATATAGAATCAAGTTATATTCCCAGGATATTATATACGAAAGCTACTCTTACATATACGAAATGTTAGTGCTGTCGTTGCAAATTTAATTTAAATTTATAAAAGTGGTTTTCAACCATAAAATTCAATTTTGCATTAAATTTTAATTTAAAAAAAATATGTAAATGATCTGAAGTTTAATATTGTATTTGTCGATTAATCTAAGGCACTATAGATTTAAAAACTAAAGCCCTTCAAACATATATTTATTCATTCCTGCATTCCCAAGTTTCTTGGTTATTGATTTTAGAGAATATGATATATAGCTCAAAAGAACATAGCCCTTCAAGATAATTTATAAAATTTAATTCCGCATACATATGAAATTTCGTTCTTATAATTAGTCCCAACATATTGCCTAAAATCTAGTTATTATCCATCACCATCTTTTGACAATTGCAAACGAAAACGGAACGAGAAAAGACATTCAATTAAATGCATTCAAGTCTTTAATATATTTAACATATTTGTAGCTTGTAAAACTGCTATTGTTCTTTTTGCAGAAGGAGGTGCAGATGCAGATGCAAACGCATATGTGCTTGACTTGGGCACATTAGCAAATTAAATAGCGAGTATGCAGCGCACATTCGACGAAGAAAGAAAAGCGATGCCACAGTGGAAATCATCATCAGACAGCAGTGAGCCGTTGTCCAACTGTTGTCCAGCGTCCGTGTTTACGTTGACTGCAACTAATGACTTTTAGCTGGAGGCTGGCACGTCTGTCCGGCAGCCGTTTAGCCGAGCTGCTCTGTCAACCAAACACAATGCCACACAAAGCGCTGAAGCACTTAAGTGCAATGCAGACCATCTCTCTCTCTCTCTCTCTCTCTCTGTCTGTGCCCAGGGTATAAAGGCGTCGAGTGGAACGAGCGCGATGCACATAGAAAGCAAAATTGCAGAATTATCAACTAAGTGTACCCCAGTGGGGTAAGCTTGTCTACAATGATATCCTGGACTGAAATCATTAGGATACTAGAAATTACCATCGATTAACTAATGCAGATCCAAAGAGAAGATTCAGTAGTTGATCAATTTGCTGATCACAAGATATAGTTTTTATGAACAAGCGAATGCATATGGCCGTTGTGAAATGTGGATTGCGTACAGGATATTTAAGTGGCAGCTATCCACTAAATGTAGGATTGGACTTGGCTTCTCATATTTGCGCGTTTGCATGCAAATGCCAAAAGCTCTGCACGTTTGTTGGCATTTGCCGAGGCATACACAAACACAAATAGTGCACTATATATATATATATATATAAGTATATGTGTGTGTACGCACCCACGCTCGCACAGATTGTGTACACACATATAAATAATTGCATCTTTTTCTGCATAAAACACTTCCGGTTCATTTAACCGCTGGCAATGTGAATGTGCATCTGGATGTGGATCTCATATGGCGCCATTTGAATCTTTGCCTTCATGCGAAATTGATTTCAATGAGCCAGCGCCAGGACCAGTCCTAGACCATTTGCATATGCAGCTCAGAAGGCAGCGCCATCTACAGGTTGTAACTGTAACTGCAATGTGCAAAGGCATCGCAACAGCAGGTTGCAAGTGGCAACAGATGCGTTCAGTTTTGGCTTGTAAAAATCGTAACGGTTGAATGTGAAATTGCTTGAAAACAATTGCAGCAGCCTGAAAGGGACTTCTGCGGGTCGTACTGACTATAATATACTATAAAAATGCATACATATCGGCAATACTAATGTCATCAAATCATATTTCATCACAGCAACTGTTGTAGGAATCTAGAAATTTAGTTTGAATGCATATTAAGTTGAAAGTAAAAGAAAAGAAGAAAAGGTATGAAGGTTTAATAAAACGGAACTGTTTATATTACTTTTTAAACATTATTTGATACTCGCAACAGTTAAAGTTAAATTTAGAAAAATATGAATGCCTCATATAAGCTGGGTGAATACTTCAAATCAATCTATGCAGCCGATTTTATCCCACATCACAGAGGTCTGAGTTGAGAGTTGTGAGATCAAGTATCCATTTGTAAGTAAGTCAAAAGTGTAAGAGAGAATTCCCAAACGATACGTTTTTTGTTTTATGCTAATCAGAATATTTAAAATAGTCAGCTAAACAAAGTTGAATTCATGGTCAGAATATTTATTAGCAAAATTGAAATGTGCCCCAAACAATCGCAAAAACTGTAACAATACAAGCATTAACTGCAAAACAGTTACATTAATCAAGAAACGTGTTTTCAGCGGCATTTTGTATAAATCTTATATAAATAGAAATTCATGCGAAGTAAATCTAGCAAAATTTTGCTTATGTAACTATATCTGCTACTAGGAACCTTTTTATTTGTTGTAGCCCTGAACTAATTAAAAATGTAAATTCTCTTACATTGTGAAAATGTTTGTATCAGGCAGAACGAGCGAGTTTAGATAATAACCGCATCAAGTTGCATTCTCAGATATGAACGAGAATAAGAATAGACTTAGCATTTGAAAATATATTTGTTATCTTCTTTTTGAATTCAGAAACATTGCAAATGAAAAGATTATACAAGCAGACAACCTTAATAGACATATTTGCCTGATTTTGCCTGATTTGCAATATCAAAAGTATTTTGACTCTGTGAAATCGTTTGCAAAATATAAATCAGCTTCTGCTGGAATCTCAACTATAAAATAATATGCCCACCAGCTTTCATATTAATTAGATTAATTATAATTTGATTTATTATTTCTTAATCTAGTTAGTGAGTCTATGAACGAGTGAAGAACACTTGTAGATATTCATTTTACATCGGCGGGACTACAGCAAGTTAAACTACATAGAAAAACATTATAAGCATATTTTAACGGTATAACAATGTTGATACATGGGTGTTGTAAAGTACATGGGTGTTCTAGAAAGTGTGTATGAGTATAAGTTTAAGGAAGTATGAGTAGATTTAGAGCTCTCTGATTTCTTTATTTCTGTTTTCGTGTCTTAGTGCGTTCCTATTGCCATATGGAAGTTTAGGCGATTTACTCAACACTGTACCATATGTTTAATGTTGATTTTTGCCTGTTTCTGTATATCGGCATGGTGCTGTTGCTCCCCAACAGCAACCACAAGTTAGAGCAGAGCAAGTACAAAAAGTGTAACAGGCGGTGAAACCAGAAAAATGGCAAAGCAACCAAATCAAATGAAACCCTTCATCATTTTGGGGCACCGACCGAATGCCAAAAACAAACCGAACGAAAACGAAAAAAAAAAAAAAAAATCTTACAGTACACCAAAGAGTATATACTCTATCTGAAACTAAAATCATAAAATAAAGCTATTCAGATTTCTAATTGAATAATGATGTCAGGAAAAACTGAACCTCTTATAATAATCGTATACTATAATCGAGTACTATGAGAAATGCTGACTCACAGAAAACAAGGAAGTGATGTATATTTAAACGGAGAGATATCTTTCACAGCTCGTGACATAATTTGAATACTCTCTAGAAGAGTGTAGGAAAGAGAGCCAGAGATTTGACATCTGTACGAGAAACGTGCGTAAAAGTTTCTGCCTTCTGCTGTACGCCAACTTGTTTTTTTTTTTCAGGCTTGCTTGACAACAATGATAGCGACAATGAAGCGCCTGTCAAGGGCTATTGGGGAGTAGGGAGAGTGGGACTTAGGCAAATCCCTTTCCAATTCCAGCCTGGCTGATTGCCGACTGTCGCCTGTGGCCAACGGACATGTCGAATGCCCAAACGTTTCGGCATATTTGAGGGCCCTGCTGTTAGTTTGTTAGTGGGGCGTTCTGTTATTTTGTCGTTTGGCTATTCGTTTTTAGCCGAAAGGGCCAAGCGCCAAGCATCAGAAACATTCTTTAAGCCAGCAAGTTGACACCAGCAGCACTTCAACTACATACCCCTCATGGTCTCTGCTTTCATCTGACATATCTGGTAAACCAAATGATCAGCATATCGCGATTTATGCCTTGACATCTTGCATAATTCAATCAGGCCAGCTGTCAAACTAGCAAATACCTGATTCGCTCTGGTTTTCCGGCCTTCTAGCTGATACTTTCAAAATTAATTCGTTACACCTGAAAAACAACCGAAATGCTGTCACTAGAATCCTATTTAAATATCCAAATGGAACGCGTTTGTCTAATTATAAGATTATCTTAATATTGTATAAGAAAACGTTCAGCTAAGAAAATAAATAAACTCAAAATTCAATATCACAAGATTCTTATTTACAATAGCAATACATAAATTAAATCAAGTTAATATTTCAATAAATTAAATATGCTAGGAGCAATAATAAATTAACATCATTATTAATACTCAACGAATAATTCATAGTTAAAGAAACTAAGAAAATATAATCGAATGATTTTTATTGAACCAGTAAACTCTTAAACTGTCCATGTATTCTTTAGGACTATTCGAGAATATACTATTATTAGAAAAGAGCTGAACCATTTTTATAATCTACAAAGAAAGTTGGCAGTAATCAGTATGGGCAGCAGGCCTGTGGGAAATACAATCTGTTGACTAGTTGCGTCAACCCTTGGGCAGAATTTTCTATAATAATTTGGTATGTAGTCGTTGACTGATTGCCTCAGCGATTGCCATTAAAAATGTGGACTTTTCGAGAGTATCCACTTAACGAAAAAGAGAACTTCACCTTTTGTTATTGTGACGAGTACATTACAGGGAGTCAGGCATCAGACGGCTATTAACGCCCTCACTAGCTCCGTCCACCAGGATGTGATACTCTGGGAGTTCCAATTAAGTGCACTCCTAGACGGAATGTACATTCCGTCTAGGTGGGATATGAAGCATCTAGCAAACTTCGTGCGAAACGCCTCGAGAGCCACAGTCAGCACACTCTGCCGCAAGAGGGCCAGCCAAAATGAGATTTGCTTGGAGCTGCTGTCTTCCCGTGCTACCAAAATAAACATGATAGAAAGAGTCGGTTTCTCCTACCAATTTTGCAAACATCATGAAAAGCAGTTTATACATTTTCAAATGATCAAGCAATATTTATTCTACATATTACTCTTTCTTAGATATATCGTACGGGCACACTGGAAGGTGGCAACCATGGAAGCAGCATTCCGGTATCCATGGAATGGTGACTGGCTGACTGATTACCTCAGCGATTGCAATCAAAAAGGTGACGAGCAGAATCCACTTCATAACGGGGCTGTAATCTTCTTTATACTGGTTTCATGGATCTTGGTCTGCCACCCTTTAAATAGTCTTATTGCGTTACGTAACGTTCTGTGACGTATTTGATTAGCGCTTTTATATTGAAAGTGCCAAAGTTGATTATATACAATAAAACTTTTACGAAGTTGTCAAATGGGCATTCTAGCTTTTAAGCTGTGGCTTAGCTTCGAGTGTTGTTTCGTATCTGAGCTTTTTAACTTAAATAGCACTGCTACAATTCGATTTTTAGCCACGTCGCCTGAAGTCTATCCAGATATAAATAAATGTAAATTGATTTAAAAATTATATTCTAACGCATCACATATAGCTCGATAGTTGAATTGATCAGGACTTAAAGTTGGAAACGCTTTACAATTGAGATAGCGCATACGCCGGGTAAACATATTAATTGTACGACTTGTACCCACTGCTCGAGCTGCGAGCATAAATTGTGCGGAAATATTAAAGGAGACAATAAATCAAAATATTTATTTACGATTGGTGTCTACATATGTATACCAAAAGCAGCCAGAGCCGGCAACGGGGTTCAATTGTGCCAGCTCTACCCTCTCGCAGCATGTGCGATTCGTTTGCAAAATTCATGAGGGTGTCTGTGTGGCACCCAGTTTGTTTGGGTTTCTCTGTCGCCTCCATGTGGCAAAGGCAAATATTTATATTTGTGTGAAATGTGTTGGCATTGTTGCCAGTCGCCAGTCGCCAGTCGCCAGTCGCCAATGCTCGACATATTCCTTTCCCTGCCATGTTGCTTTGTGCTCTCGCCTGCCTGTGGTTTGTGTAACAACAAAAAACATTCAGCCATGAAAATGCATAAATTCAAAATTCAATATCACAAAGGACGCGGCGTATGCACAAGCCTTTTGTTTGCAATAGCATCGCATACATTAAATAGTGTTAATATTTAACAACAAAAGTTAGTTTTATTGTTAATTACTACTAACAAAAATATTACGAGTACTCATCGAATAATTCATAGTTAAAGAAACTGAGTATTACGTGACAACTCTTCCGAAAAACATATTAGAATCATATTCCTCGTGGCCAGGCATGACCTGCAACATCCCAACTACAATAAAAATAGTGACCTGGATATTCCAGCAATCTGTTGGGACTTTTCGAGAATATCCATGTAATGAAACAGATGTGATGTATTTTGAAATGATCGCGGCAAGCGATATTTATATTTTAATAAATAATCATACTTTTAGAACGCACGCAGGAAGAAAGCAACCAATCTCTCTGTTGCCTCAGCGATTGCTAAAAAAAGTGTGACGAGTAGAATCCATCTGTATATTGGTTTGTTGGCTCTTGTTGTGCGACCCTCTGAATAGCTAAATGGAACGTGCGCATCTAATTAGAAGCTGCTGAATCTAATTATAAGTCGATGTAATTAGCATATTGCGTTAGGTAACGTTCTGTAACGTAATTGATAGGATATCTTATTTTTAAAATGCAAAAGAATGTCATTATATAACAAGACCTTCATCCATAAATAAATGGAATATATCATAAAAAATTGAGTATGCACAAGCTTTCTGTTTGCAATACATACATTAAATTGTGTTCATATTTTCAATGGCCAAAAGAGCCCTGTTAAATGAAAATAACCAGGTACAACAAAAAGTTAATATAATATAATTATTATTTACTGATCATTATTGGAGTATTTGTCATACGCCTCGGCGAACAAATGCAAACTTTAAACTTGGGCAATCGTATCAGAGCTATAGATATGACATTATTAAAGCGACAACTGAACAGACAAATAAGATGGTATTGATAAATGCAAGGCCTTTTTTGCTTTGAATAATATTAATGGAATGTTCAAGGCTTCTCTAAAAAAAACACAGAAATAGCTATGCCAAATTATGAATACTCGCCTGACAGCAATGAAATTGCAACCCACAAAACTAAAAATAGTTCAAGTGCATAGAGCTGTTTATATGTATGGATAGTCCAGTAGACTTTTAAGCTGTCAACGGCACATTAGCCTTGCCAGTGGCTTCTGTGGACTCCATTCCTCCTGAGCGCTGTTGTATCATTTAATGCTTCAATAATTTACATTTCAATTTTGTAAAATTGACTTTTAAGTGCAAAAACGGGCAGTAAAAAGAAGGAGTAATCTAGTTTTGCTGCTAGTAGCTAAGTATATACCCTGCAAATGTTGAAGTCAATTTATTCTTCTTGAGGCAGATGCCATGCAAGATTACGTCGTACGTTTTGTATATTCAAAACACGCACCCGGAGTCACCCCTTGCAAGTTTGCGGCAAACTGGTCACAGGAATCCGTCTTTCCATCGACAAATAAAAAGTGATGCCTACTTTTATGCGCATAATTACTTTTGCTTTGCAAAGTAGGGTGAAGTCGAAGGGCTTGAGCGGCTTCAGCGGCTTCAGCGACTGGATGTGAACCTATTTCATGCTGAAATTTAAAACCAATTTGTTTGAGTTTTCTTTTTGCTGAGGCTGCCTTTTTGTGCTAATTAAGCCATGAGAGAGCACTTTTTTTTTATCGTTTTTCGTGTTTCATGGCAGTCCCGAATAACCTTTTGGCGCTGGGAAAGCATTGTCAATGCCAAAGTTTTCATCGACCCAACTCAACAGCCGAACAATCGCCCAATACTGTGCAGTGTGCTGCCAGACTGTTTGAAGTTTCCTGCTGTTTGCTCAGTTCAATTTGAGGCTGGCTTAGATGTAAATAAATCAGCCACGCTGTGCCATCAGCTACAAGGCCGCACCCTTGCCCCAGTCTGGGCCATCTTATTAATTGCTCTCACAATTTTATTAACGCTTCTGGAGTGCATTATTAATGAACGCATCAGAGTGGGTTGCACGTGTGTCAACTTCAGCTGAAAGCAACCCATTTAAACTCAACAATAGTTTCAATACAACATAAAAGCCAAACAAATACAAATATACAGACAAATAAATGACTAGACAAGAATTCGAATGTTTCCCATATTCCACCTTAATACTTACCAAATGAATTTCAATTAAATTGTTTTTCTTACACATGACTACTTTTTACTCCAAGCAAAACAAACTCATTAATCAGCATTTTATTTTTATTACATTTTAAATTTATTTAAAAACAATTATTTTTATGATACATATAAATATAAGCGCAGTTGCTGAGCACATGAATGATTTCGTGTAGAGATGCAATTGATAATTTGTGTGTGCGATTAGCACTTGCTGCAATGCGACATTTATTATACTCATTTACGAAAGTGAAGTGAGTATATTCGTTTTGTGCAATGTCCATCTGATATCCGTATGTCTATCTGACCTTTTCGCTGCTGGAGTCTTGACTTTTGGTACATATACTCCTGTGTACTCTAGAGTTGTAGAGTGTCAAAGATTTGCTCGATCCACCCACTAGGGGCGTGGCGAATCGGAATATGCATTTTCCGGTATCTCAGAAACAAGGTAGTTGAAGTGCTAAAGAGTTAAAATTTGTAATGTCGCGAGTCGACGCGTAGAGCTGTATTTTCTAGTGCTTTAGAACTAGAATTTAAAAATTTAACGACTAAACTACTGTTGACAAAAAATATATGTATGCCAATTATCTTGCAGCGTTTGGGCCGTCAATGAGTATTCTGCAGTCGGTAACGTCCGACAGCAACATTCTTACTTGTTTTGTTTTGTGTACGTATACGAAATATGTGCATAATTTACAAAAGACAGAGTAAAAACATTTTTATTTTTTGCAAAAGAATAGACAACAAAATGTATATATATTTATTTATAGATGATAAAGTCAACATTTCTCCTGATGATGGCCTGGACGTAAAACTCTGCTAACAAAAAGGCTTTAAGCCCATGACTTTGGCACAAAATTTAAAAATTTCCAACTGCCAGTTGCAAGCAGTTTATTGACAGAATTATTTGACATCAATGTCTTACTCTAGGGGCATATATAAATGCATTTCCTGTTCCTGGTGCAGCTTCAGCCAAGTTTGACATTGACCTCAATAAATGTCAACACAGAAATTGTCGAGCCAATAATTTGCTGCGACAATATTCAGCATTACATTTTGGGTTTTGTTTTTAATAATAATTTAGCACAAAAATTGATTAGCTAATAATTAATGCAAGCGGGACTTCGGTCTGAACCACCAGGCCCCAAAATTATTTTGCTAGCAAGCACATAGATACTATTTAGATGAACACGTTTCATCATTAATAACTTTTTAACGAGCTGTGCAAACTTCAAAAGCGCATTCAATACTCATCAGCAGCAAGATATTCATATGGATGTGTGCGTGTGTGTGTGTGCGTATGTATATATATTTGTGCCAGTCCCAACAGGTAGCTTAAGCTCATTTGAGAACCCCTCATTATTACTACGTAACTGCGTTGGCAACTCTTGAAGTGAATGCCACCTTTTAGCTATTAGAACCCAAAATACACACACACACACAAAGACACTTGCCTCAGACACTCATCTCGTATCCAGTGGGGTCGTTCGGCAACCTCAAAACCGAATCGACAACGTAATTTTATCGGCGCAGAGTCAGCTCCACCTCGTTGACCTGCCAAACAGCCAAGCAGCGCTCACTAATTAAACTTAAAAACCCACAAATGCGCATAATGCTCATTGGCGGCGACATATGTGGGCTACATCTCAGCAGAGATTATGATGGGTCGGATTAGGTGCTAGTTGATACCGTGTAAATGACGTGATATGAGGAAAAGCTTAATAATATATATATAATGTATAAATTACTAATTAGTAAATTTGATTTGCAGAAAATCTATTGCATAAGATATTAAATCAAGACGATTTAACGAAATCGAATCAGAATAAGAATATTAAGTAAGGTTCAAATGCTTGCTAGCCAAAAAGAGGAGTATTTCAACGTTGCTCATGTCTTGGCGTAACTGCCTTCTGAGTGGTTTAGTTTGTTGTTGCTCTTGCTGCTGCACAAACGGGCCACTTTGTGTTTGCTTTGCGATGGTTTCCACTTCGCTGTTTGTCATATCACCGCTAATATTGCCAACCCGGTGCCTGTGGCTTAGCAACAGTGCTATCTCTCTCTCTCTCTCTCTCTCTCTCTCTCTCTGTCTACTTTTACATATGTGTGTGGGTGGGATTGTTGTCAAATGTCAAATGCCAACACAGCCTGGCAGCTTGAACTTAATTGCAAGGCGAACATGAAAGCACGACCACAATTTTCAATAACGTATAAGACATCGAATCGTTATTGCGCAAATTCCAATTACATATTCATATACAGTGCAAGCATGCATCTAATGATGTAATGGCGTGGCACAATTAACACAGCATTTGTTCAATTTCTGCTAATTCGAAAAGCGCATTACGCAATCGAGTGACAGATTAATAAACTGTGAATATAAGACTTCATTCACTAAGTCCTTGGCTTATTCTGTATGCAAACTTAGAAAGCATGTCAACTAATTGACCTTTTCGGATTGATATTCGATTGTTCTCTTCAAAACATATGTCATAGCGTAATCAGATTAGGAATCAAGCGGACTTAAGAAGGAAAGCTGGCATGAGATATTTGAGTGGTTTTGCGTATGAGAGAAGTAAACAAACGTAATACGTTGTTGGATATCTATATTTCATATAGTTCTAATAGTATTCAAATTATGCTTAAAATAAGATAAGTTATCGAAAAAAGAAATTATTAACTTATATGCTTATGGAAAAAATGAGAAGAACTGTAAAATTTCAAGCCCTAACTTATGTGGTTTACGAGATCTTCGCGTTCATACGGACAGACATACGGTCGAATGGACAGACGAACATGGCTATAACGACTCAGCTCGTCACCCTGATCCAGAATATAAACACTTTATTTGATCTACCTTCTGTCTGTTACATACATTTTCACAAAAACATTATACCCTTATTTCATTTTCAGTGGGTTCAGGGTATAATGGTTCGATATTCCATATCCAACTCCATATCAATGAGTGGATTTTTCATATATGAAACTATCTATGTAATCATTTGGACTCGAGAATATTCACGTATTCCCCCAAGGGTGGCTCAAGTGCTGCTATCAAAAACGTGACGAGTAGAATCCACTTCATAACGGGACCGTAAACTTCTGTATATTGGTTGGTTGGCTCTTGGTCTGCAAGCCATTAAATAGCCTAATGGAAAGTGCGTATCTAATTAGAAGCACCTGAATCTAATCATAGCTCGATGTAATTGGCATATTGCGTTAAGTAACGCTCTGTAACGTATTTGATTAGCTCTATTATTATTTTTTTTAAATGCCAAAGTTTGTTATTATATATAAAAACCTTTGTTAAATGTAATATGCACAAGCTTTTTGTTTGTAATCTCGATCGATCTCATATATTAAATTGTGTTCATGTTTTAATAAATGAAATGTGCTCTGAACAACAAGAAGTAAATGTTATTGTTACTTACTGCTAGCCAAAATTTGATAATTTGATAATTACTAAGAAGTAATTTTGATAGAAAAAAAAGGTTTATAATTAGGAATTTTGTTTTTTTATTTTTTATTTATTAGTATTCAGTATAGGGTTATATATGGAATAGCACAAACGCACAAGGGATTGTTGAGAAACAAATGCATCCACAACGTGTCACTGTGTGGTGCGGATTTTGGATTATATTTTTTTCGAAATTCATTCCAGTTGTTTTTTATTGATAATGATCGCAAATTGTACTTCGTTTTTTAAGCCTAACCTAAATACTGTTTGAACTAAATAAATCAAATTTAATGTATAGATTTATGTGATAAATACAAAGATTTTGGAAACCGCGCTCCCTTCGATACATTAAAAAAAAAAAAGTATTTAAAATACTAGAGACTTGTGCTTTAGCAAATACACGCAGTCGAATGCTATCCTCAAATTCTGAAAGTTTGATGAAGATAGTCCAGCTAAATGAGGATTTGTTCAACAAATAAGTTCTAATAATATAACCCATACTGCAGCCCAGTGGCTGCTAACTGCGCACATAGCAGAGCGCGTGCGACTGTGTGTGTGTGTGCATGTGTTTTTGTATGAGTGCATAAAAAAAACGTTGAATAATTGGAACATCAGCTCTATGCAGAGTTCTGGTGATTTCCTAGTGGAGAACTCTTAATTGTTGTATATTACTAATAAAGACTTACAAATAAGTAAACAAATATTTTGTCACAGAAACTTACAAAGACTAGAATTAATAATTAATACAGTGTATTGCGTACGTATTTTGTCCAGTACGTAAAACTAATAAAACAAAGTTGAAATTTAGCAAAGTTAAGGCGAATTTAATAATATGCATAACAATTCGGAAACATCTCGGAACTGAACCTATTAAATTTTTAAGAATATCTGGAGATATCTCACTCAAAGGAAAGTGACCTCACAAATTGTCTACTCTCTGGCTTAGTTTAACTTAACTGTTAAAAAGACCCCACAAGTTGTCTTTCATACTATATATGTATATTATATTTAATAAATGTTTATAATAGATTTTAAATGGACCAGCTAAAAGTAATGTAAGCTCTGCTAAGTTGACAACGTTATATTGACCGTCTATTGATTCAATTCACAGCTCTAATCCAGAATACGTAGGTAAAACTCATCGCTTCACATATCGCTTGAGTTGAGTTGAGTAGTGCAGGTAATCTGAGCAGCTTGAGTGGTTTCTATTGACTGCCGGCAACTTGTTGATTATCTGGCGGCAGCTAATGTCTCTGGGGCCAATCAAAGTGAAATTTATTTCTTGACCTTATTTAGCGTTTAATTTATGCCACACACGGCTGCCCGCGATGGCTCAGCAGATGTGCACTTAATGCGCACTGCCGGCCTCACAAGATTTACACGTGCCCAGCCATAAAAACGACATTTATAACTGAGGAGAACCAGGCCAGGGGCAGCTGGAGTCCATCCACTGTAGCCATCCACTAGCGCACTACTGGCCGCAATTTTTTCAATCTCTACTAATTTATGTCAATTTGTTTATTTATGTTGCCACAGCGCTGTGTGCAGTGCCGGGCGAAACTCTATTAGCTTCGACCTTTGGCCCAGTAATTACAATTTGTTATCGCTTTAATTCAATATCGATGGGCATACATGGGTTTCCCGCCTCCTGCTTCCCGCTTCCCGCTCTGCTCCTGTTAACTCAATCAGCAAAAACTTGACTCTGCTCTTCCCTGGACATTTTGGGCAGCGTTTAAGCTTGCAGCTCGACATAATTTCATTTGATTAAATATATTTATTGTAATTTCCTAGCTGCCACACAAAGGAAACGGATTAGCTGGGGAAATATGTTGAAGGAAAGGGTAGAAAATAGAATTGGTAGGTCATAAGCATACCCTATGGCTCGACTCCTTAGCACCTTTAATAATTATATGAATATATGACAAAATGTTTAATTGAAAAGCTGCTTTAATTGAACCCAATTCTCATTTGATTTGCCTAATTTATTTAATTATATAATTAATAGCCACAATTACTTAGAGTATGTTGGCTATCTACCTAAATGTCGTCTATCCTGATTCAATCTTCTATTATTAATTTTGTTTCTCCATAAATTTGAGCAAAGAATGCCTGTGATTTGACAGACCTTAGTATAATTTGCTAGTTAGCCAAGTTTTTATCGCAGCCTGACCCAAAACATCTGCTGGTGACAATTCGAGGACTTCATTAGGCATTCCGGGCCATAGAAAATTAGCCAGATTTTTGGGGCAAAAACCCAGTTGACTCATCACACTTATCTTTCCCTCTTAGCAAAGACAGGCAGAGATGAGAGAGAGAGAGAGAGAGAGAGAGAGAGAGAGAGAGAGAGAGAGAGGCGGTGTTTTTATGTAAATTTCTGAAGGGTCTTTACTCGGAGCGTGTCAAGTTGCCAAAAGTAGTTTTTGGATTTGTTTGTTGTTTGCTGTTTACATTTGCTTCTTGCGCCTTCAGCTTGGCATGTGTTGTGGATTTATGGCTTTAAATTGAAATGGGGTATGCGTTGGGTGCGCTCAAAGACTGTGCAAGTGTCTGGAATATGCGAGTTGCTCAAGCAGCTTAAAAAGAATTCAAATTACCAACAAATATTTGATCCTTTGCTGCCACGGGCAATGCCCACTTAGAGCTTTGATTTACATAGGTTTTGTGAGTTTTTATTGAGGAGAAATGTCCCCGTTGCCAGATAAATATTGAATGCGAAATAAATAAATAGACTTTTATTTATAGTAGATTGTAGTTTATGGTTCCTTCTCCAATTCGATTGTATAGCTTATAGATAAGGAAATCGTGTGGAGAATTTATATGACAAATGCTCCGTGTAAAGTTAGAGTAATCATAAGATTGTTTTTTTTTCGCATCATCATTCATTCTGCTCTGTCTCTCTCTCTTTCTCAGTCTCTCTCTCTCTCTCTCTCTCACTCTTTCTCCCTCTCTCTCTTCACATTTTTCTATATATTATTCTCTATGTGTCTCTGTCTTTCTCTCTCCCTGACAGTTATTATGAAAGAAGAATAAAGAAGACAATGCTCTCTCTACTTTCCTAGCATTTATAATGAAAGAAAAAGCAGAATGCCAAAGTTTTTTTGAATGGCTTTTACGATAGACTAGAAAGTCTTTAAAGTAGAAAGAGCAAGCTACAATGCCTATACTTTCTCTCCTCACTCAGGGACCTATATATACTTTCTCTCCTGGGCATGCTGCCCTCTCCTGCTCAACTACCCATACTTTCGCTCCTGGGCATGAGGACGGCATGAGGAGCAGTCCACACGTGTTGCCTTATTCTTCATTATTTGCTCGTCGGTTTACCTGTCAACTGCCTGACAACTGTCCAAACTATGACGTAATGAACCACTCCCTCCCCATCAGATGGCAAAAGCGAAACCCTTTGCCATGCTTTACTTTTTTATTTTCTGCTCCACTTACACCTCTCTCTCTCTTTGTCTCTCTACATGTGGGTGTGTATTATGCATTTTGAATGATTGATTGAGTTTCGATGCACATTGAAAATTACTTTTTAGTGACCAGCTGTGGCTGCGAGCTCATCTCTTTGCCCACTGAGCTGTTGAGTTGTTGCTATGGCAACAGTGAAAAACAATTTAAAAGATATTTTTAAATGTCAACTCCACAGCATTGAATCTGAACAGAGATCGTCAAAACCGCGAGCTAATTACCTTCTAGCACATCGGCCAAAACTTGTTTAGACATTTGCAACCGCAGCGAAATGCCAGCGCACGCATCCGCTTAACTGTTAGTCGCAATTAGCACACATAACCACACAGCGCACGAGATTTATGGGAGAACAATTAGGAAATGGTCGTAATTTTTCCCAGTCCGAATACTGAGTGCTTTTTCAAGGTTGCAAAATGTTTACCTCAAGCCTACAAACACAATTTGTGCGGTATTCAGAGAGCCTGCAGACAATTATGTGAATGTTCTTTAAAATAACTTTTGTGAGCTATGCTGATGCTAAGCACAACTTACAGAAGCTGTAGGTAGTCTGAGTAACAGTAATCTTTGCTGAACTCAGACAAATTATAGAAGAGCTACATCGATTTACAATGAGCTCAGCTGCATGAACACAGAGATCTGTGCTGAACTCATTTTATGAGACACAACACTTTCTGCTGAGCTCAGATGAATGAGTTACAGCGATCTATACTGAACTCACATCCAAGTCCATCCAAGTCTTTATAACTAATAGGGAAATTCTTCTTCGAAATAAACATTCCTTTATCTAAAAATAACCTATCTTTGTTGCAATGGTCTCCTTCAGCTAGTAGCTCATATTTGAACTTAGTTAAAACATTTCTCTGCCAACATTTCTTACATACAAATTAAGGCAGCTCATGCCTCAGTTACAGGGAAAATGTCATTAGCATCCCTGAAAAACTGAGAAAACAGAATTTAAATGAGCTTGAGCATTTTAAGCAATTTTTCGCTTGGCAATTAACTTATTTTAGCATGACAGTTTAAACTACATTCTTACAACAACAATGTGCACACATTTTAACTGAAACTAAAAAAGTTACAAAATAAATATAAAAATAAAAACTCAATTGCTGATGTGGCAAAAAAAAAAAAGAAAAAAAATGAAAAAAGAAAAGTGGGGAGAACGATGACAATGACAATACAAATTGAACAGCACATTGTGGACTGGAGGCAAAGTGTATAGGACAGGAAATTACTTACAGATGCACAAGGTAAATATGTACTATATATTATATAAATATATATAGACAGACAGACAGAGACAGAGAGTGTGTGTGGGAGAGAGAGAGAGAGTAAGCATGCAATGAGATTTGTTAGAGTTGCACGACACAGGAAATGGCAAAATCCTAACTGAATTTTGGCAAAGTTTCAAACTTTTAGCCACGTGTAGCAAAAAAAAACTAAAAGCTAAAGCTTTTAGCAGTAGTTTTATTGGTTTTCCTTAAATTAAATAGTACGTAGCCTTAAAACTGAGCTGCCTTATTGATTACTCAATTTATTTATATTCCTTTGAAAGATGTACAAAAAAAATATATATATATATCGACTTTGAATATTCTTCATTCAAATAAGCTCATTTATATATTAAAGGCATTGAGGCTGGCATTTTCTTGCAATAAATCATTTTTGTGGCGCAGGCAAAGTCTCGTCATATAAATCAAATAACAGCTAGAAGAACATGACACGTAACCAATATACCCTTTTCACTTGACGAGGCAAGTATAGCAACAACAAAGTATTTTTTGTATCTGTTCACTGTGATTCCCAAACAGCAGCTAAAAAATCACTTGAATGCATAACAAAGCATAAAGCGCCACGCATCAGTAAATCTGGGCAAAGCCCGAGCTCAACAATGTCCGCGCTTTGTTTTGCACCTAAAAAACAAAAGTAAAGGAAAATAAACTCGAAAAAGGACTGGCTAATGATACAAAATGACAGCGCATAAAAATTTGCATAGCAGAAGCGAAGGAATTGAAATAAAATAGACAAATTAACAAAATAACAAAAAAAGTGAGTGAAGCACGGCGACAGTCGAGATCAATATTTGGACGCGGCTGGTTGGGCACATTAAGAGTGAGTTCATATGCTCACAGAGCCACAGCATCATCTGCTGGCAGCAATCATTTGTGGCTAACATAAGAATGTTATTAGCTGTGCCGCGATGTGAATCTAATTTATGCACAGGCAACCGCTAATAAACCAAAATGTGACTGTGACACAATTGGAGCAGGCATTGTGGCATGCAGGAGTGTGCCAACTCTTTTGGCATAAATCAGGGCTAGGATAACGTCAGCAGAGGATGCTCCGCGCCGCAACAATGCCAGAAATGTCAAATTAATTTAGCACGCTGGCGGCAGCCGGAAAATGCCGCGTGCGCCTTTTGGCTTTTCAATCAAGGTAACAGCAGCGGCAGCTGAAGCAGCTGAAGCATAGACTGAGCCAAGTTGGAGTTGGAGTTGGAGCTGGAGTTGCCTGTCACGTCTTATGAATTTGCTGCGCCCGCCAGCAACCCAGAACGACAGCTCGACAGGCTCACTCACATAAGACCAGGCAGAAAAACGAGCTGACTGCCGAGATTGTCAGAGGCGAGCTTAGATAATGTGCCGCAAGGCTCAAGCGACTTTGGGGGACTTTGGGGGCAGCAGCAAATCCGTATGCCTACACAAGTGGGCTATGAAGTCGCTGCGATTTGGTCCTTGGCTAACGGAAACCCAGCGACAAATACGCATAAATTACTCAATTAGTAGTCAAGATGCGAGGTGAAAGGGTCGCTCCAAGCCAAGAGTGTCGTCTACCCTCTGTCACAGCAGTCGTCTGCCAGGAAGTGGCAAAAGCCGCTGCCATTTCCCCATATTGACTAATCAAATGGCAGGACATTAAATGCGCCTTACGGCCATTCAGACATCTAGCGGCTCACATAAATCAGTCGATGCGCGTGGCCGATTGCCACGCTCAAAACTGACACATTATTAATGGAGCCGTTCAGATTTTCTAATTACAGCTAAAGAGTCGAATCCTAGAAGCGGAACAGCAACAGGCCAAGAACGCCAACAACAAGAGGTCGCTGCTAGCACTTAGAATCACAAAGGATAAAGCAAACATTGCCCAGAAATAAAGCATATTTCGGACAATGCGCATACCAGCGAAATTCCCAGAAGGCGCAGACAGGGCCTGCCCCAAAAAGTATGCTATACAAATGTATATATATGTATTTATATAAGGAGGCAGAGCAGTTGTTGAAATGGCGCTCGCGTGCGTGTGCTACGCGTTTTTATGCGGGCACGAAATAGTCAGATGCCGAGTATACTCTATAAAGTATATTTGTCTAATGGAGCAAGTGCCTGGCAAGACTTGAAGCTCTGAATGGAGCTGTTAGGCTAGCAGGAGAAGAAACGTCAATTGAAAATGGAAAAGGAAAATTGATATATATCGAAAAAAGGGGCAATATAAAATGTAAAGGGTTAACTAGTGTATACACTTTTCGGCTTAGGTAAACTCAACTCGCCTGCTTGCTGATAATTTTGAGCATAATTTGTGTGCGTTGCACAAACAGCGCCGCCCACACAGCAGTTGGTCGAGTTGGAGTAGACGGTAGACTGACCCGCACTTGGCAATACGTGTCCAAATTGTGACAATGTGGCTATTTATTTTGCTGCTTTGGCCCTTGTTGCTGTTGCTGTTGCTACTGCTGTTTGTTAGTTTGTTTGCCGTAAGCAATTTGAAATTGCACGCAGCTATAATTAGAAATGCCTACGCAATGTGCCCCAGCCGAATACTATGCTCAGCTGATGGATATCATTTTACGGGCATTTTTGCTGGTTAACCGAACAAATACTACCCTCGTCACAAAATAGGACTTATTAACTTGATGAATTTGCTTGCGTGGCATTCGAAGCAAACCAAACGAAATCTAACTACGTTTTAACCAAAAACATCAACAGACGAAGTTAGCTAAGACGTTTAGTTTATTCAATTGGCTGAAATGTAAATGCTCTGGTATTTAACAAATTTTTTTTTTTAGATATTTATTTATATTTTTTTTTTTTGCATTTTCTAAATGTAAGAAATGGGTGTATAAAATATAAATATATAATTCGTCCAAAAGGATGATTTTAATTTAATTGTTTTTTGTTTTGCGTTGCTGTTTATTTGATTTTCATTTATCATCATTTATTGTTTTTTTTTTTTTTCATTTTCTTAAGATAAATTTATTAAATTCATTTACAAAAAAAGACCAACAAAAAAAATGGAAAAAAAAAATTAAATTTTATATATATATATATATATATATACATACGTATATTAAATAATATGGAAAATTTTAGTTAAATAAAATTGTATATATTTTTTATTTGTATATTAAGTTTTATTTCATCCTTGAAGTATTTAATAAGCTTTATTAATAAAAAAATATTAAACAAAAAACATTTTT
Source organism: Drosophila hamatofila (assembly GCA_035045345.1). Classification (NCBI taxonomy): domain Eukaryota; kingdom Metazoa; phylum Arthropoda; class Insecta; order Diptera; family Drosophilidae; genus Drosophila; species Drosophila hamatofila. The sequence goes on from JAWNPA010000001.1 coordinate 5,572,051, forward strand.
TAAAATTTAATTTATTATATTATTATTTCTTCAATGATTTCAATTAACCATTTCACAGATTTTTTTAAACTTTTTTATTTGTTTTTAATACTAGTTTTGCTTTTAAAAGTATTATTTAAAAAAAATAAATTTTTATATATATATATATATATATATATATATATATATATATATATATATATATATATATATATATATATATATATTAATATGCATAACTACATATATACTTTAATACATATGTATATATAAAAACACTTTAATAAAAAAAATGTATATATGTTCATCGTATTTATGTTTATAATTTTATTAATAATTAATTGATAATAACATGTATTATCTATACTCATAAAATATTTAGTATATAATCGTATATGCCCCAATTGATGCACTAAAAAAGTATTCAATACAAATGTCGAACTCGGAAAGTAGAAAGTAAGTTTTTTGTTCTTTGTTTGACCCGTGCAGAGGGCGTAGCATAATCATAATTAATTAATTAATAAGTGTGCTGATTCGAACTGTATATATGTATGAATATATATGTATATATATTTGTATTGGAATGGTTGTGTACTGACAGCAGACTTGGGTGTGGTATTCACTGAAATCAAGGTCAATTTTTGCTTCATTAATCACACTGCAGCACGGTGCGGTAGCAGAGGCGACGAGTGACAGCCAACCAAATGGACAGCAGACACACCCCGAAAGAACTCACTCCCAATTCCAATTCCAACAGACTGTCAAAGGTGCCAGCTGTCAAGTCAGAGCAGTATCTGCAACATGAGCAAACACAGCAGCGCCAACAGCACCAACATCAGCAGGAGTAGCCGTAGAAGCAGCAACACACTTCAAGTTATTCTGTGCCTTGAGGCGTTATATGAATGGCGCACCACGCTGCGTATGATTGATGTTGTTCAATGCGCGACTGACAGTGCCATTAAATGGCAGCGCTCGTGTGTGTGCGTGTATGTGTGTGTGTTTCTTAGGGTGTGTGCGTGTGTTGATAGGTGTATTGCTATTTTGCTGTACATATTGCAGCCTGCACACGACGATCAACAGCCAGAACAAAGCTTAAAGTGAAACTGCAAAAGTCAAGAAAGCAAAAGAGAAAAGCCATTGCAAAAAATCACAAACAAAAAAAAAATAAACAAAGGCTAAGAGCAACACTTTTTTTCGCTCAACGCCCTTGCAATTACGTTGCGCTTCTGTGTAGGCGTATTCAGGTTCCTAGGCAGTGGAGCTCTGACTTTGACAGCGGAAATACTGAGAAATCCAATGGGAAGCCTGAGCTCAGCTGCAACGCACTGGGGGCAAACAAGCTGTCAGCCTTGCCCCGAGCAAAATATAACTTGAGTACTTTGCTGTAACTTACATTGCGAATAGCTATTAAAGATATTTTAAAGGTAATAGAAAACACTTTGAATAGCTTCAATATAAAAAGAGTTTAAATTTTAAATAATTTAAACTCTATGCATAGAAGGTATAAGTATAAAAGTTATCTATCTGTTTAAAGTCGTCTATTGCAGTTGCATGAGCTTAATATCAGGTTACAGCCTCATCGAAACACCTCTCCCAACCCTTGCCTAGGGTATCTCAGTTATGGACTTTTGTTAATGCATATTAAATAAGCGAAGCTCATTCCGTAGACTTCAGGTTTTTCACAACGAAAACTTTTCGCTTGCACATTTTTACGCTGATGAATTAAATTATGAAGAATGAATAATGTTTGAAGCGTTACGAAATTAACTTTTGTAAATGCCGCAACTTCGCGCTGGCCGGCGAGCGTTTAATCATATGCAATTGCAACAAGCGTTGAAGCAGGCAGAGACTCAATTATATAAATGATTAAATGAGAAAAATTCAATTAATGTTTTATGCACTTCAAACCAGTTTTTCTCATTGTAGCAGCTTGTTTTTTATCTTTCTTTCTTTTTTTCGATGCATTTCCGTTAGGTTCAGCCATACGCTTCATTACGCTCACAAAATGGCGTAAATGATTGTGGTACATTGAGTCGAGGCGGCGACGGGGAGGCGTGGCAGGCAGCTGAGTGGCGGCATTTGCCGAGAGGCATGCCAAAGCCTTGCACGTGCCCATCCATACACACTTATTGCAAAACATTTTTTACAAATATATCTTAATTTATTTTTCTTTCCCTTTTTATTTGTAAAAGCAAAAATGTTGCGAAAAAATTGTGCTGGAAAATGCGACTACTGTCAGAATGATGAAAACAGCCAGTGGCTATTTAAGAAACAACAAAAACAGCAGCAACAACAACAAAAACAAGAGCAACAATCGAGCTGGTATTCGCTTTGTGTGTCAACTTTAATTTTAAATTCAACAAGAAATTGCCAAAGCAAATTTAATTTGTGAATGCATATATTTTTTAATAATTACTCACAATAAAAGAATTTATATGTATTATATTCATGTATTTTAAAATAAATTGTAAAACATAATAAATCACAATCAAAGAATTTAAATATATTATAATCATATTTTATTCTTTATTATTCTCATAGCATTATAAATATATATAAAATTAAATATATGAATAAAATCCATTTTAATTAAAGTATTAAACACTTAAAGAGTATTATTCATATTTAGTTAAAAATATATTTATGAATGATGAACTCTCCTTTAATAATTCCCACTTGCAGTGGAGTATGTACATAGCTCTTCAAGGTAAAGGTAAGATTACTTTAACGAAGCCGAGAGTTTTTTGAATTAAATGGTATTTAGCCATACATATGTAGGCTACGAATTTGGTACAGGGCAGCAGGAATCAGTAATGAAGAGTCAGGAATCTGAATTTAATTTATTATCACGAGTTTTCGTGTAGTTTTGAGTTAATTCAAATAAATTTAAGACATTATCTGTTCACTTTTTGATTTGTATTGGATTTTACAATTAATTTGAAAGTGACTTTAGTCTTTTAAAAAAATGTGTATTTTTCACTTAAAGTTTTATATATATTCAGCTTAGAATTCAGCATGTTAAAATAATAATAAGTTTTATATATATTCAGCTTAGAATTCAGCATGTTAAAATAATTCTAGCGTACATTTTGTTGGCCTATCATTAGATAATATTCCTGCCTTGAAATAAGTTTACATACATTATACAGTATCATGTTTATCTATTATGGGCTTTTTGTCCACGCTTATTATAAAATAATTAGCTAAAACTTTGATGATAATCTAATCAATAGACTAATCAACTAATGCAGTTACAAAATAATTAAATACTAATTAAGACAATTACATTCACAATTTCCATAAGCTGACGATTTGCATTCAGGGACTAAACAAAGAAATTCATTATTTGCAACTGATGATTGACATTTATTTTGCTGCGGTTAGGCGCAATGCCAAAGGCAAACGCAATTGAATTTTTAAATTGAAACAAAATTCGTACTTTAAACTGTATTTAGATGAAAATGTCTGTGTGAGGACACAGCTGCAGTTGCTGTTGCTGTTGCTGTTGCTCTGATTCGCTTGAGTCGATTTGTAGGTGTGCGACTTTGAAGCGAGCTCAATATTAAATCGCATTGGCAGTTCAATATTTGTTGTATATTTGAGACACGATGTGTCTGCTGCAAAGATGCAGCCAATTCTCTAACTCAAAGCAACAAGGACCTGCTGCTGTGCAGTCCCGTTAGCAGTTGTGGCACCTTTTGAAAGCATCTCAAAGTATATACAAGGCCAAGGGCAAGGACACGGACACGGACACGGACACGGACACAGGCATGGACAATTAGTTGGACAGCGGAGTCGAATGGTTAGGGACAGCAAAGCTGACTGTGTTGTCCCTCGGGCTGGCTACTTCTTATCAAAGGCTTTCTTGAGCATTTCATTTCGCTTTTCGAGAAATAATGCCGCCGCTTGCTACAAAGCGCTAAATTCCGTCTAGAAAGTCTTCTTTGTGGCCCTTGGCGAGCATTTTGTAAGCTGTCTGTTGCCCACGTAATTGGCGGCGGATCAAAAAGGCTCATTTCCAGCTCTTGGCACGTGGTCAATGGCCAAAGCAAAGCAGCCAGGTCGAGCGCAAGACATATAAAGACAATTGTAAACACTTTGCAGATCAACAGTTGGCCAAAGACTCTACATCAACTCGCTTCGACAAACATGGTCGATTGAAAGGAATTCATAAGCCGATTTCACTGTAACTTACTATTGAAAGCTATACTTACAGAAAATGTTGGATTCAAATTGAAAGGTATCAAGGATGAGTTTGAGCTTGACCGATATAACAAGTCTAGTTTAAGATTACCCATATTAATGAAGCGACTTTCTAAATATTTATTAATTAGATGTGTTAATTCGATAGAAATTTGAATTTATTTAATATTAAAAAATCAAATTAATATAAATATATATATATATATATATATATATATATATATATATATATATATATATATATATATATATATATATATATATATATTATTTATTTATTTATTTTTATTTTTTTGATTATGAAAAACTTTGCAAAAAACCATATAAAAAATTAAACATTTATTCTTTGCAAGAAGTTATAAGATTTTATGTAAGTTTATATTTCATAATTTATTTTGGTTGTTAATAAACTTAACTTAAATATGTCTGCTTTGGAAAACAAAGTATATGTGTATAGAAACAGTACGTACAGTAGTACGGATAAGTAGGAATAGATATCACATGCAGGAAAATAATAAATAATATTTTTGTAGTTGAGATAGGTGAATGGGTTGCATTACAATTTTCATGCATCTTTTTTGCTCTACTATAGTCTCCACATTGCCTTCACCTAAACTTCAATGCTAAGTCCCTCCTTTCCTCTGTAATCTGCGTCGTCCATTGCATTTTTCGCAGTAAATTCAGCTGGATTTGGCAATTTCACACATTTTTTGTAGGCTCTATCGACCAGAGAGTTATATAAAACAATGCTTCATCGTGCTCTCTGTAGATCATATCATATCCATACATTTTTGTCATTTAATACATTTGAATATTAGTTAATGTATGAGCAAATTTCATGTTAACAAAAAATTAATATAATAACGTTAAATTTAATCTAATCTTGTAAGTTCTTTCAACATAAGCAACGATTCCCAATGGATTTTTGAAATTAAGTTGAACAATTTGACTTAAGCAACAGGTTTGAGTTATTCTATGAAAAACATAGACATTGTCGAATCAGTGGAGCAGATGTTTGGTAGATATTGGAGTCAAAAGTTGACGCATGCGCTGAGCAAAAATACTCAAAGGACGACAAGTAGGGGAATCGACTTGAATTGAGTTGAATCGAGTTGAGTTGAGTCGAGTTGGGTTGAGTTGATTTGAGTTGAGTGTGTTTTCGTTTTGGTTTCGTTTGAATGCTGCAATGCGGGCAACTTGTAAAAGAACAAAGACAAGGACATTGGTGTCCAGAGCAACGACCGTTCTGTTGGCAGTTACCAGAGTCAGATATGTTTTTTCCGGCACATTAAAGCAGAGACCGAATGCCATAAGTTGACCGCAGAGTGCGTATGGGTTGTTGTTGCAGCAGCTGAGATGCAAAAAGGTTGCTCAAATCAAACTGGAGCGAAAAGAGCTATGTGTGTGTGTGTGTGTGTGGGAGAGGACTGTAGAAGAGTATCTTTCTGATTTCCGCAACAAATTAAATTAAATGTGGCTTGTAATATGATTGCAATTGAGGCAGCAACGGTAACGGCAGCGGCAACGGCAATGGATACAACCATGACGGAAGCCGCCGGCAAGTGGACAACAACTGCACGGAAGCCAACAATAAAGGCATTCCGACAACACGAAGAGAGCAAAGCGGAACAACCAGAGCTGATGCTGAAATACCATCATCAGGCAGCAGGAAGCATTTGGCAGCTACTGACTGCAGCCAAGGCAACCAGAAGAATCAAGTGCTGGACGAGCATTTAAGTGTGTCCACGTTCATGAAACGACTGCTATGACTCGCTCGACACTGTTTTTTATTGTAAGTGCTTTGCTTTAACATTTCATTGAATGTTGCTGCTGTTGTTGTTGCCGTTGTTGTTGCTGCTATTGTAGTTGTTGTTGCCTGCATTGTTTTGTGGCACTGATGTTTGCTTTCAACTTGTCGCTTTTGTCGTCAGCATTGCTTATCATACGAAGGCGTCTCAAGTGACACGAGGGATAATATAAAAGGTATATATGTATGTATATACATATGCTGTTTAGAGATGTGTCGTGAATATCGAAAGGAGCGAAACATTATATTTATTGTCAACATGTAGAGCTCTTTGGGCCGCGATGTAAAAACAAATGTGTTTATTATAGACTTTAAAGAAAGCATCATAATCGCGCTCGTTGGAGGACTTCTCCACTGCCAGAGCAACCCCATAAGAGCAATGTCTGCCGGAGTATGTGAAAATCTCAGGCATGGCTACACTTTAGGCTGGGTATATGTGGCCTAGGTCTTCTTTAAGTATTTCCTTCCTGCTCGCACACTAATTGCCGCACAAATTACTTTTAACCAAGTGGCTCGTGCCCATTGTTGCTTACATTTCTTGATGATGGCTGTTGTGGCAGTTTCAAGAGGGACGCCTACAAAAGAAACAAAAAAAAGAAACTCATCAACAGCAATTGTAAAGAAAGAGATTTTTAATACATGTTTGCTTAAAGTACTACATTATGTGATAAGAATCCGTTTTATAATTGCCAGTAGCGAGTGGCGAGTGGCGCGAGTTCACTTTAAAGTTTCATTTTCGTTCGACCTTCAAGACTTGCCACAGTTGGCTGCGTGTGGCATTCAGCATACAAATTGCAGCATTGAGCAAACAAAATCGCATTCTGTAAAGGCAGCCTCAGGCAGCATGCGGCATCAACGCTGATGGCTGCACTTAAGGTGATTCTTACGCGTGTTTTACGAGTTTTCACAGCGCTTGCGGCTTCGTCGACAAGCAATAAAAGTGCGTGTGCATTGCTATATGCCCGGCGAAAGAACTGCGAAAGCCGTATTAAAGTGCGAAAGTGCGCACTAAAAGAAATATTTGAATACAAGTTACTTTCAACTAAAAGATATAAGAGCATATATGTTCTTTGATCTCGCTTCTGTTGCGAAATGAAATACAAAGTGAAAACAATTCTCATTTTAATATTTTAAACGTGCTCGCACATTAATTTATTGCGCACAAGTGAAATGTGAAATGTGAATTGGGCTCTTCTCTCTTCTTAAATCACAAAAAGTGCGGCAGTAGCAGATGGGGTCGACACTGAACGCCGCAACAATATTTACAAAAAGCAATAACCCGCATTATTCACAGAAGACAACAGCGAATGCTTCCAATAATGCTGCACTGTGATTCGAAATGAGTTCAGCGAGAGCCGAAACGAATATGCAGAATATGAGCTAAAAACAAGTAAGAGGGCTCTAGTCGAGACTGCTCGACTAGGAGATACCCTGAACCCTGCAAAGTACAAAAACACATACACACACCCGTACGCATGCATCCATACGAACGCATAAACAATTGCTCTGCTAACTGCGCAGTTACTGCGCTTGGGCTGCCGTGTGGGCTATATTACGAAAATTTGTTTGTTGAATAAATCTTTTTGTAGTGGGACTATCTTCATCAAATTTTCAGAACGTAATAATAAAATTCAAATGTGTGTATATGCCAAAGCACAAGTCTCTAGTACTTGATATACGTTTTTTTCAAATTTGAGGCGAAGGGGGCGTGGCATCCAAAATCTGTAAATGACAAAATCTTTGTATTCATCACATTAATCTACACAGTAAATCTGAAGTCTCTAGCTCTACCAGTATTCAAACTAGGCTTTAAAAACAAAGTCAGATTTTCGATTGTTATCGATAAAAAAGAAATGGGATGAGTTATCGAAAAAATATGATAAACTCGTACTGCGTATGGTATACACGAGTATACATGTAAAATTTCAAGTCTCTAGCACTTGTAGTTTAGGAGATCTCTGCGTTAGTACGGACGGACGGACGGACGGACGGACAGACGGACATGGCTAGATCAACTCAGTTCGTCATCCTGATCAAGAATATATATACTTTATGGGGTCTGCCACGCCTCCTTCTGCCTGTTACATACATTTTCACAAAAACATTATACCCTGAAATCCCATTTTCAATGGGTTCAGGGTATAAAAAAGAAAGGATATTAAAACCAAGAAACTATGTGGATTTTTGAGAGGTCGAAGCTGATATGCCCTAAAAGATTTACAGTTTATTTATATAAGATAAATGTAAATAGAAAAAAATTTAGAATAACAGAATATTCTGCTAATATATAATAATAAATTATAATTAGATTTTCTATAGGAATATTCAATGTGAAGAATAGGAGAAACATAATAAATAGATATAAACTAATTTTAATAAATAAGAATACTTTGCAATTGATATCGTATATGAATTTTATATATGGTATATAGAAATAGCATATAAAATTATTTTTATATATTCATGATAATAATATTTATGTATAAACTAAAGCTAAAATTCTAGTTTGATATCATAAAGAAGTTTATATATCGTATACAGAAATATTATGTCAAATTAGAATTGATATATATTCCTATTCTTCACAATTATTATTACGATATTAAATTAGAATATATATACTTTCTTTTTCAACTTCAATATTGTAAACTTGTTATACATGTATACATCGAAAAACTAAATAAAAACTAAATGAAATTGCCTAAGCCCGTGCAAGGTTTCATAAGCAAAAATGGAAAATGAAATATTCGGAATAGAAAATGACAGGAGGGAAAAGCATACAGGATTTTATTGATGCGGCTATAAATATCTCACGTCTGATATATGTGAATGAATTGCAACGCAACCCGAAAATTGAATATACATTTTTCTATGTAAAAGTGGTAAAAATGTTTTTGGCGCATCGAGCTAGGCAGCAGGCCTGGAAAGTGCATCAGCATGGCGTCCCACCATGCTGTCCCTGCCATGCTGCCACTGACGCCAGTCGTCCTGCTGCTGCTGCTGCTGTTGCTGCCGTTGCTGCTGTTGTTGTTGTTGTTGTTGGTCGCTGTCAGTCAAGCAGTCACTAGGAGTTCCCTTGGCGTGTACGAAATTCCGGCTGCAACAAACGGAAATTGCATTTACACGCTTGCCTGGTCCTGGCAAACGTCAAGCCCACCTACTCAGCGGCTCTCGGTCAGGCTTGTTGGCCCCATCTACTTTTCTCCTTTTTTTTTTTTTTTTTTTGTGTGTATTGATTACAATGCCAAAGGCGTAAACAGTAACACACACACACACACACACACGCACACAGAGCCACATTTCTCGGTTTGATCCTGTTTTTATTGAACTTGGTAACATGGCCGCCAGCGTTGATAGCACTAATCACCTGATAAGCAGACGAACGCCAGCTCATAAATGTGTGGCCAATGTAAACAAAAACGTGTCGAGAGCTGATTGAAATTCTTTACCAAGCTGTTTTGCAGAACTCATCACAGAGATGCGCAGGAAATGAGAGCTGAAGAGAGCTAGATCTCTATAATCATGATTTCTAAAATATTAAATAAATAAATAAAAATAAATTTAATAAAAATAAAAAGAAAGTTAATATAATATATAAAATTTAATAAATTAAATAATAAATTTAACAATAATAAATAACAAATTTAAAAAGTAAAGTAATTTTTAAAAATATATTTTTTTAAATGTTTAGTAAATTGACACAAATTAAGAGTATTCAAACTATTTGACTAAATAAAAACATGTTCATATATAATTAAAACTATTTAATTCTCTAATGGTTCAGAAATTTATATTCAGCATCTCTCTTTCTACCGATGGAATATGGCTATATAAAACATAGAAATATAAATTTCAATTGAAATTGAATTAAATTAAATGGTAAAACGCATATATCAGCCACTATTTCCCACAGAGGCCTAAACCACCAGCCAACAGCTGGTAAATCTAAGATTCAAACAGATAATCCAAATAGGATTTAGACAGTTCTATATCAAAATGAAGCGAAAGATAACTTAGTCTATTAAATTCAAATCAATCAGGTTAAGTTACAGTCAGTCATAAAAGTAAACTCAATATATTCACATGTGAATGCTGCTCAGATCTTAATTATCAATCAAACTAGATTAAAAAGTCATTAAATGGCAAGAAATTCAATATTTTAAAATAATGTTATGGTTATGTTCATTTCTTGCATAAACGTGATTTCTTTACAGTTACGCAACACTAACGAAACCTTGCGTTTGCCACTCAAGTTGTGTGCCACGCCCACAGTTGGCACTCGGCCAAAACCAACAGGCTAAACAAACTGAGAGCCAAGCAAAAACAAAAAACAACAGCAACAACAACAAAACTAGAATGAAAAACGAGAAAAGGAACCTGCCAGAATTTAAGACCAAACATAAAATCTTGTAAGTGCAAAATTGAAAATTTCAAACTGCAAAACAAACACTGCGAAGGACCCCAACATATGCACAAGATTAATCGACGAGATTTACCAGAACGAGAACTGTTGGGCTTTCCACATGCAAATAATTTGCGGCGAACAGACCGTGTAAACAAATCGGCCAACTCAATGTGTGTGTTACAGATAGACGGAAAGTTGCTAAAAACTTTCCTCGAATCTGACACACTCCACGTAATCGGAGCGCCGCATTGCAATTGGGCTGAGACAAGAGACTAGGGGGAGAAACTATGAGCCAAATACATCAAAGAGCCAAACAGAGCCGTAGGCGGTGTCGCTGATGACAGATAAAGCGAGCAGCTGTCGGTTTGTTTGATGGCAAAAGTTGTTGTGAAACTTCAATTACTTTTCACCTGACAGCGTCAACAATACCAACAACAACAATAATAGTATCAACAACAACCACACCAACAACAACAATCATTTGTTAAGCAGACGCAGATACTGGTGTAGATACACCCACTGCAGTAACCTTACAAAGTTGACCAAGTAGGACATAACCTTAGGGATATTAACAAGTCAGGGTCGAAAGAACAGAAGGATTTGGAGCTAGTAAAAGAGGCTTATTTGAAGTAGCCAGTAATCATATATGTATATATTATAGATTTTATTTCGGATAGTCTTACATATTTAGAACTTAAATCACTAATGATCATATAGAATATATCTTCTTAATCAACATTAAGTGCCAAGAGACATAGTTCTAACCAAGTCCGTTTATCTATCTGTTTCACTTCGATCTAGATAAGCTGAAAGTCTTAAATATTTTACTATACAAATATTGAAGCATTTATTAGTGCGTAATCAATAATAATCGAATCAATAGAGACAAAGTACATTTTCTAGTTTTTAGAGTCTTCAAATTTTTTATGTTTGCATTTTGTCTGATGTGGAATATAGTTTAACGTATGTAAATCCCAACTACTTTGCATTATCAGATAAATGAATTATATCTCTATCTTTATTGATATGACCACTAAATAAATATGACGTGCATTCGAGTCCCGGTTCAGTATATGGATGCTTTATTGCTGTAATATAATGAGCTGATAGTTTTAAACTACATATATCTAAACCTAATCTCTCTCTCTCTCTCTTTTTGTATTTGCAATTCAGTGGAATCCCTAATTAAAGTTCTATGAATTATTAAAGTATATTCTTTATCAGATCGGTGAGCTGAGTCGATATAGGCATGTCCATATGTCCGTCCGTCCGTCTGGCAGTCCGTCCGTATGAACGCCGAGTTTTCGTAAGCCATATAAGCTAGAGACTTGAAATTTTACATTTATACCATACTCAGTACGATTTAAAAAAAAATTTTTTTTATAGTCAATTTTACTTACTGTGTAAGACTCTACATCACAAATTATGCTCAATCGGTATATATATATATATATAGTATTTAAATATCAGTCGGCTCCCCGATGATAAATCATTTCTTTTCATCACGCGTAATTTGAATACTGTTAGACCTGGAGATTTCAGACTTCAGATTTACGGTACAGGCTTACGTCATGAATACAGAGACTTTGTAATTTTTAAATCTTGCATACCATTTCGCCCTAAATTGGAAAAACAAAAATGTATTTGAAATACTACACAAGTGCTTTGGCAAATATACAAATTTGAATGTCATTATCTCTTGATATTGATAGTCCCACTACAAGAGGATTTATTCAACAATAAAGCTCCCATGATATGGTCCATATTGCAGCCTAAGCGCAGTCGCTGCGTCAGCTGCGCAGTCAGCAGAACGCGTATGTACGTATGTGTGTGTGCATGTGCTGATTGTTATGTATGCATAAAAGAAGAGTAGAATGTTTCTGAATGTTCTGAATTTTTACAGGAATTAGGGGATCTTCTAGCCGAGCCGAGTCTCGACTGGAGCACTCTTACTTGTATTAGTTGAAATGTTGCAGACGATGCCTGGCCTCAAGAAAAATGAGTCGATTCTATTTCCCGGAGGGGTCTTTAGCAAAGAATTATTTGTTGAACACTTGTTGAGTAATACATACATATATCGACAAGCAGTAAATAACAAAAATATTATTGTTTCCAAAAAAAAAAAAAAAAAAAAAAAAAAAAAAACTACTCCCGAATATAATATGTAGCTTAGCAGTAAATAATAATTATATTAACTTCTTGTTACTCCTGGCACATTTCCTAAAAACATTTGCTTAATATAATATTAACCCTATTAAATGGATGTGATTGTGCTTGTACATACGCCTCATCTCTTGTGATATAGAATTTTCAATGTCTGCATTTTCATGGGATAAATGTTTTGTATAATAAAATGTTTATATAATAAAATATATAATAAACACGCTAATCAAATACGTTACAGAACGTTACTTAACGCAATAAGACTATTTAAAGGGTGGCAGACCAAGATCCACGAAACCAGTATAAAGCAGATTACAGCCCCGCTATGAAGTGGATTCTACTCGTCACCTTTTTGATGGCAATCGCTGAGGTAATCAGTCAGCCTGACGGCTACCTTTCATGGATACCGGAATGCTGCGCAACCGGTTGCATACATCCAATGTGCTTTCCTCTTCAAAAGGATACTCCTATATAAAGTAATATGTAGAATAAATATTGCTTGATCATTTAAAAATGTATAAACTGTTTTTCATTATGTTTGCAAAATTCGTAGGAGAAACAGACTCTCGCTATTGTGCTAATTTCGGTAGCACAGGATGAGATGAGCTCCAAGCGAATCTCATTGTGGTTGGCCCCCTTGTGGGAGATCGTGCTGACTGTGGATTTTGAGGCGTTTCCCGGACAACGCAAGAAGCATTCTTGCAACGTATCCGGGCGTTAGTACGTGCCTTATTCCTGACTTATTGTATAATTTCTAATAACCAATAAAATACATGCGTGCATGTGCTTATGTGTGTAAGTGCGTATGTGTGCATGTGCGTATGTGTGTGCATGAGTTGTTTGTTATATATGCAGAAAAGAAGAGAAGAAGTTGAGCAGTCTCGACTAGAGCACACTTATTAGTCTTGTGTAGGGTTAATGTGATTGTTAAGAAGGCAATTTTAAACTGTTTTGCCGGCTTAATTCTTGTTTTCATTGTGCATGGCTGAAACTGATAAGGCTTTGTGCGTACTTGACTTGGCTTATAAAAAGAAATCATTAAACTAAGCAAAAACAGTCCGAAAACTACAAAATGAAGAATTCTATCTATAAAACAAAGTAAACCAAAAAAAAATTATTTAATTTCTATAACATAAAAACTAAATTTAAGCTTAAAGATGCTAGCTACGGATTGCAAGAGGTCTCGAAACAATGAATATGAATTTATAAGAGTACAAAAAATGTTTGTGTAGAAAGAATTAAGAAGAGACTAAAATGTAGGGAATTTTGCCGTGAATGATATGTATATGGATTATAAACTATATATACATATATACATACATATATATAAATAGTTACCAACAATAATATTGAATATTTTTTAGGGTTAAAAATTTTGCTTACTTGTGTATGTATATACGTCTAGGATTTTTATTACAATATTTTGTAAAAACTAAATTAACTTTCGTCATCTGTAGCATTTGCTTCTCTGAAAAATTTGACAGCAAAGCAGTCCTTTCTTATAAACCTTCACAGCTTTGCCGATTTGTCCCTTAGACTGATTATTTATGGAAAAGCTTCACTCACGGTCGAAATGCTTGTAATGCATGTAAGTCAGCCAAGAATTGTCATAGACAAAACAACCTCATAAATGACATGATTGCTTATTCATGCAGGCTTAGATGAGTGCACGGCATCTGCTAGTCAACACAGTTGCCTTTAGAGCGCTTCTGGCTAACATATAATTACAAAGTGAATCAACATAATATGCAGCTACTCAGAATATTATGAATATTACCGAGAATCTCGTGTTAAGCTGCATTTAAATCTGATTCGTATCCCCGACGTCAATCAGTCTGAGCCCCACTTTATACTATGTTAATGGCTTGACATGCGTTACGTGATTGCAGTTTAAATGGGTGTAAATTGAATTTAAGCCGCAGACAATTTCAGGTAATTGCTAAAGCGATTCAAGAGCCCGCTTAACCATGTTCGGGATATGTTTGAGACAAATGAAAATTAAGGGAACGACGACAAGTGCGACTTTCTGGAGCTGCTCAGAGAATTAAGGCGAGCAATCAATAACCAATGCAGCCAAGCGACATGACTCCAAGGACCAAGGACGATGCCAGAGCAAAAAGGAAATTGAATTGCATTTGAAATGCATGCGACGCACGGCTCGGCGCTTACGTGGCGCTTAAAGGTGATGCGATATGTGCTCGGGCTTACGGCAGCTTAAGACGCATTTGTAAGCGAGAAGCTTAAGATCCATTTGCCAAAATATTTTCTGTTGGATTTTCAGCAAGCAATAGACGCTGTTAGGGCAAACACTTAAGTATCGCAAATAGATCCGAGGTCTTTTTATATTTATTAACAATACAAACAACAAGAACTACTATGTGTGCTCTCCCTCTCCCTCTTCATCTCCCTCTCGCTTTCTCTGTCTCTGTCTCTTTCTCTTTCTCTTTCTCTTGGTTGCATTAAGACTCACCCTAGTCCAAAATATAATCCTATTAAACATTATTACATCACAAAACGTTTATGAGCTGGTGTAAATCGAGCAGCCGCAGGGATAATATCAACGAAGTTAACGTCCTCGGCCGCCCAGGGATCATCAGGGCGAGCTGATTGAAGCCTCAAGTGCCCATTGTAACCAGCCAAGCAGAGGGCGAAACTTTCAGCAGCGGCTTCGTCAATGTTATGCAAGTGTAGTGCATACAAATTTCATCCTTTTTTTTCGCTTGCTTTTATAACTTATCCAATGCGGCTGAGAGAGGAGGGAGGCTAGCAAAAGTGAACTTGGGCGCTTCGTCGTGACACGAGTAACACGAGTGACACGTATATATTGTATAGGAATGAATATGTGAGAAAAAATATTGAAGATGCTCACATAGCTTCAGCCCCATTTGACTCTTAACTTGGAAATTAAAAAAAAAAGTGATTAATAAATATATTTTACGTATTAGGTTTTATTTATAAAATGTAAACCAATTTAAATATACGTATAAGATTATTGCCACAACTGAAGTGAAAGGACTTTGACTTTTTCTTATATTCTTCGAAATTTTACAGGAATTATATAAACATAAAATGAAAATTTTATTTAAAAAAAAATGTATATATACATATATATTAAAATATTGTTTACAAATATTTTTCCATTTTTTATTTTTTATTGACATTAGATTATAAAATAAAATTTTTCAATATTCGTGTTTAGACTTTATAGTATTTTCTACAATCTTAATTTCAATAAGAAGTATGGTATATATTAAATATTTTTATTGAAAAAAAAAAAAAAACGAAAAAAATAAAATAATTTTTTATTGAATATTATATACAAAATTATGATTACTAATTAAAATTATATGATTAATAGAAATTCCATAAAGATCATGTTTAGCCATAACTAAAGTTGAAGATTTTCCAATTATATACTATAGCATAATATTTGACCTCAATATTAATAATAATTATTGCAAATCTATTCTTTTGTATATTAAATTTGTATAAGTTTTAAATCAGTTTTAAAATATTATTCTTATCTTAGGCCTGAACTGAAACTATAGTTAATTCTATTGTTTCTTACATTCTTAAACCTTATTGACGAACTATACAGTACTTATATAGTTTGTATATATATGACGAACTATATAGTAAATATATTATTATTTGTAATGATACATATATGGTATAAATATAATTTAAAAAAAAAAAACAAAACAAAACAAAAAATGAAAATATGAGTTAAATTAAAAAAAATATATTTTATTAAATATTTTAGTAATATATTTATTTTATTTTTATTTTTTATTAGAAAATAGTCTTTAACGGCCATCTCTAGGCGGATGTATGGAGCACGGCCACAGCTGTATTTGCAACCACATGATGCAAATGGTGGTGCATATTAAAAACGCTGCAAGCGCACTTTGTGGCAGCCATAAGGCGAGGTTGATGCGATAATCGCTAGCTATTCTATGTAAATTGGGTCTTGTTTGTTGGCTTTGTGTGCGACAACAAAGGGTATGGGCGTGACGTTGGCCTAATGCTGAACCGATGAGGTTGTTACAACTTTAAGAAAACATTTGGCCATGGCCATATTAAATCAGAGCTGAGCTCCAGCCAGGCCAAATTATGCACATGATTGCGTTAATCAAGTTAAATTGGATGCTGCTGTCAGTAGGGGAGCAGTTGAAGCATTTCATTTGTGATTTGTGTTGGTTATCTATCTCTACATCGACTTTTTTGTGAGCTAATTGAAGTGTGAATGTAAAGCAGTGCGGCACTCTAGATACCCTACATAAAAAAGGCTGAATATGTGAGCACGTAAAATATATTGTATATTTGATATCTAAATTGAAAACTAATAAAGTATATTTGATGGGCTCAAAACAAATTGCCAGTTGGTAAATTTGAAAATGTCAGATTTATATCAGCCACGCGAACATATACGAATTGTATTGCCATTGATTGACTAGCCAAGTGACAAGCGGCTCCATAAGTACTCATTAAATTGTTAATGTGGTTGGCTTTTCGGCTTTTTGGCTTTCATGCCTCATTCATGCTGGCATGAAACCAGACAGGCAGCCTGTCGACCAACTCAGCCTGCAAATTTAAATTGAAAATGCAATAAAGAAATTCTAAATAAAAAATGAAATCGAATGGTGAAGACCGTATGTCATAGATGATGATGGTGTAAGCATGTGAGCATGTAGTATGTGAGCTTGGACTGGAAGCCAGAAGGCAATTGAATTATGAGCGAAGCTCCTTGTTTTGGCAGTTAGGATATTTGACGCAGCTTCCGGTAACCGAGCGGAAACAGAAGACTGACAGGCAACCTGCTCAAAGGTTACTCTTGTTGGAGCCTAATGAAGTTAACGTAGCAGCTTCGTGTGTCCCACATGCGGTAGTAGTAGATGGGGGAATCTGTGCCATGCGATTCCGTCCCACTGGTTTACTGCTGCACGGATTTTAATTCCTATACCATACCCTGTAATTAAAGAGTACCTAGAATATTAATCATATCTAAAATCATATTATTAATCATATTAGTTTGTTAACATTCCACTTTTTGATATACTCTTAATATCGAATGATGATAGTCTATTATTTAAAAAACATTACATCTAATGACATTTAAAAGATTATTCTGCCTACTAACTTCCAACATATCATAAATATAAATAATTCTTCTCAGGCGGTATAGAAAACTAAAAACGATAAGTAATCGTTATAATTTAAAATACACATATCGATATATTTTACAGGCGAACTAGTTCGGTTTTTCGAACAAATCGCAGTGAATGGCAATTTTTCTGCACAGCATTGGTTCTTTCAGCAGCAAAAAAAAATGGTCGCAGAAAATATGTTGGATATGAAAGTTTTATAAAATATTACTAAATTCCGCTTTAAAAATAAACAAAAATGAGTGGAAGTCATTCAAAAAACAGTAGCGGAGGTAAGTGCTACGCTTGCAAATCACAGCACAGCATTTTCATCTAATTTACACTGATTTATGATACATGCAGCCGGCTACAGCGCCCAAGCAGCCATCACAATTCCCATACCGAGCATTGAGGAAAAAAACAAGCAAATGCAACAGGAGACGTTGATGGAGAAGCTACGCGCTAAGTACCGCAACAAGCCAAAGAGCTACGAGGAAATCAAGAAATCGGTGCGCATGTATTTCATAGAGAAGCATTATCCGCTGGACCCTCTCTGCAAGGCAGCGCTGCAGTCAGCATTAGATAAGCTGCAGCATTACATCAAAGTCACTTCCCGGCACGGCCTTGTGGAGCGTTTGGAGAGTCTGTCCCGTCAGCTGGGCCTGAAATTCATGGAGGATCAGCAAATGCTATTCATTTCCACAGACATGTTCTACGTGGAGATCCTGCTAGACGCCAGTGGTAATCTCAGCGACGTCAAGGTGCACCATGAGTGCAAAATTGAGCAGCAGTCGAATTCTAGTGCCAGCTCCACAGAGTTGCTGAATTGCCTGAAGGCGGGCGACTTCGCAGACTTTACAGTCCAACTGGAGGGTCTTTCCTCCATTTACCAGCTAAACGCCGAACCGAAAGTCAAGAAGAAGGCTTTTGTAGCGCTGCAGGCCATGGAAACAGACATTTACAGTCTCTATCAGCACCAGCTGCAGCAACAGCTCAGCAGCAGTAGTGATAGCTACCACATCATGAACAACTCCTCGGTGGGGTTGGTCCTGCAGCGACGCGGCGGGCACCCCATGAAGCTGACCTACTTCTGTCCGCCCCTTCACCTCATCGAGAAGAAGGTGAAGGGCGAGAATGTGGCCACTTCCAGCGGAACTGCGAGCAGAGACTTGAGCATTGAGCAGGTCATAAAAAGCCCCAACGGACTCAGCGTCACGCTGAATCTTGAGGCCTCCTCTGCAAACAAGCTGCAAATTCTGCCGATTGTCAGTTTCACTAGCGAGTCTGGACTGCCTCTCGAGCAGCCCGTCTATGCGCCGCTCACGCAGAACAACTCAATGCTGATGCCAGCCACCTATGTCCTGCGTCTCAGTAAGCCGATGCCCGTCTGCACTGAGTCTCTGCGAGCTTTGGGCCTGCCAGGCCTCGCAAGCATTGCAAGCGAGGAAACTGCGACAGTCATGAGTCTTATTGTGCACACGGCCTCAAGGCAGCTGATCAAGAGCACCCAGAAGGGCTTGTATGTGAATCTCCCGAAGGAGACGCACTGCTACTTCTTCACGGACAACCGCAGACTGAAGGGCACCATGATCTCGTCGCTGCCGTTCACGGAGCCTGCGCAGGTACCTAAGATAATCGCTTTCCTCAAGAAGCAGGCGCTCTTCTACACACTTCTCTCTAGCTGCGTCAGGGAGCAGCAGAAACAATACAATGGTAAGTAAGACCCTTATGACATAGAGTAGGAATAATCTAATATTCGATTGAATTCATTACAGACATGGACAGCACTGTTATCTTGGAGGTAACGGCTGTTTCGCTCAGTCAGATCACAGTGGAGCTGCAGCATCCGTACGAGGAGTCGCTGGCCACAGTTGACTTTCTGCTAGAGGACGGGCAGGCGACCTGCACCATTTACTGCCTCACCGACGAGTACGAAGAGCTCTCCCAGAAGCTAACGAGGACAGTGCGGCAGGTGCTCTCCATTCCGATGGTTATATACAAGTTGCTTAAGTGCTGGGATGAGGAGCATCACCAAAGGCTGCATGGCAGCTTGGCCCCAGGGGCAGGCGCAGGCACAGGAAGTGGTGCATCTGGTGGATTCAGCAACACAGGAGCAGGTGCACCTGGGGGTGGAAACGGCGGAATGCATGGAGCAAGCAACTTCGGACAGTTCGCAATTGATGCAGCCGGAGAGGGCAGCAGTGGAACTGGCGGCGGATTCAGTAACCTTGCCAATCTCAAAATGGACTCCAAGGTGCGGTCCCTGGCAGATGCATTCGCTGCATCTACTTCGGCTGCTGCAGCCATCGCTGGCCTCATGAATTTGAAGCGTGAAACCGATCCACAGTCAACTGGAGGAAGCAGTCCTGTTCTCCCCTCTAGCTCTGGGGTGGAGTCCAAGGCCAGCGAGCACGAGATCGCCGACAAGTACAAAAATATCTGGAAAGATAAAACGCCCAATCTGAAGCACTGCGTCAGCATCACGCCTATTGCTGGCGATGGGAAATCGCCTCTACAGCAGCAAGTAGACGTGCAGCGCACAGGCGGCATCGAGATCATACCACTGAATGCGCCAGCCAGTGTGGGCGTAGCGCCTACTCCGAGCACGGGCTCTCCAGCTACAACAATCACCATCACACCCATCACTGGAGGTGCCAAAGATACGGGCAAAGAGGCGAAAAAGCCAATGCCCAGTGGAGGTGCTACAAAGCGACCCCATGAAGGCGCCTCCTCCTCGAGCTCGAGCAGCGGCACCTGCAGCAGCGCCTCCAGCGACGCCCAGAAGGAAAAGAAGCGCAAGAAGAAGCGAGACGACTCGCCCATGGGGCCTCCCGAGAAGGTGTATTCGCGCCAGAACTCTCCTGCTTCTAGCGGGATGGCGGATGCCTCAGCAGGAAGTGGAGTTGTGCGCAAGTTCTCATCGCCCTCCACTTCGTCTTCATCCTCGCCCAAGGGAGGCAGTGCTGCGGCTGCGGCTGCAGCTGCCCTGGGCCTAATGGCCGGCCAGCCGTCGGCTCGCCCCAGTCCCAAGCACTCCCCGGTGTACAGCAGTCCGAAGCACAACAGCAGCAGTAACACGGCCTCGAACAGTCCCAAGTCGCCGTTTGGGACGCTCTCGCCCAAGCATGGATCCTCTGGCAAGCCCAGCATGTCCACTCTCAAAAGTGCAACAGCGGCCACCTCTTTGAGCCTCAGTCCCAAGGGGGAAAAGTCGATCACAGGAGCTGGAGGCAATTCCAGCATTCCCTTGGCTGCTGCTGGCTCTGGCTTAGGAGGGTCAACTGGTAATCCCTCCATGCTGCGGCCCGTTCCACCGCTAGCCAGCAGCAGCAGCCAGTTGCCCGCCGCTATAAAAAAGGACAAGTCCATCGCCAGCAGCTCAACGTCTGCTGCCCCACCGGGAGTGGCAGCTGCAGTAGCTGCTCTCAAGAGCTCCCAGCAACAGCAGCAGCAGCAGCAACAACTAAAGTCATCTGTGGCTAGTTTATCGCATCTGGCCGCAGGTGGGAATCTGAGCAGCTATGGGGCTCCAGCCGTGGCCGCCTTGGAGCTGAATGCACTGCGCAAGGGAATGGCGGGAGCGGGAGTGGGATCGGGATCGGGATTGGGCGCAGCTGCGGGAGCGGTAGGTGCGGTAAGTCCGTTTTCAATTTATGAGTAGCTCTCGTTGTGTGCCCACCTCCGCTTCCAACTCAACCTCTCCACCCCACCTGCACCTCTAACCCTTAGTTGATTATCTGTTTCCATTTTTGCATACAAAAAAAAAAAAAAACTAAAACTGATCCGAATGCAAAATATAAAACGAATAATTGTAATCTACTTATATTACTCTGTAGTTTTAGTTTTTGATCTGTTCTGTTTGTAAATATATTTACTTTAATTACCTATTTTCTAACTGCATCCGTGTTACTTGATCTTATTAATTAATACCCGTGATGGGCTCTATGCTTCAGTAGTCCTAAAGATTATTATTTGATGTAGTCTCTCTGCACGTTTCCTCTCAATTTTGACTGCAATATTATTTCCATTTTAAGAGATTATTTATTATTACTGTAAGAGAAGTCCATCTAGGAGTCTTACGAGTATTCCTTATGTAAGGGCTTTGGGACTCTGGCAAACTTTATACTAACGAGTTACTTTCTCTCCCGCTCTTCCTGTACACTCGCTGCGGTCTTGGCATGATTCGGGACACAATCCCTCAATCGACACTGTGCTACTTTCTGTTTTTTGTTGTTGATTGCTTTAATTTGCGTTCTCGGTTCGTTTTTCATTTGTTTGTCTTTACACACACACACACACAACCACGCGCTTCCTTTGTCAGGTTAGTTTGATGACGTCGACGGCAGCTTCGACGGCAACCATCCAAACCACAACAACAGCAGCGGATTCCTTGGCCACCGCAACAGCAACAACAGTGGTGGAGGCGGGAGCAGCAGTGGGAGCAGCACATGCACCACCAACACAAACAGCAACAACAACACAGCAGCAGCAGCAGCAGCAACCGCAGCGAGCAGCGCCACATAGTACCGACAGCTCCAGTTGTACTAGCAGCAGCTCCACTGCGGGAGCAGTCTCTGGCCTCTCCACGGGGTACATGGTGAAGCCGAGCAGCCAGGAGGGCCTCAAACTGACCATCAATAAAACGAGCAGCGGAAAGAGAGAGAGCAAGGGTGGAGCCACTGGGTCAGCTGCATCCGCGTCGTCGTCGACGTCCTCCTCAACAGGCAGCAAGAAACAGCACACGGGCTTAAAGCCAGGCGTCAACAGCGGACCAGCCTCGAAGAAGGCCCTTTCATCAGCTTCCAGTACAGGCGCAAGCAGTTCCGGCTCAAGCAAACACCTTTTCCAAAAAGCCAACTCCTCTGGAAACCTGAGCAGCAAACTAAGCGGATCCGGATCCGCATCCTTAGGCGGTGGGTTACCACTAACGAAGAGCAACAGCACCAACTCTTTCCAGGAACACAGTGTGCCCAAGCGCCGGCCCAGTATGTGCAGTCCAGGAGCTAGTGGCGGCAGTGGAGGTGGATCCCAACGGAAGTCATCGTCAGGATTAGGGCCGGGAGGTGGGGCCGGCAGAATGTCACCAGCAGCATTGAGCGGGTCGATGTCACAGCCACCGCCGCGCTTCGATCACCACACAGACATGATGACCATTCTACAGTACGCCTCGCCCACCATGGCAGCCAGCATGGAGGGCTTCATCAAGGGACTGCACAACAAGTTTCAGATACCCAAGTTGTCTCAGCGACCAAGTGGCAACAATGGCGGAAGTGGGCAGCCTGCCAGCACCACAGATCCGGCGTTAGCAACAGGCACAGGCACAGCTTCATCTTCATCTTCCTCCTCAGCCCCCTCGCTGGAACAGCAGCAGCAACAACAGCAGCTCAACGCGGACATAAATGCCCTGGCGTCCAGCCTAACCTCTACCTCCAGCAGTGGAGGGCAGAAGCCATCGACAGCTCCCTCTGCAGCGAGCGATATGCTGCTCAACCTGACAAGCAGTGGCACAATGGGATCAGGTGATGGCATCGACGAGGAGCTGCTCGCCAGTTTGGCCGGCGAATGACAGCTCGAGCTGATTCAACCACTCTCTGCAATCCAAACCTAGTTCAATTAATGTGTTAAAGGCCTTTGGCTGTACTCTGACAATGAGCTGTTCTTTCATAGTCTTAAGTGTTGGATGGATGGGCGTATCAAGTGACCGCCTTAACCCAATAAAATGCTGTATTATCTTATATTCCCTATCTTTATGTCTTGAAGTGTTAATAGCCAGCTAAATAAATCTAGACGGATTGAGAAGCTGTGCAAACAAATGCTGGGCTATCTGATGCGGTTTGCGAATCGACGCTGGAGGCTTGTGGTTTTGAGCGCATCAGAAACAGGCGAAGCAAGTAGGAATTGGACTGGGGTTCACGGGTCAAAGAACTCCAGCGATAACCCCCAGCCGGGGGAGATCAATACACAGATACGTCATAGTAAAATATGTGAATGTATTTAAATGCTTTGAGCTTAAAAGATTAATAAATGTTGCACCAATGCTTATATTTATATTAGATATTGAGCTGGACATCCTGGACGCTCTTCAGGGCGTCGCTGTAGCGGGCCAGCACGGGCTGCACCTCCTCGGCAATGAACTCGCCCACCTGCTCGCTGGCACGGCCCGTGAAGGTGCGCGCGTCCAGTATGTGCTCCAGCTGATCCAGGATGGGTGCAAAGTAAGCGTCGTTGCGCACGCGGCTTATCAGATCATTGTCCTTGCCATACTGCTTGACCTGAGCACCGGCCTCCTGCGAGAGAACTCGGATCTTCTCGTGGCACACTTGGCGGTCTCCGCCGGCCTTCACCATTGCCATGATGATGTTCTCCGTGGACATGAAGGGCAGCTCCTGGGCAATGTGGCGCTCTATGACCTTCGGATAGACCACCAGGCCCTGGGAGATATTCAGCAGCGTGAGCAGAGCTGCATCCGCCGCCAAGAAGCCCTCCGACAAGGTCAGTCGTCTATTGGCCGAGTCATCCAGAGTGCGCTCCAGCCACTGCGTGGCGTGCGTGTTCGCAGCATTGCTGAACAATGTGATCAGGTGACGAGCCAGGGCGCAGCAGCGCTCTGAGCGCATCGGGTTGCGTTTGTAGGGCATCGCCGACGAGCCAATCTGGGTGCTCTCGAAGGGTTCCTCCAGCTCCTTGCGTGAGGCGAGAATGCGCAGATCAGAGCACATCTTATGAATAGTGGTGCCCAGGCTCGCCAGGGCAGCCATCACCTCGACGTCCACTTTCCGCGAATACGTTTGCCCGGTGACCGCGTACGGCTTGCTGAAGCCCGCCAGCTGGGTGACCAGCTTGTCCAGTTGTTTCACCTTCTGGCTATCGCCGTTGAAGAGCTCCATGAAGGAAGCCTGCGTGCCCGTGGTGCCCTTTACACCGCGAAAGCGAAGATCCTCAAGACAGCGACGCAGAGCGCGCTCGTCCATTAGCAAATCCTGAATCCACAGGCAGGCGCGCTTGCCAACTGTTGTCAGCTGTGCCGGCTGCAGATGCGTAAAACCAAGTGTCGGCAGGGCCTTGTATGTCTCGGCGAATTGCTGCAGTCGTGCCACAACGACAGCCACGCGCGGCAACAGCAGCTGCAGTGCATCACGCAACACAATGAGATCCGTGTTGTCACCCACGTAACAGGAGGTGGCACCCAGGTGAA
The DNA here is from genome assembly GCA_035045345.1 of Drosophila hamatofila. Classification (NCBI taxonomy): domain Eukaryota; kingdom Metazoa; phylum Arthropoda; class Insecta; order Diptera; family Drosophilidae; genus Drosophila; species Drosophila hamatofila. The sequence continues at coordinate 5,596,947 of JAWNPA010000001.1, forward strand.
TGACCGGCGCGGCAACCGGGCATTGCTTGGCAAAGACGTGCACGTGCGCCATGACATCGTGCCTGGTGAGGCGCTCCTCGGCGGCTGCCGCCTCGAAATCAATGTCCTTGATGTGTTGCTCCATTTGAGCTATCTGTTCTTCGGTAATGTCCAGGCCAAGTGAGTGCTCCGCCTTGGCCAGCCAAACCCACAGCTGCCGCCAGGTCGAGAACTTGTTCTGGTCACTGAACAGAAACTGCATCTCTTTACTGGCATATCGTGTACTCAAAGGAGACTTGTAGCCTTCGTAACTGGTAGACATTTTTCTTATTATTTTTCTGCTAACTCAGCGGATCAGTCACACCACCTCCCACAAATAAAGATTTCCCACTAATGCGAAAAAAATACCACATGTTGCGCATTCCCATTTCAGTGTTACCAGAGTAATAAACGTATCACATCGATATTTATTCAGTGCTTCGTGCAACAATCGAGTTTTGTGACTTAATTCTCCTCTTGGCGCGATCAATAGATCGATTTAAAAAATTGTCTATGAGTCGTAATAACGACAGGCTAAACCATACAACACATAGACTGGACAGCTAGTACAAAATTTTTTGACGAAGAAAAAGTATGCATTTGTAAACTTCGTGCCTGTTAGGCTCAGTCTGTTTTAGGCTCGGGCAGTGAAAATATAACACAACTATTTCAGTGCGCTGCACGACAAAAGTTCGATATTCCACAGATAGTAAGAATAGTAGGCACACAGGCACACAAATAGTCATACATGTAACAAGGGCCTTTAAGTATGGGTGTATATGCCCGTCGAGAAAACATACAATTCTTTATGCGCATATCCTTCCCACAAATAATCGGTCTTCAAATTTTAAACGTAGATTCATTTGTATTTTATAAAAAAACTGAAGACATTTAATATTAGTTTACAAAGTGAAAAGATATAGAGTTTAATAAAATACAAATGAATCTACGTTTTAAATTTGAAGACCGATTATTTGTGGGAAGGATATAAAAGTTCCGGTTTATTCTTCTGAGTAACGACAACAATTTAATGCAGATAAATATATATATATATATAAATATTTAAATCATACTCAATTTGACAATTTAAAAACAAAATCTCTCCACTGCTGCTATTGGATGTAGAGGTTAGGCTGGACGTCAGGGCATTCGAGTCAGCTGTTAACATTCTTCCTGCTCCGTTTCCCGGCCCTAATCCTGTCGCTGAATCCGTTTTTTATGACCTGCTCAATGTTCTGATCTCCACATTCTCGCCCTTCACCTTCTTATTTGAAGGGGCGAGCAGAAGTATTGCCAGCTTCATGGGGTGCCCTCCTCGTCACTGCAGGACCAAGCTTACCTTTTAGACAAAAGCACTTTCTTCACACAATTTGGTTTTCCGATGTCGCATCACGGGGTGTTCCTCACTTGGATTGAAGTGGAATATTTATTACTTCTTTAACATGGCCTGCATGGTCTGCATGGCTCTGCATGGTCTTCAGCTTGTAAAGCCTCGCTGGACGGTAAACAGTGCAGTGGTTAGCAGATTGGAGTTACGCATAGCCCAGTCATAGTCCAACCTGTTGGCGTTAAGCCAAAGCACGTATAACATGTTCCGGGCGCAGTAGGCGATCGGCTCCGCTTATAAGACATAAAATTGTCTGTGTTTGATGTAGCTTTTGAAAATGGAAAAGGTGACATCAATGTTGCTGGCTCATCCCATAACAGTAGAGATGGATCATCTGCCTGAATGTGCTTTTTAGTTATAAAAGCAGTGGAATTTCCCTTTGGTGGAGTTTATACAATACTGGGGGCTTCTACTAAACAATCACTTTTATTCATGTGTCAAATCAGTTTGTTGCTCGGCTTGGAAAAATATGCCACTCATTACAAAATGCAATTAATGTTTGTAAACTGAACCGGTTCAGATTCGTTGATATTTTTAAATATCGATACGAAAAATGCTGAGAAACAATAATCGATAGTAATTCTTGCATTGTGCATTGCGCTCATCTCTATTGTATAAAACAATTACCAAAATTCGCAGCGACTAAAGTGCAACTCCGTACAAAATGACATTAATTGCCGGCGGACATGGCGAAACAAATCCAAACAGCTCCTGGCTAAGTGCCCGTGGTTTCTGGCTTGCTTATTTTCTTGGATTGCTCTTTGTGCATTTACTGCTGTTATCAGTGCCCTTTGTTTCAATTTCTGTCGCATGGACCGCAACCAATTTGCTGCATAACGGAGTAAGTATTGATCTTCCATGCAAATTGCGCAGAACTTACTAAAATTAATATCAACTGATTTTTGCCAGGCACATTTGTATTTTCTACACATTATCAAAGGAGCTCCTTGGCTAAGTATCGAGAATGACGCCAGTCGGCAATGGACACACTGGGAGCAAATAGATGACGGCGTTCAATTAACTCCAACGCGCAAATTTCTTACAGCTGTGCCAATTGTTCTGTACGTCGATATTTATACATATAATACTATTCTCATTGCTCATCGAAACACTATTATTGCAGATTCCTTCTGACTTGTCTGTACACCCGTAACAGCACCGAGCACTTCATTGCAAATTTTATATCATTGGTTGTGGTCACGCTGCCAAAGTTGCCTCAGTTCCATGGCGTTCGTTTGTTTAATATTAATAAGTACTAAAATGCGGTCGCATATATGAATGTAAATAACTTCTGCCAGACAGGTGGGCTTATCGTTCAATGAGCCTGTGTATATACTATTTATAGATAATAGACTAAGCAGGTAGCTGGCATTTAACTTTATGTTGAATTTGTGTAAATATACTTCTGTTTACTACTGGCTAATGTGTATCGATATCAATTATCGATTCTATAACTGTCATAAAGATGTGTATTTCAAAAGTGTAATCAGAATACGGACAAATATATAACTGAGATACGTACATACATACATAGCAGTTGTGTTATGTCTCAAATAATATATACGAATTGTGTTGCATCAACTTTATAGCCTTTTCACAGAAAGAGAGGGAGAGAGAATTAGACAGTGCACTTATTAATTTCTACCTGAGTTACACAACTCTCATATACATGCATACAAATAGATCTATAAGCTTATCAGCAACGTCGCTCTTCAATAATAAAAAAGTAAACTACACTCGCAGTGAAAAATGCATCAGTCTGTAATGCGCCGGCGAGCTGCATCTATTGCCCTTTTTGACTTTGCTGCAGCAACGCGCGACCTTTACAGAATTCAAGTACAATAATATAAGGTGTGTATCAGGCTGCCTGGCAGTTATTGTTAAATTATTATTCGAGTAAGAACCTATTAAATTTGTCAGTTAAACCAACAGGAGCCAACAGCAGCAGCGCTAGGAAGATGTCAGTTAAAATCACTGAAGAGATCTTTGGCCTGGCCAAGAATCCCTTCACCAAAGTGCCCGAAATGGTTCGTCGTTTCACAATGACCAATCAGAACAATATGTCCGTTTCGGTCATACAACTGGGCGCCATCATCCAGAGCGTGTGCATGCCGGATGCCTATCAAAAGATCGAGGATGTGTGCCTTGGCTTCGATGACATTGCCAGCTATGTGAATGCCAAACACGCTTACATTGGCGGCACTCTGGGCCGTGTGGCAAACCGTGTGGCCAACGGCACGTACACTGTGGGTGAGACCAAGTACGAGCTGACTAAGAACTTCAAGGACACGTATCAGCTGCACGGCGGCTTTGTTGGTTTCGATAGCGTTATCTGGGAGGTGGCACGCAAATCAGATATATTGGGCATTACTTTTAAGCATGTGTCGCCCGATGGGCACGAGGGCTATCCGGGCAATTTAACTGTCACTGTAACCTATTGGCTGGACAATCAGAACCGTTTGGGAATACGCTACGAGGCGTTTACGGACAAAACGACTCCGATCAACTTGTCCAATCATGCCTACTTCAATTTGGCTGGTCACAATGCCGGCTTCAAGGGACTGGCCGAGCATACAGTGGAGATAATGTCCAAAAGGATTATCGATACTGATGACGACCAAATACCGAACGGCGAGTTCTTAGATGTGAACGACACCGTCTTTGACATGCGTATACCTGTGCTGATAGGAGATCGGCTCAAGCAGTTCGACAACCGCCTAATCAAGGGATACGACAACTGCTTTGTGGTTAACGAGGACAAGGAGGGCATCAATCTGATTGCCAAGCTGGTCCATCCACCCAGCGGCCGTGCTATGGAGATTTATTCCAATCAGCCAGGTCTGCAGTTCTACACGGCCAACAATTTGCCAGACGAGGAGAAGGGTGATGCCCCCATGATTGGCAAGGAATGTTCACATTATCGCAAGCACGGCTCGTTTTGTGTGGAAACCGAAAAATTTCCGGATGCTGTCAACCATCAGAATCACGACTTTCCCTCTATCTTTCTCAACCCCAACGAAAAGTACTTGCATGAAGTCATATACAAGTTTGTCGTGGTGCAGTCCTGGAAATGCTGTTGTAAATAATAATTCAATAAAAATGCTGACAAATTTATAGTATTCAATTCAACTCTTCTTTTTTCTAGTCTTTTTTATACTCATTCACGAAAGAGAAATGAGTATATTGGTTTTGTGCAATGTCCGTCTTGCTGAATGAATGCAATTGTTTGCGCCGCTATTAAGGCTAAAGACTTGAGATTTGGAACATGTACTCGGGTATAGCCTCGAATTATAAAGTGCCGGAAAATGTATTTTCCGGTATCTTAGAAACCACTGGGGGCTAAAATTATAGCGTTTTCCACAAAATTTTGATATATTTTGAGCACCATTAGTGCTGAAGACTTGAAATTTGGAACAAAAATCGGTAACGTCCGAGTAAGAATAATAAGAACGTTACTTGTTTTCTTTTTGTCTTCAATGCACGTCAAAAAATATAAATACAAATATAAATAGTAGCCTATGTAGATATTGAAATTGATTTTATGTAGAAGAAAATAAATAGATTGATATACGTATATTCTATACTTAGATCCCAGTAGTCTCCATACACAGTTCCTTCGCACTTTCCACACCACGATCAAACATAGTTGGGTTCTCATATCAGTCCTAAGATGTCGTTCGACCAGAAGGAAATGTTTAGTCTGATGTACAAGCTGGCACGTATGAGCGAGCCGGATACGAGGATCGAATACGACGAGATGGGTGCAATGCGTGTGCCTCTGAATCGAATGTATGGGCCGCAGACGATGCGTTCGATAATGAACTTTCCTATAGGTGGCATGGAGGAGCGCATGCCGGTAAGTAGGTGGCTCTGATTGAATCATCTAGTGTAAGCCGCTGCCCGCTGTTCCCTGCAGCGTCCCATTATCATAGCCTTGGGCATCATTAAGAAGGCCGCCGCCCAAACAAACAGGTTGAGCGGACTGGAACCAGCTATCTCCGACGCTATTTCGGAAGCTTCCGATGATGTCATCTCCGGCAAGCTGTATGATGAGAATCATTTCCCGTTGGCCATTTGGCAGGCGGGCTCGGGCCTGTCCACCAATATGAATGTCAACGAAGTGATTTCCAATCGCGCCATCGAAATTATGGGCGGCCAGGTGGGTAGCAAAAAGCCAGTGGATGCCGTGGGGCATGTAGACATGTCTCAGAGCTGCTGCGACAGCTTCTCTTCGGCCACCAATATTGCAGTCGCCATGCAGCTGAACGAGAAGCTCTTTCCCTCACTCAATGCGCTTATTGAGGTCCTGGATAATAAGGAGCAGGAGTTCAAAGATATCATCAAGATCGGTCGCACTCATCTCATGGACTCAGCGCCCATGACCCTGGGACTCATGTTCGGCGGCTACAAGCAAATGATGATCAACAACTGCACTCGACTTAACTCGGGCATGCAGCGATTATATCAAATTTCTCTCAACAGCGAGGGCTGCATCTGTAAATCATGCAACGAGAATTTCGGAGCTCAATGCATCAGCCATATTGCGGAGCTCACAGGGCTGCCTTTCGTCTCCGCACCCAACATGTTTGAAGCGGTCAGTGCACGGGACTCCCTGGTCGAGCTGCATGGCGAGCTGAACAGCATTGTGGTCAGTCTTATGAAGATTGTCAATGACATACGACTCATGGCCTCCGGTCCACGGTGTGGCTTTGGCGAGCTCTTGTTGCCGGAGGACGCGCCCGGCAGCTCGCTAATGCCGGACAATATGAGTACGACACAATGCGAGGTGCTGACCATGATTTGTGCCCAGGTGATGGGCAACCAGGTGGCTGTCTCCATTGGCAGCTCCAATGGACACTTCGAGCTGAACGCCTTTATGCCCTTGATCGCCTCAAATGTGCTACGCTCCATTGGCCTATTGAGCGACGGCCTGAATGAATTTACCAACAGTTGCCTCAGGGGTATCCGGGCTAATGAAGAAAACATTAAGAGGACCTTGAATGGATCTCTTCTAATGGCAGTTCCACTTCAGCCATACGTCGGTCACGATAAGGCAATTGAAATCGCCAATCTGGCGTATGCAAATGGTACCACCGTCAGGTGGGAGGCCTACAAGAAAGGTCTCTCCAATGCCGACCTTGAAAACTGGTTGCAGCTGGATAAACTGTTGGCATTTTCTTATCAGTGAAACGCGATAAAAGAAATTAAATATTTTAAAGATCAATAAAGTATATTCTAAATTAAGAAACTAAAATTTGTTTTCTTTTTTTTTTGCTTACATATATTAAGAAATATATATTATAATAATATATACATAAGTACTCAAAGATCAGGAGGCTTAGACTTCAAATTTCGTAATTAAAGTCAGTCAATATATGTATACATTTATACAATAATTGGGTAGGGATACAAACTAGACAAGATGAGTAATCACAGTCGTGTTGAGACCGACACGCTCGGGAAGATCGAGGTGCCAGCTGATCGTTACTTTGGAGCCCAGACAATGCGATGTCTGACCAATTTTCCCATTGGTGATCCGAGTGAACGCATGCCGGTAAGTGCTCGAAAGGCATATGTACATAAAAATGATATTTATCGGCTGCGATGATCTTCACAGAAGTCCATTATACAGGCCATGGGCATAGTGAAGAAGGCCGCCGCTGAGGTTAACCTGGAGTATGGGATGGACAGCCAGGTCTGCTCATCCATTTCGACTGTCTGCGATGATCTCATCTCGGGCAAGCTGTACGATGAGGGTCACTTTCCACTGCCCATTTGGCAAACGGGATCTGGCACAATGACGAACATGAATGTCAACGAGGTGATTAGCAATCGCTGCATTGAGCTGCAGGGCGGCGAGCTGGGCTCCAAGGATCCGGTGCACCCCAATGATCATGTGAACAAATCGCAGAGCTCCAATGACACCTTTCCAACGGCCATTCACGTTTCGGTGGCGCTTCAGCTGGTCAAGGGCCTGAAGCCGGCGATCACCGACCTGCGCGACGCTCTCCAGGCTAAGTCCATGGAATGGAAGAACATCATCAAAGTGGGACGCACACACACACAGGACGCGGTGCCGCTGACATTGGGACAAGAGTTCAGCGGCTATACGCAGCAGCTAACCAATGGTCTGGAGCGCATCGATGCGGTCTTGCCTCGTGTCTATCAACTGGCTCTGGGAGGCACTGCCGTGGGCACAGGGCTGAATACCTACAAGGGATTTGCAGAGAAGTCCGCCAGGCGCATTGCTCAGCTCACATCTCTGCCATTCATAAGTGCTCCGAACTTCTTTGAGGCCTTGGGCTCCAGGGATGCCATGGTCGAGGTGCATGGCGCATTGAACACCATTGCAGTGAGCCTCATGAAGATTGCCAATGACATACGATTCTTGGCCTCCGGTCCACGCTGTGGCTTGGGCGAGCTCCTGTTGCCGGAGAACGAGCCAGGCAGCTCGATAATGCCGGGCAAAATAAATCCAACTCAATGCGAGGCGCTGACCATGATCTGTGCCCAGGTCATGGGCAATCAGGTGGCTGTCTCTGTGGGCGGTTCCAACGGACACTTCGAGCTGAATGTTTTCAAGCCCTTGATAGCGTCCAATGTTCTACGTTCGATACAGCTGCTAAGTACTTTGCTATCAATATTTCTTTGAGTGTTTGACTCACTTAGTCACTTTGACTCTTTATAGCTGATGGCTGTAACGCCTTCACCCAGAACTGCGTTGTTGGCATGAAGCCGGACAAAGAGAGGATAGATAAGCTTTTGAATGAATCTCTGATGCTTGTGACAGCACTCAATCCACACATTGGCTATGACAAGGCAGCCACAATAGCCAGGGCAGCCTATAAGAACGGCACCTCTCTGAAGCAGGAGGCCCTTAATGCTGGCATCGCAGAACAAGATTTTGACGAATGGGTACGTCCGGAAAATATGCTTGGTCCCACCTAAGTAAATTATTCATTTATGTTCTGTTGAGCCGTTAATAAACTCGAATGTATTATGTTATATGTGTAGTAAGATATTTTCATCGATAGCTCGAAGTAGCTGCGCAAATGGGAGAGAGTCAGATGATATGAAAGGAATAAGGGTTCTATTTAACTTCCTTCAGATTGAGGAAATGTTGATATACATGCTCAATGGAATCACAGTAAATAAGAATCCAAATATCGGATTGACTCAACTCCTCAACCTAATCAAGAGCAGTTACGTTCCTTCTTTGAAGTTAAACCCCCAAAGTTCGACAGCTGAATTACTGACCCACTTTATCTCCTCAAAATATCTAAATATCGACAAATTTCTTGCTTGTTTTTCAAAAAGGTTTTATATTATTTATTTTTAAATTTTGATATATACATATATATAGATACATTCATATATGTATATATATAAAAGTAATAATATAACAAAAACGATTTTATTGACTTTATAAAATTACACTTGCTTTCGCCTGATTAACATTTGTACGGATTCCACAAATTTATATGTGCCATTGCCTCTACACCACCAAACACCGAATTCAGTTTTCTCACTGAATGTTCCATTCAGATTGCTGCAATTGCTCCGTTTGTAATAGAGATGAATGTAAGTAGACCTTACACTTATACTTACCAATTGGGGTATTCATGTTGCCACCAGCGGTTGTACTCCACGGTGGTCTTTGTATCGTACCTGATTGTTCTGAATATGTGGTGTTCGTGTGTGCGCAGTCCGTCGCCTGCATTGCCAACATAATTGCCGAGGGATCTCAGCTTGTAGTCGTCACTTTTGCCGGAAATGGCAAAATTATCATAATAGGCGTATCGAGTTTCATTATTGGCAAACACCAAGTGGACGTAGAGCTCGTGCATGTGACCCTTGGTCATTGCATGAATCTTGTCCAGGCCAATCCAATAATCTTCGTCTAAGTTGCCGAAGCCCTCCACAAAGGAGAACCAGCCTTGATTGAAGTCCAACATTTTATAGCCACGACGCTGAATGATCATCCAGCAGGGGCCAGTTGCAACATTTTCGACAGCCACCTTAATTGGACCAATGCGGGGCAGGGATATGATTTTGATTTCGGATCTGTTTTCCCCCGAAAGGATCTCCTGCAGTTCCTTGATCGTGCTGCTGATCAAACGATCATTTTGCTTACAGAGCATGAGTGCAGCATCAAACTTTAACTTACATGAACATTGGATATATTATTAGATAGGGCTAGGCTATCCGATTGCTTACCAGATTTTGAGTTGTCCTTATTCTTTCTGCTTTGGTTGCTAACTCAGTTTCGAGCTGTGTAATTTTCTGATCTCTTTCCTTGATTTTTGCTTCACTATCCTCAATAGTGGCCCTCAGCGAGGAAATCAATTCATCAGACTTAATAGTTAATTCGTATTGCTGCTTAATTTTGTTTGCCAACTCCTCGATTTGTTTCTCCTTTCCCTTAATAATGCCATCTTGTGTGTTGATAATTTCGTTCTTCTCGCAAATGGTTGATTCGTAGCCAGCGCATTGACTATCGTGTGCTTTCTTTAATGCTACCATTTTGGAATGTCTTTCAGCGAGTTTCGTCTTTAGGAATGATATCAGCTCATTATTGTTCTCATTCGTATTCTTATAGGTTTCCAAACATGTTTGAAGAGCCAAGATAACGTCATCTTTGATTTTACATTTCTCGCTGTATAAATTTAGCTTCTCCTTGTACACCGACAATTTAATTTTCTTCAGCTGAGAAATCGTACTGCAGGCATTTTCCCGCAAAATTTCCCACTCGTTCGGCGGCTATACAAAAACAGGCTAATATTACTTAATCACTCAGCAGTGACTTTTAACAACGCTCACCACAGGTTTCTCTGATGTGTCCTCTTGCTCCAATTGGATAGTAAATATATTTTGAGTATTCATAATGGTATAAAATTATGGCATTTAAATTGTTGAAGTTACATTGAATGTTGACTCGTCCACATCTGATTTTTTGCTTAAATGTCAGGCACTTGTCATCACAACAGCAAGCTATGTGATACACAATTTGAGACATGTATCCGTAATATATACGGGGAAGGTATTTTAAATCTAACTGAAATGTAGCTAAGGGAATAACAAATTGTTATCGATGCTATCGATTCATTAAAAATTGTATTTTTTACCTCCACTCTAATGGGCTCACACAGTAAATAAATACCGAAATGTGTTTGGTGTCGTTGAATTGAAATGTGTGGAAGAACTGACTGAAATCACTAACCATACATATGTTGTATGGTTAGTGCTGAAATCTTTTCTACAAAACTTGTTGTAAATGATCACTAAAGCATATATATATTTTTAATATGTATATTTTGTAATCTGCGATTGAACGTCAGAAAGAAAAAAACTGAATGCAATTAAATCAACACGCACATTACAATATATTTCTACAAAATAGGTACCTGATATATTATGATTCAGACTAACATCAAAACCAAAATATATTTATATAATAAACTTGTAATTATTAGCTTGAGTATTACAAATTTAATAATTGGTAAAGGAATATTGACAAGCGTTACTTTATTTAGTATTAAATTCTTATTTTGTTTTTCGATGTTACAATCGATTCATCGATGATTTTAAATTTAAGCTTAGAATTAAAATACTAAAGTCGTGAGTCGATTGTGCACAGCTGATTATCGTAGAGTTGGTGGTAACTCAAAGCTCAAGTGCAGTGAGCTCAAAATGATATACGTATAATAAATTGCTAAATCTTTATTTGTTAATAAGCTGAAAGCACTTTGAACATGGTTTAAATATGTTTAACATATTATAACAATACATTTGTATTTTATAAAACAAATATTAAAACATATATTAACAAAAACATTTATATAATATATCGAAATATGATCATTTCACAAAAGGGCGCCAGCTTGATTTGAAAATGTTCTGCTTCAATTATGTGAAAGTGGTGTTTTTGTCATTATAGATTGAAATTTTATGTAGAGTAAACGTACTTTTTGTGTTTTGTAAATTTTACACAAATATCTTTAGTTTTGCCTTCTGTATAAGTTGGCTGTGCAAAATTCGAATGTATTGAGCGATCAGCAATACATTTAATTACATTTTAAATTCTTTTTTGACCCATGATATTCGAAATTGTTGTTTTGTCTTAAAACCTCAAATTTATCATCTCATAAAGATGGTGCGAGTGGTGGAAGATGTATTTGGCATTGCCGTCAATCCCATGACCCAAAAGACCGATCATGTGCGCCGCTTCACATTGTGTACGGAGAAAGGCATGTCCGTGGCTATATTAACATTGGGTGGTATTGTACAAAGCATTAAGGTGCCTGACGCTAATGCTAAGCTGGAGGACGTGTGTCTGGGCTATGACGATGTCGCTGGCTATTACCGTAACCAGAAATTCTATTTTGGGGCTGTAATTGGACGCGTTGCCGATCGTGTGGCACGTGGCCGGTTTAAGCTATGTAGCAAGGATATAAATCTATCTCGAAACCACAAGGATCTTTACCATCTGAACGGCGGCTTTGTGGGCTTTGATAGCGTTATTTGGGATGTGGTTGGCATACACAAGGACGGTGTCACATTTCAACACGTTTCGCCAGACGGGCACGAGGGCTACCCCGGCGAGGTAACAGTCAACATTAACTACTCACTTAATGAACTTGGCTGCTTGGGGCTGCGAATCGAGGCGCGCGCGAAGGAGACAACATGCATCAACATAGGCCACCATTGTCTTTTTAATCTTGCAGGCCACGGTTCGGGTAGGGACACACTCTTCCAACATATGATAATGATCAAGGCGAATACGATTGTGGACACGGATCTCGAACAAATACCCACTGGCAAATTAATGCCAACACGTAATACACCCTACGACTTTTCCACCTTAACAAATTTGGGAAAGCGCCTCAATCAGGTGAATCGTTGTCCAATTAGCGGTTTTGACAACAACTATTGCGTCGATGTGGATCCGAATTGTGTGAAATTGGTTGCCCGCGCAGTTCACCCGTGTTCGGGTCGTTTTGTGGAAATTCACACCAATCAACCTGGCGTGCAATTCTATACTGCAAACGGTTTGCCTGAAGAAGAGCGCGGCGATGTTCCCAATGTTGGGAAGGGAGGTGCACATTATGGACAACACTGCGCATTCTGTTTGCAAACTCAAAAATATCCTGATGCACTGAACAACCCGGATTTTCCAACGGTTATTCTTAATCCGGGTCAGTTATATGATCATCAAGTAGTTTACAGATTCGGTGCATGCCCGAAACGTGTGTGAGATTCGGTATCTGATAAGCAACGTTTAAGATGTACCTATAAATAAATTATACAAAAATTAGTAGCAAGTAATATACCATGTGTTAATCGATTCTTATTTTAAATTCATTACCGATTACATAATTACGATGAGAATTTACACAGTGCTGCCAGGCTTGCTTGTTAAGTATCGATACATCGATAAGCACAAAACAACGCAACACAAATATCGAGTTCCATCGATTGCCTTAATAACAGAGCAAACACAATAGAAAAAGTATTTAATTGTTTGTCAACGATTGTGAGAGCAGAGTGTGCCACGTTTAATACAAAATTAATATAAAGGGGCGTCAAGCTGTTTAATTTACCGCAGATCTATAAGCATACTACGGCTGACTCGAGCCGTCCAAGCAGCAGCTACAGCACCAACAGCAGGATGACAGTACGTACTACAAACAAAAATAAGGAATACACTTAAATTAATTTATTATTATTATTATCAATTTTGCGGCTAGGTGCATGAATTCAAGGTGGAGATGTCGTGTGGCGGTTGTGCCAGCGCCGTGGAAAAGTGCTTATCCAAATTAGGTGGTGCGTATACATACATATGTATATATTTACATAGGCTAGTAAAGCTTTAGGCTTTCTGCTGGTATGTATGTTTGTTTGTACATACATACATTCTAGTTTAAATACACATTAATACGAGTGCCGCTTATCAGTGAGACGGCATTTGTTTGGTCGCGGTTACTAACTAAAATCTGTTTCTTTTTTTTTGCAATTTGCAGATAAGGTGGAAAAAGTGAACATCAATTTGGAAGCGAAAACAGTAACCGTCACTTCAAACTTAACTTCCGACGAACTTTTGGCACAGCTGCGCAAGAGCGGCAAAACGGTGTCATATGTTGGTGTGAAGAAATGAGATGAGTTTATGAGCAAGTTTCAGAAATACGGCAAGCTGAAACTTGAAGTCTAATAACCAATGGAATTCTTAAACGGATCCCGTGATTGCCTTGCTTTGCCTGTCGATGCCATCGATGTCATAATGTGAGAAACACCCACAACAAATCATTCAAAATAGCAGCGTGATGCATACGTTCGACAAGATGAAACCTTACAAATTATACATTAAAATTATGAAAATGAACATGATGTAGGCATGGGCAGCTTATCTACAAAGTTTGCTTATGGATTTGCTTTAACTCCAAATTTTAAGTAGTGGAACTTTAAAATTGTATCTCAAGAAGATAGTATTTGTATGAAAAGAGTTATACTCCCATAGATGCAGAATTTAAAATTCAAATTTTTAAAAATTAAGTAGAAAGTGCAATAAATAAATGCTCCAATTAAATATTTAGAAATATTTTAAATATTTCCAATACAAGTCAGCTAATAATTAAATACATACAAATTATGCCAATTACCTTCTTATGATATACCAATTTACATATATACAAGTATAAATATATTACAAATTTTAACAAACTACAATTTTTAAGATTATAAATCTTATAATAAATAAATATGTTGTGCAAATCTTAACTCTATCGAAGTTTTCAAATGAATATTTAGAAAGTAGCGCCTAGAAATCTAATCACGATCATAATCAATGCCAGTCCAAATAGATGATAACGGGATCTCTTTATTAATTTAATGGTCTTGCATAACTATGAAGAAGATGCAGAGACAGACTGCATATAAGAGGATCCCAATCAAATGCGGGCACTTAGTCATGCTCGAAGCGCGCTGTTGTCCAAACGAATCAGCGACAAATATCATGCTAATGCCTCACAATAGCAGCAACAATAGAGGCTTGGGAACATAATATGTCATAAATCTGGAGAAGGGCGAACCCAAAGCTATCAAAAATGTATTTGGAAACATGTTCGAGGCGTAACGAAATTATCAATCAAATGCCACATTGGCATGCAAAGAATGCAACACACTTATACACACACACGCACACACACACTTATACCAATGCACTAATTGAGTTTAGAGTTGGGTCGACAAACGGAACGTTGCGTTTGTTTGGAGGCTTCGGAATTTGATGTTGTCGTCGTCGTCGTTGGTGTCGCTACCTGCGTTTTACCTTTTGCTTTGTTGTGGTTGCAGTTTGCGGCTCGCGTTGATTTATGCCCCATGCAGCGACACAGGAACGGAACAGAACCGCATCGAGACCTAAGCACCTGAAGGCTGCTCAGCCAACTGCTCAAGCAAAAGGCCCAGGGAAAGCAGTCACCACAGCGCGGCTGTCACAATAAACGTCAACGTTACAGTCACGTCCTTGCCCAATGATTATTCTCAAGTGATGCAAGAGATTTTCAGATTACGGCGCTGCCCGACGCAATCCGATCCTCGAAGTCACCAGGCAACAGGCAGCAGGCTGCAGGCTGGCAGTAGGTAAACGCAAATTATTAGCGCTAATGCCGTTTAAATTGCCTCAGTAAAATAACAGCTGGTGTGCCACTGGTGCCCTACACATTGCCACACAACTAATGAGCAGCATTAAAATTCCTCGCAACAATGTTGATTATGAGCTGTGCAGGCCTGGCAGCAACTGCCTGCTTGCTCGACTGTAATATGCTCTGTCATCTAATCATATGGAATAGCATGTCCATTCTGAGCAACTAATTACATATATCAAAGAGTTCTCTTTAGCCTTTTTCCATCTCTGATTATAGTTTACGAGATCTACAATCTAGTTCTAATTCTACAAGCTGTAAAAAGAAAATAATTCAGCTCAAGATATATTTATATATTTTTAAAACTTATTTATATTTTTAATATATATATTATATTACTTAATATATTATACATTTAATTTAAATTACCTCTACTATCTCTTGAATTCATTAGCTGTTAAGAACTACTTTTTTGTATATTAAAATAATATTTTTTTTTTTTCAAATTCAAATTTTCATTTATTGGAAATTATGTAAAATTTTTAAAATTAAAATACTTTATTTGTTTTATTTATTTACCAGTCCGGCCAGCTATGCACCAATTCACAGCCATGTTTGGTCAGTGATATTATTGAACTATAAAAGGTAGAGACTGTTAATGGAAACTTAAAAAATAATTATTAGAGAATATAAAGTACAATTATTATATAAAATACAGTACATATAAAAGTAATTAATAAAATCAAACCGAAAGAGAAGTAAAGTGGGAGAAAAAAGAAAATCAAATTTAGATAAAACTGAAGTCAACACAAGGTAATATTGAAATTTATGACTTCCTCTTCTTTTTTGAACTAGCACTTTTTTATACCCCAGCTTCTATATTTTTTTGAAATCATATACTTTGAAATTTTTAGATGGGTCTTGCATCTTTGCTTTAAGGAATGTTTGCCAAGGCTTAGAACGCTGATCTACTATGAAGAGCTCTCTTTATTAAAACTTAATTTAATTTACATTTTAATAATAAAATCATTTTGACTTAATAAAATGTCGATATACCAAAAAAATTATATAAAATCTCACTTTTTGTTTAAAATCTTTTTTTTTTCTTATATTGATAACTTATCCATTTATTATTACTTTAATGTTGTCTTTTTATGCGTCAACGTCTTCAACCTTTTGTATTAATAGAGTCGACAATGATTGAATTTGATTGACAGAACAGTTGAGGCGTATTCAATAGTAACATACATTAATTATTGTATTTATAATAGTTATTTTAATAATATATTTTTAGTATTGGCTAAAAATGATTGCTGCTAAGCCACTTATTTAAGGTTTTTTTCTTTTCTGCAAATAAGTTACCTTTAAGTTAAGTTCTGGCAGCTATCCTTTCTCTGGATACACTTATAAATGTCAGGCATATTGAACGAATAGCAAAGTACGCATATGTGATTAAGGAAGTAGAAACTTTTTATTTTTATTCAGACGCCTACAAAAAAACTTTTACTGTAAAGGAAATAAACACAGATACAGAACATGTTTGGAGCATATTACTTCGATCATCGCCTTCACCAACTTCAGAATGAAGTATTTTTGGTTTTTTGTTTTTGGTGTTTGAACACTTGGTACATTGGAAACATTCCGAAAATCGCTGGCTAAATTCTTTGGCGCATGCTTTTCAGCAACTCTTAACCAGTTGGCTGCCAGTTGATCAAGTGACTGCCCTGACGCTCGGGCTCGGTTCACGTTTGGGGCATTGGCAGGAGCAGAGCACAGAGCACAGAGCACAGAGTACAGAGCGCACGGACGGCGACTGGTTTTATACATTGCGGCAGCTTCAAGCAAAAAACAAACCAGGGGAAAAATGCCGCTCTTTATTGTCATAAGATTTGAAAAGAACCGACGAGCTGGCCAGAACAATGCCACACTAAACTAAACAGAGCTGAGCCGAGCTGAGTTGAGCAACGGCTGGGCAATAAATTCTGAAATAAGTTGAGGCCGATGCCAGCACAAATATTTGAAACTACGCACACACGACAAGGTCGTTTCAAAGCTTCCATTCCTCACACATTCTCTCTTTGTCTCTCTCGCTCCTCCCCTGTCTCTGTCTCTCTTTCCGCAGGCTCGGTTCATTGAACCAGGTACTCCTACGCCGCAAAATAGCAATCCGCACAGAAAAAGGAGCGGAAAAATCGAATACATTTGGCAATTGGCAATTGACAACTGGAAACAGTAGCCAATAGATTTACGCCAACTACCAACGCAATGGAGTTGGGAGTGCGCAGAGCAGCGCAAACCTGTCGCCGCCGCCTTGGACATTCCGGGGCCACCAAACATTGCACGGGGTTGGAGGCTGAACGTGTGCCAAGCCCACGACAACGACAACGACTACCACTACCACTACAACAACGTCGGGACGTTGGCAGCGGAGCAATAGAGCCACGTCTGGTCATAACAAGAGCAAAAATGCTAAGCGTAAATAACTCATAGATAATAATGCCATGCATTTGCGGGCAAAGCAATTGCAATGCAGGCAAAACAAAAGACTTAGGACACGAACTTGCCAAAGGAGCAGCGCACAGCCGCCGAGTCATGTAACAGCAGCAGCAGCTCTCGCAGTAAAATCGGCTCAAAAACAAGATCAACTGGTTTCAAAGCAACAACCAGAGGCAACAAGCAAAACAAAAAAAAAAGAGAAAAAAAACTCACTCAATATGTTGAGCTCAAGACCTGTTGAGACCCAAGCAAGACCCATTGTTGGTCTATTGCGCGTGCCGTGCGCTGTAAAAATACTTTTTCCCAAAGAAGTTTCAGTTGTGTTTTTGACTTTTCGTCGTGCAGAACGATTCTGCTCTAAACGTGATTAACGCCCAGACGCAAAACGCAGACGCCGCGGGCGTTTTATGGGTGTATGTGTATGTGACTGCGCGTTAGTGTGTGTGTGTTTTTGTGTTTGTAATATTCGCGAAAAGTTGTTTTCGCTACAACCCATACTTATATACATACAAATAAATAAATATATATACATATATCTAAATATATATAGTGTCTACCTATATGCATGCATACATATTTGTATATAAAGTCAATTTTCCTGTTAACGAAACCTGCCAAAACTGCAGCAGCCACAGCCACAACAACAACAACAACAACAACAAAATGCAACATACGTAAATTTGGTGTCGAGTGCAACTCCCCCCACATCCTCCGCGCTCCACTTGGCAAGCATCGCATCGCTGTACGTTGTGTGCGCGAGTTTAGTGATGTGCTAAATGCTAAACGTCTAGCAGATCAAAGTACTCGTAAATATGCAAATGCTACATGAATAATTATATGTATGTATCTCTCGAGTACTCGCAGTTGGGTGAAAGTAAAGCAATTTGTTGTAATTAATTGCACGCGAGCATCGTTTATGAAGTCTACATACGAAAGTGGATAAATATTAAAGACAATCTTGGTCTCTCTTGGATAAACAGCAAGCGACATAGAATTGATGGCATTTGTCTAACAACTAAATGGATATAACTATTTGAGGTGAGTAAAGAGAGATAAAGATAGAATAAAATGTAGCTCTAATCATTTGTTATGTTAGAATGGAGATTGAGATTAAGCTCAGTGAATGAGATAAAGCAAATATTTTGTTACTCAAATTTACTGTTAAGAAGAATGTTCAGAAACGATGTAGATATCTAAGAAATTTCATTTGATTAGAATAAGTTATAAAAGAAGTATATATTCATACAGAGATATGTGAATATAATCTTTCCCATTTGTATATATCTAAAATTCATAGCTAAACTGTTGACTTTGCATAAGCCTTTAGCGGATCTTAAGTCAAGTAGCAAATTAGATTCCACACTTAAGGCCCCCATTTCTATTCAGTGATATGATATGAATATGTTTAAGAGCTCCAGAGCAGGTTGTAGGTCAAAATTGAATTTATTTATGCAAATATTGAAAACTTACAACGGCTCAACTGTGTCGCAGCCCCATTCCATAAGTTCTCTCTTGGCAAATTTATGCCGCGAATAAAACCCAGCCGAAATTTGTGCCTTTTGCCTCTGACTCTGACTCTTTGACAATACGGTCAAGCCGCCTTTTTGGCAGCAGGCACAAAATATGTCGCCTATCAAATAGATACATTTGCTGTTCGCTGTTCGTTGTTCGCTGTTCTGGTTTTAAGTGGAAAACAAACAAGCTCTCAAATAGTTTCGAAATAGCATACAAACAGACAGAAATGTTTATGCATATACCCACAGTCGCTGGTAAACTATTTTTATTGACTCTAGCTTTGACGCTTGACACCTTTGCGCTTTTGTTTACGATCTCGGCCAATGAGATAGAACTTATTGCTTTCTTCTTCTTCTCTATTTTTGGATATCGAGTCATGTAAACTGTGGTCCACGGGCGGGACTGACAGCATTAGGGCGGACCAAACGATGCTTAAATATGTCATTAAAGTGGAATTTCGAAATGTGAAACGAATTCAAGTTCCGCAATAAAAGTTTTACTAAAATAGAAAAAGCGATAATGTTTAGTTAATAACATAACATATATGTAGTCAATAAAACTATATAAAATAAATCGATATATATAAAAAAAGAAGAAAATGAACCAAAAATAAATATAGTAAAAGTGTTAATTAAAGCAAGTGCAAGAATGGAACTTGTTGATATAGAAAAGTTTATGGAAGAGAAATCAAACAAGTCCTGTTTTAATTCAATTTCAGAATTTTGAAAACATAAAAAAGAAGAAGAAAAAAAATCGTATATATTTGATATGCTCTCGGTTGAGGTTCTTATGCTAGCATAAAAACAAGCAAAACAGAGAATTGAATATTTATATTGATATATCGACTATTGATATTTATATATATATATAGTCAATCTACGTCAAACTGAAGCGTTAATAGGCTATACATAAATATGTATATACAGCTGCGGTCATAAAATAGCAGTGCGACCGAGCACTAAATGTTGGACAAACTAATTTAATAACTTACTAATGACTCAATATTTACATCTTAAATAATAACAATAAGAGTTAAACTAAATGCTTCAAATTGTTTTCAAAATAATGAGTTTATCACGTATATGAGTTTATCAACGTATATACATATATAAATGTCTTTATATGTAAGATTCAAACCTTTTGATCATCACTAAATCTTGAAGAGTCAGGTAGTTCACTAAACCAATGCGGATAATTTATATAACACTATTAAATAAATAAAATAATAGTTTACATTTGGCAAATTGAACAAATTATATAACTTCTAGATGTTATAGAAAGGGAAACTATATTGTTAAGCTTGATCAAAAGCAATTGAACATGCTTAATGATCAAATATAAAACGAATTGTATACGCCACATTAGACAATTAGCGCTGAGAGCTCAAATATTCTTTTGTGCTAACTCGAGAAACTCAACTGGAGCCAGCTGGTCCGCAATTGAGATGGAGACTTTTGACTCGAGAGTGTGGGTTGTGGTGCCGCCCTCCAGTGGGTTGAATTGGGCTAACACGAGACATAAGTCGCTCGTGCCGACACACCTGAGAGCTGACTCAACGACAACGACAACGGCAATGGCAACGGGAACTAAAATCGACAATCGACAGATCGAATGGAACATTGCGAGATCATTTTATAGGGCCGCACTCAAAGCGAAAGGGACACAAAAGACTAATGCGGAGTGTGAGGTGGACACAAATAAGAAAAGCAACAAAATAAGACAGACAGACAGACAGAGTGAGAGAGGGAGAGACAGAGGGAGACAAAGAGCTACCTTTGTCAGCTCCAATCAGAGATCATAGATTGAGCTAGGTTTTAATTACCAGTGGAGCCCTTTTTGTTGATTATTGTTGTTGTTGTTTCTGGTGTTTGATGGGCGCATAATCGACACCGTTATTCAGCGCGCTGGAGACAACTTGATACTGTCCCACTTGGAGCTGTCAGCTGGCTGGTGCACATCAAGCAGGGCGTGGTCTCCAAAGCCAATTGTCCGGTAAATGCGAGTTGAGTACTCCGATTGCATAAGCTGGAAGCCAAACAGATTTTTCACTGTCAGATTTCAGTGTTTTGCCCCTTGGCAGAGATCACGCGACAGTCGAGCTGCTAAAATGTTGTTTCGGTGGCATTTTTGTTGGCCCCAATAACGAAGTGTACACAAACTCCAAGCTGCTAGCTCCACAATCCATAATTTAAATGTCAATGAGCAAAAGAGCAGGCAGCTAGCTAACCCAACAGCTGGCAGCTGGGTAGCTGGGTAGCTGGGAGCTGGTAGCTGGAAGCTTGAAGCTGGCTCCAAAAGCTGACCCAATTTTGAGCAGCCAATGCAACAGGTCGGACCCGCAGACCTGCAGACCCGCAGCTCGTCGCCAGCTAAGACTCAAAACAGAAACACTTTCTCTTGATCGGGTTCTCGAGCGACTCCGGTCGGCGCGTCGACCGTCTGCAATTAAGAGAAAATTTAATTTTGAATTTATTAACAGCAAAGAAAAATACGAGCATGCAACAGACAACACACAACATACAACAGACAACATACAGCAGCAGCAGCCAAAGTCAGTTGGATCGTTCGTTTTGACATTAATCAAGAGTTTGCCTGTTCTCATATGAGACGATGGCAGCAAGCACAACAATAAATAATTTATGCCATGGCATATAATCAAGTTCAGGTCGAAAGCAGAAGGTATAATAATTAGACACGTTATAGATTGAGCTTCTTCATCCAATGATAAATAAGGCGGTGCAAACTTTTCCCCATATTAATGTTTTCAGCACTGTATAAATCAACGGATTTTTAAAATTGTTTGGCGAATTCTGAAGAGATTGGCCAATTGGTGACATGCTTATTCTTTAAATTTTTATTTAGAAATTAAAATGAAAATATATAAACAAAGTGTCTATAATAAACACAAATATATTATTTGGCTATTCTAGTTTGATATTTTTAAATTGAAGTATTTTATAATTAAAAAACCATAAATAGACTAATATTAATATTATTAATAATATTATTATTACTAATTTAAAAAAAAATTTTTTTTATTATATTATATATAAAATGTATTTATGAAATATGAAAAATATATATATAATTTCACAACAAAAATTTTTTTTCAGGAGTATATAATATTAAAATTAAAAAATATATTTTCTTATATTTATATTTAAAATATATTTATTAAAGATAAACAATATTAGAAGAAGAATAATAGTAGTAAAATAAAAAAAATAAATTTATATAGGATTATTATTATTAAAAAATACTTATATTCAGAAATATTGCATGTGGAAACCATTCTTAGAAACAGCAAAAGACAAGTAAGCTACAAAGATATAAAAAATAAATAAAACTAAAAAGAAATATTAAATAAAATATAAACACAAACAAATATATAAGAGAATGGGAAATAAAAAAAATATAAATACATACATAAATATATAGAAGAATGGGAAGATCTTTTTATTTTAAGTTTAGCATTATAAATACAAATGTTAAAGGACAAACAAATAATAAAACGTATTCAATATAACATAAAAAAAAATTAAAACACTAATATTATATATAGTAAACCAAAAATTAAATTATATGCAACTGAGAAATATTGTTTTTTTTTTAAATATGTTGAGTTGGCTTTTATTTTTTGGCTGTAAAAACCAAATGCAAGAATGAATGAAATTGATGCCATAAATTACTTATACAAAGGTCAATATATATTTTTTAAAAAAATTGAATATATACTGAATATTCACAGTTTTATGATAAATCGAACAAAGCTTAAGGTTCTTTTTATATAATATATAAGTTTGTATTGTTATGATCCAATAGGACTTTCTTTCTATTTTGATCGTATATAGTTGTATATAAGAGTTATTCTGTAGACAAAATTCGTATGATATACAAAAATTTTTTAGATAAAAGTTGCCATTCTTCTATGCTTGAAACATTTTAGTTACAAACCAGAAATACCCTCAATAGCTAATTCCAATGGGAATTTCCAATGAAATCATTTTATATATTGTAAAAATAAAAATAGTTGTGCCACAAGTAAAACAAGAGATATATATATGTATAAGGAATTTATGTGATTCGATTCAAAGACAATCAGAGGAGAGGCGAGCATGATATATGTGAAATTCTTCTCTCATATACCAATTTATTGGTTCAGTCGGCAATGTGGCCAATGTGTCAGCTGGTTGGCTGCCAGAGTAGCAAACCCGTAATGCTCCAATCAAGGCGAAGTTACAAGAGCTATAAACTGTTGTGGTATGTCCGATTGTTTGAGTTGAAAACTCGTTCCCAATTCAAGTGTTTGCACTACGCTTGACAGCAAAGCGCAGCCGATGGAATTCCTTGAGAGTATCAGTTACAAAACGTTTCAATTTTTTGCTGCCTCACTGCGCCGTGTCCATTGGAAAAGTAATTTCGGATCGGTTATCGTTGGCCATTTGTTTGTTTTGAGCTATTTAAACACGCGCTCGCGCCCCCTGGCCCTAAATGAACCAAACAAGACAGATAGATAGACAGATGGACATACAGTGAGAGCTGAGCAGAGACAATGCTTTGGAAACAAGATACTTTTTGGCACATAGTTTAGAATGCTTACCAAATTGGTTATAAATACATACATATATCGATGAAATTGGATAGCAGCGCCAGTCGAACTCATTGCCTCATCGACTCGCATCTAAATTGCCAATCTATATCTGTATCTGTATCGGTATCTGTATCTGTAGCCATATCTGTAGCTGTATCTAAAGGCATCTGCGCAACTGCCACCGCATCTGGCTATAAATGGCTAATGACAATCGATTTGCATAAGCAACGCAATTAATCTTTGTAATAAGTAGAAATCGAACCGCGACCAGAAAGACAAACACACAAATCACGCCCGAGGCTTGAAAACTACTATTTAAAAATTTTTCAACGTATATCTTTTAGTATGATTAATGAAAAGATGTCCGAGCCGTGGCCACAACCACAGCCAGAGCGACCAGCTAAGCCGGGCTTATCGAAGGGACAGAGTGTCATTATTTAAATTATTTGTAAAGGGCGTCGATGGCCGCATCCATTAGTGTCACGTCTATGCGGCTAGAACAGAGCCCAGAGCCCGATCACACCAACGCCTGGACTCTGGATTCTCCACATTGTTGCATATTAATGTGCCGTGGCCAGCTGCAAACAGTTAGTTCCATGTGCGGCATATTAATTATGAAATTTCTTACTCCACTCTCTGTATGTGTGCGTGTGTGTGTGCGTGCGTGTGTGTAAGTTTATGAGTATCTTTCACGGCCTCTCTCTCTCGCTGACTTTCTGGCCTTTCACTTTGGAATGCGGTAGCCGCGAAAAGCAGCCCATAAAGCACATAAAAACAAGCCGGTCAGTTCAGATTCCATTTAGCAGTAAGCAGTGCAATCAGATTTGCCCAAATATTTCCCCAGGAGTTACGCAGTTTGCGAACAAAAAAATCTTTAAATAAATAAATTATGTGGTTGGGTTGAAGTACACTGAAACATATTTAGTGTATGTATGTAATAGTAGTATATAAATATAAATAAATAAATAAATATACATTTTTAAAATTTTTTTTTTTATTTTTTTATTTTTCTATATAAATGTATATCATTTTATTTCTTTTTTTGGGCTTTGTTTTTATTTATTCACATTGAATTAAAATCAATTTCTTCTTCATCATCTTCGATAAACTAATTTTTATGACATATACTAGAGTTTCGAAAAAGTATTTATTAGGGAAAAAAAAATTTTGTTAAAAATATATGTATGTATATTACAAATTAATGTATTTATATTTAATATTATAAATTAGTATACAATATATACTACTATTGATAAAAGAAAAATATATATATTAAGATTTCAGCCTCAATTATCCACGTATCTGTATAGCATATGCATATATGTATAAATGTATATGTATAAATAGTTTAGTATATGTTAAATTGAGTATAGTATATTTGGAATAATACGAAAAAACATTAAGTTTTTAAAACTTGAAAGCTTGAACAAGAATTGGAATGTTAAATACGCATATTGTCATTTTAATCATTCATTTTATGAATTTCATTATTATATTAACATGGTGTATAGAGAAAATGTTCTCAAAACTTTTAATCTTCAGATTACTCTAATGTTTAAAAAAATATTTGTGTATATACATATGAACAAATATACAATTAAAGTAAACCATTTACATTTTATTCAAATTTTAAATTGATTAAATAAACCAAAATTTCAACCCAAATTCACAAGTAAATAATTAGAAAATGCACAAAGGCAACCACTAGACTAGATAACGAATATACAAAGCCAACCTCTAGATAAGGAATATCAACTAAACAAAGAAAGCTACCATGGCTATGGACAGACTCAACTGTGATTAGGTGCCCGCTTTAATATAAACACATTAAACCACAAAATTTGTTAGTTTAAACACATGGATATGAAATGGGTTTCCAGCCTATCGTCGACTCAAATCGCAGTTGGAAAAAACGAAAAACAGAACGAGAAATAAAATGAATGAAATTCTTTCAATAGCAACTGCTAGCAGGCAATAAACTCTGTAAATTGATATCGCTGATCGAGCAGAATCATTTCTGTCCTCGGTTCACAGAGCTTTCTCGGCGAGCGCCATAAATCTGGCGGACAGCATCGGAGACAGCGACAAATGCCGTTTAAAAATGCGTCAGTTGAGCTGCTATCGGGGTTCTATCGATTAGCGACTTGGCTAATTAATGCGCGGCGAGGGAAGAAGACATAAAAACTCTAATAAGAAACGAGCTAAGAAATCTCTCTATCTTTTTGGGCTATCGATAAAGGGCCGCGGAGTCAAACGCTGGGCAAATATTAAACAAAACTGTTATGGTAAAAACAATATGGTCGAGGTTAATGCGAGCTCCCGGAGTGCTCTTCAGCGGAAGCCCGCACAATCCAAATTGAAGCTCAGCTCAAAATTATGAAACTTCGTGTATGGCACCGACCTTGTCGACCAACACGAATCATTAATCATGCAGCACTGCGGATAGTTACAGACAGACGCGTCTAACGGATGCCCGGCCGATCGGCGTTATGTGTGGATGTGTCTTGCTCTGTGGCTATCGAAGAAGAGAGGCTGAGGGCACTGGCACTGGCATCTGCGCGCAGTCGTCTGCCTGGCATAGACAATGCACTCCCATCGCACTCGTCCACACCCATTTAACCATTGCCACGTCCCCCTTTGGGCACTTCCGATAAGATCGCCTCAGCGGTTCAATAGAAACCACAGAACAGAAGGCAGTCCAAGCAGCAAACGCAGCCCTCTGCTATTTGCCTGAACCTGAGCATTTTTACCAGGAACGATAACATAACCAGCTACATAACATAGCGTTCAAGGAGCGATAGAAGTCGAGGAGTGCTTCAGACCCACATACTCTGTAAATGGGATACTCTTTTAGATATTTATACAAGAGGCAGAAAAGTGATAAATAAACAAGCAGATCTAACATTAAGTTTTCAATGAATGAGTGTTTAAAAGTAAGAGAATTAAAATATAATTAATAAAATATTTATATTTATATATATAACTTATTCACTTACATGCATTAGTGACTCCTCTCTAGCTTTAAGCCTTACCCTAATAATTATTATTACGGAAAACATCAGTTTGAATATTAAATTAGAAGCTTTAGAAACAGCCCAGGCAAAGTCTTAATCTATAAATAATTTGTTGACTGAGAAAATGATTTGATATTCATATTTGAATTTGCTTTGTTAATCTTTTCATTCGATCACAATTAATTTAAATTAGAGATTCATGTAATTTTCTTTGGCTTTTCAATGGTATTTACCTTATTTTTGCTGAATATTCTAAGCACTAATCTTGCTTCATTCATTTTATTAATTGTTCAAACTTCTTCATATTTTTATTTCATATTTTTACTAACTTTTAATATACCCTGTTTTTCGATATGTTTTAACTGTCATAGCTTGCTGGGTATTGTCAGAACACTTATAGCGAAAATATCTGGCATTATGCTTGGCAACAATTTCCAGCGAAATGAAATCGAACGGCATTGATTGCATGCCAATGTGGCTCCAAAGTTCTTGGCTGACACCTGCAGCCAGTGCTTGGGCCACAGCCACAGCCACAGCTACAACCACAGCCAGAGTCAGAGCCAGACAAGTACCCATTTATAGAGTAGCAAGACGATCAACAGACGATCAACTTTCAAGGCAATGACGCAAAGCACGCAATGTTGCCGCTCCCCCTTCCTCCTTCCTCCCCCTGCCACTCCCGCTCCTGCTACCGTTTCCCGTAGCGCTCCCGGGCCTAGCTCCTTGTCTCAATCACAGACTCTGTCTCAGTCTCAGTCGCAGTCGCAGTCGCAGTCACTGCCAGCTGTCTGGTGACTTGGTTTTGTGGCTTTCTCTGACAACGCTGGCTTAATTATTATGGGCAGAGGAAGTGGAGACGACGTTGGCAGCGGCTAATTGCGCTCGCTGTGCCTGCTTAATTTGTAGAGCCGGACGACGACTAGCCACCTAACTAGCCTAACTCGACTTCCCACTGAATGGAAATGTCTGCGCCTTGTCAATCAACAGAATTCAATTTTTAATAAGTTCTTTGATTTCTCATTCGATTGCAGGACCACTAGAATGCTGCGACCAACACTTTAAGCATATTGTACTAGCAGCTCTTCGCAACATGCCCACTCGCCACAACTGGGATACAGAGCGCGTGGGCGTGGCACATTTGGCAGGTGCACTCAGTCCGCTTTGCATAACAGACGCCAATCATGAGATATTACGTCCAAAACCACGCAGGTAAGCCTAATTTATTATTATGGAAATATTTTTCGAACAAAAATATTTTATATCTTATCTTCAAATATATGTATATCTATGTATTTTTTTATTGTTAAAACAAATCCAGCAATATAAATGCTTTAAATATTGATAAAATCTTAAAAATGAACACTAGATGGCGCTAAGACTCGGGGTTTTTTTTAAACTGCCTAAAAGCATGCAACGTTTTTTGCGCTTATGATGTACATCGTAAAAATTGATGTAATGTTAGTGCGTAATGAACTTTTTGTATAAATTTATTTAAAATATTTTATTATTTATATTTTACACTTATTATATATAAGTAAATTCAAATTGCATTTATCTATCTATAACAATATTCCATTAAGTTTAACATCATCTTTACGATCGTTGTTAAATAAAAAAATAAGTTCTATATCTACATAAAATAAACCTCAATATTATTTAATTTTATTATATAATAATTATATATGAGCAAAAATTTAAATTACCGTCAACTTTCTATTATATCGAATTTAAATTAAATTTGACATAAATTTGCCATGAATGGTTGTGAAATGAATCCGCAAAGAATATTTCTTATTTATTCATTTAAAATGAACCAAAATATTATTTCATTTTATTTTATATAAATTTTAAATATATTTTAAGTTTTCTATTATGCCCATTTTCCATTAGGTTTGACACGAAACTTAAAGTTAAGTTTCCATTCAGTTTATTACAAATTACAAATTAAAACTCTTTTATAGTTTTATTAAAAATTAAAACAGAATTCTATTAATCAATAGAACTCCTAGTTTTCCGATATTGTTTTTCCTGCGGGATTTAAGTTAACAAATACATGAAATTGAAATATTTAAAATCATAATTTGAATTTTTGAAATTGTTACCCAATTTCAAATATTTATAAAATTTCAAAATCTACAGAGTATTGTAATTTGTATATATATTCTTTTAAGTATATCTTATTTAAATATACAAAAATATTATACAATATTAAACAAAAATACTCTTCAGAATCGACAGACTTTATGCTAGAGTATTTTTATATTTTAGATAGAACTTGAAGGGATAGCTCTTCCACTCAGGTGGTTCTCTTGTTTTTATCTCTTTCTGTTGTTTCCGATACGCGTATCCATAGCCAAACAATGGCTACTATTTTCGGTCTTGGACACTGCATGCACAATTGTGCACAAAAGCGTGAAGCGTCTGAAGTTGAATGGACAATAAACTTTTGTGTCGTTTTTTTGCTTTTGTTTTTGGGCTTGTTCTTAGGCGGTGAACTTCTTTTCGGAAGTAGTACGACGTAGTAGTAGTAATATCAGCCAGACGCATTCGAAGAATGGCAAATGGTAGACGCTATTTTTTCTTCTTTAGGAATTGGGTTTGTTGTGGCCGAACTAGAAGTAGAAACGGGCACAAGACGTCTAGTTTTTTCTACTGGCATTGTGAAGCCGGTCAAGGTTAATTTGGGAGGAAAATTAATGCGGCAGTTGTGAGCGTGAGACGAGTAGAGCAGAAGATCTCTTGGCCGCCGGATGTGTGCCAAAAGTATATACAGTATATATAGTATCTGTAAAGCTGCGACTCGATGGCTATGAAAGCCAATATGAATATTTGAAGCTGAATTTCGAGAGCGATGCGGACAACACAAGGCAAATTCAATTAACTGCAAACTGGAGCTGAAGGCATTTCAATTTTCATACGCGATTTCTCAATCGAACAAAAGCCGCAACAACAATTGCAGATTGTGATGGTGTGTGTGTGTGTGTGTTGTTGTGTGTGTGTGTGTGTGATGTACACAGGAAACCGAAATATGACTGGCATTTTGGAAACTTTTTGCATTGGACAAACAATTAAAAGTTTTGAAATACGTGTAACAAACAAACAAATGACAGTAGAAATTCACACAGATGAAAGTGAAAATCGCGAAATGTGAATAATTAGCTGCAAACAATAATAATGCCATAGCAAACGAACTGTACTCAACTGAAATAGGAAAAATTTACGAAAAATTCGCCACACACAATTCGCCAGCTAACAACAACAACAGCAGCAGCAGCAACAAAATTGTATCTGTATCTATAGCAGCAACGTTAACATCTGCGCCAATGACAATGGCACGGGCATGGGCATGGCTCGAGGTATCTCTCGGCTCTCGGCTCTGGGCTCTGAGGTCTGGGGCCTGGGCTCAGGGGCCTGGAGTCGAGGGCATTAAACCCCCCATAGTTGTTACATTTTTTTATTAAAGCATCTTCAGCGCAGCATTAAAAATGCGACGACGACGCGAGGCAAGTGAAAATGTTGTTACCTTTTTACCTTGTCCATGGCTGTGCCCGTGCCCGTACCCGTGCCCATGCTCAGTGCCAACACTTTCTTTCACATACACACAAATATATATAATATATATATATATACATACAAAGCACAGCTCGGCATATTACCCATACGTATCTGTGAGATACTTTTAACGTTTGTCAAAATGCGACTATCTACTAACAGCTAAATCGCTGCTTAGATAGAAATATCATGCGGAAAGGCATTAACAGAAGCTGACAGACTAAAAGATACTCCTTATATATTATATATTATATATTATATATTATATATTATATATTATATATTATATATTATATATTATATATTATATATTATATATTATATATTATATATTATATATTATATATTATATATTATATATTATATATTATATATTATATATTATATTATATTATATATTTTATATAATTTATATTAATTAATCAATTATTTAATGAGCTAGAAAGTTTTCTAAAGGCAAAGCAATATGTTATATTTTAGATTGATTTAGCTTAAGGATTAATCAACAATAGTTATGTATTATAT
This sequence comes from Drosophila hamatofila, assembly GCA_035045345.1. Lineage (NCBI taxonomy): Eukaryota > Metazoa > Arthropoda > Insecta > Diptera > Drosophilidae > Drosophila > Drosophila hamatofila. The sequence goes on from JAWNPA010000001.1 coordinate 5,627,682, forward strand.
ATATATATTTTTTATAATTGAATAATAATATTTTATATAAGTTTTGTATAGCTTTCAATTGAAGAGTATAAATAAGAAAATAAATTAATTAGCCCTTTTCGCTGTATAATTTATAATCAAAAACCTTTCTCTGCTCATTTTGTGATTACAGAGTATTTTGTTAGTAATATGCCATGAATATGGAAGTCAGAATTAGATTTTGGCACAGACTCTGTCAACTCATTCAACAACTTTCTCTGATCGCTTTATGGTTATAGGTCATCTGCCGTCAAGTAGTAGACAAGAACGTGGTTAAGTAGCCAGAGTTGTCATCAGCATAGGGTATCTGAAGTCAGACTAGACGCCAAAGCTTCAGCGTCAGATCAGAGTTTCCATCAGCTGTGGCTCAGTACGCCAGATGCTGCTGCTGATATCTGCAGTCAGCTGTAGATAGACAAACGTCTCAACGTCACACGCTCAACTAATTAAGTCGTTGAGGCCAAATGGGATTTAAAATTGGTTAGGTGGGTGAAGGGGGAGATCGAGAGGTCGAGAGGGAGGGGGGAGGGGGGAGGGAGCGTGCGAGTGCGAACGGAAGCGAAGCTACTCGCATCCAATGACCGCATCTGCCGACTGCTGGCTGCTGGCTGGCTCCGTGGTTAATGGCCAATGTAAAGCAGCCAAATGCGGAAATCTTGTTAGCGCCCCGCACAATCGGCGCATATTTATCTATATACATATCTGTGGATCAGGTGCGATGTAATGATAGGGCTCGCTAGCAGCTACTAATGCATAAAACGCTCTGCGTTTCATAAGAGCCGCGGCGCACACAAATAACAACAGTAATGATAATAATAATAATAATACAAGAAAAATGAAACAAGTGCGATATACGATGGGGCTAAAGCCCTTATATAACAACTGCAATTAGCTGCATAAACAAACATTCAAAAGATACAAAACTCAACGCACAGCAACGAACTCGTCATTGGTCTTTGGTCTTTGGTCTTTGACCTCTTTTACGTTTCCTGTTTGAAATCGTACACAAAATAATGTTTATATGACCAATCAGGCTCGTAATTACCAATGCTCCCAGTTGATGATTATGATTAATATTTGCGAGCAGAAATTGGAGCTTCACAGATACGCTTAAAGTGTTTTAACTTATCTTCCAAGTGTATTGATTACATATAAAAGATAATTGAGTTATTTACTCATTTGTTTTAAAAGTGAACATGGACTATAATTTATTTTAAAATCAGTTAAAATCATATATAATTTTATTTAAAATATACAAAAGCTTATACCATAATCTGAATATGCAATTTTTTAATCAATAATAAAATAATATTAAATGCATATGTGATTTATTGCTGTTACTAATATATATATATATATTTGTTTAAAGATACTTTTTGATACTGCTCGCATGCTTTAATACTTCTCCAATTCAAATTTTGTTGATTTATTCAACAGATTCAACCACAAATTACAAATTTCATTAAGAATTCTTTTCAAACTTTTAGAGCTCTGATTTATATCCAACTCATAACAAGCTAAAGAAGAAAATCTTATTAACGACCTAAACCAGTTCGAGAATAAATCTAAGCTCTCTCTTTAAAAACTGTACCTAAAACAACAATCTCTTCAATCTCTAAGATGTGAGTGCGTTTCTTTGTAATAATATATATATATATATATATATATGTGCACAAAAATATTTTCTGTTTTTCTGTTTTCCCAGACATGACTCGACACAAAAGTAGAAACATATTTCGTCTTAAGCAATTTATGTCAAAGAAGTGTCGAAAGCTCTTGCATCGTGGATTATTGATAGCAGACTTAAGTTTGGCAGTTGGCAGAAAAATAAAGAGTATGAGCTTAAGACTCGAGCTAACCTTGGCTAGAACCATATCATTAATTAGCAACAAAATTGTTGGCTTATGTCTGCACGATGCTGGCTAGGCGAATTATTAATGGTTCTGAAGCACAATTTCCTGACTTGAAAAACGAAAGTAACTTAAGCTGTGATGTACTGCAATCCCATTAGTCGACCTCAAACTAAAGTGACACACATATTTTGGATAGTTCGGATTTCTTGGATCGCTTGGATAGTTTGTCTATAACACTGCAGCCCAAGGGGCCGGGCTTAACTAATAGGTTTTTGGGCCTTTCTTTGAGCTGCAGTTGCCGCCTTTGGCCAGTTTTTCTACTTTTCTTATACATATATATTTCTTACAGTTTTTTGGTTGAGTTGTTTAATAAACACGCAAATATTACATTAAACTCTCTGGCTTACTTTTGCTTTTGGGGGCCTGCTGCAGCCGTGCTTAATGGCTGTACGCATACTTATTTACAGTCTGTCATTACAATTCCGTAAATTAAACTTTTTAATGCGCAAATTGTTTCGAGCAACATAATGTTTTAAATAATTAACAACGCCAACTGCCTTGGCTAGAAGCAGAAAAGAAACAAGAAAAAAAAAACACACACGAAACAGAAAACAGAGGAAAACACTAGAGAAATGATGAAAGTTATTGTATAATCGTAAACGGGCGGAGAGTACGCCGTACGCATGGAGCGAGCGTCTATTAGAGGTATCGCCCGCCCAAAGTTTTTCCGCATTACGTGGGCGGTTTTCAAGTCTTTCCGTCCAAATGACCAGCTATCGGTCTTAACTTTCTAATTGCGTTCGGGGTTCGTTTGTGGTTTGGCGGGCACGGCCCTAGGATGTAATTCTTCAATGGCACAAAAGAACCTCAGTTAGGTAGCTGCCGGCTGTTGACTGCTGGTGGTGGCTGCTGCCCAATAAAAACCTCAAAAGACCGTTATATCAACAAGATGAGCTGGTATAAATCATTAGAAGCAGGTTACGGCCAACGATTTATCTACACTACACATGAAATGTATCTGCCAGACGTATCTTGAAAACCTACGCGTGTCTGCACATGCTCAGAACACAAAACGTGATCTTGGGCCTGGGCTCAGGCGCGGAAGGAAGCTGGCAAAACGATCTGATAAGTGTCAAGATTGTATAACCTTCGAGTGCGTCCCAGGCCACATCTCTCTGTCTCTCTCTCTTTATCTTCCTCTCTCTCTCGCTCTGTATGCCTCACTGTGCTGTGCATAATTAAATTCATGTAGTCTATGAATAGAGATGAGCTGAAATTGTGACTTGGCTAACATTATTAGAGAAAAACCTTGAACTCGGCTATTATCTAAAGGGCAATAAACAAAATTAGCAAAACATGTGAGAAAAAAGTGTATTATGCCTATTATATTATACTTAACTAGAAGATATTATTATACTTTAAAGAAATATTTCTTTTATTAATATTTTAAGGATAGACATTTTTATCTTTTGCATATAATATATATGGTATATAATATATATGCAGTATTTATTTGGCATATAATATATATGAAATATTTTGGGTGTCTGAATTCAGATATTTTGGAGAAATCTTATTGTTCATGAATATATATTATATTCAAGAAGAATGTATTTTATTTTGCTTTGTATTTGATTAAAAAAAAAAAATTATTTATAAATATAAATATTATTCTTGAATATATATTATAAATTCAAGAAGATTGTATTTTATATTGCTTTGCATTTGATTAAAAATAAAAAATATATATATATATATAAATATTATGTAAAATGTATAAAATCGAAATATGATTTTAAAATATTTTATTAATTATTTAATTTGTTTATTTTATTATTTATTTATTTATTTTGGTTTGCTTTATTATGTAATTTAGTTTTGTATATCAGTTGTGTGTTTTATTTAAATACTCATACATAGAAAAAATTATTATTTTAAAATTTTATTTATATTTTTCTATAAAATATTAATTTGAATTATTTTTTTATTATATTTTTTGCTTGGCTTAAATTGTTTTATAATTATTTTTTCTATATCATGACTTTGTTAGTTCCTTTTACTTTTTAGCCTCATTTCATAAAATAAAGACTTAAGCTTCATCAAAAAATAATTCATAAGTTCGTATTCTTTGTAACTAAATTGTATATTATCTATATATAATATATATATATCTATATATAATATGAATTCTGTTAGCTATTCACGTTAAAAGTTAAATTGATTCTTACACCAATGACAATGACAATAACAATGACAATGACTCCAGAGAATAAATGAAAGGCAGACAGAAAGAGATAGAAAGAGAGAGAGAGTTAGAGAGGAGAGTTTGGAGCTGTTTATTATATATTAATTGAAATATGGTATATAACAAACGTCTATATGCAGATGCCAAGCTCGCCATCACAGTGACTCGAAAATCACAATATCACTTACAAACGAAGTACACACAACTGTTGGGCTCTGCCTTGGAGTAAATCTCCGCCTGCTGCCGCTGCTGCTGCTGCTGCTGCTGTTGCTGCTGGTGGTGTTTGTTGGCTGTTGTTGGATGTTACAGTTGTGCCATTGTTTTGGTCACACAGCTGAGAAACAACAACTCACGGCAGCTGAAATTACCCAAGCCAAAGACCTGCAAGGTGGCATGGGCCCCAAAGGCCTGCGCTACGCTAGACTCTGTGAAAATCAGGAAAAACAGACGTCGCCGCGCTTAGACAATGACTCGGCAGCGCTGCTGACGTCGCGACGTCGACAGCGGCAGCAGCGGCAGCAACTGCTTTGGCTTTGAACCGCCGGCTGGCAGTTGGCAAGCTTCAGTCAAGCTCGAAGTGTGAGCGTGAGCGGTAACGTGTTTAAGTTCAGTTTTCCCCGAGTTCTGTGAATATTCGGAGCTGGGAGTCGGTACTCGGAGTCGGTAGTCGGTAGTCGGAGTCGGGATTTCGGTTTCGGAATCAGATTTGGATACGTACGTCGGCCACGCAACGCTGCGCACGGCGCTAGAGCAATGAAAATTTATAATTTGCATAATTGTTGTTATTATTTGGTGTATTAAATTGTGTATGTCAGAATCGCAAGTCGAGTGCAAAGTGAAATGGAACCAAAGCAAAAGTCGTAGCTTAATGCGCCGCAACCACAGCAACAGCAACAACAACAACAACTTTGTAAAATTTTTACAATTTCGAATTTTCTCAAATCAAACTCCGTTCCAATTGGAACTTCATCATCATGTACTGCACCAAAGATTGCGCCTGTCGCCTGTGCCGCGAGCTGCGCGACTACAAACTGAGCGCCAAGAAGTCCGCCATGCCGTTCCAGTCGCCCGCCAAGTCGAAGTCGAAGCTGGCCGGCAAGGGAGCGCCTCCCAGCTCCCTGCTGGGGCGCATGCTCAATGAGAACTTCATACTGAGGCGTCGCGGCATTTCGCTGAAGAACTTTCAGCCGCAGTCGCTGCGCAACAGCGAAATGTGTCAGTCGCAGCCGCGCGACTTGCCACGCCCAGCGCAGACACCCTCGCCCACGCCCATCGAGGAGCTGCCCGACTGGGCGGCCACGCAGCGCAGGCGGGCACGGGAGCAGGAGCAGGAGCAGGCACGGGATCGTGATGGGAATGGAAATGGAAATGGAAATGGAAATGGGCATCTGGGTGATCGCGAGGTCAAACCAAATCACAAGGTGGTCATCTATTTCGGTGACTCCATGAGTCGAGCACAGCCACAGCCACAGCCACAGCTACAGCCACAGTCGCAATCACAATCGCAATCACAGACACCCGCATTGACTCCAAAGCTGCCCGCAGATGGAGGCAATCTTCACTCGCAGCTGCTGCAGGAGATGTCCCAGAAACTGCAGGCCAATGACAACGGCAAGCCCGAGACAGACTTGGAGCTGGGTGCAGAGGGGGCGGACACTAACGCTGATGATGAACTGCCGCCCTACATCGAGAGCGTGCAGAATGGCGTAATTAATATCAGAATTGAAGGCAATTACCGGCGCGCCAGCGCTCTGGTGGAAACGGTGGCAAAGCCAACTCTGGCCGTAGTTGGCCAAATGAAATCCGATGCTGCTAACAGCAAACCGACTGCAGCTGATCATCATGATAATGCTGGCGATGATGACGATGATGACGACGACGACGATGACGATGATGATGATGATGACAGCGTCTCTGGCCCTGGCCACGATGCGGAGACCGCGAGTCAGTCAGATTCATGCGATTGGAGTTACGTTCAGGAGTGGCGACGAGCCGCGAGACGGTAGTGAAAATGCTTTAAATGATTTGCCATTATTTTCCATACACTTTATTTTTTTTTGTTACTGTTTTACTGTAGCTGTTGTTGTTCTCTGTTTTCGTTTTTGCATCAATTGTTGTCTGAGCTCCCATTCTGGCGCTGGTGCTGTGAAAGCAACGCCAGCTAGGGCTTGCCCAAAGACTGGCAAGTGAAAACACTTTTTGGGCTTAGTTTCTATTTGCATGAAAATGCGGGGAGGGGGGGAGTTTACTGGAGCTTACATGAGAGTAAAAGCGAAAACAGAAATCTTTTCATCTGCATATCTCATGGAAGCACATTTGTCTAATTAGAGGAAATATGAATCAAGCTTCTCTTGTTGCAATTATAAAATTTGCATAGTCTAACTTGGATCTAAAATTGAAATAATAATTGGAAAATGCCGCAGGCTCGAGCGAGCTCAATTAAATCTTTAATATTCTCTTATCTATCTAAAATTAAAATAATAATTGAAAATTGCTGCAGGCTTGAGCGGGTTGAGTTACAATCTTGGTATGCTCTCTTGTCTATACTATTATATAAAGAGGAAATATTTGATTGTTTGCTTAGACGTATTTTATAGGATCAAAAACTACTACGGGATTGTTTTGAAAAATTTTAAGTCCTGCATTACCTTTTATGAAAAAAGGTTTTTTTACTTTGAACTCATTAAAAATGGGGAGCGGGTTGTTTTTATTTGCAATCAGCTAATGTTGATTGTTTAATATTAACGTTTACATTTATAAATTCAGAGACTAGAGGTAGGTTGAGGTTAGGGTTCAATCCCAGCGATGTGGAAGGTCAGTGGGTGGAATCTTTTTAGGCTATAGAATATTTTCAATAGCGTTAGACATTCATATGAAAACTACGTAATTACATTTTTTGTTTAGATTTTTTTTTTTCAAATTTGATTTAACTTATTGTTCTTAAATACTTTAATTTTATTGTTGCTCAAGTACTGCACTGTTTTCTATTTTTCATTTCATTATTTTATTTTATAAAACTTCATTTTATTCTTCTACAAAATTTGTAGTAGAAATTAATGAAAGTGTAAATAATAACATGAAGAATAGCGAATCATTATTATGCTCATGCTCAAATCATTAGTGATTATTAACTAATTGAAAATAAGAGTAAATCATGAGTATATACAAACTCGCGCTAGGGAAGAAACTTAACGAGTTAACGAGATCAGAGAGAATATCAACAGACAGCAACTACTACAGTTTGCAATCGAGATTTACTCACAGTAACAGATTAGTTATTAAATACGATCCACTCATTGATTAGGCTCAACAGTCTTCTGTTTAAATTGGAGCTATGACTAAGAGGTGCTCCTAGTATTCTGTAAAAAAATAGGCTAACGATTTATTAGATTTCATTATTTATTTATTAAACTTTATTTATATACATATTTAGTATTAAGCCTAAAGTATGCAGAGTGCAAATATTCTCCAAACATTTTATAAACTACAATAAAAGAAACTTATTTTACAAATTGGTTACCTTCCGATTAAAAGATTAATATCTTCATTAAACAAACAACAACTTCCTCTGTTCATAGTGTTAATTATGTTGCAAATCATAGCGTAAATCATGTCTGATATGTATTTCAATGAAGCGTTTTGAACATGAGATTTAAAGTAGTTTGAATAGTAAACATTAGCAATGCATACATCCGTTTGTCATTAAATGTTTATACTCAAGAGTGGAAATAGCCAAACTATGCCAAATTGAATGCACTGATCAATCAGTCAGCCCATCAATCAGTCAACACGTGTTCCACATATATATAGTTACATTTTATATATATTGATTCAACTCAATAATGTCGAGAGGTCACTGCTCGTTTGCAGCCGTCCAAATGAGCTCATGTCTCAGCATTGTAAGACAATTCAGGAGCTATAAATCGTATTTAGCGCAACTCAAGTCAACTCAAGCATCGGCAGAACAATGGGCACTTTTTGGGGGCTAAAAGAAGAGGAAAAAAGACTTTGGCTAAATTCTGGGTCAATCAAACATAGAGACGACGTTTTATGTTACAACATGAAATCAAAAATCATAATAAAAGCAAACGATTTAACTTGGGTCTGTGCGCCATGCAAATGAGCGCTCGTAACTGCCTCTTAATTTTCGAGTCTTTTTTCTTTCGGTTTTTTGTTCAGTTTTTTTCTTGGCCGGGCCCAGTTAGTGGGGCCGACGACAGTGCAGAAATGTGAGAACGAATGGCAACCCACTTTCATAAACAAAAGGAAACCTTTTAATCTTGCCGTGCAGACAGAATTCGCACAGAATTCGTCATACTCTACTCATAATATGCTCTATCTGAAGTTGAAACAGAAATTGATGTGCACAAGAAATTTAAAAAAAAAAAAGATGATTGAATTCCAGCTAGAACTTAGTTTTAAGCCAAATGTTAGTGCATATATTTATATTTAAAATTTTATTTTCAGAGAGATATTTAAAAAATTTTATTGAATTTGAGATTGAAATTAGCTTAATGACAAATGTTATTCTAGTAAATAGTCCCACTTTTCAATATATTTTTGTTTATTCATATTTAAAATTTAAAATTTTATGAAATATAATGTTTATGTAAATATTCATATTTAATATATATAATTTTAAGAATTCGTTGAAAAATTATCATTGATTTGAGATAGAACTAGGCCTTAGGTCAAATGTTATTGTAGTAAATATGCAGATTTTTAATTCTATTTTCCAAGAAGAATAATCATTTACTTTGAGATGGAACCAAGATCAATTCAAGTGTTATTCACCCAAATAATTAAATTTTGTTTGTTCCTAAGACTCAAAAAATTGCTCACACAAAATTGTAATTTCAGCTTAAGTCTAATGACGTTTCAATTTTGTTTATTCACAATAATAATTGAATTCATTATATAAAATATTCAATTGAATTCCAGATATGATGAAGCTTAAGGCAAATGTTATTCTAGTGAATATTCATATTTTAAAGCCAAAGAATTCCTTCAACAATTTCATTGAATTCCAGTTAGAATTAAGCTTAAATCAACTGATATTCTCGTAAATATTCCATTGACAATTTCATTGAATTCCAGTTAGAATTAAGCTTAAATCAATTGATATTCTCGCAAATATTCTTAAATTTAATTTTGTTTATTCCCAAAGTCGAAGAATTCCTTGCAGCTTAACAGTCACTGGAAGATTATTATTTTATTTAGTAGAGCTTAGCAGAAACGCGTAGCTGCTTAGCTCATATTGCCAACAGCTCTTCAGCTGGGTTCAACAGCTTCAGAAAGGCCTAAGCCCCCTTTTGTGGCATAGAGTGCTGAAAGAATTTGACAAAGTTTCGCAAGGCGCAGCAAGGGCATCAGCAGCTTTTATCTGCTTTTAATTAGGTGCCACCTCCCAAGCCCAAGCCCAAGTCTCAGTTTTAAGCCCAAGCTCAAGCTCAAAGTCAGCTACTTAGATACCTCACACAGATACAAAGGTGACCAAGTAGATTGGCAAGACGGTGTGAAAGATAAGCGGTAATATGACAGATACACAGATACGCAGATAAATCTATGGCAGTGGCTGCTACGGCAACCGTTAGGCGTTGCTTTGTTTACTTTCGGTTGAGAAACTCTCTTGAATTCTAATTGGTTGCATAACTGATGGCTTGTTGCCTTGAAATGGGTCAAGTCTTCAAGTATTGGCATAAAATATCCATTTTCGTGCTCTCTTTTTTGCAAGTCTGCTTCAGAGTGTCATAATACCCTAGTCAGATATCGAAATATCTTAAGGTAAACATTAACATCGGCATATTTTTGCATATTTAGTTATGCTCATTCCACAATTCATAACTATCAATATGCTATATCTTTTAGGATTTCACTAAATTTCTATAGTGGGCTTATAGAATGTGTCTTCTTTGCTTTCTGTTATTTGTCAGCATCTATTCTAACTTGCTCCATTCTGCAAGCATGAATAATAGGTAATACATTCAATTTATTTTCTAAAGTATTCTGAGAGATCTTCGTAAAAGTGTTGAGGATATTCTCGGGTGAGCTAAGCAGCTATTATATTATTATAGTGATTATGCAACTATCTTCAAATTTATTCTTAAAGTTGTTAAATAAAGTGTTGAGGAAAAAAAGATTCAATCTATTCAAAAATCTTTACTTTCAAATGATTTTTAATACATAAATAAATAATAATAAACTATATTAATTACATAAATAATAATTAAATACATAAATAAATAATAAGAATTTGAGCTAAAATGATTTTTAATACATAAATAAATTATATTAAATACATAAATAATAATTAAATACATATGTAAATAAGTAATAAGAATTTTAACTAAAACATAAATATACTGCCAGCAAATTTACTTCAGGTCAACAATTTAGTTTAAGGATCATAAAACTTGGAATTGGCTTAGAAACTGCTATCAAAATATCAAGGACAAATCTTTTTTTTTTTTAATTAATCGTGTTCTAAAATATTACACTTTTTATCAACGCTTATGCAGATTATTAAAAAAAAAACATTTTTAAGCTATTGAGAAAACAATTGGAGCAAAGTCTAAATATTTAAAAATCTTTGAGTAAATACTGAGTTTTTTTTTAAAAGAAAATAATGTTAAGAGATATTGAGCATTTTTTAGCATAATATTAAGTAATCTAACAAAAAACATATATAAAAAAACACTACTTAATATTACAAAAGAATTTACTAAAGAAATAACTTTTTTTTTTTTTAATTTTGCTTTTATTATTATTTTTTTTTTTTTTCTTTTGGGCTGTAGACATTGGACTCTAAGTAATTAGTCTTATTTATAGTATACCTTATCCTATCTTAACCACCAATTTTTTATCTGTATCTCAATTTTTATATAATTGCAGGCCCACTGGAAATTTGCCGCCCAACTTTGGTCAGCAGGCGGCCGGTCAGATGACGGGACTGCCGCCGGTGCCGCTGCAGCCGCAGCTGCAGGCACAGCAGCAACAGGCGCAGCCAGCGCTGGCACCACACACGTCGCAGGTGGGCGCTGGTGGTGCTGGCTTGGCGGTGGCCATGGCTACGCCAGCGCCACGCGTCTTCAAGGAGCTGGCGCAGCAGCCCAACAAGGCGCCACTCAGCAACAAATCTACAGCGAATGCTCTGCCCCTGGTGAACAGCCCTTTGCCACAGCAGCAGCAGCAGCAGCAACAGCAGCAACAGCAACAGTTGACGTCGCCAGTCGTCAAGGCGGGCATGCCGCAGCGGGCGGTGGCTGGACCCGCTCGGCTGACGGTGCAGAGTACGCCGGTCAAGTCGCAGCCGCCGCAGCTGAGTGGCAGCCTGCAGAGCTCGCCCAGTCGGCCCACGTTGGGCATACCGACAACGACAGCGACGTCGACGTCGACGTCAACGCCGGCGCCACGCACGCATCAGCATGAACAGTTCCGAGCCCTGCAGCGGGTGCAGGAGTGCCACAGTTCCTCGGACGAGAACCGCAGCTCGGGGCATGCCAGCATGTCGGACACGGGCGGGCACAGCTCGTCGCCGGCCGGGGGCATGACCCTGGGACCGCTGCCCGAGGATCGGCTGGCCGCCGGCGTGACCAATCGCAGCACGCGCTCGCGACGCCATCGGGGCATTATGCCGGCCGGCAAGGCGCCCTGGAGCGGCAGCGGACTGGAGGACATCAAGCTGGCCATACAGCAGCTGACGATGCGCTCCCAGACGAGCAGCAGCACCTACAGCAGCCTGAGCGCCGGCTCGGAGAGCTCGGAGCCGGCGCGCCGCCTGGGCCGCTACTCGTCGCTGGAGACGGTCATCACCAGCACCAGCGCGGATGAGTTCGTGTGGGTGGACTCGCACAACCGGCTCGTGGAGCTGCAGCATCCGCCGTGGAGCCAGCAGTGCATCATGCGCGTGCTGCGCAACGGGCGCTGCAAGCAGCAGGCGGATCACATCTCGGTCGAGGTCATCTCCAGGCTGGGCTACCTGCTGCAGCGGGCTCTGGTGCGCATCGCTAGGGAGATTCAGAGGTTCTCGGCCGGATTGGGCCTGTGCTCCAAGCAGGAAGTGACCGGCGCCTTCAAGGTGGTGCTCTGCTCCACGCTGGCCGATTCCTGCACCAAGGCGTGCCTGCGGGCCGCCGCCATGTTCGCGGTGCCCGGCGAGAGCGCCCTCAAGCAGAGCAAATCGTCGCGCGCCGGCCTCCAGCTGTCGGTGGGCAGCTTCTTCAGATGGATGACGGATGCCCGGCTGGGCAAGTTCATACACGAGTACGCCGCGGTCTACCTTTGCGCCGGCATTGAGAATCTGCTCGAGGAGATCATGCTGCAGTGCGGCGGAGCGGGCGCAGGAGGCAGCAGCATCACAGCCGCCGCTCTCGATCAAAGCATTGCCAGCTCGGGCGACTTCTGGGGTCTGCTGCAGCCGTTCGCCCACTTGAATGCCGGACGCATTGCCTCCGGCGCCTTGGCCATGCCGCGCTGGGCCAGCCCCTTCTCGCTGGCCACCTGCGTGGGCAGCATCCGCGAGCTGAAGGAGAAGGCGCTGCGCACCCAGCAGGAGTTCCAGCACGCGGCCGCCCTCTCCAATGCGGCACTGAGTGCGCTCTTCTACTTCATGCGCTGCTCCCAGCTGGAGCACACGGAGCTGGCCGCCCAGAGCTCCACGGCCGGCCAGGCGCCGCCCAACAGTGGCACGCAGAACGTGCAGGAGCTGTGCTACGAGAGAGCTTATGTGGTGCTGCCGCCGCTGGCCGAGTGGCTGCGGGTGGCCTCGGCGCATGCGGAGCACCGCAATGGCCTGATGATTGACAAGGATGACATTCTGCAGGTAAGCTTGATCCGAATCTTCTTCTTTTGTCTATGAACTCAACGGAGTTGCTTTCGCAGGCTGCCCGCTTGCTGCTGCCCGGCGTGGACTGCCCCATACGCCCGGTGGCCCATGATGAGGAGCTGCCCACCAAGAAGACGCACTTCAGCAGCGGCAGCGCCACGGGCACAGGCAGCAGCTCCAGCTCGCCGGCCGTGAGCAGCATTGGCGAGGACACCTCGGAGCTGGGCAGGCGCGCCACCATCGCCGTCGCCTTCAAGCTGCTGCTGACGGGCCGCGCCGAGCTGCTGGCCCAGGCGGCGCAGCTGCTTCCGCCGACGACGCGCTACGACACGCAGAACAGCGCCGGACTGACGGCCCTGATGATTGCCAGCATACGGAACGATGAGGTTGCTCTGCACGCCCTGCTCGACGCCGGCTGTGATCCCAACGTGGAGGTGCCTGCGGCGGGCACCGCTGGCTACCCGGCCATACAGGCGGACACGCAGCACTGGACGGCTCTCTGCTTCGCCGCCAGCCGCGCCAACTACGTGGCCCTGCGCATCCTGCTGGAGCGCGGCGGCAAGGTGGAGGGCGGCGCCCGCAGCAGCGAGGAGAAGTGCACGCTGACGCCGCTGCAGCTGGCCGCGGGCACCGGCAACCTGGAGATGGTGGCGCTGCTGCTGGCCCATGGCGCCAACGCCTTCCTCTCCACCCAGCAGAAGGACACGCTGTGCTTCGCGGGCGCCGCACAGAAGGGCTGCTTCTGCGCCATCTCCGTGGCGGCGGCGCACGGGCATCGCTCGTGCCTGCGCAAGCTGCTCACGCATCCGGTGTCACCGGGCAACCGGGACGTGCTCTCGCTGGAGGAGATGCTCGCCGAGGGCGACGTGGGGGGCGTGCGCGGCTCGGGCGCTGCCTCGGCTGCTTCTGGCGAGGATCTGCTGCCGCTGCTCAACAAGACGCAGATCAAGCGGCTGCAGGAGGCCATGTACCACAGCGCCGAGAACAATCACCTGGGTGAGCAGCAGCTCAAAGAACCACAGCAATGGAACACAGCTAATCTGCAATCTTATTCCCTACAGATATAACCATAGAACTGCGAAAGCTGGGCGTGCCCTGGACCCTGCACTGCTGGATGCACGCTCTGTCAGCGGCCCACGAGCTACGCCTGGACGCAGTCATCGACCAGCTGCTGCAGGACTTCCTGCAGGTCTGTCCCGACTACAGCGACTACAGCGCCCAGTTCATCAGCGAGTGTCTGCCGCTGCTCTTCAACATCTTCCGGAACAAGAACGAGGGCACCACCCTGCTGCTGGCGGACATCTTTGCCACCTGCTTCGGCTGGGAGGCGCTGCATCCGCTCAAGGAGCAGCCGCCCATGCAGCCTGTGCAGGGCACTCGCATCGATCCGAAGTTTGTCAACAATCCGGAACTGAGCGATGTCACCTTTCGGTAGGTCAACAGCATCCCGAATCCCTTCAAGCTCTAACCCCACTTGTCTTGCAGCGTCGAGGGCAAGATCTTCTATGGCCACAAAATAGTGCTGGTGACCGCCTCGCCGCGCTTCCAGAGCATGCTCAGCTCCAAGCTGAGTGACGCCAACAGCACGCCCACCGTGCAGATCAATGACATACGCTACCACATCTTCCAGCTGGTGATGCAGTTCCTCTACAGCGGTGGTTGCCAAGCTCTGGACGTGTCGCATGGCGATGTCCTAGAGCTGATGGCAGCGGCCAGCTTCTTCCAGCTGGAGGCCTTGCTCAACTACACTGAGGCACGCTGCTCCGAAATGGTGGACGTGGACAACGTGGTGGCCATGTATATCCATGCCAAGGTGGGTCTCGACGAGCTTCAATCTGCCAGCGAGCTCCTGTTTAATTGGATTGTCTTCTCTGTCGACAGGTTTACAATGCCAACAATCTCTTGGAGTACTGCCAGTGCTTCCTGCTGCAGAACATGGTGGCGCTGCTGACCTACGATGACTCTGTGAAGCGTCTGCTGTTCGCCAAGAAGATACCAAACCATGACGTCCTGGCCGGCCTGCTGCAGACGCTGCAGCAGCGGCTCAAGACGCGCAAGCCGAACGCCGTCGGACTGATCAGCTCCTACCGCTCGCCGCCGGCCACGCCCGTCAAGAAGTAGCGGCGCTGCCAGCCTCCGATGGCAGCCAGACCAATATAGATACATATTCACATGTTCCGCTTATGTCATATTTATTGCATTGTTTTCTGTAACGAAGTCTCTCGCTCGTATGTATTATATAACGCCCAAGTCTCCAGAGCCCCCAGAGCCCCCAGAGCCCTCAGTCCCATCCCCATCCCCATGTCCCTTGTTCAGCGCACTGTTAATTTAAATGCCTATGCTAGATAACGTGGTACCGATTAGAGCGTCCTGTAGCTACCTGTAGTTAGTTGAAATTGTTTCTGCATTAATCAAAACAAAAACTCGAATAAAAACTCGACAAAGTTTTTACAAACTCTCCTCTGTGTTTATTAGTAATTGGGCGGCTTGATGTAGTCCGTGTCGGGCACGGGCTGCGGATTCTCCTGTACGCTGGTCAGCCTGGCGGCCTCCGAGATCTGCGGCAATATGTTGTCGCCCTCGGGCACGAATCCGTGATCGTCGGCCTTATAGCGGACCACGACCTCCTTGCCGTCGCCATCGAAGTACGAATAGGAGCCGCTCACCTCGAGGAATTCCGACTTGGTGCCTGCGTTCTGAACGACGGCTGTCTCCTCGCGATGCGAGCCATCCTCGCCCTGGTAGAAGAAATGGTAAGAGCCATCATCGTGCTTCTCCTGCCCCGAGTCCACAATGCCCACGGTCGCCGTCGTCAAACTCGCACGCAAATCGACGGGCTCGGTGAGGGCTCCAGCCAGGCACAGTCCGAAAAGACTAATCAGCT
Source organism: Drosophila hamatofila (assembly GCA_035045345.1). NCBI lineage: Eukaryota > Metazoa > Arthropoda > Insecta > Diptera > Drosophilidae > Drosophila > Drosophila hamatofila. The sequence continues at coordinate 5,643,506 of JAWNPA010000001.1, forward strand.
GCGCGACGAGAGAGTGGGAGGAAGGAGAGTGAGTTAGCTCACATTAGGATAGGCTGCTGGAGCGAGCCGTCGAGGCTACTCACAAGCTTCAACATGTTGCTGTTCGTTCCGCTGCTCGTCAACGTTTGAGCTGGAGCCGGGCCAGCGGACGGCTTTTAAAGGCCCAAAACAAATCGAGCAAAACAGATCTCATTGTGGTCATCTTCCTTACCGGTTTTCGCTTGTGACATACATTAAGTCGCAAAAATTCGTGAGCTGAAACTCGTTCTAAGAATTAATTTAATATCAATTAAGTGCAAGCATACGCCCTACAATTTCAGGCATTCAATTTCAGATCATCCAGCCAGATACTCGCACATACAGTCAGAGGACCCACAAGTACTTGGCAACATTCATAAGTATTTACAAGTATTTATATTATATATATGTACATTCATTTATATATATATGTGTATATTCTACCCTCTGCAGTTCGCATTCCTTGCACTTGTTTACTTTGCTCTTAACGCCAGCCCAGTTCAGCTTCGCTTTGCATTCATTATACAGCATGATTATGTGATTATGGTGTAGGATGCTGCGGTTCGCCGAATAATTCGGCATGCATTGTTGCCTCTCATCGCTGATCTCTTCACCTCTTCATTTGGCTTTTTATTCTTATACTTTTCTTTTTTCGTAGAACCTGGAATCGAATGCTTACGAATTTCGCATCGATCGTGGTCAAAACTATTTTCGATTTTTCTCGAACGGCGATTTTCTCATTTCTCAATTGCAATTGTTTATACGAGAAAAAATAGGAAAATAGAAAATGAAAAAAAAAAAAAAAACTATAAACAAATCTGTGCTCCCCCCACACACCGCTTCTTCATTATGAAATTGTTATTTTTGGCTCGTTTCGTGCGGGAGCACGAAATTTTCCAGCCCCTGCAGAACACAATGCGCTCCACATAGTCAGCCCAGCCGGGCGAGAGGTGGCTGGGGCAGGGCACGGATCGAAATACTTAAAGGTGCCACATGCGCTTCGGTTGCGTTTCGTTCGATTTTCGATTCGGTTTCGTGCCTTTTGTTTATGCAACAATAAATTATACATTTAATTTCGTTTCATTAGAAATGCTACAGAAATATCAGCAGCGCTCCGATTGGGGGTGGTATACCGCTATGTACTATATACTATGTACAAACCATATATATATTTCTATATAAACATGTATAGCTATATACATATATATGTATTTATATATGCAGCGATTGAGCATTCAATAGAAGCAGACGCAACTGGAAATATTACTAAGTGCATGACTGTGCCTTATAAATATATTATTTATATTTCATATAGACACATACATACATATACTAAATAGCTGTACATTTCTGTGTGTATTTGTTGAATATGTAATTTACAATTTAACGTTTATTTATATTCCAACCATTTAATACCGAAGTATTTGATGTTCCTTTTGTTGTTCGTGGCAGTTAGCAACAGACATAAATCGACGCATTCATATTAATTTGAACTGTTTTGTTTTAGCTGTTCAATTGGTTTATTTTTAGATATAAAAATACATGTATCTTTGAAACATATGTTAATCAAATTTTGAAGGCTTTTTGAAGGCAAGTATGCCTTTGAAATAGCTAAGAAACACTTCAGTTTATGTACAGATCATTGGTATTTTTGTAAAAAAAAATTATAATAATAATAAAAAAATAATATACAATTTTTGAAACATATTGATGAATATAGTACATGTAAATATGAACATATAAGTAGATTTTAGCATATATTATATTCAAACTGATTTGAATATATATATTTGAAATTAAATTATTTATTGCTAAATTAAATATGAGATTTTTAAATTCCTTAATTCTTTGCAATTCTATATAATCATCTTAAGCGAAAAAATATTTAAATCTTTTAAATTATGATTCACAGCTGAAAAATGCTTTCAAACAAAAAAATAAATAAATTTTAGAAAAAGAAAAATCGAAATGAAAAATTAAAAAAAAAAGAAATTAAAGTTAACATTTGCACAAAAAAAAAAAAAAAAAAAAAAAAACTTAAACGGTCGCAATTTTAACTTTGTTTCAGTAAAATACTTGATGCTGAAGAGCCCAAAAAAGATTCATATATACTTATGAAAAACGAACATTGTTTAAAATACCCATTTATATAAATTCTCCCCAAAATAGTTTTCATATAAAGAATAATCGAAACATTTACAAAAACTTTTAAAAGTTAAATAAATAAAGTTGAAATTGTCATATAGTCAAAGTTAAATAAATAAAGTTGAAAACTGTCAAAAATAATATATAAATGAAGTCTTAAAAAAAAATAGACATATATATATATATAACAATAACAATAAATATTTTAAAATATATTGAAAACTAAATAATATCTAGTTTTTAAAAGCCTAAATTTACTTTACACTTAATGGTGAAAAAGATTTTTTTATATATAAGAAATTAGAAAAAAAAAACTAAAATTAAATTATAAAAACTTTATAAAAAAAATTTATTATGATCAAAATATTTTTTTTAAATTTTGTACATATATTTATCATATCTGATATTGAAAGCAGCCCAAGCATCCTTCCAATATTCATGACTTAAGCATATCATTCAAATCTTTCAAAATCTTTTAGACAACTTACAACTTTCTGATTAATCGAATGAATCATCTCATTAAATTAGGCATTAAATTGTGTGTGCAAGCCTCGTTGAAGACGTCGGACTCAATAGCTAATTATTTAGTAATACAACATCTGAGTTGTAAAGGAAGAAGTACTTACCAGTTGTACTCTCTCTCCTACTGTCTCTCTCTCTCTCTCTCTCTCTCTTTGTCATTCTCTCAGTTTATCATTATAATTAAAACTTATATTTCGTTGAAATAATTCATAGTAAATACGCCTTTTTCCCTTCCCTGCCGTTGTTCAATAAAACGTCAGTAAGCGGAAAAAGACAAATCGACTAGAACTTTATATAAAATTCGTTTCAGTTCCATCAAATATTATTATAGCATTTAAGTATGTATAATATGTAGAGCTGCTGCTGCCACATTGCTTTAATTTCGTATTCGAATTGTATTAATTGAATTTGCCATGATTGATTTATGTTCGAGGCCAGGGGAGTCTGGAAAACTGTGCCAAGAGACTGCCGAGACAGTCTTCGCAAAAAGTCAAATACTCTGATCATCGACTGTTCCACGCATGCCACACACAGAAATACAAATATACAGATATACGAAAATATAAAAATAGTTTTATTTTTATAACTGTGCGCTGGTTTGATTTTGTTTTTAGTTCTATTTCATTCTTTTTTGTTTTTGGCTTTTATTTTTTTATGGACTTCCCCCACATACGCAGCATGGCATCTGCCAAAGAGCACACAGCTGTCTTCCCATGCCACACAGATGTGCACACATATATATATATAACATATATAACATATATAAAGATATATATCTCTATATATATAGAGACATATTCAAGGAAGTTGTAAACTACGCGCTGTGCCTATTAAATTGTGATTTGTTTCATTAGGCTGGCGATACGAAGACAGTTCTATTCCTTGTGCTCCTCCCTCAAGACAAAGGCTGCAAATTGTTGGGGATGCTGGGGCTGGGGATGAGGATGGGGATGGGGGATAAACAAAGATGACGACATGCGAAATCGAATGAAGAACGCAAAGCTCGAGAGCAAAATATGTTCGTCTATACGAAAAATAAATAAAGATGAAAAATTATGAAAAACAGGCGGCAGCCAGGCGCTGAGACGAGTGGATTTTCCTCTTCTTTTTTATTCTTTTTGGATTTTTCAACGTTTTTAACGGAACATATTTTTAGCCAAGAGGCAGAGCAGAGTTGAGTAAAAATATTGGAAAGCCGAAAATTGTGTACATATATGTATATATATGTGTGTGTGTGCGTGTGTGTGTGTATGTCTATATATATGTGCATTTGGAACTTGGCAACAGGCAACACTCTACGCCCACTTCCGCAGTTGAGTTGAAACACTTCCTACCCAAATATCCTGACGTATGCAGAGCACTTCAAGTTGAGAAACAACCACAAATAGTTAATAACTTTTGATTAACTTTTATCCATTTCTTTTTTTCAATATTTCAGATATTCCTTAATTTGGTCTGTGGTTATGTGGGTGGGTGGATTGGAAAACTATAGCGCACCGATCCGTACACGCTGACGCGTCGCGACACACTGCAACTACGCTCCAAAATTTCGAAAACTCTAAGACAGCCAAATTGTTGAAAAATTCTATTCACAAAACGAAAAAAAAGAGAAGAGGAAGAAAAGAATATTGAAATGCCGACACGAAACGAAACGAACTATAAGAGATGGATGGTAGATTTTCGGGAGCGGTGCGAGTGAGAGGCCCAAATGGACAGGCGAGCGAGCGAGCTGGTGAGCGAGTGGCCCGGAACTCAAGTGCACGAACGATCCACGACGAGCACGGCAATTCATGTTCGATGCTCAGCAGCTGGCCGCCCATGGTCTCGCAGCAGTATGCCACACACGCCCCCAGCCACCAGCCCCAGCCGCAGCCCCTAACCCCCAGCTCTATACATCATCTCCCACCCACACACACTAGTTTCCGCTGCCTCTGCCGCCGTTGCCGTTGCCATCGCCGTCGCCGTCGCCATCGCCTTGTTGCATAGGAATTGTTTCTAAAAACGGACAAAATAGCTTATTAGGGAGGAGTCCCAGACCCATGCCCATGCCCATGCCCATACCTAGCCATCGCCCCACATCCGACGGCTGCAGTTCACGTCAAAGTTCAAGCGGCCTGCACTCGAGTGTGATTAGGTAGCAAAAGGGAAATGCTGCTGCCGTTGTTTAGACTAGCTCGTGCACTAGCCACACCCAAGACCTGGCCCGTGTCTCTCCAAATAAACAATAACAGCAGCAGAAGCAGCAGCAGCAGCAGCCCGAAAGAACAGATCAGTTGAAAATGGAAAACTGAGAAATGTTCGCCTGGAATATGAATTTTTTATTCTCTAAACATTCCGTATGTTTATGTTTACGGGGAGCTGGGCTAGCGGGATGCTGCTGCTGTTTCAAGTGGCGTTGGAAACTCGGAAAATGCTTAGTTAGCCCTGCTGCCAGCTTCCATTTAACTTTCTCTCACATTGTAAACATTTCACTTGACGCGTTGCTAAATTTAACATTCTCGCTTCACAAAACACACAAATAAATTACGGAAATAAACAAATTAAAGCAAGCAATGATAGAAAATTAAGATAAAATACCTGTGCGGTTTCTTCTAAATAAAAGAAATCAAAGAGATTCAATTTAAAATTATTTTCAGCAACTTTCTGTTATTTGTTGCTTTATGTACAATATATGCTATAAACATTTCATTTTATTATTTATATTTTTTTTTAGTAACTCTTTGTGATTAATTTATATTCAATATTTATTATATATATTCAATTTTATTATTTGTATTATTTACTCAACTCATTTTACTCTTGTAAAGTAGAATTAGGAATATTCCTGTTTGTCTTGTGGATCAATCCACATTTCCACATTTCTATCAGCTCAGCTCAATTAGAATTCGCTCAGTGGCCACCTGCTTTAGTACCAAATCAAAATCGTATTCCTTTATATTATAGAACTCATAGTGAATGGTACCTCAATTGAATACACTCGGGACTCACATACAGAGTTCAGTATCTCCAAGTCTTAAGTTGTTACATAGATTTCTTAAATATACCACATCTCTATATCTACATATATATCCTATAAATACGACTTCAATTTTCAACATTGCTAGCCAATGCAAAAGGATTGCTTTGTAAGTCCTACTTTTTGATAGGTATCGGAACAACATTCTCAAATATATACAGATTTTGCTATATGCATATGTATATTTGACACTCGTAAATCTTTCCGTTCTGCTTCACTTTTATATTTGATTTTGTATTGGAGTATAAGCGAAACTTGAGCAAGATGTCCTCAATTGTGAGAGGAGGCGGCTCTGCCCGTGGGAGCCAGTTAGAAGTATATGACAATATTTGGAAGAAACTCAAAATAGCCACCATCGATGTGGACAAAGTGCAAAAGGCCAAGGAGTTGCTGGCCGCGATGCAGCGCCGGAAGGCTTTCAGGAATCTGTTTGGCCTGGAGGTCAGTGAAAGCAGTGAGCTGAACATTGACGCCATGCACCGATTGGTGTCGATACACAGCCTCAGAAAGATGACCGTTTTGGGAGACGACCTTACCAGTACAGATGTCGAGATGGGAGCTGAAGAGGAGCTGACCGAGGATATTTGCCAGTTGCCATTTGACGCGGAGCGCTGGGGCAATTTCTTCACAGACTTTGAAATTCTCGGCGTACCGGAGGGCGTCAATCCCAATGGCAACAACCAGTGCATCGAGCTGGGCTACGGCAGCAGCGACGAGGATCTGAACATGTATTTGCGTGAGTGCGACTGAAGGCTGGGGACAGATGTGCTCCTTGGGATTATTTCATAATTTCATTGCAGAGACTGGAGTACGCTGTTTTCTGGTCGATCTGTTTCGCGGACCCCTGGGCAGGACTCAGGATCTCATCGTCCGACTGCGCGAGGCAGAGATCGCTGTATCGAAGGAGTACAACTATCCCGTTGTGTCCACCATCATTGCCAAATTGTCACCACGTCATCAGTACAGCGGATATTTGGCCGAGGAGTTCACGGAGGGCCGCAAACTCTCCAGGGGCGACAAAGTCACCTTGACTACTGATCGCGACTATTCCCTCTATTGCAGTTCGCACGTGATCTATGTGAATGCCCGCTTTCTGCTGGTTGATGTTCAGAGGTTTGATATCATCCTGGTGGGCGAGGATATTCAGCTGATGGTGCGCACCGTCCGACAGGATCACCTCATTTGCTGCGTCTGCCGAGCGGGTACCCTTGAGTCATATATGCCGGTGCTCTTCCCGCAACGCTGCAGCAGGTATCGTGTCTCCTACGAGGAGGTGGAGGACCTGACGTTTTCCCGCGAGGTGGGCATCAATGTGGTCATATCCAATATCGTGGGCACTGTGCAGTACGTGAACGACTTGGAGAAGGTCATGTTATCGCTGCAGTGCGACAGTCTCCGACTCTACGCCCGCGTGGTGATCAACGACATCAAAGGCTGTGATGGTGAAATGAACTGGGTCGCACAGCGCTACGACGGCTTGCTGGTGGAGCTATCCGAGCCCCCGAATGCCCCAGATATCTTGCAAATCTGCCCCGATGCTCAATGCATCTTGCAGCTGACCTATGCTGCCAAGAAGCCCATAATATTCGATCCGTGGCAAATTAGCCAGCAGCGTTTGCGCGTCGATCCCGAGCATTATTACCACGTCTTCTTCTATCCGGACAAGTATTTGGTCAAGGCGCACCAGTACCAGGAAGTCTTTTACTTTAGCTTCTTGCAAAGCGCCATTTTCGACCAGATCCTGCCGATGGCCCTGTCCAAGATGCCCCTCTGCGACAGCTCCCACACGGGTGCCGATGGCATGGCCCGTGCTGTCGTTGCCGCCTCCATGGAGGCGAACGCCGCTGCCATTGTCATTTGTGGCGTCACCACGCGCATGGTCCAGAAAGTTGCGCACTTCAGACCCAAGACGCCCATCCTGTTTGTCAGTCACATGCGATCCGCCGAGGACTACGTATCCCTGTATCACAACGTCACCATGCTGCCGTTTCGCACCACTTACTTCACCGGCCATCAGCGCAATATCTATAGCAAGTCCGTCTTTGCCCTGGCCTACCTCGCCTCGCGCAAGAGCGTCAAGGAAGGGGACAAGATTATACTGGTCTACAATTACGCCACGGGCACCACGTTTCCCGAAAAGTATTTCATCTATACGTTTGACAAAAAGCATTTCGTGTCCCATTTAGGCAAATCGTTGTTCCCCCAGGAGGTGGAATGCGATGCCCGTGCAGATAAGATAGGCATCTTTATGCATGCTCATTGAGCCGTAATAATAATTGAGTTTCTGTTAGCCATAAAAATGTAAATTAAATTGTTAAGATAAATGTATTTAATCGGAATGTGTTATCCTTAAACTGTAAGCTAGTCTGTAGTGTTATTCAAATATACATATACACACATTATACACAGATCGATTCAAAACCACTCGACAACTGTACAGATAAATAACAAGCCTACATCTATGCCTATGAGGACAGTTGCACTTATTTTCTATATACAGGGTATATAACGTTTACATGGGTATTTTGTTAGCACGCTAAGCTTTGTATGTGTGCGTGCGCATGTAACAAAGCATAAATTAGAAATTATATTGATCGTTGGCATCCAGAGCCATAACAATGGTAACAATATTAATACAGGCGTCCAGTTAGATTGAGCTCAAGGCAGGGAGTTTCGCTGCAGCGCTCTCATCGTGATATGCTCGTAGGCAGCCTTCAGGGTCGTGTAACAATAGCCCGCCATTCCATTCATTTCGGCCTGAAAGTTTGGCCCGCCCGTCAGATCGTCCAGCAACGCCAGCTCTGCGCCCAGATGCGGCACAGCGGCGCGCAGCATGCCCAGCATGGAGAGCGGAATCATATTATCAGCATTGAGCTGTGCGGCACTTGCTGCAACACTCAAAGATTATAGACTTTGTTACCAAGTGAAAATGAAGTACTCACTGGCCATGGCGTGCTCATATGCCTCTGATAGCAACTCCATGCTGCGCTGTATCACAGTCAACATGTCCTGGGGACTGAACTTCTCCTGCAGCTGCTTCAGTGACTGTACTGCGGCCTCGAATTGCGCGTCCAGCATCACAGCATTGAGGCAACTGCAAAGGCAAATAAGATTAGACAGATCAGAGTAGTTGAGGGGAACGGGAAAGACTTGTTTTGGCAATTAAAATATGGCCATTAAGATTCACAATGTCGTGGCAATCAGATAACTGAAACAAGCTGACAAATTATGGTTAAATAAGTCGCTGAGAGTTTAAATCTAGTCCATGTAGTTCTAAATTGCGACGGTCGCTTTCACACAGCAAAGATTCGAATCGCCCTCGCAATTTTGAAACAGGTAAATATTTTAAGTATCATGCAAATATTTTATGTTAACACAATCCGTAGAATTGCGAATACGCCCATCAATTTTAATTGCCATCACATTGCCATCGAAAGTGTAAATAAAATAAGCGCAATGTTTATAATTTGTTAACCTGTCGTGGCCGAGCAGTTGGACCAGCTCCCCATCGCTCAGCTTCTCGGCATGGTTTAAGTTATGTCGGTACAGCTCATCCTTGCGGTTGTATTTGTTGGCGTAGAGCACGAACAGGGTTGAGTAAATGCCCTCGGACAGCATCAGTGGGTAGAGGAGCGTTATATGGGAGATCACCTCCCTGCTGCCTTCGAGGTGACAGTAGTCCTCCGGCAGGGCGGGAAACATCTTGCGCACAAATCGATACATACGCCTCGATATGGATTCCCATTCGCGCATCGCCTGCTTGGCCAGAATGGAGGTGGGCTTCACCTTCCAGTAGCCGTAGGAGTAGTGGAAGCAGTTGGCGATGCGTTCATTTAGTGCATACAGCGGATGGTACTGATCCTTGAAAGCTTGCTCCAGATACAGCCGAATGCAGCTCACATCGTGCTCGGTGAGTGTCGAGGCCATGCCAAAGCTGGGCACCTGCTCCAGCATTGCGCTGCCCGTGGAGGTCGTCGAGGTGATCGAACAGTTGCTGTTGTTAATATTCTTGGATATGTTGTTGTTATTATTGTTCTGCAGCACGCTGCCAAAGCTGGTGCTCAGATTGCCGGGGTCCTGTTCGCCATTGAAGCTCCTTTCCAGCAGACTCTCGCTCAGGCCAAAGCTAACCAAGCTTCTGGTGTCTATTGTCGAATTAAGCCCAATAGAGAGCAGGCTATCGGAGCGCTGCAGATCATCCTGCTTGCTGCACAGCGTCTCCTGCGACTGAATGCGACGCGGCGTGGAGCCGAACAAGTCCAACGAGGTGGCCAGCTTTCGAGTCGCCAGCGCAGACTGCAACGTCGGCGTGCTGCTCATCAGCGGCTGTGTCGCTGGCTTCGGCGGCAGCGGCAGACTGAGCAGAATGTTGTTGAAGTAATTGCCCGGCTTCGAGCCATCTCGAGAGCGCTGCTTGTTCATATAAATGGCTATGCAGCTCCATATCTGGGCCGTGCTCAGCGTGGTCTTAGCCGGCTTCTTAAGGGTGCCTCCCAAAATGCCGGAGAAAACGCTGTTGCTGCTACTGGAGGCACTGCAATTCGCCAGGTCCGATTCAAAGTTGTGGAACAGTGCACGCCATTTGCGATTGTGATCCACGACCATGCGGCCAAGAGAGCTAAAAATAAAGCAAAATTAAATTAAATATTATATATTATGTTATATTATATTATATATTACCTAGGGAATTTGGGAAAGCGTCGATTCAGAGATAGTTCACCAGTTTGTATTCGCACCGTTTCCCAGCTGCCACTGAGCTGGCCAAACATCTTGTTGCCTATCAACTCGTAGTTGTCGTCATCCTCCTCGCTGGCGCCCAGAGTGTTGCCAGCATCGCCGCAGGGCATATAGTAGTCGCCGCGACCGTTGGGTCCCTGAAGCGTCAGCTCGCCCTCGTAGTAGTAATCGTTTTCGAAGACAGCCACGCCGCTGCCAGTGAGATCGTCGGCCGCAAAGGTGCCCTCAAAGTAGTCGCCACGGTTCGTGATGCAGCTGCCCGGTCCGCAGCGCTTGTTGTCTGCAAACATGCCCATGTATTTGTCCCCGGTGATCAGATCTTCCATGACGCCGTAGCCGCTGCGCGTGTTGGCCACGTACTCGCCCACATAGATGTAGCGATTGTTGCGCATCATGCCATGGCCGTGGAAGAGCCCCTCGCAGAAGTTGCCTTCATAGATCTCGCTCTCCTGGGCCGCACCGCCGTTGAGCTCGTAGATGCCGAAGCCGTGGAATCGACCGCCCTTGAAGTTGCCCACGTAAACCCCGGTCGAGGGAATCACCATTTTACCATAGCCTGTAAATTTAGAGTAAACTGTTTTTAGACCAGTTTAAGTATTTGAAAAGTGGACCCACCTTCGATGACGCCACGGTGCACTTCGCCGCAATATACACTGCCGTCGGGATACTCCAGATAGCAGTTGCCATGGAGCACGCCTTTGCGCCAGGTGCCGCAGGCCTTGACCCTGGAGAACTTTGGATGCTCCCGACTATATTCGTAGGCGGTTGAGCGCACGCTGGGCACAGGGCTGCCCAGAGGACGCCCCAAGGCAGCCACAATGCTCGACTGCAGCTGGTCGAGCCACACCTTGCGCGACTCCGCCTTTTTGGTAGTCAAGACGAAACTCTTCTCGGGCGTCACGATGCGCAGATCGAGCTCGCCCTCCGACCAGACCCACAGAGCGCTCAGTGGATAGGTGCAGAGCGTGTTGTTGCCTAGCTGGCAGAGGAAGTCGGAGAAGAGTATAAAGCTGTGGCTGGACATGCTGATGCGCGTGTTGGCCAGCTTGAGCGGCACCAGGCTGGAAGTGAGTATGACGCGTCGCTGACTCTGCCGCAGATGCGCAATGCGCGGCGTGCACTCCTTGCTGCTCCAGAACTCTTTGGTATTGACGGCCAGCTCCTGGCTGATGCAGCTCTTGCGCGCGAACTCCGACCAGGCCACGCGATGCTCATCGTACTCGGGCTGGGTCTTCACGAGCAGCTCCATGAACTGCATGAACAGCTGATAGATGCCGAACGGCTGCTGGAACAGGCGGGTCAGGTAGCTTTCCTCGCCCAGCTCCGCCAGTGGATTGTGGGTGCTCAATGGGGGCAGGCAAATGGCAGCCACCGCCTCGCCAAACCCGTTCACAGAGAGCACATCGCAGTAGGCTCTGGTGTAGCTCTCGAACAGCTCGATGTACTCGCGATGATAGCAAATGTACAGCAGATCTGCCGGCTGCACGTAGTCCGCGCGATAGAAGCCTTCGAGCGAGTGCAACGTGGCTGCCAAGAGGCACACGATGCGCTCCCAGTTGAGCAAGAGAGGCGCCAGGACGGGAAACTCCCAGATCATCAGCGTCTGCACAGCCTGGCGCTGCTTGAGGAGCAGCTGGAGCTGCGACTCCAGGTGACTGAGATAGTAGTGGTACTGCCGCTGAAACTGGCGGCAATTCTGGAGGGTGAATCCTCCGGCACAGTGCAGCAGGCGCAGCTGACGTGGCCAGGCAGCGCCCATCTGCAAGTGCAGCACCGTCTGCGCATAGGTGCTGGACTGGGATTGGGGCAGTGTCTGGATCTGCCCAGCTGCATCCAGCACTAGCGTGCGATAGTCACCACAGGTGGCCTCCAGCGCTGTGTGCTGCTCCGGCGTCAGCTGCTCCGCCAGGCATATTTCCATGGGCGAACTCAAATCCTCACCGAGCTGCTGGCGATTATTGATGCCCCAGTGATAGAGGCGTCCGTCCAGGGTGCGCGCCACGCTGTGCTGCCTGCCGGCGGCAATGCTGCAGACGCCCATGCCGTCGAGCTTCTCGAGGCGAGCGACATGGGCGCGTCGTATGTGATCCCCTGTGCCCAGCAGGCCGCCGTTAGAAGCGCCAAATGTAAAGAGCTGAGTATGGAGCAGCGCATATCCCTGATGGAGCAGATGACGGGTGTTCGCTGCAAAGCTGCGCTCCGAGCTGCCGCTGTGTATCGATTTCAGCGAGCCTTGCTCCTCTTGTGGCTGCTCCTGCTGCAGCTGCAGCACGTCATCGGCTTGCTGATGCGGCGCCAGGAGCAGCACGAAGTGCTCATCTCCAGCGGCGAGGTCCAACAGTTGCTTGCCCTCCTCGCAGAGGCGCATGTGACGCGGTTCCTCTGCGTTAAACACCTCTCCGCAACTGCCCAGCACATACGTGGCTCCGCGGACGCTGACAAAGACCACGCCCTGTTCCGAGCAGCACACACGACGCATGCAGACGCCCTCGTCGTGCAGCTCTAAGGGATCAAAGCTGAGCGTTTGCCATGCGCTCGGGCGATAGCTGCCTGCAATGAGCTGGCGCTGCACGCTGCCATTGGCGAGCACCACAAAGAGCTGGCGGCTGCCGCGACAGTAATCCACGTCAACAATATCCGTTAGCAGTAAGCTCAGCTCTAAAGTGGGCACTCCGTGCGACGCCAGAAGCGTGGCCGAGTAGAGCGAATGATCCGCTGTCAGCAGCAGCAGCCAATCAGAATCCAACTGGATTCTAGCCTGCGCTCCAGCCTCGCTTCCAACTGCGCTCTGGCTGCCCATGCAGCAGAGTCGCAGTGCAGGCGAGCGGGTGAGCGGAGGAACGCCCTTCCATTTGAGCTGCAATGCCTGGCCTTTGTAGTAGATGGCAAATGCCTCAGCATTGCTGTTGGCTGCTTCGCTGGAGCTCGCCATGCTTCTTCTTCAGGACCTTGTTTTTGTTTTTGTTGTGGTTTTGCTTTCCACTTGCGAGTTTTGTAACACGCAATTGCAACTTTGCTAATTAGACTCTATTTACACATATTAATAGCATTGTGCCCAGCAGCTCAATGCGTTCTAAGAGCACATTTTGACTATTTATGAATTGATACCCGGACGCGAATTGCCAATTGTGTGTTTCGCTTTTTAAATTGGCAAATTTTTAATAAGTTTTTATTTGTGATGGTTTTGCGGCCAGTGTGACCGTAGCTACACAAAGATAGCAATAATCCAATTCGAGAAAACATACACTAGTTAGCAAAATTAAGGTAGTGCAATTTGATGTTACACACAGTGGAAAAGTTTATAAGTTTATTTATTAAATATTGCAGATTATATAGTGATATAGACTATGTGTTAAAAATACATTCCATAAAAATATTATATATATTAAGAAATATATATATTTATTACTAACACAATGGTGCACTTGCACTTGCACTGCTGGTATTTATTTTAGTTAGACATTCCCTTCTTAACCAGAGACGGTCACATTGGCTCGCCATCAACAGCTGCGCCGCTGGCAAAATTTATTAAATTGTAAATTTTGTTTACAACGTGGAAAATGTATATTTTATCCACCTGTTTGTTAACTATTATTAAATAGGCCATTACTTCAATCATTTTGGCAAGGTGTGCGATCAGCTGGTAAGCACAAGTAACCTTCAAGTCAACGACCTTGACTATTTTTGTTTGTAGGTCTCGGCCACCGCAATGGAATCTGAGAATTCGGGGGGCGTAGCGCAGGCTGATGACTCTGGCCTTTTCAGCTGCAGCAGTGATGCAGATGATACAGCAAATCATTCCACAACATGGCAACTGCCTCAGGAACGGTCGGAACAGGATGAGCCACCTCATGAGGCCCAGAACTCACTTTTTATGGTCTCGCAGGAGCTGCGCAAGTCGCGCAGTGAAGTGGAACGTCTGAGCAAGTCGGAACGGTGGTACAAACAAGAGTTACAGTCACAAAAGCATAACCGTCTCGAAACGTTGGAGCGTCTCTATGTCCAGGAGCGAAAGTATATGCTAGAGAATCAGAGGCTACAACAGGAATCCCAGCGCCTCCAAGCAAAATGCGCCGCTCTAGAAAGTTGTGGATTGGCAACAGCTGCTATAACAGCGCCGCTGTCATCAGGAACACCGCAGCAAGAAACAAGCGCAGATTTATTTGAATCCTTTGAGGCGCAGCAACAGCAGGCAAGGCTAATGGATCAGCGACAGCTGACAGAAGTGCTGCGTAAGCAAAAGAAGCAGCTACTCGCCGACATGGAGCGTCTGAGTCTCGAGCATGATAGCAAGCAAGTGGAACTGCAGCGCCAGCTTGCAGGTGTCGAATTGGAAAACAAACACATGACACGTCAGTGCAAGCAGCTGATCGACGAGCAGCGTGAACTGGCGCATAAGCTGGAGCTGAAGTCGACTACGCTTCGGCATGTGACAGCTGAGCGAGAGCAGTTGCGTCAGGTGATCGCGGAGCTTAATGAAACGCTGCAAACACAGGAACAGCTGCTTGCGCTGAAAGAGCGGGAGTTCTTGGACATGAAGCAGCATTACGAACAAAAACTAAGCAGCGAGTGCACCATTGACGCCATGCACAACTATAGCATGGCATTCCATGGCGCGATTATTGCCAAAACGAGTGAAATAGCCACATTAAAGCACGCTCTGCTCGAGCTGCAGTCGGAGCTGCTGCTCATGTCGAAGCTAGAGGCACAGAATGAGGAGCAGCAACGGCAGCTGGAGCAGTTGAATTTTCAGTTGGAAGCACAGCAATTGGAACAGGCTCTCAAGGACGCACAACTAAAGAATTTAACAACAGAGAAAGCAGCTATCGCTAGCCAGCTGAAAGAATCGCAGCAAGCACTGCAAATTGTGGAGCAACAGCTAATGGAGCTTCACAAGCAATACGCGGAGACGAGCGCCAAATGTGAGCACACAAAATGCCAGCTCGAAGAGCAGCAGTCACAAAATAATGAGAAGCAAGAGAAGCTCAATGACCTTCAGGAACAGCTTCAACTAAATGAGGAGCAATGCAATCAGCTGAGTGAGGCCAAGGCTCAAATGGAGAAGAAGTTGAATCAGACTCAAGTAAGCAAGCAGCAGCTCATAAGTGCTGGCACCCAAACGATGCCCGTTGAGCCTGTGCTAGAACAGCGCATTGAGACTCTGGAGCAGCAGCTGACAGCAGTCAGCAAACAGAAGCAACAAACAGTTGCGTTGCTGCAACAGCTGCTGCAACAACAGAATGATAAGATAAGGAATACCAATGAAATGGAAGCTGACTGGATGCAGCTGCTCGAAGCGCTGCAAGCCACGCAGCAAATGGAGCAGCAAATGGAACTGCAGCTGCAGCAGAAGTCCGACGAGTTGCAGCAGCTCAATGAGCTGTTCGCTCAACAAAACGAGCAGCTGCAGCAATTGCAGTTGTTGAGTCGAGCCCATGAGAGCCAAAACAGCAACGAGCTGCAAAAACTCAGGCAGGCACAAGCTGAAGATGCGGCTAATCTGAAGCAATTGCAGGCACAAGTCCAAGCGCTGCTTAAGGAGCGTCAGTGCGCTCCTAGGAAACAGCACAGCAGCCTGCTGCAAATTCTGGAAACAGAAACGGGCCGCAAGCTGCAGCATGTCAAAAGCTGGCCCCAGTTGACCAAATTGCTGCGACAGGAACTGCGGGCAGCGAAAGCTGCAGCAGAGCTGCCCATGCTTAAAGTTAAGCTAGCTAAAGTAGGAGGCAAATATGAAGAAGCTCTGAGCAGAATCAAGGTGGGTGGATGAACAGAAGAAGATGGAATCAATTATCAAAAATTCTATTACTTTAGTTTCTAGAGCAAAGTCTGGCCGCAGAAAAAGCTCGTTTCAAGTCTGCAGATTTGGGCAAGTCATCAACAAACGCCACGCCATTGGAGCCGGCTCATGAGGTGCCGAATCTGATTGATGACTACAAAAAGGTAAGCACTGCACATGCAGATTGTTCATCTGAACAACTCAATTAAGCTATATTTTATTTTCAGCTCATTCAGCAAACTGCACAGGAGACGGGCCGCCCACGCAATAGTTATATACTAGATCTAATTGAACGTAGTCAGCGTTGTCAGCCAAATTTGTGCCAACTAAGCAAGGGCTTGGCCGCTTGTCGTGAGGATATGCTAAGTCTCAATAAGCTGCTGGTTGATCTAGAGTCAAGCAAGGCACGGCAGGAGAGCATGCCATCCCTGATGGAAGAGCTACGCGCCGTAGCCGAGAAGGCTTGAGTCACAAAACATCGGCCATACCCATTAAACATAGTCACTTAGCATAATTACTAGATGTTAAATTAGCTTCAATTTTTGTCGTACTTATTTTGTGTTCTTATTGTTTTTTGTTTTCTTTTTGTGTTATTGTCTTTGCAAAAGCAACTATTTATGTTTGTTAATCATCTCATTTCAAATGTGCAATTTTTCGAACATTTCATTAAACATTTATTGAATAGCCCACCTTATTGCTAACCAGGCTAACTAGTCCCACAGTTTCCAGTTCAGTCTACACCAAATTTGTCTACATAAAATCGAATATGTATTTTCTTTTTCTTGAAATATATCGAATATATTACGAATTATATATAATATAACAAAAATATTGTTCATGCTATATATCTTTTTATATATTTCATATTTATTATATTAAATTATGCAAATACATTAAATTATGTATATTATATTATATATACATATATTCAATAGAAAAAAATAATTGTTTTTATTGACTGAATTTATGCTTTGGGAATATTTAACTTAATCACATATTTTTTATTTTTTATTTATTTATTTTGTTAATAATGTTTGTTAAGTTTCTTGAAATTTAAACTGGTTATATATTATATAAATATTTTATATAACTTAAATATTTTATATAATTTTTAAAATATTTTTTATTTATTTTATTATTATTATTGATATTATTTATATATTTACTTTATTTTATTTTGATATAATTTGGGTTTCATTTCAATAACAGTCTTTAATCTTTTTGAATCTTTTGAAATTAAATTCTTTTTATTTTTCAAACATTTGATAATGCTTAATGTATTTATGATATATAATATAATATACATATGTGTAATAGTTAACAAATATTCTATTTCTCAGCTTTAGCGGGGATAATAGAGAAGCAGAGCATATGTTTATGTCTGGCCCAGTCGATTATTCACATTTCGCTTGCTCACATTTTATGCGGCGGCTTCGTTTTATATATGAAAACCAGGTATTGTCAACGCCTGCTCCTCGGCTATTGGCATTGGCATTGGTATTGGCATCGGCATTGGTAGTGGTCGTGGTCATGGCTAAGGTTCTGGGCAAGGTACGTGGCCACTTGGGTATTGATAAATGCGTTGAAAAGTAAGCGACCGCCCAGTAGATTTGCACCCAAACGTCGCCCTTCCGTCTTTCTGGCAGGGCACAATCGTTGGCCAAATTCAATTGGCGCAATTTTTCATCGTTCCCAGTGCCTTTAAGGGGAACCGCGGATCCATTTCTGTTGCTGTTGTTGTTGTTGTCTATTGTGCCTTCTTCTGCTGCTGCTGCTGCTGCTGCTGCGCTGGCAATTGTTCTCTGCTGCAGCTCAAGGTTGTTTATTTTGAAAAATCACCAACTGCTGAGAGACGCCCGGCCGAACATCGTGGCCATGTGGCGGCCTGGGATTTAATTCAATGCCTGGACATTTATAAATTGCATTCAATTTATACACAACACGAAAGCGTGATTTTTACATTTTTACAATCTGGTGAATAATAGATCAGCGTCGCATTATTGCCGGCCGCTCGTTACTGTCCTTTGGCCACAGCGGGCACTCGCACTTCTCTGACACCCCGATTGTCGCCTAGCCAATATCATAATTTGTAGAATTCTTCAGAATCAAAATGCGAATCTTATCAGGTCTGAGTTTAATATATATATAGGGAAATGACATAGATATACATATGTATATATAGGTATTGAAATATATATAGTGAAATGCTACTTATTTGTGTGATACTCGGTTGATCCTTACTCTATAGTATTTTTCACTGTGTGACACTGACAGACAGAAAGGGGAAAGAGACTGAAGGAGGGAAACAAGGATGAAAATGTTTCCCTCTATTTGTCTCTGTATATTTTTTCAACGTCTCTCAATTTTTCCCTCTAAATCTGTCTTACTGTCGCTTTTTTCTTTCTCTGTCTGTATTTCATTCTCTTTCTCTCTCTCTCTCTAACTTTCTTTCATACCATCTCCCAACCTATCTTTGTTAAATAATCTTTTTCCCTGTTTCTATTTCACTTTTCCTTTCTCTTTTTTATCTTCTTCTCTTTCTCTTTATATCGCTTTTTCTCTACATCTCTCTTTCTTTATCTATGTCATTTTAATTACATTTAATTTTCTAATTTTCTTTTTCTTTCTCTATTTCCTTTATTCTGTCTCTTTCTTATTTTCTCTCTCTCTCTCTCTCTCTCTCTCTCTTTCTATTTTTCATTCTCATTTTACTCTCTCTCTCTCTTTCTATTTTTCTTTCTCATTTCTCTCTCTCCCTCTCTCTTTCTCTTTCTCTCTCTCTCTCTCCCTCTCTCTTTCTCTTTCTCTTTCTCTTTCTCTTTCTCTCTCTCTTTCTATTTTTCATTCATTTAATTTTACTCTCTCTCTCTTTCTATTTTTCTTTCTCATTTCTCTCTCTCCCTCTCTCTTTCTCTTTCTCTTTCTCTTTCTCTTTCTCTTTCTCTCTCTCTCTCTCTCTCTCTCTCTCTCTCTCTCTCTCTCTCTCTCTCTCTCTCTCTCTCTCTACCTTTGTTCATGTTCCTTCACCCACTCTCTATTCCACGCTTTCTTTTAATCTCACTCTAATTAAACTAACTTTAGGCATTAATAAATTTAATGGAAATCTATAAAAATATAAAATTTCAGAGACTATTCAAATGTGATTGAATAAAAAAAAACAGTAAGCAAACGACGAAATAAAAAATCAAAGCAGTGCCAACATCGAAGAAGCTTAAGGAACATAACTTAAAGTTCTTTTAATCAACGAGCTGGGCAAAGGACAAACTCTACTTTAATGAGGTGCTTAGAGTACTGAATAGCTGGCAGGAATTCGTACATGGCTCAATTTCAGTCGTGTCCTTAGTCGTGTGTCGTAAATGGCACAACATTGTTTGAGAGTGTTTAGGCTTTAATTTGAGCAACATTTTAGCACTAAGATGTCTGCAATCAAACGAATCAATTGCCGCGACGGAGAGTGCTTTTTGCTGTACATGTCCACTGGGACATTGTGGGATCGGCTGGGTTCGGGTCGCTCATTAAATTGGCTCTGGGCAAACACTGAGGCCATAAACATTTAATTCTCACCAAAGCGATTGATGCGGCCAACAGTCGAAGGGTCGCCGGTCGCCGGTCGTCGGTCGTCGGTCGTCGGTCGTCTGGCTGCAGTTCCAAATTGCAAATGCAACTTGTTAACCTTGAAACTATGCAGACAAACGAACAAACGGACAGACAAACTGACAGACAGATAGGAACGGCAGCAGCAGCCCCACAAGACCCCAGCGCAGTATGAGGCATTTAGTCAGACATCGTCGTTGTTGTTCGTCTGCCGATCAGTCGTCGTCTGTCTGGCTGCGGCAGTCCTCCATCTCTTGTGGCTCTAGCTGATGCTCTAGCTGATGCTCTGATGCTGATGCAGCTTCTACCCCGAGCTAGCACAAGTATATATTGAATAATGCGTTTATGGGCAGATGAATGACACTTCATACAGGCGGTTGTCTGCTCTGGCTGCTGGCTGCTGGCTGTTGGCTGTTCGCCTCCTGCTCGCCACCTCCTGCCTCCTGCCGCAGCTAGGGTCTCCTTCGCTCTGGTGGCCCAATGGCTTGAGCTGCATTTTTCATGCGTAAACTTCGGCCCCAGGCGGCGGGCTGGCAGTGACTGACTATTCGTCATATGTGCCTGGGCCATGTCAGAGCTGTGTTTGAAAGAAATTCGTTTAAATTGTCAATTGTCTGGGATCTGTGCCCCTGAAAACTGGTTTCCAGCCACTCCTAATGAGGCGCATCAAAAAAAAAAAAGGAGCAGAAAAAGAAAAAAACTAAATAAATAAAATAAACGAATCCAAGCCAAAACCCTTTTAGCATTCAGCTGCGACGGTGGCCACGCTGGCTCTGAGCTGGCTGCTGTGCGTTTGCATTTAGCAGGCAAACTACATTAAATTCAACTTACCCACTCACACACACAGTCTGGATGTGCGTGTGTGTGTGTGTGTGTGTGTGTAAACTGCATCTTTAGTGGCAGATTCTGTGATTCGGTTTGTGACGCTGATGCGGCTTCTTGTGCCGGGTGTTGCAATGTCATTCGTTGCATTTTATGCACCTTTTGCACTTTACGGCTCGAAGGATCGTGAACTTGGCGCTGCCCATAAATAAACTTGTATCTTTAAGATACAAAATAGTCGTAAAAAAATCTGCAAATAACCCCAAACCGAAAGGCACTTGAACTTTTGAGCTTCTAGCTAAACGCGCCCATTAGGCCACAAGAAGGGAACAGAACAGATCAGAACAGAACTGAACAGATCAGAGCAGACTAGGCCGGCAGCAGCTGAGACCATCTTCATTTGGCTTAAACTACTCAAACAGCGAGACACGAAGAGAGAGCGAGAGAGAAGAGAGAGAGAGAGAGAGTATAACACATATAGTATGTGTTTGGTTGCAATATTAAATTTTATATTTAGCGCACGTTTTGAGGCTTTTGCATACAATGGTTGGCAGCCCGGCAGGCGGCAGGCGGCAAGGCGGCAAGACGGCAACTGGCAAACCTGAATAGAACATCTCTAAAAAAAAGATGATTTGGATTAGCAGATGCCACAGAAAGTCGTGATTGAAGCTTTAAATAGAACAAACGATTCAGTGACGTTTCAGACGCAGCCATTTAATTGCAATATCACTGAGCCTATTAAAAAGAAGGCCTTTAAGCCATGGCCTTTAATATTCTGTCCATTAGTAAATAATTACAGATTATAAGCCAACACTTTCCTCTTCAGACATAAATTACAATTAAACAGTTTCTGAAAGGCCTCCTCCCACTCCATCTCTTCCCGCATTCCTCTCAACAACTCAATCAAGTAACAACTTGATGAACTTGCATTTCCTCGCTTCAGGCTGTAAACAACAAAAAAAAAACCCAAACACAAAGGTGAAGAAAAAACAAACATATTTCAATCTTCTTAGCGCTGCTGAAACAATTTGGCCCAATTCAATACAACACATACGACTCGAAGCATTCAGAGTTCAACTACACGAGGGGCATCCCAAACTAATGGCATGGAGATAAGTTACGAGTGTTGAGTAGAGAGATGAGAGATGAGAGATGAGAGATGAGAGATGAGTCGGTAGCCATTTCACTGGAGATCATAAAAAATAATTACGTATTCTCTAACATCGTTTACTATTGCGTAATGCCCTATCTTGAATGTGGAGCATCAGACATCTGTGTTTAGCTTTGATGATGCTTTCAAATATATCAAGTTTAATGAATGAATTGTATTGCTATAATTTATTTTAAAACTAGATTTACTATTTGCTGCTCAGCTTTAATATATTTATATAAAAATTTGACTTTATCTTTAAAGCTGACTATCAACAATTTGTGTTTAGCTTTGATGATGCCTTCAAATATATTAAATTAGATAATTAAAATATTTCTATGAATATTTTTAAATTATATTTACGAAATATATTTGTTGCTCAGATATAATATAAATACACACCATGTTTGTTGGTCCTAAGACAGCTGTGTTTGATAATGCTTTCAAATATATTAAATTAGATGAATGAAATATATTTCTAAAAATATATTTTAATTATAAGTACTAGATCTATTTGTTGCTGAGATATAATATATTTATATAAATATTAATATCTAACTTAAATATTCGGCATCAGGCTTTGAGCTATGTATTTTTTTTTTTAATGATGCTTTATATCATATTCAATTAAATAATCAATTATTATTTATCTGAAAATATATTAAACATATTTATTTTATTTTACTATTCGTATTTATTTTTATTATTTAGTAAATTTATATGTATATTGTCTCTGTCATTGTCAGATACATACGTTTTACTAGTTTCTTACCATCCTCATGACCCAATCTTGACTTGAAATCTTTAAACATCCCCTTGAACATTATCTGTGCTAAACTCTAGTGTTAAATTCTTTCTTCAAGTAATCTATGTATTCCTTGTTTTTTTTTTTTTTCACAGCTTTAAAAATATATATAATGTTGCATTAAATAATAATAATAATAATAAATAATTCATTAAAAAAAAAAAATGTTTTTTTTTCAAATTTGTAATAATGAA
The DNA here is from genome assembly GCA_035045345.1 of Drosophila hamatofila. Taxonomy (NCBI): domain Eukaryota; kingdom Metazoa; phylum Arthropoda; class Insecta; order Diptera; family Drosophilidae; genus Drosophila; species Drosophila hamatofila. The sequence continues at coordinate 5,666,288 of JAWNPA010000001.1, forward strand.
TAAACAACTCTGACTTTTTTTTTAATGAAGAGAGTTGTCAAAAGCAGGGACTTTGGCATAACATATATTTTAAGAAGTGTTTTAAAGAAAAAAGATAATCTAGAAATCGTTGAATATAAAAATTTACCTAATGGATGAAGCATAATAATGGCCAATATTGATTTGAGAATTAAACACTATTATATACATTTCAAGTGTTTGTAGTTCAACCGCAGTATGAAATTCCTCTACAAAATAACATATAGAAACTTCCGACCTACCTGACAATGACTTTAAATAGTCCGGAAGTTAGCCTCATTATTTGCGTTTGTTCTATGCTTGCCACGCAGTAAGTGTATTTGAGTTTCAGCTAGCAGCGATGCCAACACATTTATTCTCGTCACTTTGCTGGGATTATTTAATCAATGGGGCTCGTACATAAAAGGGCATGAGAGCAGCTGAATGATACTCCAGCGTACGCTCAACCACAGTGGTGGTGGTGGTGGTGGCGCTGGCGGCGGCAGTGGCAGTAGCAGAGGCAGGTACATTGATCTCGCGCCACTAAAAGAAAACCGTTAAGATGCAAAGATACTGCGAGCCAAGAATTCAATGACCCAAACATTTTGGGCCATTGTGTTGATTACGTCAAATGGGGCTGGCGATCTGGGCGGTTGTTTGCGCTTGCTCGTAATGCATTAACATTGCTCAAGATGCCAACTCAATGGCAAATCTCGTTACTTGAAATGCGCCTTCCCGCCGCATGTCTCTGATTCTGATTCTGACTCTGGCTCTGGCTCTGGCTGTGCATGCAAATGCAGTCGCCGTCATCGTATGAGCCCCTGCCGAAGGCGACGCTGCCCTGTCCATGGCCATGCAATTTAGTCAAAGGCCCTAACGGCATTTGAGCCAAATGCGTTTACGCATCCGCTATAAACTTGTATATGCCGGCTTGCCGGTTCTAAGCTTAGGTGTTGGTTGCTTTGCTTGGGTTAGTTGAGTGGCTGGTTAGTTGGCTGGCTGGCTGGCTGGCTGGCTGGCTGGCTGGCTGGCTGGCTGGATGGCTGACTGGCTACTCTTGGTCGGTTGGTCGGTCTGTCGGTCGCCAGAACCAGTTATGCTATAAGCAGGAGCATGCGACAAATGCCGTCCAAGTCAACTGTGACTTCCTTCAGGATGGGATGCGACAGGCACGACACATAGTTAGAGCGACGTCGCTCTGCGGCCAGTACTGTTAATTGGACTTATACTGGCACGCCCTGCCCCCGTTGGCCCCCTGCCCCTGCCCCTATTCCTGTCGGCCATGTGCGTGGCGCACTTAAACGAGGTTAACTGTACTCACTGCCCAGCCAAGCGGTCCGATATGCTTGTGCCTTACCTCAAATTTAATTTCAACTTACGTCAGCTGTGCTTCAGCCTCAGCTCCCCAGCTCGAGGGCTGCGGTCAATGCACGCATTACCAGTTCTGCCCAGCTTATCAACAGCCGATCGCCAGAGCAGCAGCCTTTACTCTCTATCTCAGCTATCTCCATCGCCATCGCCATCTCCATCTCCATCTGCATCTGCATTGGTCTCACCAAGCCCATCAAATCAGCAACGTGACGCTGCCCTTCGGGCCCATAACCGTGTTATGGACATTGGTTGTAACTTATATATAACACGGCCATAACATTTGCACCGCAATAATAGTAGTAATAGGAACTTGAGTGCGCTTCATTCATTCAAGGATAATATTACGGTTAATGCTACGGCTGGGCTAAGTAATTTCATTTGGCAACGTGCCCGCAACAGCAAACGGCAAATTATAATAAAGCTGCCCAAAAAAACAAAAAGAGGAAAGAAAATAAATAAATAAAAAGAAATGCCAAGGCGAAAAGCCCAGACGGCATTGCAGACTACAATTCCTCGGGCGGCTTTGGCGTCTAGCGTTGAGTTGGAGTCGAAGTTGAAGTTGAAGTTGAAGTTGGAGTTGGAGTTGGAGTCGGAGATGAGCGGTGTCTTGTGTGAAAATCTAGCATTAGATACTGCATCATAAACTGACTTTAACTGATGCTAAAGCCAATTACAACAAACAATGAAAACACGTGCGAAATAACAAGGAGCCAACAGGTAATAAAGCAGCCGCTCTCAAGTTTAAGGTGTTCAAAGATCATTCAACTACCCCAAAGTCGAGCCACATCGATAATAAAAGAAAAAATTGCGGAGGAAGAACCGTTGGCAAATACCTGGGAATGCTTAAAAACGTATTTTACGAGAATTCTTATTGCTTTTCAAGTGTTGCCGCAGGAGTTCCCACTAGACGCTGTTCCCCTAATAATAATGTGTGTTTGAGCTTTAAGTACTACTAACTAACTACTAACTAGCAACAGAAACAACAACTTTTCTAATAAATATATTTGACCTGCCGACTGGACTAAGGTGAAGCTAGAGCAACTCAAGTTCGGACTGCTTGAAATGGGCTTAAAGTTTACGTAAACTACAATAACTACATCAGGTAAATAAATAAACGTTTTCTGAAGAAATGGGAGATATTATATGGGATTAGAATATTGAAGAAATTCCAGTGAAATATATCTGATTTAAAACATTCATCAAAGAGATCAGATACAAAATTACTAAAATTAATTTTGTATTTTTGTTTTATTATTATTAATTAATTATCTTAAAAACCTAATAGATAATTATAATAGAATAAACCTCACTACAATTAATATTAGATTAGATTACACTAGATTATTGGCTATGAATTTCTCCATATTCACCTAGTATATAAAATCATGTTGAGAATTCCAAATTAATATTTTATAGAAACAAAAGAAGCCTTACTTCTTAGATCAATCGCAGCTGCTACTGCGCATCTCTGATAGACTGAGATCTGTAACAGCAGTTGAGGCGAGTCGTGTTGCTCCATTAGGCCATAAAGCGTTACCAAATGCCATTTGCACGTGAATCTTGGCACGCCCTAGGTGAAAGCAATGCATTGATGGGATCAGATCGAATTGGGGCTGCATATTGCTGGGTGAGCTGGACGGATGGACGGGTGGACGGATGGACGGATGGGCGATGAGCGTTGCTGATAATGATGATGGGCATGATGAAATGAAATTGTTGGCTTCGATTTTGGCTAATTGCAGAGTCCATTGAAATGCCTACTTAGGGCTAATTGGTCCCATCGGAAGCGCCGCCGAGACATGTACAAACATTTCACGCTGTGCTGTCATAGATGTTGTAATTGATGCCGCCGCTGTGCCATGTCACAGATGTCAACCGGCCAGGCAGGCAGCCAGCCAGGCTGCGACTGGAATATATCAGACCTAAGAGCAGAGCCAAGAGACTCTGACTCGGGAGTCGTAGTTGGAGTCGCAGCTACTAGGAGCTGGGCAAAAAGGACGGCAAATCTAACAACTTTGATTGACTTGTGATTTGAAGGCGCGCCTAATTGAAGCGAGGCCAGTGCCAGGCAGAGATCGAGAGTCTCAGAGACCAAGAGAGACTGTAGACACTGACATGCCTTGGAGACTGGACACACTGGACACATGACACTCTGTCGCTCTGTCGCTGAGTCGGTCTGTCGGTGTGTCGGTCTGTCTTGACCGTGTTGTCGGTAGCTCTGGCAAAATGTTCGTGAGAAATGTCATTAATACGAACGACGTGTTGTGGATGCGGCTCTAGTAACTATTCGAGGACGTACGTCTCTGCAGCAATGGGATCTCTCTCCAGCTGTTGTTGCTCCTGCTGCTGCTGTTGCTGTTGCTGTTGCTGCTGCATTGTTGCACTTAATTAATGCGAGGCTGCAAGCCAGAGGTTCACTTCATGCCGCATCAAACACGCCCTCGGCATTCGTCTGTGTGTGCGTGTGTGTGTGTGTTGCCATATAAGGTCAAGTGATAGGCGTTGGTCGTGTAATGGAATTGCTATAAGGCACTTACACTTAGAGCCTGGCGATAATAGCTTAACATTAACGTTTACCAACTGGCACCCAATCGCAAGCGTTAAGAAATTATGTGAAACATGCCGCATAGGCATCCAATAATATACACCCCATACATATATACATATATATATATATATAGTCGATAGCAACTTACATCCCCTGGCCAGCTGAAGGCGTTAATAGGCGCTGCAATGCCAATAATTTGCAATTATACTTAATTGTAATTGTAATTGTTGTATGGCACAACAACTCGTAATTGAGTGTGTTTGTGAGTGTGCGTGCGTGTGTGTGTGTGTGTGCGATTGTTGTCTTCTTCTTCTTCTACACTTGTAGCTATTATGTTGTTTTTTAATTTATCGGGTTTTATTGAGAGTATTCGCTGTGTGTGTGTGTTTCAGTGTGTGTGTGTGAGTGTGCCTGCGGGCATTATGTACATAACATTTTCGTGTTGGCTTAAGCGATCGTTTACTTGGCTAAATAAATGTTTCTCTTGATGTTGCCCATTATTTGGGGCCTAATTGCTCATAGAGGCATAAATCTCTCAAATATTTGCCAAACATAATTGTGTCAGAATATCTATAAATCGTCTTACACTTTAATACTAATAATTATAAAGTTATTTTCCTTCGATATTTGTGCCTCTATCGAGCATCTTTCAGATCAGTTAAACTTGATTCAATTCACGCTTAAATATAAATTTTATTATCAGATATCGTTTGAGTATAAAAATTAAAAATCTTTAAAATTCTATTTGAATTATTTATTACTTTATTTTAATTTTTTTTTATTTAAATTTAAATTAAGGAAAATCAATAATATTTTGTGGTGCAAACGATATCTACAGTATGCCAATTTTTCACCATTATTGCAGACTAAGTGAGAATCGCTTTAGTCAATATGATTAGATCAACGTAAATACATATAAATATGGCCTGTATAAATGGTGAAAATTGTCTTTTATATTATAAAATATATATATAGTTGTCGAGGACTACAAATTGCAAATCCATTTCGAGCTCGTATCGTCGCTTAATCTTAGACTACAAATTTACCAAAATCTCATTGTTTAAAGTTTGTGTGTTACTTAGTTGTTCTAATATATATATCATTATATATCGACTCTAAGCATACATATTTATATTTTCATAGATCGTGTTCCATTGCTTATACTAAAAGCTTAGCAGTTATGACAAATGTATTAAACTAATTATTCCATTTATTATTCTCTTATTGCTGCTCCTTGGGAGCCGTATTAGGGTTGTGTGTGTGTGTATTTGTGTGTGCGTATGTGTTTGTAAGTGTGTGTGTGTGTGTGTGGGGAGCGCTATGTGCTGCAGCTTAATATTAAGAAAAAATACTCAGTTCCAGTGCTCTCGATAGCTCCAGTGATTCTCGGCCATCCTCCTTTGCTCCTCCAGTCAGTACAATATTCCCGGATGAACAGCGCCGCTGCGCTGAAAATAAACATTCGGATTGCTGCTCAAAGTGGGCTCCAGCGTCGTATAGAGATTCGTTTCGTCGGGTCGTATAAACATGCCTACCGATGCGAAGAGAGACAGAGAGAGAGATGAGTCAAGTTAATGTATTAATGTATTAGATATTATAGTGTGTTAGAAATTATAATGTATTAGTTATTATATATTGGAAAATGTATTCATACCACAAGTGAGTTAAAGATTAAGTGGTATCAGTTGTATGTTAATTGAAATTAAAATATATAATTTTGTTGGATTGTTGAAAAGTAGTATTTATATTTTTAGCATATTATGTGTAACGCCTTCGTATAGAACAACTTATTATTTCCTATGAAATTTTGTTTTTTTTATGGGTAAACTGATACAGTTTACAGTGCTGTTTACAGGTAATGCAAATATTATGAGCATCATATTCATATGCCAGTCATATTGATATTTAAATATCTGTAGCATAAGTTCAATGTTTACATAAAGGGTAAAGTAGAATTAAAAACTATTATGGGATATCTTTTGAAAGGTTTTTTTTTTACTTGAGCAACAAGAGTTGACAGCATTCACAGCTCTTTATGCTTTATATTCAAGTAAATGAGTCGTTTTTTTTTAAGCTCCTCAGTTTTAGTTCGTTAGAAGTTAAAAGCTCAACTAATTATATTGTAATTAATATAAAATGCTGCCACACTCTAGATACATTTTTAATGAGCTTCGAAACGCAGCCCTGAACGCGATGGCATGCAGCTAAAGAGCAGCCTAAATTAAGACTCTGCTGCCTTACCGTATTCTGTTTAATTGGAAGAGTTTTACAAACTTCAATTTATGCTTAAAGAACTAAGTCCATAGATTGATTTATATCAATTATATAGAAGAATTTATGTATACTTGGGAATATTCCTATATTAGCTCAGAGATACTGACAGTGGTCAGACGGACAGTACTCTTATTTTAAATCTATATATACATATATATATATATATTTAGAGGTATACATATATAGAGGTCTATGTGATTTCATCTAAGAAATCTGTTATTTTCATCAAATTGAACTTGTAAGCTGCTTACTATTGCTAGTAGTATAAGTCAATACAGAATTCCATATGAACTACAAAAGATATTCGATCTCTATTGTTAAATTTTTTCTTGTCTACAACAATATTGCTCTTATATTGTTACAATAGAAAACTTGTTGTAAATAATCTATGAAAATACATAAACAAAAGTTGGTAGCTAAAAAAGTAGAACTAAACAACGTAGTTGTTATTACCTGGCGCATAGCGCAGCGTTTTGGCCAATTGCGCTGCCTGTGTCATGGAGGTAATCGAGTTACCCAGCTGTTTGAGGGTCAACGGTGTGGCCAGCTGTGTGGGCGGTGCAGGCGGTGGTGGTGGTGGTGGTGCGGGTGGGTAATAGCAGAACGGGTGCGCGCTCAAATGTGCTGGAAAATAGTGATACATACGTGTATAGCTCGGCGGTGCGGCGGTGACCAAAGCGACTCGATCTGCTGGCCCGGAACCCAAAGTTCGTGTGCAAGGGTTTGTTCATAATGCCGTTTGAGTAACGTGTGTGTGTGTTTGCCGTGTGTGTGCGTGTGCGGTTGTGTACGTGTGCGTGTGCGTGTGTGCAGTTTATCGATTGTGATTTTCCATACCAAACCAAATTTTAAGCCCAGCCGTGACACAGACACACACACACAGAGAGAGACATATGCATAAATACATATATGGAATAAACATATTTACAGTAATTATTTTGTTGTGCCACACATATAAACAAAAAGAGGTATATGTATATATATATGTAGATATTTTTAACAATAAATGTAAATTTAATTAAATTTCAATAAGGTAAAATACCGGAAACATAACCAAAAATGAGAGAAACATTCGAAATGATTGATGAATAAAATAATACAAATTACAAAAACAACATCGCATGATTATGTAATGTATGTTGTATGTGTGTATGTGTATGAGCGCACGTGTATGTGTGCGTCAGTGTGTGTGAGCGTGCGTGCGTGCGTGAGAGTCGTGAGCGTGACAAGAATTTTGAATGCATGATGTTGACAATTCGATGAAGGAGGCGATTTTATGTCGTAGCCGTTGCAATGAAATGTTTTGTGATGTGTTTAGATGATGATGATGATGGTGGGCATGATAGTGTGTTGGCGATGATGATGTTTTGATGAGTTGACAAAAATGATATGATGGAAAAATATGAATATATATAGATATATATATAGATATAGAAAAATTGAGTGCAAGGTAGCTTAGATCGAAAACTTAATGGCGAATCATAAAACAGAGATTTTAAATAGATGTCACAATTTTCGCATTGGGCACAGATTGCGGCCCTAACCGCTGACCACGCTGACCCGGCTGGCCAGCAACCCAAATACCAAATTACTCTGCCATATTTCACACTCTCGTCTCTCTGCTGTCGGCTCTCGAAAAGGCGCCAGCTGTAAACAGCAATTTATGAGCTTAATGATGTCAAATCTGTGCGCGAATGGAGCTAAAACCTTTCGTGTCAATGGGCCAACATAATATTATAACACCCTCAAGCCATAGAGAAAGTCTTCGTGCCGTTGATTGTGGCTCGTTTATCGCATTGAGCAAAACCCTAAGCGTTTTTCGTAGGAATCCAAACATAGTTTTGCCTTATTACAGTTTTTGTGCGACAAGGTCATTAACAGCACATCGATTCGTAAGACGCTTTCAACTTTATCATTCCAATCACGCTGACCGACTCTGCCAGATCTTCGGCAGTTTATATAACTTTATTTATTTTTTGGTCGACCAACAAATATTTCAAAATTCAATCTCTGATAATTTTCCGCTTATTACGTGCTTTGGGAAAGATGTTTTTTGATAAACGAATCGAAATGGTTTTATTGCTTTTAAAGAACTTTAGTGTTTTAATGACTTGAAATATATTATAAGTGTGAGTGCTTTAAAGCAGCAAGCTGAAGTATTAGAGGAGCTCTAAGAGATATATGAATCAACGAAAAAACTAAACAGAATTATTCATTAAGAAACATATATGAGATCAGCTAGCTGTAAGGCTTATGGATTTTGGACCTAAATCAGTGCCTAAAACTGTATTTTGAATACAAAAATATATTAAAATTTATAAAGTTATTTTATTATATATTTAAATTTTGCTTAGATATTTTAACATATATAAAGATTTTATTCAACATATAATTTTAGTTCAAATATATACAACGGTATATTAAATATGTGAAACTTCTTTTAAGATTTTAATATACATAAGAGCCATGCTCCAAAAAGACGACTTATTTCCCTTCATTTATCCAAAACTTTCCATAGCTCGATCAATAGATTGCAGCAATAAAGTTCAGTTCTAATTGCATTAATAATGCATCATTATAAACAGCTAACTTGTCCTAATCAAGCAACTACTTTATCAAGTTTGTCGCTTAAGTCTTTTGTTTGAGCACGCCTTGAGCTCTACATTTTTTTTGGACTGAGCACGAGCTTATCATTAGAGTCAACTTATATAGGTGTATTTGCGTACATACTCGTATAAATATCACTTAAAATGCAAAGCCAAACAAATGTGAGCCAATCAGCAGTGAGCGCCTTGGCGAGCCTAAATCAGAGCCGGCATGAGAATGCTGTCGCTGTTCGCTGTTCGCTGCCCGCTTTTGCAGACATGCTTATAAATTATGATTATTATATTTTCAACAGCTTGCAGGCCAAAGTAACACACTCACACACACATTTATAGGGTACACACAGCAAAGTATGTTAATGACATAAAAACCGAACAAAAATAACAGAGACTGAGATAAAAATACAAAAAAAAAAACACGTAAACTCTAGAATTGCTAAACTGGACACTGGGACTGGGATTGCTGTGGCTGCTGCTGCTGCTGCTGTGACTCCGACTGCAACAGCGACTGCGAGTGCGACTGGTGAACTCTTGACAGTGTTAAATGCAGCAGTTACACACATGCGCCATCTATCTGAGTGCTGGCTTTTCTTTAGCTTTTCTCCAGCCCATGCCGCGCCCTACCCCTGCCCCTGCCCCTGCTGCTTTGCAGTCTTGGTTTTCTAATTAACTTAGAACAAATACTGCAATTAAGCTCGCTTGTTTCTGCTGCCTGGCTGCTCTGGCGGCGCACGAGCTGTGAATCTGGAATTATGTGTCAGAAAATGAAAATACATGTGTATAAATGTGCATGTGTGCTGGAGTGTGCATGTGAATGTGTTTGCATGCACATTTGCAAACTAGTTTTCAGCTGTGGCTGCTGTTGCTGCTGCTGCGACTGCTGCGGCTGCTGTTTTGCCGCCAGCTGAAGCGGCAAATTTGGCTTAATTCTTGGAGCACGGCCAATGCTGCTGCTGCTGCCTGACTCCATTTGGAGCTCAGCAAATAGGATTTCTAGTTACTAACTGCGCACTAAGCGCACATTCTGGCAGTGCTAAAATGTCTGTCAGCTCGCTTTACAATTATGAATTATGCTCGCTTGCATAAAATATGCCACTTTGTGGCTGCTTCTGCTGCCACTTGCTTAGCTGTCTATTCCTTCACCAAGAAGAAGAAGATGAACAAGAATAGCAAAAGCAAAAACAATAGCAAAATAAGCGGCTAATTAAGTGCAAATATGTATGACCAGGCTCAGCGGCGCTGCCCTTCCTTCGTGCGTGTTTCGCAGCGCCTTTGTGTTGGTGCATCCGCGTTTGCATGTGTGGGCGTTCGAGTCACAGCTCGCTAGAGATGACAGTGACTGATGATAGCGATAGTGACTGTCACTTAAATGCTTAAAAGCAAATATCATTTAGTTATATGTATAGCGTGCATAGCTCTTTAATACAAGTAAATTGGAATTCAATTATTATTAATTCTATGACTCTTTGTAAATTTGTTGTCTTATCTGACAGAATTTTATGCAATTTATTTTAATAAAACGATTTATAAATAAATTGATTTTCATCATATTTTAATGTCTGCTTATTTTTACAACTTTTAAAATTTCTCATTATTCTATGACTTTTTATAATTTTGTTACCCTACCTCAGTAATATTTTACAATTTATTATATTAACATTATTTATAAATAAACTGATTTTCAGTAATCTTTGATATCTGTCTAGTGTTCATTTTTTAAAGCTCTTAAAATATTTCGCATATTATTATTTTAAAATAAAATGATTTTCATTATGTTTTGATGTCTCTGGTATATTTGATATACTTTTTCACAGAATATTATGAAAATTTATAAATTATAAATATTTATAAATAAATAATTCATATATTTTATTTTTATTTGTATTTTAAGATAATTTTGCATCATGAATATCACGAAAATTGTGCAAAAGGCAAAAAACTCCATTGAATACAATAATAAAATTTAATTATAACAATTTTTTCTAAATTAGTTTATATTTGTGAATTAAGCACATTAAAAAGATTCTTATTTGAATGTTGATTTTGAGCAGACTAAAAATATTGATCACAAAATTTGTTGCATTAGACACGGAATCCTTTGAAATGCATTAATAAAACATGTTATTTTCATTAAAATTTTTTCGCAACAAAATTAAGTACTTTAATCTCAAATTAATTATTTGCATAACTATGCATAACTTTTTACGATTTAATCTAACTAAAATATTCTCATCGCTTCGCATTATTGCTCATCTCTATTGACAGTCAGCTAACCGCTAAAGTTTTTCCACGTTTTGCATTTTGCAGTTGTCGTTTACGGGAAGTTCTCGGATCTAACCGCCTTCCACACTCACTCTCCATAGCCCCCTTTCTCTCTCTCCCTCTCTCTCTTTCTCCGTCGCTATGTTCGTTTCTCGCTCGCACATACTATCGCTGGCAACAAGTTAAAGTTAAACCAACTGCCGCACGTTGACTGATTGCTACGTGCAGATTGTCATTGTTCACTTTTGTTGTTGCTGTTGTTGTTGTTGTTGTTGTCGTTGTTCTATCCGTATTGCAAACTATTCTTATTGTTGTTGTTTGTTGCTACATACTTTGCAGACTTGAGTAATTTCCTTGGCGAGCGTCGAGTTTTTCCTTATTGGCTCCGGCTCTAGCTACAGCTACAGCCACATCTGAGGGGTCTGCTGCTGGAACTCTAAGGTCTCTGGTCTGGGGTTCTGTTCTCTGACTTCGCTATGTATGTGTGTGTGTGTGTGTGTGTACTTCGAGAGTGAGTTGCCAGATGTTGTGATATCACGAAGCAGCATTATAACTAATTGGCCACGTTCGTTGGGAGCTCTCTGTGTAGAGAGTTCATTGTCATGAACGTGGCTGGCAGCTAGCGAGCGCTCAGCCACGCTCTAGGCGGAAGAAAAGCATTTTTCACATGCCCGCAATGCGCTGGGCTCAGCAGCAATTTGCATATTTTGGGCAAGGGCGTATGACCTTCAAATTGCTACAATTCAATTTGCATTAAGTGCGTGCTGCCTCAACCGCGAGCAGCCAGTGCCAATCTCAGTCAATGTTCGATACCGTAGCAAGCTGCGTTGCCAGCGTCTTGGCCAATTTAGCGTAATAATTTAACGTATGCAGTTGGCATGGCTCATTGGCTCTTGCTGTAGTTGTAGCTGTGGCTATGGCTGTGGCTGTAGCTGTGGCTGTGGCTGCTGCTCCACTCGCTTGGCTAACTGCCTGGCTGACTACTTCAATCGCTTGGCTTTTCCGCTTTCGGTTTCATTGCAACAATTCGGAACTGGTTATCGATTACGTTTATAACGTCGTCCAAGTCGAGCTCCCAGTCGTCGTTGGCAGTGGCTGCGGCTAAGGCAGCGGCAGCGGCAGCTATTTCTAGGCAAAACTTAAATATCATCCAGCTAGAGGTTCAGGCTCGACTTTGAGTGGGGCGCTGTTATTGCTGTTATTGCAAAACCGCTATAATTTTGTGGTAATATACAGCGACGCTCGTTTCAAGCACGTGCTGCAGCATTTACTCGACTCATATATTAAGTTACGAACACACACATATACACACACACACATACTGAGACAGAGATACTGTAAAGATACTCAGCAACACGTACTTCACAGATTTGTACGTTACGCCATAGTCATCGTACTCATCGTCATCGTTCTTTGCGGTCCATTTTCTGTTCGCCTCAATTTGATTTTTGTTTTTCAATTTCAAGTTCGTTGCCTAAGTCTTTGGTTTTGTGTGCTTTGAAGAGGGCTTAGAACAATTGAGGCTAATCGATTTTGTTTTTTTTTTTATTTTGTATTTTTGACAGCTGATGCTGGTCAACGTAATTCAATGAACCACTCGAAGCAATAAAGTTGGCTTTTTATTATTAGTGCCTAAAGATGAAGAATTTGACGAAATAAAAGTCTTGACATAAGCGAGAGATTGTCGATGTGCTTGGAATACATTTGCAAATACAAAATAAAACTATTTATAATTTCTTAAGCATCGCATAGGGTATCCTAGCCCCACCACACGCACAATTATAAATGTTTTCAGGCGAACAATCTACGCTTGAGCAGCTTATTAATTATGTGTCTATAGCTAACAAGAAAGCCAGCCGAAGGTCAATGGAGCTTGTTAATACGGCCGATTGTATTACACGATCATAAGAAATCTTTCTCGAAATGAATTTGGCCAAAAACTTGTTTATTCTTCGAAAAGAACAGTTCTATTGTAAAGCCGTAAAGGGTAAACTTTAATAAATATGTTTATTTTTAACCGTTTCAGTTTATAGTCTAGTTTCTGTATGCGAACTGATTTCGCTTAGAATGCAGGGAACAGTCGATATGGTCTGAGAGCTTGCAATTTGCTTAACAAAAGGCTTTTGGCAACAAACTAGTTGGCTTATTGACACAATTCTAGGTTAAGACGATTCGATTATGTATGGAATTTTGCGAGCTATGCTAATGCTAATTATAACAGAACTTTCTTGCTTTCTAGTTGTTGACTCAAGCGATCAACGTCATTGAAGAATCGATCAGCCTCTCAAGTGTTCGAGCTCTTGGCGTCGGCACAGTTAAATGGATATGCCAGAATGTGGCCTCCTCTGACGGCTTAGTGTATAAGTATTGATATATCCCATAGATAAACATGAGCGCACAAGACAAAAACTTCCGCAACAGCGCTCCAAGCGCGCTTAACCTTCCCAGGTACCAGGCACCCAAGTTGACAACAGCAACAACAATCAATGAATTAGCATTATTGTTGTAGTTGTTATTATTTGTGTGATTGCGATTGTTATTGTCGTCGCTGCAGCATTGGCTTGAATGATTGATTTTATATATGTAGCTGCCTGGCATAAAGTCACTCAATAAAATTACGAAAAAATGCGCTGTCGCAGAGAACAAAGGCCAACGGCAGATGCATCCACAGCCACCTTACTGACCAAGTGGCCATCGTCAGTTCAAGTGCCTGACGGCGACACATCATTGAAAAAACAACAGCAGAGAGGAGAAACGAAACGAAACGAAACGAGATGAGATGAAGAAGAAAAAGGAGAAGAAAAAAATGATTTCATCATGCACCAGCGACGGAAGTACCTAAATAATGGGATGCTCCACTAAGTACTTGGTCACCTTAGGGCTTAGGTCTATAAAATAAATAAATATATATTTAAACAATCGTTGATTAAATCGGTCTCATTTTCTATAGCTCAATTAATGTTTTTGTGTATCCAACTGATGAAGGTTTCTTTATTTAATTGAGCAGAAGCGACGAAATCCTTGATGATGATCAAACATATATTTATGAGATAGCCCTCTTTAACAATTGCTTTTATATAGTATACAGTACATGAATATTATATATATATATATATATATATATATATATATATATATATATATATATATCTTTTTATATACTTTATATATCTGCAGCTTTTTGTCTTATTATAGCAAACCCACATAGTTGCTGAACCTCCCTCTGAGTATCTATTTTTGTGACTACGCCTGTCAACGCGTCGTTTGCTCCCTGCTGCGGCTGCTGTTGCTGTTGCTGTTGTTGCTGCGGTTGCTGCTGTCGTCGTCATCATCAACATCGCTGTAGTTGTAGTTGTAGTTGTAGTTGTTACAACAATGCGCCTTCAATTAAAGCGAGCAACCTTGAACTCTTTTCAAGCGGTTTATGCGCGTTCAATCAACGGCAACAGCGACTGCTCATATCGGCCATATCGCGAGTCAGCAGCTCGCCGATCCTTGGCCATGTTGGCGACGCGTCGCAGCAACAATAACAAACAGCAAACAGCAAACATCAGCAACAGCAACAGCAACCAGACCGGTGAGTTCTGCCCAGTTAAAAGCGAAGCTATAGCTGTAGCTAAAGCTGTAGCTGTAGCTGTAGCTGTAGTTGTAGCTGAAGCTGTCAATCTGCGTTCCTCGTCTGCCTTGCCTTTGCCTTTGCCTTTGCCTTTGCCTTTGCTTTTGCCTTTGCCTTTGCCTTGGCAATCATCGAGCGCGGCCTCTGCTCCGACCACGGACGGCTCCGGCTTTGGCTCATTCCTTGGCGTCAACGCCGTTAGCTGTCGTTTAGTTTATTGTTGCAAATTGCTCAGTGAATTATGTGCCGAACTGCTTACTGGGAACGACCACACACACATACACACACACGCACACACACTCACACATGGATACATTATGAGACAGGGTTTGACAGGAAATTTGATATTGTGGGTTTATTAGAAACCAATTTTACGGTGGGTTCCGTCTTACCTAAGAATAAACGAACGGTTCATTTGCTAGCTCAGCGCTAAATTTCGATTTCAATTTAATTTTTTCCACTTCTGCTGAAGACTGAAGGCACAAAAGCTGAAAGCTGGGATTAGTATCAAATGAGTTTAGGAATCATATTTATAAGCTCAATATGCCACACTAATTAGAACTTGACTCGACTCGAGCTCGAGATAATTTAAAGTAGGCTCAGGTTTTTGAGAATTGGCTACATTATGATTTATATCCTAAAAGTGTCTTTTCAAGTTTGTTGCCTAAGTCTTTTGTTATCTCTCAGTCGGTTCACGTTGGTTTATGGAAATTAGTTTTGGATTTTTTATTTTGTTTGCCTTAGCAGCCCACGTAGAGCTTCAGTTTTTTATTTTTTGTATTATTTTCATGTTACATTTTTGCCCTTAATCAAGCAAAAACCCTTTTGCCTGTACCTCGCTCACTTCACTCAACGCAACTCAACTCGACTCGAGTTGGCTTGGCCTGGCTTGGCTTGGCTCAAATCACAGCCACAACCCACACACATGCCATAGTCCGGAGCCGGGACGGGACCGATAATGTCAGCTCAGCTCAGATCAGCACTCAGGCTGCTCCGTTTGCTTGTTAAGCCCTGTGCCAACTTTGATTTTAAGCTCTGTGTCTCCAGACATTTGTATCTCTTGTTGTTGTTTTTTTTTTGTCATACTCGTTGTTGTTGGTGTTGTTGTTGTTGCTGTTGTTGGTACCCTCAAATGCACTTTCAATTGCAGACAGTTTGACGTATATATGTAGCTAGCAAAAGTACTATATCTTTCATTTATCTATCTATATATGTACCTACCTATATTTTGTCGGTATATCTGTCTGTCTGTCTGTCTGTCTGTCTGTCTCTCTGTGTCTCTTTGTTTTGCTTTCTTTATGCACCGATAGCTGAGGCCCAGACGCAGAGTGAGGCTGCCCACAGGCACTTGGCGTGAGACGAAGCGTTTCAGCTGTGGGCTGTACGGCTCCAGCTCCAGCTTTAGCTCTAGCTCCAGCTCCAGCTCCAGTTATACCTATGCCCGTGTCTTGTATTGCTTATACTTGCTTTCATGCGTGGCAAGAGGCTCAATCCATACTCACACACACAGACAACCTCACACTCAACGAGTCGTCGTCGTCGTCAAGTAGCTACCATGTAAAATGCTTCCTACTTAAGCCCAGAGGCGCATTGTTATAATTCGGTAAATTATTGCAACATTTATACCCTAACCAAGAGAATTGTTATGTAAGCGGCTTGTAGGTCCGAGAATAATGAACAATTACAAGTTTTATGACTTTCAGACTAATGGATACAAGGCTTAAGAACTGAGGCAGATGAAATAAATTCTGAAATATTTTAATTATAGCTTTTAATTGCAATACAAAAAGACTTGCATAAGGCAATAAATAAATTGAGCTCCGCTTTACGTAAGGGCATTTCGGCTTCGTCGTAGCTCGATTGTTGATTGTTTGATGTAATCGTAAACTTTATGTTTTTTCATTAATTAAATTACGTAAAGTGTAAAATGTGTTACATGTTTCGGACAC
Source organism: Drosophila hamatofila (assembly GCA_035045345.1). Taxonomy (NCBI): domain Eukaryota; kingdom Metazoa; phylum Arthropoda; class Insecta; order Diptera; family Drosophilidae; genus Drosophila; species Drosophila hamatofila. Next base: position 5,682,908 of record JAWNPA010000001.1, read on the forward strand.
GCACATCCATCGCCTGCCCCAGTCTAACTCTTCCCTCTTCCCCCTCTCTCTCTCTCTCTCTCTCTCTCTCTCTCTCTCTATCTACTCTAATAGCAGCCTGGTCAGCTGTTTTTGCTTTCATTAGAAAGCGAACGTACAAAGGCTTTTGTTGTGTTGTTTAGAAAAGTTAAACAAAAACATTGCCAAATATTTATTTTGTTCAAGTTTGATTTATAGTATATCAGACAGTGGAGCAAAAGCTGGTCACATTTTCACTTGCTCTTTGACTCTGCGCCATTTGCTGGAGGTCGCGAGCATCTTCTATCAATTGACAATGACATTTAACACCTCTTAGTGACCAGATGTGAAATCTGGCTAATAAATATCTACACATATACTCTGACTTGCTGGCTTCATTTGCACAATAATAATAACGAGCCGAGCAGTTATCAAAAATGATTAAGAAAGCAACAGCAACCGCAACTAAATCAAAAGACTTAAGCAACGAACCTGCGCGACGTTCTCACCGAAACGAAAATGAAAGCAGCCAGGCAGACTCGGTCAGACTCACACAGAGTCAGGCAACCAGTGCCACTGCCAGTGCCAGTGCATAGAGCCAAATAGACAAATGAACACAGAGATAGTCAAGCAGATTGTCAGACGGAGAGACTGTCAGATAGACGGATGGATAGCTGCTGCATGTTGTATGCTTTTTTTACACTCGGCTTACACGACGGCTGTTGAGAAAATTAATATGCCAAACAATTACAAGGCATGGTAAAACAATTTTAAGCCCAGTTAATGTCGTCGCACAGTGGTACGAAAAATGTCGAAGCGCTGCAGCAAAATGAAATGGACTGTACAATAAAATGGTTCCCTATAGACTAACGTAGTTAGTAGAGAAAGTATAATATATCTCAAAACATTCTTGTAAATAATTAAATCCATAAGCTTTTTCTTGAAAGTGTAATAAAATGTGGCTTTAATTGTTTTTCTAACGCTAAATTGTTGTGCCACTGTGCTGTGTGTGTGTGTGTGTGTGTGTGTTGGCTACCGTTTGGAGATCAACTATGAAAGTTAAGACTTTTGCTTTTCTTTGGCTTTTGTTTTTAGAAAGAGCGAGCGTACAGATAAACAGCAGTTCAAGAGTTCGCCCCAAGGCGTGCCCCGCCCCCTTTTGCTCGACATGTGTGGCTGAGGCTGTTGAGGCTGTTGAGGCTGTTGCTTCAGCCTCGGCAAGAAAAGAAAGTTATTACAAAATCCACTGAAACTGACAGCTGACAAGGGCCAGAGTCACATCGGAGACGGAATTGGAATTGGAGTCCGGGACACCCGGTAGCTTGGGCTGGGCCGCCAAATGTGATGCGATGCAGACAATTGTGACAATATTGAATGGAACATTGAATGGAAAGCAGCTTAGGAGTGCAGGAAACTTACCACCGCCATTGTTGGCACTGGAACAGTGCTTGGAGCTGAGGCCCTGGCCGGTATTCGTTGCGGAATTCGGCAGGCCGCAGCCGCTCATGACGCCGTACTTGATGGGCTTGAAGTGGAAGAAGGATGGTGAATAGCCGGAGCCGGCGCGACTCAGCGAACTGAACTGCTCCTCCCGATCCTCGACGTAGAGCCCCTCCTTGCCCATGGCCGCCAGCTGCCTGCCCTTGGGCATGAACATGACCAGGAAAACGGTGGCCGACGTGGCCACCAACCCAAAGGCGATGCAGGCGTCCTTATGCCGCTCGGCCACCGCCAGGCCGCACAGCATCCAGCCCAGCCAGATGGGAATGGCGCCACCAATGGCCAGGCCGATATATGTCGCCTCCCGATAGTTGTCGCGGATGCCCCGCGACTTGATCGCCAGCACCGCAATGAACACAATGAGGAACACGATGTAGATCAGCGAGAAGAGCAGCTCCGAGAACTGCGTCTTGCACAGCGGGATTAGCACGGTGCTCACAGCCGCGATCCGCGTGTAGATCTCCGGCGTGCCGTCCAGCGTCGTGTACGACGTCGGATAGAAGAGCGCCGAGTAGTTGGTCTGCGAGGCGACTGTCGTGGACAGGAATCCGCTGCCCATGACCGGCACACTGGTCGTATAGATCTCGGGCGGCTGCGTCAGCAGCCACTGGGCCCCGATAGCCACCTGAATGAGCAGGGCGAAGAGCAGCAGCAGCCCCTGGTACGGAGCGGGCAGGTAGACGCCGCCGTTCAGGCTGATCAGGAACACGCACTTGACGAGCAGGGCGGCAAAGACCAGGGCGTAGGCCACGCCCACGCCGAAGCGTATGGCGCCGCAGCTGAGCAGCGTGGGCTGGGCGGTAATCACGGCCCCCAGTCCGGCGCAGGCAAACAAGCCCAGCAGCAGCATCTGACCCAGAAACAGATGACGGCGCGAGGGTGACGTGCGCCAGGCCTTGAACAGCACAAAGATCTCGAAGGCGCCCATCATGAGCATCGTGAGGCTGGCCAGCACCAGCACCGGCACCACCCACACCTCCTTGCGCAGGCCCGCAAACGGCAGCTGGGTGGTGGACACAATGCTGGGCGGCGTGGCGCTGCCGCCGCTCTGTGTGGCACGCGGCGTGTTGGCGGCGCGTGCGCGGGCGCCCTGGCTGCGCGTGGGCGTGGCTGGCGTGGTGGTGGCGCTCCGGTTCCTGCTGCTGCTGGCGGTGGTGCTCGGTATCAATGTGGGCACCACAAAGAACTCGGTGGACATTTCCAGGCGCGCCGCACTCGAGATATTGACCTCGGGCACATTCAGATCCTCGCGACGCAGCAACTGCTTGGCGCTGCGCCGTGGTGCAGGTGTTGTGCTAGTGGTGGTGGAGGTGGTTGTGGAGGTGGTGGTGGTTGTGGTGGGGATGCTGCTGCTATTCGCCTTCAACAGCTGATAGGCATTGCGTTCGCGTTCGCGCTCTTGAGCGGAGCTGGCGCTGACGCTGGTCACCAGGCGGACGCGTCGCCAAATGTTGTTGTTGTTATTGTTGTTGCCATTCGAGTTTGGATTGCGCGCCGCTGGCGTCGCCGCGATGAGCTGCAGGATGAGCAGCAGCAACAGCAGCAGCCTGCTGGCCTCGATCCAGCTCCTGGCCATTGCAGTTAGCAGTTACGTGACAACTCAAATGCTGCACATGCTCGCGCGCGCACACGCACAGACACAGACAGAGAGACACACACACACACACACACAAATTTACACGCCAACACACGTAAGTAGTTGAAATACACACAGTTGGCGCACACTCGCGATTTGGCTGTCGTTTTACGTGTTATTCTTCGTCTTTCTTCGTGTTATTCTTCGACTTCCACTTCGACTTCGACTTCGACTTCGTCTTCAAGCGCGCTCACACGTCCGCTCGCCAGGCCCAACCAACATTGACTGCCGTCTTCGAGCGCTCCGCAACTTCGGCTTTGGTGTCTGGCTCGGGTTCGGACCTCGAAGACGTTTGAGCTTGAGTTTGAAGTCGACCAAGTCGTAGAGTCGCTTACAACTCATACAAATGCTTTGGTCTCTGCTCTGCTCTGCTCTGCTCAGCTTTGTCTGTCTGCTGGCGAATTGGAGCTTGTTATAGAGAACACTTTCATTCGTTCTGCATATGTGAATAGTTTGGCTTGGCGCTGTGGCTGTGGCTGTGGCTGTGACTGTGACTGTGGCTGGGGCTGGAGCTGGAAAGTGCTATTAGCCGCAGTCAGCCACATTTACCTCGCTTACCACTCGCCAAAATGGGCCCAACAAAAGGCAAACAGCCAGACAAAGGCGGTTGTAAATCAAAAGCCAGCTAATGATATATCGATATAGTCCGCTCAGCGGAGGCCACTGCGACGCGACGCTATATATACTGATCAGCGAGTTTTATTGTTCCGAAACACCGTTAGTGCTAAGTCGTTCGTTTACACTTGCAAGCCCATTATAATGTGCTCAATATTTGAATAAATTCCGCAATTGCTTTTATACTATCGACTGAAAGTTTATAGAGGCACTATACAAAAGGTAAAATTGTTTATAGAATTTTGGATTAAAATGCTTTTACTTAAGACTGATTTTTTATTTCATTTTCTTCTCGTTTCATAGTCAATGCGATTTTCAAACTTTTTAAAATAATTAATTAAAAAATGGAATTTTCAATTTGCAAAAAAATATTTAGTCTACAAGAATTATTCCAATAAGAATATTAAACTCTCTTGATTTTATATTTAAAATGTCTCAAATATGCAAAATAAATTTGTTTTTAATATTTGTATGTTATATATATTTTTTTCAAATTCTTTGAAATAACCTAGCAAATATATTATAAACTTTATAAATTTTTGTTAGCAGAATTTACAGTCAGAAATTATTTTAATATTTTAATTATATATTTTGAAGTATTTGCTTAGTAAGTATTTTCATATACTTACATGTTTTAATGAAAATAAGTAATGCATACTCAAGCCTCAATAACCATTAGGTTTTTCATAGATCTCTTTCGAAATTTCTTTTTCAAGTGTAAGCGCGGCTTCAGTGGGCTTTGCTGTCGTCCAGTGGTCATTGGTCATCCGAAAACCGTATCCATTTCCATCCATATTTGGCACAGCGCACAACGAGCCATTAGCCGCAGCAAATGTTATGTAGATCGTGTCGAGTCGGCGCGCTCTGTTGGCGGCTGTTTGAGCAGGACAGGAGGCGGAGGTCGCGGGGGCGAGAGGCAGAAACGGTATCGTTAGTAGAGATCTGTCTGAGGCTGAACTGCGGCCGGCCGTCTGACAGTCCCTGCCCTGTTCTGTTCTGTTCAGTTCAGTTCAGTTCTCCATTATTGACGTAAAGACAGGTAAATAACCTTTCGGCATTCCCGAAAACACTTCTGTCCCGTCACATAAACGAAGGTGTAGTCCAAGCCGTGCCGCGCACTCGCCCTCAGTCTCTCATTACACAGTGTACTGCATGCATTATATATGACGAATTGGCAGAAGTAGGTGTCAGCATACTGTCAGCCGTTCTTATTGATACTCAAATTCTTATTGGCATCACATTTATCTTGATGTGGATTCTTGGGCGCTTTGCCATAGTGGCACAGTAGCTTTTCGAGTTGAGTTGTCGTGGGAGATGTTCAAGTGGGAAAAGTAGGTATTAGATAAGTAGTAATAATGAAACTTAAAATCAATTTGAAATAAAAATAAAACTTTTCATAACTTTTAATAGCTAAATTATATTATTAATATTTACTTATTTGTTTTTGTACATTTTAACTCACCGTCACTATAATCAGGTGTTTTAAGTTCTACACTACTCTAATAAAAATCAGTTATATAAAAATTATAATAAAAATTATACCTTATATAATCATTAAGCAAAATGTTTCCAAAGCTTTGGCCTTTGCAAAGGCAGTATGACAGATTCTTTAAGAAGCTAAACATGTTCAAATACTTTCAGTATAATTTAAAAAGATTCTGCTCAAACTTAAACACAGATCGGGGATCTTTTCAATTCTGAAGGTTCTAAGGCAATAAACTCAACATATACTTGACGTACGATATAACTATAATTAATGACAGCAAATAAACCAAATAAATATATTAATCAATCTATAAGCAAATTAAACATTTATAACAGCTGCTGACCATGGGCGATTTCATAACTGACTCGAAAATTCTAGAGTTCGATAATGCTTCGCATATGCCTCGCATGTAAATATTAAGTTTAGCCAATGGCCACTGAAATGTGAGATGAAGATAATTAATTCTTTGGCTGCGCACGAGCCAAAACTGTTGAAGCTGTGGTCAGGGCTGTGGCAGTTCTGTCCAAGAGCACTCGATCGTTATTAATGCAATGTCTCTCGAGTTTGTCAATGGGCCATATTGAAATTCGATCGAGGCAGCCAAGCGACTAAAGCGCAGTCTTAAGTAATACTTACAGAGATTTAACTGAATAGTACGAGGAATTTGTGTAATGTGGCCAAGCCAAAGCCGAGGATTATGCTAATGCTAAAGAGCTGAAGTACTTCTAATTTGCGAGGCGAGATTTTAATTAGAGAGCCCGAAGATACTGTTATTAAAACAACTTAAGCTCGGCTTAGACCAGACTTGACTTTGACATGACGCACTGAGATTGCAGTTAAGGAATTCCTCAAGCGGAAGTCAATCTCTATGGCTGAGAAATTAGAAAATCATATTTGAAAAGTAAACTTGAAATTATTATTATTATCAGAGCTGGCTGATCACTTTGCAGTATGACAAATCTCAGGCACTTTTTTACTTTTGAGCAGTTCTAAGAACTCTTCTTGGCCCAGAGGATGGCTTAGCTGCTTGGCTGATCAGAGCGGCATATCTTTGAACGCCTTAATTTATTGGCTACAAGACGAGCCGGCGCCAGGGTCAAAAGTCAGACATGGACGCCGTTTGAATTGTAAATTGTGAATTGTGAATTGTGAATTGTGAATGCTGGCCGGATACTTATATTTGGATCGTAAAACATTCTGATATTAATTTCGGCAATGAAATCGCAACGTGCTGCAGAAGATGCTGTGCATAAATCATTCAAAATGAATTTTCAAATTTTAATTTAAACCAGTTGCACAAGTGCATTGAACTTGTACGAAAAATGAATACAACAGCAACAGTATCAACAATAACAACAACAACAATATTACAAGAAGATATTGCCCGACTGTACGTAAAGACAAAAGCCTTTGGCGAACTTATTTATTTATCAATATATTGTGCGTACCCGCACCGCCTCTGGTCTGCCTTTGAGCTGATTGTCGACGTCATTGGGACCGAAACTGAATTCTGATTTATAAGCATGCATCGCGAGCACTCTCCAGCAGCAGCAGCAGCAGCAGCCCCCACCCCCTACGCCACCGCCTTCATGTCGCTGCCCTTACTCAACGGGGCTGCGCTTTAATCACGTGCGTGCAATGCGCACATGATGCGACTGCTCCCCAATCCAATACCCCATGCATGCCTCAAGCTCAACTCAGTGCCGATGCTCATGTCGATGTTGGTCTGGTGTTGCAAATGCTGCCAGGCCAAACACCCAGCCAGCCAGCCACTCAGCCACTCAGCCAGCCAGCGAGCTAGCAAGCGAGCCCCTCTTACTATACTGGTCGAAATTTTAGGTTAAGTAAATCATTTCATATAAAGACTTTAAATTCTCATTATTGAGAATTTCAATTATCTTATCTTTATTATTTTGTATATATTTTTATTTACATCTGATAATTTACATAATTTTATATGAAGTCAACCAATAAAAAGTTACAGATATACATACGCATTACTTAGTAAAACGTAGACAGACTTTCTGGTTATATAATAAATAAACAGTAGATATAGAGAGTAAGAAAATAAGAATTGCTTAGAAAAAGGTAGACCGAAATATATATAGACGGAGTAAGAGTGTGAGAAAAATAGAGTAAGAAATGATTGGATAGTTAAAAATGGATAAGAAAAATGTTGTTTCGCAACACAACTTACTAAATATACCTCATATTCTAGGTACAGCAAAAAAACAGCAACCCTTACATGTATTTATGAGGCATAGGAAGGCAATGATTCAAAATTTGTTATTTTCTCACTATGCATCGCAGTTGTATTGACTCTCATAGATTCATCATAGATAAATATACATAGCTTCACGTATTCTCATACGCATGTACATAAACAAATGTATGTAGATTTATATGAGCATACACCAATATATTATATATAAATTTAAACAAGCTTTTTATGTAACTACACAACCTATATTTATAAAAAATATGCCTTAGATTATTTCATTTAAATTTTTACTCTACCATTAGATTTCCTATCGTCGGGCGATAGAGCAAAAATACTTATTGTTCAATTTGTAAATAATCTTATAGTAACTTAATTTGATAAAAAAAAACTTAAATTTTATTTCTTTTGAATAATTATTCACAAAATTTTGAATTTTGAATAATAAAAAATAGTAATATAACTAATAAGTGAAATCAGTATATTAGTTTTGTGGAATACAAATGTATATTGCTGGGATATTGATTGTGAAAAAGTATTCTGCAGTCGGTAACGACCGACTGCAACGTTCTTACTTGGCTATTACTTATAATAATATTATTATTATAATTATTAGTAATTATATTATTATTTTTTTATGAATTGTATTTATAATATCATTCATTTGATAAAAATGCCATATATTCATTATAAATCTGAATTTAAAACAATTAACAATGTGCCAATGAAAGTTATACTCGATGTAAGTTTTATCATTTAACTTTATTTATATATATTTTTTGCATTTCATAAACTCTACCCTAGGCATATGTCTCGCATAGTAGCCCGTGATAGCCATTATGCAGCAGCTTTGGCTGTGCCGTTGTGTGTGTGTGCGCGCATGCGTGAAGAGTCCGTTTTAATCGTTGCTTGGCCATCGAATATTTCTTCGCCACGACGTCGTCGACTTGGCTCGTAAATCCGGCGTATAAAAGGCACGTTGTGCGCTCCATTGGCCAGGCGGCCATTGTTATAGTCTTTGGCTAGCTGAGCCAAGCTGTGCTGGGCTGGGTTGGGCTGGGCTGGGCTGAGCTGGGCAGAGCTGAGCTGGTTGCGACTGTGACTGTGACTGCGACGCTGACCGAGGCCAGGCCATCGTCTGCTTACCAAAGGCTGATTTACTATGATCCGCTTGAGTTTTATGTGCAGAAAGATAACATTTTTAAGATATTGACACCTTGTTAGGTGTTTGAGAGAGTCGAGTGGCCGCAACTAGCAACTGGCAATTGGCAACTGGCAAACGTTTTTCGCTAGGGTTAGACATGGCCAGCAGGAACGTTCTGTTGCCAAAGGCAAAGCCCTATCCGCAACGGGCACGCCCCCTCGAGCTGTTGCATTTGCGTGGCTAATTGTTGTTAAAATTAAATGCGGCACCATCGTCAAATGCATAAACATTGCTAGATAATCAAAGCGGCGACGTGCCAGATGCAAAGGGAACGACCCACCAAAAGAGACTGAGGTGTTTTTCCTGTTCCTGTCCCATGCCACCTTTCTGTCTCCCTTTATCTCTCTCTCTCTCTCTCTCTCTCTCTCTGTCTTTGTCTACCTCTTGCTCTTTGTTTCAGTTCCATGTGGGTGTCACAGTCGAAGCGCAAGGCGGCTCAGCTAAATTTATGGCATAGGAATAATACATATCTTTATGGCTTCATTAGCGAAAAGCCGTTCAGCAACCAAAACGCCCCACTCCCAGCATCCAGCATCCAGCACCAGCACCAGCCACCACTAGCACCACCAGCGCTGCCATCACAGGTCCGCATAAACCATTCGACACGCTGTCTGCAGCAGCGCCAAAAGGATCGACATCGACGCAGTCGTCAAAAGACTTCGCTGCTGTCTCCCTCTCTGTCACTAGACTCGGACTTGGACTCGGCCAGCATCACATCAGATCACATCATTCCTCGGGCCCGGGCCCATGCACTTGAGACACTATACATTTATGTATGTGTACGTATGTGCAATGTGCTTTCTTCAAAGAGGTTCTTCTAAATGCCCTATTGTGTTATGCAAAACGGAACGATTTGCTCTGTGTAATAAAATGTAACAAGTAAAAAGAAAAAATTGGCTTGGCATTCAAAATGTTGAAAAGTCAAACAGAGAAATAACTAAAATTAATTTGAAAAAAAGGAAAACAAATTTAAAATATATATAAATATAAATTTTTTAAATTTTATTTACAAAAATATATTAATAATTTTAAAATAATAAAACTTTACATTAAAAAAATAAAACTTGGAAAAAGCACGAAAGTAATATAAAGATAAATGAAAAACAAATATCAAATTTGTATATGAATTTAATTTTAAATAAATTAAGTTTATTTATATATTCATATAAATTTTAAAACTTAAAACTAAAGCTTTATAAATTTACTCTGAGAAATATTTGAATATGATTTTATTTTTAAATTTATTGATCAATAAATTTATATACATTTACAAAATTAAAACTTAGGCTTCCTAAATTTACTCTTAGAAATATTTGAATATGAATTAAAATAAGAATATGAATTAAAAAAAAAAAAGAATAATTTATTGATTAATAAATTTTAAAACTTAAAACCAAAGCATTATAAAATTATTATAAAATATTTGTATTAAATCTTATATAATCCTCAACGACGTCATGTGCTAAATTTATGTGTTAAATATAATCTCCTAACTCACTGAAAACTGATAGTAATAAAACAACTCTGTTATGATTTTATTATTTAAAGAAAAATTGTACATGATAATAATATTTAATGAATAATGAAAAAAAGTAGAACTGCATTTTTTTAATTTTTTAATTTAAAATGTATTCATTTAAAATGCGTAAAATGGCAAATCAATCAATACAAAACTGAACTGAACTTGTTTTGTGATATTCGCACAGCAAGTATTGCCTAAAATACAAAATTAAATAACTGCTGTTAATATTACAGAGCTATAATAATTTAGTAACTACATTTATTGGGTCGCTGTAATTTTAATTTATTATTATTATAATTATTTTTATTTCCCCAAAAAAAGGTATGTTTGACATCCATTCCTAACTGTTATCTGAAATTCTTTGTTATTTTTTTCTTTCTCTCTTTCTTTTATGTGTGTGCTAGAAGCTTTGCAGCTATTGGAGAATCAATAGATTTTTCGATATTCAATTGAATATCTTTGGGTCAACTGTCAAGAGCATCTCAGAGTCGAGCAGCTGCTTGATGCGCTGTTCCCACATATTTGACTTTTTTAGGGACTTTTTTATGTTTTGTTCTTCGCGCGCGCAGATTGATTGAGCCTTTTATTAAAGCGCACGTACAGCGTATTAAATAAATTGTTAGTTACGTTGCGGCACCAGGCCCCATACACCAGCCCAAGCCCTTCTCCTTCAGTTCTTGGTTCTGTAAGTGCTGCTGCTGCTGTGGTTGTTGTTGTTGCTGTTGTGGATCTTTGGTGTCGTATGGCAAACGGCACAAAACGCCCCCGAGGTGTTGTATAAGAAAATCTGTGCAGGAACACAGCATGAAAAAGCCGCTCAACGTGCTGCCATTTTTACAACGTCATTTTCTGGAGATCCAAGTGTCTATTCCTAGCTCCACAGTCGATGTGGATGTGGATGTGGTTGGCTATGATGTCTATGCATTTTGCTTTATGGCCCAGCCACGTATCAATTATGTGCCAAAGTGCTAATGGCTGTTGACGGCTGAACAAACGGCCTGCACTGAATGCTGAGCACTCGATGTCCATTGTGGGTGTTGGGCATAGAAATTCCACAACGAGAGCGTTCTCAGCTCGAGACTCGAGTACAGTTCACATGGTGAAAATGATGTTGCCTTTGGGCTGTGGCCATTGGTTATGCTGTGTAAAAGTGAAAACTGGTTTTAATTGCTTCTGCCAGGCAGCCACCGCACCGCTGCACCGATGCACCGATGCATCGATGCTCTGATGCACTGATGCGCTGCAGATCGCGTGCATTGGCCTGCTCCAACATTTCAATTATGACACAAATCCATTGCGCATGGCTTAAATGGCCAAAAATCAGCGAAGCGCGCACTCAAATTGCAAATGTTGCTGAATGCTTTCATCTCTCCCCCACCTCTCTCTCTCTCTCTCTCTCTCTCTCTCTCTCTCTCTGTCTCCCCCACTCCACTTTTTATCCCTCGTCCACCCTCTTTCCTAGTTGGTTTTCTTTCTAGTTGTGCCCGTTAGGCATCTGCATCCAATTAGGTATTAGGCGAGCTGCCGCTGCTGGGCTGCTTTCTTTTGTGGTCCTGGAGCCGGGAATCGATGCCAGCCAAACGACCTGAGCCAGGGCTTGAGCTCATTCCATTGGCCTTTTTTGGGTTAGTGCGCTAGTAACTTATACGCTTGTCGTTCACAGGCGCATGATTAATGACCAACAAGGGCCGGGGCCAATCCCAAATGGAAGTCGTGTAAAAAAAAAGGATGCCAGCCCAACTCCAGCCAGCCGACTAGCCGACCAGCCGACCGTCTGAGTGCCCGACTGCCTGGCAATTGGCTGGCACTCTAGCAAACCGGCCAAATGATATTTGAGCCGATTCTCCAATGAGCTACTGCAGTGGCTAACTCTGGCTCAGATGCAAAGATTGCTGAGCCGCCGATTCGGAGCGGCGCAGCAACAAGTTTCGCTTGATGTTATCCCAAAGCCAGAGACTTGACAATATTTTAACTTGATTTCAGATAAGCAATATTATTTTTTATTTTATTTTTTTTAATTTTTATTACGTGAATAATTATACAAATTTATAGTGAGAATAAAAATATTTAAAAAATGATGAGAAAAATATGATATGAACATATTTATAAAATAAATAAATGAATTTAAGAGAATTTCTGAATTTGGTATGATAATTTTATATGTGATAAAATGCATATATAATGATGATGAAAAACATATGAAATTAAAATATTCTTAAAATATATGATTATTCATTAAAGAGAATTTCAAAATTTTATATGATGATATTTAAGTTAATTAATATCTTGAAGATTTAATAAATTATAAAAATATATTTTAAAATATTTTATAATTAGAATTTTATATAAAAAAATTGGTGAGTAATAAATTAATTAATTTAAATTGTTAAAAAAATATTTTTTAACTTTCCATAAGAATTCATAAAATGCATAAATATATTTATATTATTTATTAGAAACTTGTTCTGTAATAAACTATGTCATATAAATTATTAATAATATACTTTTGTATTTTATTTTATTTTTTTTAAACAAAAGTATATAAATAGATTTTTGTTATATATACATTTTCAAAAATTTTTTATATTTTATTAAAATTGATTGCGCAATTTCTATTTCTATTCCATATACCGACTTATTTGTATCTGCTAACCTGGTAAGCTTCATTTGCTGTGTGTAGCGTACAAACAAGTAAATCGCTGCGATATATGTAAGTTTCACACCTGAATGTAATCGAATTTTTATCATTTTACCTCCGCATTGCATTGTTGCTAGGCAGCCTAGCAAGACTCTACTACTACAGACGAGTGCAGACAAAGATAGAGGCAGAGGCAGAGACGGGAACAAAGTGGAGAGAAGAGGAGGAAGAGGCAGAGGCAGAGGTAGAGGTAGAGACCCAGGCCCTGGCTTAAGCTCTGGCCGGCCAGCAAATTGAAATTTATTGCCACTGAGCCACTGGAAATGCAAGCGAGTTCCGTAACAAGCCCAACGTACGTACAATGGCCGGGTGGACGGGTGGACGGGTGGAAGGCGAGAGGGCGATGCAAAATTTGGTCAGCCAACTGGTCGCGTATGTGGGTCGCATTTGTTAGGCGTTGCCAGCAGCAACGATTGCTACTCTTGGCCTGGCTTATTGTTAGATGGGATAGGAAGTGTGACATTAGCCCATTAGAGAAGCTGGACGATCGACCATTTGGCAACGGGCAACGGGTATCGTGAATCGCGAATCGGGAATCGCGAATCAAGCATCGAGTTGATTGTCAGTCAGTCTCCGGCTCAGTCACTTAGCCATCAAGTGGCAGCCAGTGGCAAAGGCGAAGGCAAAGCCAACGCCCGCACGACTTGGACTTGGTCTTGGTCGCGGACTTGGACTTGGACATGGACTTGAGCTGGGAGTTGAGAGTTGGGAGTTGGGAGCTGGGAGTTGGGAACTGGGAGCTGGGACTTGCCACCGCCATCGAAGATTTATTGCTTAGATAAGCGCGAAAAGTTACAGATGCTTATGCAGCGGCAGCCACTGCAAGGCGCGTCTCGGACTCAGGTTTAGATTCTACCAAATGGACGAGGGTAGCTCAAGAGATATGGAGGCAGTCAAATGTGGCTAATCTCGATTGAAAATCTAATATGAATAATCAGCTCAATTGTTTCGATGTAAAAACTGAAAAGAAAATTTCATGAATTATTTTAATTATTTGGCATTTGCGCAACGTCAGGACTTTCTCTGGCCAAGCTAATTAGCTGTAATTGAAAGTAATCTTGTGGAACAGCCCTCGCTGGCAGTGCCTGCAGCATGTTGTCGACGTCGTCTCGTTAGCGAGGCGCGATTGCTGGCCGCGATTGGCAATTGGCAACGGCAGCAGCAGCAGCAGCAGCAGCAGGAGAAGCAGCAGCAGAAGCGCAGCATCAGCAGCAGCCAGTCAATGTCTTTGGTCTAGGCTTAAGGGCCGCTCGATAAGCATCACAGCCTTGCTAGCTGGCTCAGGACGGGTCCTGGCTAAATTAGTGGATGCCGCTTTTAATTCCTATCGCCTTATCGCAGCAGCAACATCTTAAATGAGGTCAATTATCAATGGGCCGCAGCCAAAAGTGCAAGTTGTTCACCAGCTCTAGCCAGAGCTTGGACATGGGGCTGGGCCTGGGCTTGGGCTTGGTCTGAGGCTTGGTCTGGTGCTATGCGAATATAAAGAGCACAGCTCATAAACGCGAGTTTCACTTTCGATTCGACGGCGACGAGCGGCGAGAGTAATAGAAACTGCACATTAAACGCAACACGTGCCACGCTTCATGGGAGCCGCAGCTCCAACTCCAGCTCCAGCTCCAACTACAGCGAAACGTTGCACTTGCAATCAATCACAACAGCCAGCTAGCTGTAATTAGCGCAGGGAAAAATAGAAAAAAATAGAAACAAATAGAAAAACAACAGCAACTGTTGCTGGCTGAAATATCACACAATGCACATTGTGCATAAGAAACAATGAAAGCATGACGAAGTCAAAGCAGCAACAACAATAAAAATTTGTATGCAGCCAGTCAGGAGAAGGCCGCAGAACAGATTGCAATTTGTGCAGGCAATGGAGCAGCAACTTGGCCAGTTTCATTAAAAATTTGTATTTCTGTTGAATAACAATGGTAATAATGGTTAAGTGCGCTGCGTCCAAACAAAACCGAGCAGCAAAAGTGAAAATTTCACCTGTTGATGCTGTTGCAGCCCATGAGCAATTGAAAATCGACAGCAATAGCTACACCAACAATAGCAACAACAACAGCAACATCAACAGCATCTGCAACAGCAACCGCAACAACACCAACAGCAAGCGAAGCCTAAGCAGTAATCAACATGAAAATTTGCTTTTATATAAATTGCAAATGAGCATGGCAGGGTCTGAAAGTCAAAGCCACAGCCAAAGCTACAGTCAGAGTTAGAGCTGAGAGTCATTGCCAATGGCATTGCCAGTGGAGCGAGAGTCAGATCTCAGTCAAGGCAAGAGATGCGACTCATAAAAGTTTTCCAAATTGAAAGCAGCCAAAGTGTTAAAAATGCAATGTCTATTAAAATGATGTGTCTATTTTTTATGTAGTATGTCGAATCAGTAATTGCTTAAGGAAACAGCTGAGATGCGTCCCGCACTAACAGCTTTCAATTTTTAACACTTTGCAAATACAAGTTTTTCAATTTGCCATATAGCAGAAATAATTTGTATTTATTTTTTCGTAAATAGTTAGACATTTTTAATGATCAGTTTACAGATTATTGAAATGAAGATCAATATAATCTTAATTAAAATTGTTATGTACTGAATGTAAGGGCTAGGAACTGAACTGAGAATCAACTTAAAATCATTAATCAGAATCTAATACTTTTTACACGTAATCATATAAACTAAAGTCTACTAGCAAGTATTAAACTATTGGTTGACAGGCTAAGTGATTAAAATAGAGGTTTGGAAGAAGATTTCTATTTTCATCATATTTACCCAATACAAATATTAGGCAAACTAATCTTAAATAGAGTATAGTATTTCTTTCATTGCAATAAAATTGTTTCCTATTACAAACTTCTGTGAAACTCCAATATATATAATAAAAACTAATTTATCATTGTAGAATATACAAAAAAGTCTGAACTGTAAAATTTGTATTTAATACTTTAATGTAAATATACAAAATATGAATATAAAATAATACAAATAAAATCATAAAAATTTTATGTAATAACTTTATGAAAATAAAAAAATAAAATAAAAATTAAATATATCTATGTCATATCAATCATATTAAGCTCCTATAATATCAACTACTTCTCTCCGAAATCTCGAAATTCCCATGAAAACCTAATGTATAACTAAACTATTTATACTAATCAAAAATATATGCATATTAATATAGTTAAAGATATAGAAAATATAGTTCTTAATAATTAATAGGATACCAATTAATGAGATCCAACAAAGATATGCAAGCTTAGCAGAAATACTCACTACAAATCTTTCCCCTTACTCGTTTCAATTCCAATGTTTTCTAATTTACAAATTGTTATGCGACAGAGATCCAGATGCTAGTTCTTTGATCAATTGAGCAGAAAGCTCTCAGTTTTCATTGCGAGCTGGCTTTGCGCTCACATGATCGTGCCATTGACAACATGCACAAATGTTGACCTTTAATTACGACAACCACAGCAGCAGCAGCAGGAGCTGCTGCAACTGCAACAACTTGTTTGTGGCTGGCCACTGTTTGCATAACTACGCACATAGCAACGGGCAGAAGCTGGCAGAAATATTATAAAAGGAGGCAGCAACAGCAGCAGCAGCAACAACTGCAGCAACAACGACAACGACAACGACGACAACTGCAATTTGTCCAGCTGCATGAGACAAGCCCAGCCGGAGAGGCAGAGAGGGCGCAGATGGAGTCATGGCATCGCAGGCAGAGACACACGCATGCGATCTGCAGCAGCAGCAGCAGCAGCTTCGACTGGGGCTGGGTGACAAGTGCTTAGTGTCAGCACCTTGGTTAGCATGCAGAGTGGAGCGGAGCTGAGCTGAGCTGAGTTAGCGTCCCTTCGCTCTGCGTGCCCCTTGCAGCTTCCAGCTGTTGACAATTTTGTTTGGCTTTGCCAGGATGCATGTACGCACATGTTGGATGACCGGGAGCGAGCGGCCGGGGACTCAGTTTACACATTAATTATCACTTTTGTTACCGGACGGTAGCACGCCAGTGGATGATGCCAGCGTAGAGTAAGAAGAAGACGAAGACGAAGACACACGACAGACAGGCGACAGATGAGAACATTAGAAGACAGGCGTACTTAGTTTGTTGCCTAAGTCTTTTGTTTTTCTTTACGCCACTTGCCATTTGCCAAGTGATAAATGAACTGCTGAAAGCCTTAAGCGGCCATTGCCACGCCGAGGGACGAGCGGGTGGTGCCCTTTATGATTTATGATTGCCAGGCTGAAAAGTAATCGATAATAATCGATAGCAACACCCACTTGATAGCCAGACGACGCGACGCGACGCGACGCGACGTTTCAGGCGTTCATATGAAAATTAAATTATAAAATGCTTTACAAGTGGGTCGGCCCCCAACGGGCAACAGCCCCTGCCACGCCCGGCATCTGGCGGCTCTGCAGCCTTGCTGCTGCACAATAAAATTGCAAACAAACGAGGGTGGACATGCGATTTCCTTGACATTTATGCAATGCAACTGGCAACTGGCAACGGGCAACTGCAGACGCAGTCAGTGGGGCGGTTCAGGCTGTCTGCCACGAGCACAGCCGCACCACAGCCACAGTGGTGCTCTTAACCTCAGCTCGAGACCGTGCCACGCCCCACGCTTGTGCAGCAGATGCGTTCGCTGCGCGACCGGGGCAACAGTCGAGGAGCCAAAGCAAATAGCCTGCGGCCAGATTTTGTCTTTGCGCACAGTGCAGCACGTATCAATTATAGGCAACAGTAACAACAACGACAACAGCAGCAACAACAGAAGGAATAACAACAATATGAGCACAATCTCAACAATATGGCCAACGACATCAAATTATTGGTTTTAGGGCAAACATGCGATGCCATATGGGAATTGTTATGGCATGGCAATAATGCGGCTCAATCGATTAGAAACAAAGAGATGTTACATTCATTGTATTCTCTATATCAAATTATGATAAATGTGTTGCCACTTTTCATTTTTGACTTTAGTTCCCAATAATATTTACTCAATAAAAACTTCTTCACTTTCGATATATGGCTTAAGCAATTCTGTCAATTAAAGTGCTGGCAGCAACTGGGCAAATAAATATATAAAATGTGTTAGAAATGATTCCCTTCAACCTAAATCTAAATCTAACTCTTAAAAATTAACAACACTTGGCATACTACAGAAATAATCAGAAACAAAATACAAATTTACTAGTTTTTTGTTGCCTATAAGAGCATTTTCACTTATACTATTTTACTGTGTAAGAATGGAAAAAAATATAATATATAAATATTGATATATTGAACTATTTATATACTCTGTTAAAAAGCATATTTAAATGATTTCTGAATTTTACATATTAGTAGGAATTGTAGTAGTAACAGTAATCTTATTAGTTTTAGTAGTAGTAGTAGTAGGAGTAAGAGTGTTAGTAATATGTAGATTTCTGAATTTTATATATTAGTAGGAATTGTAGTAGTAGCAGTAATCTTAGTAGTTTTAGTAGTAGTAGTAGTAGGAGTAAGAGTCGTAGTAATATGTAGATTTCTGAATTTTACATATTAGTAGGAATTGTAGAAGTAGCAGTAATCTTAGTAGTTTTAGTAGTAGTAGTAGTAGTAGTAGGAGTAAGAGTCGTAGTAATTTGTAGATTTCTGAATTTTACATATTAGTAGGAATTGTATAAGTAGCAGTAATCTTAGTAGTTTTAGTAGTAGTAGTAGTAGTAGTAGGAGTAAGAGTCGTAGTAATATGTAGATTTCTGAATTTTACATATTAGTAGGAGTTGTAGTAGTAGCAGTAATCTTAGTAGTTTTAGTAGTAGTAGTAGTAGTAGGAGTAAGAGTCGTAGTAATATGTAGTTTTAGAAGTAGTAGTAGTAGAAATAAGAGTCGTCGTAATAAGTACTTTTAGTAGTAGTAGCAGCAGGAGTAAGAGTCATAGTAATAAGTAGTATTAATAGTAGTAGTTTTAGTAGTAGTAGTAGTGAGAGTAACAGTCGTAGTAATAAGTAGTATTAGTAGTAGTTGTTGTCATAGTTAATCGATTTTAAAGTAGCCGCAAAGACTTAATTTCTTGCTCATTGACAGATTTGTCAATAACGTAACTCAAATTTAACTTATGACATTTACGACTTTTTTAACTATCCTGACCAAAACTCATTGGCATTTTAGTAGCGTAGCCAATCAACTAGCAGCAATAGCAATGGGAAATCTAGTCCGAAGGCAAACCGAATGCCAAGACAAAGACAACAATTCAAAGCGACTTTAAGTGCCCACAAGCCCGGGCCAGTTAAAGTCAGTGCCAAACTATGTCTGTGGACTTTAGCTGCGCTTTGGTACCTAATGGACAGCAGCAGCAGCAGCAGCAGCAGCAGCGTTTGCCAGGACTGGAATGAAGTTCGACTCCGAGCTGGAGTCGGCGTCGGTGTCGGCGTTGGAGTCAGCGACTGAGCTTCAGCCTCAGCGGTTACAGTCCTGCATAAAAAATGATTAATTCCTGGTCTGATAATTTATGTAGACACATAATTCACAGCGGGACATATTTTAGCGAGAGTTCAGGCCGCAAAAGCGGTCGCCACTTAAATGTGGCTCTAAAAATAGCACATACACAGATACACATATATCTATTATATAGATATGTGTATGTGTGTGTGTGTGTGTGTGTGTGAGTGTGTCGGTCAGCTAAATATAAAAGGTAAAGCTTCAGAGGGACGCAGGCTTCGGCGCACGCATTTGATTCAAATTGAAGCTAAAGCCAAAGCCAAAGCCATGCCAAAGGCTAAGATCAAGGCTATTCTATGGCCAGCTATGTGGAACGTGGCCAGCGCCTGACTATATCATCATTATCATTAAATATTTATGACGCAGCGAGTGAGCACTGGCTGAGCTCAAGTCCTAATCAAAACGTTGGGTCGTTCGCCTTTTTTAGCTCGAAAATTGTCAAGTTCGTTGCCTAAGTCTTTTGTTCTCTTATGCTGAAAAATATTCGAAATGAAATTTATGAATATGAAATAGCGGATGAAGCAAATTATTGTCATAATTCAGCTTCAAAATTGCATTTGAGTATCGTGAATGGAAAATAAAGTAATTAGAGCCAAGTTCATTATATTTGGAATTCCTTTTTGGTCAGCGGGGTATATTTTAGTCAATAAACGCTGTTGAGCTGCCTAAACGTAAGTGCTGAGAGCTAAGAAATTGAATGCTAAACTCTTCCTACTTAAGATAGGCCGTCAATGGGCACATGAAGTAGCAGCATCCACGTATTTCCTTTTGTCCAGCACTCCCATTGGGGGAGCATCATCAGCATACAGTTGACATTATTACGATGTTCAGCAAGGCAAGCGCATTAGTTATCTGCATGATGCTTGAGCTGCACTTCCTTGAAGGCAACGCGCAGCAGCCGGCCATGCATTGATGCCCAATAGATGCTCATCCTCCTCCACTGATTGAGTCAGCTGTGACTGTCGCAACTCTGGCAGCAGCTGCTGGAGCATAATTTGTGCCACTGTGGCTGTGGTTCTAAAAGCCATGCCGAAGCACAAGCAACTGGCATAAATTCTGAGCAAGCAACCCGCTGGCTTTCATTTCTAATTTTTGCATTTGGACCACTGTGGGATCGGCTACCGTCGATCCGATGGGGCTCGATGTCGATGGCGATGTTTTAGCGCATTTTATTGCTTTATTTGAGACTTTGGCATCGCAACGCTTGTCAATTTTACAACTTTATAGAGGCGAGCGCTTATCGTTTGCATATTTATGCCCCGCTCGATGGCCATGTCGCTTAATATTTTTGACATATTGGCTATGCCGTGCGCTTGGCCCAGCCATTGTCTGGCATAGACCCAATGCCTGCCCGGACTGGACCTAAGGCTGCTGTCTGCTGTTCGCTGTCTCCCTCCACCTCCGCCTCCACCTCCACCTCAGCCTCTGCCTCGGTCTAGCTCTGCTCTGGCTGGCTGTGAGAGGCTCATTGTTGTCGTCATTTGTTGACTGCGCCTTCCACAGAAATTTGTGCAACTCGACTCAAGGAGTTGAGTTCTGTATTTGCGTCTGCGTCTGTGTCTGTCTCTGTCTCTGTATCTGTGTCTGCGTTCGCATTTGAATTGCAAATCCTATTATGACTTGTGAAATTATAATTTTTCTAGCCAGGCCGCACAGCCACTCCAGGTTCATGTCCATGTCCATGTCCAGGGTCCAGTCTGTAGTCTGCAGTCTGCAGTCTTCAGTCTTCAGTCTTCAGCCTTCAGTCCGCACTCTGCAGTCTCTCTTGTCTGCAGCCTGTTGTCTGTGAAGCAGAGGGTTCAATAGCATGAATTATGCATATGCAGGCGCTTTTGGGGCGCACACGCATCCCATGCACTTAGTTATGATAACGTTGCACATTTTGCTGCAAGTTCTGCTGCTCGTCCGCCTCCTCCTGCTCCACCTCTGCAACCAAAGCATCCTCATCTATTTGTTTTGGCCAGCTACAACGTAACACGCCACACGCCCCACGCCTCAAAAAAACAGAAAAAAGGTGCATCCGCAGCAGCAGCAGCATCATTCGCATCCAAATGGCCAAATGGCTTATGCTTTATGCGTAGCAGCTGCTGCTGGCCACTGTAGACACTGCAGAGCAGCAATGCGAGATGCTGACTCGGACGACGCCCCCTCTTTTGGGTGCTACCGCAACTCGAACTCGAACTTGGGCCCAACCATTGCTGACAGAACAAAGAAGTCGTTCATTTGTAATTGTTGTTGCGGCTGCTGCTGCTGCTGCTGCGCTGATGTTGATGCTGATGCTGATGCTGCAAAGGGCACACACGGCCAAAGGATTACCAGCAGCAGATGTAGGGAGACGCACATACTCCAACACATGTATGCCTAGCTATAGTGTGTACCATGTACATATTTATGCTCATATGGAGGCTGTATGAGGATGTGCGCTTGCATATCTTTTATGACTTTTGACTTGCCTTTGACTCTGCTCGGCCCGAGTTGAATGACCGCCTGACTGCATGTGCTGAACTGATGAGCTTTGTCGAAAATCCATCCATGGTCAACATTCAGACACAGCCATGAGCCGTAACTTTATGCCTAGTAGGAGTCTTCAAGGCGGCTTTATGAGGCATTGCTGTCGGTGATAATTAAAAAAGAAAAAATGCATTTTAGAGTGCTCTTAGTTAACACAAGAAATGTTCACTGCATACTAACTAAATTTTATGTGTAGCTAAAAATATTTATGATTTCAACTATAGTGAAACCTATTCTAATAACCACATTTCGCTTTCAACATATTTAATTAAATTTTCCATTTTATTATGAATTGTAAGATACCCATCGGGCTTACTAATTTTTGAAAAATATACATTATTTACAATTTAGTTGTATATCGTTATTGCTCAACCACAGCCAATTCATTGAAGAGTTGAACACTTTGAGTATACTCTGAATCTGAAACCTACATTCAGACAGAGATGGGAACGAAGGGAAGAAGATATGTTCGCCATAGCAACAAATTAAAACCAATGAAGACCTTTTGAAATATGAATATATTAAAGCTTCCATAAAGATGCCCATCGAATTTAGAAATATTTAAAAATTATATAGAAATTACGTCTTAGTTGGATGTCATTATAGCTTTAGACAAATCCAAAGTATACTCTTTTTCAGTCATTGATATGAAGTAAAGAAGATGATCCAGAATTAAGAAAAGCCGATAATGCTGAAATATAATTATATTGAAGAGCGGCCGGTAAAACGGAAACGGTTTTTTGAATTTTGGGATATTTCATACAGAATGGGTTAAATATAGCTTCAAGTTAAAAACAATATAATATCTCAAACAGTTTTTCTGCTAATATAATTGCTTTTCTCATTACTTTTATTTGACCACCTCAACTTTCAATAGTTCCCGAGAGATTTACAAGTTCTTTTCTAATGTGTATATATATTATCTTATCTTACTCTGCATTCATACATTTTCTTTATTGTTTCACTTTTCTAGTTAACATTTGTTTGCCATAATTTCTGAGCAAGAAAACCAAGAAAGAAGCAAACCCATTATGGGCTTAGCTTAAGTGGAGGACTGCGACTGCAATTTCGTATGCAGACAGTTCTTGTTCACTCACGGCTAAATAAGCAGCCTATTAGCTGGGCTTCTTTTTGCAACGCCAACTCCTCACACAAATCACACACAATTAGATGTCAGTCAACGTTGAGCGCTGGTCAACTGGCCATGATTGGCTCTGCCTCTGTTCGTCCAGGGCGCTCATCGTGCAGTGATTTCAGCTATGACATTACCTCAATGTCAGCGCAAATTTGCAAATTAGCAGCAGACAACAAAGGAATTATATATGCACATTATATAATGCGAGTACCGAGCCAACAACGTCAAATGATTGGGCACCGAGCAGAAAGAAAACCCAAAGCCCAAACCGAATCAATTTGCTGCGGATCACAGAATGAAAACGAGAACTGGGGGAGAATCGTCATGGCTTGGATCTGACTGCTGCAGTGCCATCTGCTGCTGCTGCTGCTGCTGCTGCTCCTCCTTCTTCTCCTCTTGACTTCAAGCACACATTTTTCCCATCATTAACATTGCGCAGACGAAATCTGCATGCGGATGAAGTTAAGCCAGCCAAGAAACATGCGTACTTAGTTACAGAGCTCTTGCGTCTGCGACTATTTGTTTCACGAATTCGCAGCGCATTAAACCAGAGAGCAAGAAGCAAAAAAACAAACATCTATGAAAGAAAAAAACTGCAAAGTGAGGCATAAGCAACTGAAGGATATCCTAGAAAAATATATATGAATATTTAAGAAAATTAGAGAAGAACAAATTGTGATAAGAGTTAATAAAATGTTAATTAAGTAAAAATTAATTAAATAATAAAATATTTTAAAGTATATAAAATTAGAAAAATATATATGAATATTTAAGAAAATTAGAGAAAAACAAATTGTGATAAGAGTTAATAAAATGTTAATTAAGTAAAAATTAATTAAATAATAAAATATTTTAAAGTATATAAAATTAGAATCAAATATATTTGTAAGTGGTAAACTAGATAATATGTACTTTATATTAATGAAATAAATATTAAACATTGTAAGAAATTGTAGAAAGTTATTGAACAAAAAATTATAATAAGAGCTACGATGATTAATTTTTAATTATTAATAAATTGGAATTAAATACATTTGTAAATGATAAATTATATATAATATATGTATATATCATAAATAAGTTAGTAAATTGTAAAGAAAGTCTTGAACAAGAAATTATTCTAAGAACAAAGATAATTAATTTTGAGTCATATATAAATTAGACATATTACATATTTGAAAAGTAATATATCATTTACTTATATTTTAAATATATTTTATAAGATTATAAAAAAGTATTATATATTATTTACTCTATATCAATCCATATTTCAATAGACTATCTCAACAGAATTAGATACTCTATAAGCAGTTCACTCTCGTTTGTGCAGATGCTCAGCTTGCAGGGTATTCAACAGCAACAGCAGTGGCACTCTGTCCATCGGTCCAAACAAGGCAAAAGGCATGTCCATCCTCCTATCGTAACAAGAACAATTTGTTCTAATGCGCCATGGCAGCAGCAGCAGCCGCAGCAACAGGAGTAGTTGGAGGCATCGCAACGTGGTGCTGGCGATGCATAGAGAAAGGAAAGGGCAGCCACTGAACACGCAATGGCCAGAACAAATGTAGACATTAAGCTGCTGGCTGTGGCCAAAGCGAGCCCGATTTGGGAACGGAGACGCAGACGGCAGGCGGCGATCGCTGGAACGTGGAACGTGGACGAGGCGCACCTTAACATCGAGTGACACGCAATGGACAAACGCCAACGCCAAACAAAGCAGCTGGCCATCATAAAAAATCATATACAAATACATATAAGCATCTATAAATATATGTATGTATGTGTAAAAATATTTTATATATGAAATTTGCCATATTTCTCGCGCTCAGCATTTTCCCAGCGGACGGACTTCTGGTAGCGTTTCAATAAATTCGCTGTGGAAATTTCATTAATCGCCATTGGAGGCGCGCCCCCACCCGCCCCGCAGCCTCGGGTGGGCAGCAGGTGGACGACAGCTAGTGGCGAGGATGCCTCCGCTGCTGGTTGCGCCATGGCCATAAAAATATTTGCCGCCTTAATGTGAGTGGCTTATAAATTTGCACAAACGCGACCATATATAGCAGCTCAGCAGTGGAGGGGGCAGGGACAGGGGCAGGGGCAGTCAACGGATCGCAGACCACCAACCACCAACCACCAATGCTTGACAGTTGTAGCTAACTGTTATTGTAGTTAACTCGTTGGCATTGGACAGAGGTTTAGTGGTTTTCCTAGGCGAGCTTAAGGTCTTTTTTTACAGTGAACAACTCGATACTCTTTGCTCAGTCATTCATAAATATTTGTAAACAATTAGTTCAGGTAATACCTTGCTAAATTTGTTGGTTAATATATATAGTACAACATATGAATGTTAACTGTTTTCATTTATTCAACATTTGCAAAATGTTTCAATTGCTTATATTTACAATTACGAATCTATAATTCAATTGGTTTATATTTGGTTTCGTTAACGGGTGTAATGTGGATACAAAATGCAACTCGATTAAATTAAGTAAATATGCATGGCCACAATGAATTAAGTTTAATTTAAGCAAACTTACGAGTTAAAACTAAGCTCTGGCAAGTTTTCATAGAAATGATCTGGTT
Source organism: Drosophila hamatofila (assembly GCA_035045345.1). Taxonomy (NCBI): domain Eukaryota; kingdom Metazoa; phylum Arthropoda; class Insecta; order Diptera; family Drosophilidae; genus Drosophila; species Drosophila hamatofila. The sequence continues at coordinate 5,708,510 of JAWNPA010000001.1, forward strand.
TGGTATTTCCTTTCTTTTTTTTTTTTGGCATAACTAAAACTAAGGCTGTGTAAATTCATATTGGTGCTTAAGTCTAAACATCTTTGGACTAAATCATTTGGTTGAATTTTCTATTTAACTTTTTGGGATTGCAGCTAAATTAAATGGCAAGAACTAATTCTAAGCACGGCGTTTACTCTATGGCACAATCGCTTTGCTGGCAAGCAGTGAGCATTAGTCGCTTTCTACTTCTGGTTCATATACATGGTCGCAATCTTGTCGAGTATCGTGTCGATCGAGAGCAGCTCCTCGCTGAACTTCTGCATGGTCTGCGCAGGCACAATCCACTTGAGAAACTCCTCGACATTTAAACGCAACCTAGCCAAAGGCGTCAGCGTTGCGTCGTCGTGTGACGGACGCTGTGCCAGCTTCAGGGATGCTATGATGACATTATCAATCAGACGCTTCTCGTAGCCCAGCTGACGCAGCTTCTGCGCTGAGCTAATCTTCTTCAGCACAACGGCAATGTTAAAGCGAATGTTGGACAGTGTATGAGCATCTTCGGTCTGGCTATCGTTAAGTTCCTCCGTTGCTTTGCACTTGGCACAGTGCTCGGAATGCGCCTGCAGCTCCACCTTGATTTTGAAGAACTCGTGGCAGCCAGGACACATGTAGGGTTTCTGCTGCTTGTGTATCTTCTTCATGTGATTCTTGAGATGCGCCAGCTGTGAGAAGGCCACCTCATCCGTGCATAGCTGGCAGCGAAATGGCTTTTCCCCCGTGTGCTTGCGAATGTGTAGCTTCAGCACGCTGGAGTGGGCGAATGTTTGATGACAGATCTGCAACAGATGTACATTGATTCAATTAGAGGATAAACTTTTTCTTTCTTTGTTGCCACTTACCCGGCACTGATACGGCCGCTCCCCCGTATGCATTCGCATATGCACATTGTATTGCGACTTTTGGGTAAAGTACGAATTGCACACCTCGCAGACGTGCGTCTTAACTGCTGCGTGCTTCTGCATGTGCGTGGCCAGATCCTCGTCTGGCTCGATTGTCTTATGGCATATTTCACATTCGAGTTGACTCAGCTTGTGGTGCTCCTGATTGATGTGGGCGCGCAGCGCCAGTTCAGTGGCAAATTGACTTTCGCAAATGTTGCATCTGTGCTCCATTCCCTGCTCATGTCGCTCCATGTGCACACGCAGATTGGCATTGGTGGAAAAGCTAGCTGAACACTTGGTGCAGTTGAATTGCTGAATGCTCATCTTGTGGTGGGATACCATGTGCTGCTGGAGCTGTCGGGGGAAATCAGAGCTATGAGTTTCAATATGAGATAATTGCAAATTTATTTCGGAACTCACTTGACCGCCTCGAGCGAATCGTTTCTCACACAGTGCACACGGATATGGCTTCTCACCCGAATGCAGACGCATGTGCAGCTTGAGCCGTTCCTTGAGTGCAAACGATTTGGGACACTGCGTGCATGCGAACTGTTTCTTGTGCTCGTGGGCGGTGGTTATGTGATTCTTAAGATTCACCGCCTGGCGATAGCACTTGCCGCAGTCGGTGCATTTGTGTGGCCGCTCATCCGAGTGAATGAGCATGTGACGTTCCAAGTCGGTCTTGCCACCGAACTCCTTCGAGCAGTGACTGCACACGTGCTGCTTGCGCTTGGAGGACTCTGCCTTGCGTGGTGATTTCTTTGGCTCCGGCTGAATGTAGTCTGCATCTGTATCTGTTGAGTCCTGCTCAGCCTCCTGGTCGCGATCCACATATGAATCTTGCAAGCTGCTGTTGAGGCTGCTCTTGCGCCGCTTAATGGCCGACGCAGCAGGCGAGGATTCACGCGCCGCCGGCGGCGATGACAGCGATATACCGCTATCCGTGAGCAGAGAGACGGCATCCTCTTTGGAGAGGCTGCGACGGCTGCGTACCATGCTGAGTTAGTTTTATGTCTATTACAGAGCTTCCTGCACCCGGCACCAGATGCTAATTTACTTGGGGGTAGGGTTAATTTTTCTACGATAGTTTTTGCTTTGGTTTTTTACAATTTTTTTTTTTTTTTTTAGCTAAAGAAGTAGATTCCCAAACACCTTGGATTGTTATAGCGATTTAGTTAAATTTTCGCTGCAAGAAAAAGTTAAGAGCTGTTAATTATTTAGCTTGCAATGCCACGTTCTAAACAACTCACAAAACACAAAACAATGAAAACAACAATAAGAATTTCAGCTGTGTCCACCGAACTTCAAAAACTGTCGCTGACGATAAGAATTGTATCGAGGGGAGGTGCAGAGAGGCATACGACGAATTACACTGAGAGAAAGTACTAGGTGATTCAAATCAAAATGAGTATACGCTTAAAGCAACAGACTTCTTACTAAAGTCTCTTTTAAATTGATGTTGACTATTTCACGTTCAGTCATATTATAAATTTTGATACTCGAGTTTCAAAGCACAGGTTTTTTTTAAAGTGTATTATTACTTTATTTATTTTGATCACTTTATCAGCTAGAATTTCCAGGTAGTATATATAGACATATGTGGAAACTCATGTGCGTTACACTCAAAAGTTGTTTAGTTTGTTTTCTCAATCTTTTGTTTGGAATGCGAGAGAGCGAGCGCGCTGCCAAGCTAAAACACTGATAAGCGCGCGACAAAGGCAATAACTGATAAGGTGGCGTAGTCTGATCAGATAAGAGTCTAGTACTTATACAACTGATGGTAACTTTTTTACTAAACAGTTGCTGCTGCTGTTGCTTCTGCTGCTTGAGACTTCCAATGAAATGGCATATTAAACCAGGAAAACTGCATGCAGAACAAAGAACTGTGAAAATCAAGAATAGACGACGACGATGACGACCCTGGGAACAGTTAGCTCGAAATGCTCACTACATAAACATCTGGCGAACAGATTGCTCACACACACATACACTTAGAGCAGATTTACAGACCTTTGGCGACGCTTCATTGACATCACACACACCAAAAAACAAAAACAAAAAACAAGAGTAACAAAATTAAGGGGCGGCGGCGCGCGCCAAAACTTACTGTGCTCAGTTTCTATGAAGCTATTGACGGCGATTGGGAACAGCATTGAAGCATGATGTGCCCAAGTGCAGGGACAGGGCCACAGTTCACACAGCTGCACGTTACGCAAATGAAGCGTAAAACGAAAATGAAAACAGTGCTGAAAAGCGAATTGGAAGCGCGAACCGAACCCTAAAAACAAAAAACAAGAGCTTTAACTGTAACTATTGCAGCTCTGCTCAGCTCTGCTTGCGCCCACGTCGCCCGTGAAGCGACGCCGCTGTCTGGCTGCCTGGCCGCACGGTAGCCAGCGATTCATTAAATTGAAAGAGAACGTTGAAAAAAGCACGAACGACAGCGAAAACTCACAAAAGGTGTGGGGCTCAAAGAATACAAAAACAGCAGTTTTGTAATGCTAAATAGGCAAATGGGGAAGCGACAGCGATGGCGACGACAGCGACTGCCGCAGCAGCAGCAGCCACAAGCAGCGCAGTTGCAGAGCGCTGGGCGTGCGTCTTCTTGTGGGGGTCAACGTTGAAGTCTTCTGTTTATGTCGAGCAGGAAAAACAGTACGAAATAAGAACAGAAACTACTGCAAGAATTTTGTTAGTTACTACAAATTACCGACACCAATGAGAACTAATTGATTATAGGCCTTATACACATACATACATACATAATTAAATACCAACACCACAATAAATTCACATAGTTAAGGAAATCAGAAGAAAAATGAAAAGAACTTACCAGCAGTGGAGTGAGAATTAATCATTTATAGAGACCAGCTGCGAAATAAAACTTACAACTGACTGAAACAAACACACGGGAATATGCACAACAAGCACACAAAGCACCAGGCACACTTAAAGACTACATTTTATGTATTGTTTGTTGAAACATTATTGCATTTGCCAAACAAACGCCCATTTTTACAGCACATTGCACTTTTCTTTTTACCTTTAGTCAGCAGAACCATAGACACAAACATGTTGCAAGCCCATAGCAAGTCATAGCTAAAGCCTGGGTTAATTTCACATTTTATTTTTTATGCTGCACAGCTAAAATGCATCGTTTTGTTTAGTAAAATTTAATTCCTTTCTGCACCCCGCTGTGCTATGTTTACTTCTAATTATAAAGATTGAACTAGTTCAATTCGAGAATATCGATAGTCAACTCTTTTGAGCTACATGTAGCTCGATATTGAACCTTGGGCATTTTAGCATTGGCCGCAATCGGTAACACTGCATTTAACATTGTTAATGTTGGGTTAAAATGATTTAATTTACAAACATAGTGTGTTTTATTATACAATATTCAAAACGCCAGTCGCTTCATTAGCAAATACATGTGCTGGTCCACCTCAAATCCGTGCAAATTGTTGGCATCCCCTTGCAGACGCATCAGCAGACCACCAAACGAAACGTACGCTGACAGACGGGACGATTCGTTGTGCGCCTCGTCGCCCTCAATTCGATAGATCTTTCCGTACATTACATACTCAAAACTATCCGCCCGCGTGCCTTCGTGCTCCATGGGATTATATTCGCCACTATCGGGACAACCGTCTTCGCGTAGCGTTGTGGCCAGCACCAAACGGAATTTGTCTCCCAGTTCCATTGGATACAGCCATGAATTTATATCCAGAATGAGGTCCATTTTGAAAGATTCAGATTCGCAGTGCAGGCGGGAAACACGATCGAACTTTTTGCCCTCAGGATCCATGTCCTTGACGTTGAATATGTCCTCGAATAACACACCGGCCATTTCACCTAAGAAACTGTTTATTAACTGTGATCGTTCCACTTGTGGCTGCTTAATATTTACCTTTTGTTCAAACCCACTATCTCAATGTGCAGTCAGTCCAGTTAGCAGTACCCACTACTGGTAGTCAAACTTTGATTATAGTTATATATAATTGTTTATTTTATGGCTATACTTTTATTAAAAATACAGCGTTGTCGGCAATTTGGTCTAGCGTGCTATAGGGATGGATACGCTGTAGAATGCTCGCGAGTGGCTTGCCGATATGCCAGCAAGTAACAATATATCGATATGAACAGAGCTGCCAGATGGGTAAATTTAGGAATAAATTGTAATCAGTTATCAAAAAATCGTATGTACCAGAGATATAACAATTTATTCAGAAAATATTTACAAGTATTCACATCATTTACCAATTCTGCACTTGGTCAGAATAGGCTATAATGCGACCGTTAGAATATATTGGTCTGCGTATGGCAGGTGTCAACTGGGCGAGAGGTGCTTTAGGTGAGTTAACAGTAATCTTGGCGGGCTTTCGTTTCAATGGAGCGTTAACAATTAAACGTGCAGGCCTGAATGGAATGCGACGCTCCACAAATGGCAGAGTCAGTTGAGTCGCCGGGAATGCGGCATTAACTCTATTGATAATCTTGGCAGGTCTTCTCTGTGGACGAGCTGTCAATTTAGAGGGTCGGCGATTGGACTGCATGGGACGGAGCACCTGGCGGAAGGCCGTAAAACGTTGTACCAGAGGCAATACAAATTGTAGCCGTGGACGTAAGCTAGCCAGGCTTATGGTTGCTGCACTCTGTCCTGAACCATTGGCGTCTACATTCGTGGGAAGCTCTGGAGGGCCATAGGTCTCATCAGGAGTCTCGTCAACAGCTGGTGGACCGTAGGTTTCATCGGGTGGCCCATAGACATCATCAGGTGGTCCATAGACAAGTTCCGGCTGTTCCTCAGGTGGTCCATAAACAAGTTCCGGCTGCTCCTCCGGTGGCCCATAGGTCAAATCTGGTTGAGGAAAGTCAGCCGCCTGCTCCGTAGGCAGTTCAAATGGTGGATCAGGCGTCAGACCGGCTGGTGGATAAGGAGCCGCCTCTTGTCGCTGTAGAACAGGTCCCGGAAAACGTAATCTAGCCGCTTCACTAGCATCCAGGCTAGCTGACGCACAAAGGGCCACAATTAAAAAGTTTGCTCCAAACATGTTGCTGTCAAAACATGAACTGCTGCTGCCCTCTGTCAACTGCCGACTTTAAATACCCATCATAGACCAAAGCTGACCTTCACCAACAAAGTGTCCAAACTGCCCAAGTGCCCAAGTGCCCAAATTGCCGACAAGGCCAATCGAGCGATGACTTATACGGCAAGCCCAAGCGTTTACGTGCCCAGCCACTATGACTGCACATGTGAGCCGAAGATTTTATGTGGTTATGGCCAACTTTATTAATAGCATTTACATGACTTAGGTTACAATTTTACCAGCTGCGGCGAAGCACCAAGCGCTCCGGCACTGGAGCCTGCCTGCGGCGAGCCTGTGGGAAGCGCTGATAGATTCTGGCGGGCTTCTTATCCTCGGGCTGATCGAGAGTGGTGGACACAGCAATCACGGTGCCATCTTTGGCCACTTGCACAAGCACTTCCTCGTCATCCACATCTGCGGCTGGCTGAGCCTTGGCATCAACAGGAGTCTCTTCTTCTGGAATGTCATCTGTTTCGATGGGCTGCTCGGGCTCCGGCTGGGGTTCGGGCAAATCATCTGGCTGCGGCGGCTCGTCCACACTAGTGGGTGGGCCATAGACGCTGTCAGGTGGTCCATAGGTGTTATCTGGAGGCAGATACTTCACCTCCGGCTGTGCAGTGGAGCTTGGCAGCTCGAAGGGTACATCGGGAGTGATGCCAGCCTCTGGGTAGCCTGTGGGCGCAGGACTTGGCGGCGCCTGCTCCTGCCTTGCGAGTCCGCGTCGGGGCACAAATCTCTGCCGCAGTGGCTCCGAGCTTACCAAGACGACCAGGCCCAGGAGCAGAAGTGTTGAAGTAGCTTTAATCATTTTGACGATCGATTCAATTCTGTTCTGAGTTGTCCAAGAGCTCGGCCTATTTATAGGGGCCTCCCGATCAGATCTGTCGTTCATAATTTATGCTCGTCACTTTCGATTGTAGGCCTCCTAGCTAGTTGCTGTTCTCGTTCGCTCGGCACGGCTTTGATTATGTTGCCCCGATCGAATCGGCTTGTGATTTCTGTTTAATGCTGGCTACGTGACCCTTTTCCCAATTTTGGCAGCCAATGCTAACCGAGTGGCTATCGGTGGCGCTGGTCTCTCTGTGTCTCCTCATTAACACGCCGTCGACCGCGATTCCAATAGGCTCTTACTCGAAGTTCAATTCCCCATTTGTTTATTTCGGTGGGTTCTTGGCTATTCATAATTTTATTTAATGGCTTTTATATTCATAACCATTGACCTTTTTGAAAACGTGTCTGGAGACACCATTAGATAATATTCTCATCTAGGTCAGGTGGCTGTTGTCCGATTTGACATACAAATTTCCTTCAATTAGGTTCTTATGTTGTGGATACCCAATATCAAAATCAATTCTTGTCGTATACCCTTATAAAGGAATGTTATTTGTATTTTTAATTTCTCATATAAAAGGTAACAGGTCTTTGACTTTGAAGGTTTTAAAAGCAGAGCTGAAATTGAGTTTGTACTAATCTTATCTCCCAGTTCAATAGCTAAAATATTGCACTCTATCATTTCTGCCAGAGATTATTCCGCTCTGATTGATGATTTTGTACACTAACTCAAACTTTGTTAAGAAAAATTATAAATATTAATATTTTAGGATATCCTAACTACTTATAATTTAAATTTTTGATGTTGTTTTTTAAAAGCTTTGAAGTTCCTATATTTATATTTAGACTGCTTTGCCATAAAGGCTAACGGATAAACGATTCATTAAAATTTTTTTTTTTTTTGTTGTGGACTGAAAGTTGTTTAAGGATTATTATCAATGTTCAGTTTAGTTTTCAATAGACATACGACTTTGAGCCAACTTTGGAGTAGATGGATTGTCAAAAAGCTCGGATCCTAATAAAAAGTAAACCATAAATTTATATGTATCTTAAAAGAATATTAATGAATATTATATTAAAATAAAAGAAAGATTAAATTAATGTTAAAAATAAAAACAAATATAGATTATATAAGCATAAACTTTTTAGGAATGCATATGTATAAAACATTATTATTTATAATAGCTTTTATTCAAACATTTTGTAAGGCAAAGTTTGAGAAATAATACATGCATTTTGATTTTTATTAATATGAAATACTCAACCTGTAGGCTTGTCAAATCGAGAGTGTAATTAAAACTCTAAACTTTAATTTGTAAACTGGAAAATAGAAAAAATTAAAAGAAAGAATGACTTGAATCCACAATAGTGCAAACCAAGCATTTTTAGAATCGGTCTTAGATCCAAAAAAACACAAATAGTTGCACATTACAAATTGTTATAAGTAACCGGTATTGATATTAAATTTGAACTCTTAGCCATAAACGAAGTCTTCAAATCATGACAACTGAAACTGATTCTTGCCTAATGCAAAATATAAAATAATTAATTTGTTCCATTTAGGCATTCAACAGATATTGGATGAACAAATCTGTTGACCATATTCAAAATCCTCAATAAGAATTTGATATCTTCATTTTTTGTTAACAACGTTTTATTTATATATATTTAATTAATAACAAATATTTGGATCGGTAACTCGTAAAGAACATTCGCAACAACAGTCTATTTAAAGGGTATAGACCAGGATGGGCTTGGAGCGTATGATTTGAGCAGATCGCAGCTTCTCCGACACTGGTCGGCGAATGCGCAGGCGACCGTTGCGCGCAAGGATCAGGCTGGCGGGAATGGGCTCTGAAGCTGGGTCGGCATCGGCTGGAGCCAGATCCTGGTCTTGGTCCAGATCAGCGGCAGTGTCGGCAGGTGGGCCATAGGTGTTGTCCGGCTCGGCGGGTGGTGGGCCATAGGTGTTATCGGGTGGGCCATAGGTCAAATCGGGCTGCGCCTCGGTCTCCGTCTCGGTGGGCAGATCAAAGGGTATGGCGGGCGTGACACCTGCAGGTGGATAAGGCGCCGGGGCTGGCGTTGGGGCGGCGTCCACAGCTGGATCCACAGGCGCTGGCGGTGCCTCCTCCTGGCGAGCCAAACGGAAGCGGGAGGAGCGACTGCGCAGACGCGCCGGCTCCGCCACGGAGACAGCTGCGATGGCAGCCAGGATGAGCAGAGAGCTGGTGAACTTGAAAGCCATGTCGAACTGTTGCTGGTTGTTGTTAGAATGTTGATATCGAATGCGAATCGCAGACTTTTTATACACAAACATTTTGGCAGTCATAAATGGCGCGCCGAGGGACACCCTCAAGATGGTGTCCACATACGCGCACCTACGTGACAATATTTCGTCAAGGGCCCATGTCTAACCCATAACCATATAACCACCGACCATTAATTCGATTCGCCACTTAACTCTGAACTTCACACACTCGATCGCCGCACGCTGCTGCAGCCTGGGCCTGAAGCTAATCAAATTGTATTTTGGGCAAATGTTCAACTGTTTTTCCATGTGCTTCAGCTACAGTGGGGCAAAAACGATGAACATGTTTTAAGTGTTTAATAAGTTTAGATTTTTGATAAATAAAGCTTTAAAATAATTATATCTATTTCTACTATTAATTACTTTCGGGCATAAACAAATATTTATGATTTGTATTAATTTAGCTTAAAAATCATTCATTTGTTAAATAAAATTTATATTTATTTTTTCATTTTCTACTAAATTACAATAATCCTTAAATATTTATTATTCAGATTTACAAATTTTAGATATTATTTATTTTTATTAATAAACTGGAAACAACATATTAAAAAAATTTAAGTTTTACAATTGGTTGCTAAAAAATTATTTATTTAAAAGAAATGAAACTGAAATTTATTAAAAAAGTACAACACACTTCAAATTTATGAATTATACAAATATAGATATGATATTTCAAACTCTCTCTTTATCTAAAAAAATTGTTTTATATAGAAAAAAATTTAAAAATATAGTTTTTATTTCTTTAAAAAACTTATTATATAACAATCAAATTTTATATAAAAAAAAAACATATTTTATTTATTTTCAAAATGTATCATTATTATTATAAGTATTATACATATGTATACTTTATTGCATTTATCGCCATGTGCACCTTGAAGTTTAATAAAATTGGACAAGTACAAATGAGTATTAAGGCACTGTGCGGCGCCTGCTTATCATGCAGGTCAATGGTTTTTTGGATTACTTGTTTTTTCGTCGTATGTTTTTGTTTGGAGAGGGCTATCAAATTATTGACTGTTTTATATGCGGAACGTTGCGAGTGGTCTAGAATCGTTGCAGCTTGGCTGACACGGGGCCAGCTACGAGTATAAAAGCAAAAGCTCCATATTCGATCGACAACAAAGCGTCACAGCAACTAAGACGATCATGGCACGTTATCAGCTCACTAGCTCCCTACTGGTCCTGGCCATCCTGGTGGCTCACGTATCCGCTGAGGCGCCACGGCGTTTGCGTCTGAGTCGACAGCGCCAGGCGTTTGCCAGGCAGGAGGTCCAGCCCACGCCATACCCATCGGCGGATGACCTGAAGCCGGAAGAGCCAGCGCTCATCTATGGCCCACCACCGTCCACCAATGTGGATGAGCTGCCCGCCGAAGAGGAACCGCCAGCGAACAGCTTCCAGCCCGATGCCGAAGAAGTAGACCTAGACGAGAACTCGCTGGAGGAGGTGACCACACCAGCCGCTGTTGCTCGCCTGCGCAGCAGCCGCCAGAGATTGGCCAAGCTGCAGCTGGCCAAGGCACAGCCGAAACGCAAGCGTCAACGCATTTCCCGTCTGGAAGAGTTGCCCGTCGAGGCAGCAGCACCAGTCGTTCCAGTGGCTCCCGTTGCTCCAGTTGCTCCAGTGGCTCCAGTGGCTCCAGTTGCTCCGGTAGCCGCCTTGCCTGCTCCACAGTTCTACTATGTGGGTGGCCAGCAGCCCTACGTGGTTGCCTACAATGCAGCTCAACAGCTCGCCTGGTAAATGATCCTGTGATTGATTGATTGATTGTTATCTGCATAGAAATGTTTTGTTTTGAGTATATTAAAGTTTTGAGTATAAAAACTTAGCTACATTAAAGTCTTTTTACTTTTCCAACTTCGTTCTCTACTCCTTACTTTTTCTGTGGCATTTTCAGTGCTTGACACTTTTGCTCCGGCATCGACTTTTTCGCAATTCACTCGCCATTAACAAGCGCCCAAGGAGCACTTTTCATTGTTTGCATCCATTTTCATCTATTGCATACTGAAGTTGTTGAGTTTTTGTTGTGCATTTTCCAGCATTTTCTCCACTTTTCCATTGTTCTGGCCCTATGAATGCATTTTTCATGCTTTGCCTGCTTATATTGTTATTTCTGTGTGTTTTTCTTCACTATTACTTCGTTCTTTTTTTGTCGCTTTTAAAAGGCGTTTAAAAGGTTTCAATACTATTGTTGCTCGTCTATTCAAGATTTATATACTACAATAAATCGAGCTTGATGCGCTTCATACATACATAGATGAACATATATTTAGTAGAGCGTATGTAACTTCGGTTTTCCTCAGCTGTTTAGCATTTGTTTACTCGTTCACGAATTCACAAATATAAAGTGTATATGGTTATTGTTATAAGTATTTATCTGTTTAAATGCACATGAATTCATCTATCTAAATATAAGTTAAAGATTCGGAATCTAAAATGAAAAATTGTTTATACGATTTTCAGGTAGCAATATTATGTTTATTTACATTTGGAGACGTGGCAAACATATATCCATATATATATTTATAGAATATTTGTCTATATACATCTCTCGGATTGCCATGGATTATCTTGGGAAAAACTATATCCTTCTTAATTGAATAATCAAGTAAAGTAAGTCGTTTTCTTTTTAAACCTGCTACGTTAATTATTTTAAATAAATTGAATGGTTTTTACATTACGAGTAAGCAGCCTGACTCGATTTAAACTTTTTTACTGGTTTTATAATTACGAAAGTATAATTTAAGTATAATTTAAGCATTATTTTTAAATTGATTTAATGTGCCAATTATAGTTAATAAAGTTTCTTTATATCCATGTAAAGTTACGAATGTGATTCAGTATACTAAATTTAGATATTCAAAGAAAGTTGATTGAACTTGTATGCCCTTAGCCGGCCATATGCCTACTATGCAAAGGAATCTTTAAGGCAAATCTTAATTAAAAAAAAAAAAAAAAAAAAGATAAAAAGCCAGATCACAAAAATTAAATAAAATACAATTCCTTTGATCAAAACATAGGCCCATAGAGGTGGAAAAATATTTTGTAATTAAATTTAATCAATTAGTTTTTAAAAAGAGTATTCAACTTCCAGTATGTGTTCCTTTTAAGTAAAATGATTCTGATAAAGGGACTATGCATGGATCAAAAAAAGCAAGGCAAAGATATCATTGACCTCTATCTTTTGATTTGTCATTGTATTGCTTATCAAGTCTTCTAAATAGATAAAATATTATGGCACTTAAATGTGTATATAATAAAAACTTCGAAATTAATCAGTTTAGTTTACGTGGAACCCGACAACAATTATAAATAGATACATTATGGAGGGTAAAATAGTGAATATCGACCTGGAAGACAATGTCGCAGCTGCGGACTCTGACAATATGCTACATAATCCCAACGGCATACGCTCCAAGAAGAAAGTTAAAGAAATGGTAGACGCTCCATACAGATGCTGATAAAACCCAAAATAGACACACCCAAATAAGAAGCAGTTTTAATAAATAATATATATAAAGTATATTTATTTTATATATTGACATTATGTAGGATCTTTATAGTTCCCATGCAATATTTTTATGTTGAATCGAAAAGAAAAATAAGGAAACTTTATGCGGAGCGTATACTGATGCTGATGAGTCTCAAAATAGACACATCAAAATGAGCAGCAGTAGAATAAGTTTCAATAAATAATATTTATATAATATAAATATTTATATATTGATATTGAATAAGCTCTTCAATAATCGCACACATTGCATATTGCTTCTATAATATATTTTGTGTTTTATAGTTTTTTCTATTTGTCGAATTGCAATGAGGAAACTAATATTATATACGTTTAATGCAGTTGCTGAAAAAACCCAAAATAGACACATTGAAATAAGCAGCAGACCAATAAGTGTGTTTAAATAATGTTTATATAATATATATATTTATTTATTTATTGATATTGTATAGGGCTTTTACAGTTCCCATGCAATTAAAATTTGCATATTGATTTTATAATATAATTTGTATTTTATATTTTCTCTATTCATATGTCGAATCGCAATCTTATCGCTTGAAAAATCACAATTCATTCCCCACGATTTTGGTATTTCCTCCGGTTTTTCAAGATAATATTGCTGAGTAAGCGTATGTACACTCTGCACTCACACACCCACATATATATACCTATGCATGTATGTGCGGGCATTAATTAGCCATGAGTATTGTTTTTTGTGTGGCTGCAAAACGAGCTTTAGCCAGCAAAGAAAGATCCGCGCGTCTCCAGTGCGTTAACATTCGGCCTCGAGTTGTTCCTCAGTGCCTCGATGGCCTGATAGTTGAGGAACCAGAAGGGCTGATTATCCTGTGGCAGCTGGCTCAGATAGTTGACATAGTTCTGATCTCCATGCGCATCGATGGGCAGAGCATTAGACACGGGCCTACTGGCGACACTTGGAGTGGGTCGGCTGGTAGTGGGTCGAGAGGTGGCACTTGTGGCAGTGGGTTGAGAGCTGGCCGTAGGTGGGACATTGGAGGCAGCACCACCGAAGCGATTGGCCACGTCAACGGTGGCCGGCACCACACTCGATGCCACAATGGGCTCATAGCTGCTGACGGGCAGCACCAGGGGCACGCCCACCGGGGGCTTCTGCGAGGCGCCGTAGGCCAAGTTGATTGTTTGCGTCTGCTGCGGCACAGAATCCGAGCCGAAGCGTGTGGCAATGTCCACGCCAGATATGTTCTCCACGGCCGTATTTTGGGCGGCGTTATATTTGTCCTTCTGGCTGAGTCCGCCCGGCGGACGTGATCCTGCAAAGGAAGGACGCTGAGCCTGCGACAGTTGCATTAATCCAATCAGCATTAGCACGCTTAAACTCTTCCACATTTTGTTTGATTTGTTTATTGCTGTTGATTTTATTTTTAGTTTGCAGATTTCACTTTATCAAAGCTCAAAGATCAGAAAAACCGGTACGTTATGGAGTAGCTGCTCGAGTCGCTGCGTCTGATACACTGAGCAGTCGAAAGCGCTTGCAATTATTTAAATAAGCAACGAGATGCTGAGCTGACTCAGCGCGAGCAAGAGACAGAGATGAGGCAATGATAGAGACAGCAACAGAGCAACAGAGGTCGACAAAGAGAAAGATGCCAGGCAAGTTGAAGCTGCTTCTCTTTGTGGCTTATCAGGCTGATTGAAGTGTCTGTTTGACCCCCACATGTGAAGCAATATTTCTGACTTTTCCCACTCGCTGCCCCCCTCTCTCTCTCTCTTTTTAAATCACTCATTCTCTCTCAGTCACATTCCCAATTTTAAAAACATTTAAAACTGATTAGCATGTGAGTTTTAGCACACTTTGAGTCGATTTGAGCCAAAGTATCTGGCAAACAAGAATATTAGCAATAGCTCAGCTCTTGTTAGAGTTGATAAATTTAATAGGGTGTAAATGATTCAATCACTCTCAATTAATAGTTTCTAATTAACAGTTTATCTATCTTATTGTTGCTAATTCTACTTTACCTTCTCTTCTAGGTAATTAAGCTCTTATTAAAGCCAAACAATGACACTAGGGTATAACTACTTCACAGACAGATGGTTTTAAAGACGGATTAGCAAGAAATTAATTTATTGTATACATATATACATTCTATAATTAATACATTCCTCATTTATCTGCCTGTAATTCCCTCCGTTTAATGCATTTTTATAGGGTAGAAATACTTCGATTCCTGGCAAATTGAACTTGAATTTCTTGTTTACTTGCGGTTTGGGAGATACCCAGCCAAATGTAAGCAACTTCGATTTCGTCTTCGTCTTCGTCTTCGTCAGCATCAGCATCAGCATCATCGTCATGTTTTTTATGACGCGTACGCGTGCGCTCCTTAACCGGTTACTTGGGTTGGCCAGTCCCGCATTTGGTTTTGGCTCTGAGCGTGGAAACAATCCAATTCAAACCCCCTTTCGTGATTCATAAGGCAGACAGAATGTCTGAGCACGATCTGTGAGCGCTTTTGTTATGTTTCCGGAACATTTTATTTGCAATTCGCTTACAATCAAAGGTAAATTTCAAATGCTGAAAAGTTTATGGTGTGTGTGTGTGAGTGTGTTTGGGTGTGTGGGTGAGTGTGAGTTCTGTATATGCCGTCATCAGGGAGCTTCGTTGAATCGTCATGGGTTTTTGGGGTATGCAGCAGCTAGCATCTGGCTAAATGCGACTGCCCGGTCCAGGCAGCTTGACAGCAGATGAGTCTGCGCATCTACTTAGGCGCGTCGCACCACGGAGCGGGCAGCGCTCAGCTTGGCGGGGCGGGCTGCGGCGGCGGCGACGCGACGATAGGCCACAGGCTGGGCGCGGCGCAGCTTGGCGGCGCGTCTGGCCGCCACGAGGCGAGCCTGCTCGGCGGGCACATCGGCGGCGGCGTCAGCAGCGGGCAGATCGTTGCCAGCGACATCGGGTGGGCCGTAGACCTCGTCGGGCACGGCATTGGGCGCTGCGTCGGGCGGGCCGTAGACGGCATCGGGTGTGGGATCGGCGGCGGCTGGAGCGGCTGCCTCATCGAAGGGCACCTCTGGCTTCAGCTCGTCGGCTGAAGGATATGGCGTGACGACATCCGGATCCGCTGGCGCCAGCTCCTGGCGGGCAAAGTAGCGGGAGCGTCCACGGCTCAGTCGCTGCACCTGGCGCTGGCGCTGCACCTGGCACTCGCTGACGGCCAGCAGGCAGGCGGCGATCACAATCAGGACTTGGAAATTGGCCATATCGATGAGTTGGTGGATGTCTGTGTGTGTGTGTGGTTCTAGGAAGCTGAAGCCGACGACTGCTGCAGTTGGCAGCCAAGCGCGGCGCTTTTATAGCTAGGACAGATGTGGAAACAGTGGAAGCAGCTGCCCATGTTCCAGCCCCAGTCGAATCTGTTTAGTGTGCGGTGCGTCGCATGGTCCAAGCATGGGCATCCTTTTTTGGCGCACGCTCTGACGTCGGCGGCACCATTGTGAGCGGCTGATCGGCGGGTTTATGTGCGTGCGACGTGACAAGAAAGAACTAGCAGAAGAGCTGGAAGTTCGAATTTATAGTTCCGCCATTAATCAATCCAAAACCGGAGCGAATACTATTCAATGGAATAACACTGGGAAAGTCAAGTGCTGGGGCGTTACCAAAGAATGTGTTCTAGTTTATTTTTGACATAAATCAGCCTTCAGGAATTCTCAAGAGGGCCTTATATAGAAGAGTAAACTATGAAGCTTTTAAAAGGCATCGTTTCCATTTAATACAATTTCAAATCAATACATTCATACTATATACATAAAATGATCTAGTAACATTTTTGTATAGACCTAAGTTATCGCTGTCACAAATGTTTATAAAAAGTTCTTTTAAGAATAAAACACGTTACATAATATTTAAGCTAAAAATAAATTTGAAAATACATTTAAAAAAATTAAAATATTAAAAAAAGTACACATAAAATGGAAGATACAACATTTCCTTCCTGTATTAATTTTGTATAAATATAAAATTTATATTTAGTCAACTCATAATTTCAAACTGTGAGATATTGATGTATTGAAAGAAATGTAAGTAAATTAATTTTAATTAACACAGAACTTCATTAGATTTATTATAGTAACATGCAACGTAAATAGAGTAAAAGTTGTATGCATTGAAATATAATTTCTATATAAAATAGATTGTGATGACTTACAATATGCTGATATCAGATTCTTCATACCATCAGATTCTGTCATCTCAATATTTGACTGAAGATCAAATTTTAAGATCTTATTATTATAGATTGTCCCTATTTAATTATTCTGCACAACTAGCTATTATAGATATTGTAAACAAATTCAAATTATTTTAAAAAATTATATGATTTTTCTTTAAGTTTGAGTTTATTTTCATATATAGGGTCTGCAAAGAAGAACCAAACAACTAATAAATAAAACTTTTGTGTAAGGTATTCCTAAATCGAACTTATAGATATAGAAAACTATCGATATTGAAAAGTAACGAGCACCAGCTTAAGTAACTTATTTAATCTGGGAGTCGAAATCAGAACTTACCTTTTAAATTTGCAGTTCTGACACCAACTTACTAACTGAGCCTTAGAAAGTGAAATTATAAAACATAACATATAATAAAATAGAATGTAGGTCAGTTTAGATGATGGCTTAAAGAATCTGATATGCTCTATACTGCTGTAACTTCATCTTTTTTTTTATAAACATGTTAATTTGTAGTTGGAATACTGCAAACCAGTAAAACTAGACACCAAATAATAGCCAAGCAGCTGAGGTTAATATAGAAAATAATAATTGAGATTCGGATTGGGCTAGCATTGAGCTAAAACTTTCGAAAGAATATAGTTATACAGCATATATATCCTGTTTACCTAAACAGTTATCGATCTGTAATTTAACAATAACGTATTAAAATCATCTAGTCTAACTTTCTAAAGTGTGATATATCAAATGTATATTGGACTCTTCAAAACGTGGTATACTGTAGAGTAGAGGCTACCTATGCGTGATACCCAAATGGCTATGTAAGGCTCTTTAGGTTAGTTCGCTCGAGCTGTATTTTTAAGAAGAACATAGTTTTATAGTTTCACTATGTAATCTATGATCTATCCAATATATTTTATACTATTCAAAGTGTAGTAGACTGTAGAGTATAAGTGGATACCGCCAGTTACGCATAGGACACCCAAGTGGCTATCTATGGCTCGATAGGTTAGTTCGATCATTATCAGAAGACGTGACGTGCTACAATAGTTAGTTAATTACTCATAGTCGCCCTTGGTGTTCACCTCAGTGGCAGTCGTTGATCGCATAATATCGATTATAAGTGTTTAATAAATATTCTAACACTCAAGCCCAGACATAATGCAATTGGCAACAAGTTTTCGCTTTCAATTGATGTGGGCAGCTCGTCAATGGTTTGGCCGGTTAGGCAGCGCCTTAGACTTTCCGATCACGTAGGAAACGCATTTTATTTCCATAGAACATGGCGACGATTCGGACGTGGTGGACGTGGATAAGCAGTCAAACACCAGAAGCAAAACAAATGCAAAATATTCAGGCAAATATACATATAAGCATATATCTATATATATTTTTGTGTATATAAAATATAAGTAATAAAATAAATCAATAAATGTGATAGCCGTGCGCCTAATGATGTTCCACGTATGTATATGTCCCGATATTACGACTCGACATGGAGCGGAACGAAATGAGACGACTCTCGCTTTCATTGCCAGTTGCCCAGGCCCGAGACCCGAGACCTGAGACCTTAGACAGCCCGAGAACATTGTATAAAAACACCAGACGCATCCGCAGCACAAATCAGTTGGAATATATCGCCTCACTTACGATATACAGCACAATATGCAGTGGATGTTTGCTCTGGTTCTCTGCCTGTGGGCGTCGGGAATCGCCGAGACGCGTCAGATACGCATCAATCGGTATGCGGTCAGCGTTCAGGAGGATGACGTACAGCAGGCGGTGGTGAGGGAGCTGAAGCCCACGCCCACACCATATCCAGCCTCTGGCTTTAGGCCGGAGGGACGCGCCTTCTGGCTGCCGGGCGAGGCCGATGCCTCGGTGCAGCCAACTGAGGGCTCAGACTTGGGCACAACGACAACGGAATTGCCGCTGGATGATGCGACAACCAGCACAACGGAAAGTCTCGATTTGAGCACGACAACCACATTGGATTCACTTGATGCCACCACCACCGCTGCACCCATCGAGCTCCGCTCAGGCCGCGCCTTTGCCGGCGCCCCTTATCCACCCGCCGGCTATCGACCAAGTCGCGCTTTTCTGCTGCCCACCGAATTGAATCTGGATCAGCAGCAGCCACAGCAGCAGCAGCAATTAGATGCTAGCAATGTGACTGAGGCAGCTGCAGCGGCCGACAGCAATGCCAATCATCCAGTGTGTGGTGTCAGCACAAATCCGCTGAAGCCAACGCCAGAGCCTGGCTCCAAGGATGAGCCCGACTCTGAAAATGTGCTGTTCACTGCCAGCCTGGGACCAGCTGTGCTGGTGGCCAGAGCACCTGCATCCAGAGGTGTACCTGTGGCCATTCCACTGCGCTCTCAGCCACTGATTCAGGCGCCCAGCCGAGGATTTGTCTACACCACGCATGTGGAGCAGCGCTGGTGAGAAGGCCTCGACTGCACATCTCTCGTATTACATTGTTAAACAGTTTAGTAATAAGAATTCCATGTTATGTTTAAATCAAAGTGAAATATATTTGAGTTCATCTGTATTTCATTAATGTATATGAATTTATCACTCAAGATGCCGCAAAGGCTTGTGGTTTACAGAGTTTGGTCACGAAATGTGTAACGCAAAGAAGGAAATATCTATGACCTCATAAAATCTATATTGAAATTCATAATGTATATCATTAGCCGTAGTGATGTGCTCACATCCGTTTGTTTGCTTATACAAATTGGATAATTATATGTGTAAATATGTATGTGTGTATATAGGTATAGTATATCAATATGTACTTTCCCAAATAGTCATATGTTTATATGTACATAATCAAATTTATCTATAAATGGATGTTTAGGCAACGAGTGGTAATGAGTCAGAGAAGGAAGTATGGAAAGGAATACCATAAGAAGCATAGAATGATATAGAGAGAGAACGAGATAGAGAAAATGAGAGAGAAAGAGCGAGAGAGAGAGAGAAAGAGAGTGAAAGCAAGAGGAATAAGAAGAGAAATAGTGAAAGGGAAAGAGAGAGAGAGAGAGAGAGAGAGAGGGAGCGAGAGAGAGAGAATCAATGAGAAAAAGAGAAAGAGAGAGAGAAATAGAAGGCGATAGAGAGAGAACGAGGAATAATATAATAGTGAGCGGGAAAGAGAAAGAGAGATGAACAAGCACAACGGAAAAAAGATAGCGAAAGGAAAAGAAATAGCAAGAGCAACATTGAAAGGAAAAGAGAGAGAGATCAACAGGAAACAGGAAAAATGCATATCGATAGAGAGAAAGCATGAGGAATAAGGCAAGGGAGAGCAAGAGAAACAATGAAAGAGAGAGACAGAGAGAAAGAGAACGAGTAATATTGTAGCATCTTAGCACACACATTCAAGGTAAGAGATAAATGAAAATATATATATAAGCGGAAAATTCATTTAAGTAAAACTTAAGCAAATGTGATATGATTACACTAGTTTTAAAAATAGAATTCAAAGAGTTATCCAACAAGATCAATGCTATTCTCGATAATTATAATTCAGTAGCTGTTTAAGTAATTGATAATTGATTGATACATACATCTGTATGTAGTAAGACTAAAGGTGTCAATATAATTAACGAATCTCACTGAAATTCAAGCTTATTTGTTAATTTTCAACTCTCATGTCATCATAAAGTCTTTTGTGAGGGAAAAATTTTAGATTTTGAAACATGTAGACAGAGATACGGGTACGAGATACGAGGTGATGAAAATATATCAGCCGTTGCAATCAATATTGAAGAAGATCCAGAAAAGTCGATGCGGCGTCAACATTCAAGACATTATTTATGGAATAACAATAACACACATTGAAGTGAGTCACACATACGTTTCAGACGGTCACTTGAATGATGAATGATTCCACACATAAAAACATTCATGTTGCCTTAAATAATCAAAAACAAGATAATATCGTTAATGTTTTTTCCTGTAGCCCATTAATCTCCATTAAATATTTTCAAATCACTGAAATGTAGATTTGGTTAAGGAATGTATTTTTTGTATTTAGACTTCTCTTTAATAGCCATTTAGTTTCAAGTTCCTCTGATCTGAGAGTTCCACCTACAAACTCTGCTTTAGTAGTTATCTTCCTCTGACATCAAATCCTTGAGTGCCGTCAGAGGCTTTGACTTTTCTTACATGCAATGCACTAAACGCTCTTCTGATATCCGATATTTATCAATTTTTTATTAAAAACCCATCTTAAAACTAAATTAGAACTCGTAACATATTCGATTATCGTATTGAACATAAAAACAAAGCTTTAACTGGACCACAAGGCGGGGGGAAGTGCTTGCCGGCCATCGATGGTCAACGCAAATTGTGCACGTAATTAACAATCAGGGGATCATCGAGGCTGGTGGGCACGATTTCCACAGAATGCACCACCGGCTGCAAGTGGACATCGCTGTCGATGTGCGTGAAGCTGCCCAGCTGCAGTTCGTCATGAGTGGAGGAGCTGGTGAGGTCCGACAGGTCGGCCAGGCTGCCATCCAGCAGCACGTAGTCAGCCTCCGGCTCGACGAGGGCCAGCTCAATGGCCACATTGTTGGCAGTGGGGGCCTGCGGCTGTTCGGCAATCGCAATTGTGGCATTGTCTGTGGCCACGGCCACGGCTACGTTGGGCTGAACCGAGTCCTCGGAGGATATTGTCGCATTGATGGCGAATAGTTTTGTTGTCTTCTGGTCGCTGGCTTCCTTTATTGCTGTTGTTGTTGTAGTGGCTGCTGTTGTAGTTGTAGTTGTTGGTGCTTCACTGTCCTCGGTTGTGGTGCTGACCTCCGTGGTAGTTGGCAAGCTGCCCTCCCCACTGCCAGCAGCCGCTGAGGCATCGCTCTCGTCCGGCTCCTCGAACTGCTGCTCCACTTCCGCTGGCCGCCTGGCCGGCGTGCTCAGCAGCAGCAGCTTAGCCGACTTTATTTGACCCACACTCAGGTCACCGGCAACGGTGCCGGGCGCAGGATCAACACTAGCCCAACCAATTTGCACGCTGGCATCCTTGTCGCGACTTTGTGCCACCGATGCGGTCGTTACTTCAGGCTCCACCGTGGTGCTGGCCTCCTCGGCGCTGGCTAACCCGCTGCTTATTGTGGTTGTCTCCTGTTGCTCCTCCGGCCGTATGACAGCCGTCCGTACGCTGGCACCCAGGCACAGCAGCAACAGTGCCAGGCAAATGCCGTATCCGTATCCGTATCCTTTCCACATATTTTTGTTTTGTTTGTTTGCTGTTCTCAACGTTTAATTCACACTCTTTAGCTGTGCTACTAAGCGCTGACATTTTCCAGCCGAGCGTATTTATAGCTGCTCAACTAATTCTAGCGGCCAACGCCCGTTTATCCATGCCCAATCTCAGGCACCTGTCATAATTTCAGCCCTGAGCATTTAAATCGACGCGCTGCTTCCGCATGCTGCCCAAGCCGGAAATGTAATTCCCTGTGTGTGTCTGTGTATATGTGACTCTGTGTGTGTGTGTGTGTGCGGTTGGTTGCTCTGGCCAGTGTCTCAGTCGTGGTCATCGTGTCAACGTGGAGGCCAAAAGGCGGACATCGTTCGCTACACCTTAAACCTGCCCGTTGACCGCAATGATGGTCACAGAGTCAGCCCCAAAATCGCTTTACATATTCCCCAACTGACTTCCTCCCCCCTACCCCTACCCCTACCGCTACCCCGTCTTTAACAACATGTACTAGTACTTGTTGTTGTTTCTGCTGCTGCTGCATGTTTGCCAGCAGTCGATTTGAGCTTGTGTTGGTGATGAGCAAAGTTTGCGGCTGACCAGTGCCAGTTGCTGGGCATTGGGCATTGGACATGCTGGGCACGTACACTTGGTGACTTTGTTTTCGTCTTAAATGCGAATTGGGAAAATTGAAATAAATAGCCGCATGTTCTCATACTCGTCGTCGCTCCCATACACTACGTACATATGTATATCTATTGGTATGTAACTTATAAACGTCTAACAGGCCATCAGCACCAGCTCAATAACGACGACGGAGAAACTTGCAGCACTTAAAGTACTTTAATGTGGAAGCTAAAATGTCTGGCTCTATCTAATATTATTAAATAAAACATCATTTGTTGGTTATAATTAATACTAAAACCACAGTGGAGCGTGTTACTAAAGTAAACTGAGAAGTAAAAGCGAATTAAGTCAGAATTTTTAGAAAGATTAAAGAGGGTGACTGAGTGAAGAAAGGAAAAAGTGACAAAAATTATGAATGAACTGAATAGAAATTTTTAAGGGTAGAGCTTATTAGATAGCTAAAAAAAACTTTTTGATATGCAGCCTGTATGGTCAGAGCCGAAATGTAGAAAATCTAAATTAAAATTTTTTTTCTCTTGTGTGGACAGTGAAGTGAAAACTATAAATCTAAAGCATTAAGCATTAAAGAAAATATTTATGTAATTTCAGTCTACATTTTAGAAAAAGTATTAAACGGCAGCTTCAATTAAATGAAAAGTTAATGAAATCTTCCATTAACAAAATATATTCCGTCGGTAAAATAATGGGATAGAGCTTACTAAATAGACAAAAAAACCTTTTAAGCCTTTAATACAAAATGTAAGAAACTGATAACCAATTTGAAATAACCTATTAGCCTGTGTAGCTCCTATCATCAATCAGCGACTTTCATTAAATTAAAATTAAATAACAACACTTTAACAAAATGGATTGACTCAATCGCTGGAGCATGCTTCGGATAAAAATTTAATTCCATTTGATGGCGAAAACCTTAGTAAATAGGCAAAATAATTGAATTATATGAAACTTAAAATCAGTGTATGAAATGTAGAAAAGCTTAGTAGAAATAGGTTTTCCTTAGACTGGAAAAGTTACTTTAAACAGTTATCAAAAACTCAAGAAAATTGAGTTCACATGTGTAGAACGTATTAATTAGCCAGCCTTATCTGAGTCCAGCTCCTAAAAATAATCAATCAGCAGCTTCCATTAAATTGAAATAAAATAAAATCTCTTGAAGTGTCGTCATTTTGCAATTGCTGAAATACGCTTGAATGAAAATTATATATTACTGTTGGAATGATGATGGTTGGCTTTATTCATATGAGACGTACAATCGGTAAATTTGAAGTAAATAATCTAAGTTGAAATTTGTTTTTTCTTATAGGGAGACTATAAGAGCAAATTCAGGTATTTATAAACATTTAAAAAAAATTTATTTCCCTTTTTCTTTTAAATACTATATGCAGCCATATCCGAGTTTACCTCATATCATCAAACAGCAGCAACTTCCTTTAAATTAACATTAATAAAAATCTCTTTAATTCCCATTTGCAATCATCAAAATCGATTACCTCAATCACCGAAACACTCTTCAAATAAAATTGTATATTCCTGTTTCTTAATCAATAAAAAGTTAAAAGAAATTAAAAATCTATAGCATTAAAAAGTTTGCATTCAACGACGAGCGTTGAAGTTTTAGCCAAGAGAAATTACTATTAAGATTATTATTGCATTTGCTTTCAAAACTTTAAAGTAATTCCCAAATGAACAAAGTTTAAGTAAAGTTGCAAGACTGAGGTGAACCAGGTTGCTAAGGATGCTGATGATAAGAGCATTCCTGTTGCTCTCAATATAGCTGACTTGCTGACTTTTTGCGGCTTATGTCTTACTATAGTTGAATCAGCTAACTTATGTCCTTCAGCCCAGTTACTTAATACATACAGCGAAGCATTATTATTGCCAGTTGACAGTTTGGCCAAATAAAAGCAAATTCTTTGAAGCTTGAATATTAACTAGCTGAAATGGAGTTAAGTGTGGAAATGAAATGAAGTAAATAAATAAATCTATGTATGTATGTACATAAAAAAATATATAATAAGAAATAAATAAAAATAAATACTTTGGGATTTATTTTAGAGTTACGAATGCTTAAATCATACTAAACAAAATATTAGTTTTTTCTTATATTTGTCAAACGAGCTTTATTGAAAAGAAAATTACATGACATAAATGGTTAAAAATGATTTTGACCATGTGGCTGCCACGGCTGGCACGTGCAAGACGCCATCTGGAACGCCAATTTTCGTAATCATTACAATCATGGCCATCATCGTTGTTGAAGACATATGGACCCATGTCTTCGACAGCCCATGAACACCAAGAGACCAAGCCAAGCTGTTTTTTCTGTTCATTTAATGCTGTTTCGACAAAGGGCTGGGGAATTTTCTGAGGCCAAATGCGATAGCTCTGCTTATTTATTCAACCGAAAGCGGGCTTCCTCGGAGAACCAAATATTAAATGGAAATTGAATATCAATATATCAATTTTTGCTTCATTCCATTCGAATTGGGTGCGCATATGATGGTCAGTTGCTCTGGTGTAAGTTAGTCCTTGATGAGAAGTCAGAGAAGTAAGTAGGAGTTTTTAAATAGTTTGCTAAATTAATCGGCATTTTATGTAAACCTCTAAAGAAAAACACCCATTATATACTGTTTTGTATTATGTATATATATATATGTATATATATAAGTTTATTATCGAAGATTCAACACTACTTATGTTAAAAATACATATTGTACGTCTTAAGTTTATGATTCTATGTTGATTTTCTTGGTTGTTGTTGTTGGGACTTTTGTTCTGCTCTCTATTTTATATTTAACGAAATTTCTAATTTCATAAAACGAATATGTGATGCTTAAATGTGGGTCGAATGCATAATAATTGCATTTAGATCGATCGATGTTGTACAAGTAGAGTGGGCTTGGGTTAGGAAATGTCGGAAAGTTCTCGTATATGATGAGTTGATAATAGGTATTTTCGTATGTAGTATGAGATGAACGAATTTTCCGCTATGCTTTAGGGCCTAATACATCGAGATATGTGTGCTTCGTTTAGATACAAGATACAATTAGTTAAGTACAATTACGATAATTATTGTTCAACGTGTGTGTGTGTATTCAATGTAGATATCAGATTTGCATTTAGATATTCGTTTTCAAATTGGATTTAATTTTAAATTTTCATCTCTTTGTATTCAGATGGTATATATTATCTGTGTGTATATGACACACGTCCGTATAAAATGAATTTACGTCTACTTACAATATAAAAATGTTTTGGTTTGTGCTTGTCGGTATTCGATATACTTCTCCTCTCGAAAGATACTACTTTGTTTTGCTTTGCTTTGCCTTACTTCTGTTTCGTTTCTGCTAACCTTACAAATAGCCCAATAGCCTTCGGGAAGCACATAATGCTCACTCGCACTCGCCATCTGCTGGCCTGGATATCATCTCAAGCGCCGTTTAACAAGCGAACAAATTTCTTAATACTTAAATGAAAATTTTTGAATTCACTCTCTTCTACAGAGCATACTCTTATAAAATTAAAAAATTTAATTGATTTATTATTGGGTTTGTGTTTAGATATTTCCAAATTATTCCCTTTGATTTGGAGCAGCTGCTTGGCCTCCTAGGCAATATTGTGCACCTTCGCCGACAGGCAATTGTGCACTACGAAAACAACGGGCTTTGGACAGCACTCCATGTCCAGTTCCTGCAATCAGAGAGAGGAGCGAATATGAGTTCAATGGTCTAATTTACTATAATTTGCAGGCACTCACAATTTCGCCATCCTCGCCAAAGTCCAAATACAACATGCGAGCGCCATCGTCCGCCGATCCTTTCAACTTGTCAAATGCGAACTGCCAGAGCTGGGTTTTGTTGGTCGCCGACGCCGCTGTGGGCGTGGACGAGGCGAAGCCGCCGCAATCGTATAAGAAGAAGCCGCGATTTATGTGCACAACCAATTGACACTGCCTGCCCTGGTAGAGGCAGCGAAACGAGAACTCCCGCTGCAAATTGACCGCCTGATGGGAGCCCTGGACCAGAGCACGCGCCCACGCAGCCATGTCCCGGTGCGTCTCCGAGCGCAGCCAATAGACCAGGACGCCCCGCGCCGTGCCGCAGCGCACACAAAACACCGTCGTCTGCTGGCCCTGTTGGCGGTCGGGTTGGAAAATGTAATTCATTAGATCATCATCTCTCTCTCTCTCCCACTCTGTCTCTACTCACATTCAGGGAGGAGTTGTTGCCAGCGCCGGCCAGGCGGGTTGTGGCCAGCGCATAGCTTTCCACGGGTCGACTCCAGGCTTCCACGGACCAGGGTGCGCTCTCGTATACCCGAAACTCCCGCTCGGTGACTGCCACGAAAATGGGCAGCCATTTGTCGCTTTCGTCAGAGCTCTCCGAACTGGAGCGTCCGCTCGGCTAAGGGATTGTAAATATTGTATAATGGAATGTCAGCTTCAATTTGTCATATTATTTATTTATAGCCCGAGTCTAAAAATGACTCTATTAGATGAAAGGCTTTTAGGCTGAAGCGCCCACAGATGGGGGAAACTTACACTTACCACCTCGCCGGCGACGCCACCGCTGTTGGATGTGCCGCTGCCGCCGCTGGCTGCGCCGCTGCCACCGCCGCCGCCGGCGCTGCCTGAGCTGCCGCCGCCTCCACTTAGGCGCTTGCTCAGCCAGCCAATGTGCTTGAGCTCCCCGATGAGCGTCGACAGTGCTCGATTCGCCTCGAGCAGGGAGCGCTGCGTGCTGCTGCTCATGGCCGAGTGGAGCGCATTGAACCAGACCAAAGCTTCCGCGGAGTCGGCTGCACGCAGAATGCACGAGTGCACGCCATCCGGCGAGTGGAGCTCCAGGCAGCGGTTCTCTGCAAGCGCCCAGAGCAGTTCAATTTCAGGATTAGCTTTGGCCAAAGACCATACACCAAGGACCACTCACCCGGATCGATGTACTTGAGATTGCGCGCCAGATGCGTCAGCTGCAACGGAATGTAGCGCGTATCGGCACGCGGCGTTGTCTTGGGCGTCGGTGCTGGCGGGGATGTGGGCACGCCCGGCCCCAGTGGGCAGAGGAACGCGCGCTGCAGCTCCCAGCCCACCTCCGATATAATGCTCGCCTTGCGAAAATAGGGCGTCACCTCGCGCAGAAATTTAACTGCAAATACAGACATCAATATACGAAACACATGAATATGCATGCCAAAGGAATTCAAGCCATCGCCCTCTGCGTGTGCATCAGGATAACTCTGTGAGAGTGTGTGTGTGTGTGTGTGGTGACAGCAACCACAGCATCCCAGGCAGCATTCAATCAGTCAGTCCTTGCCAACGTCAGAGCGTCAACACAAACGTTGCGGCATAAATTCATTAGAGTTTCCGCTCCATTTTTATTCGATTTTGCACACATGCCCAGAACCAAAGACACGCACACTGACACCAAAGCAATTGCCAGGTGTTGCAGGTGTCGACATAAATGAATCGACTTAAATTGCCAAGCTGCAGTCATATTCCAAGTCGTAAACTTATATAAAAGGGAGTGAAACTACCCTAAGGACTTGAATGCCTCTCTTATCCTTAAGCCTTTTCAGTCTTCGACTTCCTTGAACAATAATTGCTACATTATGACATCGCTATTAAGGGAGCGAAAAGCATTTGCCAATAGATCAGAGTTAAATCCAATAATAACGATAACAATAAGAGTGCTACAGTCGAGAGGGCTAGAACTCAACAGCCCGTGTCGAGTTATTGTTGTTGAAGCTATTGAACAACTTTGCTGTTTTATTCCTCACTCTTCTTGGGACTATGGATAGCGCATAAAATATATATTTATAATTATGTAACAGTGAGTTGAGGTATCTAAAATAAAAAATACTTTTCATTTGTTTATAGAAAATACCAAATTTGAAACTATTGAATAACTTTGCTGTTGAATTCTTGATATATATTTAGTTTTTAATAAACCTCAACTAATCTAAAAAATATCGTACTAAAAGTATTATTGGTTTTATTGGATATACTAACCATTCTGTTTTATCTCTCATTCTTATTAAAATTGGAACCATTAATAACACAAAAAATATATATTTAAATTAATATAATAGTGACTTAATGTATCTAAATTATATCTTACTTTTAATTTGTTTATAGAAGATATTAAACTGGGAGACTACTATATGCATTTTTGCTGAATATACTAAGGATTGATAATGTTTCAATCGATTTCATAATCATTATGGAAAAAGTTATCGATTGTCTTCAAAAGACTTGACTGTAGGAAGACTTAATTTTCAAATGTCGGGCTTATACAAAATTATATAGTTATGTAGATCTCATAAGATACAATCGAACAGAATTACGGAGAAATATAAATTGACTCTTTTAGTAATACTGATGAAATTAAGTTAAACCGACCCGGTCACAGTGCCTTCTAGCTGTTGTATACATATAAAAATGAAATATTATAACCTAAATTACCATTTGCCATGTGTTCAAGGTATAGGTACACATGTATACATGGCTAATTATACTGCATACCTGGAGTATATACGTATAAATAACTTGAGCCCATGGCACATGGTAATTAGGCTTTAATATTTGTTTTTATATATGTATATTCTAAAATAGTTTTCAGTTTTACTGAATTCATGAAACAACTGAAATTTGAATTTCAATTCTACAACACTTGCCCCACTGTGCACTGTGCTATGCAAATTCTGAGCGCAGGTGGTTTGTAGTAGATAGATACTCGTTTATCTGACTCTAGAGTCCTCTGCGTGGGTGTCTGTGTGTTTTTCTGTGTGTGGGTGTGTGTGTGTGTGTCGGATTGTGCCTTCCGCCCACAACATTTGCACATTTCCGTTGGCGACGCTGTTGTCGTTCGAGTGATTTGGAAATTCAATTTTCACACTTAATGCCAACTTTTGGCAGCGCCTTGTGGTTGGCGGGTCGGAGGAGGCTAGCTTAGCATCGTGCGCTTAGCCCCAACTAATTAGAGCAGACCGGGCTGAAATAACCGTCTCACGGGCGGCCCTTCCGACAGTGCGACTCTCGCAGCAGTGGCTCACTAATTGCTTGGCATTTACGTGCACCAAATGGGCTACGAGTGGACGTTGCCTCTAAGCTCGCAGCTCAGCAAACATTTACATATAGAAATATGCAACCGACGACCGACCAAACAGACAAACAAACAAACAACTGAGTGGGCAACAACAAAAAATGTTGCCTAGCGTGAGGCGCTGCTGGCACATAAGACGAGGATTGGGCAGGAGGCAGGGGGCAGTGGGCAGTGGGCAGTGGGCGGGGCTGGTAAGGCTGGAGTGCACTGAAATCCAAACAACAAAACCAACGAACGCTACGCAAAAGTTTAGAAACAACAATAACAACTGTAATAAGTTGTGCAAATTTTTGCATTTCAGTGTAAATAAAGTTGCAATTGCAGAAAACAGAAAACTAAAAACGGAAAACTGAAAAAATAAAAGCAAACATAAACATAAATAAACAATTCAACTGCGAATGCTGTAAGCCAAATGTAAACTAGTCTTAATACCTTTGCCACATACACTTCAAGCAAACAACCAGCTCTGACCTGCACACAGCTCGAAAGCCAAACAATTATCAACTGTTTACATACTGTTTACATACATACATATGAATATTAACTAAATTAGTATTTGAAATATAATTTGTACTGAAATATAAAAGTAAATATAATTAAGAGATGGAAGGGAATGTTTTTAGCTAATATAAATTAGAAAATACTTTAAAATATATATTCAACTATATATTTATATATATACCAAAAAAGTTTGTATTGTATATATTATATTGTTGCTGATTTTGTTTTAGGGGTGTAGTATTCGAAATTTGTAGGGAATGGGAATGGGGTAGGGAATGAACACTCAAGTAGAGAGGTTTGCTTCAATTTTTGAATGACTCGGTTTTAGTTGGGCTTTGTTATTCTTGCAAAAATGTCATGAATGTTTTCGACGCATTGACTTTTCTGGCAACGTCTAGATCCAAAATGACTCTTAACATTCTCATACTATTCAGCTATGCACACTGAAGCCACAATGATGACCACCTTGATGTTGTTGCAAATTAAAAATTGAATCGTAATATCGGTTACATTTGCTTAATATTTTTGTATTAAATGGCATCATTTAATAAAATAAATGATCATTTTTAATTAATTAAATGACAATATTAAATACATTAAAAGTCATTATTTAATTAATAAAATTACAATATCTAATAAATTAAATAGCAATATTAAATGAATTAAATATTGAAATGACAATATTTAATTTAATAAATCGGAATATTTAATTATTAAAATGAAAAAATTTAATTAATTAAATGAAAATATTTATTGTATACTTTAATATCAGAGTGTTATCCATAGCAATAATAAATACCCACATTTAGTTATAGAAATGAGTATCAGTCTTAATTTGGAAGCTCTTGAGAATCGGCAACTCAGGCTCCACACATGTACAATGCTTAAATAAAGACTTTGTCTATTAACTTTAATTAGCTTATTATGTAATAGTAATGACCTGACTGTGGAGTAAATGTACAAATAAATTTATATGTCACGCAAGAGCTTACTTAGCTACTAAGCTCTTGAATAGAATAGAATTTTTAAGCAACAGATAAAGCCAAACAAGAGAAGTTGTAAGTAGGGAGCGCATCAGAATATTACATATACATATATGTACATATGTATGTTAGGTTTTGTTATCTGTATGCGTGTTGTAAGAGCTAATGAGAGCGACATAGCAATAGAGACGATAAGGTTAAGAGGCTTTCCCGCACATTTTTATATAGTCAGCCAACCATCAAGATTCTATAATATATCATAGTATCTATAGTATATATATAATTCATATTTTTCGTTAAAAGATTAAATGTATATTAAGATGTTGTTGAGCCCAGCATCCAGCGCTTCGTCTAACACTGTAATTTAAGAGCGGCAATCCTCAATAGATTGGCTTGAAAGCGATTTATATTGTAAAGAGATTTCGACTATTCGTTCCGTTTTCTCACTATTCTAGCTAGTAGATCATGCTAAGTCAGCGCTCGAAGTTTAAACATAATTAAAAACTAATTATAGAGTTTTTAATGCAGATGTTTGTGCGTTGACAGCTTTGCAAGTTAGCTATAGATTGACTGTAATACTTTGTAGTCGCAAACAAAGTTGCTTGTTCGCCTCTAGAGTAAGCTCTGTGAAACAATTAACAGCAACAACAAAGTAAAGCTTTAGTGCTAAACAATATCGTATAAAAATCACAATATCTTCAAAATTCTATAAGAAACATATTAATCAGACGAATTAGATTGCAAATATATTTAAAGCAATTTTGTATACTTAAGATCATATTAATCAGACGAATTAGATTGCAAATATATTTAAAGCAATTTTGCATACTTAAGAGGGACTATCTTTCAGCTTTTCTAAAGTCAATTTAAGTTTTATATAAGTAAATGTTTTTAAGTCTATTTTCTATTTTAAATATAAAATCATAAATTATAATAACTAATTATCTAAAATAAAATAACTAAATTGGATATATTTAATAGAAAGGGTTTTCAAATTACAGATTTTTTTAGGACTTCATATTGAAAAAAAAAGAAATTTAAAAAAAAATAGAAATAAATAATATTTAAAATATTATATAAAAATATATATGTCGGGTCGTCAGGGATATTTTCAATATTAAAATTTACTGTTTCACTATCTAACACAGTCGGCGTCCCATTTGTAATGGAACCTGCCACACATATTTCATCTAGCGCTGGAGCTTTGTGAATTCCGTGTACGTGTGTTCATTTCGACTGTTGCTGCTAAAACTGCCCCTGAGGCATCTTCCAACGATCAGGCAACTCTACTCGTTGCAACTTTCCAACACTACGTACACGGACTACACTCAGCAATTAGGGCACTTGATAACCCTAAATGCCACTCACAGCATATAACTATTGATGTTGCCGATATCTATATTCAAATAACTCTCCGACACGGCCATACTGACAACAACACGTCCTCGTGGATTTTCTTTTATTTCAGAACAAATCCATTTTAAAATAGATCTTGACAAAAGATTTCAAAATCCTATGCCATCCAACACAAAGTCTCACAACAACTTAGAGATTCAACTGTCTGGCATTAACATCTCAGCAATACAAATCTCTGGCATTCACATCTCTGATGCCTCAGCAATACAATTCTCTGGCATTCACATCTCTGATGCCTCAGCAATTCAATTCTCTGGCATTCACATCTCTGATGCCTCAGCAATTCAATTCTCTGGCATTCACATCTCTGATGCCTCAGCTACAATTCTCTGGCATTCACATCTCTGATGCCTCAGCAATTCAATTCTCTGGCATTCACATCTCTGATGCCTCAGCAATTCAATTCTCTGGCATTCACATCTCTGATGCCTCAGCTACAATTCTCTGGCATTCACATCTCTGATGCCTCAGCTACAATTCTCTGGCAACTTCCTCTCTGGTGCCACAGCTACAACATACATTGGCAACTACCTCTCTGGTGCCACAGCTACAACATTCATTGGCAACTACCTCTCTGGTGCCACAGCTACATCATACATTGGCAACTACCTCTCTGGTGCCACAGCTACATCATACATTGGCAACTACCTCTCTGGTGCCACAGCTACATCATACATTGGCAACTACCTCTCTGGTGCCACAGCTACATCATACATTGGCAACTACCTCTCTGGTGCCACAGCTACATCATACATTGGCAACTACCTCTCTGGTGCCACAGCTACATCATACATTGGCAACTACCTCTCTGGTGCCACAGCTACATCATACATTGGCAACTACCTCTCTGGTGCCACAGCAATAGTTTTTCATAGCATCCACCTCTCTGGTGCTCCAGCAACAACAATCAGTGTGTATTTTAACACCGAAAATCTTTTGTCTATTTCAAAATTTTATTTAATTTCCATAGCGTCTATTTCAACGCTTTCATTATCATCGAAGTCTGCAGGAACCTGCTGTGTTGGAATGGCTAACAAACTGTCGTGCGTATATTTATAAGTCCTGTTGCCGGTTAGTGACTTAAGTGTATACCTGTCGCCTTCTAATACATCTGCAATGAAAAACGGACCTTTATACTTTGAGTCTAACCTTGTTGGATGTCTCTCTTGAGCCTTAAGTAGGATATGATCTCCTATCTTAAACTTTGCGATTTTAGCCTCATCTTTGTCATACATAGTCTTGTCATATTGAGCATTCATTTTCATATTGTCCTTAGCTTGTGCTCTAGCTTGATCTAGATCTACGTGATATTCCTCATCGTCAAATGACAAGCGTTCGAGAAACCTTTCCAATTAATATTTTTAGCGGAATATAGTTAGTGACCATTGATGCGCTCTACTTGCCCATTAGCCTGACTGGCGCCAGTCGCTATCAAATGCAAATTTATTTTCTGGGCGTTACAAAACTCGCGAAAGTTGGAGCTTGTAAAGCATTGGCCCTGATCTGCTATCAAGCGACTCGGCACAACAAATGGCGATACTATAAATTTCATAGCCTTTATACAGTTTTCTGAGTGGTGTGATATAACAAAACATATTTAGTGAGCGAATCAATTAAGACAATTACGTATTCCTTAGCGCCGCTTTGCATGTAATGCAATTTTCAACAAATTTTCGTACGCATTTCTCTAACGTCATTTGCCATCCAAAATGCATTATTGCTTCTTGCACGTGGTTTATGACCGACCACCTGAATGCTGTGGGTATTATTGGTAAACATCGATTTCTTCCGTAGCAGATATACCCACCTCCTAGAACTCTTGGAGATAGATTTACTAGATGTTGAAACTAGTCTTTAACGCATGAAATAGAGGCAAGTCTGATAAACTACCCCACTTGTGTAAGTCATATTTTGTTCATTGGGAGCATTCTTCAGTCCGAATGGCATCACCAAAAACTCATATTGCCCTTCCGGCGTTACAAAAGCTGTTCGCTCAACTGAGTCTGGATGTACGGGAATTTTATTGAATCAGCTTGCCATATCTAAGCAAAAAAGTACATCGAGCCCTTTAGTTCAGAAATCTAGACCGCAATTAGTGGCAGCGGATACTTGTCGGAAACAGTATTCGAGCTTTATTCTCGATAATCAACGCACGAACATATGTAGGAACCTATATTATTATATATTGAAGGAGGCTTTATTATTTATAATACATAATCATTTCATTATCTAATTGATGCTTCTCGACTTGTTCTTTCTTTCAACTCAAACTAAACTCTGCCGCTCTTCTTCTTCTTCTTCTATTCCTCATAATCGCACTATCGCCAACCACCGATATGGTTGAGTATCGATATACTCTAAAATATCTGTCGATAGTTAACCATAGCGCTCAGCTTCTTATTGGCCTATTACACGTATTTTGTTATTTGCCAACAGCTCATAGGTTTTGGAACGCACTAGCTCCTTTTCTTGCGGGCCAAGTCTATATGGCTGCCTTTGCACAATTTGATTCGCGATATTTAGATAAGCATCATCAACAACGTGAAATAATATTTCGATTGAGTATTTTTCAACCATGACATTGATAGAATCTGGGTTGTACTACATATTGAACTATTTCCAATGCCTCTTAAAATTACCATGTTGAAAAATATTTTTCCAGAAACCTTCTTGCCGAATGAATTTCTATTTACTAAAGTGCACTCGGCACTAGAATTGAAACAAAATGGAACAGTCTCACCAGATACAGTTAATTGTCCAAGGGGCACTACCATAAAACAGTCAGCCACATGCTTCTTATGTACGGCGCCATTTCCTTGAGATCTCTGACCTGCCGCTCTAGGTCAGCGCAACATGTTACGGCACTAGTGTAAGGCTGGACCAATCCCACTTCTGATGTCGGGTCGTCAGGGATATTTTCAATATTAAAATTTACTGTTTCACTATCTAACACAGTCGGCGTCCCATTTGTAATGGAACCTGCCACACATATTTCATCTAGCGCTGGAGCTTTGTGAATTCCGTGTACGTGTGTTCATTTCGACTGTTGCTGCTAAAACTGCCCCTGAGGCATCTTCCAACGATCAGGCAACTCTACTCGTTGCAACTTTCCAACACTACGTACACGGACTACACTCAGCAATTAGGGCACTTGATAACCCTAAATGCCACTCACAGCATATAACTATTGATGTTGCCGATATCTATATTCAAATAACTCTCCGACATATACATGTATAAATTTTTATCATTATTATAAAATATTTAAATATTTTATACTAAAAAACTCTATTCAAATAGTTTAGCAATTAGATAAGTTGAAAATAATTATTTGTAAAATGTTTTCTCTATTTTATTTTATTTTATTTCTCTCTCGAAAATAGAGCCAAAGTTGCATAAAGCACAAGTGGAGATTAGTTTTTTACACCTTTGGCAAGGCAGCGTGAAGCGGTGGGGTGAGGAGAGGGAACTGCACCTGACCGCCCGCATAAATCAAGCCGGAAAGTAGCCAAAGTGGGCGTGGCATGGTGTGGCAATGGGCGCACAAATATGATATCAAGTGCAGGCGGCGTTGCTGGCGCTCTCGCAAATCGTGCGTTAAAACTTTGCACAAAGTTTTTAGAGTAAAATCTCACGCGCTGCGTTCCGGAAAGGAAGAAGAATTTGTTGGGAGGGCTGCCATGAGGCGAACTGGAGCGTGGGTTGGGCGGGTTTTTAGATGCGGGCTCTGTTCAGCCGGCTGGCAGACCCACAAAAGTATGCCAAGCTGTAAAAACCATTGCTAATGGACTTTTGGTAGGCAGGCAGTGTGAATGGGCAAGGACGAGAGCGAGGAAGAGGCAGAGGGCAAGGTAGAGGGATGTGGGCGACTGAATCCTTAGCCAACTGTCGTCGTCGACGCCTTTTGGTTGGGCGACGAAATCTGCCGTTGACATTTGGCAGTTGGAGTTTGGATTTTGTGCAACTGGACGGCAAAAGTTGGGGCACAGAATCCCAGTTACAGCCGCCAGCTTATTTAAATTACAATAAGACGGCTGAGACGGCTGAGACGACGACAACGGCCAACTCGACTCAACGGAGGCGAACGCCTGAGTCTGGCAAACAACTTGGCCAAGTTGTAAATTGAAGTTCGAGCCAATGGCAGAGGCAAAGGCAGGAGTGCTGAGAGTTGAGGGCTAAGTCTGCCTGAGCCTGGGCCTGAGTCCGTGGAGCAGATCGCAGTTAAGCATTTACGCTATGCGATTGCCCTTTTGGCTGTGATTTTGCCAGGGATTGTCATGGTAATGCTAATGGATGCTTGTGCCATTTTACGTGCTTATAGATCTGGGCCAATTTAATTTAATGAACCGCCCCATTCAAATTATGAAAGCTGCCTAAATATGCACACACACAGCAATATAACAAAAGGCGCATTATGTATACGCTAACTGCCAAGGGAGATGTCGACTGGCTAATCGAGGATGTAACGATAAAAGAAATGTAAGAAAATATATAAGAAATAATTAATATAAAGAAAATGTAACTTATTTAAAACTTATTTGTAACAGACTGTGGAACCTGACAATAGATATAGACTTTGGGTTTTGTTTTGTTATGCATATAAACCATAAATAAAAAAGCAAGCAAAAACTATTCAACATAAAGCTATTAAGCTAGCTAGAGCTAGCAAAGCAAATATATTAAATATATATAAATATAACCGATGAATTAGAAATGCAAGCTAATTGATTCAAGCTACAACCCTAAAAAGACTGGCTTTTTTTGCACCTTAATTAACTCATTATCTAAGAAAGTTCTACAACTACTAATAACTTATACTGTTCTATTCATTATAGTTCACAGCTTATATAGAATAGGAATCTTCGATTGAATTAGGTCTAATATAAACCAGGAATTAAAAAATTACAATATATTCATGATTTATCAGTGCTTAGTGAAAACGATTTGGACTAATTTATGACTGCGATTTGAATCCATCCATAAACTGACTGCATCGAAAAGGAGTCATTAATTTAGCAATATTTAAGAATATCTAAAAAAGTTTAGAAAGAGAAAGTCATACACAAAATTTAATACTTTGTTCATAATTTCTGTGAATAAAATTAAATTGACTATAAAAAATCTCTTATATTTCACGACTATCACTAAAAAAAACCTAATATTTAGTATATTACAAAAAAAAAAGAAAACAGAAACTGGAAATTTTATGTATATAATTAAATAAAAACCAATAATAATAAAATATATAATAGTATAATAATAATAATAAAAACTTAATTTTCCTAGCACCTCTTATAACCTAGAAAAATATGTATATCTTAATTAAAAACATCCAGTATATCTACACATAAATATGACGATAAATTGCCTGCAAATACTTATTGATTATATAAACTATTATAATCATTGAATGTTTATTCATCTTATTTATGTATATGCTTCAATAAATATAAATTTAATTCTTTATAATAAACTGCAAAACAAATTATACAACTCGAATTAGAGCAAATTCAATTTAATCGGAATCCTTGGCAATCAAATAGTTTCATTTATACACATATATGTATATCCCATATAGTAGAGCATTGCAAATGCGCCAAATGACTTTTGATTAGTTTCTCGACATTTATTCGCTCTTAATTTTTGGGGCGACGAAACTTTGGCGAAATGGATCAACGACATGTGCGAGTAGCTCGTCAGCTGCCTAGCATGCGGCTCACGTTGGCGATGACGGCGATGACGACGAAGCCGTCATGGGCATCGAAACGGACGTGGACGTAGAAGTCGAGGTGGAGGTGGAGGCGGAGGTGGAGACGTGCCCAGAGGGCCCAGAGGGCGTGGGTGGAGGTTGTTTCATATTAAAGCGTCGTTAACATTGAGCTTGATGGCTGCTTTGATGGGCTTCGATATGTTTTTAAATGCGCAAATATTGCGACTCGTGTCCCATTTGCATTGCCCGGGCAAGAGTTATCGTTATCATAGCCGAAATATAAGCGCAGCTGACCTTGCGACCGTTACTGAATTCTGATGTAGAATCCCTGCCGACCCCTGCCCTGCCAGGCGGAGTTGTGTACTATAAAAGCGAGTGCACCCACAGCAGCCAGTCACATACCGTTAACAATCGTTCGACGAGCAGCAATGAAGACCTTTGGTGGAATATTCCTGATGCTTCTGCTGGCTGTGGCCAGCTCAGCAATGCCGCAGCGTCGCCAGCTGAAGAGCCAGCGTCAAGTGGAGCTATCCAGCACGCCGTATCCAGCAGCTGGCTTCCGGCCAAAGATACCGTTCGATCTGCCCAGCGAGAGGCAGCCCAAGCAGGAGGAGCCACTGGCCACGACAACGGCGCCATCAGCCAAAACTGAAGTGGAAGACTTTGGCATCACAGAGGAGCAAGCCACGACAACCGAACTCTTGGAGCAGGAGGTGCAGGTGAATGCACGCACACCGGCCAACACCTATGGAGCACCCAACCAGCCCGAAGATACTGTCGAGGTGGTGGCCCAGGCACCCGCTCGTGAGTTTCAGCCACCCGTTCGCGAGGCTGCGCAGGATTTTGCCGCTGTTGCCATTGATGGCATTGCTGGTGAACAGCAGCCTGTTGCTGATCTGCCTGCCCTGGACCAGCCCGAGACGACGCTGAGCGAAGAGGAGGAGGAGGAACAGCTGCCCACCACCGAGGTCGCCCTCAAGGTGGCTGCCACACCGGCCAACACCTACGGAGCGCCCAACACACCCGCCCGCAGCTATGGCGCACCCGAGCTGGAGGAGCCCGACAACGAGCTGGAAACGGAGGAGTCCCAGGTGGAGCTGGTCGAGGAGGCGGAGCAGGAGCTGAGCGAAGCTGCCCTAGGTCTATCCAGCGGTCGCCTCGTGCTGCTGCCCATTAACGCCGCCGGCGCCCGCTTCGGACGCCTCATCCTCGCCGTGGAGCAGCCCCAACACCAGCCCCTCAGACGCCAACGTGTGCGCAGCGAACGATTGCGATTGCGCCGCAACTAAATCCAGCCAAACCAAATCCAACTCTCTGATATACGAACTAGAAATGGTATTAAATATTTGCAGGCAGCCTTTAAGCACTTGTTTGTTATCCAGCTGTGCCGGAAATGGAAGTGGAAATGGAAGTGGAATGGAAGTGGAGGTGGAAGTGGAAGTAGAATTGGAATTGGCTGCTGCAGCAGAGTCAATTCTCCAATTCTCCATTCGATGTGCGTGTTTACACACAGATGGAAGTTGGCGCTGCTAAATTGTCCTCCATGGTTCATTGCATTGTTTATGCGTTCTGTTTGCCATTGGACTCGAGTCGACTCGAGTCTCACGTCTGGCCCAGCCAATTGCCTAATTGATGCTTATTGCAGTTGCTACACTTGGCAGTAAATCGTTGTCGGGGGAGCGAGCGCTTTGTCGAATATCAAATACTTCCAGCTAGAGCAAATAATCCATGGGAGTGAACAATGAGTAGTCTGCAGTGAGTGATAGCTGTTCCTTCAGTAACTCAATACAGTCTCTTTCGAAAGCATTCAAAAGTGAATCCGATTACAGACCATATTCCGTAGTATCATCTAGTTGATCAGTTCGCAATGCATTGTGCCTCTTGCCACTTCAGCTGATGAGAATATAGTGCGTAGCATTCATTTTAATTCGCACGGCAGTGGCAACTACTGCTCTGCAGCTGCTGCCACGCCCATGCCGCCCACACTGGCATGGCAACTATGTATTTTGGGGCCATTTTGATCAAATGGAAAGAAAACTTTTCTCATTACTCATTGCCAAGCCAAGGCAAACAAACAAACCAACGAACCGACCGAGCCAGGCCAACAAACCAGCGCAACTAACGGCAGTCAACAGCTAAGAGTCAACAGGCAGCGGGACGAGAGCTGAGCGCAGGGTAGGAGTAGGGATGGAGTTGATGGGGGATTTATAACAGTACACAGCTGCAGCTGCAGCAGCATCAGCAGCATCAGCAGCAATAGCAATAGCAATAGCATCAACAAGAGCAACAGCATCAGCCGGCTGTAGCTGGCCATGTTGTACTGACTAATCCCATGTATGTAAGTGCTACGGCTACACTGAGCGAAACGAGCATAGTAAATGCAAATGAATATTGTTCTGGCCAAATTTTCACAGTTTTTAGCAAGTATATAACATCTGAAATAGCTTTAAAAATCAAGCTGAACTTCTTTTCAGATTATCTATATACAACACCAACTTTTTTGCACAGTGTATAGCCATGTTGTACTGACCAATATAACGTAAGAATCGCTACGGTTACACTGAGCGGAGGAATTATACTAAATGCAAATGAATATTGCTTTAGGCCAAAATTTAGACAGCCTAAAAATAATATATAGCATCTGAAATTGCTTTGAATATATATATATATATATATTATACCACTCCAACTTTTTTGCACAGTGTATAGCCATGTTGTAGTGATGTTCTAGGATATGAAGCCCTACAACTACACTGAGAGAAACAAGCATGCTAAAAACAAATGCAAATTATTTTACATATTACAATTTGGACCAATTGATATATTTTCTAGCTTCTATATAAAAGCTAATATAAAAAGCGAAACTTTTTTTCAGATTATCTATTTATAAAATCCCAATTTTTTGCCCAGTGTATACGAACTTTCTGCTTGTTGGCTCTACTCGCTCAACGGCACTTTTTGGGCACTCACTCACTCCTTTTTCAAATATATATACACATGTATCTATCTGCCGGGCAACTATGGACAAATGTTTTGGGCAAATAAGAATGTCGGGATTAAGCATGTTTCTAAATTTGCTTTGGATTGAGTGCACGTACCTTCCAGGTCCACCACACGGCCGGCACGCTTGAGAGCACGCACCGCCTCGTCGTGGGTGGCGTCGCGCAGCTCCTCGCCGTTCACGGTGAGTATGGCATCGCCCACGTAGAGGCCCTTGGCCTGGTCGGCGGCCATGCCTCGAAAGATCTTTGAGATGAGGATGGGCATGCGGTTCTCGCGACCGCCTTTGATGGATATGCCCAGGCCGTTGTTGTCGGACTTGATGATGCGCACGTGGCGCTTCTGATTGGCCACATGATCAGGTACATCGCACATATCCAGGCCGCCGGCGTCCGCATTATTGTTGTTGTTCAGGCAAAGCTCGCCGTTGTCGTTGTTGCCGGTGCCAGTGCCCACGGAGCCGTCCAGCTCAGTGTCCTGAACCACCATGCCCTGTAACGAGGCTGAGCTGGGCAGCGTTCCATTCTGACTGGCGCCTCCTCCGCCACTATGGTTGCTTCTGCAAGAGTTGAGATATACCCAACATCCTCTCTCTCCCACTCTCTGAGCCCTCTGATCATACATACCCCAGCGTGCCGTTGAGTGTTGTGGACTGACCGTCGCTGGAATGATTCGTCGAGTCGCACGACTCATCCAGACTAACGGCCAGAAAGTCCGTTTCCAGCGTCACCATCACCCGGTACCAGGAGCCACGCACGCGCGTCTCCAAATTACCGCAGCGCATTCCCGACGGCGAGGGCGAGTGCTGCTGCGGTATGGGCTGCTGTGCCGCTGGCGGCGCACGCCCCAAACTCGACGATTCCACCATGATGCTAGCTTACAATGGTTGCCGGACAGAGCAATCTACATTGCAGCGTGTGGGGAATCTAAAATAAACAAGATAGATCAATGAATTAGAAAATGAAGTACTTATATGGGAATATCTCTCTTAGTCAACTATCAACATATAATATTATTGTTCCATTTAATATATATGTAAATTGTATTCATTTCAGACAACTGCTGTGCAATTAAAATTCACCCTCTTCGACTTTCGCACACGCAAATTGTCATTTGTCATTACTAAGAGGAGCTCTTTGTTTTTTCATGTCTTGAATTCAATTATCATTTCTGTCCGTAACTCTTTCGCTTTTTAGTTCTCCCCCTTTTTTAAAAATAATTTCCATTACTTTTTCTTAATGTCAACCCTCTTTCTTCCTCCTCTCTACTTAATCACAATATTTTACCTTACCATATTATGTCTTCCTTTAATTTTATTTACATTTTAATGGCAGGTCTAAGTATTCTACTCTGTCTCCTTCCTTTTTGCTGAAACATAATTTGTGTTTTCTATCTTACTTATTTCTCTCGCTGTGGGCCTCACTTTATATCT
Organism: Drosophila hamatofila; assembly: GCA_035045345.1. Taxonomy (NCBI): domain Eukaryota; kingdom Metazoa; phylum Arthropoda; class Insecta; order Diptera; family Drosophilidae; genus Drosophila; species Drosophila hamatofila. The sequence goes on from JAWNPA010000001.1 coordinate 5,751,381, forward strand.
TGCTGTATCTTTCTCTCTAATTATCTCACTCTTTATTTCTATGTCACATATTGTCTATTTTTCTCTCTGTTTCACTTTCTCTCTCTCTTTCTCTCACTGTCTATCTCATTCTCTACTCTCTCTCTCTCATTATCCCACACATAAACTCTCGCTCTCTCTCCCTCTCTCTGTTTCTCTCTTTCTCTCTATCTCTCACTTCCTGTCTCCTCTCTTTCCTATGATTATTCTCACTTGGAATTGTAGGTTCTCTTAATCAACTTTACTTTACTTCTATTTATCTCTATTTTTACTAATTTGTGGATTCTACTTGTTCTTTATAACACCTTTTCTCCCATTCTTCCTCTCTCTCTCTCTTTCTCACCCTTTATTTCTCTTTCTCTCTCTCTCTCGCTCTCAGTCAGCTACCAATAAGAGAAAGGAAAGTAATGGAAATATAACGATTTCCTTTGCCATTTCAATGCGACAAATATTCCCCTTCATTGGATTTGGAGCATTGACACCTTAATTTCCTTGCGCTGCCAGGGAGCATTAGTCAACTCAATATTAATTTAGACAGGCGGCTGTCAGAGGTGAAAACAATTGGGGTCTTAGCGGATCTCAAATGAAGTGTCCGCAAGGCAACCACAAATTTGGAACAGGACGCCACAACATTTGTCATTGTTTTCTGGCCACGATTTATTGCATTCCACGCACAGAGCCAGCAGCTCTAAGCAGAAGTAGAGCAGCCAAATGGACTCGGACTGGAGTGAGAGACGAATAGATGGAATGCAAATGCAGCGAATTGTGCGCATCCTGTGCATCCGGCACATTCACATCCTTTGCAGCAACAGTCGGCAGCATCAGCAGCAGCAGCATCAGCAGCAGCAGCAGCATCAGCAGCAGTTGCAATTACGCATCTTGTCGCCGCCGCGGGGGGAGTTTTTGTCTGATTTTGTTTTTGACAAGTGACTGTTCCCCTGCCTGGCCCCGTCCCACCTCGCCACGCCTCCTTTGGCCCAACCTCAATAAACGCAGCTTGGGGCAGGCAGACATCAGCTCCTTCTCGCCCTGCGTGTGTATGTGTGACTGTGTGTATGTGTGTGGCATTTGTATGTACATTTCCGCTGACGCTTGAGCAGGAAGTAATTTTGCCACTGCACTCGGTCTTTGCCTCTGCCTCTGTCGCTGCCGCTGCCTCAGCAGACGTCGACGTCAACGTTGCCTGAGTCTGTTTACTTTGCAATTTATTGTGCAACATTTGTAATTATTATTGCAATGCTTGCATACTTCTTGGCACTGCTCCTCCGCCCCCGCCCCACCTCCAACCCCTTAGGCAAGGGCTGGCAAAAAGTTTTTGAAAAGCGCCAAGTGTGCGAATCCTTGAGACGGCAATGAAGACGACGACGACGACGATGACGAAGGCGTCGGGCATGGCAACGGAGACGTGCACGCCGGAGTTGAAGATGACAACACACTCATAATTGTAAGTAAACATCAACAAATACCAAAACACATACAAACACACGCACTCGCACACTGGCAGAGAGTTTTTGTAATTTATTGGGTGCTGTTTGAGTCCAATAGAATTTGTGTAATACATATTTGAAATGGAATTTAATCAGGCTGTGAAGCTAATGCGCCTTAAAGCTCAAGCTAAACTCGAGCAAGAGCGCATAAAATATTTGTAAAGGTAACTTTATGAAAAGCCACAATAAAAGACTTTAGCTCTTATTGTCTGAGCAGGTTTTTTTCTTTTTAGTTTCCACTTTAATAAAAAGCTTTTACAAGTTCAGCTGTATATATTATATATTATATATGTATATAAGTTAACACTGCCTAAGGAGGGATTCTCCAGTCAGACATTCCAGTCGAGACAGAGACCTGGCTGATACTTAATTATTCAGTATAATATAAAATACCTTATTTTATTGTTCAGCAAAGTGGTGATATTTTTCTGTAAAGCAAATCGCCAGAGTTCGAATCCTTGCGATAAGGAATTGTTGGAAAACAATGAATAACCAAATCAAAACGCATATACATAGTTGATTGGAGTGCTTTTATATTTTTGAATCTAAATCAATAATCGAGTAGACTTTTCCCTAGAAGCACATGCTAATTTGATGTCCACAGGAAGTTTATTAAAACATCCTACATCCAACATCCTCGTTGAGCCTGATTTATTGATGTTCCTGTTGACGTCGGTCATGAAGATTTTGTGTGGATCATTTTGAAATGCGATTGAGATTTAATCATCGATTTGCGGCGAGGCGAGAGACATTTGTATTTACGTCCGTCCAGATTTCGAGCTCTGCCTCTGCCTCTTCCTTTGAAGCCATTCATTTGCGTATTGAGCAGTGTGTTATATATAAAATATAACACTAGAACGACTTTTACCGCTGTCTCTCCCATGGAGGCGCAACGTTTCCCAAATGAGCTGCGCGGGTTACGACACGATAACACACGCTGCTCGATTGTGAAACTTACCGCCTCCACGGGAGTGGCAGAGGCAGAGGCAGAGGCAGAGGTCGTAATCAGGACGATTACAATCGAAATATCCCATTTCACTATCTTGTTATCATACATCATCACGGCAAGACTATTGTGGAAGTTCACAAATTATTTTGCTGCCGTTGATTGGATTATTGGATTCGCTGTTCGAAACACTTACCATGGGACTCAAAGAATTTTCACTTCCATTTCGCAGGATTTATCAACTTCAGCAACGTATAATAAATTTTTGTTAAAATTTTCAATTCAACTATTTTTCTAAATTTAATTTTTATTTTTTATTTTACACCTGGCTCTACACGAAACGAGAAATGATTGTGTACTGAATAGAAATCAGTAAAGCCAGCGGCAGCCCCCCCTGCTTACATGAAATCAAATGCGAAGCCTACTTTGCCAGGAGAATTATTTTGGCTGAGTGTATTCAATATTGAGTAATATTTTCACTCTTTTGAGTCAGGCATGCTTTATAGATGAGTTAAAGATAGATTTTGAAATACATTTCCTATTCTGAGTCAGACATACTCTATAAATGAATAAGAGATAGCTATTAAAATAGTCTTGCCACAGTGGACTCGATTTTGAGTAGAAAGCCGCAATTTTTGGTCAATTCATGCCAAACTTATATTTATGTATATTTGTATACATACATATATTTGTACATATAGTAAATATATATACACCGCTAGAGCTATCACATAAAAAAGAAAATAATGCTACCTGGCAGGTAAGCTAAAGGCAAAAGATAATAGAACCTGTACAAAATACTTTTTGTGCTCTATTCAATAATAAAACCCACTAATATAGCTTACTTAAATAATAAAATAGTAATAAAGGTTTTGCTTCTATAAATTATAAATACATCAAATTTATAAAGTTAACAAGTTTCAAACTAACTAGCTGCTATGGCCTCTGGCTAAGGCGATTCGGCATTTTGCCAACTTTTGCTTCAGACGCGAACCAAAGTTTATTGAAAGGCTTCTTTTAGAAAGTCAAAACAATTCAACTGAGCAGAACGTTATAAGGTATATTTGAAAATGGGCTATAGAGCTAAGGATAATAAGTTGCAATACATACATAAAATATAAAAATGAAAAACAATAAAAGAAGACAAAAGAAACGGTATATTACAGTTATATATAATACATATAATCTTATTTAATATGTAATATTATTTGCATATTTGCTATTTGGCTACTCTGATTACACTTTACAACATGGATTTTGTCATTAGAGCAGAGTTATGATTGGGAAAGGAATTTTTTCAAAACATGTTCACCTTTACGAAAATATAAATCACAAGTCTTAAAAGAATACTCTTTTTGTAATTTTGTGAAGAAACTAATGAAAAAATCAATTTACTTCCATTATTTATTTTTGTTTTTTAAACTTTAAGTCTTAAATTCTTAATAAAAGCTGGATCCTAATAGCACAGGTCAACAAAATTTATTGAAAATCTGTACCCAAAAATCGGACTATACTATATATATTATGTATTAACACAAGATATTATTAACGTTTTATAGGATTATTAAAAAGGAGTTATAAGAATTACTCTCTGATCTCTGAATCATTAAAGTGTTTAAGGACTAACTATCTTATCGAATAAACTATAGTCAAGTCTTAAAAAAAAAAAAATATATATATATACATATATATTATATATTACACGCCATACAACTCAACAACTTTTATAACTACCCTCGCTGCTGGCTTTGTTGCCTAGCGGTGCTGCCGCCCCACTTAATGCCGCTGGCAACCTGGCTAAACCTGTTAGCACCTCCAGCCGAGCTGGCGACTAACTAATCAACGCGCTGTGACTAATTAGACGAAGTCCGTGCGGCAATCCAAAAATCAAATCGAAATATTAATAGCTTGCGGCATAAACAATGTTTTGCTACGTTGGCAGGTTTGCTTTTGTTTATTTTTGTTGCCGTCGCTGTTATTGTTGTTATTGTTTTCCTTTCTTTATTTTTCTTTTTTTTGTGTTGTTGTTGCTGTTGTTGTTGGTTTGGCTGCTTAATAAGCGCCGGACGTAGCTTGTCGCCGGAGCCGTCTGCCGACTGCGGGGCAATTTTTCATGCTGCGCTTTGGCTAATTTAATGCTAGGCGGTCATAAATTATGCGGCCCCGAAAAGTAGGCAACAAAAAGAGCAGAAACGAAAAGCCTGGGAAATGGCAGCAGCTGCTGCAGCAAGCACAAAAACTCTCTCACACACACACAAAGACACACACACACTCATGTGTTTGCAACTTGCATTCAACTCGAAATTTTATGCGCGCTTTTCAGTAATAACGGTTTTTTTGTTAACTTTTATATTTTTTTACATTATTTTTTTGGTTTTGTTTTAAACTTTTTCATTGCTGCGTTTGCGTTTGCGTTTGGTTTTTGTGCTAATTTTTTTCTTTCGCAAAAATGTAAAATATGTGAAGCATTTCAGCACTGCGATGTTTTTGTATTGATATACATATGAGTGTGAGTGTTTGTGTGTGTGTGTAAGGAAGAGTGCGAGAGGTGGCAATAAATACGCAAGCGTTTGCCTTGAAGTGTTTGCCACGACACTTTGCCCCAAGCCCACTCTGCCATATATGTATCTATATAATATATACACATATACATGCATATATACATATACATATAAGCGTGCATGGGTGTGTGGGAAGTTTTGTGGCTACGCCATCAAAAAGTCATAAAATCATAATTTGTAAACGAGAATTTATTTCGAAAAATATTTATGGCTTGCTCCTTTGCTGCTTCACTCGCGAGCATTCGCGGAATGTGTGCGTGTGTGTGCGTGTTTGTGTGTCCGTGGTTGCGTGTGTGTGTGTGTGTGTGTGTGTGCATGTTTGCGTATGGTCTTTGCTTCATTACGGTCATGTCTGCTGCTGGCACCCAATTGCGTTGTCCTCATCCTCATCCTCATTCTGGCCATTTGCTACCATTAATTTGATGTCAACCTTGGCAAACGTTTGCTTCTTTTCCGCTTCCATTCTGTAATCTGCTCTATAGATAAATCGGCTCAATTGACTTTATGCACTCGCATGTAACAAACAAACTGCGAACTACCTACATACATACATATAGCAGAGACCGTAATGCATTTAGCTAGATAACATCTGATTGAGTTCGCCCACAACTGCCGCCAATGAAGCAGAAGTGGATCAATTTATTCGATAATCTGATGCCTCTTATTAAAAGCCTTAACTTCAAGTTAAGTAATATGATGTTTTTAAATACTATATAAATTATGTTGTTTATCTTTAAATTAAATGTATTATATAAATATTAAATATAAATAAAATATGAAGTATTAATATATAAAAAATTAGAAACTTTAAGTTAACTTTAAATTGACTAAGATAAAAAAAATATATTTTTAAAATTTTATTTGCCTTATATACAAATGAGTTTAATTTCATAATCTTATACTTATTTGTTTTGTTGTTAAAAAACACAAGTTTTAGAATATAATCAATAATATTATTTATAAAATATGAATGTTTAAAATTTATAAATTTAACATTTGTAAAATAAATACAAAAAAATAAATTTAAAAAAATTAAAAAATAAACAAAACAATTTTTAATATACTTTAATAAATCTATTCTCTGAATTCTCTCTATTATTATTTTCCTATTGAACTTTAGATATAAAAAAATCTCGCTCTTCTATGCGCTTCTCATAATAAACAAAACAAGCTTAAGTAGCTTTTTCATCGTGATATAAACCATAATTCGAATATATAAATTTCACTCGAAGGTCCACAAATGATATTTCATGTGGCTCATGATTATTTGCAAAGTGGATGTCAAAGAGGAATATTGTTTATTCAACTATTTCTATACGAGTTCCATTATTTATCGATAATTACAAGCACACACGGCATACACACACACACACATACATACACACAACCTGTCAACCACATGGTGCTTGGCCTTGACACCAACAGCCACTTGCCACCGGCCAACGTTTGGGTGGAATGTCATGGAGCAGGAGTCGGAGTGGAAGTCAGAGTTGGAGCTGGAGCTGGAGCTGGAGTGCGCAGCGAAGCAGTTCGCGTCCACGCAATCTCTGCCACTGCCAGTGAGGGCCCCACAGCCAACAGCTAACAGCCAACAGCTAGCAGCTAGCAGCCCACTGCCATGAGTCAATCCGTGTGGCATGCCTCTTAATCATTCTTAACAATGCGGCGTTGGCATTGCCGTCGATGTGCGCATTAAGCAGGCAGCTCGCTCAACTGGTGGCAATCGATATATGCTTATATAAAGCATCTACATAATGTACCGCATTTAGTTATAAATTGTACACTAATGATCTTTAAATATACATAATGCCACAGCACCCACACACCCAACCACACACACACACCCAACCACATACACACACACACACACACACACACACACACACACACACACATACACAAACACACACGCCCACAAGGGTGGGTGCAGGCTGTGCTAATGCTTTACTTATTCAATTTAGTTTTTACTTAGAGAGCAACTCAAATTCAAGAAAATCTCAGTTGGGACTTTGAATGCAAACTTGGCTGAATTCGTTATATAATTGTTATATGTATATGTTGGTATATTGGAAAATAATACATTAATATATGATATGTTAATCTGATATGCATCACAATCTAATAATATCTCCGTGTATCTCTAGTTTCTCAAAATTTTAGGCTCCTAATTGAAAAAATAAATAAATAAAAAAATAAAAACATTTGCTAGCTTTTTAAATCGAGGTAACAGATATAGTTTCAGAAGGAATATCAATATGTGCGATTTCAGAGACTTGAAATCATATCTCATGATATTCATTCATTCATCGTTAATGTTTTTCTCTCTCTCTCTCTCTCTCTCTCTGTCTCTCTCTTTCTCTCTATATCTCTTTCATAACTTGAAAAAGATTGTTGTTTGACAGACATTAATATTGGCATTATAATATATTATTATATTATATATATATATATATATATATATATATATATATATATATATATATATATATATATATATATATATTATATTATAATATATATAATATATTTTGTATGCTTTAAGAAATGAATGATTATATAAATATGTTGTATAAATAATGTATAAATAGCTCAGATCAAATAAATTTCACCTTCTTAGACCATCAAGGTAAGCACAACTAAGTCATGAAATCTAATATTTCAGCCACCTAAATTCATGGAAAATACTTTCGTAATATAATAAGAAAAAAACAAGAAAAAAACCTTGTTCAATTCTGAATTTTTTACTTCATCACAAAATATGTAAATCACGGAATTTTGTATATTCAATTTTTATATCAATTTTAATTATTTGTAATCTTCTTATATAATTAGAACACAAATCAAACAAATGTTCAAGTTGAAATTTCATACTTAATTTTAAAATGTCTAAAACATTGCAGCACAAATTTATTATATTTTATATGCAACTTTTTGTTAAAGCTTTAATTGTTGTTAATCATTTAATATATTAAATTAAAGTAAATAAATTAAATTATACCATTTATTATTTATTGGTAATTCGATTTGCCGATCAATTTTTGAGGTCATCATTTTGTATATAACTTTAAATGATTGCGCTCAAATGAACTTTTGAAATAAATCATTTACATATAAGTCAAATTCAATTGGTAACGTTTTATAAACGTGATATAAATAAATAAATAGTATATTATACATATGTGTTAATAAATAAATATACATATATATCAATATACAGCAAGCATATATCTAATTTAATTGCGTATATAATATAATAATCGTATATCCGTTAAATTTGTTCTCAATTTCAGTTCCCACTCCAAATAATTGTGAATTCTTAATAAATCCAAGCAAAATAACTTGGTTTAGTTTTTTCTCCTTCTCCACACAGCTTAAGCAAACTTGTTTTTTCTCTATATTATTATAGGTGTTTTTCTAGCTGTTTTTGTTGTTGTTGTTATTGTTATTGGTGCCCCTGCTCGCCCACTTATAAGTCCGCTATTGAGTTTTCATATTTATATATGCTATGTGGGTAACCGCAAAGCCGCCATAAAAGCCAAAAACAAACCTGAGAGACAGACACACGCACACACGCACACACACACGCACAGTTATGCACACATACGCACACACGTGGATTTTCAGATTTCTACACAGACCCAATCGTAGCGCCCATCTACCCCATGTCAACATGCTGAACTGACCTGACCCGACCTGACAAATTATTCAGCATTGATTAATTATGAAAATGCGTTTATATTGATTGTACTCTGTGTGTTTGCGTGGGTGTTTGTTAGCGTGCGTGTGTGTGTGTGTGTGTTTGTTCAATTCCAGCAGGCCAGCCTTTCGTGCCTGTTTATGTATATTAGTTGAACGAACAGCGGCGCATGGCAGTCGCACGCTGGGGCGAGTTGCCCCATAACAATTACCAAGTGCTGATTGTGGCCAATGTTGGGATTATTATTGTGTTCTGCCGCTGGCAAACACACACTCTATGCCACGCCCACACCCACACCCATTCCGCCAGAATCAGGCAAATAAGCCGACTGCGACAAATGGAACTGCTGTGCAGCTGCTGTGCGATTTCGAGCCTCTGTAATCTCTGTGAAAGGCAGGTGTGCGAGAGCGTCATCACGGCAGGGCGGGGCACGGCGCGACGTCGCCTTTTCTACTTATTAATTGCCAGTGTCTTGGCATAATTTCCACTCATTTGTCTGTTGAATGCAAGTGGCTGCCATTGTTCCACAAAAGTCAAGAATCTGCTCACGTACGCCATGAATGGGGGCTAACAAGCAGCAGAGGAGGTGGGGAGGCGCAGAGGTGTCTGGTTGGTTGGCTGGTTGAAATGCAAAATGTGATGATGCAGCTTCATTAAGTGCAATTTAAGTGCAATATCTTTCTTGTGCCGCTTCAGCGCCACTCAGCACAGCCCAGCCCTCGGCGCTCTGATGAAAGGCGTGATGACAAAAGGTGGACGGACCAAAGGGGGAGCGCAAAGATGAAGCAGAAGTTGAGCTAACTGAATGATGCGAACGAGCGCAATGTTCTCATTCCCTAATGCAAGTAATTGCACGACGCTCTGATTAAGTTTAAGTTGAGCGCAATTTAGGTTTCAGTCTTCCTGCAAATGCTAAGCCAAAAAGCGGATTACGTTCTCTCAAATGTAATTTACACGTTGAATTTAAAAGTGACCTTAGAAATGTAAATGCTTTCGACATCTTGCAAGCTGCTCTAATAGCCTGCACTAATGTGGGGGGATTAAGAAATAGTATAAAAATTGTTCTAAATAAAACTATATTTCATATTAAAAACAAGTCCTTAAGTGTTTATTTATGCTCGTATATTCGCAATTTTAACAGCTTTCATTATAGACTTAAGCCCTGGAATCATTATATAAAGCATAAGAAGACAGATAGAGAAAGAGAGAGAGAGAGAGAGAGAGAGAGAGAAAAGAAATTACAGTTATCTGTCAGCACACATCGTCAAATGCATGTCAATTATGACTTAAATGCTTAATGCTAATGCCGGCAAAAAGACGCTGGGCTAAGGACAGCGCTTTGACAGGTGGCAGGGGTAAGAGCACTTTCAGGGGGGTGGAGGACGGGGGGCTGAGTACGTATGATGGCAAAGTGGCAACGCCAACGCCAACGCCAACGACTACGACTACGACAGCGCCGCAGATGATGTTGATGAATGCCGATAGTAAACGGAATTAACTTTCACGCAACATAACGACGCTGACGTCGACGTGAACGTTAACGTTGACGTTGACGTCGCCAGCGACGACGCTCCAACAACTTGAATGAAAGAAAAAGCTTACGCTAATGTCAGACAACGCTGCAGAGCACAACTGGAAAAAGCTTTCGGCAAGCGCGCGTAGTAAATGTGCGGGTGTAGGTGGAGCATGGTTGATGGGCGGATGGGCGGACGGGCGGCTAGCTGGCTGGTTTAACTGGTTGTATGGCTGTGGGTGGCAGTTGGGAGCGAGGGTGGGTTGAGGGGGAATAAGTCAAACAAACGACGCCGATGACATCGGCGTTGCGCTTGGCTAGAGCCAGAGCCAGAGCCTAGCCTATAAATGTTTGTAAATTAATAAACAAATCATGCCCGCCCCTTCCTTACCTTAGCTTCTCCGCTCGCAGTGCTGGTGTTGGTAAATTTAAATGCTTTTTGGCTCGACGGAAAACAATTAATGCAAAACTTGGCAGCGACTTGCTGAGGGGGGCGGGAGACGAGGGCGCATGCGCTAAAACTTGCTGCACTGAAGCATTTCTATACACTCACGCACACAGCCACAGCACGCGACTTGAGCGTCTGTGTGTGAGTGTGTGTACTAAGGATTTTCGTTGTAAATTTATTTTTATTTTTATGGCACTGTTCGGTTTCTCGTATATTTTGCTGATAACAAATCTATTAATTTCACCTAACCACTGCAAACAGGCAGTATAACAGTAGCTGAAGCAACAATGGCAGCCAATTAGTAACTATTATTATTTCGTCTAGCGCTTTTTTTTATTATTATTGTTTGTGTAGCAGAAAGCTACGGCGGCAACGGCGACGCAAGCTTTGGCTTCGACGACGCGCTGCAAACCCGTTACCGTTAGAAAATGAACAGCGACTGAGGTTGCAATGCTGGAACAGCCAGCAGAAAGCGGCGCTTGGCTAGAGCTTTCACTGCCAGCGTCGGCTTTGGCGTTGGCGTCGGCATCTGCGTTGTTGGTGGAGAAGTCTATCAGTATTGGTATATTGCTATTGCTTGGCCGGCAGCAGAGGCAGCAGCAACACGGTTAACAGTCATGTTAACAGAGCCAACTGTTATTGTGTAACAGGCGTGCGCAGTGCTGCCACAAGATTTGTTAATGGTGGCGAACGGTGATGCCAGATCGAAAACTTAGCTGGCAGTGCTGTAAACTTACAGCTGAGCGCAAGTGGCGCAAAATTTGAATTAGGCTGAACAGTTTAATATAAAAATTTTGTTTTTAATAGTTTGTGTGAATAAATAAATTAACTAATTCGAGAAGATAATTACTTTAATAGCTATTAAGTGGTTAGTTGTTATTTGTATAACCAGGGGTTTTTGTATTTAAAATTATATAATATTCATGACTTGCCTTGATAATCAATCAGTCAGATCAACTTTAGCTACCAATAAAGTGTTTACATACAATTTGGGGTATTTTTTGCTGTTCTTCTGTTATTTTGTTAGACGGAAAATTGAACTGCGGGCGCAAGCCCGCTTCCATTTCTAGCCGCATAGCAAGCGGGTGCTCGAATGCTTCGTTATACGAATGGGAATTCCTGCCAAGCGCTGGCAAGTGCATATTTCCAGCGGATTTTTTGTTGTTTTTTGGGAAGGAAAATGTGCCGCTGCGGCAAAAGTTTTCCACGCATCCAACGCATTTCTCACTGCCTGGCAATATCGGTAATCATCAGCAACAAAAAATCGTGTTGCAGCCTCTGTTGGCCGTGTTGCCTCTGTTGCCTCTGTTGCCTCTGTTGCCTGTGGCTGTGTTGACCCGGCTTGGCCAATTATGCGCACCGCGCGCCAAGTGGTGAAATCGATGAAGATGCACAAATGCAAACGCACTCGGCTAATGGTCAATATGGCTATGATGATGCTGATGGCCTCTTATGTACGATATGTGGCCCGGACAATTATGGCCAAACGGGCAGCTCAACAGCTCAGCAGCTCAGCAGCAACAGCTACAGGTGGGTTGTGGTTGCCTTTTGGCTAACGAGCTGTGAACGTGATTATAACTGCCAGGCCGACATATGAAAATTATGTTCAAAATGCTATTTGCTTCGCTACAACAACAACAACAACAACAACAGCTAATACAATGGCCATGCAACCAGAAGCTGAATTCAGATTAGGCAACAGCCAAGCCATCGAGTGAAAATATTTGCTTTGCATTGATCTGTTGCAGTTGTTGTTGTTGTTGTTCTTGTTGTTGTTGTTGTTGCTGCTGCTGCTGGCGCATTGTTTGTTAATGCTGCCTCACCGGGCATGGTCAGAGCCAATAAAATATGAATTTGTCTGGCTGCTGTGTTTGTTTGTTTGCTTTTCGCTTCTTGTGTCTTGTTGCTGCCTCTGGAAGTCAGCCCCACAGAGCAGAGTCTAACGGCAAAATGATAGCCCAAACAGGTGAGTTCATTGCATCATGGCGAGGTCAAAGTCAAATTGAGTCCATGAATTTGAAACTAGAATATTGGGGATGGAACACAATTGAAATATGTACATATATAAGAGACAATCAATTAAGATTCAGCGATATTGTAAGCCAGGATTGGCAGATACTTGTTTATTAGCTTAAGTTTGGGGCTATAATTTGAAATTGTTTAATTGAAGTCAAGAGTAGTCTGGCATCGATGACGTTTGGAATAGGTTGAGTAGGACATTACCGACTGCTTCATACCTACTTCAAGTCAGATGATGGCTAAACTAACTGCAAGTATGATTTATGAAACAGTTAGAGAGAGAGAGAGAGAGAGAGAGAGAGAGAGAGAGAGAGAGAGAGAGAGACAGAGAGAGTGAGTAAGATAAAAAGAGGAAAAACACAGCGGCGCAAAAATGAAGACTGAAATAAAGAATAAGAAAAGGAGAAAACGAATGAAAAAACAAAATGGAGAAAACAGAGAAGAAGAGTGATAGACTCGAAGAACAATATGAACAGAGAATGGAGACAGAAAAATAAGGAGAGAAGGAGAAGGAGAAGGAGAAAGAGAGAACGAGATGGAGAAGAAGATAGTGAAAGAGAAAGAGAAGGAGAGACGGAGAAAGAGAATGTGAAGCAAAATGTGAAGAATGAAAAAAAAAGAGAGAGACAGTAGAAAAGGAATAAGAATAGATATATAGAAACGAGAGAATGAGAACACAGAGACAGAGACAATCAAAGAGAAGGAAGAAGAGGTGAGCCAAATGGGAAGCCAGAGAGAAAGACGAGAATAGAGGAGCCAGCGTGAAGACAGAGCTTTAAGGCAGAAAGTAACGAAGGCCAGAGGGAGAAAGATACTGAAGAGTAAGACAAAGTGAATCAACACAGCTGGCTTACTTGGGCTAAACATAGAAGAGCAGAGCGTTAACCCAGTCAAGCCAGCAGTCAGCAAATACATTAGTTATAAAGAGAGCATACATTTTCAATAAGTTTTCAAGTTTTCAACAAAGAGAATTTTCAGTTATCATATGCCCCAATTCGCAACTTTCAAGTAGCCAGCCCTGTTGGCCCTGTTGGCTCATACAAATTTCAGTAAAAGTGAGTGGCTGCTGCTCACTTGTTGCTCCCTTGCTTTATTCCCTTGACAGTCCTTACATGCATACACACACACACACACACACACACACACACACACACAGAGAGAGAGAGACACACTCTTGCAAAAGCCCAAACTCGAAGCTGCGCTGCGACAGAGCCGCCCTCTGCTTGAATGCATCACAGACAATAGCCGCATTGGGGCAATGTTGCATGCAGCCCAGCACAATGCTCATGTGACTTGTCAACGCTTCCAGCAGCAGCAACTGCAGCAACAGCAACGACACGAAGCTGCTGCTGCTGCTGCTGGAGATTTGCAAGCACTTCACAGCTTCCTTGCAGCACACACAGATCAAAGCGCAGCTGCCGCAGCTGGTGTGGGAATCAGTTGCGGTTGCAGTTGCAGTTGCAACAACTTGCGGAAGGCGCTAAACGTTGGCTACCACAGCGGCGGGAATTTTCATAGCACATACGCCCCATTGCCCGCCCCAGTGCCGGACACCGCCCGACGGACGATCAATCTATCGGTTCAGTTCGGTTCGCTATCATCGTCTTCTTCTTCCTCCTCTTCATCTTCTCTGTGGCTGACTTGTTTGGCGCCTTGGAGCGTTTTGTCAGAACATAAATCCTTCAGCTGTTAACTGAAGCTGCCGTTGCTGCCGTTGGCTGTGGACAGCATTTGAATGCAACTCCTGGCCACTTCACACACACACATAGAGAGAGAGAGAGAGAGAGAGAGAGAGAGAGAGTGCCGGTCTTGTGGTCTCTGCCATGGGCTGGACGTTTTTTTATTGCCATAAGTGGCAGGTAATTATGTCGCTTGCCTGATAAATTACATCGTTGACAACGGCTGCGCAGTTGCCAGAGCTGCAGGCACCAATTTTTGGACATCAAATCTCGCCTTTTATGTCGACGAAAAATATATAAGTCCTAGACTTTCTTTCCACTAACTTTTTATTACAACACAAAAACATAAAAATGTTTAGCTCTCGCATTCAAATTTTCAGCTATGGCCACAAATTGAACTAAATTGTGTTAAATATATGTGGTTAGAGTGAAGAGCCGTTCGACTCAACAACTTTAGCCATAATACTTATATATGATTAGAGTTATATTATTATTGTTATTTTTATACTCGTTGAATAAAAAGCTTGTTATCATTTGACTATTTGTCTGTCCGCTTATGTAATAGCTGAGTGTCTGCAAATGCAAATCATTAATCAACTATTGAAGCACAACATTTGGGATATAAGAATATACTCTATATACAGCCTATTTGAAATCAAAGTGATTTTTTTATTTTTTCTCCAAAGTCAAAACTATATATCTTCCTATTATAATTTTTCTTAAAAATATATTTTTTGGCATACAAAAAAATTGGGTAACTCTGGTGGCTAAATTGAATGAGTTATTCACAATTGAATTTGAATGCTCTATGCTAATCAACCATTTTTAGCAACAGATTATTGTACGTCTTTTTTTTCAAGATATTAAAAAAAAAAATATTTACAGAAATGATACAGAGTCCAGTTTGAATTTATTTTAAGAAGAATAAAAGAGAGTCCAATAGAAAAAGAGTTTTAGGATTATAGCTCTAATAATACAGAAAATATTCATCAGGAAGGGAGAGCATGAAAAGTGCGCTGAACTGATATTGCACAGTATCTTTACTGTATATACTCTCTTTATATACTCTCTATACACTCATATACCCTACAGTATGTAGTGTAGTAATATACCTAACCAGATATGTATAGTATAACTAGATAGTATAGATATGCCCATAAGAGAGTGGGATCAATCAATAGTTTATCCAATTCTATTATCATGATATCAATTTTGGTATAGGGCACAATCGTCTTTTATATGTCGCTATACTAGATAGTTTTGACTTTGGACATGGTCGTAAATTAAATATCCCTTTAAAACTTTCTTATAATCTTCCAGTTCCCCTGTAGAACTTAAGTCTAAGTTAAGATAGCAACTTATCTTAACTTACCTTAAAACTTAACTTAACTTATCTTAAAAGGACAATCATCTATAAAAGTTTAAAAAATATCTATTATCATTATAATTTAATGAGGATCTATAATTTAATTTTAGTTTAAGTATGAACTCTCTTGGAACAGTCCTTTGCCAAAAAGAATATTTAAATAATAAGACACTCGCAGATGTTTTTCTTATTTTGCGCATACTTCAACACAATTTTGTGAAAAATGCAAATGCAAGGAATAAGAGAGGAGTGAGTATTATCCCAGATGATATACAATCTATATGTTATCCGTAGCTGCTGGCAATTTGTTTCCGCCTGCAGAGCAAGTAATTAAAATGAAGTTTCCAAATATTCAACTCAATGGAGTTGCTCGAGTGTGGATCACAAATAAAGTCGCTCAGCAGAAGAGTTAACCCCTCGAAAGTCGGCAGAGGGAGAGGGAGGAAGGGGGAGGAGGGAAAGAGCTGGCTGATTGCATGTCTGCGATAAGGCGTGTGCCGCAGCCGCAGAGAAGCTGGGCGAGATCAATCGACTGGGGCCCTGAGGCTCTGGGCTCAGCGAGTGAGACTGACTGCGGCCAAGTGCGCCTGATATCTGTGAACACGGTAGCTAACATGCTTAAGTTTAATTAATGATAAGAAATCTGTATCTAAGGACGTCGCCGCCACACGCTCCTGACACCGTAATGAGCAGATCTCTTCATGGCCAGGAATTTGGCTGTGTTGGTGTGTGGAGCAGTCAGCCAGCCAGCCAGCCAGCCTGGAAGGCAGGCGGCTCGAATAGCATCAGCCATCGGCATCTCAATATCATGTAGATTTTTGCTAATGTGCAACGCGACTGCGGCAGAGACTGAGCCAGCGGCTGTGGCTGCGGCGCACGGAGTCAATCTGCTGCTCTCATACTCGCCATTAATTAGTTGAATTTATTAGATGGGCATCTCGCACTCGCACTCGCACCATACGCCTGGGAATTTTTCGAATCCCTTGCATTGCTCTTCGCACCATTGGCAGCTCCCCAGCTCCCCAGCTTCCCAGCTTCCCAGCAGTAAACCGGAACGGACCAAGCATACGCATCTCCATCTCAACACTCGACAACAGCAATCGGCCTGCCAGACCAGACCAGACCAGACCAGACCATCCAGACCATCGAACCATCGAGCCTAGTTGTAGAGTTTACGACGTGGCTTTGTTCATGTTGTGGCCAGCGAATGGCACCAAATATTTTATCTACATTGGGGGGATTAGTCGAGCCACAGCCGCATATTAGCTGTAATAAATGATCGTATTTTGTTCCAAACCAATCTGACGGTTTATGTGCCTGTATTGACATTTGATTGCTCCACAGATTGCCTTATTAGCAGTCTTATAAATTACACCTGATCGGGCCATTAAACGCATGGTCCACTAACCGATCACAAGTTGGACTAACTCGATTATAAGAGTCTTAATCAATTATGTTTAGACTCCTTTAATATATGTGCACTTTTAGGTAAAATTATTCAAAAGAGTTAATACTTGAAAGATTTATAATCAAAGCATTAACAATTTTTAAGAATTCATGTGAATGACATAGAAGAGTATTTGATATTATACTATATATTTATTTATTCATTTATATATATATATATTTTTTGGGTATAATTTATAAAAAAAATGCATCCCGATCCTCTAAGGTTGATGAAGACCCAAATCTAACAATCCAACCGCATTATCAGTCGAATTGAGATTCCACCCATGGCCAACTCAGCATGGATCTTTAGATCTTCTTCAATTCAAGCTATTACAGCAGCTATATTTTCTTCACTTTAAAACCATCTCTACTCATGCTAAAAATGACGTACAGAAGCCACGATGGGGATGGTTTTATAAATGATTAAGTGTTTGGCTGGTATAATGTGATTCACAATTAATGATTGTATAATTTAACAGCTGAATGTTTTCGCTAGCTTAAACAGCTGCTAAAAGACACTTATCGAAAACACCTTTACTCATATTATATATTCATGAACGAAAGCGTCTGCTTGGTGCATGTAGCCCCATCTACCTGTCAGCTAGCCGGTTTGCCTGTCTATGCGAAAGGGAATCCTCCCGCTGTACTACTATAATGTGACTAAGTGGCGAATTGGTATTTTGTTTGGCCGTCAGTATAGATCCTAAAACAACACTGCTGTCTGTAGAAACTAGACATTAAAGTATTAAACCTACATGGAAACGTCAATAAAAGGCAGATCAACACTCTAACAGGCTCCAAGTTTTCTAACTCTACCATGTTTTCTAAGTCTTTCCTGTAAGTCTGCCAGGTTTTCTAAGTCTTCCCTCTAAGTCTGTAAAGTTTTCTAAGTCATCCTATTTTTCTAAGTCTGCCAAATTTTGGTCTTTCAAGTTTTCCAAGTCTTTCTAATTTTCTAAGTCTTTCAAGTTTACCTAAGTCTTCCTAATTTTCTAAGTCTGCCCAATTTTCTAAGTCTTTCTAATTTTCTAAGTCTTTCAAGTTTACCTAAGCCTTTAAAGTTTTCTAAGTCTGTAAAGTTTTCTAAGTCTTCCTAATTTTCTAAGTCTTTCAAGTTTACCTAAGGCTGATAAATTTTCTAAGTCTTTCAAGCTTTCTAAGTGTTTAAAGTTTTCTAAGTCTTTAAACGATCACTAACATTATGTCTAAGGTTGGCCTTATAATTAATATTTAAACAATTCTTAAGAATTATTTATACCTATTACAATTATGCTTAAGGTACTTAACATTATTAACAAATAAAATATTTACCTCCCACCACACTTCACTTTCACTTTACTGCACTGCACAATTGACCCCCACCGGGTCTGGACGACTGCAGAAATGCTCCAGCTGCTGCTCTTTATATAGGGCGACTTTCACTCAAACTCTAGGGCGTGCTCAAATGTTAAGCCTGCGTCTAGTTGCGGTCGCTGCAGTCGATCGTTAAGTGACCAATAAGAACACTCTCTGCTGCTTCAAGCATTCTAAATGAGTTTAACTTAAATGTAAATGTAAGCAAATATTGCTGCGTACATATAGACAACATAAATGTTCTTCTGCTGCCCATCTTTGCTCCTTGAGTTGGTTAGGCAGACAGACAGAGAGACAGACTGAAAGATAGGCAGAGAGACAGACATTCAGATATAAATATGGTTACTATATAGATCGGCAAATAGACAGAGTTAATTCTCATTATATATTTTATATACATATATATTTCCCATATATATATTCCAAATTCTGTTTCATTATGTGTGATCTATCAAGGTTGATATTTTTATTGAATGTTATTATCACGATCTGAAACTATTATGAAGATTGTCCGTCTACAAAAAAGTTATTAAACAATTAAGTTCCCATAGTAAGCTCACACTGCAGCCCATGCCTGCTTATACGTGTGTGCGTATGTGGGTGTCCATGTGTGCATAAGCAGGAAATAAGCGATGTACCACTGAAATTCCTAGAAGGGTTAAGGGTATCTCGTAGTCGAGCAGTCTCGACTAGAGCTTTGTTACTTGTTTTTTATTTCTTTTTTTTTCTCTCTTTTTTTTCAAAGAAAAACACAGTTTTAGAATTTTGACGAAAATAATCATTTTATTTGGTTCAAGTAGATTTGAATGTATATCTAAAAATAAAAATACAAAATTGTGTTTATTTTTATTTAAAAAAAAAAAAAAAAAAAAAAAAATGGGTCCATCCAATATGGACAGCCCTTTATTAAAATAGACTAAAAAGTCGTCAGAGCTTTTCATTACCTTGCTGTCATCCTAACAGATATCAGTACATGGATACTGAAGACGGAAACAATTACACTCCCTAGATCTCTCCTTCAAATTGATCTCAAATTAAATTACCCACTAAGTCTTATTAATTAAATAATCTACTATAAAATTCAATAGAAAGATGCTATTATCGAAAAAGCCAGCCAAAATAATAGTATCCCCAAAAAATGTTGAACTTCTTTATAGATAAGTAAATAGTTTTTATAGACAACTAAAATTTATCTATTCAAGCATTTTCCTTTGCTAAGACTACGAAGTTTCACAGGTGCAACGCTGTCGACCTCTTCAATTGGTGCAGCTATAAATTATTTGCCACGCCCCCCGAGACTTGGCCAATAGGAAAATATTGATTTTGTAATAAGCTTAACTGCATTTGGGTTGTAAGCGAGTAATACAAATCGCTTTTAGCCAAGTTAAACACTTCAACTTGATTCGTATAGACAGCAATGCACACCTGTTTAAACGCCAAAAGTTTGAACTCTGTAAGCATTATGACTCAATCAATCATTCTGTCATGCAGTCAATCAGGTCAAACAGTTTTGCTCACAGATATCGTATCAGAGTGGCTGAAATTGCGACTGTCTCATTCATTGGTTTAATCACTGCAGAGAGGCTTAGAAAAAGAATTATATGTATTGTAGGATTTTGTCATTTGATCGTTTTAATTCATTAAAATGTTTTTGCACATTTGTCCAGCGAAAGGGGGAGGGGGGAGGGCTGCGGGGCGGAATCAAGGCTTTAGCTGCGAAGATGCGCATTGCTAAATGGCGGCTGCATAGTTTCGCTGCCCGCCGACCAATTTTTTCGCAGCAATTCAATGCGGAACTCTGGCAACACGATTTTGTCAACCTCTAAGGTGAGTTGCCGCCGCACAAAGTCCACAGCAATTGCCTTTGCGGCAATGCCAAAAATTTGTGCCACAAAGCAGCAACTGCAACTGCAACAGCTGAGCTGCTGCAGACGCCCAACTGTGCGAATGCTCGAGGCAGATGCGATATACGATAAGTTTTATATGGATTATGGGAAACAATAAAATAGAGTTAAGATAGTAAATAGCTTAGAAGACATTTGAGCCTGATTTATATATAAAAAATAATTTAAAAAGTCAAACATCATTTCATTCAAGCTTTTTTGAGTTAACTTTATATTTAGAAAATATTTAACAAAGTCAATAAAGAGTCTCATTTCTAGTTCTTTCTCAATAAAAAATATTTTTAATCATAAAAAAAATCTTTAATTTGGCTAATGACACTAAACGATTTCCCAAGCGTCAAATGACATAAATTATGTTTAGTTTTTTCCAAAATATCCATGTGAATCTTTGCAGATCAAGACGCTGCCTTTTACAAATCGCATTCGTATCCATCAAAGACACCTGAGCGTTTGGCAATTAGTTGAGACTGGGCATAAATCAAACAGTTAATAAGCTGCGAGCTGCCGAAGCCAGCTAAACCTGATGCCAATTACAATAGCCAGCCACAGAGAGAGAGAGAGAGGGAGAGGGAGAGGGAGAGGGAGAGAAAGGGATGCATGCCATATTTGCAGCTCACCTACAATGCAGATATTGAGGGCTTTCTGGTGCGACATGTGCAACAATGTTGGCCAAAACGACGCTAGCCCAATGATCCGCATTTTGTAAGACGAAACCGAGCTGGGCTTAGATGAGGCCTTCGTAATGATGCCAAAGTGGTTTCACTTTTTTAAGCATCTATGCATATTGTGCCTTCGGCCCAGCCTCTTGGCCTGCCGCAGACTATTTAACAATTTTTACTACTACTAAAAATTCCGACAAATACAAAAAAAGAAACTAAAATATGTTTTGGCATGTTGAATGCAAAATACTCTGTTAGAGCAAGGGATTATATAATGGAACATTATTAGGTTGATACGAGAGAAATTATTTGTCATACAAGAGAGATTTGATAAGACCTTGATGATTGCGCAAGGGATTTTTAGCCTACTGAAGGAAAAGGGGCTTGTTGTAATAGGGAAAACTTATTTGAGACGAATTTTCTCAGAATGATTTAAATACTTAAGAAATTGTAGCTCTTAATAAAGGTATCTATTTAGCACAGGACTTCTTACTACTTACTACTATTTGTCACAATTCATTTATAGAATATATGCAAGTTATTACTAGACAACTAATAGGGTGCTTTATTTGGATATACTTTGAATGTAATTACACATCTACATTGATATTGTTTATGATATTTTAAAAGAATTTAATAAAGCATTGGAAATTGCAATTAGGAATATATAATACATATAGTAATAGGTAATCAATGTTGTAAGAGCAGCATTTGTAGTTGGAGTTGGAAGAGCAAGAATGTCACTCTCTCTCTCTGCTCATTATTCTTTTCTTCCCTCTACCTATGCTCGCCCCCTTCAAGTTCGTTGACTGCGCCTTACTTTTGTGCTCTTACTTACTGAATAAATGCATTGTTGTTAAATTGAAGCTTAAGGCGGTCGGACATTGTTTTGATATTTATAGAGGCATTTAGTTCAAGGCTGCTTGAACAGATGTGAATATTGAAAATTTATTTGCATCAAATAGTTCCAAGAGCAGAAACATGGTATATACAGCATTTCAGCCCTCTTTGAAGGTATTGTAAGGGTATACTTACAGACTCCTAAATAAACTAAAGCACTTCTTAATATACAAAGTCATATCGCATATAATAATATAATAAAATAAATATGTAAATATGTATATATATATATATATATATATATATAAATATATATATATATATTTATATATCAATTTAATGGTATCCAGTGCCAAGGTCCAAAGTATTTAGCTCTCCACTTTTGCCTTGACATTGTAGAATAATAAAATATAAAACACATTTCGATTGTAAGGCATCAAAGATAATTAAAAATGCACTAAAACAGAGCTACTCACTGACATACACTCACTCACTGTGTCATACTACCCTCTGTAAGAGTATTTGCGAAAACAAGAAAAAAGCTATTGAGATCTCGTCGCGACTCGCCTGTTATTTGTAATGCGGGCGTTGCAAAGAATCGCGGGTTGTAAAATCTGGCTAATGGCAAGTTTGTTGCAACAGAGCGTTAATTAAAATACAGTTTACATACAGACGGAGAAATGGCCAATACATACAGACGAACCGTTTAAAAAGTCCATTAACTCTGCAGCCAACTCTGATGTATGTGGTATGAAAATAATGCAGGTAAGCTTCGACTGGCTGTAAGCAGAGCTCATTGGACTCATTGTTACACGAATTTGGAGTACTTTTGTGGAATCGCCAGCGATTGACAGTTTAGTCTATCAGCGTGCGGTAATCGTTGCAATTGTGCCCCGTTTTGGCTACCAAATGAATAATAATCCTTAATATGGAGCACACAAATGCGTTCGCTGCGATTCTCATAAAAGGCTCGCCATATTGACATTTAATACCAAATTGTATTCCATTTTTTCGTTGCCCGCGGCCGGTCATGAGTGCATGGGAATTACAGATATGAGCAACGATTTCTGCTTAATGTGAATCATCTCGCAAGTTCAGCTGCTCAGAATGGAGCCCGATATCGACAGCCTATTTGGGTTCGGCATGAGCACATTTCAGGTGCATCTGGCAGAGCCTTAGCTTGACTCTATTCATGGGCTGCATGCACACACTGCTAAGAGCTACAGTCTGTCTACTTAGTATGCATACAAGCTTAGTATACATCAGAGCTGCAGATTAAGCCAATTTCTTGAGGCCTGAAGGTTTTATTGCTAAATTAATATTTGCATATATATTCAAGTAACCAACGAGGAGTCTTTTTATTGTTAGCTGGAACTCTTTAGCTAAGATACATATACAAATAATTTGTTTATATAATAAAGTTAATTAAGTAGGTAATAAGACTGTTAAACTGTTGGTTATTTTCTTACTACAAATGTATATGTTTTATTTCTACCCTACGAAAAATGTTGCAGCTATAGAAATACACCAGAAGCATATCACTTTATATTGATTAAGAGAAGATTAAGTAATACTAATTTTCAAAATGTCATCTTCAATTGCATTCCTCTTTGAACAAATATAAAATAAATCAAGTATTATTTTCTTTGGCTTAAAGAAAGTGGTTCTAGCGAGAAAATCTGATAAAATCCATACTCCTCAAAGACAGGGTGTCTAAATAAGACAAGTAGGTAGAGTCAACATCAAATGCCGATAACTGCTGCATGTTATCGACAATCTGAAGAGATTCTGCAATATAGTAATCTAAAATAGGTTCACTATAAGATAGCAGGGCAATAGCAATACCTCTACTATTTTGCTAAGATTCTTCACTATATTCTTAACAGCGTCATCCATAGCTTTAGAAAACTTGACAAACTAGTTGTAACTCTCTAGCACATGAAATCAAAAGAAGATATCGTGCTCGTGCGAAATCGGATGAATGAGACAACTGTATGATAAGATAGATTCAAAATATAAAAAGCGAATAAAGCAGACGCTTCAAGTATTTTGTGTGTTTCTCAATAAATTACAAGATCTACCTGAAACTCCCCCGAAGTAAACTCATTGAAGTAACATAGTAGCTGTCAAATAATCCTAAGAGTTACACAGGTTGAAAGCTGTGCGAAAACTGTTTGCAATCACTGCATTCAATGATAAATTTCATAAGTAGAGCTCAGTGACACTCAAGTAATTTATACACTGAGCGCTAAATGTAACCAGCCACTGCGACAGTGGCTGTGATTGTGGCTAAACTGCTGGCAGGCACTGTTAACAAGCCGCTAATGTTACATGCAAAATGATCACACTGTGATCTGTGTGCTCTGCGCACTGGGGGCTGGTGGTTGGGAGCTGGGAGCTGGGAGCTGGTGGTTTGGGGTCCAAAGTGCGTGCATTTTCACAATGTGGAACATGAGTTTTGCATTTGGCCGTTGCCATTAAAATGAGCGCAAATTAAATGCGGGTCGGCAAAATGTTGCACACACAAAATTAGCACACACACACAAGTTGCATGCGCAGTGACAGGCCGTGGGGGAGGGGGCAAGGTGGAGATTTTGCCGGCTACGCTTCGTGTGTTGTACTTGAATGTTGCAAGCAAATTATGCTGGCATTGACACGCCAGACGCTCCAGCTTTTTGGCTTTGGCCAAAGCCACAATTCCAGCTGCGCAGCGAGTCGATGCCGAGGTGCCACCGGCCGTGGCAGTGCCAGTGCCAGTGGCAGGCAACAGCAGCAGCTGTGGCAGCCAACAACCAACAGCCAACAGCCAACAACCAACAGCCAATAAAAACGCGCATTAGAAAGGTAGCAATTGCCTGTGGTCAAGATTAAAAATCAGAACGTGAGACATTTTACAAAATGCTCTTTGACTTTCGCTTGGACAGCGTCAAAGAGCCTCAAGATCCACACACAAATTGTGCATTTATCTATTGTGCAACACCAGATCGAATCAGCACTTAATCCCAATCATTGCTCCAGCGCCTCTCAATTCTTAGTTTCCCTCTACCTCTCTCTCTCTCTCTCTCTATCTGTTCGACTGCACTTTTCAGATCACTGAATCTGTGTGAACAGCAGCTTACTCGTATCACAAGTCAGATAAATGAATGTCAGTTTCTTATGCTCGAATATTAAATGTGCTGCTAGTAGCAGATACTAGCTGCTTTGTCATAAAATGATAATGGAAAGGTAACTATTTTAATATAGAGCTCCAAGCTGTGAAATTGATATACAACTAGGTGAGCATCAAGTGAGATTCCCACTTATTCGGAATTGCCAGTGCAAGGACCCAGGAGCTGGATGAAGAGCACTTGGTATAGTTCTTTAACTAAGATATTGGTTTTATTTTCTCTAAGGAATCATGACTATGTAGCGAACTAGCTCCGCCATTATAAACCTAAATCTTCAGCTGAAAATAAGCATATATTAGCAAAAGCAGGTTGAATGCGATTTTCTATCACATTTTGGAATGGATACAACATTACTTCAATATAGAGCTAACAGCCTTGAAATGTATATACAGTTCCATAACTTTGTTCAATAAATTTTAATTTTACTTTCCTTGAAAGCATTCAAGTAAATTTCGTTATATTACCATCAGAAGTTATATATAAAATAATAGTATAGTAGCTTAAACTAGCTCAGCCATTGAAAACTTGAATCTTCATCTGAAAATAGTTACATGTAAATATATGACTTTTGTATCATCTCTTAGCAAAACCAATACATTTGGGAATGGATAGAGCTCTAAAGCTTCGAAATACAACTGAATGAGCAACATATGAAATCAACACTTAATCTGAATTACCATTCTAACGTCTCAAAACCTGGATGAAATGCAACTTCTGTAGTTCTTAAACTCAGATCAATGAATGTTGGTTCTATTTTCTCTATGACATTCAACTGAATGTCATATTTATTACCAAAAGTTGCTATATATAGAATCACGGCTATGTAGCTGAAGACGCAACTAAAAAGCTCAGCTATAACAGACCTAAATCTTCACCTGGATATACACATTTTTCGATATTTTACTATTGTTTCATCCATTACCAAAAAATAGCTTGAATGAAAATTCAATAGAATGCCATATATATTTCACTAAAACAAGATATAGCTGAATAATCTTTACTATATAGCCAATCAGCTCAACCATAACAGACCTAAATCTTCACCTGGATATACACATTTATAGATATATTACTTTTGTATCATCCATTAGGCAAAACAGCTTGAATGCAATTTCCCACACATTTGCGAGCAGCTAAACCCCAGCGTAGACCCAACCCAAAAGTTCAATAGAATTTTTGCTGTGCGCTGCCGAAAGCGTATCAAAAACTTGAAAAGCCGGCTAAAAGGCAGCCACAATTGTCATGGAGCGTCCATTCAAATGTCACAAATTGTTTGCCAAATCGCGCATTGGACATGAAATAGTTTCGACAGTTTAATTTGCCAACGGGCCGGGCGATGCCAATTGTTGCTAACTGTGACTCTGACTCTGACTCTGACTCTGCCTGTAGCTCTGTGTCTGTCTGTATCTATGTCTGTGACTGTGGCTCTCCAAGAGTTGGTGACTTGTTGGCTACCATGAAACACCTACCAAATGCTTTTGGCCATTATTGATCGGCAGCTTTAGGCAGCGCTGGCGGCATGCAAATGCAGAATGCCTAAATGCCTGCTCCATCTGGGGAGGCAGGCACTCTGCCAATGGCGATGGCGATGGCGATGCCGCGCTGCCGATGCCGATGCCGATGCATCCAATAGATATGAGCGCGGCGATAACGTTGACATTCCACCTAAATTTATAATTTTTCGCCAAGTTTTTCCCTTGTGCGCCTAGGCTTTTAATTTTTGCCGCCAATTCCGTTCACATTTGTCGTCCAACTCCAACTCCAGCTCCAACAGCAACTCTCGAGCGGATTTGTCATTCTCTGCTGGCTGTGCTTGTCGCCAGCTATTACAAGCTACCCGGGCCAGCCTAAGGCTCTCAGTCTCTCTGTCTCTCTGTCTCCCTGTCTATTTAGTCTTCTATTTCTATTTCTATTTTTGTGTCCAATAGTGTATTCAATATCTGCCATGATCATTACCATAACTGATCTTGTTTTGCCATGGCGCCCGCTCCAACATCGTTCCCCCCGCTCATTTGGCTACTGTTTTTTTGTTTGCCGAACGATGATGATGATGATTTTCTGCGGTTCATTTGAGTCACGAATTGCTCGAAATGCTTCTTGCAGTTGGACAAGCACTTGGACTTGGTCTTAGTCTTGCTGCTCATCGTATTGGTATAAGTCTTAGTCTGGCTCTCAGCTTGGCGTGTTCTTTTGTCCGTGATTTCATTTTGATTTGCGCCACAAAACGTTGCACACGACAACGGCGCGATCGTAGGTGCTTCCCTCTCCAAATGCTGTCATTGAATTTTAATTTAATTCAATACGAGAATACAACAACAACAACAACAGCAACAACATTTGAGTCTATTACAATGTTTAGAGCAGATCGCACTGCGATAATAAAAGCTGGGAAAATGTTTAGCTGCCTTTGTGCTCTGATTCCCATTATTGGCATCATGATGCCGATATTTGCTAGTGCAGCCAGCCAACTCCAAAAGCAAAACCAAAAACCAACAAAAAAATGTCTTCATTTATGCCTTGCTTATGCTAATGGATCAGAGATCTAACTCTGACTCCCGCTCCTATTGCAATGAGGTTAACTGGCAATAAACGAAATGTCATTTATTCGCAGTGTATAATTTCATTTTGCAATTAACTTCTGTTTTTCGAATCTATAAGGAAAAGTTTGGAGTTAATGGATGTGTTTTAATATATATACATATATATAAATATATAGCGTGACCCAAAAATCACGCAATAAAATCAAATTATTATTATTAAATATTGTAGATATTTTAATGATTTATATAGTATACAATATAAGGCTATGTATGGAATACCACATCGGGTAAATGGTTGGTGAAACTCATAAACTTCTAATAGTGGAAAAGATATATTTGAAAATCATAAAATATGTAGTTCGTGTGAACTGCAACCGAAAGACAAAATAAAAGCAAATGTAGATGTAGCAGGTGGCTATACGATCCTGTCTTTTGATAGGCAAGAGCAATATTTGTGTTTATATCCCAATAAATGGTGAAATGGAATCAAATCTGGAATTAGCAGTTTCTTTTCTATGGGAAGTAAAAAAGTAAAACACATTTGCACGCCTTTTATTACACTAGTTTATTCACTAGTTTAGCTTGAAATAAGTGAAGAGCGCAACGAGAGTGGATAAGTAGAGAGTTTACTAAGATGCCCGCTGATATAATTTCACAGTACACTTAATGCTTTAACTGTATGTATATCTATATACTTTACGAGCTCATCGCCATCTATTTTCCTGACCGCTTATTCTATATTTCTATATGATGTACTATATATTGCAATGCACTAAGTGTTCAGGTTATCAGCTAAAAGGCTTTTATTGTTCAACTCGACTCAGCTCAACTCACAGCTATAACCGAAAGCCCAAAATCTTTATAAGCCACACGCAAGGCATTTTAATAATAAAAATTTAATTTGTGGCTAACAAATTAATTTCAAAGCGCATTTACACCTCCTAATCTCAATCACTAAATTGCCCGATGGTGCCAAAGGCGAAGCCGCGTCGCAGCCAAAGCAATTGCCAAAGAAGTAGGCGTTACCCAGGCAAACAGGCAACACACACACACACACACATTAGGCGCACCTAAGCGGCAGCATTAGTTTCTCTATGGGCAATGGCAATGGCAATGGTAAAAATTTTCACAAGGAGTCCCGACTAGGCCGGAGCCCTGGCTGAATGTGCAAATGGAGGCCGCAATTACTGCTGCAAGCGCGACGCCGGCTATCACTCGCGCCAACAATATCAATATTTATGCAGACGATAACACCTTCTGATTTACGTCAGCATCGCATGCAGATGCTGCTGCTCCCAGCAGCCTGTGCAACCTCATCCCGTGCCTCTCCAACGCCCACAGATCTGCGGCAACAGCAATGGCAATGGCAATGGCAACGGCGGCGGCGTTTCGATTTTTCTATTAAGAGCTCAACACTTGCGCTACTGCGCAGCTTGCAACAGGCAACTTGCAACTTGCAACGGGCAACTTGCAACAGGCAACGTGCAATTTTCAAGTTAACGCCCCAACAAGAAAAGTAATAATAATCAGACTAGGTGAGCAGGGTATGCCCAACTAGAAGTGGCTCAAGCTCAGCCAAAAACAGAATCAGTTACTAACAAATTAATGCTTAGATTTTGCAGAGTAAGAAAGGCATAGTCTCAAGTAATAGAGGGCATGCCAAACTCGAATTTACACAAGTTAAGTAAGAGCTGCAACATCCTTACTCATCTAGCTAACAGGGTATAGAAAGTATAACATGTTGGACATAATGGATATTAGCATAAATTTTGCGCCGGCCAACAGCATCAGCAACAGCAACAGCAACACAAAATGTTGCTGCAACAGTTGATTGCTAAAGCCACAAAATGTTGCCGGCAACAAATCGCAATTGGGAACAGGAACCGAGCGGGGCGAAGCGAGCTGAACAACGCATGAATATGGCAGCAACATTTGCAGCAGGTTGGCCCATCTGTGGGAAGTAAAAAAAAAAACGAAAAGGAAATTTGCTCAAAGTAAATAAAAGCTTGAAAGATCGAAATAAAAATAAAGATGAGCATGTTTATTGTTGTTGGCGGTTCGGTGAATGTTGCATTTATTATTTATTGAGTTGTTATTAGTGCAAACTACGCGCCATGTTTATCTGATTTCAATGCTGCCTCCAGTTGCGGGGATTGTTTTATGCCGGTTGCATGTTCAGGTAGCTGGCAACATGTTGCATGTTGTTGCATGCAATTGCAATTGCAACTGCAATTGTTGCTGGCTAGCTGGTAGCTAAACATTTTGAATTATTATTGCAACTTAATTAATACAAGCGACGAGGCTCAGCTCAACTTCAATTACCACAAACACTCATCAAAGCGCAACTAGATACAGATACAGATACAGATACAGATACAGATACAGATACAGATACAGATACAGATACAGATACAGATACAGATACAGATACAGATACAGATACAGATACAGATACAGATACAGATACAGATACAGATACAGATACAGATACAGATACAGATACAGATACAGATACAGATACAGATACAGATACAGATACAGATACAGATACAGATACAGATACAGATACAGATACAGATACAGATACAGATACAGATACAGATACAGATACAGATACAAAAACAGATACAGATACAGATACAGATACAGATACAGATACAGATACAGATACAGATACAGATACAGATACAGATACAGATACAGATACAGATACAGATACAGATACAGATACAGATACAGATACAGATACAGATACAGATACAGATACAGATACAGATACAGATACAGATACAGATACAGATACAGATACAGATACAGATACAGATACAGATACAGATACAGATACAGATACAGATACAGATACAGATACAGATACAGATACAGATACAGATACAGATACAGATACAGATACAGATACAGATACAGATACAGATACAGATACAGATACAGATACAGATACAGATACAGATACAGATACAGATACAGATACAGATACAGATACAGATACAGATACAGATACAGATACAGATACAGATACAGATACAGATACAGATACAGATACAGATACAGATACAGATACAGATACAGATACAGATACAGATACAGATACAGATACAGATACAGATCCAGATACAGATACAGATACAGATACAGATACAGATACAGATACAGATACAGATACAGATACAGATACAGATACAGATACAGATACAGATACAGATACAGATACAGATACAGATACAGATACAGATACAGATACAGATACAGATACAGATACAGATACAGATACAGATACAGATACAGATACAGATACAGATACAGATACAGATACAGATACAGATACAGATACAGATACAGATACAGATACAGATACAGATACAGATACAGATACAGATACAGATACAGATACAGATACAGATACAGATACAGATACAGATACAGATACAGATACAGATACAGATACAGATACAGATACAGATACAGATACAGATACAGATACAGATACAGATACAGATACAGATACAGATACAGATACAGATACAGATACAGATACAGATACAGATACAGATACAGATACAGATACAGATACAGATACAGATACAGATACAGATACAGATACAGATACAGATACAGATACAGATACAGATACAGATACAGATACAGATACAGATACAGATACAGATACAGATACAGATACAGATACAGATACAGATACAGATACAGATACAGATACAGATACAGATACAGATACAGATACAGATACAGATACAGATACAGATACAGATACAGATACAGATACAGATACAGATACAGATACAGATACAGATACAGATACAGATACAGATACAGATACAGATACAGATACAGATACAGATACAGATACAGATACAGATACAGATACAGATACAGATACAGATACAGATACAGATACAGATACAGATACAGATACAGATACAGATACAGATACAGATACAGATACAGATACAGATACAGATACAGATACAGATACAGATACAGATACAGATACAGATACAGATACAGATACAGATACAGATACAAATACAATTGGTAACGGACCGCTGTCCAGCTGACTATTGTCAGCTCCATATTCTGGTGCGAGAAGTGCCGCACATTTCTATTTTGAGCTGAAAATTACTTTATAGTGCTTGCGCGCATAAATTGATGTAATCGTTTGTTACCATTTCTGAACTCAAACCAACTAAACTTCACTGGTTGCAGTCGCTGCATTGTCGAGGCCAAACGACAACGGCTCTGGCATTTTTTTGCTTGCACCACAGCACCAACGCTGCACCACTTGTCTTTAGCTCTTTTATCGCACATTTGCGCATGCGTTTCACACTTTTTTCCTCTCTCTCTCTCTCTCTCTCTCTCTCTCTCTTTCTCTTGTCTCTGCTGGACCCGCAAATATTCCGACTATGCTTGGCGTGCGTACGACTTGGTATAATCAGGAATTTCTGCACAGCTTTCTGATACACCTCCACACTTGTCTTGGCAAAGACTTAAGTGAAAGACGAAACAGAGGCAAAACAATCTTCAGCGGCTGAAAATAACACTCATTAACAGATGAGACAGACAGAGAAAGAGTAAGAGAGAGAATAATAAGCTAAGAGCAGAGAAAAGAACACATTTTTGATTAGGTAAGAACATTTTTAAACATAGGTTTACCAACCAAGGGTGATACAGGTTCCGAAACCTATGTTTTTACAGCTTTTGATGTTATCGATAAAAATCGACTTTAGGCTGCCCAACCTGTGTGAAAATCTTTTTAGTCAAATCAATTGTTAATGCGCAATGTAAATTTTGAATTTGGGGTTTCAGATCACGGGATTTTTAGATCTTAGGCTAATTGTTTAGATAGAGATTGGCACGAAAATGTTGTCGCCAGTATCGATGAAAAAAACTTGATTCGGCGCCAGCATCTGAAAAGCTAGTCTGGAATATTGAATTAAGTATTCCTAAGTTGTACCTTGGTCTTGCAGTAATTTTAGCAAATCCTAGGCTATTGAATTTGTTATGGTGTGGAGTAATGGCTTTAAAAGAATAAAGAACATGTTATCAAAATCGATTGTTTTCTTTATTATTATTAGTTTAATAGCAAAAAATGTTAAGCCTATAAACTTTTCATTTGAAAATTTGTAGAAAGCTTCTGACAACTAATATATCTTGTAGATGGATATATCTATGCTCACTGGGACATGGTAAATCAAGAAAAACTATAAGTTTTGCAATAGAAATTCAAATTTTTTGAACTGAGTTACTGATACCTATCCTCCTTATAATTCTCATATATAAGCATTCTCATTTTACCCAATTCTTCTCTGTTTAAACGTAAGATTTCAAAAATTTTGTGCTGTATCACTGTGGATTTATATTGCTGAAATTTAATAAATGATAAATAAAATAATATAATAATGAATAAAGTTTCTAGAAATCGAAACTATCCTCCATTTTGCTCAAGAACCATAAATAAATGATGTTTCATCGCTGGACAATTGGAACCATTAACGCGGTGGTTAGCTATTAAAATGTTTACGATTTTCACACATTTTCATTTCGGTTGCTGTTCAATGAGACGTAAATTAAGGAGTAACTAGTATATTATGCAGTGCATTATGCAGTATATTATGTGGAATGCCAGCTACACCTACCAAATGGCCAGTGGGCCAACAACCCCTAGCCACTTGAGATGAGTACCAGAACCAGCTGCCTGAATCCATCCGACCCGAAGCAGCCCGCCCGCTCCATTGACTCTGTCATCAGTTGCAGTTGTGTCACAACAGAAAGGGCAGCTAGCAGAGCAGAGCAGAGCAGAGCACATGCCATTATCTGCTCTTGCTCTTGCTGGGCCTTTGTTATTAGCAAACATTGCGCTTTGTTGTGATTGGGATTCAGTCCTGGTGCCTGTTCCTGTTCCTGGTTACTGATCCAGAGGGTTGGCTGTGCGGTGTGTCGTCGCTGGCAGCCAAACAAATTTATTGATTAATGCCCGTTTCGTTTGGCCTCGGATTCGTTTGTTTGGGCAGCAACAAAACGGCGATCAACAAAGGAAGCGACACACATAATAGCACAGTTCCAGCTTCCAATCACAATGACCTTCTGTCTAGGCGGTGAAAATATATATCTAAGCCCATAAATATTGTCAAGAGTCATCTTATACTGCTTTCCCTATACCAATCCCTATCCCATTCCCATTCCCAATCACAATCCGTACTTTTGGCGTCTGCTGACTTTGTTTCCGAACTGTCAGCACAGTTTTCAATATGTTTACAGCATTTGCCACGCATAACTCATTCGACACAATATAAAGTTCATTATTTAGCAATCAATTTGTTTTGACACGTTTGCCAGGCGTTAAAGGCCTCTTCTCGATTCGCAACGCATCCTTCCCATGAAGTGTGCGACCAAACGGACCTATTGACTTTTTGCCATTTTGTGTTGCAAATTAGATTTTAAAGATAAGGGTTTGGGATATCTGAAAGGATCTGTATCTGTATCTGTATCTGTATCTGTATCTGTATCTGTATCTGTATCTGTATCTGTATCTGTATCTGTATCTGTATCTGTATCTGTATCTGTATCTGTATCTGTATCTGTATCTGTATCTGTATCTGTATCTGTATCTGTATCTGTATCTGTATCTGTATCTGTATCTGTATCTGTATCTGTATCTGTATCTGTATCTGTATCTGTATCTGTATCTGTATCTGTATCTGTATCTGTATCTGTATCTGTATCTGTATCTGTATCTGTATCTGTATCTGTATCTGTATCTGTATCTGTATCTGTATCTGTATCTGTATCTGTATCTGTATCTGTATCTGTATCTGTATCTGTATCTGTATCTGTATCTGTATCTGTATCTGTATCTGTATCTGTATCTGTATCTGTATCTGTATCTGTATCTGTATCTGTATCTGTATCTGTATCTGTATCTGTATCTGTATCTGTATCTGTATCTGTATCTGTATCTGACCATGTCTTCCTAAGACTTATACTCTATTTACTTGTCTTCTTATATTCACAATCACTTCAATTTATTCAATTAAGGTTTATGTTGAATATCTCGTAAGCAGCTTTATTACAAGATTTCCATTTAATAGATTTCTACTTTGTATTCGCCACTTTAATCCAACAATTAGTCAATACTAAACACCTTTCACACCTTGAGTACGTATCGATGCCAAATCCAATTCAGACACACACACACACACAGTCACACAGATGCCGTCAATGTCATTCATCCAATACAAGTACAGAGCGTATGTAATTCAATTGCAATCACAGCAAGTGAACCTGGTGGCATTTAACGTTGTGGCTGGCCTGCTGGAGGGGGAGAGGGACTGGACCGATATTCAGAGGCAGATCCACTACGAACAGCGGGCAACAATAACAAGAAGAGGGCAATGCCAAAAGCGCAGCTGGAAAACAGTCAACAAAACAAAGATTTGAGTTTAGATCAAAGCCGTTTCACCGCCACTTGCTGTTAGCTCGATGGCGCTCAAGGTACACACGATGGACTTGCGCTGGACTTGGACCTGGTCCTGCTACATGTACATGTACATGTGCATACACATAGAGTAGGCTGGAATGGAGTGGAGTGGAGTGGAGTGGTGTGGTGTGGAGTGCAGTGGAGTGTCTAGGCTGCCCAGTGGCTGTGTTTGCTTTGCTTTCAAAGTGTGCAAATGTTCGCGTCAGGCAATTTGCTGACGCGTTTGTTGTAATTAAATCGATGGAGCTCTGGCATCGATCTGATCGGCAGTCCGGTAGCCCGACAGCCATTCATTGTGTGTGCTCATGAATCTGGCGCTGTCCCAGCTCTATCTGCCTCTGTCTGAAACTCTGGGGCGGTCTTTGGCCTGGTCTCGAACCACTGCTAATCTGTTGGGACGCCGCTCGATCGCTGCTGGATCGTTCGCTTGTTACTCTTGCATACAAATGACACAAATGTATGGGGCCGCGTCTGCTTTTTGTATTGTATGTATTTCTAATGCCGTCACAGCCGATCAGATTTGTGGCCACATCAGACTGAGGACTGAAACAGCTTGCAGCATTCAGCGTCGAGCATCCAGCATGGAGCATACAGCATACAGCATACAGCATTCAGTATTCAGCCTTCAGCTGGCTGCCTGCGATGGAGCATTTGATTTCACTTCGACGCTAATGGCGACAAACTGCCGTGGAGCGCTAAATTGTTGCCTGCCATTGCCATGGGGAGCCATGGGGAGGGAATATAACCTATACATCTGGTGTATGTAGCATATGTCGCGGTCGCTGCGATCGCCCGTTGAGCGACAATCTTTCGCCAAAACAATTTATCTATTTGTGTCTGTCTGTCTCTCTGTCTGTCTTTCTGTGTGTCTGTGTGTCGGGTTGTCTCAGCTGAACCGGCGACAATTATGGTGCCAGCTACTGGCAGCGCTGATCACACAGATTTTGATGATCATATGATGATCTACATGCTAATCAAATCACATTGCCGCGCTGACCAATTACTCAGATCAACACCTCAACAGTGGCCGGGCAAACGAATGACTTAGGCGACAAACTCGAGTCGACAACGACATACACACACACACACATACACACAAACATTGATAAGCAAGCCGTTGTGTAAAGTGTGGATAAGTAATGGCTTGCTTGCTGGTCATTTGTCTTCATTGGAGCGAACAGTGCTCCACGGACTGCCAATGCGATTATTGTGAATGCCTCGGGTCCATTTTCCAGCCACAACTACTCGCTGCAATTGTGATTGGTTAATCAAATGGTACGCCACTGTTGTGGGGTCCGCATGGCACTGAATGGAGCTATTAGTTATATACTAATGATTAGGCTATAATCTATAATGGCGATGTATATCTTTTTACTATCAAATTTTATACAAATATGAATAAAGCTTAAGAAATGTAAACAAAACTCGACAGAATCATATATTTTAATGAATTGCTGTAATTGGTTTCATAATAATTCAAGTAAGTAAATAAGTAGTCGGGACTGCCCGACTAGAATTCACCTTGAAGGCTGAAAAGAGGGGATACTCCATATTGACTGGCTTCTGACGCTAATGCTTCTCTTATACATGTATTACAAAGAACGCATGCATATCTCATTTTCAATGGGTCCAGAGTATAAAAATTAATTGAGTTAAATATTAAATATACAGATTATAAATCTTGAAAATAGATCTAGCATCTTGCATTTCATATATTTTACATTTATATATAGTAGGTAGAATCCGGCTACAACGTTATAGCGTCTTCCTGGTCCCTTGAGCGTCGTTATAACCGGATTCTACTGTATATTATATTTAAATCAAACCTCGTAGCTAAACATTTTGAAAATTTAATTAATAATTCCTTAATATATAAATAAAAAACATATATTTTACTTATAACATGATTCCATTATAAGTATTATAAAGAAAGTTTAAGGCAGACAGTTACTTGGTCAAAAGGGTTTGCAACATTAGCTCCATCTACATATAATGTTCGAACTCAATTCGAAATTAGCAAATTTAATTCTTGCGAACTTCTTAAATAATCCAAATATATAAATAAATAGATGCTTCACAGATGCCTCATCACTTTAGCCTGCATGTCAAATGCATGTTTCGAAATGTAGTGGAAAGTTCAATGTGATCTAAAAAGTGGCCAAAACAATATGAGAAATAATTTCTTTAAATCAAAGCTCGTAGCTCTGACATTTTAATTTGAACAATTTAATAGTTTTGATAAATATATAAAACTAGAAAAAAGATTTCTTTAAGAATCATGATTCTACTATAAACTTTTTTTAAGTTTAAGGAAAAGAGATTTTTGGTCAGAAGAGCTTGCAACATTATCTCTATTTTTATATGATATTTCAACTTACGAAATACAATTTTTTTGAATTTCTTTAATACTCAAAATATTATATTTGATGCTTCATAAAAGGTAAAATTCATTTGGCTAAGT
Source organism: Drosophila hamatofila (assembly GCA_035045345.1). Lineage (NCBI taxonomy): Eukaryota > Metazoa > Arthropoda > Insecta > Diptera > Drosophilidae > Drosophila > Drosophila hamatofila. The sequence continues at coordinate 5,788,998 of JAWNPA010000001.1, forward strand.
AGCTTTGCATTTTAGCCTCGGCATGCAGAAATCGTCTTCGAAATGTGACTGTGTGTTTTTGCCGATTAGCTGTTGGCTGGATGACTAGATGCTGGATGCTGGATGCTGGATGCTGGATGCTGGATGCTGAGCGTGCTGGCCCCGTGACACATTCCCATTGCACATGCTGAGCTTATAATACGCTGCCCCCGCAACAGCGCCCCACCTGCCGCAGCAGCAGCAGCCTGCTGTGGTTGTCAGGTGAGTGAGAATTGTGTCACATAGTCATGCGCTGACACTCGACGGTGCTTGAGTCTGTGTTTGTGGCCATGCCATGCATGTGTCTAGGTCTTAGCCAGAGTCTGAGCTAGCGGTATATTTGTTGGCCAAACTTTTCCAGGAAACAATCGACTAGTGTGCAGCATTTTGCCTGCTGTCGCTGCTGCTGATGCTGCTCCGGCTGCTGCTGCTGCTGCTTCTGCTGTTGCCTCCACTCCATAAATCTCACCACACAATGACAAAATATTTGCAAATCGCAAGGCGCGCTTCAGAGAAGCCGCCTCTCGATACAAATCTATTTTCGTTCGGTTCGGTTTGCGTTGTGCCCGCTCCGTCCGGCATTATTATATTGTCTGCTCCATGCTCGGATTCGAAATCGGACTCTGCCTCCATCCAACTTGTTACGCGGCACCAAACAATTGTCTATTCTTTTTCAAATGCAACCGCCAAGATGCGCCGCCTGGTAGCAGCAACTGCGATGCGCCACAGTCACAGCTAGAGCTAGAGCCTGAGCTAGAGCCAGAGTTACAGTCAAAGCTGTTGGCAAACAACTCCCCTGGGGCAGTGTCTGCACACAAGTTGAATTCAGAGGCACGGCCGCCTCCTGTTTGCCGCCTGGGGTCCTCGGAGGCAGTTGCTTCGATTTCTGGGCGCGTTTAACATACAAATTGTTACACTTACAAGTGAAATTTATTGTTGTTCACACAGCGCGACTCATCTTTGTTGCTGAGCATTACTCATTGCGGGATTATCATAAGCTAACTTAACTTCCAAATGTGCCTGATTTCTCACTTCATTTACTCCACTTAATGCTCATCCTAGTTTTGATTCAAAGTATTATCAATCAGGCTTAAAGTGAGATGTGCCTTAAATGCGAAACACTTAGAGAATTTGTCCAATATTTACGCTAATATAAAACGATTGACGTTAGATTGGCATAAGGGGAAATTTTTAGCTGCCAACTAGGTTTTTCATAGCTCATAAGAATTTCTACTTTTCTCATCGAAATGTTCGTTCTGCTAGTGATTACAGATTTCATAAAAGTAAGATTGCTTCTCTTCTCACTCAATCAGTCTCTGGCTCCATCCCTTTTTCTCCGTCTTTGCTTCTATATAGTCAATATCCCTAGGTCTCCTTCGATTTCTCATTTTCTCGTTACTTATTTTATTTTGCGTGTTTCTCTCTCTCTCTCTCTCCCTCTCTCCCTCTCTCTCTCTCTCTCTCTCTCTCTCCTCTCTCTCTCTCTCTCTCTCTCTCTCTCTCACTCTCCCTCTCTCTCTCTCTCTCTCTCTCTCTTTCTCTCTCTCTGTCTCTCTTCCTCTCTTTCTAAGTCTGTCTTTTTTCACGAATATCTGTCTTCATTTTCCTTTTAATATTTATCTCTGTCTCTCTCTCTTCCTCTCTCTCTCTCTCTCTCTCTCTTACTCTCTCTCTCCTAATTTCTTTATGTATCTTTGTTTATCCTTTCATCAACTGATTGCCCTACATACAGTCTATTATTCATAAGTACATATGCTTGTCCTCTCTCTTTAAAGACCACCTCTCTATGAGCTTTCCAATTTTCAAGTGTGGAATTGCCCATGCCTTGTCTACATTACAAGTCAGCATCATTTTATATGATATCTTAAATTTGAGTATAATCTTAATTCAATGTAATTTAATGCACATCTGACATCTGTACAGCAAATAATTATGTTTGCCTTGCAACGAAAATGGTGTAATTAAGTTCGAGTCGAAAGTTGATCGGGCAAAAAGTTGTTGCTTTCAACTCTCGTGGAGTTAAGTTGCTTTTGTTGCATGGTTTTGGGTCGATCAGCTGTTCAAATCGAATGTGTCAACACTTAAAATTAGATTATACCATATTTGCACTGACTGATTTTCAGGCTGTAATCGCGATCATATTTGGATGCTGTGCACACGAGCAATATTTAATTTTGGACTGGAATCGCTACCGTTGGCCGTTTTGGCCAGTTGCCAGTTGCCATTTGCCAGTTGGCCAGTTGGCCAGGGCGATCAAAATGCATTTGGCCAGGCCAGACAACAGACGAGGCGGCGGCAACGAAGGCAGCGAAGGCAGCGAAGGCAGCGGAGGGAGCAGCGGCAGCACAGAGCAACCGAGCGGTAAGCTTGTAATTCAATCTGCTTGCATTCAGACATGTAACAGCAATTTTAAAACAATTTTCAACTTACTGACAGAGCGGCTACCGGATTGGCTCGGCCCCAGCTAAGCTGAGAGATCTGAAGATCTGAAGAGATCTGCGAGCTGGCAACGGCAACGCTTTTGAGTGACTTTGGTACCAATCTGTCCATCATCATTACCATCAAGTGTAACATTTGTGACGACAGGCAGGCAAGCAGAGGACAGACATACAGACGGACAGACAGATGGATAGACAGACAGACAAACAGGCACAGACACACAGATGGGGACTCCTGTAGGCGCTGCCTCAGGTGCTGCTCCTCTTGATGCCTCGCATCTGAAACTGATGCTGATGCTGATGCTGAAGCTGCTACAGCGTGCTGTGAATGCCAGCGCAATTACTTTGTAATTTAAGTTATTGATTGCCACGCTGCGAATGCGAGCTGCACAAGCTGCCAACTGCCATAGACTCCAGCAGCAGCTTCTGTTCCATCTACGTCTCTGTGGGCTGTTTAGGCTCAGATCTTTGGCTTAGTATCTTAGATAATCTGAACGCCGCACCGTTACAATAGCACCCAACGCTTTTATGCCCTTTATCAAAAGAAATGGGTCGCACTGAGCATATTAGCTAGGCAACTCATCGTGGAGTTTAACTTGAAGTTGAAGCGAGAGGAGTGCCCGACCTATGATACTAGTGGATGATTCCCAAAGTATTCAGATATAATACTAAAATATTAAAAGCTAACTTGATATTTACTACTGATTAAAGAATTAAATATTGATGATAAAAATAATGTTTTTTTATTATATTAAAAACCATAACTTTCTTTATTAAAAAATTCATATAAAAAACATATAAAATTATATTATTATTAATAATAATAATAATTTAAATAAATAAATAAATAAACAATAAATTAAATAAAAAAGCAGTCCATTTGTATAGATGTATTCATTAAAAATATATATATATATAAAAATATTATATTATTATATATTTAAAAACAGTGTTTGAATTTATGAATAAAATATATTAAATTATATCAATTTTATATTCTATATTATAATTTCTTTCTTGTAAAAAATAATAATAATAAAAAAAAAATAAAAGTTAATAAAAAACACATAAAAACAAAGATTTATTACATATTGCTAAATATATCAATGGTATTTTAATTATGTAGAATATATTAGTTATCTAGAGATTATATTTAAATAGGTTGCTGATTTATATACAACAACTGTTCATAGAGTATTTGAGCATTCAGCTATGATCGGATACACTTAATTTATTTGCTGCTTTTTGCCTTTTATATTTGATGTGCTCACCTTAGAATTTATACAGTCGCCGCGGCACTTGGTTATTCCGACATTTTTCATGTTTGGATTAGCCAGCGAATGATCCGGCCCGGTCCAGAGCCAGATCGCAACCAACGCAGAGCCATTGATTCAATTTATGGCAAAATTCAATTTAGATTTTTGCAATCATTTAGTTGTAGCTCGCTTTTTTTTACTTTTTGCCTTTGCTCTAGCATTTGATTGGGGCTGTTCTTGATTTCATTAAATGCATTCGCTGCCTTTCAGCCATTTGCAGAATTTTGCTGCGGATCGCGAGTTTTTTGTCATTTTCACATTTTCGCATTGCTTGCATGTGTTGGCCGGGAGATCCAGCTCCGTTTGACGCCAGTTGATGGCTTCTAATTGTGAGATTGGAGCCAGGTTGGTCACTAGCTGTCCAAAGGGGTGAAGTTGGAAAGAGACTGAGTTTTTTATTTTGCTGTTTGCTTTTTGCTTTATGCACTCAAAACTGTCATAATTTATTGTGTTGTGTTGTGTTTTGTCTTTTGTTTTGTTTTGTTTTGTGCGCTGACAACAGGTTGATGCATCGATTGTCAACTGCTTGTAATGCTGACATTTATGACAGTAATTTGTTTTTCAATTTGTAAGTCAGTTGTGAAAACAAGCGCTCAAGTTGCTAGAGATTCAGTGAAAAGAAAAACTAGATAAAAGTACAGCTTACAGCATCTGGAAACATAGACTCACAGACAAGTCTCGTTGAAGTTTGAGTGAAAAGTGAAAAGAGAGAGGAAATGAAGAATGTTATCTCTAATCTCTCTTAAAAACCGATGCAGCCTTGTTCACTCTCATAACAGTTTATGTTAATGTAATGCTAAATTTAACAGAACTAATGAATTAACAAGATCTGTGTACATTCCTGAATAAATTTTGTAATCAGAATCAGCCTTGTATACTCTCATAACTGTTAAATTTAACAGAATTAATAAATTAACCATAAGATCTGTGTATATTTCACAATATATTTTGTAATTGAAGCAAACAAAGCAATTCTCATTCATATTTTATAGTCCAAATGGAAAGAAAAAGAGAAGAAATTAAGATCTGTGTATATTCCAAAATAAATTTTGTAACCTTTGAACACTAACATATCAGTTTATGTTAATGAAATGTTAACTTTAGCGGAAGTAATGAATTAACTATAAGATCGTATCCATACCACAATATATTTTGTTATTATTTTATAGATCAATTTGACAGAAAAAGGAAAAGAAATTAAGAATGTTATCTCTAATCTCTCTTATGAACAGAATCAGCTTAATTCACTCTCATAAAAGCTTATGTTAATCTTATGTTAACTTTAACAGAAATAATGAATTAACTACAAGTTCTGTGTACACAATATATTATGTTATTGAAGTAAACAAAGCAATTCTCATGCTTATTTTATAGCCCCATTGGACAGAAATGGATAGCCAGTAATCAAGGGATAACATTGCGGTCAACTGTTATGGAGTAGAGCACAAATTTGGTATGTCAAAAGCTAGGCGCTAATTACTGTTTATTGGTAGCAGCTAGTCCACATCATATTTCACAGCAATAGTTGGGCCCTTGTATGGTCTGGTGGCTTTTACTACGTGCCTGCGAGCGACAGAGATGCGATGGGATAGCTTGATTTGGTGTCCTTTAGCGACGATCTGGAAATGAAAGGCAGCGCTTTGATGTTGAGCGCAGAACTATGAATATGGCAGGCGATGACATTGAAGGCATTCGATTTTGTGAGTGCCATCACCTTCCATATGCATTTCACTCGGTTCTCCTGGCTATGTGGTTGTTGGTGTTTGGTGGTCAGTGGCTAGTGGCTAGTGGCTAGTGGCTAGTGGTGCCTCAACGACTTTCGCTACTAACAAAGAAATCAAAGCGAGCCTTCACATTGCGCTCAAATAAATCACAATTCGAACCAAATCAGTAGAAAATCCCGTGCCATAAGCGGTCAAGTGTTGTCCATGAGTGGCTCACTAATTTGGTCATTAATTGGCATTACTTATACGTATGTATGTATTGCATTATGAATCTGTCTGTGCTATAAGTACATACGTATATATATACTATGTAAGTGTAGTTCCACTTCGATATCTAACTCCCTCCCGTTGGCTGTCTCATGACTAAATTCTCGAAACACCCAAAAGGCATAACTTGAGCTCATAAATAACAAAAATTGCTAAAGACAATATTAGTATTAATATTAATATAATAATAGTAATAATAATAAATGTGCCAAAAGGAGACAAACAGCTGCCGCAGCGGCTGCCGCAAAAACTTGTCGCTCACCGCAAACGCAATCACAACTCGAGCAGAAGAAAGTATCGAATACGGATTGCGATTTGGTCATGCGATGGTGTTTTCCTGCGCAGCTGGAAGCCATTTTTAGACCGCGCCAGATGATCGATGATCGATGATCGATGATACCCAGGTCGCTCTAAAGCTCCAGAGCTGATGCTGATGCTGACGCTGAGGCTGACTCTGATGCTGTCTGCTTTGAAATGGACTCGACAACGTCAGCGCCCAGGGGGCATCTTGTTTAGTTTTGGGTTCGCCTTACACGTCCGTTCGTACGTACACCAGAAGCCCGCTTGAAGGAGCCACGCAACCAGGCAACCTCTCTCACAGAGATCAACAGATCGTTGTTTATAGTCACAGCAGACACCACTTGGCGAGCAGCGGCGAACGCAACAAGTTCATTGGGACGCATTTTTGGTAAATTACTCGCTCCATGTGACGTCTGTATTGGACAATCTAGATCAAGATGATTCCTCCACATCGTTTACGACAGTTTATGACAGTCTCGACCACGTTATCAATTACAACAACTGTCAACATAATAAGGCACACACCGCCAACATGTCTATGGACACAGGCGACTTTTGGCAATAGGCAGCTTGTTTCTTTGCTAAGATCTAATTATGATTAGAATTCTTTAGGTAAAAGCTCATTAGTTATATAATGAAGTCAAAGAGTAGAGGAAAATTTAGTTGATATGCCTTGAGCTTCATTGAAAATGAGAATTCAGTCTCAATGAAAATGAATATAACAGGCAGCAGGATATAATATTGATATTGAGCTATATCTTTTGAGTTTGCCACGCCTCCTTCTGCCTGTTAAATTTTGTCGTGTCCATGTCTGTCTCTAAACAGAGTCAAAATTAGTATTTTGAAAACAATTTAAAACGAATGTAAGGATTAACATATATAGTTATTAATTAAGATGTTCATATCGATTGTATCAATAATTTCTTTTTTTTCAAAATCTCATTCGAATGACCGTTTTTATGACCGAAGCTGTATATATGTATAAAATATGCAGTATTATTTTATTTTTTTTATTTTTTATTTCCTATCGCAGTTGAGTTATTATATGTATTATAAATTATACTAGAAAAGCTAGAGATTCAAGATTAACTGTGTAGTTTTTATGATTTCGGATGCCTTCCCCCATTATATTAGAGATATAAGAGACTTAAACACATATTGGATGTAATTATTATTACGAAAGTCTTCCATTGTGTGTCGGTTCACTCACTCAACTTAACTCAATTTGAATGCATTCTATTGAACGTATGTTGTGAGTGAAGCCATTCAGACCTCTAGTGTAAGTGTATGTAGTAAGAGTATCATAGAATGATTGAAATAATGATCACACTGTGAATTTTACAGTATTTTCTAGTCGGACAGTCCCGTCTAGGTCATTCTTACTTGTTAACAGATTAAAAGAAAGAAAATATATATTTCAAAGACTGTTTGATAAGCTCCCAATCAAAAGCATATATAATCTATTTGCATTTACAAAATGCGTTTTTAAAATTAAATAATAATATTAGTATTATCTAAAATGTAAAATGTAAAAAATCACTCAGAATCCCATAAATACGAAGACTTTTCTCTAACTTTAGCTATTTGAGTGAAAATCTCTGCAGAGCCAAATACAAATCTAGAAAATGCGTTAAGCAAATTCTAACTGTTTGTGTGGGATAAGAGCTAGTTGAAGAAGAAGAAAAAATTGCTGTTTAAATGCGAAAAAAGGATTTAATTTAATCCATGGCGAGTTAGCAGCTGATGACTGGCATGCAAAATGTCAGACAGATTTATGAGAACGGACAGATTTGGAGCAAGAGGCGTGGATTTGGGTGGGGGACAAACGATGTTACGCATTAGACAAACAACAAGCAGTCGGACAACTCCAAATATATACATATATATACATTTATATATATGTCTGTATGTATGAATAAAGAAAATCCTCGAGCTCGAGTTTCAAACTGAAGACAAAATTAAGCCGTATGCTGATTTCATTTTAATTACGATGCTGCCTCACAGCGATGGCAATCAGGCATGGCAAAGCTGGATCAGCTTAGAGCGACAAGTGCGTAATGCATATGATGCATCCAAGCGTTGGCAAGCAAACGAGTACGAGTCCAACTCCAAGTCCCAGTATAATTGCAGAGTAGGTTGTATAGCTCAAGATGCCAACCCAAATACGAAAGTCGACTCTTGAATTAGCCAAGACTCTGAGCTGGCAACGCGCAACTGGCGACTGCCAACTTTAACTGGCAACTGGCAACTGGGAACTGAGAACTTTGACGTCGTGATCACTTAGCGATCGTCACCTCCACTTTTGCGTACGCCATTCGTCAAACTTTGTTAATGTGTCGGGACCAAGTGCAACAGTCATAACTCATTTGCCGCTAACTGGCTGCCCAAAACGTATTTATTGTTCGGGCCATGAACGTGAGCCCTGTGTGCGCGAAGAAATGTTGCAAATTGAAGTTATGTATGGGCCAGTCCTGCATGCATACCTCTACCTATATGCCTATATGCCTATATGCCTATATGTATATCTATATGCGTCCAGGTCGGACGCCTCTTGCACGTCACGCATTTTACCGACAACCCCTGCGCCAGCTCCATTTACCGCAGACCCTCTGACCGACACTCGGTTGAGCCCGCAGCTCAACAATGGATGTGGACAGCCTAGCGAATTGCAGGCGCAGGCGAAAGTTTTTTCTTTTTTTTTTTTCATTTAATTTTTTGTTTGTGTTGGCAAACTATGGAGGACTTGGACTGAATGAAAGTGCCAGAGCCAGCGACACGTTGGCGACATTGACAAATGCATTTGGGATCAACGACGCTGTTGACGTGCTCACGCATACAAAACTCCAAAATAATATATATTGAAAACTATATACGAGTATACTTGCAGTCTACTGGCTGGCCTAGTCCTGCAGATAGTACTTGTGCTTGTGGCAATATGACCAGAGTTCAGACTGGTTTACCTGAACTTGTTGTGGGTGCTCGAAATCGGTTTTCTTCTATTATTCTTGACCCCTCTTTATTTTTCTGTACCTTTCTAACTCTCTCTAATATGAGCATAGCTTTCTGTTCTGCTATATCATGTATCATGTATCATCATATCTATCGCTCACTCTCTCTCGCTCTCTCTCTCTCTCTCTCTCTCTCTCTTACTCATTCTGTCCTGTGCTCTCTCCCTCAGTCTTACTCTTGGTTTTCCTCCTTCTGAGTATCTTTCTCTCGCTCTCTCTATGCCTCTCTCTCTCTCTCTCTCTCTTCCTCAGTTTTACTTTCTCTCTCGCTATCTCTCTTTTTGAGTAAGTCTCTCTGTCCCTCTCTCTCGGTCTCTGTCTCTCTATTTGACTATCCTGCTCATTCTTTCTCTCCCTCTCTCTTACTCTCTATTTTCTCTCTCTCGCTCTCTCTCTCTCTCTCTCTCTCTCTAACTTGATCCCCGTCTGTAAGCAACGCCCTTCTACGCGAGTTTCATCTATGCAACTTCATTGCAATTATCTATATCACCTTCATGACGATACATTATTACTGTGAATATAAAAACTAGTTTACTTACCATATTATATATATTTTGTACAAGTCTATTTCAAAAGTCGCTTAAGACTTTTACTGAGAGTCCTGCGCAGAGATGAAAGTAGCAGCGGCCCATTGCATGTGCTGGTAATGTTTTATTAGAGTGTTGTAAGTTTTAGTTTATTGGATTAGACTTGCGAAACGATGCGACACCCATAAGGATGGTGTCCAATCGTGCCAATGCAGGAAGACGTCCAACTACGGCCTCGCTTCCACCTTGGCTAACTATATGCTGGCAATTATGGCGCGCGTGACACTCACCGCTTTGGCCGCTTATCTTTTATTTAACGTGTTCGCTCTGTATAAATATGGAGGAGCCGGAGCTGAAGCCGGAGCCTCAGAAGCTGAGCTCGAGCTAACCAACCAAGCAGGCAGCCAGCTTGCCAGCCAGCCAGCCAGCCAGCTTGCCTGCCATCCAGCTGGCAATAGCTTCATTTGTGTCGCCGACGCGACGTTGGCTTTGCTTTGCTTTTGCAACTCCTGCACTTCATTAATTATGCGAGCTGCTGCTGCTGCTGCTCTAGCACGGATGGGGAGCAGAATGGATGGGCATGGCCGAGCCAATGTTCCAGTCATCCAGTCATCGTCATCCTCAAGCATCATCGTTTGCGGCATGATAAAGTTGTAATTTGTTGGCAGTTAAAGGTGTTGCTTATAGTGCAACTAATCGACGTAATAAACTAAACTATGCGTAGCTAAACGAGCTCTGCGCCATTTGTCGCAAATGATGATGATGCTGCTGCTGATAATAATGATGCTAATGATGATGGTTACAAATTATGATATATCAATCAACTGAAGCTCCATAAGAACTTATCAAAGAAGGGAGTAGAACTGAAAAGCTTCATTCATGAAATAATATTTAGCTTGTGCAGATTATTTTATCAGAGAATTTTTTGATAATTTATCGAATGATTATGATAAAGAATATATAGTAAAATGGATATCAATTTAATGAGATACACAGGCTATAAAATATATTATATTTAGTAAACAGAAATAAAACAATTCGCTCTTTAAGAAAGAACAGACTATCTAAAGGACCTGCTACTGCTTTCATCTTAAGCCAATTTAAAATATAATTTTCCGGTTGTTTATCTAATTTAATTTGCTTAACTATAGCCTTAAGTCTAAAATGAAAGACTCTTTAGCATCTAGAAAAGTTTTGGAAATTTGCAATTAAAATCAAATTGTTTGGTTTCTCTAAAACATAATTTATTGCTTATAAGATACAACACAAATTACAAGTTTCCCATATTTCTGCATGTAAAAGAAAAATTGATTTTAATTTGGAAAATAATGTGCAACATTTGCAAGCGAGTGAAGATGTCATCTATATGAATGTAGTTTCGGCAACAATTTCATTTGCAGTTCCATTCCACTTGCTGCCGCATTTCGAGGCACGGAAGGGCGTATGCAAATAGAATTGGTGTCAGCAACAACAGCAACAACAGCAAACAGCAACAACAATAGCACAAACAGACACTAAAGTGAAAAGCCGAAGAGGCATTGCAACAAGCAGAACCAAAAGGTAAATAGCTGCAACAAGTGGATGCCCATTTGGCATTGGCCTCCACATTGGCCGCGGCCGCGGCCTCGTGGATGGATGCCGATACGCTGCCAGCCATATAATGCAGCGCAGCTCATCAGCAACAGACGGAGGCAAATGCAACATGTGCTCCACTCGTACACACACACACACACACACACACACACACACTCGAACACGGATAGAGAACGACCTGGCCATAAACAAATATGAGTAGCTGTGTAGTCTGTGCTGCCTTCTGCTGCTGCTGCTGCCAGAAGTGTGGGAAAATTTTCGGAATTTCTTTTGCCCCCTCACGAGAGACTGGTTTTTCGTTTTGGGCCGAAACTGTGAAGCTAGAGCTGCAGCTGAAGCTGGAGCTAGAGTTGGAGCTGGAGCTGGGGCGTGGCGGGGCGAATCTTTCGCTAGTTCGGGCTAGGCATGCCAACTAGCGAAATTCTTTTTGATAATTTAATTTAAGAAATATTGTATATAGCCTTGCGAGATGTCCGCACGCCAGACGACGAAGACGACGACGACGACGCCGACGAAGGCGACCCCTTGACCAGGCGGGGCACGCGCATGCGGCGCAACGAATTCCCGCCTGGTTTGTCTAGTCTTCAGCTCGGCTCTAGTTCATCTTCAGCGTCAGTGTGCCGAATTAAAGCTCGTCTCCAATGCGCGCCTAGCAACAACAGAGAAAGTAACTCTCTGAATCCTGGTTTTGAGTCAACTCAAATCTTAACCACAATATAGAGAGTTGATATTTTCTTTTTCTTTTTTTTTTCAAATTTGTCATACACTTATCAAATAATTTCATTTGGTTTTTCAATTTGATTATTTTTGCGTAAATTGTTTAAGAGATGAGATAGAGAGAGAGCTAGGCAAAGAAAGAGTGAGAAATGGAAGAGAGCTAATTATATATAATAAGAGAAAAAAAACTAGAAAATTATAAGAGAAAAAAATATATTGAATAAAAGGATGTCAAGCAGACTAAAATTATTGAGAATTGCAAAGAAGGGGTTTCTTATATTCGAAATAGCAAAAAGCAAATTGATTCAGAATTCAGCACACATATTGTAAATTTTAATATTTCTGTACAGACTTAAGTAAAAGTCCGTATTATACTTCGAAAGCTATCAAAAATTCGATAGTAAATACAAATTAATTTTTCAGTAATGACTTATTAAGTTCTCAATAGATTCAGAATCAAAGAGGCAGGATTTTAAATCATTTATCGCGTTTATTATATATTTTTTAAGATGTTCGTTATTAAACTTCTCATTTTTATATCCATTTATATGCCTATATATTTAGCTATATACTCTTATAAACATATAGACTTACCTATACTATACCTACATACCAACATTGTTTTATATTTAATACCAATTGATAATTTTTTATGTATTTCATTAACAAGAACTTCTCCTCCCCCATATCGCCATATTATGCTAATAACAGCATTATCCGCTGTTGATAGCAGAACTTCTTCCTAATTACATTCCTATACGAAGAGACACGAGCTTTAACCTATCTCTACAAAATACTATAAGTATATACCAAAATACATCTATATACATACATACTTAATTAACTTACATATATATCTATATACCTAAACACATATCTATATATTTTTAAATTTATATACCTACAGGTATAACTAAATCTATACATATACTTATATACCTATATAAACGTAATAACTCGAACTTTTTTGTTCGATTCTATGCGCCGTTGGCTGAAAAACAATTCACTTGAAGTTTGATATCAAGACCAGTTGGCCGCGGCTCCCAGTGGCCCCAAAGCGTTTTTTGTTTACCGCTCGACAAATTGCTGTGCTTTTGGCATCTGCGCCTCAGGTACAGGTATACCATATATGGTCCAGCGTAGACACTTTGCGTGTCTATAGACCTCTGTGTCTCTCTCTCTCTCTGTGTGTGTGGGTCTGTGTGTGTGTGTCTGTGTGTGTGTCTGTGTGTGTGTGTCTGTGTGTGTGTGTCTGCACTAAACAAATTGTTAAATTTATTGCTGGTCGTAAAGAATGGTCGCAGTTGCAGTCGGCGACACCGTCGAGTCGACCAAATAAACAACAAATAAAGCCGGAAATTCCTATTGTAATATACACGAGCGATGATATGTGCAGCCCAGCCCATGGGGCAGTAGAGAAAAAATCTATATATTTATATATAATATACTGATAATATCAGAAACCTTCACTCAACTTGGCCATAAATGCCTCGATTTTGTTGTCTTTGGCATTTAATTAATTGGAGAACGTGAACTATCGATAGCTTGTCAGCCTAAGCGACAGCTGGTTCTTATTGGCGCCGTTGTCAATCACTCAATCAATCCATCAATCAGCGAAGCATGCCTGGGATCTGCCTCTGCCTCTGCCTCAGCCTCTGCTTCAATACCATGTGGAGTGAAAAATTGCGACAGATCGAGCATTTCGAATATGCGCCCCAGAATGTCGAACGATTGTAATGCGAAGCTCATCGACTGCCTTGATTGAAGTAATTAATAACTGATTGATGACAGCGACAACAACTTTCTAACTGTATGCCAAAATAAACTTTATATTAGCTAAAATGCGAAAGCCTCAGTTTTCAATTTAAATTCCAGCTAAGAAATTATTTGAATTTATAGTCAAGAGTTAATTGTATTTCATGACTTACACTCCAGCCATTGACACATTTCCCAAATATAGAGTTGGTCACTCGAAAATGTAACGAATTTCAGCTCAACCCTCATAAATACCTTTATCCAGATCTCAGGCAAGCATTGTGGAGCTCTTGATCAGGCATGCCTGCAATTACCAAGTTACCCAAACGTTACCCTAGAGCCCCTGGAGCCCCTGGAGCCCCTGGAGCAGAGCAAATTAGGAAGCTAGGCTAATGAAGAATTTACATTGTTTGCCAAAACGAATTATTATTAAGCGGGCAGGCAGCCCCACTCCACTCCACTGGGCTGAGGATGCGCAGATCTGCGGTCAAACAAAACAACGACCAATTATATCGCCGAGCTTTGATCTCTAGCCGGAGGCCGACTAGTCCCAGACTCTAAGGACTGCCACTGCCACTGGCACTGGCACTAGCCCAGTTGGCCTGGTCTATTAAGCATACCGAAAGAAAGTTGCAAATGCAGCCACGGAAATGTGAAGCAATTGTTTTGGCATTTCGACTACACTTTGTTCTAAAGCCGCGGCAATTCCCACTGAGAGAGCCCAACTTTGGTTTCTCTACCCCCAAAGTGAATTGACCTCGCAATTTGTAACGAAGATTACGCACTTCGTATAAATCAAATGGAGCGTGTGCTACGCCAAGCTCAAGTTGCCCCAGAAATCACCCCGGAATCTCCAAATTCAATTAATGTCAGTCGTAAAAACGCAAGCCAAATGCTCGAGATTTATAGGGTAAACCAATTTTGTTTCTTTTTCTTTTCGGTGCACAAAACGAAATCCACTTAAAAATATTATATTTTTTTTATTTTTACTTTGTTGCGCTGGCCAAGCCCCAAAGTTTTCGAGTCGTACGCGCTACTTACACCCAAAAAGCAAGTTGAAGGCGCTCCAATTTGTCACTCGCTTTATTTATATTTTTTTTTATAATTTTTGTTAATTTTTTGTAGGCCTGCAAATGCCAGGCAAATGCAAAAAGGTGTTATATACCCTAACTAAAGTGGAGACTTGTGATTTTTGTAGTCAGTTTGGTAGAATGTTAGACTGGTGTAAGCTAGATGAAAGAATGGATATGAAACGAGACTATGAACTAGGGACGAGTGCGAGAATTTCGCAACGGAAGTATATGGTTTTGACAGGTCTTCAAGCTAGGCTCTTTTAAGTTTGTATCTCGAAGAATGAAGTGTATCAAAGGTAAGTGATTGTTTTGATTGACGAGCCGTGAATAAAGTTGATGACGTATTTAAGTTTTAAGCCATTCATGAGGTCATCATTCCTGGCAAATGGAAAACCAATGAAACGATTTTTAATGCGATGTTCAAATGATTGGAATTTCCTTATGGGACTCTGTTCCCCACCCAAATAGAGCACTCGTATCTCTACTTTGATATATCGTTTGGGCTTTATTAAAACAAACTTTGTGGTTTTTCAGTCAAATCTTTAGTTTATCATAATTTAATAATAATCTTAAAGATTTTTTCTCTAAATTCAAAAAATAAATATAAACAAGAAGTTACAGAATAAGACAAAATTATATACTTTAATTATAAATATAGTAAAATATTTGTAAATAAATGTATTTTATAAAATTAAAATACCTTAGCTAAAGGTTTTGAATTCCTAAAAATCATGTATATATTTTATGTTCAATTATTTTTAAAATTTATTTGTAATATATTTTATATTTAATATTACAATATTTCTTAAATATGAAAATCCAAATTTTGATCATAGATTTCTATTTTTTGTCTCAATTTTCATTGTTTATAATAATAAAATATAAATATGAATTAGAAATATTCCCGTTCAATCCCCACAGCTAAGCATTCGTAGAGTATTTGATATTCAGATTGGAGTTGCGGCACGTGTTATCTCTTTAGAGGAGCGTCTGAAACGAAGTGAGGCCCAAACCAGATCGCACAATTGTTATTAGGCTCTTTTGAGGAAATGCCGACATGGAGCTGCGAGGAGCGAAACTGAAGCACGCGCGCTCTTAACAAATTGGGCTACGAATTTATACGACTGGAGAGACTGGAGAAATGTGCGCTGTGCGATGACATCACTGCCAAAGTATGTGCCCCAAAAGGCGCGGCCGTTGCCGGCGCAGATGCGTTGCTGCATGACGCAGATGCGACCTGTGGCAAATGCGAAAACGACTTGGCCGCTGGCCGATGGCTGGGCTGTTGACACTCGTTCATCATGTGGCAAGCGGTTCCACGGCAGGACACGAAACTAGTTTCCTTTTTTGAGCAGAACGAATCCGAGTGCAAGAATGCCTGGGCCTAGTTCAATGTCAGTGCTGCTAAGTTATGCAAATTTCGGCTGGCTCTTCAGTGTTTGATTTATGTGTGCCAGGGCTTCGGGTTGGGAGCGGCCTGCCTGTGCATAAACTGAGGCAAATGAAATTAGCGCCCCAGACTGGCAAGCGGCATATCCTGCCGCTGGCTGGGTGCTGGCAGCATATCCTGGCGCGTCGACACCTTTATGAAGTGTCAAAGTCAAGAGCCAAGTTCATTAATTTGACATGAGCCGTGCTCTTGAAACTGGAAATGAACTGTTTACATACATAATTGTTGCATAATAAGTCCATTAATCAAACTATGAATGAATTAGGCCAAGAGTCAAGGGGTAGCACAGCCAACTGTAGCTTGCTAATGGTTCAAGATGATGTTTTGATGCATTTCCGTTTTAAATACTCTTTTTTTTTTTGCATTTAAGAAAAGCATCTGGCATCATTTGTTCACATTTGTATTTTGCGTTAAAGAAATACAAACAAAATCGAAAGTGGATGAGAATCTTATATTCTCTTTAGCACGATCTTCAGTTGGGTGTGGCTATATGACTATTGGAATGACTTAGAGTTGAATAAGCCATTGTTTTACAATGATGAACATACAGTAGGGCTAAATAACTTACACAACAATTGAATAATATATAGTAGCTGTAGTAGTCATATGTAAAGTAGTAATGGTAGTTGTAATCTGTATAGTAGGAGTAGTAGTAGTAGTAATGGCAGTATTACTAATAGTATTACCATTGCTAGTAGTAGTAAAAATAAGATATATTAGTAGTAATAGTACTTGAAAAATAGTAATAGTAGCAATAAGTATGATAGTAGTAGTATCCGTAATATGATAAATAGCTGTACTGCGCAGTACTGTAGTAATATGTATTGCAGTAGTACTAATATATAGAACTAGTAATAGTAGTAATTTTAATAATATAGTGATATTTTTAAAGTAAAAGCAGTAGTAATACAATGTAGTGATACTATTAGTGATAGAAGAATAGTAGTAGCATTACTAGTATTAGTAGTAGTAGTAGAATTTCATAAATAATTATTGAAGTAGTGAGCAGATACTAGAGTAACATTCTTAAAAGAGAAGTGCTCGCAAATAATTTTTTTCATTTTGAATTAATTTAACAATCAATTCCAATTCGGTGAATAAACAAAGCGCACAAATGTACACGCAATTTTGAGAGATATTTGAATTTGATTGACATGAAAATATAGGCTAACTGCAACAGAATATGGGACAAAATTATATTAATAAAGCATAAGTATGGGTCGACGAAAAAAGAGTCCTTTAATTTCCGATAACTATATATCTGCAAATCATTAATTATTCTGTCAATTATTAGGATTTTTTAGCATTTTAAATGCACAGACTAAGATTGGTTAAAAATAAAGAACATACAGCCGCCGTAGCATCAAAATTAACGATAATTCAAAAAACTCCACACAACGCGAAATTCTGAATGCATTCTAGACGATAAGCACAGGAGATATTTAACAGAGAGAACCTCACAATTAAAGCACGCCCAACAAACCCGAAGCCATTACATTTCCAGATTTGTTATTCCACACATATTGTCATAAGCTTAGCTTTAAAGTAAAATTAGAAATGATGTGATCCAACTGCTATTGATTTATTACAATTGTTACCCTATTGTCCAGAGAGCATATACTAAGTGAATGAGCAAACCAAACTAAGCTCAGTTGACGCCATCAATTAATATAACTATATGAATTATGGAAGATGAGTAAAATGCTGTGATTTAATAAATATTAAAGTTAATATTATATATTTTGTTTTAAATAAAATAAATATGCAAATAATATGGTAATGAAAAACATTTATATGTAGCTAAACAGCGAGCAATATATTGGAGAGGTTATAGTATTTGAAATAATTCTCAAATATACATTATTTATGGAAGATGAGTAAAATGCTGTAATTATTTGAAATTAAACTTGAAGTGCTATTTTTATTTTAAATAAAATATATTATATATGTAAATCATCTTCTAATGCAATACTTTTATATATACCTAAACAACTGTGGCAATGTATTAGATACCCAGAAGTGAAAAGGTTGTAGAATTCGAAGTAACCTCACAAATATAGCCTCTACTTTCCATCTCAACTCTTTGTACTCTCGGTGTAGCATGTAGCTGCCCATCATCTCCCTCTCCCCCTTTCTCCCACCTTTTAGGCTAGCGAAAAACATTTCCTAGTGTGCGTCAATCGAGCGCTTCTGGTAGCACGAGTACATCCAATATCGAGTGTGTATCATGTGTAATAGGTGGTCGTCTTCATCGTTGTTGTTGCTGCTACCGGCAACAGTGACAGCAGCAACAGCAGCAGCAGCAGCAGCAGCAGCAGCAGCAGCAGCAGCAGCAGACAGTAGACAGTGGCTAAAATATGTTCCGTGTCTGATAGTCTATCTCTATTGCACTCAGTGCGCCCACTCAGTGCGTCTGTCCTGCTCTAGCCGCCCATTGCGAGCAGCGGGCAATGCAATTGTAAAATTGAATTATTCATGGCGATTGTACGACAATCAATTGAAATTGAAATAAAATGCTGCTGTCGCAGTTGCTGCTGCTACAGCTACTGTTGCTGTTGTTGTTGTTGTTGTTGTTGCTGCTGTTGCTGTTGTTGTTGCTTTTTTTGCTACCGCCTTTGACATGTGCGCACAGCTATTTTTCAATTTTTTTTGTTTTTGTTATCTTAAACTTGGCTTGGCTTGCGTTCAGCTGAAATTGTGATTTAAAGTATCTGTATCTGGATCGATTTGGCATCGATCGAATGTCGCAATGTCACCATGCAGCCAATGCAGCCAATGCAGTCAATGCAGTCGATGCAGTCGATGCAGTCGATGTGACCATGTCGCATTAGTCTCCAATTCGATGCAGCCTCTGGTCTACGCTGGTCTACTGTGGCACTTGGCATGCAGGCCGCATGCAGAAGCAGATTTGTCGCCTATTTCTGCTGGCCATGACTCTTTTTGGCCAACGACAATTTGTATTTGGCAATGTTGCATGTTTAAGTCTTTCAACATCCTCATCAGCGGAATTCGCATTGGGTTTTCTTAGATTTGGCCTTGCAGTCGTTTCAAATATTTATCTATCGATTTGCATACTTTGACTTTGATTTTTGTATAGAAAACGATTATCGTATAAGTCTAGCTGTATACTTATATTTATATTTCCTTTTCCTTTTTTCCTGCTCATGGATTCATTCAGCTCGGCCATCATCTGACCAAATTAATCTCTCTCCGCGCTGGCCAACAATAATTTGAAGTAGATTGCGCTCTAATAAATATGAGCAGACATCAAAGCTAATGCTCCAACTCATCACCATGAGCACGCGAGCGAGTTCGTCTGCAGGTTCGCCGGCTCGGCTTATGACCAACGTCGCTCCATAAAAACCCACTGCCACTGATGCTGCAAACAATCCGATGTGGGCTGGGAGGGGCTGGGAGTTGGCGGCTGAAACTCGCTGTTGGGGCTGACTAGCGCGTAAACTTAATTAAAATTAAAACGCTGCCAGATGCAACAGATTTGCCTACCGAGAAGAAATGACGAAGACGGAGATGGAGACGACGACGACGATGACGACGACTTTGAATGCGTTTGCAGAGATTATGAAGAGGACAGCGATGCTGACAGCCAAGTCAGAGAAAAACTAACCGCAGCAGCCGCAATGTACATGTCCAGTTCATGGCTAAATGCTGCTCGTGCTGTGATAAATTACACGTCGTTTTAGAGTGTTGCGCTTCCTTGTTACTCCGTCAACTGGTGTTGACGCACGGGAACCAGCGGGACGGGTGGCGGGCATTAAATGGATCTCGGCCCGGCCAGGCAACTGCAAGTGGTGTTATTAAAATGAAATCATCATCATCATGAAGTGACACAAGTGAGTCTAACTTTTTCAGCTCATGCCTAAGCTCTCGCCCTAGGATCAGCCTGCTCTTGCAATCCAGCTTATGACAAGAGAATTCAATTAGATATAGAAAAATGCGTTAAAGGCGCTGCTCGAATTGTTTCTAGCCGTGATTTTTGCAATTGCCAATTAACTTATACTTGACCGACGGAACATGGCCAGCTGCAGCTGAAGACTATTTTTAAAACAAATACTCTTAACTTTTGTGCTTCTCATACTCTTAATTCTATATAAATAAATGTATTTACTAAAACGTTTTCTTGAGGCTAAGGGTCACTTGTCGAGTGTGTTAAACATATATAGTATGTACTTCAAATTCACAACTTTATTTAGTGCCATTAAACGAAAGACTTAAGCGACAAACTCGTTTTCACCATTTTGTAAACAAGCTACTAATTTCGTTAGAAAATGTTGTTCGGTCTCTCCGCGCTTTTATTTACACAGCTCGGCGGGCATTAAGTGCCCACCTCTTTGCCACATTAGTCCAATACGAATACAAATGGATGCACATTTACAATAAAAACACTCGGCCACACACACACACACACACGCACACACTGAGAGAGGCACCAACACACACACACACACACACACACTTCTGTAGCAGCAGCAGCAACAGTGGCGCATGCAATCGCGCGATAATAACTGTACTGTGTGTAAAGTCAAACGCAACAACAAAAGCAATTCGTATGAAAAAATCAACAGCCAACCACATCGAGAAATTCAATGAAAACAAACGAACGCTGGCGGATCGTGCCGCTGCCAACAGCCAACCACAATTCAGCATGAAGAGCACAAAGAGCAGAGCAGCCAGAGAGCAGCAGCAGCCGTAGCAGCAGCACCACCAAAAGCAACAACAACAAAACAAACCCGACTCTTAACAGTTCACAGCACTTAACATTAACAGCACCAGCAGCAGCCTCAGGCCTCTGCTGCGGCTGCCCCTTGTAAACAGGAAATTTGCGCTTGCGCTCTGTAAAGCAAGTAACTGACTTTTCAGTGCGTCAGCATGCTGAAAGTCAGCTGTGTGTATAAAATGATTATACGCTTCTTTAAATAAATTATTAAATTGAATTGTAAACACATATTTTCTATTGAAAACGTAATTTTACTACCCAATATCTCAGTTGTGTGTGCAAAGTTATGTCAGATGTTTATTTGCTTGTTTAAATACATTATACATTGATATATATTTATATTAAAAGTTAAAGTACAATCAAAAATAAAGACGTTTCATCAAATTTTGTTTTAATAAAAATAAGCTTATGTATTAGAACTTTGACTTAATTTCAACAATTGATATTTCTTAATGCCAATATACTATGAAATCTTAAAAAAATTTATAAATGACTTTTAAATATATTTCATTAAAATTTACAAACTAAATTAATAATATAATATGTTATTCTTTAATTATAAATAATCATAAAATATTATTTAAAAATAATAAAAAAATTTTGGAAAATTTGATATATGTATATTGACTTTATTTTTAATATTCTACATTTTTAAAGAATAAGTAACCTTAAAATATATTATTATATTATATTATATATTTAAATTATTATTATTAGAAATAATATTCATTCATAATGAAGAACGTTATTAATTTAATATTTAATTTTAATAATTCATTCAAATTTGTTTGTTTTCTTTTTCTGATTTTGTTAATTTTAGTTTTTATGATTTTTTTTAAATTATTTATTTATTATATTGAAATTTTAATATTTTAAACTAAAGTTTATATAAATATATAGCATTTTCTGCGATTAATTATTATTTTGTTACTTTTTCTAACTCTACCTTTATGTGATACTGCTACATATACTAGTTTCATTATACAACATACAACATACAACATCTTCTATAGATAACTGTTACCTTTAAATATCCGACTGGGATGTTATACACACTCTCGCTCACTCACACACACACACATATACACATATACGTAATACAGTGAAGACGCGTGCGCGCGCGACTTCAAGTGCTGCTCACTGCTGCTTACTGCTGCTGGCTGCTGCTGCCTGCTTGCTGCCTCTGCTGCTGGCTGATGATCTTTGAGGCCAGGGCCAGTCAGTCGGTTGGTTGGAGCTCAGAACGATGATGACGGTTTAGTCTCGGATGGGCGCTACGCTGCAAAGCATCGCAAGGCTGCAGAATACCGCTAACTGAAACAATCTCACGTGAGGATAAACGCGCTCTTCGGTAACGGTTCGCGCACGTGACTCACGAATCACGATTCACGACCTGCGACTTGCCAAGTTGTGTGAAAAGCCGTCGCCAAAATAAAGCAACTGCAAAAGTGTTCCACACAATGCAATCGAATACATATTATTATCAGAAATAATTGTGAAATATATATGCTTATGGAAACAAGTGTGTTTTGTGTAAAAGTTAATATATCTATTAGAAATAATATTAAATAAAAAATATATATTTAATACTTAATATTTAAATAAAATAAAAAACAAAAACGAAAACTAGAGCTGAGAAAAAAATCAAAATTAAAGAATTTATGCAGTTTACTGCATAAGAATATTGTGAAAAGGTGAGTGAATGAAATCTAATTAAAAATAAAGAAAACCGTTAATAATAATATTAATAATATATATGTAAATATATGTATATAGTTGTATGTATATAATTTCATCATGCCTGGTGCTCATCATTCTAGAATCATCTGTTTATATATTATATTCAATGACATTTAACTGATTTATAGCTAGTTAGTCATAGGTGCTATTAAAATCAGATAAAACTGTTTATATAAATATTAATACATATGCTAATGCATTGCCATATGGAGGCAGATGAGCTCTGTATTGGAATATCAATTGGAATAGTTCTGATGCTATCTGCAGGATATCGAAGGCAACCAGTTTGCAGAGCGAGCATCGCTCGTATGTCATGCTCAAGGGATTAGCTAAGCGACTACATTCAGGAAGCGCAACTGAAAACAAAAGACACTCATTGACATGCTCATTAATTATGTTATTGCCTTTTGTGCGATAAGTGTCAAGAAATTATTACAAAAGGGCGACGAGAGAAGACACAAAAAAGCGAACAGAAAAGAAAAAAACTTGAAGATATTCAAACATTTAATTGTCTGACTGCTGCTGGCAATCAAGCAGAAAAGGGCTAAGGAAGCTGAGCAGCACAGCCAGAGTAGGCAAGGATGAGAAAGAGAGAGGGAGAGAGAGAGAGGGCTGACTGGCTGGCAGTCAGGAAGCGAACAATTCAAACTAGAGCGTGTGACTCTGTTGAATGGATTTGCATATTGCGATGTCTTTTGGCAGAGGCTAATAATAAAGCATATTATGGGCAATTGTTTATTGTATGCTCTCTCCCTCTCTCTCTCTCTCTCTCTCTCTCTCTATCTCTCTCTCTCTCTCTCTCTCGCTCTCTGTGTGTCACCGATATTTGAGTTGATCTCGAGCTGGTATTTGTCTGCAGTGCTCCTGTTTGCCTGTTTTGCCTTGTCTTGTTCTATTTTGTATCTGCTGCAAAATATTTTTCAACAATCGTGGTTTGCTTGTTTGAACACCTCCTTTTTTTTTGGGTCTCATTCGAAAGGCTCTTGCTGCTGCTCTTGTTCAGCGGGATAAATGCCTTTTATCTGATTTGCAGTGTAGAACATTTTGTTTGCTTTAAAGGACACATTTCTGTTTATTATTCTTTGCCATGCTTATTGCTGAAAATCCTTCGCCGCTCGCCTCTGTCAACGGCTACTTGATGAGCTTGTTCAATGTATATATGCACAACTGATCTTGTTCTCATTGTTGCCAAATGATTGAGATTCGGTTTGCTTCTGTTCTCAGCAAACAGCAAATAAAACTTCAGAAA
Source organism: Drosophila hamatofila (assembly GCA_035045345.1). Classification (NCBI taxonomy): domain Eukaryota; kingdom Metazoa; phylum Arthropoda; class Insecta; order Diptera; family Drosophilidae; genus Drosophila; species Drosophila hamatofila. Next base: position 5,812,908 of record JAWNPA010000001.1, read on the forward strand.
AAAACGAAGCAAAAACTAACAGGCAGAAAACTCGTATTCGAAGGTACTCGAGACTTTGACTGCAATCGACAGCTAAAGTTGGTAATTTTCCAGCACAATGATTAAAATTTACTTTTGCTATAGAACATATATAAAATTCAAGATTTAATTGAAAACTCTTGCTGTTGACTGTCTGACTATAATCAATCATTAAATCAAAATCAGATGGATATTCGCTGATTGTTATATAATAATTGATATTTTAAAATTAGGTTATTTGAGGTACCTTTCGATCTTCATTCAAATAAAATTTAAAATTTATCTCAAATCAAATAAATACTATTAAATGAAATTTCATATTCGGTGCATCTTACGTTGTTTTAATAAGGGTTTGGCTTATGGAAAGGCTTTTGTTTCTGCTGCTCTTACAAAATCCAACACAAAGTCCAATTATAAGTTTGGCAAACCTTATCCTTACTTTATAAAATTCATTTTCTTTAGATATAAATTTACACAAATTATATTTAAGCAGAATTCCCAAAGAAAAATATATTAAAATTGCTTTGCTTTCAAACTCATTTAAGTAACTTTTATAATTGAAACACAAGCAACAACAAAAATAGACAATACTTCATGAAAAATAAATCGTTGAATGAAGTATTAAAATGGCCTATTCATTTAACCCATTTAATATAGCAGATTCAGGCCAAAGTCCTAGGTATGTTTAAGCCATAAGCTTCACATTGATATGCCATAATGCCCAAGTCAAGCTAACATAACTTTGTAAATCTTTAAAATATCTCGATAAATTTAAGTTAATATATAATTTGAAGAATCAGTTAGCACAGCTAAACAGAGGGACTGTGACCCAATAAAGTGCCAGTGCGGAAATGCCAAGCATTAAACATAAGCACTTCACGTCTTGCAATCTTGTTGTAGGGGTACCATCCCAGGCCCATACCCTTCTGCCCCTTCTCAATCCCATTTCCAATCCCATTCGTTCGCATGCGCAGTCGGATTTCCATTCCCATTGCCGGTAAGTTCGTTATTGTGTCCATATCTTGACACCGTTCGGCTGGGCAGGAGGGCGCATCGCGCTTGGTAGTTGCGGCCAGCGCTCAGCAGGTGGTGGCCCGGCGTGATGCTGCTCCTGTGATAATGGCGAACACGCCAGACCGCCACTTTGCATATAAACGCGCGCTAATGGACACCAAAGGTGACAGCGAGCGCTGCTAAATTGGCAAACATTAAATTTGCACCTTCACAGAAAACCGTGACAATTTTAGGCACAGCGGTGCGCTTTTCCAGAAAACCTATATATACATATATATGTATATAAATAAATAAATAAGAAGAAAACTGAATTGCGATCGGCCAAGGCGATGGCAATGCCGATGCCCATGGCGAAAACTCAACAAAGCGCCAAAGGAAAAGCCGCAGCAGACGACCCAAAAACCCAAGTACTTTGAGCTTAGATCTTGATGCGCATCGCAGCTAAATGTTTATGTAAAGCGCTTCCCTTTAAATGTAAGCAAATCACAGAGCCCTACTACTAATCAAATTTAGTTAGGTCTTAAAGTGGGCTAAATGCAAAACTTGAATAAGGACTAACTATGACATATAATATATTATTTTTAAGCATTTCTTCAATAAAGTAATTTTCAATATTTTTTTAGATAGTTTGGGATACTCTTAGGATTCATTATATTTATATTTAAATAAAATATAATCATATTTTTGTACGCTTAAATAATTTTATAATATATATAAGAAAAAAATAATTGAAAATTTATTTATCTAATCATTTTTTTTTTTACTTTTAAAGAATTTAATGATCATTTTTTTCGTTTAAATAATTAAAAAAAATTAGACAAGATATAATTGATATAATTTATCTAATCAGTATAGTTTTTGATTTTAAATAATTAAAATTAGTTTTTTTTTTTTTTTTTTCATTTAAATAATTATATGTCTAGCTAAAAATGTTTAGTACCAATAAACCACAAAATGATAGCAAAATCATTTAGTCAATCAGTTTTATTTTTTACATTTAAGAGTATTATTTAATATCAGACATTAGTTTCAGACTAAAATATTCCGAATTTGCTTTAAAGTGCTGACTCAGAGTGTAATATCTATCATTCTCTCTCTTTCTCTCTCTCTCTCTCTCTCTTGCTCTTTCTCTCTCTCTCTTTCTCTCTCTCTCTCTCTCTTTTCTAACTTATACTTTCCTATTGATATCTCAATAAGAAGAAATTTTGTTAGCTGTAGTACTTTTAGGTTCACCAATTATAAGCCAAAAGTATACTCAATTTAATTGTCTAAGTTCAGTTCGCGTGTGCTTAGTATTAATTGATTGTAAATATCTAAATTTTAACACACTTTGTTAATCTCTTACACTAAATAAAAAAAATAAAAAAAAAACTATATATTAAATAAAAGTTTTATGATTATAATTTTTCTTCTCGATTTTCCCAAATACTCTTGATCTCAACAGCAAAAACTGTTATCACGTTAACAAACGTCAGTCTCGAAAATTCTTCCCATTCAAATACAATCTAGATATTGAGCTAATAAAACCAAAAAGAGCTAAGCTAATCTCGAAAATCAATTCTATTTTTTCAGTTGCCTTAGCTTTTTCATCATGTATACCCCCTACGCGTCTTTCGTTTCGTTTCTAGTCAATTTCGGGACAGTGAAAAGTATTTCAAAAATTCCAAAACCTTCCTCACTGATCAAATAATTGACGCAAAATGTTTGCGCATGCATTTTCCCAGTTGTTGTTGCTGATGCTGGATTCTTTTTTCTCTTCTTGACCTTAGCTTTATGAACATAGAAAACAAGTAACTACGTACATTAGATGTGTGAACACGACCCATCCTCATGCGGAGGGAGGTGCGACCAGGCCGGGAATCGAGTTGTCGTTACCCTGTCTCGGACGGCGGTGCCAGCCCAAACCGGTCGTCGCATACCTCAATTTCTAACCACGACCTGTGCCAAAAGCTCAAAATACAAAATTCAACACAAAAAAAAAACGAAGTAAAGAGAAACGCAGTGGGTCATCGGTTATGCTGCTGCTGCCACTGATGCTGCTGCTGCTTCTTCTTCTTCTTCTTCTTCTCCTTGTTATTATTGTTGTTGTTAAGTATTTTCACTGCTGCAGTTGCCTAGTGTGTATGAGCCAAGTCTTCTACATAAGCCTGACAAGCTGCTCATCAATAAAAAGAAAGGGTTTTACAAGATTTTAACTATTATTGGCTAGCTAGATATTTGAATATGAATTTCAAATAAAGTTAATGTGAATTAAGTTTATGAATGATACATTTTTATATTTATAAAATCTATTTCAATGCAAACTAAAATAAAACAATAATTAAAATATAAAATAAACAATTATTAAAATATAAGATATACATAGCTTCTTATATTCAGAACCAATTAATAATGGGAAATCAGGGTATATTGGTTTTCTTATTTTATTTATTTATTTATTTTTTTGTGCAATGAATATAAATGACTTATAAAATAGTTATAGTTATGGTTGAGCAGAAAAGAAGTATTTTATAAAGTTTTAATAATAAAAATAATAATAATATTCACTATCATCAATCGTTAATAATAGTTAACAGTGTTATAAGGACTGACAAAAATATTTTAATATTAAAATATTAAAATTGTTAAGAAAAAAATAAAGCTTTTATTCACAATTATGTTTTATCATTTTTAAAATATGAGAAATTACTAAGCATAAATATTGAAAAAATAAAATTTTTTTAAATGAATTCAAATTACAATGAGTTCAGTCTCATACATAAAAATTGTTTGATAAAAATACATAGCAACAGTTTCCCGCTTTAATTTTAGCTCATTCCTTAGTAAATTTTTAAATACGAATTCTCTCACCTAACATTTATAATACGATCAGACGTTTGGACTATAAACTCACAATTGCACCATTTATATATTCGTTTTCAAAACGCCAATTATTCACTGTTTATGCTAATACTAAACTTAGTTATTTAATCAGTCCTCAACTAAAACCAAAAACCAAAATTATCAATTTCAGATGAACCAGCTGTGCAAAGTATGCGGCGAACCAGCGGCTGGTTTTCATTTTGGAGCATTCACATGCGAGGGCTGCAAGGTAAATTTAAATAAACAATATAACGAACTTATTAATATATAGATAAATACATATATATGAGTATATATATTTACAATTGTGGGAAACAAATAATAACAATAACAGAACTCAAAACAATATCTTTTGCTTGCTTACAAAATGTGCGAAAATGAGCTCAAAGTTTAGCTTTTACTTTTGCAGGCGAGAAATCTTATTGCTATAATTAAAACTCAATTCGGTAGATTAATTGATTTTTAATTGACTTTAAGTAGATGCGAGGACGTGCACAATGGCCTGAACCTTCAAATGCCATGGGAAAATATCTGCAAATTTAGAGCAGCAGCTGATGGGTTGACTATCTATAATAAAGAGAGAGAGAGAGAGAGAGTGAGGTAGAGAGATAAAGAGAGAGGGAGAAGCAGAGCTCAAGGCGAGCACAATTGTAAACTGCAGTCAATCAAATAAAAATTACATGCATATTAGATGACTCAGCGAATGGGCAATGGCAAGAGCCAAGCATCAAAGTTAACTTATTCGCTGAACATGGCGCTCAATGAACTTCAACATCGATGCGAACAACTTGGCCCAGCAGCTCTCGAATGAGTTGGCTAAAATAGAACAACAGCAACAACAACAACAACAACAATAACAACAGCAAACGAACAGCTAAACAAAACAAAAGCACTCACATACATTAAATAGTGCATGAAACTCTTTCGCTTAATCACCATGAATGGAGCTGGGGCAGAAATAGGGGCAGGGACTGGGGCAGGCACTGGGGCAGATACTGGAGCCAACGCACACGGTTGGCAGTTTATTAACGCACATTTTGTAATTGAGGCGCTGAGTTGATCGAAATTATGCCACTTGCTGAATGCTAATCACAGGTGCAAAAGGTATCAGCAATAATTGATTTTGAGTGCCAGCAGAGCTCAATGAGCCTCAACAAGAATGGAGCCAAACAAAAGGCCATAAGTTGAAAATTGTAAAATAAGATTAATCTATAAATAAGTGAAACTTACATATAATGTCAATATAAATATCTACATATATGTATATTCTTATATTATATATAATATAATATGTATATAAGATTATTTAGTACAAATCCACAAAAATTAGTGCAGTAATTTTTAAACCTAACTAAACTAGAAAATCATTCCTGCAATTGTGAAACAACAAATTCAAATTGTTTTTTTTTTTTTCAAAGTTTTGTTCTGATTTGTATCTTAAATCAAGTTATTTAGAAAACCAAAATTCAATTTAATTGCAATTAAATTATACTTAGAAAAGCTTATTTAAATAAAAAAATAACTAGAGTTTTATTTTCTTTTATTGTTTTAACTCAATTTTATTTCATTTTGTTTTCAATTACAATCTCAGTAATATTTTCATGAATTTAATTAAAAACTTATTTAAATTATGATGATAGTTACGGCTTGAAATAAGGTCAGAAAGCAAAGCTCACGACTAGAAAAAGATTTCAAATTGGTCCAAGTCCTATTAATTTTATGATATGATCTGAAGCGTTATCAATCTATTTATTTATCCATCTAGACGGCATAGATTGATATAAATACATTTAAAGTGTTTTTACAGTTGAGTATACCTAGGGCTCTATATGGCAGGCTAACAAATGAAGATCCTTCTCTGACACTCATTTCAACTAAACATAATTTCACAAGCAAATATGAAAGATATGAAGTGTTCATAAAATGTAAATTAAATGTTTTCAATTTAGCTTTCAGATATAAAGAGACGTCTCTTTAACATAAAGGCCTTATAATTAGCTGATTATATAAAAAATAATAATTATAATAATAATTAATTGAAATAAATAGAATTATCCTTGAATAGCTTTACATATATAATTTCCTTCTTTGGATATTTCATTTCAATGAAATATCCATAGTTATTTATAAATAATATATATACATATTTATATGTGCTTTGGATCAAGAAAGAAATCCATAGAAAAATGAATGTCAAGAAAGATGCTTTAAGTCACTACAAAATTGTTAGAGAACTCTCTTCCAAACTATTTATATACTTTCATTATATATAAACGAAAACTCTTAAATTGATATTCAAAATGTTTGTCTCGTTGCAGTCGTTTTTTGGGCGCACCTACAACAACATCGCAGCGATCGCCGGCTGCAAGCACAACGGGGATTGTGTCATCAACAAGAAGAATCGCACGGCTTGCAAGGCCTGCCGGCTGCGCAAGTGCCTGTTGGTGGGCATGTCGAAGAGCGGTTCCCGTTATGGCCGTCGCTCCAATTGGTTCAAGATACACTGCCTGCTGCAGGAGCAGCAGGGCAGCGGCGCGAGCATGGGCAGTGCCAGCGTGAGCAATGCCAATCTGGATCAGTTGGCGCGACTGCAGCAGGCGAGCAATCAGGCGCGACAAACGTACCAGGACAAAACGAATCCCTGCATCAAGTCGGCCACGGCAGCCACCTCGCCCACCATCGCTCTGCAGACGGCAGCAGCAGCAGCGGCGGCGGCGGCAGCGGCATCTACTGCCTCAACGCCAGCGCCCAGTTTGCCTGGATTTCTGCAAGCAGCCAAGTATCTGAACGAGCAACAGCAGCAACAGCAGCAGCAGCATCGCCAGCTGAAGCTCGAGTCCCGCCTCAGCAACACGCCCAGCGATTCTGGCGCCTCCTCGGCCGGAGATCCCACGGACGACGGCACCAGCGTGCTGAGCGCCACGACGAACAGCATACGGAAGGCGGCGCGACAGAGCAGCTCCGCCTATGCGGGCAGCTCCGAGGCGGACATTGCGGAGCAGCAACAGCGACGCCACAAGGAGCTGCTGGATATCTTTCGCAGCCACTCAGAGCCGCTGTACAGCTCCTTTACGCCATTCACGCTACCGCCAGCTTTAATGGCCAGCAGTTTGCCGCCGTTGCCCATCTTCAAGGAGCAATTCAAGTCGGAGCTGCTGTTTCCGTTCCCGGCGAGCAGTCCGGCGGAAGAGGAGGAGCCCATGGATCTATCGCTTCGGTCCAGTAGAACGGATGCTGTAAGTCCGACGGCAAACAGCTCCCATAGCCCACTCAGTGAATCAGCCAACCTGCCATCCGCCTCGCCCTCCACCTTTGTACGCAAGCCCACGCCCCTCGACCTGACCCTGGTCCGCTCGCAGACGCTCACAGGATAGAAGCTGTTGGAGTTGTCCATGCCCAGCAGAGTGCCGCAGGGCGCTCAGTTGGACAGCCACTCAGCCATCCCACTTGGCTATTAGCAAACGATTCGATATTGGTGCCAGTGAAAGTATGTACAAATAAATTGTTTTTAGCTCAATTACAGCATTTAAGCGATTCAAAATACTCTCGTATACACACACTATAATACATATACATATATATATAAATATTAAATTAATGTTTAGCCAAATTTACAATTGACTGTCATTTATTTGTGTGTTTTTATTTAATTTATGTTTAGCACGTGTATTATACATAAGTCATTTATAATTTGCATGTTGTTTTTTCCCCTTCTGTTTGTTTTCTTAATTTTAAATAATTTATTTCGTAGACATATAAGCTAAGCGAACACAATGTAAAATGCAGCAAACAAATAATAAAAAAGTAAACATTTATGAAGAATTTGATATGCCTAACAGAATCTCCAAAAATGATCCCAAAATATTTAAAATCTTTCATTTGTGCCGAAAGTTTCGACCGCAACTGGAATGGATTTTCCATGGCCCGGACTGGTCTGGCCCGGCCTGGTCTGGCATGGCATTAAGAGTTGCCTCGGACGAATTGACACATGAGCAGACTTAACATGACCATCTACAGCAAATTGTTTAATATATTTGCGATTCAACTGTCACATGACCCGTGCTTATGTGTATATCCATCACAATCCCTGGAAGACAGCCAGCTGAGAGGCGTACGCTCGCATATAGTCGATGCCTTATTCATTACGTAAGCCGGCTGACATATTTCCAAATGTCAGCTATGTGGATATTGACTATATAAATGTAATTATGACAATGCTGCAGATAAATGACAACAAATGCAGCAACAACAACAAATGATGACAGCAACAAGCAGGCAAAATAAGAGTAAATAACAAATAAATCACAAATATCGGGCGAATCGTTATAGATTCATTGAATACATTCATTTCTCTCTATAACACTCATGAGTTACTTGCAAACAATATTTAACACAACACTTGCATATCTTCCAGTTGAAATCACTTCATCACTTGAAATCAAAAGACTTAGGCAACGAACTGAAAGTGAAATCTTCAAAAACCAATGAATTGCGTGGAGTTAAGTATGTATTTATACATGTTTCCCATTGGCTAAGCCCCAAGTGAAAACTCACACACACACACATGTGTGTGTATATATATCTAGCAGACAAATTTCAGCATTCACACATTCAATTATTTGCTTGTTTTTTGTTTTTGTTTTTGTTGTTGTCTATGTGAAAACACGCCCCCTGAGAGTAGCGACAAAGTGAGACACCAAAAGCCGAACATAATCCACGACCACACGCTATATTTGAAGCAGGCAATAGAAACAGCAACAACAACAACAACAACAACAACAGAAACAGTGCCTGCAAATATATTAATACAAACGTACTTATAGGCCGTACGGCATTGTCTCTCATAGATGCATTTAAAATGCATTTATGCATTAAAGTAAAACGAATGTGATTGGGCAAGTGAGTGTTTAAGTGTATGTGTCTATATATGTATATGTGTGAGTGTATGTATTGTGTCTGTGTGTGTGCTTTTAAGATGCCTATTGAAGATATTTTCGCATTGATTTTATTGCTATCACTTGTAGAGATCAACAATTGTTATAATTGTCACACCCAAAGTACAAAATTTGTTACCCTAAATTTGTGATTTGTTATTATTTAAAATATATTAAAGATATAAATTAATAATAACACAAATTATTATTAATAAAAAGATATGAATAATAAGATAATAATAATTGAGCTTAATAAATATTAAGAATAATAATTAATAATAATGAATACATTTACCACTAAAGATCAAGATCCCAAGATATAAAAAACAAAGAGAAATTTTATAATTTTAGCTTGCATAATTCTTAAAAACGCTTTGGATTACTAAAGACCAATCAGAGAGCTTCGCACTGCTTGATAACTCTTAGAGCAATGCCTGCTAACTCGAATACTAAATTAAGAAGAAAGATAACTTCCTCCAGTTTACTTTTTGTAAGCTTCATGCAATACTTAACTTAATATTAAACTGCCTTTTAGCTAAGAATAAGTTAATTTATCTAAAACATCTATTTTTAACGCTACAAAATAGTTATAGTCTTAACATATCTAGGCCTGTTTTGGCCTGTTTTGGACTCCAAAAAATTCGTTTGCATTTGCCTGTGTCTCACTCACATGCTTCTTGTAACTTTTTGTAATCCGCCTGGGTTTTCTTTGCCAAGTGGTTTTCGAGGCCAATTTCCTCTTACACACACACAAACACAGACTCACATATGCATCAAAGTACACATGTCTGTATGTATTCACTTGAATGCTTATATGACTCAGTGGATCGCGGTCTGTGCGCGTGCGGCGCAGACAAGCTGAGATGGATTGCCGTCAGAGAGGGCTGGACGCCCGAACGGTCGGACAGTCGGACGATCGAACTCCAAGGGCCAGTTTCTAGTTTCACAGATTCAAGGAGGAGGCTCCGCTCGAGCCGAGGCGTGCTTAAAATTCAATTGAATATTGAATTATTGCATTGAATTTCATTGTTTGTAAATGCTGGGGCCAGCTTTTATTGTAAACTGATTTCTTTTTCAGTCATAGATTTATTTATTTATTTCGTTTTTATTGTACGCTTGAAGTTCAACAGTCGTTAATCGCAACAAAATATATTTGTATTGTATTACATAAGTAGATCCCCGTTTTGGGTGGTCCATTTCATATAGAGTTTAGACTATTCGAAAAGACGTCTACAGGATCATCGGACAAAAGCATAGCACATCAAAGTTTTTATTACTCTGAAATATTTTTCAGATCCCTATTCAGTTGTATATGGTCTTTCATATCTTTCGTTTCCCATCCGAGGCCGGTGAGTACCGGCACAACGCCTTCCACATTGCGCCAGAGAAATCGCTTAAAGATCAACAACAAAACGTTGTAACAAGAGTTCAGAGTTGTCAATAAAAATTAATTGCAATTTTATTGCCACAGCACGCAGCTCCTTGCATACAAAGTATACAGTGAAGAGTAGCCAAAAGGTATTATGGGTTCGCAGTCAGCTTCGTTATGCACAACTAAAATATATATATACACCTGAAAGATACTTGGGAGAATGCACTTTAACACAAATGTGGAGCAAATCGAAAAAACAAAATTACCTACATACATTTACTGGTTTTTCTAATACGAATATGTTCTTTTTCTTAATCGATGAAGGGTATACAAATGTTAGCATTGCAAAATCAGACAAACGTACAGGGAGGCTATGCGTAAGCTGCAGAGAGAACAAACAGTCGGATGACCCAATTTCATGCCAATATAAATGCAGCGAAAATCAGAGCAATTTCGCTGTTTCGATGAGTCAAACTATTGCCGCTGCCTTCTGCTAACTGCCCAATAATTAATTGTGCAACACGTGAAGAGGGCGAATTGCCGGAACAGCTGTATTGTCAATCTGTCTCATGATTTTAAATAAGTTTTTTTTGTTGGCGCCTAAAAGTTTGCAATGCAGATAACATCGCTTATAAACTATCGATATATGTTGCTACTTTTACTTCACGAAGCTATCGATAGTGGACATATTTACAGTTCACAAGTGAATGGCAAATGCGAACACAGTTTATTGATAAATAGCTATGCTTAACAATGTATCCTATGAGTTCACAAAAACGATCTTGGACTTTTGCTAACGAGGCTCAGCTACATGCATTCCGAGTGGAGCAGAACACCAAATACATCGAGGAGCATCAGAATGAAGCGCCATCGCCAGACAGCCTCGACACCTATTTTCTGACGCCGGCTGAAGAGGGCCTGTTGCTCAAGCAGTATGAAATTTATCTAGTTGAATTTTGCCGGCGTTTCGATCCGCCTATGCCGAAATGCGTAATTGGCACTGCATTTCATTACTTCAAGCGCTTTTACTTAAACAATACGCCCATGGACTATCATCCCAAGGAAATATTGTGAGCTTCAAATATTTTCTTAAATATACAAATGATTTTTATTGACTTGATTTGCTTTTAGAGCCACTTGCGTATTTGTTGCCTGTAAGGTGGAGGAGTTTAATGTGTCCATCAATCAGTTTGTGAACAACATAAAAGGCGATCGCAACAAGGCTACCGACATTGTGCTCTCAAATGAGCTGCTGTTAATTGGCCAACTTAACTACTACCTCACAATACACAATCCGTTCCGCCCGATTGAGGGTTTCCTAATAGACATCAAGGCACGAAACGCAATGATTTAATTATTATTAACTATTGCAACTAAAAACATTTGTTACTCATTTGCAGACTCGCAGCAATATGCAAAATCCAGAACGTTTGCGTCCGCAAATAGATAGCTTTATCGACTCGACGTTCTTCACAGACGCATGTCTGCTGCATACTCCATCGCAGATTGGACTGGCTGCCGTGCTCCATGCGGCCAGCAAGGAGCAAGAGAACCTGGACAGCTACGTCACAGATCTACTCTTTGTGTCGGCTCGCGAGAAGCTGCCGGGTCTAATCGATGCAGTGCGCAGTGAGTAATAGGTAAATGCACGAAAGGACGTTTATAAAACCAAATTAATAATTTCAGAAATACGCATGTTGGTCAAAAACTATCAGCCGCCAGATCGGGAGAAAGTTAAGGCTATTGAAAAGAAGTTGGACAAATGTCGCAATCAAAACAATAATCCCGACAGCGAACTGTATGCTCCAATATGATAACCATATATATATTTGTATATTCATTATCTTGTATTTATTTATAGATACAAGGAGCGTCTACGTCGCTTGTACACAGATGAAGATGATCTGCCCGCAGAGGATGGCTCCTTTCATATAGCCGATGTCAGCTCGGATGCCTCAGCCATGAATATCAGCCAATAAAACTTGTTAATCTACTACAGACCATCTGTGAAATTACAATACTCTAAATGAATAATTCACTTTAAAGAAACAAAATGTAATTTATCTAAATATGAGAATATGCAACAACGATGGAAATAACTTTTTGTGCGTTAGGTTAAAGTCATGCTTTGAGGTTCTACTACTACTGCTACTATAATTAACTTTTAGGAGACTATACATTTAAATTTTTGGAATATTACGCCCATTACCGATATATCGATTAATATATGACATTCACTAGAAATGAATGTTTTCCTAAAAATAATGCAAATATATGTAAAAATTCAATTCTGACCTTGAAATACCAATTGAATTTGTTATCTTTCAGTAGCATTTTTTCAATTAGTACATTTTTGTAAACATTCCGCTGTAAATATAATTGCTCGTGACTACAATCGATGTTTTATGGAAGATACTCTCATCCACTGATATTTTAAATCGTGGTGGCAAGCTATTAAAGGTTCAGTTGGCAACACCACAACAGCTGATAAACTTTAAAAATAAGCTGAAATGAATGTTTTGTTTAAGTACCGCTATAGTTTTTTAGCTGGCGCATGCGCTGCCGGCGGCAGCTTCTTTGGCAAGTTGCCTAGTTTTCTCAGTGCAATGAACCTACTCCAGGCGCAAGCAGTACAACCATTCGCCGGCCATGCCTATGCTGGTAAGTATTCCGATGATCACGAAATAAATAATTAATAATTATTTTTATTTGTATAGAATTCGCATTAGTGCAATTGCTCCCGCTTGGGCTCATGTTATTTTGCAATGTGTGCAATTTGCGCTACTTTTTAAAGGCCCTGCAAATGACCCAACAGACGCTGACAGCAACTGTCTTAACTGCTGCCTCCAATTACGTGTTATCAGTACGTTTAACTTGGCATACATATAGAAATTAATTATTTATGACACTCGTGCATTTCGTTGTAGTTTATTTTAGGTGCTTTAGTCTATCGGGAACCGCTGACGCCATTATCCGGCGCAGGCATTGCTCTCATATTGGCCGGGCTCTGGTTTCTATGCGATACTACAACGGACTCGAGAAGCCCGGTAGACGAGTCAAAGTCTCCAGTTAAACAAAAACATATCTAGTCAATTTGAAAGACAACGTTCTATCTATAAGGCAGAATATGCTTTACTTAAATAAGTTTTTGTTTAATGTCACTATTTTGTATATAAGTATATTATTTGTTTCGTTTCTTCACATATGTAAGTCGGACATAATGTATTTATCTTTTCATATACAGCACTACATTCACATATTTCATTTATTCATACGCGCTGACTTGTTAAAAAAAAAAACATTTGTAAATAAAATTGGTAGTAAGAGCACAAACTATAAATATATTTGTTTATAGTAAATTACATAAGTTGCGTTTCCTTTTCATATGTTCATCATCCATTCGCAATATATTATATTAATTCATTAAATATAATTTGTATGTTTCAAAATTGTAATTTAATCGCTAAGACGTATAAATACTTTTATTTTCTGTTTATGTTTCCATCTACTTTCTTCTCTTGGAAAAGCTGTACGCACTTTTCCCAGCTCCTTTTCCCCATATGTTTGTTTTCTGTTCGCCTTCATTTTACAGCTGTTTGTCCAGTGCCCATGCACTAATATGTATTATTATAATTTTTGTTTACTTTGTGTCTTCATTTTGCTGCTGGGTTTTATAAACCCTTTGCATTTATTTTTCTTTTTCAATTTTCCTGTATGGTTGTGTGTTGTAAGTGTTCTAGAAACTAGATTGTTGTGTTTGTTTTTATTAATTATTAATTAAATAAATCATAATTCTATAGAAACATTAAATTGTATTTAAAAAAAATGCGCAAACAGTTTTTTCATTTTGTTTCTATTTTTTGTTTTGTTTTTTTTTCTCTTCTTTTTTTTGGATTTTTTCACGTTGCTGACTAACGGTAAATTGAACGCCGACGTGGCAACGCTTTTTATATATATGTATATATATATAAATGTATATGCATATTTATATGTATATATATATATATATTTATTTATATTTATATATGTGTATATACGTCTATACATATATATACATACAAATATATTTAGATACATACATATACATATATTTATATATATACATATATGCGTGTTTGTTTGCTTCTGTGTGTATGTGTTTGTACGTGTGTACTGATGATGCGTAATGCTTGTGTATGTGTATGTGTATGAGTGTATGAGAGGAGCTTTCTCTTAATACATGTGGCACGGCCAAACAGCTGCGCCGTCGCCTTTTCCCCGCCTTTCGCTGCTTAATTTTTGTTTTCCAAGCCCAGCGGCATGCGTTGCTGTTGTGATTGGCGCGAATTGATGTAGCCTCCGCTACCGTTGCCCGGTCCTCCGCCGCCCGTGTTGCGTCCACGATCGCCCATGGGCCGCCCGAAGGATCCATTGCCGTTGCGCTGATTGCCACCACGCTGGCTGCGATAGGAACCGCCGCCCGAGGAATCATAACGTGACTCCTTATTATAAACGCCGCCACCACCGTTCTGGTAGTAGTTGCCGCCTCCTCCGCCACCACTGTTGCCGCCTCCGCCGCCGCTTCCGCCTCCACTCGACTCGTTATTGCGGAAATAGACGCCGCTGTTGCGTCCATTTTGCTGGGCCGAGGAGTTGCCATATTGTCGAGAGCGATAGTTGCCGCCGCCGTTGCGACCACGATCATCGCCGCCGCCGCCATTGCGTCGCTGCTGATAGTTTCCGGAATTGCGACGCATCTGGTTGCCATTGTCCTGCTGGGAGGAGTTCCAATGATTGTTGCCGCTGTCGTTCTCATTGACATAGCCGCCGCGACCGCTGCTGTTGTCGCGAGGCGTTGCCCACTCCTGCTTGTTGCTGTTGCTGCTATTGCTGCCATTCGAGGCGGCGCTGCTCATCGCATTCATCTCGCTGCTCCACTTGTTACTGGCGGACGTGGGCGTTGCCTGCTCGGCCAGCGCCGATGACTGCGTCTTCAGCACATTGGTCAATGCGGCTGTGGCAGCTGCATTGGTATCGTTCACGCCTCCACGTCCATGCCACTCATTAGCATCCACATCGTTGGCTGCTGGTTGCTGCTGCAACGGATGCTGCTGTTGCTGCTCCTCGATCTGTTGCTTCTGCGGCTGTGGCTTCAGTCCCAGTTGCTGTTGCAGCTGCTGTTCATAGCTGACAACTGCGGCGTCATATGGGAACACGGCAGTCACATCACCTGGCTGCATGCCAATACCCTGAGGTGGCTGTGCAGCCTGCTGCTGCTGCTGTTGTTGTTGTTGTTGCTGCTGTGTTGCCATGCGTGCCATGATGAGCATCGGGGGCTGCTGCTGCTGCTGTTGGCGCTGCTGCTCATGAATCAAAACAGGCGAGAAAAGTTGCTGCTGCTGCTGCTGTGGTGGTGGTGGTGGTGGCTGTGACGGCGGCTGCTGAGGCTGAGGCTGCTGCAAGGACGGGAAGGACTGATTGGTAAAGGTCAGGGTTGTAATGGTTTGGGGTTCATCTACATGATTCTGCTGCTGTTGCTGCTGCTGCTCAAAGACCAAGCCCTGCACCTGCAGCTGTTGTGGTGGCGGCGCCTGTTGCTGCTGCTGCTGTTGTTGCTGTGGCGGCAGCACATCCGGAGCATCCAATTCGCTGTCCTGCAGAAAGTGGAAGCTGCCGGTGCCCAGCACCTCGGCCAGGGGACGCAACTGCTGCATAAACTGTTGCTGCTGCTGGGGCGTGGGCGCCTGCGGCGGCTGCAGCGGGGGCTGCTTGAAGTAATTATGCTCCACAGCGCGCACTGTGGTGGGTCCAAAGTGTTGGGGCTGCTGTTGCTGCTGCTGGGTAGGCACTGATGGCGCAGTGGCAACGCCCGCCTGGGGCGGCTGCGACTGCGGCACACCGTGCAAGGCCTGGAGATTCACGGGGCTGCTCAGCAACTGATGGGGATGTTGACCCGGCGGCGGCACATGCGTTGCCTGAGTCGCCGCTGATGCGTACAAGATGTGTACCGGCGTCGTGTTGCCTGCCGGAGCAGCTGTCGCTGCAGCTCCAGTTACTGAGCCAGCATTATAAACACCCGACTGCTGTTGCTGTTGCACCAGCAACTGTTGCTGCTGCTGCGGATCGACAACGGGCGCACGCTGATGCTGCGGTTCAAGCAACAGATGGCCACGTTCCGGCTGTTGCAGTTCAGGCAAAGCAGTTCCCATATCGGCAGTAGTCAGCTTGTCCAAGCCCTCCTCCAGCGAATTATGGGCCGAGGGTTCCGACATAGGCACATCGTGGTCACCTCCAATGCCTGCCACATCATTGAGCAGCGTCTCGCCCTCACCACTCACTGTGCCGCTGTCCGTGCAGTTGCCCTGCACACTCTGGTCCGACACTGGAATCAAATAGTACTTGTCCAAGTAGCCACAGTCCTGGATCTGTTGGAAGAGCGCACGCAGTTTCTCGAATGTCATCTCACCGTACGGCTTTGCGCGAGCATTGATGGTCATGGCAAAGAGTTCGGCTGCCTTCTGAGCGGTTGCCAGAAAACTGATGTCCTCTGCAGTCTCCGGACGACGCGTTTGCACATCCATGCAGCTATATTACAGAGCATAAATTAAGGATTTTATGATTCATTAAATATATAGATATGAGAAATTTAATATAATAAAATTTAAAAGGTCATTCAAGTGCAAGAGTATATGAGGGCTTCCACAAATCTTAGTGATTATAGTGATATACACTTATAACCAGTTGAAAAATAACTCAAAATAGTTTTTTAAAAATAGATTTAGTCCTAGTCTTTCAAAAACCTGAATAAAAATTGTCTCTATATAATCGAGGAATATATATCTCTTTAATTTCATATTTCTGATCCACAACTTTTATATTTCTTATCTGTCAATTTGCTTATTTAGTTTATGACAGAATTCAAATAAATAATTAATTAATAAAAATATATAAATAAATACTTGATACTTTTATAGAATTTTCGATATTGATTGAATTAAAAGTAAAAATAAATAAATAAATACTTTTTAGATTTTATATAGAATTATCGATTTTGAAAAATACTTGCTTGAATACTGAATATTAAAATAATTTTTTAATCGGAAAAACTGCTTATAAAATTCTAGAAAAAAAATCACTAATAGATGATTTCAATGTATGGCTTAGCCAACTCATAAAAAATATGAAACCCGTTCTTGTAGTACTAGTTATATTTCTAAAAATTAAACGAGCCAGAACAATTATAACTATTAAAGTGAGATTCCCTTCAGAATATATTATAAGTATATTCCGATCTTATCTACTACTATCTAGATAATGCCCGGCGTTAATTTCTAAACATATCTTTCAAGTATTAACCACTTACAACTTCTCGAGCACTTCCAAGTCGGTAATCTCCAGTTTGCAGGCTCCATTTTCTCCGGCTACGAAATCATTGCGCACCTGCTCATCGTTGAAGCAGCTGAGAACGTTTTGCATGACTAAGAGTTCGCGAATCTTGGCGGTCTCTGCCAGCGTTTTAGCCTGGTTATCCTGCACACACACACAATACGTTCAATATATTATATTCTTGTACTGCACTTTATATTTATTTAAATCAATTTTAGATGACTGACATACCTTGCGTGCTTGTTTCTTCTGTTCCTTTTCGGCTTCCTTGAACATCTGTTGCGTTTGCTTGGAGAAGTCTCTAGCGAATTCCAGAGTTGCGAGGACTGAATCATATTTGGCCACGGCCGCTCCTTGGTCGGCGCTGAGTTCCTTGCCGCCAGCCTGGATGGCGCGGTACGACTCCAATTTGGTCTGTGTGCGTGACAAGAATGTTGGAGTGAGTCACAGTTTGAGTAACAACACATTTGTGTTGCTTCATTTTCTCAACACTTTTTATTTTTTTAAACAAAATGCAAAACGAAACCAAAAGTAAAACGATTGCTCACATGCGGAACCAAAGTTACCAAAGTTGCCAGATCAAGCGCCGGCGCCTTTGAATTGTTTTTTTTTTTTTTTTATTACATTATGTGCGTACAAGTCCTCAATTAAACTTTGCAGTTACTTTATATTTGCATATCACTTAACTTAAACGCATCTTGTATTTTAATACATTTTTCTTTAAAATAAAACATTTCAGCCTTTCAGCCCCAGACAAAATAAAATGTTTTAGTTTAGACCAACTCTTATTGGTCTGGCAACTCTATGAGATAGCAAACATGGCGTCGCGAAAAATCTGCGTGCACAAGGGGGAAACAGCACGACAAAAAAGCAAAGGAAACAAAGCGGCCCACAAACGAAAATAAAAAATGGTGGGCAATGCCTACAGTGTTAGCTGCCTTCATTTTTTTTTTCTCTTTTTTCTTATTGCACACTTACCTTACGCTTCTCCAAATTGCGAATCTTGTGCTCAATGGTTACCAGCATTTGCTTCATCGGGTTGTACTGCTCGGTAGCCGCAGCTAGGGCAGCAGCGACAGCCGACTGTTTCAGCGCTTTGGCATTGACGTTAGTGTTGTTGTTGTTGGTTAAATCAGTTTGGCTACTTCCGCTGCCTGGCGCTGTTCCCGTTGCCACAGCAGTCTTGGCACAATCAGCAAGATTGGTATTGCTGCTGTGCTGTCCGTTACTTGCGTTACCATTGCCATTGTTGCAGCCGCCACCACCCACGCCGCCGCCGACGACGCTGCTAGCACCGATGGAGCTGACCGAGGCGCGTTTCTCCTTGCTATTGTTGTTGTTGTTGGTGAATGTGGTAGCAGCCGAAGGCATGGTTTGCCGTGTGTTCTTCTGGTTGCTTACTACTTTTACAATAAATTAGGAATGAAATTGAAACTGCTGCCTTGTCCTGCCGTTCTTTTTGTTCTTCGAAAAACTTGGAGATGGCTAAAAATATATATATATGTATCGATACATCGATACCTAAAATGTCACTGTTCCGCAATACGTCCAGCTAATTTTTGCATGCATGTGCAATCGTTCCTGACAGTAATCGAATATCTGAAACTTTTTGCACTTTGACAATTATTTGTTGTATTTTCGATCAATCAATTGAAAATTGTATGAACGAAACTGGTCAACTTGTTAAAATATGTCACCCCACTCTAAAATATGCTCATATATTCACGTCCAGCTTTTCAAACATATCGATACGTTTTTTTGACAAATTAATTAGGTTACGGTATTTCTACGTTGCTTGAACAAATGCGCCACAAAAGCTTATCTACTTTTTTACTAGGTAGCGAAACCACTAACTTTAAATTAATTACTTGTATCAGTACACAAAGACTTTCAACTCAAATAATACGAAATGACTGCTAGATTAATACATCATATTTTTACCACATGTCCCGCTGCTATCCGTTACTACTCGTCTGCTGTCAAAAGAGTAACTCTTATGCCCGGTGATGGCATTGGTCCCGAAATTACGTTGTCTGTGGTAAAGATCTTCTCTGCCGCCGGTGTGCCTATCGAATGGGACCCTGTTGATGTGAAGCCAGTGATTAAGGCCAATGGAAAGTGCGGAATACCACAAGAAGTTATCGATTCGGTCAACAAGACCAAGGTGGGCCTCAAAGGACCGTTAGAGACGCCATTGTGCCATGGACATGAATCGATTAATTTGGCCATGCGCAAGCATTTCAAATTGTATGCCAATGTGCGTCCCTGCCGCAGTGTGCCTGGCTACAAGACACTCTACGACGACGTCAATGTGGTCACCATACGGGAGAATACGGAGGGTGAATATTCCGGCATCGAGCACGAGGTTGTGGGTGGCGTGGTGCAGAGCATCAAGCTGATCACCGAAAAGGCCTCCACCCGCATTGGCAAGTATGCCTTTGAATATGCCAAAGACAACAATCGCAAAAAGGTGACCGTAGTCCACAAGGCCAACATTATGCGGATGTCGGATGGGCTGTTTCTGCGTTGCGTACGAGACGTCTCAAGTCAATATCCAGAAATTGAGTTCAATGAGTGTCATTTGGACACGGTTTGTCTCAGAATGGCGAATAGTCCGCACAATTTCGATGTGCTCGTCATGCCGAATTTATACGGTGATATTTTATCTGATATGTGCGCCGGTCTGATCGGCGGCCTCGGCTTGACGCCATCCGGAAACATGGGCCTAAACGGTGCTCTGTTTGAATCGGTGCATGGCACCGCTCCAACTTTAGCTGGAAAAGATTTGGCAAATCCCACTGCATTGCTGCTATCAGCGGTCATGATGTTGCGTCACTTGCAGCTGAAGAAATATGCGGATAAGATCGAGCAGGCTGTTCTCGCCACCATTAAGGAGGGTCGATGGATAACTGCGGATTTAGGTGGACGAGCGAAATGTTCCGAGTTCACAAAGGAAATTTGCGATAGACTTTAGTGGAATCCACAGGAGTAGGGCTGTTAGCCCAACCAAACATTTTAGCAATGCCAATCAAAATTGCATGTGATCCCTGATTCAATACATTATAACTGGTTAAAATTTGTTGTAATTTTATACTCATGTATTAGTAAAGGTATCTTTTCTTATTGCTTGTCTGCCTACGGTAAATTCACATATCTTAAGAATCGTATTTTGTATTTAAGAACTACATCGACATAACGACTATTTAAATCCTAATATTTTCGATTATAATTGGCCCATTATAATATGCATATCGATAGTTTATAATAACCACTTAACGGCTATTCGGGCTTGACGGTAGGTGGCGTTAAAGTGCTCCAATGCGCGCGCATATTCAAACGTATTCATATAAAGATTAAAGAATTTGTGTGATACTTTGCCTAAATTAAATTCGACGAGACAAGTGAACAAGTTCAACTTTAGGAGTGGTATTTTTGTGTGTTTATATATAGATTTATTGGTAAGTTATATAGTTAAACAATCTAAAATGTTAAACTTTTCATTGTCCGTAGTTAAGGCAAGTTGTCCGTTGCGAAGGCCGCATACAATTCCGTTTTATCTGCCTCGTTCGTATCAATCATTTATATATATAAATTTTGATTCCTTGTTTTAACATAAATGCTTTGCTTAAAGTTAAATCAGCTTAAGTACAATAATAGGTTAGATTATAACATTTTGATTTCAGTAATCGCAAACACAAGTTTTTGAACCAGGAAGGCTTAAAGCCTATTGCCAGCCGCTCAACAAGATGGGCGATATGTTTTTTTGTTTTCTTTTTTGATTTTCCGTTTGATCTTAAACAAATTAAACGATAAACTAACTCGGATAGGAAAGAGGGGAGAGAGAGAGAGCGTGAAAATGTTAAGAAAATTTGTGTACAGTAATATTGTTTAAACATAGGTACGAGAGTACGATTACAATACACTATAATGTTTTTAAGATTAATAAAGCGTAATTAAAAAGATTTCACTACAAAACCAAAGAAGGTCGCATCATTACAATATACATACAAATTACAACAAATACATACGTACACGCATACGTAAATATATATATATATATATGCCTAGGCTCTCTTTTGTGTATAAATATTAAAAATATATGTATATATATATATATATGTATATATGTAGTTGATCCTTCCTACATTAAGAATATAAGAGTTGCATAGATCTTCCAGCGTATTGGTAGATTTGCCCATCTAGCGCTGAAATAAACTCCACAGTTTGTAGCTGGAGACCCGCTTGGCCAACTGGGCTGCCGTGCTGCTCGGCGCCGGCGTCGTCGTCTCGGCAGATGCGGCGTTGCGACGGTTGTTTATTAGTTTGGAGCGCATTTGCTCATCGATCAGCTCCTGCATGTCCATTTGCCACTGCTCCAGCTGCTGTGATAGCTCTACCTTCTGCTGAATGGACTCCAGCAGCTGGCTGTTGGCCTGCATCAGCTCGACGCGCGTCTTGGCCAGCTCCACCTCGGCCTTGGTGCGACGTTCGTTCGCCGCATCGCGTTCCTTTTGCGCCTTGGTCAGCAGCTCATCGCGATCGGTGTTGTCGACGAGATCGCCACGCGCCTGATCGCGCTCCTCTTTCACATTCTGCAGCTCCACATCCGTCACCGTGACCTTGGCCTCCAGCTGCTGTATGAGCTGATGGCTGCGCTTGATCTCGTCCTCCTGCTCCAGTACTAGATTGCGCGTTTGGTCCAGCATTTTCTTGAAGTTGCCCGCATCTAAGTTGAGCAGCAATCGCGTCAGTTCATCCGACATGGCCGACAGCATGCCCTGCCGGAACTCAATGGCCATATGATCGCTGTCATTGCGCTCTGTGCTGGACATCGTGTTGTCCATCGACTCCAGATCCAGCGATATATCAGAATTGAGACCTGCATAGTTAACAGAGGTGCCTATTGTTGAGCAAGGATTAATGTGCAAGCCATTGGATTGACATACCTGAGTCATCATCGTGGCCCACCTTAAGCGAGTCCACTAGGGATTTCAGCTGTATATAAACAGAGCGCGCCTCTATCCACATTTGGCTGGGCTTGCCCGATTCCGAGAAGCTGGCCTCATCCTCATCGCACTCCATTTCGAATTGTAGACTCTTTTTGCCCGGCGTACTCGAGTTGGCGTCCTGCAGTAAATCGAAAAATCACATTAACTATAAATACAAATATACATTTATGTTTGAAGCAATTGAAACGATCACTAGATATGAAATGTATATCGATATCTTACAATAGTTTCCCAAATTTAAATTTAAATTCGATAAATTTATGCGAGCCGCTAGAGGGCGTCACAGTTAGGCGCGTGTTCAAATTATTCATATAAATACTTCAAATTAGTCAACAGATGTGTTATGGAGAAGTTTAACTGAATTATCTTAAAATGTAATGGTTAGTTGGAAACTTACCGCGCCCAAGCGCTCGCTGAGCACATTATTCTCCCGCTGAGAGCGTTCCAATGCTTGTAAGGTGGTCTGTAAAGATGTATGTTTAGATGTCAGTTTAGATTTACGCAAGACACAAAACATTAATTATTTATAGATCGAAACTCTTAACTTATCGTAATAACGAAAATTAAGTGCAAAAGAAAGTTGCTCGTTCATAGATAAGCTGAGCACTTGAGAAACTGCGCAGTTTGTTCTTTCAAACGACATAAATAATCAGACAATTTGAAAATCACGATTTCTCTTTCTTTTAAATTTATAATTTATAATGAAGTAGACGTGATACCGAACAGATTGCGATTGCTTCTTGAGCTCACCTCTAATTTTGTTTCCTGCTCGCGGGCATGTCGCTCCAGCATGTGAATACGGTCCGAGGCCTCCTCCAGCGACGAGGTGAGACTCTCCTTCTCCTCCTGGGCGTGCTGCAGACGACGCTCCAGCTCCTGGCGTTTGCCTGTGGTGAGGTTTAGTTCGGTTTTGATGGACTCCAGGCTGTTGACGTGCTCCTGCCAAGAAATGCGCTCAATCAATTGGAATTTAAGAGGCTTGGCCAATGGCTTACCTGTAGACTGCTGTTCCTGTAGTGATATTGGTCCTTGAGCTCTTGAATCTGTGCGCTGAGCTTCATTTCGGTGGCATGTGCTTCCTGTATCTGTTCGGTCAAGCGTGTATTCTGATGCTGCAGCTCATCGATGAGTATGGTCTTCTCCTTTTCCGCTTGCCTGATGGCCACATCCTGTGTCTGCAGCTTGTCCTTCAGCTCGTTGAGATCCGACTGCAGCTCGAGCACGCGTTGATCGCTCTCGTCCTCCGCTATGGCCAGCTTCTGGCGCAGCACATGCTTCTCCTGCTCAAGTTTCTGTAAGTGAGCGGAGCAAACATAAATGGAAAGTTAATTAAATGCAAAGATCTCAACTAATTGTTTGTTCTATGACTCGTCAGCAATTGCTGCAACTAACCAACGAGACAATGAAAGTAAGTGAACTAAACAATGTGCACGTACGGAGCACAAAAAATACAAATAAAAATAAAACACCAACAAGCAACAAAGGCAACCGCAAGGTTAACACAGCTCGACAGGTAATTGCACAGGTAACATTTGCATTTTCAACTCTTTTTTGCAGCAACAGCGCCGGCAACAAGCAAAGAGCTACAAACCTTATCGAATGGCATCCTAAAACAAAACCTAATTATAATAATTGCCTCAACAAAGTTACTTGAAATGGGAAAAACTAAAGTATTCATTCAGTAAAGTATTTAAGAAATTCGTCTCATCAAAAATATGTATATGCAAAGAAACCCTTTTATTTATATATTACTTTCGTTGCAAGCGCATTTTGCAATCGCCTTGGTACCACTGTGCGCAGGAAAATCTTCAGCTCGCCATCAACAATGGCGCCTTGGCTCTTGACACCGTTGCAAGACAAGGTAGCCGCAAAATTCACATCATTCAACATTCAAATGCAATTGAATTTTCACTTCTTTGCGGCGCATCTTATCCATTGGTTGAGCAAATTTGCAATTTCGACACTAGCTTTAGCTGAAGGCATCGCGGCTTTAACAGGCAATTATTTACTTGAAGTTGCGCTCCGATAGACCTGCTTCGTCGATAACAATCGCCGTCATTCGCTCAAACAGCCGGCACATTTCTAATGATGCATTAATCATCGATAAGCCAAGGGCCACTTCTATGTGAGCTAAAAAGCTTTCGATTGTTCAATTTCAAAATCAATTATTCATAAATTAAATTTGCATAATTGGTAAGTAATAGTGCAGTGCGCTCCGTAATTGCCACGCGGCAAATAGAGGGTTCAGCGTTTTTGGATCAAGGTTTGTGGCGACATTGAAAAATTGCATGCCAAAGTTTAATCAATATGTGAACCTTCAATTGCCATAGAATAAACCTAAGCGAATATGCCAGCTAGCAAAACCGTTATTTATGTAAATATATATGTATGTATGTATGTATGTGTGTTTTGCGATCGCATTGAAGAAGACAGGCGACAGAAAGTTTTATCAGCCAACTGCATGCGGAAAATGCGCTGAAAACACGTAAATTAAAAGCCAGCAATAAATATGAGAAGTCAACGCGGTTTGCCTATCAGCAAAAAACCAAAAATAATCTTCGCAGCTAATAAAATGGAGCGACAAAACAGTAAATGAAAAGCTTTAAATAAAATTACCGGTAATTTGCATAAAGTGCGACGATGCCGCCAAAAAAAGAAAACCACAAAAATTGCAGTAATTGTATTATTGTTACTGTTGTTGTTATTGCTGTTGTTGGCTAAGAGGGCGACGCTCGGCTCGCGCCTAAGCAATGCAATTGCAGCAGAAAGAAGAAAACTGCAGCCAGACAATGGAAAACGTTAATAACAAAATAAAGAAAAAGAAAAAAACAACTGCAAGCCAAGCGGCCAAGCCACTGCACTGACAGTTGCCAGATAAATAAAACAATACAAAGTGAGAGAGAAGACGCAAAATAAAAAATATAAAAAAAATAAAAATTATTGTACATACTTTCTCTGTTTCTATTTCACGCTCAATGAAATGTGTTGATGATGGCTGCGACGATGCACAGTGGTACCGTACGCAAAAAAGCAGTTGCGACAAATATCGAAATTTATATTTATATGCAAAGTATCTCAATTATATACATACATATGCATTTATATACATTGCCAAATATTTGTAGCTCTTACATGATAGAAACATTTAACTAAAAGTTTTATAGATATAGATAATATTCAACAAAAGATTGTATTTAAATTTTCTAGAATAACAATTTGAAAAGCTAAACAACGAGCCCAAATTATGTACCACTGTGCGTTAAAATCAGGCAACAACAGCGGAAGTTGGCATCAGCTCAGCTCAGCCGCTGAAATGAGTTCACATACGGCATAGTCAAAGCAAGAGTTTAAAAGAAAAATCAAATAAAATACGCAATAAAGATGAGCTGCAAATCTCGTTCAAATGTTGCCGGCCAGAGTTTTGTTTCGAGTTAATTTTATTACGTATTTTTGGATTTCTTATACACACTCCGTACTAATTGCATTGCATGATCACCAAACAAACGGTAGTTGTAATTTGTTTTGACGCCACACACATACACACAGCTGTGAGTTATTTCTGCGCGTTGTATTCAAATGCGACGTAATGTGACCCACTTTCCTGTGGTGCAAAGTGCTTATTTGGTTTTGCGAAAAATTGTAAATATTTGTGCAGCGCAATTTGCAGCGCCTGTGGGCAGGAAATGTTCAAATGAATTGACACAAATGCACGTGTGTCCCCTGGGCTGAGTCATCCATGCAACAAGTGAGGGGCCACAACTATTTATGCAAATTAGGAATTGCGTTAAAGCGGCTTACAATCAAAAGAAACGCTCGAGTAAACGTTGCGAATTAGGAGTGGGAGTGCACTCGATTTTTGAAGCATCGATAACAATTAATTAATGCAAGTAGTTGCCAAACAAGTATCGATACGCGACTCGCTTGGCCATATTCATTGCTAATTTGTGTTTTTAAATGCTTAAACTTAAACGTCATGTTATAATGTCATCAATTTGAATGACAAAGAATATTGCTGACTGTTGGCTGGGCATTGAAAGCTTCTGCGGCTGCGGCTGCGGCAACTAGAGTCGATAATGACTGTAAATAATTAGTTAAGCAGCGGCACGCCAGTCACTTTGCTGCAGTGCCTCAAGAATCGTGCATAAAGTTTATAAAGAACTGACAAAATGGGGGTAGGGAGCTCTTGTACCTCTTCTAGCCGTTAGCAAACAAGTTTCGAATGTCAAATGCTGGCAATTACCTAAGCGGCCTATTAATAAACATTGAAAACTTCAAATTGCCACAACGCGAGCCGGCAATGACTCAAGAGCATGAGCTCAGCTTTTCGATGCATGAGTCAATGGCCAGGTGAATTCATTCAGCGATTTGCTCTGGCCAATTAACACTGCGGTTTTCAAATGCCTGATGCATTTTTGATGCGTATTTTATGCACATTAGGCTGGAGCAACCCTCAACAAATGTGCTGCACTCGGTTGCACAGCGCTCAACGTTGCGTATGCGCAATGCGGCCAAGCCAAGGAGTTAAACTTTCTGTTTCGCTCTCAGGTGGAGCAGCAGCGGCTACAACAGCTTTAGCCTCAGCTGTGGTCTTCGGTTTTCAGTTTTATGTTTTCAGTTTTCAGTCTCGCCGCCTACTTTTCGCTCGCATTACAAATTAAAATCATTTGTTTTTAATTAGCAAAGAAAAAGCCCCCTCACCGCGCTTAAATTTCACACATAATAGCAAATTGCATTTTGCATTTTATTGCTATGGAAAATGATGCAAATTACACATAAGCAAGCGGTTAATAAGTTTTTGGCTCACCTAAATGGCCACTAATTGGCAACGGACTGATTAATGACAGCTTCGCTGCTTATTATCAGACGGGAAGTCTTGTGAAAGATGCCATTTAACTTATGCAAATCTGTTGAAAGCACAGAGACAATTTTCATTTAAAAGTTTCTACAGAGCTGAGGAAATCTCAGCGCAATTGAAATGCATTATATCAATGCATTCTTAAACTCTTTGTAAAACAAAACTCTCGAGCCGGAAACACAATTGACACATCAAAGCTTTTGCAACTGAGTCTAATTCATTGACAATGCGCCAATGCGTCGACAATGAACTCTCGGCACATGCATTTAATGGCTCAAAACAAAACGAGATTTCAACTTTTGGCACTCGTCATGAAAATAATGCGACATGCTAATTTTTTGAGTTTTGTTGCTTTTTTGTTGGTTTTTCGGTTTTAACAATTGCCAAAGTCTGCTTACGCGCTAAGGTCACAAGTCCGCATTACCCCTGACCAGCTGACCAGCGGGGTAGGCGTGACAGTTGCTACAGTTGACTGCCCAGTTGCTGCTGCTGCTGCTGCTGCAGGCCCTATGCTAAGGCAATGCCAAAAGCAGCCGCCATAATAATAACCATCATAATAATAGCACATGATATCAAGCTGATCTTGCCATTGTTGTTATTATTGTTATAGTTGTTGTTGTTGCTGTTGTTGGCGATGGCCAGCGGATGACTGTAGGATGGCCTTGCAAGAGTAAAACAGTGTCAGCGGCAATTCAATTTGGTCCCAATGTGCAAAATGCGTTACAACACGAGAAAAAAACACACACACACACAAACCCAGACATACAAAAAATGGAAAGAAAAAACAATAAGAAGAGTCATCAATATGTTTTGTCCAATTCAATTGGCATTCATACGAAATGATGTGTTGTTTTCTTATGGTAAATTATATTAATAAAACATCAATAAAAAATCCTTAGTCATTTACAACTTTGAGGTCTTACGTACAGCATTGAAACAGAAGCTAATTGGAAGTGCTTAGTTTGAAGCAGCCTCAAAGTTGCTCAGGTGTCGACTGGAGAGATATGCGAGATTTATTATAGAGAAAAGTAGCTTCTATATCATACTTTCTATATATTTCTCCTCCGATCTTTCTGTTTCGGTCTCTGTCCATATATTTCTCCTAGCGGTCATCTCTTAGTCTCTGTTCTTATATGGAAACCCTTCTGTGTTTCCCTTTCTCTCTATCTCTCTCTCTCTCTCTCTCTCTCTCAATTTTTAACTCCGTCTTCCTTTCTTTCTAGCTGACTTCGTCTCTAGTCTCCTCTCTTCTGAGTTCCTTTCTGATTTTCGACCTTTCTTGTTTAATGTTTGTATATGTCTCTCTTTCTCTCTCCATCTTCATTTCTGCCTCTCACAATATTTATCTAGTTTTGCCTAACTCTACTTTAGCCTCTGCCTGTCTGCTTCTGTCTACCCCTCTCTCTCTCTCTCTCTCTCTCTCTCACTCTGTCCTTCTTGCTTTCTCTCTCGCTCTTCTCTCGCTCTCTCTCTCTCTTTCTCTGTCAGTCCCTCTATTTTATTCTCTCCATCTCCCTCGCTCTGTCGCTCTCTCTTGCTCTTTCTATCTCTCTGCCTCTCCCCTGCTCTCTATTTCGCTCTCTCTCTTTATCTCTATATCTCTCTCTGTCAACCTTTCTTACATCTTTAAACCTTATGCATCTGTCTCTTTCTGTATTCCTTGAACTCGGTCTCTGTTTCTATTATTATGCCTCTCTTTATAGTTATTCCCCTTGAATCGAACAATTGCTTTATCTACAAATCCTATTCCGAGTCTCTTCCAGATGCATTGCAGCACATTAACCCACATATTCAAGTCGGAATGCTTACGAAAAGCGTATAAATACTTTACTCAATTTACTGGGCACAAAAGAAAAACATGAAAAGTTGCACAAAAACTACAAAAATTTAACAATCACTGCACTTAATTTAACGTTTCATATTTATTTTGGCATTGACAATTTTTTCCCTTGTTTTTCCATTGTTGAAGAAATTGTGAATGAGTAAGAAATAAAATAAATGAAATCAAAATTGAGCAAGTTAATTTTGGTTGGCATTTTTTGCGGTGCGTATAGTTAATGTGGAGTGCAATCAAAGAGAGAGTAAGAGAGAAAAGGACAGAGAGAAAGGGAGAGGCAATAGACACTTAATTAAAACTCGCTCAGAGGCTTTGTATTTCTTTATTTTTTCTTTTATAATTCGAATGGCGCAATTTGAAGGGGAGGACAAAAGAGAAAAGAAATTCGCGCCGGTAATTATGATTAATTGCGGAGTTTTGTCAAAAAACCTACCCAAACCCTTCATATAGACAGGCCATAGAGATCCAACATTTATGTCTCGCACACATGAGTCAGACAGGTAATTTAAAAGGGCAATCAAATAGTGATAAAAACGAAAATAAAAACAAGCTCACGTTTATATCTTATCAGAATGGCAAAATGCAAGAACACGAACATATAAATCAGACCTCTTATCAGACCATCGACGGATTCTGATAAGAAATAGCGACAAGCCCGTTTTCTGGCTAATTTGCAGCCATGCGACGCGTGCTTTATGGCAAGTGCAACTGAAACTAACAAAAATATTACTAGTATAACCGATGGAAGTTCTAAATCAAGTTGACTCCAATTAAAACCTCCCCAAAGAAGATCCAAAAATTATTAGGCCATAAATATGAGGAGTTACGGCAAAATGTGACGCCCACTGCGCACATGCGCACAGCTCTGAGACGGGAGAGCCCAGCCAACAGAGCCATCCTAGAGTGGGCCAAGAGCTCTAGCACATTCCCAGACATCGTTCACATTGCTCACATCGTGCGTGGGCTTAACTCTCTGTGGCAAACTCAACAAAGCGCAAAATACAACAAAGTAAAGAAACGAAGACGCCAGCCAAGTGTTGCCGCTTCAGTTGCTCAGGTAGCTGCAGAATCACCTTTCGGGCAACTTCGACAATTAGTCACCGTTGCGGCTTAAGACACCGCGGGCCAAACAAGCTAACAAAATAAAGCGCCCGAAACTACAGTTTAAGATGGAACCGAAATACCAAAGAGCACTCGAGACTATGAAATGGTTTTTACGATAAGCCCCCCTAGGCAACTTATTAAAAGTTGAACGTGAAGAAGTTCGTATAGTTGGATTTGATGCGATATTAATATGTCAAACATTATTGTTAATATAATGGTAATAGGATTATACGACTGTCTGATATACCTATGTAAATGTGTTATGAGTAATCCCGACTAAAGATGCTGTAAGTAGTGGAAGTGCCCAACTAGCTAATACCCTGATATTCCATGTCTGACTACTGTCTTATGCATCTTGTATTTGTAAAATATATATAGATATTTCGAAGACACAATTCGGAGTGAAAATTGTGAGTAAACTGTGTGGTATATAAAAAGCTGGCGTAAGATTTGACATCATTTTGAAAAGCGACATAATTCGGAGTAAATTTAGACAGGCACAACACCTTCCGATATCCGTTGAAAACATTGTTCAAAGTGAAATCGATAGTGACATAATTCGGAATAAATTGTATTGATATGTGAAAATTCGGAGTAAATTGTATGTGATATGAAAGTTGGAGTAAATTTAATGCTTCATATAAAATACATATACTTCATATTTCGAGTAAATTTTATGACATCACATATACAATTTAGGATAAATGGTTTGGATATTTACATCATATATACAATTTGGAGTAAATTGAATGCATATGTACTTCATATATCCACAGAATTTACTCCAAATTATGTTCATTCAAGGAAGTGTTTCGATGACATAATTTGAAGTAAAGTCTTGTGAAGATAGGCACAACATCTTGAAAGACATCATGTGGAGTGAAGTCCACGAATCTACATACAGATGTCAGTCACAAGTCATAGTGGTATGCTCTGATCCAAATGAAAATAAGAATGACCAAGCTCTGCTGGACTGAAAGCGAACCACAGAAATATTATTGCGAACAGATTAAATACCAGATATATCATACACCGGATTCGAACCCAAATCATGCAGGGAGTGATTAGAGTTAATTTATGGAAATGCCTTAGCTATATGTCTTTATTATAACTATTATTACTTCAGTAATTAGAATTAAACAAAGAAATAATAACATTCAAATACTTTAAGATCTCAAAACAAAAAACAAAAAACAATTTACCAATACTTAACATAACAAAGATCCAAGGGGTCAAAGACACTGTGATTAATATCTAAGAATAGCTCAGCATGAATAATGTATTATGAAATAAACAAACATACTATGTATGAAAATCTGCACTTTCAAGGTCTTTTACCCTATGAAGACAGTCCAAAATAAGTTTGCTTAACTACATATGATTCTCACAAGTTTTCAGCAAGTGATTAAAAATTGCACAAGTCAGCAGTCAAAATGTGGTTTTAATTGTTTGTGTTGTGGCTAACAACTGGAGGCTCTTTCAGCCGCAATTCTTTTGTGTTCCCCGAAAAATAAAGAAGAAGAAAAAAAATATAGTGACTACAACACCTCTAATTTTAACAGCTTTTTAATTACGCTGCCCGCGCTAATGGAGCGCTCCCAAAGACATTGCAAAACACAATGAGAAAATAAAAAATAAAAATACAAAAATTATCACTCAGTTATAAAGTTAAATAAAAACAAAAAATAAAAGTAAATGAACTTTTTCTTGGCGGAAAAGCAGCTGTTTAAACAATAATAAACATTGATTATACAACTTTAAGCTAAGCGAGTTTAAATAAGGTTTAATAAATTGATGGATTTATTAACATTTTTATTTATAGCGACAAAATATAGTAAAGCACATAGTTAAAAAAAAATTAGTAAAATTTAATTTCTAAAGTTTGTAGAAATATTTTTTAGTTTTTAAATTATTGCTGTATTTTAAAAGTAAGTTAAAAAATAAAAGTATACAGTTAAAAAAAATGATTACAGATTTATTTTTGATCGAACTATGTAAAAGTTTAGTTTTATTTTTAATATTTTGTATGAATTTTTTAATTGATAAAAAATTATTATTATTTAATTATTTAAAAAATGTAAGCGACAAAGACAAAAAATAAACTTTGTTTTAAATTATTGAATATATAATAGATTTATTTTAGAACTTGTATATTAATGGAG
The DNA here is from genome assembly GCA_035045345.1 of Drosophila hamatofila. Classification (NCBI taxonomy): domain Eukaryota; kingdom Metazoa; phylum Arthropoda; class Insecta; order Diptera; family Drosophilidae; genus Drosophila; species Drosophila hamatofila. The sequence continues at coordinate 5,845,440 of JAWNPA010000001.1, forward strand.
CTATTTAATTTATAAAGATATATTTTTATATTAAAAAAATAATTTAAAAAATTATTTTTAATGCTTTTAATTTACAAAGATGCAAAAAAAAAAAATAAATGGGCATTTCTCCAGAAAAGTCTTTTGTCACACGAGATACCCTTTGCTTTTTAGTAATTATTTTAAAAACGCACCAATTGATACAATATTTCTTATACATTTATTTTTATATTAATTAACGAACTGTCAAAAATAATCAATAAAGTAAAAAAAAAATATAAAAATAAATTTCATATAGAATATTTTTAGATTTTTAAAATAACTTAAATCATTTGCACTTCAATAATATTTATAAATATTTAAGACTTCCCTGTGGTTAGCAGCTGTAATTTGTTTTTGTATATCATTAATCTTTAAGTGTGGCCAAGGGAAATACTGATTCGTGTACAGACCATTAAGCTGAGCCAACAGAGCGAACACTTCAGGGCCAAGAAGTGACTACGTTAAAGCAAATTGTATCTCTTAACGGGCTACTGTTGGATGAGCTCTGAGCAACTCGGAACAACTAATTTAACAAATTCAACAAATTCCACAATCAAAGCTGCCCAAAAACTGCAAAGTTCCTTTTGTTCAAGCGAAGACAACAAATTTATGGGCTAATTATGTATGGGAAAAACATGTTTTATGCCTCTTCTAGTCTATGATGAATCTGTACTCTTTTAGTTTAGTCTGAGTTTTTATCATCAACTTGGGCAAACGTCTGGCGACTTCACTTCACTTGACTTGACTTGAGCGTTTAGACCAACTCCCAACTGCCAAATGTCTGTGATTTATTTATGACGATAGCTGCAAATATTATGAGCTTAAGCAGTGGCTGTGGAAGCTCTTAAAGCTGTGAAATTTCAGTGTAGACAATAAATATAATAAAGAGAACCTTTTTAGGACTAGGGAAATTCACAGCAGCCCAGCTTCTCAGCAGAGAGCATAAGTTTTCAGATGTTGTGACCCCCTTAGCTGGGATAAGTTTCAAGCACTGCGAAACTCCTTTTAAATTCTATCATGAAAGCATTATGAAGGTGTCAAAATGTCACTTAAATATATTTATAAACTAATTTTTGATCTAAATTTGGTGGAAGGAAAGAAATTTTTTTTAATCCTTCCAAGTTTTTCGAATTTGGAATGTTGAATTTTAAGGTATTAAAAATCGATACTGTTTTTTATCGATTTCATAGAAACGACCAAAACTATCGATTATCTAAAATCAAAATTTATGTTGAGAGGCGAAAATTTTGATTTAATTTAAAGTCTCTGCAGACGGATAGATGAACGAGCGGAGAGGACTAGATTAGGTTGCCATTTGAACCTATTGAAGTTTATATATATTTAGATTTAATAGTTTTAATGAAATTATAATTAAGTTATATATATATACATTTATAATAATTAATCTGGGCTAACGGGGCTTATATACCGTTTATACTGGCAGACTATATATTATAGAGAATATAAACAATATATAGCAACACTTTATTTTAGACTATATATAATTAATTCTTCTTGCATATAGCAAGTGGGTTGGTTTATTATACTCCATCAATTGGGTTGTTAAGATACTAGATTTGAGTGCCATAAATCTAACATTTTTTATACAAAAATTGATTGTTTATATATGCAAGGTGATATAAACTAGACTATAGACTATGGACTACAAAAATATGTTAATAAATGAAAGGCATTTATTGTTTGTAAATTTAATGATAGTTCATAAATAATAAAACTGTATAATACAATATTAATTTAAATACATGAATTATAAAGGAAATATAGTATATACAATAATTTAAATTATAAAAATATGATTTTATCTGGGCAAAATCTATATAACTGAAGATTGCAGTTCCCACGCTTGGCTTGGAGATGAGTTACAGTTAAGCTTAGCTATAAGAGAAAAACATCTATAATCTCTCCACACTTTATAGCAATCGCTTACATATGTATATGCAGTTAACCTGACTGAGTGGCAAACTGTTATAATACGTTACCTAAAGATCTGTGGCAATCTGTCCATAACTGCAACAGGTAACCGCATATTATCCAACAACAGCAACAACAACAACAACGAGTGCCACCTTTTTAAGCAGTCGTAAATAATTGCAGAGGAGACGCAAAACAAAGTGACAAGCGACTTAGTTCTCAGGCAATGCTAAATGGTTTCCTGAAACACGAAAAGGGTACAAACCGAAACCTGGAACCCCACTCAAATGCAACATTTGTATCTACATAAACAGTTATTTTGTAGCCAAGTGGGGGAGACTTGTTAAAAAAACACACAAAAAAAAAACATTTACGCAAACTCCAAACAATAGCAAAAGAGCGATAATTAAGAGAGAGAGACACATAGACATAGAGTACGAAAGAGAGGGGAGATTTGATTTGTTGAGTCAAGTAAAGTAAATTTTAAGCACAGGCAGCTTTGTTGCATTGCAGCTGAAAACAATGGAGAAGCAACAACAGCTAAAGCCAAAGAAGTCGCTGTATGCTAAAGAGCACGACTAGGCGAATACCCTATATGCATTTATTTCGTTTAAATGGCCATAAAATACATATACTGTATATCTTAATTTTTGAAAATTTATATATAATAAATTCATTATAAATTAATATTTTATATAAATATAATTGATATATTTTATAACATTAGATCTTTTATTTCTTCCGAAACTTATAATTTATTAAAGAACTTAAGTAACATTTGCCACCAACTGTTTCGCTTACACCAATAGTTAATCTACCCAGTGTTGCACATGATTACAGGGTATAGAAACACTTTGCCAAATGCGCAAAACTCATGCCGTTTAGCCAAAAGCCGTTACATAATTTCGCAAGCAAAAGCCAACTTGCAATCTATATACCATTTATATATATACTATATATCAGTATATATAGGTATTATGGAGGTCTTTAAACTATTTCGAATGCAGCTCCATTTTCTATTTCTACTTCTCGGCGCAGTCGCGCATGTGCAGCCAAGCAGCGAAGCGCCTCACGTCTGACTCACTCGAAATGGGTCAAATTCGTTGTAGTCAAACTAATTTGATTTTTCGGATTTTGCAATGTTTTCGAACGGGCGCTATGTTTGGCATCTGTTAATTTGCTTCTGCTTTGCATATTTCAATCGGCTTGTTTGATTGGCCATCAAATTGCATTTTAATCGCTCTTAATGCGCTGTGACCTTGTAGCTATCAGATTATTGTTTAGATCTTGATGAACGGCGCCTAACAAGCTCTGACTGCAGCCGATGCTAAATGCAAACGCTCTACTCGTGGTCATTTTTTATTTATTTTTATTTACTATTTAAATTAAATTAAAATATTAAATTTTATTGGCTGAGCAATTTTCTTTCAATTACGAATTCTTCTATTTGACCTCATTCTCTCTTTTTCGACTTATAGGACAGAGGTAGATAAAGAGAGAGTGATAGAGACAGAGAGAGAGAGAGAGAGAGAGAGAGAGAGAGAGAGAGAGAGAGAGAAGGAGAAGGACAACGACAGACAAAGAGAGAGAAAGGTAAAGAGAGAGAAAAGAAGAAAAGAAAGACGAGCAGACAGAGTTGCAAAAAAATGAAACAACGATAGGTCGAAAGAAAAGAGAGAAAGGTAGGGGGAGACAGACTAAAATAAGGAGAGAGAGAGAAGAAGAGACTCATTAAAACAGAGAGAGTGAGAGAGAGATATAGAGAGAGAGAGGGAGAGAGAGGCAGGGTGAAAATTAGAGAGTGGCAGAGAATGAGAGAAAGCGAGAGAGAAAAAGTAAGAGAGAGAAATAGAAAAAGCTAATGCAAAGAGAGACAGAGAGAGAGAGAGAGAGGGAGAGAGAGAGGGAGAGAGATACAGACACAGAGACAAAGACAGAGGATGAGGCAAAACAAAACCTTTGAGCTCGGAATTTGAATATAAAATAATATATTCATAGTAGTCTAACACTAGATATCCCCCAATACACATACATACAACAACATCACAATATAGAAAAACTACACAAATAAAACATCATATAACAATACACACAAAATCTATACTACAGGGAAACACTTAAAAAAAAACTGCATAAAAAATAATAAAAATAACATTATAAACTGTCTACATATGATGTTTATATAGAATGAACCGCTTACACGTAGATACCGCGGCCCCGAAATATCAGAGCGGTAAGTGGTCCTGGGATGAGAAATCGGATGGACTGCACTTTGAACAGTTTTACGACTTGGAGAATGCCAACGATCGTTATGTGGATACGAATGGATATAGGTTTCTGCGGACGATCAACCAGGAGGAGGAGCTGATCTTCCGCGAGCTGTTCGCTCGACCCGACACCACCTTCGATGCCGATACGGTGGTTATTAACGACGTACGTGATCTGGTATTGTTCATGATGCCGAAAGAGTTCATCTCTTTGAAATTTATTGAGTTCATGCACAAGCCAGCTGTCCATAGGCTGTTCCATGCTCTCATCATATACTTTGAGTATTTTCTTCGCCTGGTCGAATTCCTGCTGATACGCCGCGACGAGCTGGCTGGCAATATGGCTCAGGTGCAAAGCGAGCAGACCAACGAGATGAAGCGAATATTCTCAACAAACCTGAGACTGTATCGCATTCTGGTAGCTCGGAACTATAGCGCGATCGTAATGGGCGAGGGCGAATTGAAGAAGTTTTACCACACCAAAGAGGTTGTCAATATATCGTCGAAAATCAAGGATCTATACTTTTACGAATACTTTCTAGCGGTCAGCACTCAGATCGTTTGGATCACAATGCATAGACGGGCCTATTACATAATCGAGATGGAAATGAATCGACTCTTTCGTTCCGAGCACTTTCTAAGTAATTGTCCGAAGTATCTCAAATTCTCCCCCGTCGAGCGATCTCTGCTCTATGGCTGCAACTGCAAGATCTTTAACTATCGCGCTCAGGTTTCGCCGTTGATTCAGGAGCTGAAGAATATAGCCGACGAGGATATGCCAGTGCTGTGGATAGGCGAGCGTAAGTATCGTGGCACCGATGCCCGGATTGCCCAGATCGAGATGGAATATATCGTGCCGGGGCCGCAGTTGCATATGATCGACGTGGCCCACGGCATACTGGGGCATCCGAAGAAACTATACGATACGATTCTAATGCTGGACTGGCCATCGGTGCGCTTCGACAACTATTCGAAGCAACACGATCCCTACTATATCATACGACAGCCCAGCCTGACTTTGCCCAACTTCGACGAACTGAAGCAGCGTAAAATGGCGCAGAGCTATGAGATGTACTACCGTCTGTTCCGTATCTACGAGCCATGCAGCCACGAAACTCTAACGAACTGGACTCATCGCGAGCAGATCATGACGTACTATAAGAAAGGCGGTGATCTATTCAACATATTTGCGCGCTGCGAAAGTCAGCTGCTCGGCGAGGAGAAGCGACCGGCTGTGGCCAAGATAGTCGCCAGCTATTTCCGAGTCATATCCAGGCTACGCAAGAAAAAGTCGGATATGTTAGTCACAGGGAAGAAAAATCTTCGCTATAAGAAGAAGGGCAAAGAGTATTTCTTTGACTAGACGCCTTATATTAGTCTTATACTTTTATAGGCACGAACAATAAAACGCTAAACAAAAAATGCTTTAAATTTCTTAAGGTATTTGCTATTACAGGCATATCGCTCTTCTAGGTGATTCTCATGGGCATGGTATAGAGAATAGCCTATAAAGTATCAGAATATTAAGTAGAGTGAAGAGCTAATAAGGTTTAACTGAGGTTACTCCAACTACGAACTGTTCTTCAATTCCCATGAGCCATTTCTCTTTCTCTCTGTCTTTGCTCAACTAAACTCATTTTAGCGAAAATTTCAAGGCTGTCGAAAAAAAATCAATGCATTTGGCAAATTTGATACGATTATTTGTGTTATTTTAGCCATCTGAATTCTTTTTCGGGTCATATTTCACCCCAACTCAATGCCAGCTGAGTTGCCCACTCCGCCGTCACATAAACTTGTTCATCTATGCGCGATAACAGAATCCAGACAGCTTTGTAATTAACCAATGTCTATATATCTTATTGTTTAACCATACGAGTTCGAACTAAAAACCGAAGAGGGGTGCATAAATTAGTGTCTCTTTTTGTGTACTCAAATTAAATTAAATACGCCCAAAGTACTGGCAAATAGACTTAGTTAAGAGCATTGACTAAACCTCCTGCTCCTTCTTCTCCTCCTCCTCCTCCTCCTCCTCCTCTTGCTCCTCCTCCTTCTCGACACATTGTTTGGGCCACTTTGGCTGACACTCAAATTCGATATCAGATTTTGCGTGTGGCAAAAGGCACAAGGCAAACGACAAAAGGCAAAAGGCAAAAGTTTTGCCAATTTCTGTCAGCTATTTACTACTGCTATGCTATTGTCTGATACCCTGCACTTATGTTTGAGGCTTGAAGAGGTATAAGCGACGGCAAAGGGCAAAGCTCAACATAAACGTCAGTTTTCTAGCGAAAAGCTAATGAGTAAGCTTAGCTGTCAAAGAGATTTGCTTTAGTTAGCTTACAGGGTATCTGGCAGTCATGCGCATTCATGCATTGCCTTTTTTTTGGCTTTTGGTATCGTATTTTGTGAAATCGTCTATTATTGTCATCATGCTAACGTTCGATTGGCATATACGCATATGAAAATTACAAATATATATAGATATATATGTAAGCTGTTATATATACATATATATCTATATTTTATATGTTGTATATATATATATATGTATATATATATATTTATTTGCATTTGTGCTGGCTTTTGAATATGCCAATTGGGCTCGTTGTCTCTCTTAGTCACAATTCAAATATTTTTATTATTGCAATGAAAGCTGGCCAATTAGCAGCTCTCTACACACATACATACCCACATACACATATACATATGTCTATATACACATATATATTCACATATATATGAGGAGTGCGCATTTGCTTGGCACATAAAGATATTATTTATTAAATATAACTGAGTCAGCCACTCGACAAAAAGGTTTGTGAGTGGGCTGACTGAAATGATAAGTGCTACAAGATATGATATGATATAATATGTATATGATAAATGTCATATACTATATAGTGGTTCAACTCGAAAAGTCCACTAATTATTAGCTGCGGCACAACAAACCCAAATGCACTCTATGAAAACAGTTGCGATCGAATGCCTCGAGTTGAAGTTCGCATGAAAAGTTATTTTCTATAATCAAAACTAATTATATTATTCATAATATTATTCAAAATTGTTTAGTTGTATATAAGAGTATCCATTATCTGACGTACTATTATTTTCTCATAAATTATTAATTTTACATAAATGAATAAACAAATCAATTTATTCACTTGTGGATCTTCGCTACAGATGAATGCATTTCAATTTGAATTTTAGATTATGTTCTTCTATGCATACACTTTAACTAATCTTAATTTGATTTATTTATTATTTTAGATTTTATATATTATGTATATAGGCTTTTGAAGATTTCCAGATTGAATATCATATATATGCTTTGAGAAATTAGATTGAATGTCATATATATACTTTGAGAAATCAGCATCCTATCAAAATATACAGCTCAAGTTCTTTGCAGGCCTGTCCTTTTTCACCTTTTAGCTAGATCTTTTAAATTTGACTGCTAGGTACCTCTATAGATATGACAGTCATCTGTCTATACGCCTCTTGAAGGCGTGGCAAATTAAATATCTAGAACTAGAACTTGATCATTGTTGTACTGCTCCACAATAAGATCCACGAATTCTATAGATCACTCATCTTTCTCAGGCGTGGCCAATTGGGTAACTTCATTAGACCAAATGCATTCAGATGATTTTGTACCGTTAAAGAGCATTTATTACCCAGACAGTAATGCTCTTATTTGTTGTTCCACTTTGATTTAAGGTTTAAGCTAACATAAATACCTACCTATCTCAGCTATTTCCTATACACATATCATATTATAATTTTATTTTTATAAATACGAATACTTAAAATATCAGAGCCTCATTTAGATCTATATTAGCAACGCTGTGGCTATTGTTCCCAAGTTTCGCTTTGACACCAAATTGCTTTGGAAAGTGAAAATGCTTTCACCTTCAACAATTCGTTATAAAAATTTAAAAAAAAAAAGATAGAAAAATTTGTGTTAGAGTAAGAGAGAACAATTAAATAAAATACACACACACACACACACACATACACAAACACACGCTTACATGGGAACAAAATAATTTGGTATGTAACAACAAGACACAAACAACAATGAGCTGCAGGTGCTCTCATTGTTGGGATAGACTTGGGACATGAAGCCGCCTCTTCGCCTTCGTCGTCGTCGTCGTCTGTGGAGTCAACTGGCTGCCAATGTCAGGCAGACATTGCATGATGGATAATTATATAGCTATGAGAGCAGTTCATACTAATTTGCACATCAATAAACTTTGACAGAGACTCGGATGATTGGCGGACGGGGCAAACAATTTGTTACCGTTTGCTCCTCGCAGAGGTTGCTCTTGGAGGCCAGGCCAAGCCAGTCCAAGTCAGTCCAAGCCAGGCCAAGCTCGGTCAATGCAACATTATGCAATTTGTATCTTTCTTTCTTGCTCTTTCAAAATTAAATCAATATTTAATATGATTATAATATAATTGCTAGCGGACATGCAGCAAAAGCTTTCAATACTCTTTACTTCCTGCAAGACGTCAAGCATCATTGAATTACATGGAAATATGTTCATAGTTGATACGTAATTGCAGCCACAGTTAGCTGATCATGACATGAACCTGAGGGTGCACTTTGCAGATCTGTAATTCGATGAGCGTGCAAATGAGTGCAGCCGCTGTGACAATTGCGAGCTGGCGAAGTTATTGACGCTGTTGAGATCATAAAAAAAAGCAACTGGAATTTGAGCTGTATTTTATGCGATATTTAAAGAGCTAAGAAACTTGAAATGGACTTTAATTTACTTAATCTTTATTTGGCAATTTCCTATGAATATTTACTATATAAATTACAAAAAAAAAAAATTGTAATCAAAATTGTTTTTAGTTCTTCGCAATCAAACTTAATGAGTATAAATGAGATTGGTGCTCCAGAATGTTGTAGTATGTGTACATCTATCATATCATCGTATCATGTATGAATTATAAGTACTTTCTGTTTTATCTGTTCCAATCCATCAAACATAATCAATCGATGGGTTTGCCCCATTTTTGAACAGAGGAGCTCGAGCAGAATTAACCTGACAATCAAGACATTTTTAACTTTTCTGTAGCCCTCAATTTTCGATTATCCAGTTTCTTTTATCCTTTAAACATATTAGTAATTCCTTTCGTCATTTTAGTCTGTCAAAAATTTTCAAGAATATCCAGACTGTGAATTTACACATTTTTATGTAGAGAGCGACCAAAAAGCTTCAACGAATTGTTCGACAATATATTTACAAATTTGAATTCCAAACCTTTAGAAATTCGAGTCCACACTATTCAAGATCTTACAACGCAACGTTTTACCAAACGCGCCCGCTGTTCACAAACAAACGTGTCTTAAATTTGAATTTGATTTTGGCAATGTAAGAATTAGCGTATTATATTTTATTATTATGTTATGCCATATTGTATTATTATATACATATATATTATAAAAATTTGCATTTTATTTAAATTTAAATTGATAAATTATTCAAAATAGATTCAATAGATAAAGGTTATGAAAATTTTTGCTAAGCTCAGTCGTAAATAGAAAGCGAATTTAAGATATCCGATACACAAAACAGCTGAGATTCTACTTGCGAAAGTTAAGTAACTACATTTTTCAACACTGGCAATGCTAAACTCGTTGATCATATATAATACATTATCCATATTTTTTATGAATGAATTATTATTATATATTCATTTTTATAAAAAAAAACTTAAATTTGACATGACAAATAGTTCTTTATAAGTTCTCTGAGTAGTGTTAATATCAAATATTGTTTTAATTATAATTCTGATCAGCTTATTGACTTCTTATATAATATCTTGATTCATGTGCACCGCATCTTATTCCGTCTAAGATCTAAAAAGATGTCTATAAAAATAGAAACCGATTTGATGCCAACTAATTGCTGTGATGGCGAGTTCAAGACCCTCTTGAAACAGTTTTTCCAACGGCAATCAGATGCAACATATTTTCTTTTAGCAATATTTCTGTGTTTTTTGCGTTAAAGCTCATTAGTTGCTATTTGAAAAGCAAAAGGGCCCCCAGAAATAATGCGGAAAATCCGCATTAAAAACTCAAGTTTCCCCTGTGACACACAAAAACCGAATGCCCCGCCAAACAAGGAAAGTAATTTGCCATAGGTAAAAGAAACAGAGTCACCATGACATTTACAGACCATTCGACCAGACCATAAACAAATAAAGAAATGCTATTACTGGGCAAGTGGCAACTGCTAAATGGGCTGACCATACCTAGAGGCCCAGCACACACACACACACACACACACACTCACAATCAGAGTATATGAATATGTAGACATAATATTCATAGCAACTATGTCGAGCGACCTTAATTTGCAGGGTACTACGAACCCAAAACTATTAACCAGGTTATGCTAGGTGAGAATGTGAACGAAGGGAGAGGGAGAGGGAGAGGGAGGAATGGTCATAAAACTGCGTGCCACGCAATTTCAAAGAAGTAAAGCTGAGCAGAAATCAGAGAAATGAGAGGGAAATGAGCTTCAGCTACGAGTATGAATCAGCAATCAAAGAATATACAAACAAAAAAATATATATGTATAGTACATACATATATACGAAGCTGTATAAAAAACATTTTGAAAACTGGTTTTGATCAACTGGGACGTACCAGCTCGCACACTCACATGCAAATGAGTTAATTTTGAAATTTTTGTTATTGTTTTTGTTGTTTTTTTTTTTGCAAATTTGTCGATAAATTGTCGGACAACGGACGACAAGCGACGATGTATGTATGTATGTTGATGACTTCACCCCAAAAAAGAAGTTTGCTCGCGTACGTGAGCCGAGCTTTTGATGTTATCGTTAAAAACATTGAAAATAAAAAATAAACTATAAAATGTTGAGAAACTTGCGTTCAGAATGGCTTTCAATATTATCTAATCCAGGCCTCACAAAATAAACAGCAAATAACAGTTACATTTGGTATGAGTGAGTGTGTGTAGGTTGTTGCCTTTGTCCATACTCGTCTTTTGTGTTCTTAGGCGTTGAAGATCGGCGTTCTTTATATGGTCAATCAAGTGAGTTTGTAGTGCGGTGGGCGGGCGAAAGGCGGAAACACGAAATTAAAGCGCATGAATTGTCGATTTTTATGGCCATTTTGATGGGCAGCACTGCTGGCGAAGTGTCAAGTGCGGCATGTTATCGATAGCTGACTGGGTAGTAAACGTTCTCCTATCGATTATTGTCACGTTTCCGTTCACTATTTAAATAATCGTTGATTTTCGCTTTTGCATGTTTCTGCATCTAAATGCATCCTGTTGCAATCACTGCTAATCAAAGCGAATTAAATTATTAAGTTCTTAGCAAAGATCTCGAGAATAATTGGCATTCTATTCAGAAGGGGCGGGCATAAAAGCTGTTTAATAAATTAAAGAGAAAAAGAAACTGGTTGCTCAAACAAAACAAACAATAAAAGAACGTGTTAGTTCACTTAACTTATTAAATCGGTAAGGCGAAACGGACTTTCGAAAAGGCCAGGGGTAAACACAACAAGTTGTATAATGTATACAGTATATACATGTATATTTATACATCTGTTTCTCTATATATTAGGCGTATGGTACGCCCACACAAAAGTTGTTCCAAAAAATGACAAAGCAAGAGCATTAGAGAGGTACGGTTAAGAGCTGGAAATATTTCAGAGATTCAATCTCAATTCATTTCCTAACAAATAATAACAACAATTGGCAGTAAATCGTGATAAACGACAGACCCGAACTAAGCTACAACTTCAATTGATAGCCCAATCGCCAATTGTTCTCCATAGCGGGTTTTAGTTCAAAATACAAAAAAAAGAAAAAATAAAAGCATGGTCAGCCAGTTGGGCGTAAGCGAAGAAAAATAAAACTCGTTTCTCAGACAATGGCAAAAAGCAACGTTTTTTCGAGCTGTGAACTAGATATTTTAGAGTAGGTATCGAACACTAGAAAAAACTGTGTGATATTTTACACATAAATAGCCAACAATATTGATATTCGAGAGTTTGTTAAAGAATAGAATTTCAGTTTAAATAATTTGAAAAATGCGTGAGAACCTTAGAAAGTTTTATAGAATTGTCAACTATTCTTCTATGTGCATAAAGGAAAAGTCTGGAAAGCGCTGTAAATATTTAGATTTTCAGTAAATGCGCCGCAGCTGCTGAGCGTAGCTCATTTACATAGCTGGCTTAGTATATTACAAAAGCTGGTCAAAAACCAAAGCAAATCAAAATAAATAATAAAATCAGCTAAAAATAAAAGCCCATGCTCATAAATTGGCACACACGCTTCAACAGACCGCAAAAAAAGGCGCGCTGATGACTCGAACCACGAACTAAGCCAACACCTACACACCTACACAATAGACCCACCAGTCCCAAGTCTAATTACGTCAGTCAGCCATAGCCATACGAACTATTATATACTATATACACTCTAATATTATGCCTGGACATCAACTAAAATGGCCCACAACTAACAACGAGTGGCGAATGGCGAATAGCAAATGTGGCATTGTGTTTATGACGCATCAGCGGCCATCAGAGCCTCCAAAAATTAATTAGACACCCATTTTAGTAGATATGCTTTTCGCTTTGCATATGCGAAAAACTTTGCGAATTCGCAGTCTAAACTAAACAGAGAGCTAAGCTCACTTTTGTTTATCTGATTTATGCGGCATCCACATGCCACATGCCACGTGCCCCAAGCCACACGAAACGAGTCCTGCTCCTTTGAGCTTGCAAATTAATTGAAATATTTCGAATGACAAATTGAATCACTCAGCGGCTCATTTGACCTTTTGCGTCTTGACCAATTTCGAGCTAAAAGCTTGAAGCGAATTGTTATTGTTTTTATGCTTTTTGTTTTTGTTATTTTCGGCTAATGAAAAGTGGAACATGGGAAAATGTTTTTGTTTCGCTGGATGAGCGCAATAATTTTAATGAATAATGCTCCACAGCAGTAGATGTTAAATGGCTCACTTGGCTGCGTTTTCTTATGGCATTTTAATAGGCGTACGACCAGACAATCGATCGATTAATTATCGATAGGTCATCCAAAGACATGGGAACCAAATTTTGAAAAAAATATTAATTTTAAAGAAAAGAAAGAAAACCCGTGCTGAAGGTTGACACAGTCCATAACTGTGCTATCTATTAATATTACAAAATAGTCTCCTTGAAAAATGTATTTCGTGTTAGACAGCCAGCATTGTTGGTCAGTTCCCTAGAGTGGCCTTCCTACTATGTATATATACTTTCGAAATGAAGATGAAGTCATGCGACAGTTTTAAAACAACAAATTACAACTCTTTGCATGACTAAACCAACTCACTCGTACAACCTGCATATACGCATTGACTTGAATTCAAGTTCAACGCTTCGTTCCGTCCTCTGTCTGGGTTACTGACACCAAAGGGCACTACACTTCCTAGAATACCCAAATAGCTACATACCTACATTTCCTAGCAGTTCTCATGGAGCGGGTGGTGGTTCCATTGACATTAACGTTGCGTTTACATGACGAATGCCCAAAAGTCAATATAATTGATAAGAAAACAGAATTTGTCAGCAGCAAAAAAAAAACATTTCCATTAGCCTAACTATTTACTGGATGGGCGTGGGCGGGGACTCCACATAGCTTCGGTTAAATACGCAGCAAGTAATATGCTAATGTACGGCCACGAACTTGAGCCGGGCGCGTGTTATGCCTTGAACCAGAACGTTAGAGCGTTATCTGGGCATTAACTCGGGATATTAGCTATAGAACATTGTCTATTGCTCGTATGTAAACAGGTGTGTGCGAGCACACACAACACCCACTGTGGTTCAAGGTCGTCGTCAGCGTACACAGGCATTGATAAAGATAAACAAATTGGCGTCTGTATCTTGGTATTGTATTGTCTTTGGCTTCTGACGCTATCAGAGGACAGCGAGCTGATAGAAGAATAAAAGAGCTAAAGAAATGCTAAGGCTGCAACGGTTTTTATACTCTAGCATGCAACTAATGCAAAGTAAGAGCATGAAAAATCGATAACATTACGTAGATAACTGCGATGCATATATGTATGTATGTATGTATATATATTCATACACACACACATACATACATGAATTGCATGTGTGTTTGTAGTTCAGTAGTTTACTGCGCACTTTTATCGTGAATTCTATGTGACATGTCAGGCAAACATTTCGTTGACCATTCACTTGGGGTATATACAAACATACATTCATATGTACATACATATATACATATGCCCATATTCTATGGCTGTCATGTACTTCTGTGTATAAATATTTAATATATTGTCGTACGACATTGCAGTTGACAAAATGTGTCCTGCTGCAATTGGCCGTTGAACAGGTGGAGTGCGTTCATATATGTATACAAAAAAAATAAGTAAAGAGAATTAATCAATATGCATTAAATTATGCATATACTATAGAAGACTATATTAATGACTGGGAATTAAGGCAGCTTGTGTTAAGTGAGGCCACAAAATCAATACAAATCAAAAGATGAGTCAGCGCATATGCGATCAGCGCTGACAGCAGGCGGAACCAATCAAATTCAAATTTTAAAGTTCACACTATCGATAACAGCCATAAAAGCTACAATTAATCGAAGGATACAAGTCGATCAGCGTTGCCAGCTGACTTGAATATCGGCAAATTGTCAATTAATTGCCATCCTTGTTAATACAATATTTTTAATTAGTCTGTCAACTTACCTCAATTTTGCTAGAATATTCCTCAATTAACTTCTCCTGCTGTTTGACCAGCTCCTCGTTCTTTTCTAGCAACGCTTTGCCCAGCTCTGCGGCTAATAGTATATCCGATTCCTTTTGCTGCAACTGAGCCCACACATCCGGCTCGTTCTCGTTGCGTCGTGCCTCCATGGCGCTGATGTAATGTTCTAAATCAATTGAAGCGTCAATTAGTGAGGAGTGCGAATGGTTATCGTAGAGCGGCGATGACAAATCGACTGCAGACTCTTTAGCTGTTGCCCCTGCTGCTGTGCCGGCCGTTGTGGGCTTGCTGAATTGACGTGCGCGTTTTGATTTGTTGCTGTTGTTGTTGTTTGATATGGATGAGGCAATACCGGCAGCAGTTATAGGATTTGCTAGCTTTGGTCTATGCATGATCGTTAACGGCAGGCGGTAAGTGGTGGTGGTGGTTGGGTGGTATTACGAACAACAAACAAAACACACACAAACATAACACAAAAATGCGATATATATTTATTTATATGTATATTATTGCTTGTTAGATTTGATGAAGGCGATCGAGCGGGCAATCGAGCGAGCGAGCGATTAGCGATTTACTTTGTTAGCGGCGATTATTATTTGTTTTTCTTTTTTCTATTATTATTTTAGGTTAGGTTTTCAGATACAAGACAGCGCGCTGTAGTCGCTCTTGTTGTTGCTGCCGCTGTTGTTGCTGATGTTGAAGTCCTGATGATGCTGTAGATATGCCTCGGGAATGACAGGCCCAAGCCACATGATGTTTCCATAGATGTCCGCTGCCCAAGAGCAGCCCAGCATGCGTTTGTATGACGATTCAACTATGATTGTTGGTAAATAGCAGGCAAGTTTAGTAAGTAAGTAGCATTACTGTGAATTACAGCCAAATTGGCAGCAAGGCATATGGAAATATAATACAAGACCTGCTCACCGCCCCAAAAGCGAGCACGTAAACTGAGCTAAGCTAGCCAAAAAGGAGCGCCGATCACGTTGCACATTTACAAGCACGTTTTCGATTACAGTAAGTAAGGGCTGTCGATGTGGAGGGGCGACCAGGTCGATATATATACATATCTATGTGTGTACACACATGATGACATATAAATACTGAGTATAATGAACGTTTAGTTAATCTGCATGCAATAAGGTTAATGCCTGGGGCCGTCTAAGGGTTAAGAATTTGGTTACTTTTCGAAAAGTTAAGGGAACAAGTTCAAATAATTTTGCATTTTATATTAATATATGTACATCCGTTTTGAGACATACATAGGTCTATATACATATGTACATATATCTTGAATTTGTTGAAGCTTTATGAAGCTTAGCTTAAATATTATTCCTACTGATTTACGTGACAAAATGTGTTAAATACTCTTATGGATTATATATATTCGTATATACATATACATATATATGTATGTATGTGTAGGTTTATGTATGTGAGTTTTTAGTTAGGGAAAATTTAGTATAGCTTTTTAAGTTAGGCTTTCAGCACAATATAATGTAAGTCAATATCGCATTTCTGGGTTAAATATAAGTATTTTATTTTTTCTATAATGTTTTACGTCAATGGATCAAAACAAAGCTTTTAACGCCTGAAAATCGAGTTTCGTCGCGCCAAATTTGGATTGGGTATTATTAGTGTTAGCTTTAGCTTTAAATACGAATTTCGAATGCTTCATTTCGTATATATAGTATATATTTGTATATAGAAAATTCATTTGGCAAGCACTTCACGCTTTGCTGCATTTGGTGGCAGTAGCTTTTGTTGTTGTTGTTAAAGCCAATATAAAATGCGCTTAACGCGTTCGTTTTTTGGCCAACATTTAATTTGTTTTATTATTGGTTAGCAACACACACACACACACAAAAATAGTTATTGTTGTTGTTGTGAGCGAGTCAAGCACTTCCGTTATATTTGTCACAGTCACATAGTTAAGTATATCACTATATATATATACCTATATATATATATTCTGTCTGGTTCTCAGCTTTTATTGACAAAACAACAACAAGAGCAGAAAAAAAATTGAACGCGCGCTTAGCATGCTTTTAGCTCTCGACTCAAGTTTTATCTATAAAAACAAAAGGCAGATACTACTTTCCACTTTCGCAACAAGCCAACCAACTAACTAACCAACTATGAATGTATTTAGGTAGATGGATATATCATAACAAACAGAAACCTCTCGGTCACGACGGCAACTGCGGCGACGACAACAACAAGCCAGAAAGAACTTCCGATTCCGATGCCGATGCCGAGAAACGCGACTTTTTTGGTAGTTCGCTTTTGGGGTTTTCTTTTGTTTTGGTCTGTGGTTCGTTCGGGTTTCCGCTATGGAGTGCACGACGTCTGTTTGGCGCGAGGGTTCGGTATTAACTGAAACTGCCTGCAATACTACAGAAATTGGCAAAACAAATGAGTAACCAAGCCAACTTGGTAACTTGGCAACAACAACAAATGGCCAAAGCAACCAAACAGAGAGAGAGGGAGAGAGAGAGCGCTGTGCTTAAGAGAAACTCTTTAGGGTTGCCAAGCTATAGCGAAGTAAGTCAATAAGATAGTATGACAAGGCTGCTGATATACATATGTGGGCTATATCTAATAGATAAGATAATAACTGAAATTAATACAGATAAGGAATTATTAATGAGCTAATACTTGGGTAATATTTATTTGTTGGCTGTTGACATTAGATAGCTGAAGTAGAATTTGATTATTAATTCATAAAATTTAGTAATGTTTTATCTACTTTTTGGTCGTAAAAAGAACATAAATGAAATTGAGTATATATGTATACATTTCAATAAATAATTAAAATATATAACAAATATTCATTTAAAAAACATGTTTTCGTCTATTTTTGTTTATTTAATAAAAGTTAAGTTAACTTAAATGTTAAACGTCTCAGCAAAAAAAAAAAAAAAAAAAAAAAAATGAGACTGGAAAATTTTTTGAATAATAATATATATAGTTGTATATAGTTTTTTTCTTGAAAAGAATAGTGCTGCCATACATAAACCAAATGAAACAATACTTTTTATCTTGAAAAATCAAAAGATACCCAGGTTTGCTTTAGTAAAGAATGCAAATAGGCGAATCGCGAAAAACTTTGCTTACTTTGGCTCAGTATATATTTCATTTTGATGATTTTAGATATGCATTCAAGATAGAACGTTCATTGAAGCAATAGTGCTGAATATTTTGAAAGAAAAAAATAAATAAATAAAATTAAAAAAAAAAAAAATGTATAATTATATACATTTGTATATGCCTACGAACAAAATGAACCTCACATTTTATAAACATTTAATATATATATCATTTAGATATATATAAAATATAAATATGTAAGTAATCTTATATTTTTTCGCTTTTTTTTTAAATAAATGTACATAATGATTTCAAATTATCTTTTGTATCAATTAATTACACTAGAATCCTGTTATGACGACGCTCAAGGGACCGGGTATAACACCCGGAAGACGCTATTACCATATAAGGTAGCTCATATAAGTTTGTCTGGGGACCAGTAACTGTACGAACGCTATAAGCAAAGACCATATAACAGGATTACTTTTTTTGTAAATTTTTTCAGGCAATTTTTAGTTTATTTTTCATGCTCAATTATTTTGTATTTCTCCCATTCATTCTTGCCTAAATTTCGAAAAGCTCGACAATCCTATCAAGCAGTATTTCAATGCAAAGCTAACCTGTTTACAAACAACAACTAAACGCGCTCTCTTAAATGCCAGCTGTTACATTGCGCCTCTCTCTCTCTCTCTCTCTCTCTCTCTCTCTCTCTCTGTCACTGTTGTTATCGCTCTCTCTTTCTGTAGCGCTCTCTGTTAACCCTTTTGTCGGGCTGGCTTACGAAAGCGTTGAAGTGAACTACATTAAAACGGCGTGTTGTGCATGCGACAAAGAGGGGAAGAGTAGAGAGAGAGAGAGAGAGAGAGAGAGAGAGAGACAGAGTAAGAGAGGGGGGTGGGAGAAGAGGGAACTGCAATGCACAGCGAATATTTCAATGAAAATCAAATTTACATACGACGCCAAGTCGCAGCCAAACAACAACAATAGGGCACACAAGAGCGGCAATAACAATGGGGCACAGACATAGACATTGGGTCTAGTGCGTGGTGCCACAACCAACAAATCCCAAGACCCAAACAACATGCACAATGAGCACTTCAAGTGGCAAAAAAAATTGAGAAAAAAAACAACTGAAGATGCCTCAAGCCTAGCTCTTGCGCCTGGCCCCATTGTTCTAACAGAGACCCGGAGACCGAAGACCGAAGACCCAGACCCCTTGGTAACCCTTCAAAAGGCAGACAAGACAACTCAGGCTATTAGGCGGAACTACTATGTGGGCATCCATTGCGTGGCCTCTTGTTTATGTTTGGGGCGTCTGTTGATGGTTGATTGTTGATTGTTGATGGTTGATTGTTGATGTTGATGGCTACTGTTTGGTCATTTACCAAATTGAGCATTTGACTGCTTAGCTGGTTGCTTTGTAATTAACCAGGCGTAACCAAGAACTCGCTTGAAGAGTGAAACTTCGTTGGCGCTTCCGTTGTCGATCTTAAGGTATTTTTTCTTGCAGCTCCTCGGTCGGGTCAGTCGCCTCCTTTGGAGCCAGTTGGCCAACATTTGTAGGGCGTCGTAGTCGGCTAGGCAGCTCGATCGATCTGCAGTCACTGCAACGACGCGTAACGAGGCATGTTCTTGAGCTGCTTTTCAGATCTCTTGCGCACTCTCGATCTTGTTGCGGTCATTTAGAAGACCAATGCAATTCCTATCTCCCTCCCTCTCTCTCTGTGCGTCTCTCTCTCACTCTTAGTTCGGGTGGCACCCAAACTGGTTTCTGTTTTGATTTTTTACTCTGCAGCTTATTGTATATTTGTGTTTAATTATTTCTTATGATACTCTGTAAATGGAAGATTAGAAGATTGGGGTACGGCTATGGATGAGTCACAGATATTAGACAGTACAGGCCACAAATAGTTTTTAGAGAGATAGAGCATGAGGATGTGTGTACGTGTATGATAATACGCACTTAGCAGGTCCATTCTTCTTTTATGGAAGAGTTGATTCATATAAAAAACATATAGAACTTAAAAGTATAACATTGCTACAGTTTTGAAAGTGGTAAGGTAGACGAAGCTAATGCAGAATGAATTTGATGCCAAAGATGAGTAGCTAATATGATATCCCATTTTTAGTTATACATTCTAATTTGACTCTTGATCAGCATGAAGAGCTAAGACAACAAATACGAATATACATATAAAAAGAAATATTTATCATAAAGATATATCTGAAGATTGTTCAAATGTTTTTATCTGTACTAAGCATATATCGTAGTTGCTGTATAAAACCAATACCATCTGCATAGTCTACGTACCAGTAATCTCTGAGCATTTGAAGCTTATATGAATAGCTTTTTGTGGTTAAGATAAATGTTATAAGCGGAACCGCATTTAATTCAATCTAATATAATTATCAGCAAGTTCTATAGAGCAAATCGTTCCAAAAGAGCTATCCAAATTTGTACATGTGACTTCTAGGGGAATTTTTGGTTTTTTGTACATTTAATAACTCATAAAATTGTGATATCTTAACACAAGTACGATAATGTATAACAATCCAAATAAACCGATTTCTATAGAGGACTTGAATTCTAAAGGAATATTCGTTAAAATAAATGTCTTTTTTATAATTTGATACCCTGTGCTTAGTGTAACTTCTTGCATGCTACCTAAATACGAATTCATGTCTAAATGAGTCTACCTAAAAAGGTTTAACTAACTCTATATTAACATAAATATATTATGTTAATTATAGCTATTTTATATATATATATATATATATATATATATATATATATATATATATATATATATATATATATATATATTTATTTTTATTCTTAGTTACTATAATATTACAATTTTATAATAAATTTACCACTCTCATGTCGGCTATTTAAATAGGTCAGTCTCATGTTTTAGTATAACTCAAATAATTCTATTGGTAAAAATATTTTAGTTAGCGAAGTTTTAATTTAGTAACACTATTTAATTCAATCAAATTAAAATTTCTAGGGTATATGTCAAGTATAATATTTTTGTGTGCCATATTAAGTATTTTTATATTTTAAATCTTACATTATTCATTGTTTTCAATATCAATGGGTATGTGTCTACTCTGATAAATGTTATTAAAATCTCACATAATTAAATTTCCATTTTCATTTCATTTTCTAGAGTATTTGCCAGGTCTGGCTGCATCTCTTCGGACATGGCTAATAATACCATAATTATGATGTTTTTTTTTTCGCACTTGCCACGGGCATGAGTCAACAGCTCTGGGGTATTACAAGCTTTGCGTTGGTTTGCTTTATGCGCGGAGTTTTTGTTATGTATCGTGTGTTGTTTGTGTTTTCATATATTTTCGCAATGCATTGCGATTTGCAGTGAGCCAATGACAAGAGAACTTGGTTCGGTCAGTGTGTTGGCTATTGGATATGTGTGTCAAAGACAGTTAAGGATCTCCACCCAGCAGAGCGCATCGTGTATGCGGCAACCAGATACAGATACAAATGGAGATACAAAGAGAGATACATTTCAATTACAACATTTGGCGCATTCTGAGAACCTTGAAGTCAAATTCTTAGCCCAGAACCAGGCAGCATATTTCCCAATGGCTTCAAGCTAAGCCAAAATACCGCTAAAAAGGTCAGAACTGGGCGTGAGAATTGAGAATTCAGTCCAGTTGGCGAGCCCAGAGTCAGACCCAGCCACATAAGAGTCACTCTATAAAAGTTCACCAAAGCGCAGACCCGAAACATATTCCAATTGCTACGCTGCCTGAACTGGATCACATCGGAACGGAACGAGACGAGACGGAGTTGGACCAACGACTTCCGCAAGCGGTTTAATTGACGAAGAAGCAGAAACAGAAGAATTAAAACAAATGCAATTGCAATTGAGGTCGGCAATAAGGTCAGCTGGAAGAGACACGGCTTTAGGCCAGGCTTAGGGCAGCCAAAAAGGGCAATAAGCAGCAGAAGAAAAAGAAGAAGTAGCAGAGACGACGCCAGCTGTTTATACTTCACATACACAGCTCGCGCTTCAGTTCAGTTCAGTTCCGGCAAGGGCAACGTGAGGGGCGGGCTCTTCTAGTTTTGTGACCATCATGGTTTATGGTCGGCTAGTGTAATAGTTTCTATGGCTATTGCAGCTGTTGTTGTTGTTGTCGTCATTATTATGCTAGTTTTTGTTGTTGTTGTTGTTGGCTTTGTGGCTGTTTGCTGTAACCAAGCGGCATTGAGTTGCTGCTATTGTAGTTTTAATGGTGCCAGAAAGAGATAGCAGCACAGCGAGCGCAGCTGGCAAAGAGAAAAATAAAAAGTGCGCTCGCCCGACCTGTTGATGGAACTTAAGAGCGTCAATTGAGTAATGTGGATGGTGAGTGCTTACGTTCCACCGCTGGCAGCTCTGTGCTGTGGATTGCTTTTAAATGTGGAAATTTGTATAGCTGAATTAAAACAAAATAATTGTACACTTAAATATAGCAAAAATATAAAGTTACAATTAAACTCATAAATTTATGGTTCATGTATTTATTTATTTATTAAGCTACATACATTTATTTATATATCTATCTACTTTCAAAATAAATTGATTAGATCAACGAATATTGTAAATATTGGGATTAAATTTCCATTAGGCAGACTGATAAAAATGT
Source organism: Drosophila hamatofila (assembly GCA_035045345.1). Lineage (NCBI taxonomy): Eukaryota > Metazoa > Arthropoda > Insecta > Diptera > Drosophilidae > Drosophila > Drosophila hamatofila. Next base: position 5,868,177 of record JAWNPA010000001.1, read on the forward strand.
TAAATATGTTTATTACTTAGTCAGCTTTAATTTAAAATTATCAAATTTGATTTGTATTTGTTCATTTCTTGACTAAAATAAAACGCAGTTGGGATTTGTTAAGCAACATCTGGAAAATATACTCGTTTATTTGAATATAATATGTTTGTGTATATATAAATATATATAGATATTCATATAAATTGTCATATGCAAACTATGTTTGATTTCATATCCATTTCCATTTCCATTTCCATTTTTGTTTTAGTTACAAAGTGAGTGTTAGTTATGTTGTAGGTGTCTTTTATTCACATAGTTCTCGCTCCATAGATAATACATGTTTATAAAAATGTTCGCATGAGTTGATTTCATTACAGGCCTCGTTAGAGATACACAGAGTTACATAGTTAACATACAGTATGATACAAACATAAATTAAATATCAATAAAATATATCACGCATCTGATGCATGCATGTTTGCCTCAAAGCCAGCTAAAGGGCCATTTCAAGTTCCACGCAAATCGAACGCCGTTGGGAAAGCGCAGCCAAAATACAAATAAAATTATCAGCAGCACTGCAGCGGCCACCATGTAAGGCAGATACTGGGAAAGGATACACGGAATATTAGTGGGTGTTATTAGCTGGAGCTGGAGGAAAGGTGGATACAAGCTGCTTCGGCGTAAGCGTGTGTATAATTACCAAAAATAAATTGCAAGCAATGTGGAGCAATTGCTACGTTAACATTGAGCAAGAGGCGAGCTCTTGCCCAGAGTTCATGTTGCAACCTCACATGCCCAGGCAATTTGCAATCTCTAAAATGTTTGTGCACTTATAAACCTAGCCTAGCTATTGCCCCGCCCCCTGCTGAACAACACTTAAATCTGCAGCACTCGCTTCACGTCGACGGTGGGGAAGGCGGCGAATTCTCCTGCTGACGCACGATGCGGCTTCCTCTGTAGATACTCTGTCAGTATGTCCGAGGCGAGGCGGGAGGCGCGCGAGCAGATCTCCGCCCTCTGGGGCAGCGGCTGATTGCGGCGCTGCAGCGCGACGGTGTTGATATTGGCTGCCGACATGCCGCCGCTGCCCTTGGCCTGCACCTGGAGCAGGGACAGCACCCAGGCGTGCTTCATTTTGGTCAGCTGAGACTCGAGCGCATTGATGCGCTGATCCTGTGGCTGGGGCACATAGATTGGCTCCAGCTGCTTTAGCTTGGCGCGCATATCCTGCGCCTGCAGCCGCATGCGCTCGCTGCGCTCATTGTTGAAGGCGCACTTGAGCAGCTGCAGCTCCTCGGCCACCAGGGGAGCGGTGCCAGCGGGCGCCGTGTAGCTGACGTTGGCGCTGCTCGTGCCCGTGGCGGACAGATTGTGGAGCGAGGAGTGCGAATCGGAGGTCAGACTCTTGCCGGCGCTGGTGTTCAGCTTCAGCTTGTCGCGCAGGTCGCTCTTCTCGCTCTCAAGCGCATCTATGTCGCTCTGCAGATGATCCATGGTCTCTTCGAATTCCTTCTCCTTCTGCAGCAGCTTCTTGTGCGTCTCCTCGTACTGCAGCTTCCACTTATTCACCGCATGCTCGTACTCGTCCTGCAGCACGCTCAACTTCTTCTCCGCGAGATCCTTGCGTATCTGCATTTCGCTGAGCTCGTTCAGCTTCATCTTGGCCGCCAGCTTGAGCTGCTTGATGTCCGCCTCGCGATTCTCCAGTGTCGCAGCCAGCACATTCTTCTGCTCCAGCTGCTTCTTGATCAGCTGCGAACGCTGACTGATGGGTGTACTGAGCGTCTGGGGACGTGGAGCTGCGCCAGCGGCTGACATAATCTCGTACTCCTTGTCCAGCAGGTGCTGGGCAATGTGCTGAAGATCCGCGTTGGCCTGGCCCAGCAGCGCCTTAAAGTTCTGCGTCGGCCCACGATCGTCCTGCTCGTAGATGCGCTCACAGGCCGCCGACAACAGGGACCAGTACTTGTCCTGCGGCAGCGTGTGCTCCGCCGCATTGTCGCTCTCAATGTTGGCCACGATGGCAGCCAGCGCCTGCTTGGTGGCCAAATGCATGGCGGACATGATGCGACTGATATTCTGGGCCAGCGCCCGCATGGCATCCATCTTGTGCGGCGACAGCCCGCACTTGATCACATGCTGATCATTGGGCAGCCGTCGCTTGATCACCTTCACCTGTTGCTTGATGCTCTCCATGTGCTCGTTGAGGAACTGTATGAGCAGCATCGAGTCACTGGCGGCGCCCGCCTCCTGGATGATCACCTTGGCAATGGCCGTGTCGTTCAGTATGGACTCACAGGCAGCGCCCAGCGAGGCCACACAGTCCCGTATCATTTGCGTCTCGTTCAGGAGCTGTTCGCCTGCCAGCAGCACCGAGTTCATGGCATTGAAGAACGCCACGCATTTCTCAATGTTGTCCGTGGTGCTGTTCTCGTCCAGTTGATTCGACTTCAGCAGCTCAATGATGCCGTCGACGATCTTCTCCTGGGCCACCATCTCCGGCAACGAGCTGCCAGCGCGCAGCAGCGTATCGGGCTGGCAGCTGTTCAGGCCGTAGAGGATCTGGTGCAGGGCACACTGCAGATTGTGGATGTAGTGCATCAGACGGCACTTGAAGGCATATTGCTGCACCGCATGGCCCTGGGTGACGGCCTCGCGTGTCACCGCCTCCACGGCCGGGAAACGTTCGCGCGTCTGCGAGACGATAATGCCGCACTTGAACACGATGCGCGAGATGAGCAGTATGACCAATATGGAGTCGTGGTCGCCGCCGCGATTCATAAACGATTCGGGCATGAAGGCGGTCAGCATCTGGACATGCTCGTTGGCCTGGCTCAGCTCGATCTGGCGCAGCTGGACATCGATGGCGCGCGTGTAGGCCTTCGACTCGGCGAACATCTGCTTGTAGTCGATGGTCTCGGTGGCCAGCTTGAGGCTGGGATCTTGCAGCGACTTTTGGTCATTGTTGGAGCTGCGCTCGCGCAGCTCGATCAGCTGTTCGTTTAGCTTCTGGACGAGCTCACGGAACTTGGTGATGGTCTGGTCGCGATCGTAGATGGTCTCAATGGCGGCATCGCGTTCCCGCAGCACCTCCTTTTTGGCGGCATTGGCCAGGTCCAGTTCCTCGCGCAAATCCAGCTCCAGCTCGTGATTGCTCTCCACCAGCTGCTCGTGCACCTCCTCCAGTGCCTCAAGCTGTGCGATTTCCTCCTCCAGCAGCTTCACTTTGTCCTCCAATTCCATTTTCTTCTCCGCCAGCTGCTCCACCATCTCTTCGGCGCCCAGTGCCGCATCGACTTGTTCCTTGAGAATTGCAATAATATTTGTTTCTTGTGTGAAATTAAGTCTTTGGATTGGCAATGAAAGAAATGCTTAGCGTAATATGAAAATGTTGGAAACTCTTGGGGAAATGGAACGAATGAAATGAACATAAGCTTGAACAATTGGAAATTACCTCCTGAAACCGTTTTATATATTTTATTTAATGTATGCCGGCAAAGAAATTAAATGAAAAATTTCACATTTTATTTAGAGTTTGGAGCGAAAGACAGCAGATTCTTAGACATTTTAGTGTGACAAAAAGAAATGTTCGTGAAGAGTTCAACTACAGCAAAGCAAAGAAACAAAGGCATGAAATTGTGCGTGTGTCATAAAAAGAGAGCGGAAGAGCTGAGTGAAGCAAGCAAGTAAGCAAACAAGCTTAAATCATTATTTAACTCAAGTCTTTGTGATGAGCGTGGTTTAAATAGAGTAAAAACACATATGTTCAGGCCTGTTCTCACTTGATTAAATGATACAAAGAAAGCTATATCTAAATTAATTCTGCAAAAGAGCAAATCAAAACACAATCAAAAATGTCTTATTATTCTCAATTTCGATTACAAGTTTGAGAGCCATCCACTGGATCTCCCCCCCTAATATATGTGTATATACTTTTTTCTTATAAATTCTTCTTTTTTTTTCATTCTGTATTAACCTAAAGATTAAGCAGATTAAGATGGTTTCAGCTCCAGTTAACTAAATCCATATATTTACAGTCTTCTCTCTATCAGTTGTCAGTGTTATCTAGCAGTCCGGCTGCTAAAATGTCGCCGTAGTCATGTAGGCCATTCATATATCTGTCTGATCTTGACTCTATTTTATGTTTGACAAGAGGAAGTTTAAGGTCTTTGTGGATGCCAAAATTAGTCATATACCAAGGAGCACCTGTTATTGATTTATTAGTCATAGACGGATATCGGTGCAGTATGTCGATGTTCCCCACAGCTGCTAAGCGTAGATCCATACTAATTAAATGTTTGTAAATATTGTCAATAATAATCCATTTCCATAAATATATATGTATATGTAAATCATTGCTGATCAATTGCGAAAATAAGACAACAAAATACGAATTCAGTTAGTTGGGAATTAAAATTCAAGCAATGAAGAACAGACCCGATTGTTTTAATAGTTAAGACTAACAGTATTGGACTCACCTGCAAGTCGGCAACTGTAGCCTCCAGCTCATCGATCTTCGCGCTGAGTTTTTCCTTTGTGCGTTCCAGTTCGGCGACCTCGGAGCGCTTCATTTCTAACTCCTTGGTTAGCTTTTGAATGTCGTGCTTGTCGTGCGCCGTCAGATCACGAAGCCGCACCAGCGTGTCCTTGAGGCGTATGTTTTGCTGCTCGAGCTGCTTAAATTCGTAGGTGGACATGCCACCATCGGCGGCCGTTATGTTTGTCTCTGCCTTGTTTTGCATTTCGGAACGCAGCAGCTCTAGGTCCACTTGCAGTTCTTCAATGCGCTCCTTGCTCGACTCCAATTCCAGCTGCAGCGTGTCGGCTTTTTCCTCGGCCATTTCCTTATCGAGTGTGATCATTTCGACGTTGTCGGAGAGCTCAGCCATTTCCTGGGCATGTCGCTCCTTGGCCTCGATGGCATCCTTCGCCTCCTGCTTGGCGCGTTGCAGTTCCTTTTGCAGCGAGGCCTGGGCTGACATGATCTTGGTGCGAAACTCTTGTAGTTGCTCGAATTGAATTTTCATCTTATCGAATTCACGTAGACGCTCTTTGTCCTCGTTGCGACGCTGCTTGAGCGTCTCCAATTTCTCGGTGACGTCGGCCAGTTGTGTCTGCAGCTCTGCGCTAATCTTTTGTGCCTCCAACAAGGCCACTTTGTCCTCTGTTGAATTGGGGGGCGTCGTAAACGATGGCGAACGCATCGGCTGCGATGGCGTAAACTGTGGCTTCAGTATCTCCAGAAAGCCTGTTTCTACAAACGAGGCGCGCTTGGATGCGGCTGCTGATGCTGTTGCTCCGGCTTCTGGCACAGTACTGGTAGCATCCTTATCCTTGCTGCTCTGCGGCGCCAGGGACTTTCGTGTTGCCAGGCTGCTATTAGAGCTCGTTCGCTCGCTTAACGATGTGGTTAGCTGTGTGCGTGAACCAAGCAATGATTGGCGACTGGATGAGAGTGAGGTGCGTGATCCGCTGAGCCGTGCCTTTGTGGGTTGCAGCGTGGGCGTGGCGCTGCCTGAGCTACCGCTGCCGGGCGCGTTCTCTGGCGCTGGTGTTATCACTCGCAGCTGCGTGGGCCTCACGAACATGCCACAATTCTCGTCGCACTGAAAGTATTGCTGTCCCTTAATGGAGCCGCTATTCTTGCCTTTCGGCTCGTCCAGCACCACGCCCACCCACTTGCCAACGGCAAAGCTGGTCATGCCAACGTAAGCGATCGTGCCGAACAGCTCCTTGCCGGTCAGTTCGACCCGGGCGCCCACTTTTATGTTCTTCTCCGACATCTCGATGCACTGCCGTCACCTGGGCCAGTTTTGTGCGTGTGTGCGTTATAAAGCTGGCGTTAGATGACGTTATATGTTTGTGAACGTGTACGTGCGCGTTTGTATGTGGATGTGTGTGTATGTTTGTAGACAAAATATATACGCATTAGAATTAAAATTAACTATATACGCATATTGCAAGTCAAATTGCAAAACTTACCTCAATTTTTTTTAAACACCTGCAGCAGTCACGTCCAGCTTTTAAATATGGCTAACGCCAGGTAGCTGATTGGAAAGAGAAACCGAAAAATGTTGACATCATTAGTCACCAAACGAGCACAAGCTGATGCCCACCAATTATTGCCATCTGATTTTGATGCAATGCGTATGCATATCATACACATTTGCAATACTTACAATTTAATAAAAACAGAGGCAAATGGTTTTACTATTGGTAAAGTAATTCTTGTGAAAAATCTAAATTCGCAAATTTCCAGTTGAACAGCTGTGAGGTAGAGATGTGAGGAACTAATGCTCAGCGATGACTTATGAAAAACATCGATATATCGCAAAGCTGCTTTAAAAAATATTCCGATGTTCTATACGATAGGAGATAGTTTTACCGATCTGGTAGCACTGGTATTTTGTTTACGTTTATTTGCCAGCTGAGCGCGAATTAAAAGGGCTGAAAATTGCGAGCAAACTAGATCGAGCACGCTTTTAAATTAATATGGACGAGGAGAACCATTTACATCGGTTTGGCACACCCTTGGAGCCACTTGAAAAAGGTAAATACTGTGCAAATACAATAAAACGTGTTAATTATATATGTTTTCAGATGAGGTGCCCGCTAAGAAGCCGCTCGCCATTGAGGATCAAATTGTTAAAGATGAAAATGGTAAGCGCCGGTTTCATGGTGCCTTTACTGGGGGCTTTAGTGCTGGGTTTTGGAATACTGTTGGTTCACTGGAAGGTTGGACGCCACAGAATTTCAAGAGTTCACGCGGTGAAAAAGCGAGCAAAGTGCAACAACGACCCGAAGATTTCATGGACAAGGAAGACTTGGGCGAATTCGGAATAGCCCCCCAAGGCATTCGCACACGAGATGAATTCTCTAAGGAGAGCGAACAAGAGCAGCGAACAGGCCAGCGAAAGCGTAAGCTTATGCAGCCACAGGTGGCTGGACCCATTCCCGGTGTGCCTGTCCTGGAACAACTGTTACGTCCTGTACGTGATAAGGTGGCCGTGCGCATACTAAAGAGCATGGGGTGGAAGCCCGGTCAGGGTGTGGGACCACGGCAAACGCGCAAAGAAAAACAACAGGCTTCGGCGCGCAACAAAAGGGAACAATACCTGCTGGACCATTACGGCGATGAGGGACTTCCAAGCTCGAACAAGCATCATCGCAGTGAAGCTGAAGCCGAAGATGAGGATAATGAAGACGAAGACGATGATGAGGACATTACCTTTGCGCCCGATGACTATGAGCCCATGTTTTACACCCCCAAAGACAATCGCTTTGGCATGAGCTACTCGGGTCTCAGCCGTGCGCCAGTGCTGTCAAAGAGCAGCACGAGTGCAGCTCCCATGCAGCATATTAACCTGTTTGGCCAGCTGGAGACAGCGGCTAAGCAGAAACAGTTATCCATACGCGGCCAGGCCTTTGGCGTGGGAGCATTCGAGGAAGAGGACGAGGATATCTATGCAAGGGACGACATGACGCGCTATGACTTCTCGCTGGCCGACAAACAGCCCCAACAGAAGAAAGCGCAGCATGTGCAACAACGTCACGTGATCGATGGCTTCAGCGAGGACAAGAGTAACATCACCCACAATAAGCCGTTTACAATCGATTTGCCTCGTGACTTTAAGCCCCGCAACTGGCTCCAGCGCCGCAGCCGATTTACGCCCTTGGATGCGGAGCGTGCGCGTAAGATAGCCGAAACGGATTATAAGAAGGCAGGCCTGGGTAGACATGATCTTAATCCGGAGCAACGTGCTCAACTGCTCGGTGAGTCACAAGCCAAAAAGAATCCCTTTAAGACGGCAAACAGTGCCAGCACTCAACAGCAACAGGAACGCAGCAAATCCTTGCTTGAACTCATTAGCGCCAAGAGTAGCAATTTTACCAAGGGTGGACTCATTACCACAACAGGCGAGGAGCTGCCGGTGACGACGGTGGCTCCGGTCGAGCTCAGCAAAGAGCTGCAGGAATCTAATGCTGCACTCCAGGCGCAGGCTGCCAGCAAAACCAAGAATTTAGGTAATTATATAATATTATGGATACTATGCAAACGAGATCTATATCACAATCCTATCTTAATTCCAGCATCTAGCAAACCCACCAGCGGATTCAAGCCCTTTCTTGGAGACGATGCTAAACAGCAACGCTATGAGAAGTTTCTGGCTGCAAATCTTAAAGACGATAAAGAGATTACCGAATTTCTGGCCGAACTACAGCCAGTTACGCTTTCCTTGTGGGATCGTGAAATGGAAAAAAAAGAGTTTGTGCAGGCGGCCAAGATCTATCGACCACTGGCTGGTCTTATGCTCGATAGATTTGTTTCAGAGGCTACGGTGCAGGCAGAGAAAGGAAAAGATGAAGTTCAACCAGAAGAGAAGCTTAAAATTGTTATGAAGCGCACGAAGGTTATGTGGAAGCCTAGCGCATTGTTATGCAAGCGCTACAATATCGCGGAACCCTTTGGCGGTGCACTGCCAGAAGTCGAAAAGGAATTAAAAGGCAAATCGAAAATGTCCATATTTGATTATTTGGAGACTTCGGTCAATACCAAAGCGAATTTCCAAACGCCCACCATTATACCCAAGCACATCGAGTTGCCCAAGCAGCAGCAGCACCAGCAATTGACGCCCTCGACTTCCAAGCCAGCAACAACAGTTCCTGCAGAGGAAGCAGAAGCCAAAGCGTCATCATCATTAGCACCACTGGAGTCTGCCAACAGCACAGCCGTAAAGCCTGTATTCGTGCCGAAGACGCCACTTGAACACGCTGTAGATGCGGCACGTGACAAGCCCATTTCCGAAAAGACTGATCTCTTCAAAAGCATATTCGAAGACAGCGACGAGGAGCAACTAGAGTCCACAGCAGCAGAGGAAGAGCCGCAGCCGAATGTTAAACTTAATGAAATGCAAGCTGCTCTGGGCTTGCCAATCACCACAATCAAATCAGCGGCGGCAGCCAATTTGCTGAGGAATACTTCACCTCCGCGCGGCATATTTGCGGCGCTGTTCACACCAGCGGAGGAGCAGCTGGACAAGCCGACAGAGCCAGCGCCAGCCAAGTTTGCGCCCATTGCAGGCAACAAGTTGAAGATTGCGTATAAATCGCGTGAGGAGCGGCTGAAAAACGATCGTGAATTGGCCATGGCAGAGGTGCCTCAAGTGGACCTCTACGGGCCGAAGCTGCCCAGCCAGCCGAAGCCGACTGAAGTCCGGGCCGAGGCCAACATCGATGCCAAGCTGCAGCAGCTCTGGCAGCAGCATGCGCCAAAGAAACGCAAAGCTGAACAGTGGGTGGAACGCACGCTGAGCAGCACCGAAGATAGCGATGAGGATAGCACCGATGCCAGCAGTGACGACAGCGCTGTGAAGGCTAAGAAATCAAAGAGCAAGAAGTCCAGCTTCAAAAAGTCCAAGAAGTCAAAACAGAAGGTCAAGAAAAAGTCCAAGAAGAGCGAGAAATCAAGGCACAAGTCCAAGAAAAAGAAAAGCAAGCATTAAGACTAAGAGGGATTATTATTATGATATTTTTATTTGGATATAAACTATTTGCTTGTTTAAGTTGAAAGCAAATACATATAGATATGTATTTTATTATAATCTTGAACGAAGTTCAAATGGAATTATTCCATGATGTTGCTGTAGTACAATTGAAATCCAATTCCATTAAAATTGGGCGATTTTTTGGCCACGACCCTAATCTGATTGAACTGCACCAAGAATGCTTCCGGCTCCTCTTGGCCACAGAAAGTGTAATGCAATTTCTCGCTGAAGTCGGCCAACACCTCGTAAACTTTGATGTTATCCAGTTGGCAGTTGGAGTCGGAGCCCATATCAAACGCTAAGAAATATAAAATCCAATTAGTCGAATATTTAATATATATGTATGTGAAATGCTTTGGAACTTACTTTGGAAATCGAATCGTAAAGTTTTACCCCCCGGCGCAGATATGCGCCAGCTGCAGTCCGAATAGTTGCGATTATCGTAGTCCGGATTCGAGATTGTGCCTTCTAACCCATTTAGTTCACCGCCACAGCCCGGTGGAGACTTGCTACTCGTGGAGTAATATGTCAATTGGAGAAACCTTACACCCAACCCCGATAGACGTATCTCATTTGCTGTGCTACGAACGGATATGAATGTTCTATATTCATTCTCTGTCAAATTATAGATGGAACGATTTGTCCCAAGATCCGTCATCTATAAAATAGATTTATCAGTAAAAAATAAAAGAGAGTAAGAATGAAATTAAATATAATAATAAAAGAATTACTTACATTGAAGATAGAGGTGTTTGAACCATGTTCAAGCGTGATGTACATTATTTCGAGTGTCAAGTAATACTTATCTGGGACCCGTATATAGTTGGTACAATTTTTTACCTCCAATTCATTATTCGTATAATAATAAATCATGCCGCTTAACGCGTTGTAAGTGCGATTGCAATCTATATTCATTGAATATAAATAAAGTAATATATTATTAATTAGTATTGCCCTCCTATGTGATTCTCATGACCGTCAAAGAATGAGGTAAAGTTGAGTAATTAGTTGAGTAATTTATGGAGAAGAATAATTTCTGAATTCGAATTTAGGGTGAAGGTTCAGCAGGAGTAGAAGAAAGGTGATATATTGATACATATCTATATATATGTAAATGATAGATAGGTATAGACATATATAACATTATATATATATATCTCTCTCTCTCTTCGACCTACTTGCTTTTTGATGAAGTGAGATGTCAATCGAGTCAAATTCTCCTTGTCTGCTGCTGTGGAATGTCAGCGTGAACTTGGTATTATTTGTAATATCCACAACAGTATTACGAAATTGGCCGCAAAAATACCGATTGTCGTCCTGAGAATTGCAACATTTAGACTATAGTTCTCTTTATTTAGCTTCTAATGAACTCACATTTTCCATGGAAATGAGAACGTAATCGATGCATTTGCCCGTCGACTGGGAGACATCCTGGAGCTGAACCGATTTTAGATCAAGCTCGAACGGAGCATTTGTTTTGAACTCCCATATGCAGTGGATGCTGCCTCCCAAGCTTGTTTCGTTCACGTTGCTCATGCGAATATTCACGGTCTGTGGAGCGATATGAGTTGGCAAAAAGAGTGTCCAAGGGTGAGGATCTGAGGATTACTCACCTCATTCGCGAGCAGATTGTACTTAAACTGACCGCAGACAGTGGCCTCCATTTGCAGAATCAGCTCAAAGCCAATTCCATTCGGCTGAGCCACAGTTCCACTCAGTCTAATCATCAAATCCGGGGTCGAGCTGAAGAGCTTGGTGCCATTGCCGTCGACGGCAGAGTAGATGCCCAGGCTGGTGCTGTCTCTATCGAAGCCATCGATCACCTCCAGCGTGTTGCAGTTCTCTCCATGACAGCGATTCGCGTTCAGCTGCAGCTGCTTGAGCCACACTGAGAGCCGATAGCCGGGCGCTGCACTGGCCCCGAAGAAGCACTGCAGGTCCTCGGTGCCATTGGTGACATTCAGTTGGTAGTGACGCACCAGACTCATCCGTGCGTTGCCCTCGCCCAACGCCAGGCGCTCATTGCAGTTCGGTGTGAAGTGGACGCTGGCCAAGAAGCCGCTTCCGCTTTGCTCCCGGTAGCCAGACAACTTGTACACAATGGTTGCCTGGTTGCTGTCCACCATGACGCTGGGACTGGTTAGATTGCCGCAGAGGCGGCCAAGGCGCTGCTCGTCACTCACTGCATTGCCCCGATAGATGCTCACATGGCCCAGCCGGCAGAGCTGGCTCATTTCGATGTCCACGTACTTGAAGCGTATGAGGATCGCATGCTGTGGTGGCGCCATCACATGCCACTCACAGCTCTTCCCGTTCGCCATGCCCACAGGCGGACGCAGCGTAAAGGGCGCCCCGTAGTCGCCTCCACAGCCGAGCAGCTGGTACTGCAGCTCCGCGCCGAGACTTACCATCGGCAGGGACGTGTACACGATGCGTATTCTCTTGTAGCCAGTCACCTCGAAGGTGGGACATTGTCGGCCAAGGGACTGCTCCTCGTCGTGCTCGCCGTCCTGGCGATAGGCTTCGAAGCGAGCCAGGCGACAGAGTTGCTCAGTGGAACGCAATGTGGATTTGCTATTCACGCTGACCAGCAGCTGGTGCTTGGTATCTGTGGTTATCTCTATGCTGCACTCCTTGTCCGCCAGTCGACTGAGCTTGAGGAAGCTCAGCGTCTGCAGCTCTGTGCTGGCCACCAGCTTCGTATCGCAGCTGGGCGAGACGACAAAGGTGAAGCCGTCGGCTGTTATCTGATCGTCGGTGCGAAAAACAACTCGCATGCTGTTGGCCGGAATGAAGAGCGGATCGGGCAGCTGGCGGCCGCAGTACTTGGCCAGGGGCTGCCACATGCCTTGCAGGAATTGAAGCACCTCCAGGCTGTCGTGAGTGCAATTGGGCGCCATTTCAATGAAGAATCGGCCCTGAAACTCCAACTGCAGGGACAGTTTACCTACTGCCCGGAACTCCCAGCTGAGCTCCATGTTGTTCCTATAGCTTTGAGCGTCAATTTTAATGGGCGGCATTGGCTGTCGCCCGACCATTATTATATTCCCCCAGCCACCAAGGAACTCGGGCTTACTGGTCTGCAGCCGGAACGGACTGCTGCCGGCATGATACCTGGTCGCATGGTAGAGCAGCGTGATCTGTGGCGAGCTCAGTATTGTGGTGTTCAGTTTCGAGAGAGTGCCGCAGATTTTCCGATCAGATACCATCAGATATTCGCGATCACAGCTGTCGCTGAAGCTCAAGTTGCCGTTCAGCTCGTATCCCATAGCCTTCACCAGGGTCCAGGAGCACTCCAGCTGGCCATCGTGCTCACCCAGTTGGGGCACCTCAATGACGCTGCCCTCTGCCAGCTCCAGCTGCCCACCGCATGCGAACCGACGGTATACGGCCCGGAACTGTACACCATCGGTGTCCGTCTGCTTAATCAGCGTCAAGTGACCGGCTGTGGTGGCCAGCGAATAGGTGGCATTCTCCGTCATCAAGTTCAACTTGTTGTAAACGACATCATCATTTAGCTGAACACTTGGCAGCTGACGTCGACTGCGATACTCCTGCACTGTAAAGCTGGTCGTCACACCGGGATCGCTAACAAAGTTGATCGTGCAGTAATAGGTGGGCAGCTGAACCAGCTCCTCGTTGGATACCGTTCCACTTGCCCGGCTGCCAATATCGTCCGGGCACGGCGAGGCTTCATCGGAGCTAAAGCGTGCGCGCAGTGTAACCGGCTGAGCAGGGATCACTATGCGAACTAGCATAAAATTATCTGTGGATCTAACAATGCCATCCCCATTGTAATACCTCGGATTGAACGATGTTATCTTGGACAAATAGATTGGATCGTTGTAGAAGCTAAATGGAGTCCTAAACATCATACTAGGCCTTGAAAGGGAAAATTTTGTTAAATTTTATAGCCAGTAGAGAATCAAGGAATGTTTTACTCACGTCGAAGTCAGGGAACTGAATTCCGCCAGATTGAGGAGCTCAAGGCGAACCCGTTGCCCCTTGGGCACCGTAATACGCCATGAACAAATCCGTAAGTACTGCGTATGCTCGGGTTTCTTCAGCTCCAGTTCCCCACTGGCCGCGTTCACTGACCGATGGCACGACCCCAAAACTGATCGATACTCCAGCTTGAAGCCCCGATACTTGTTGTCCAACTGCTTCGTGACAAAGCGCAGTACCACCTGATTTGTGGTCAAGGTAATTGGTAAGGGAACGCTCCTATTGCCAAATAGCGTCATGACGATGCTACGCCCATCGTTAGCATCCAAGATTTCAATGCGATCGAGAGACTCAGCGTCTGACGACGCAACGAAGGGCAAATGGAGATCAGTAAAGTTCAATTGAATATGTGAATTCCCTGTCGTCAGGATGCTGTATTCGCAGACCGCTGGCTTAGGATAGCCGCCCAGTGCAGGATAGTGATCCGATTGGATGATGCCGCTCCGTGCGGTGAACTGGCCGCCGCAGCTGCTAAGAGAAACGTTCAGCCGGAAGCCACCATGGGGCTCGTTCAGCTGAGTCTGGTAGTGCACCAGCAGGAGATTGCCGGAGCTGTAGGTGGTGCCTGTTCGTCGGCAGGTGCGTAGCAGTTGTCGAGCCAGAGTTGTGCTGCCGTCGTAGAACTCAACGAACTCCTTGTCACAGCTGCGCTGGCTCAGGCCGAAGCGGTCAACGAATGTGGCTGCTATGGTCTCGCCAGGCGGTGCAACCACCACCCAGGTACAGTCGGAGTGCGGATGTGGGTAGTAGGGATAGCCGGGAGAGCTAATGTTATAGCTGCTTGCCAAGTGGGTGAGACGAACCTCAGCATCGCATTCACTGAACTCACGGTAGGTGAGATTCCAGCTACTCTCAGGCTGCAGGTTGAGCTTTGTCGACGGATAAACGTAACGAACGTAGGCATGCGGTCCGGTGGTGCGGTAGCTTCGCACCGTATTGTAGCCCAACTGGTTGCAGAACTTGCCCGGCGCCAGCTGTGGGGCATATGCGTCCAGGCCATCGTAGATGATGCCGTAGTGCGAGCAGCTGGCATTCCGTGCAGTTTCATTGTATTCAATCGTGATCTCAATCACTCGACCGCGACGCACTTCAATGTGCCACTCACAGCCGAGGTTATTGGAGCTCTGAAGCCTTTTCGAATGTGAGTTGAGGATGGTGCCCACGGACCCGGTCATGTTGGAGCCGCACGCTGTGCTCACAATGGACCTGAAGCCGGTGCCATTGATCGTGGCGTCTGTAACGAACTGCAGCCTGAGATTCGGAGTGCCGTGCACACGGCTTATCCGTTTTCCATTATACGCGCTGCTATTGCAGATGCGCAGCTGTTCCGGCCAGTCGACCATGTTGCTCGAGGTCTGGACGCTTAGATAGTCCATTTGGCAGTCCGTTGTGACCTCCAGCATAGCTTCAAAGATATCCACATACGCGTGCTTCGTTGGGTCCTTTGGCACGAAGGTCCACTCACAGTTCAAGTTCGGCTTGTAGCCTGGATAGCCAGGCGAATTGAGTCTAACCAGAGCATTATCCAAGGTATACACCGGATAGCCAGGCGAATTGAGTCTAACCAGAGCATTATCCAAGGTATACACATTGTTGCACATTTCACTCTTTGAGGTCATATTCGATGTGACCTCCTCGCTGCGCAGCACGCGCCACTGCACCCGAAAATGATCGAAGTTCTTATTCACAGTCCTGAGGTAGATCACATTGCTGCTCGACGTAAACTGCCAGGGCGAGGACTGTATGCTAACAGCCAGCGCTGTATCGTCGTAGCCATCGAACAGCTGCAGATTGTATTTGCTTAAGCAAACAGTGTTTTCCATATTATATTATGCTTACCAAGAGCCCAGTGTTGTATTCCTCAAAGCTCAACATCACCACACGCTTCCGCTCTGCAAAGATGCGCCAGCTGTAGGGTTGATCGTCACTTCGTATGGCCACCGTCGAGGGCGATTCAATGGTGCCATTTGTCCCGTACGTCAATTCGTTGTCGTGCACTGAAAACCAGAGATGAAAAGAGTATTTTGGCTTAGAAATTACGGAGTCCCATCGATACATTGATATTAAACAAAGTTGGCTCCAAGTGTAACCAAATTCCGTTTATCTCAATATATTCAATACTACACATAGTATTAAAATGTACAAAATGTAAAATGTATACAAATCCATATTTGTTAATAATAAAAACCAAGTCCAGCTCAACATTGTTAGCATATATTGGAAAAAATATCATGAATCCTCATATAAGCTCAAAATCTAAACGTTTTAAGTTGTTAAAAGGGGACGGCCAAAATTGTTTAGTTACATATGCGAAACCTAGATTTTAATATATAAGCAATGCCAAAATAATTTTGTTTGTTTTTAAACGATTTTGCATTTGATTTTTTTGTTCGAAATTTTGTTGAAATTTTTTCGAGGATTTAGTTGTAACTCTAAATTAATTTTGCATTTAAATTTGTGTATTTAATATTGTCTCCTAGTCGGACAGTCTTTGCAAATGGGGTAATAATTCTTTAAAAAAGGAAACTAATTAGATGTTAAGACTCTGTTTAAAATATACTTAGCTTTTTTTTTGCTAATTTTTTTTATATTTGTATATATTTTTCTGATTTTTTATAATTAGTTAATATTAAAACGGGAATAGTTTACAATTTTTTTAAACGCACTCGATTTGAACTTGCTTTAGGTTCTTATAGGTTTTGGGATCGACTCGTTCATGCATACGGAAAGACGGGCAAGGCTCGACTCAGCTTATTATCCTGTTCAATAATATATGTATATACTTTATGGGGTCTGCCACTCCTCCTTCTACCTGATTTCGTATTTTAATCGGTTCAGGTACAGGTATTAGTACACTGTATTTACCAATAATTTACCTACAGCTCCAAAACTCTGAGGAGTAGTGTTATGCAGTACTTTATGACTTTCAGTCAATCTTATTTGTTTATCTACAAGTACTTTGTAAGCACCGTGAAATCTTCACCATTGGAAATATTGACTTGAGCTAGCCGGACACATCACTCTACTTACCATAGCTCCAGCGTAGCTTGAATCCACTGGCGCTGCTGGCCGCCTGACTGCGAAATTTGATCCACAGCGTGGAGTTGACTAAAAGCGGCTCGGCGGGCAAATCATTGTCGCAGTAGAGGCCAATCAAAGGACCCTGGAGGCCGGCTCGCAGCTCCAGGAAGTCCGTATTGCAATGCTCCGAATTGACAATGTCCATTGCCTCGAATCTCAGCTCCATGGCGTTGCCCTCACGCGTTTCAAGTAGCCAGACGCACTCCACATTCGCCGGATAGCTGTTCGGATAACCGGGCGAGCTGAGGGTGCCACGCACAGAAGTTATATTGCCGCCGCAGGAGCTCTCGATGGTGGAGTAGTGCGCCACGAGGGCTACGCCACTCGTCTGGATCAGCAGACTGTTGGTGGGCAGCAATAACTGGATCGGATGCTCCTCACAGAGATCGTAATAGACCACCTCGTCGAGGGCATTCAGCAGGCGCAGACCTGTCGTGCAGTTGCCAGCCGGAGCCGTGCAGCGCGGACACTCCAGCTGGTGGATGTTGAGACTGACCTTGCTGCCCTCCGGCGCAACAATGTTCCAGTAGCACATCTCATCCAGACGCGAGCGCAGATAGCCCTCGCTCTCTGTCCGCGTTCCGCCGCAAACCTGATCAAAGCGCATCGAGAATTTTGCCCAAAATCCGGCGGATACCTTGAGATGCAATCGCAAATGATTTTGCACCACCTTTATGCTGGGAAGCGATTCACCACAGGCCCGCTTGATCAACTGTTCGCTCTTGTCGTCTCTCAAGTGCGACAGTTCCAGACTTGCAACTCTGCAATTAGGCGACTCGGTCAAGTTGAACGAATCAAACATCAACAAGAAGCCATAGGTGTCGGCTACCTAAAATATAAAGGGCAGGAGATTGCGAGTAAGAGTGATTAAATGATCATCATATAAAAGCAAGGGATATTGAAAAAGTATTGAAGAATCTAAGTCGTTGTAAATCCTGTTGTATCAAAACAAATAATCCCATATACAGAATTCTATTATATTTTACGATGAAATATTATAGTTTATTCATCTCTATGCTTTCATATTCTCTTTTCTCGTTTTACTTTTTATACCCTGAACCCATTGAAAATGGGAAATCAGGGTATAATGTTTTCGTGAAAATGTATGTAACAGGCAGAAGGAGACGTGGCAGACCCCATAAAGTATATATATTCTTGATCAGGATGACGAGCTGAGTTGATCTAGCCATGTCCGTCTGTCCGTCCGTACTAACGCAGAGATCTCCTAAACTTCAAGTGCTAGAGACTTGAAATTTTACATGTATACTCGTGTATACCATACGCAGTACGAGTTTATCATATTTTTTCGATAACTCATCCCATTTCCTTTTTATCGATAACAATCGAAAATCTGACTTTGTTTTTAAAGCCTAGTTTAAATACTGTTAGAGCTAGAGACTTCAGATTTACTGTGTAGATTTATGTGATGAATACAAAGATTTTGTTATTTACAGATTTTGGATGCCACGCCCCCTTCGCCCTAAATTTGAAAAAAACGTATATAAAGTACTAGAGACTTGTGCTTTGGCATATACACACATTTGAATGTTATTATCACGTTCTGAAAATTTGATGAAGATAGTCCCACTACAAAAAGATTTATTCAACAAACAAATTTTCGTAATATAGCCCACACGGCAGCCCAAGCGCAGTAGCTGCGCAGTTAGCAGAGCAATTGTTTATGCGTTCGTATGGATGCATGCGTACGTGTGTGTATGTGTTTTTGTATATGTGCATGAAAGAAGTGTAGAATGATTGGAATCAGTACTTTGCAGGGTTCAGGGTATCTCCTAGTCGAGCAGTCTCGACTAGAGCCCTCTTACTTGTTTTCAGCTATGTTAATTCTATGTTTATTCTAAGCAATTTTTTATACCCTGAATCCATTGAAAATGGGAAATCAGGGTATAATGTTTTTGTGAAAATGTATGTAACAGGCAGAAGGAGGCGTGGCTGACCCCATAAAGTATATATATTCTTGATCAGGATGACGAGCTGAGTTGATCTAGCCATGTCCGTCTGTCCGTCCGTCCGTCCGTCCGTCCGTCCGTCCGTCCGTCCGTCTGTCCGTCCGTACTAACGCAGAGATCTCCTAAACTACAAGTGCTAGAGACTTGAAATTTTACATGTATACTCGTGTATACCATACGCAGTACGAGTTTATCATATTTTTTCGATAACTCATCCCATTTCTTTTTTATCGATAACAATCGAAAATCTGACTTTGTTTTTAAAGCCTAGTTTGAATACTGTTAGACCTAGAGACTTCAGATTTACTGTGTAGATTAATGTGATGAATACAAAGATTTTGTCATTTACCAATTTTGGATGCCAAGCCCCCTTCGCCCCAAATTTGAAAAAAACGTATATCAAGTACTAGAGACTTGTGCTTTGGCATATACACACATTTGAATGTTATTATTACGTTCTGAAAATTTGATGAAGATAGTCCCACTACAAAATGATTTATTCAACAAAACAAATTTTCGTAATATAGCCCACACGGCAGCCCAAGCGCAGTAACTGCGCAGTTAGCAGAGCAATTGTTTATGCGTTCGTATGGATGCATGCGTACGGGTGTGTGTATGTGTTTTTGTATATGTGCATGAAAGAAGTGTAGAATGATTAGAACCAGTACTTTGCAGGGTTCAGGGTATCTCCTAGTCGAGCAGTCTCGACTAGAGCCCTCTTACTTGTTTTTTTTTATCCTTAGTGAAACATATTTGTCTATACACAGAGAGCCCATCTCTCTAGTGCTTAGAAACTTGTCGATCCTAGTTCAGACAAACTGTTTGCAACTTACCTCTATGCTCCATACGCACTCCAAGTCCTTGTCATAGATGTCGTTGCCCAGCTCATGGAATCCAGGTGAGGTTATTATCCCATTCGATGCGCTCACGTAGCCGCCGCAGGCAGCTGGAAACATGACATAGCTGGCTTTCATGTACTTGCGGGTGCGTTGGGGTCCGCTGTGGAAGCGCACTCGCAGCTCGTTGGCTGGTGAGATGAGCGTCTGGACGGTGGGCTCCACGTGGCAGGTGCTGTAGAGCAAGTGGGATGAATTGCTGTCGGACAGGACGGACAGCATGTCCTCGCTGCAGTCGCGCTGCGACGTCTCAATGTGCACTTCCTTGAGGAGCAGACGAATTTGATTCCCCTCGGGCACTGAGATCACCCACTCGCAGTCCACGTCCACGCTGTAGGGTGCATTGGGCGTTTCAAAGGAGCTCGCCATTCCTTGAAGCACATCGCCACAGCCCAGGCGCTTGTATTCAGCACGAAATCCCTGCTCCTCCATCGAGCTGTCGCTGCTGAACCTAAGCAGCACTCGATTGCCCACGCTGGTGAAGTCCAGGTCTTTGGCGTTGCACAGGCGACGCTCGCTGATCAGCTGCTCGTCGCGATAGTCGCCCAGCAGCACATAGTCGAAATTACAGTTATCGGGACCCATTTGCTCAACGGCCAAGTGGGAGAAGGCCAATTGGATGCGATTGCTTCTCGCACCGCCTCGAATGTCCCACTCACAGTTCGCGTTGGCCGGATACTTGTCCGGAAAATTGGGTGTTTCGATGGCGCCTCGCATCTCTTCCAGCCGCACGCGACAGTTCGTTGAATAGTCCAATACAAAGTCAATGCCTTCCGGCGACTCCTTTTCAACGTTATAGCGCACCAGGACGTGATTGCTGCTGGAGCTGAACAGCAGCTGTTGGCCCTCACTGCTGCAGCTCCAAGACATTGGCTTGCTGCGCGTGCTGGGTCCATCGAAAATAGCTAACTTTCCACTGCATAGACCTGGGTCCCGGCTCTGCAGAGTCAGCTGCACAGTGGAGCCCTGGGCCACACTGATCTGCCAATCGCAGGCCATCGCACCACGATTGCCCTCGATGCTGTGCGGCGAGTGGATGGCGCCCGTTGGCGAGTTGAGTTTGCCGCCACAGCCAGTGGCCATCTGCTGCCAAGTGATGTGGAAGCCGGCCTCCTCCACAAAGGAGTCCGACTGAAAGTGCACCCACAACGCGTTGCCGAAGGAGGGTATACGCGGCGGAATGCGGCTGCCGCAGTAGAGACCGATTAGCGGCGACGTACTCTGATCACCATTTCTATTTGGATTTGAAGAAGCAGAAATAGTTATAGATGAAAAGAGTATTATTTAATTAAACTAAAACCTCGAGAAAATTAACTGCCATTCACAGCGTGTGATGGGGTAATGTCTGTTCCAGAGACTATGGCAGTCAGTATTATCATACTCATTCAAAAGAGTTAAATGAGTATATTGGTTTTGTGCACTGTCCGTCCTGCTGTCCGTTCGTTCGTCCGTCATGAAATTCGGAACATATACTTGTGTATACTCTCGAAATCCGCCCACTAGAGGCATGGCACATCACACAAATAGAAGATGCTTTTCCCAGTAGACGCATTCTAAAAATCGGCCAAAAATGATATGTCTATGCCCACTGGGGGCGTGCTATATTTTGAGCACCATTAAAGCTAGAGACTTGATAAGAGATTTGATCAATAAGATATGGCGGATATATCTGCGCTCATTGAGGCGTGGCAAATCGGTTCTACAGGAGGCGGGAATAGTCCTAAAATGGATGTGGTTGCGTTTGGGCCGTGAAAAATTTTTTTGCAGTCGGTAACGCCCGAGAGCAACTTTCCTACTTGTTCCAAATTTACAAAAGTTCCTTTATCGTCGCTACATTTCTCAGTTCTTGCGCAGAACCAAAGTTAATGACTCCAGTTTTAATAACTGAATTTGGAATATGACTGTTAATCAATTGGATGGATATGGAACAAGTTATTACTAATCTATTTAGTGCTTATAGCTTACATAATATTACATTCTCCACTTAAATAAAATATTGCTTTTAGATAAATAAGTACAACTAATTACCATAGAACCTGTTGAAGATTTATTCTGATATCTGATATAAATGTTCGTTTCTATCTTCAAATCTGGGCAATCTAAGCTATATTTGTTTGAAAAGATAGAGTACACATGTTTTCTCATATCTGTTTTATCATATGTATTCTTCTATTAGTCTGAAGTGAATTAAAGTGCTTTAGGTGAGGATTACCTTATTTCCAGATAGTCATCGGTGCATCTTTGCGACATGGTTTCCAAAGTAAAGTTGTGAACCATCAACTCAATGCGATGGCCGAGCGGTGCCTTGATTAACCAAGTGCAGTTTGAGTTTGAGGAATACTTTAAAGGCCAATTCGGTGATTGGATGGTCCCATAGCGAGCTGTAGAAGTGAAACCACAATCTGCAAATAAAATCGGTTTAGACGAGCATTTGTTGTTCACCAGACGAAAGGAAAGTACCTTGGCTAGCCAGCTCATATCTGATATAGGCTAGGTACATCTCTGATGAGTCGCCTACAGCACTCACTGTTACCAAATTCGAGTCGAAATATTCATCAATATTATGATCGCCTTTTAACGGGAGATGGTAACTGTTTAATAGTCTGCCTTCCGAACCTGTGCTATTATCATATATATGGATGTTGATTTTTGGACTAGTAAAGATAAAAAAGCCTTGCAGAACAATCCTCAGATGCTTCTGTCCTGGCTCCTCAATGATCCACTGGCAGAGGTTATTCCCATGATAAGTCTCAGGAACTTCCCTTGTCATTACTCCACCACATTCTGTTGGAATAAAGGAATATACCATGCGTAGGCCTCGAGCTCGCTGCGGATTGCTGGCACCGTGGAAGACCAGGCGAGCTTGGTTATTATCTGAGACCATCAAGAGGTTGGTCAGGTTTTTTACAAAACGTTGTTTCATACTCTCATTCCGGGACAGATAGACCTGTGGGCCCATTACATTGTTGAAAGTATGCTTTATTAACGAACATCTTACTTACACTTACATCCAGATAACTGAACTGATCCTCGGCCTCTGATTCGCTAAGCGACAGATCCGTGATATTGAGACGCAAAAGGTAGCCAGTCTTTCCACGTATGTGGTAGGTGCAGTCCAGTTGCTCCAAATAGTAATTTGGATAGTTGGGAGTAGCTATGACGCCACCAGCTGAATCTGTATCAATATACACGCCGCTGCAAACTGAGAAAGAGGAGATGTCTCATCGTGAACAGCAATATATAATCAACCCGAATGATAGACCCACCTCTCTTGTAGCGCAGCTCAAAGCTTTTGGTCAACTCAAGGCCCGCCAAGGCATACTCATAGCGCAGTAGGATCACATTACTCTTAGACGTCACCGGCTGCAGCTCACTGTCTTCCGGCTCTCCGCAATAGCGCCGCAGTAGCGGCTCCTCGTCTGTCCGTCCGTCAAAGATCTCCAGTTGCTGGAGGGAGCAGTCGTGCAATAGCTTGACCCGCAGGAAGTTCAGCTCAATCTGCGTTCCATTCGGCTGTTCGATGAGATACAAACAGAGCCTGGCATTCATGTGGCCACTGACGATGCCGCTCGGCTCGTTGAAGACGCCACCACAGCCCGGATGACCCGGCACCACCTCGTAGTGCAACTGGAACAAGCTGTCCGCCCGATTCATATCCGTGTGAAATGAAATGCGCAGTTGACTGGACGAGCTGTGCAAGGGTGCCGGCTGCTCCGACTGGCAGGCCAAGTAGAGCAATCGATCCGACTCCCAAACACCAAGTGAATCCCCATTGCTGCAGTTCGTCGAACTCTGTCCGTTGTCCCTGCCGTTGCCCAGCGTGATTTCATAGAATCGCAAGATCAGCCGGTTGCCATATGGTGCCCTCAAGAGCCAACGGCAGTCGAGGCCGGAGCGCGCTTTGCCCGGATAGCTGGGCGAGCGCAGGACTCCACTATCCCCCATGGCCAGCCGTAAAGTCTCGCCGCACATGAACGGCTGTGAGTGCCAGGTGAGATTAAAACCGCGCGCCTGTGTCTCATTGTCCGAGCGGAACCAGAAGAACAGCTGCTCCTGGGTGGTCACCACTCGACCGTCCCCCAACGGCAGCCGATTGCCACAGAAGCGTCCGATTTGCCTGGCGGTCAGCGAGCTGCCATCGTGCAGCTGCAGAAAGTCGGCGCTGCAGTCCGCTGGCGTCTGCTGCAGATCGAACATGCCAAAGGTCACGTTCAGCACCAGGCCGGGCCGCGTGCGAATGATGAAGGCGCAGCGCTCGTTGGGCTGATACCCAGTGCCAGCTGAGTCGCTGGGCGGCAACTGCAGGCTGCCGGACTCCTCGCGAAGGACGATGCCGCAGTAGCTGCGCACATGGGAGCAGCTGCTGCCCGTGAAGCCGGCGGGACAAACGCATTGATGCTTATTGCTGGGCAGCAGACGGCAGATGCCGTTGTTCTGGCAAGGATTCGGATGGCAGGCGTCGGCCTCGGCGCACAGGGCGCCCGTGTAGCCCGGCTGGCAGATGCAGCTGGTGCCGCGCCCACTGAGAACACACGTGCCATTGTTCAGGCAGCGATGGTCGTCGCAGGGCTTCCGGCTGGAGTCCTCAGTGCAGCCATCGGCACCATAGCCGTGCCCAAAGAATCCGGCCGGGCAGCTGCATACGACTGTGCCGGAAATATACTCACACTCGGCACGTGGATGGCAGATGGACTCGCCGTTGCACGAGTTGGACTTGGCCTCGCTGCAGACCCGGCCATCGCCCGTCCAGCCAGCCGGACAGCGGCCGCATCGGTAAGAGCCCTCCGTATTGATGCAGTTGACCAAAGGGCGTTGACTGCAGCCCCCATTGTTGCCGTCCTCGCACTCATTAAGATCTCGACAATGCCGGCCATCACCTGGAATTAGGCAAAAGGAATATCTTCTGGCCTATATCATACATCATTGCGCTCGCCTCACCTGTGTAGCCCGGCGGACAGGCGCCGCAGCGAAAGCTGCCCGGCAAATTGATGCACTCATCGTGGCAGGGATTCACATCCGGCGCACATTCATTCACGTCCCGTGTACAGGGACTGGCGCTGGCCATGCTGACATTCGTGTCCGCCCAGGTCCAGCCCGGCTCGCAGATGCACACATAACCAGCCGCATTGGTGGCCGGCAAACAGGTGCCATGGCTGCCGCACAGCTCCGCCGACTGATTGCTCAGGCAGACGTGCTGGCGCAGGCGACAGTGTGCTCCAGAGAAGCCATTGCGGCAGACACAGCTGGAAGATTACAAAGCACATTGATGCTGCGAGTATCCTGTCTGAATATCCTGCTCCACTTACCGATAGCTGCCCGGCGTATTGATGCACTGTGCGTCGTTCTGGCACACCGCCAAATCAGTTCCGGCAAACTTAAAGCACTCGTTCACATCATCCTCGCACGTGGCACCCTTGAGAGAATCAAGATGAAATATTATCAGTTTTTCTATCTATCCGCTATTTTCATGTCTAACAGCTCTACACTATCAATATTTTTATTTGAAATTGAAATATTAATTAGAATTTTAAAATTTGCATTAAATGAAATTATTAAAATTAAAATTACTCCATAGCTTCAGAAATATATTTACTCCCCTCCGCATTCTCTTTATTGTTTTGCCTGTTACTGAAGTTTTTCGGTCTGTTTTTCTTCTTTCTTTGGGTATTTTCTCTTTCTCTCTCTCTAGCACACACACACACACACACACATTCTTCCCCTTTCGCTCTTTCGATCGCTCTCAATGTCCTGGAACTTTTTCGCTCATCTTTCTTTATCTCTCTTCTCTCGCTTTCTACCTCTCTCTCTATCTCTCTCTCTCTCGCTTTATTTATGATATGCATATTTATGCATTGAATATTTTCCTGAATATACATTTGATTGTTGCTTATTCTTTCTTATCTCTTCATGCTCTTCTGTTTCTGTTTCTCTCTCTTTCTTTTTCTCTATTTCTTTCTCTTCATTCTCGACTGCGGTAGTCTTCCTCTCCTTTTACCTGCCTCTTTATCTCTCGCTTTCTCTCGCTCTCTCTCCCTCTTTCTCGCTCTCTCTCACTCTCATTCTTTATCTCTCTCTCTCTCTCTCTCTCTCTCTCTCTCTCTCTCTCTCTCTCTCTCTCTTTATGTATCTATCTATCATGTATCTATCTCTCTATTTCCATTAAAAATGTAAATTTAAGAAATAATCGTTTTATATATTTTTTTTACTCAAATTTTCATTCTCTCAAAATCTCTCTATTTATGCTTTTATCTGTTTCTAAATACATATCCCTTCTTTGTTCTTCAATTCCTATTATATTTTTGCCTGTTACTCATATCTTTCATCAACAACAACAGAGAACTTCAGAGCCTATATCTACTATAAAATAACGCCCCATTTTAATTTTTTTGGGTAACGTGTTTCGATAGAGACGCCCACCCGTCGCACTCCGCTTACTCACTTGCCAGCCTTCGGCACAGCTGCAGTAGAAGGCATTGTAGGCGTCGTAGCAGGTGCCGCCATTCTTGCAGGGACTCGACGCACAGTCATCCTTGAGCAGATTGGTCTCCAGAGTCGTCAGGGTGTTCGCAATGGTCTGGACACGCTGTATGTCACGGCGTAGCACACGCTGCGTAGGTCCGGTGCGACGAGATCTATTCTGGGTGTTGGACAGCCATCTGGCCAAGCGCGTCAGATCCCGCTGCACGTTGCGGAACTGTTCCTTGAGCGCGTCCAGCGACAGAGGCTCCCGCCGTGCCGCTGATGCCTGGGCACGTCGGCGTCTCTGCAACAGCGCAACAATGTCCACGTCGTTCAGCAGCAGCGTGGCTGCCTCGCCCATGAGGCGGAAGGTTATATTCTGATCTGTGGCCGCCTCAAAGAGCAGTGTGCCATCGTCGATGCCATGAAGCAGCGCCTGGTCGTGCTCCCCACCTGCCTTTATCCGTGGCAGAGAGGCGCAGAGACAAAGAGACAGCACAGTCACAAGCTGAGTTTTATCAATAGGCATTTTCACACATTTTCCAAATCAGATCAGATCACTTTATTTTAGGGCTATGCTTAAGCATAGAGAATGGCACAAGAACTGAAGTCAGCTAAGTTGATTCCATATATTTTATATGCATTTAAAGGGGGCGTATCCACTCAGTATACCCTGTATTCATTGATTATACGAATGGGAATACTCGCCTGGTGCAGCTCGAATTCTATTCCTCTTCAGCATCAGCAGTAGATGCCGTCTCATCCCACTATCTACAACTGTAGATAAGCTAAACATATATATACAACATATAATTGAATCTTTTTTTAATTGTAAACAATAACTAATTTTTTTCTAATATTATACATTACACATATCCACTCAAAATAGTATAAACAAAATTCAAATTCCTCTTTGTTTCATCTGCCAATTATTTATTGTTTCTAAAAATTAAATGAAGAACAATCTTTTAATAAAACTTTATTAGCATCAATTCATCACTATATGAAGGGTATCTGCTAGTCGGTTAAACAACTCTAACCAATATTTTCTGTTTTATCAGTATACGAAATGTTATATGAATGAAGTATTGAAACCATTTAAGTAACATTTTTGTGATATTTATATAATTCATTTTTAATTTATATAATTACCTATTTTAAATTCTCAAAAAAATTAATTTTAGAAATATCAATTTAAATTTAAATTTTGCATTTTCTCTCTCAATTGCCAAATGTTTGTTTATTCATTAAAAATGTTTTATTAGAGGCGCTTTAATGCTGCTAAGCGAACGCCCTCTCTGCCTGGCAGAGGCCTGGCGAGCCGAGCGTAGCATACACGTCTTCGCATTTGTTTGTTGCTTAAGTCGTGGCCAAAGTGTGCGGTTCTATGGTGTAATGGTTAGCACTCTGGACTTTGAATCCAGCGATCCGAGTTCAAATCTCGGTAGAACCTGTTGAATGAAATCACTTTTTATAATTTTTTAAATTGTATTTTTTAATTTTCAGACTGTTACTAAGAAAAATAAAATAAGTTTTGCTGCTTATATTTGAGTTGAAACTAGACAAAAGTATCTATTTAATCAGCAGTTTATGATTTATTTATTTCAATTATATATTCATTTCAAATTTTAATTGTACATTATTTTTATATGTAAATAAATGATATATTTTATTTTATATATTTTATGAATAATAAAATAAAAATTTGTATTTAACATTATTATTATTATATATATGTAAATGACCTATTATTTATTTAAAACTACAATTTTATATCTCACAAATTTTTAAATAGAGTTAAAAAATTTTTTTGGCAAGCCTAAAAACTAGAAACACATTCATATTCTATATGAAATATTTGTTATTTATTTATTTTTTTTTTTTCAGCTTGAACTGTTGTTGTTTTACATTTGAGAGCTTATCTATATTATTCTAATTTTATTCCGACTGATGCTGATTAACAATATTTTGATAAGTTTACATTACTATATGTATGTAAATTTATATACACATATATACTTGAAATACCCTTTCTGCCCCCTTAATTAGTAAATTTAATTAAATGAATTAGTTAATTAGTTAATCTTTATGATCTATAGCATATATGTTTATAATAGTTACACAATATATTATTTGTTGTAGTGTATTTACAATTATATTTACAGTTAATTGATAGATTCACTAATATATGTATATATATATATATATATATATATATATATATATATATATATATAAATATATAAATATGTATATATATATATATATATATATGTGTACATATATATATATATATATCATATACAATATATATAAATATATAATTGGCAATGACCTTGACAGTAATTGGATTGAAAGAGCTGAGAGTACAAAATTGAGTACAAATGCAAATGCCAACGACCGCAATATGCCACACTGTGCGCACTAGCGTTATAGAGATCGAGATAATATTTTAAAAAATTAATTATTATTTTTTTTAAGATTTTATATATATTTTTAAATGTAGTCTTAAAATTTATTAATAATTATTATTTAACAAAAAATAAATAAAAAATATATATAAATATCTCGTCTATCTTTTACATCTTTATGCTTTGATATATTCAAACTACACTAAAAGAAAAGACTATTAAAAGTAATTTCATACAGTTTTAATTATTTAACAGATATTTTGTAAACATTTTGAAAACTATATTGCATATAAGTTTTTTAGAATAATTAATATTTTTGATATTCATAAACGATATCATTAAAGATCATCAAACTCTTTATCCCTTTCAAATATTGTATATATATATATATATATATATTTTTTTTTTATGACATTTATAAATGTGTTAAGTAACTATTTTGTACATAGGAAATAATTGTCGTATAAAAGTCACATAATGAAAATATATTTTGCACATTCGAATTATTTACTGTTATTATCTTGCATCTATTGTACTTTTCTCTCAGTGCACGAGACGAGACAAAAACTAAACTCTAACAGCCTGTACTGGCAGCTATGACAACGAAAATGAAAGCAAATTCAATTAGTTTAGTAACAAACATTTCTGTACATAGTTATGAGTGATATATATACAAATGTATAAGTATATATATGTGCTGTCTATGTATTTATAAATCGGCAAAACAACAACGCCTTCTTCAGCCAGTTGTGTTTGTAGTTGTTGTTGCCATGTTTTTAGGGGGCCTGGTGCTGTTAGTTGGCGCTGCTCGGCGTTCAGTTCCATGCGAGACGTTGAGCAGACGCGTGCCTGCTGCTAGCTGAAATCGAGTATACGCATCGACATTAAGTATACGCTGTGCGATGCCAGTTTTTTCGAAAATCTTGTCGCTGACCGGCTGCTGTATGTCTCACATGGCAATTGTTATAATCGCCTCTCCTATTTACACTCACATATATATATATATATATCTACTTTCCCATTATGCAATGCCAGCTGGAAGGCAGCCAATGCGACAATATAGCGCCGCAGCGCAGTCGCAGCTGCGTGAGCTGCTCGAGAAACAGCTGAGCGGCATCAAGGAGGCCGGCACATTCAAGGCGGAGCGTATCATCACCTCGTCGCAGAGCACACAGATTACGGTGCAGGGCAGCGAGCAGAGGATACTCAACTTTTGCGCCAACAACTATCTGGGACTGGCGGTAAGAGCTGGGATCAGCTATGGCTGCCTCTCTCCAAATCCTCACTCAAATTATTTCAGAATAATCCGGAGATTGTGCAGTACAGTCAGCAGCTGCTGAGCAAGTATGGCGCCGGCTTGAGCTCGGTGCGCTTCATTTGCGGCACTCAGGACATTCACAAGCAGCTGGAGCAGAAGATCTCGCAGTTCCATGGCCGGGAGGATACCATTTTGTACGCTTCGTGCTTTGATGCCAACGCGGGCATCTTTGAGGCCATCCTCACGCCAGAGGATGCCGTCTTCTCGGACGAGCTGAACCACGCCTCCATCATCGACGGCATTCGGCTGTGCCGAGCTAAGAAGCAGCGCTATAAGCACCGCGATCTGGCTGACCTGGAGCAGCAGCTGCGCTCGTCCGATGCCCGTCTCAAGTTGATCGCCACCGATGGAGTCTTCTCCATGGACGGCAACATAGCGCCGCTGGCACGCATCGTCGAGCTGGCCAAGAAATACGATGCCCTGGTGTTTGTGGACGAGTGCCATGCGACGGGCTTCTTCGGTGCCACCGGTCGCGGCACCGAGGAGTACGACAATGTCATGGGCGAGGTGGACATCATCAACTCAACGCTGGGCAAGGCCCTGGGTGGCGCCTCTGGCGGCTACACCACTGGCCCGGCCGAGCTCATCTCATTCCTGCGCCAGAAGTCACGCCCATATCTCTTCTCTAATACGCTGCCACCGGCGGTGGTTGCCGTGGGACTGAAAGTCATGGACATGCTGCTCAGCTCCAGTGAGCTAAGTGAGCGCGTCCAGAGCAATACTCAACGCTTCCGCCAAGCCATGACCAAGGCCGGCTTCACCATCGCCGGCGAAAATCATCCCATTTGCCCGGTCATGCTGGGCGATGCACGCCTCGCGTCCAGCTTTGCCGATGAGATGCTCAGTAAGTGTTGCTCTCTTCTCTAGTTGCTTCTCTTCATGTCTTTCTGCATCTTCTCCCTCCTCCAGCTCGTGGCATTTATGTCATCGGCTTTAGCTACCCGGTGGTTCCACAGGGCAAGGCACGCATACGCGTCCAAATCTCTGCAGCCCACACGGAGCCAGAGATCGATCGAGCTGTTCAGGCGTTCATCGATGTCGGACGCTCCTTGAAGGTCATCAAATAATGATATCATGTAAAATTTACTACGACTTTTTGTGTTGCATTTAGAATTATTTCAGAAAATTTGTTGGCATTTAGCGAACTGCATTGCAGTTTCAAATATATACAAGCTATTTTTGGCAAAATATACTATATATTGTTTTCTTCACTAGCCATTAGGTGTAGCATATAAAATACTTTCCTAACATCTATAGTAATAGTTTTTTGCCAGACTCCTGACTTAATCTTTTTCATTTCCTTTTACTTTTAACAAATTTATTTTTCCACTTTTCCATTTCCATCCCTATCAATTACTATAGCTATTCCAGCATCATTTGGTTTCTCTCTCTTTTATGTGATTCTCACTAACAATATAATACTTTCATGAAATCAATAGAAATCTTTTTATTAGACTCCTGACTTATCTTCTGCATTTACTTCTACTGGTAGTCAATTTCTTAACTCACTTTCCCATTTCCACATCTATTAATCTCTATCGCGATGCCAACATAATTTAGGCT
Source organism: Drosophila hamatofila (assembly GCA_035045345.1). Classification (NCBI taxonomy): domain Eukaryota; kingdom Metazoa; phylum Arthropoda; class Insecta; order Diptera; family Drosophilidae; genus Drosophila; species Drosophila hamatofila. Next base: position 5,899,401 of record JAWNPA010000001.1, read on the forward strand.
TTCGCTATGATTTTCCTCACTAACAATATGAAATGATTTCCAAATATCTATGGTAATTGCTTTTTCCCAGTGTCCTGATTTATTCTTTTTCATTTTGTTTTACTTTTAATAAATTTCCCTAACTTTCCATTTGCATCCCTATTCATCACTATTGCTATACCACACTCTATACCTCTCGCTCTTCTATGTGATTCTCAAAAATGTAAAGCTGCAATAATGCAGATTAAACTGTAATATCGCATTGTCTGATAGCCAAATAAAATATTCTTATAAAATTCGTTTGAGTTGCTTTATTTGGTTTGTCTGATTAACTAAGCGGCCTTTACTATGTAAGTAGTATAATCATAATCGTAAGAATAATTATAATAAACAATTAGAATTAGACATTAAGCTTAAACTAAAATTGCACATTAAATGAATGACTGGTCACAGTGGGGCAAATGCAGGCGCTGCCCGACTGATTACACAAAAGTAGCAATAACAAATTAAATTCGCGACTGTCTAAACAATAAATTAAATAATAACAAAACCGAACTTAATACAATTATGCAAAATACTTTTACAAAGCGAGAGTTGTGCGAAGATTGGGCTAAATTATTTGCATAGAATGCGCAACTGGAACAAGGATTCGATTTATATACTGTGACTATGAGAACTTTGGTTAGTTTATGCGTGTGTTTGTGACTCTTCGACTGAGATGAGTTGGGTTAGTTCTTCGTTTCCATTGCACTACTTGTTGACGAGGCCGCGCGCCTTGGGATAGGCTGAGGCCGGCTTCTTCGGCTGCACACGGCCGGTGGGCGGCCGTCGATTGGAGTCGAGCGCTGAGCCCGGGCTGGGCAGGCCGCTGCGCGTGGACTTGACGAGCTTGGAGGTGGCCGTAGTACTTGTGGGCGAGACATCAGCTGAGGCTGTGGTGCTGCTGCTGCTGTTAGCATTGCCGTTGATGATGTTCTCGAGGCGCGAGCGCAGCGAGTTGGTCTGGGTGTCCACAATGTCGATGTCATCGCCGGTGTGCATCGCCTGGGCCAGCACCGCCTGCAGGGAGGCGGACACCTTGGGCGAGCGGTACTCTTGGGTGGTGCGGCAGGGCATGTCCAGCTCGTAGCTGACAATGTTCTCGCTCTTGAAGCGCAGGGCACTGGGATCATTGGACTTGGCCTGCTGCAGTGCATACTCGGAGATGGGGCGTCGGCGCTGTGGATGCGAGACGGGACGTTTGCTGCTAAACTTACCATCTGCACTCATTGGCAGCGAGGCGAACTTCCACTCCTCCTGCTCCTCGTCGTACTTGGCCTGCGTGTAGAGGCGCTGCTTCACCTCGATGGGCACAAAGTTGTCGATGATGAGCAGCTGGCGCTTCAGCTCCTTGACCAGCTCGTTCTGCGCCATCTCCAGCTCCCGCAGATCCTGATTGTGATCGTGCTTGCAGTCGTTCAGCTCCTGCTGCAGCGCCAGATACTTGGCATAGCATTTGGAGAGTTTGCGTTTCTTCAGCTCGACCTCCTGCTCCAGCGAGACGTTGCGCTCCCGTATCTCCAGAGTGGTTTCCTCCTGCAGTTCCAGCTGCTGTTGTATTTCGATTTCACGCTTCTTTCGCTCCGCAATCTCCACCAGCTTCTTCTCCAACTCAATTTGACGCTCGCTGTACGTGTCCAGCAGATTCTTGCCGCCGCGTACCAGCTGACTCTCCAGCTCGGCCAGCTTGGCTGCCAGCTTCGCGTTCTCCACACGCTCTCGCTCCAACTGCTCACTGGACTTGGCTACCTCCGCCTCGTTCTCCTTGTCCGACTCTGGTTCCGAAGCCTCTAGTTCGCTCTCCCCTTCATCCTCGGCCGCCTGCAATTGCTCTTGGGTGACGCTGTCTGTCAAATCCCGCTTCACTGGTTCCCGTTTGGGCTTTTTGACGCGTTTCTTGGCTGCTGCAGCCAGCTTCTCGGTGCGCTGTTGTTGCTGCGGCGCAATGAGACGCTTGAGTCGCTCAATCTCCTCCTGGTACTCCTTCAATTTGGCATCCTGCGGATCCTCGTTCTTAATTGGCTGGTTCTGTATGTTCTTGGCACGTTGCGCGTATCGCAGCGTCGTCAGCGTCTCATTGTAGTTGTAGTTCGAGGGTCCGATGTTAGCAATCATGATGGTCTTGGAATTTCCGCCCAGCGAGTCCTGCAGCAGGCGTGTGAGCTTCGAGTCGCGATACGGTACATGGGGAGAGTTCTCTGCCAGCGCTGAGATCACATTGCCCAGCGATGAGAGCGCCAAATTGATTTTGCTGGCCTCCTTGAGCCGTTCCGCGGATGCACCCGTCTTTGACTGGCGCTCACTGCCCGCCAAGTCAATGAGATTCAGCTTGCCCACTTTGATCGTGTTCGTTTCCGTGTCGCACATCTCAATCTTGATCATGAATATGGCATGCGAGCTGCAGGATAATCAATACAATTAATCTAGAGTCTACAATTCTATGTCAAAACTTACCGAGAGCTATGCTCGTTCATGTTGGTGAAGCCAACGGTGCGGTTTTTGTTGCCCACCTTCATGACGCCTATCATATCATCGACGCTCTTGCAATTGATGGCATGCAAATTGGGCACATAGACGCCGGATCCACGCTCTCGCACCTCTAGGTGCTTGGAATTCGGCTTAAGTAGATCGCGCAGCTCCTCCATATAGATCTCTAAGTATGAAACGTCCACCAGAAACTGGAAGTTCTCCGTGCGATTAATGTGCAGCCAGATCTGTTCGAAAGTGCGCGGTATGATGCCCATCAATTCATCGTTGCCTCGCACTCCCTCCATCGTAAATGTCTTGCCTGTGCCCGTCTGGCCATAGGCGAATATGCAGCCGTTGAAGCCCTCCAGTACAGAGCTGACCAGCGGAAAGACCACTTCATGATAGAGCGTGGTCTGTGAGGCCACCGCATCGTAGGCCGCATCATAGGTGAACACCTTGCGCTGCTCTTTGTTGGCGTCCACGAGGTTCTGTAGCTCAACGACACCGCGATTGGGATACACATTGACCACTTCCGGTGAGCCCTCAGTGCGCTCTCGATTGCTCATCGGCCGACATCGTACAACCACCTGGACGCACTCATTCGGCGTTTGGCTGCTCGCAGTGCCAGGGCGTTTGCTCTTCGCACTCATTCTGCTCTGCTCTGCTCTGCTTAGCTGGTGGCTGTTTTTGGACACAGTGACTAAAGCAGCCTTGCCTTCGTACCCCCTTTTCACCCCGAGCACTACGGTCAGCTGCTGTTTTGTGTGGGGCTGTAGCTGTGACGACAAACAAATGTCAAATAAAATCAATAATTTGAGAGTGACGCGAATTTCGGATGAATTCGGGTTTCTTATTGTGTCTTCATTTATTCTCATAAATGACGTCACTCTATTAGCCAAATTTTGTGTACAAGCTGGAGTTAATGCCTTGCAATAATTACCTGTATTTTAAAAAGCCAAATTACTTCACCTTGGGTACGTTTTTTTTATTGTTCAGCTGCTACCGCTAGCAAAGTTATCGATAATACTTCGATGGTCTAATAAGTATTTAGTAATCGAAAAATACCAAATGTGGTTAGAATTTAATTTAAATACTTAATGTCGATTTATTTTAATTATCAAGCTATCGTAAATTCCCGCGTAGTTTAAGAAAAATTCAAATAGCTAAAATTTTCATGTTTATTTAATCATATATTTTACCTAGAGGATTTGAGCTTATGTGAAGATTTACTATGATCAGTAGCACCGCGCTTACGTTTATTTAGCGGATTGCGCGGATCGTATACATCATACCAATCATCACTTTTAGTAGACGCATCTTTGGCCAGCACAGGAACGTTACTGTTAAAATTTAAACTGTGCGCTAGCCAATCATCCCCAGTTATTTCCTTTTCCACTTCACTGTCGTCTACTTCCTTGGGCTCTTTTTCGTCATCTTCAGAGTTTGATTTGTATTTAAGATTGTTCAATTTCGATTTAAACTTGGATAACAGGCTCAACGTAAATTCCTCTCTGAAAGATTAAAGCTGTTGGTTTTTAGTACTTTCGATTTAAGACCTGTCGGACTCACCTTCCTTGTCCTTTAAGCGTAGTCTTTGTTTTAACCGTGTACTTCTCTTTTGTTTGTATGAAATCTTTGATATATTCATTTTCGTTAGCTCCCTTAATACTCTCCTTCTTTGAATTCTTATCGGACTCTTTGGAAAGTTGTTTGTCCTTGGTGACTTTATCCATTTGATATTGTCGTTTCAAGGAAGCAATTTCTTCCCGGATTTTAGATCTAGAATACATTAAACATGTAATTAAAGTAATATATATAAATCGAGCAATACACATACTTTTCTTTTAATATTTTTTGATTTTGTTCCTGCTCCTGAGTCATGAGAACATCGTCGTCCTCATCCTCAGATTCACTTTTGATTTCTTTACGTTTTAACTGCTTTGCCGATGTGGTTTTTGAATTTTTTGACAATTTACTTTTTATAATATCTGAACTGATGGCAGTTTTAGTAACCGGCTCCTCCTCGCAATCGTCTGACAAATGTTCGTCGTTCTGCTCTGGCTCGGAATCTGGCTCTGTTTTGGGCACCTTAATTGCTTCCTTGCTTAGCTTTGGATCATCCGTGACATCGTGCAATGATTTGGCTTTGCCGGCATTTTGCTTAACAAAAATTGTTGTCTCCTGTTCATCACCTTCAGCCTCCTCTCCAAACGAAAGCAGTCCAAAGTTTCTAAAAGGGGATTAATTTAATTTCTGATTAAAAACTATATATTAAATATAACCTACTTTACGCCCTGCTTTTCTTTCTTGCTCTTCTTTACTTTGGTTGCTTTTGGCAAGGAACGCGGCACGATATCGTTGAAGGGATTGCTGAGCACCTCCGTGGATATTATGCGATGCGCATACATGGGCCGCTCCTGGTGATCAACGATACCCTCCTCCAGCTTGAGCATATTGAACACCGTATCGCCCGTGACTTTGCCAAAGAGCGTATTTTTGTTTTCCAGTTCTGGAGTCGGTGCAAAGGTGAAGAAGAACTGTGAGGCGTTGTCATCCTTGCCCGAGTTCGCCATGCCGACCAATCCGCGGCGGGAATACCGCAGTCGTGAATGAAATTCATCCTTAAACGGGTGTCCATAAATCGATTCTCCGCCGGTTCCATCGCCATTGGGATCTCCACCCTGTACAATGAATCCTTTAACCAGCCTATGGAAAGTCGTGCCATTATAATAGCCCTCCAAGCAGAGTTGGACAAAGTTGCGACAGGCCTTCGGGCACTCTCTGGCCCATAACTCAATGTCGATGTCACCAACTGTGGTTCTCAACAGTACTTTGCCAGATGTTGGCGGCTCCTGAATATAAATATTACTCATTTTTATATGAAATAAATAAATATACTCTAAAACCACGAATTGTTTACTTCGGCGACAATGGTTAATAGTTAGTGATGGAAGTATTTGAGCAAACTATCGATTTTATTTTTATATCGATAGACTAGAGTTTCCAATAAAAATCAATAGTCCCACCTGTTGCAGTTTGCTTCTTTTAGTATAAGTGTATACACATCTTCGAGAAAGCACTGTGCCTAAAAAATACTAAAGTTCGTTACTAAGCAACGGTAGCTTTTTCTTTCATTTTCTAACCTGTCTTTTCTTTTCGTTTTGAAAATTATAGGAGAATCACACAGTAGATAGGATTCACTATGAATTTTAGCGACGATCCCTTGGCTGATCTACTCAGCGATAATAGCTTGGACAATGATAATTTCTTTGACGCGCCAGGTGGTGGCGGCGCTGCGAAAAAATTGCCAAAATCAAGCAAAGCCAAAGGGAAACTCGAGGATTTATTCGGAATAAAAGAGGAAAGTGAACCAGATGCTCAAAATTCTGCAGCAGCTAAACAGGGAAATGCCAAATCAACAGCAACAAGCACACCGCGCATTGTCAAACAGAAGCCATCGCTCTCCATGGATGATGCCGACGATGATGACTTGGGATTCGATCCGAAGCGTCCAAAGAGCGGCGGAACAGCACGGAAAAGTCTCTTTGACGATTTACTGGGAGCTGCAGAGCCTAAGCGCAACATTTTCGATGATATTCTGAATAATAGCGACGCATCCAACAAGCGCCCAGCTACTGCAAAGCCCTCCATGTCCCGCCAGTCCACGGACACCACGACAGAAAACTCCAATGTGCACTCACAGGCGCGTCCCAAAACAGCAGCCAGTGCGGGTAGACGTAGCTCTGGAACTGTCCAATCCTCCAATCTGAATGCCGATCCCCTGGGTCTGTTTGGCAAGGATGCGAATACCAATGTTTCGGGCATGTCCACGCCCGTGTCCAAGAAGCGCGGCACGGCTGACTGGCTGGGCTTGAGCTCAGAGATGGCAGAGCCGTCGCCAGCAGCCGAGGAGCTGGAACGCGCAGCCTCCCCGCCCACGCCGAAATTAAAAGAACCCGCAGCAACTCCAAAGAATAGCACGGAGATGCTTCGCATTCCGGACTCGGATGAACCAAAACTGGAGGCGAAACAGCCAACTGTTGTGCCCTCTGTGGATAGCACAGCGCATACGATCCTAATGCTAAACTCTTTAAACTTGGAGAGCAGTCACAGCTACACCGCCCTGCAGCAGCAGGAGACGCAGCTGACGATTGCTGCCCAAATGAAGAGCCAGGAGCGCGCGCTAGTGGAGATGCAGCAGAAGCAGGAGACGCAGGATCGCAGATTCCAGGCGCTGCTGCAGCAGCAGCTGCAGCGCCAGCTGCAAATGGAGGAGCACATCAAGGCACAGCAGGAGCGCATCAACATGCATCTCCAGCTGATGATGAGCCAGCCCATCGTGGCACAAGCTGCATCCACCGAGATCCAACCAACTCCCACTGAGGGCGCAAAAGCTCCAGCTGTTACCGTGGCAGCCAAGGATGAGAGCAAGGAGCAAATGGAGCTGTTGCAGCTGGAGACGGATGTTAGGCGTCATTTGCTGGAGAAGCAGCGACTGGAAGAGCTGGTAGCCAACATGCGAGTCAACTATGAGCAGGAAATTGAAATGATCGAGAGCTCGTATAAGTAATTGCAGTAAGTCAACTAAATTCCACAAAGATCTCACAGAGTTTTTCTTTGATTAGAAAACAGCTTAAGGTATTGGAGCAGCACTTGGCTGCAGTGGAGGAGCGTCTGAAGCTGGAGAACTCCGAGACGAAGGAGTACTACGCGGATAAGCTGGATAAGCTCAAGGGCGACTACGAACTGCAAATCTCCAGCTTGAAGCAGGACCACGAGGACGATTTGCGTGCGCTGCGCAGCTCCCACGATGCGGACATGGAGCGCATAAGACAAGCCAAGATGCTGGAGCAGACGACGGTGCGGGACCATGGTAGCTACTTGGAAACGTTGCGCATGGCCTCCAGTGATCTGCAAGAGCTGCGCGAAGGCTTGAGCACAACGAAGGAGCGCGAGCAGCAGCTGGAATTGCGAGAGCGGCGTCTGGCAGATGCGGAACGTCGCTTGAAGATCGACGAGGAAGGCGCCGAGCAGGAGAAGCGACGCCTCATGGAGCTAGTGAGCACCTTGGAATTGCAGCTGGAACGCTTGTCCAAGGACACAGCCGAAGAGAATTGGCAGCTGCGCCAGCGCATGGCCAGCATCGAGTCGGAGAAGAAGGCATTCGAGCGGGAGAAGCAGTTCCATCGCGAGCAAATGGAGCGCGACGAGAAGCGTATCGAGGAGCTCAAGGCGCTGCAGTTGGCCGAAATTGAGCGCATGCACCTGGATGTGCAGCAGGAGCGCACTCGCTTGCTAGTGGAGCAGCAGAAGCTCGAGATGCAGCACAAGCTGCACGAACAGGGCAACTTGGATAAGGAACGTCTGGAGGTGGAGGCACAGCTGCAAGTGGCGCGAGATGCCATCAAGCGAGCTGATGAGCAGCGGGAGCGCTGCCACAGACAGCAGCGCGAGCTGGAGCAGCGCAAGCGAGTGCTGCTCGACAAGGAAAATGCGCTCAACATCAAGGAGGATGAGCTGGTGCAGACATCGAGCACCTACCGCGTGGCCATTAAGCGTCTTCACTCGGCCGAGCATAAGACTCGGGAGGCCGAACAACTGCTGCACGCCAAGCTGCAGCTGCTGGCCAACCGCGTGCGCGAGCTGGGCGAGAAGGAGGCACAGATCTCACAGGAGCGCATGCTGCTCACCCAAGATCGCATTGCGTTACAGAAAACGAAGCAGAAGATTGGCCAAAGCAAGTGCGCGCTCTGCAAGATGGGCGTTGAGAGCGTCGAGTTCAATCAACGCATGGCTGCCCTCGGCCATGACAAAGGAAGAACCGATACATCTCCGCTCGAGGCTGAGGATCACACTCAGCCGCGTTCGCAGCTGGAGAATCAAGCGGCCGTTCCTGCGGGTGATATTGTGGACCGCATGCTGGATGAAAACATTGAAGCCTCTTATCGCAGAATGTACAATTTGTCAGAAAGTGGAGAGTTGGATTATTGGACAACTGTTGGACTTGATGATGACTCGAAAAAGCTGGCATTAGACAATGGGAATGTTTTGGACATCGAAGAATTAATGCTGGCCAATCTGGATATGCGATAGAGATTAATTTAAAAGTAACAATATTTGAATTTAAATATTTTCTATCGATATTCTTTAATAACAATCGATATACTCAACATAACTTTCAGTGTGTACATTTATTCGAAATATTTAATTTCATTCCTCTGCTTGTTGCATTCCGCTTTGCGCATTTTTCCGTGGCGTTTGTTATTATTCTTTTGTGTGACGAAGCAACCGTAGCATTTTAGTAACATTCAATTAAGTATATTTATCATGTTTTTTTAATAATTTCTGTTAATAATATGTTGGAATAATCAGTATTTCGCGTTCTACGCCTACGTGTATTATTGTGTTCAGTTTCGTTTTTTTGTGCAAGTTTAAATTTGTATGTGCTAGTGTTATATCTCTGTTTATATGTATGTAAGCTTGTGTATGTGAGTGGAGGAAGCTCCAAAGCCGCGGAAGTAACCAGAAATCCAAATGAAAACGCAAAAAATTTATTGCATATTGCAAAATTGAAGCAACTGAAATCGACGACAACTTTGAGCAAGTACGAAAAAACCAAAATCGAACTACGTAAGTGGATGAAAAGCGAAACCAAAATGTGCATACAATTGTATACGTATGTGCATTCTCATATGTATGTGTGTATGTGCTGCCAACAGTACATATGTACATACACTTTGCTGCTTACAACATATATATACATATATATATATATATATATATATATATATATATATATATATATATATATATATATATATATATATATATATATATATATATAAATATACATATATATATATAGTTCTGAATTTCTTAAAATAATGCTGATTAATGTAATATCTATCGTTATTATTTTTGCATTTGCTCATTCGTATTTTTGTACGTTTTCTTCACTCCGTTTGTGCCAACACCTACATTGATATGGGTGTGTGTGTAGACACCTTTGCAAATGCGTACGCATACAGACACATGTACGTATGCAAATTTTAACTTGTCGAACTGCTCCTCACTCATCACATCATTTGTTGTTCGCTAATATATTTATATATTTTATTGATCGGCTTTAACCTTTGCATCATAGCCTTGCAGCTCTGCCCCGCCTGCTAGTTTTGCTTCGCCGGTTTATGTTTTCTTATCTATTGTGTCCTCGTTTTGATAGCAATTTAATTTCGTTTTCATATTGTGTGTGTATGCACCGGCATTACATGTGTGTCTCTATCATGTGCGTATGTGTGGACAGTGGACACATACTTATGTGTGTATGTGTGTGTTTGCGGGCATTCGTGCTGAACAGCTGTTCCCCTCTCAAGGCAATCGTGAGAAAGTAGCGCATTTGTTTGTTTTGATTCGCCGCGACACACAGAATCACAGCAACAAAAGGAAAGCCTTATCGAATAATATAAATATTTATACATATATCCATATATATGTGACTTACTTATACATATATAATATATATATATATATATATATATATATATATATATATATATATATATATATATATATATATATATATATATATATATATATATATATATATGAATATGAATATGAATATGAATATGAATAACCAAAAAATTCATTATTCTGAATAAATGGCAAATGAGAACTTATGCGTACATTATTATACCATCAGAAACGAACCATACAAAGATCTCTAAGGTTTTATACAAAACTGAAATTTGATAAAAGGAATTTGAAATCTTTCGCTTTGTAATACATGCACAAATATAAATATATCAAATAATTTTCCTCTCGCAAACAGTCAGAAAAATTTTTCATTGTTTGCAGCTTAATTGAGCATTATTATATTTTACATTCAATTAAACTCGTATCTGTGTAATATGTATGTTTTATATAGATTTGTATATATGTACATATATATGAGAATACATATGCATTTATAAGAAATTAAATAAACATTATTATTAAAATCAAGCTTCAGATGAAAATTTTCCCTTCTTTGTAAGTTCAATATTAAAAAGAAGTTATATTACAGATTTAAAGCTCTTATACAGATCAGACACCAGTTAAAAACTTCTTGCATACTATTATTTAAGTTAGTTGCTCAATGCTCGTATCTGAACAATAAACATATAGTCTGTTTTATTCCCATTTTGTTTGTGGCAACAGCTGTTTAGTAAAGCTCTTATCAAAGTCAAAACATATTTGTGTTGAGGGATCCACGCAATATATAAACTTTTGCTAAACTAAGTTTGTCGGGCATTTCTGTTAGTTCTAGACAGTCAGGTAATGGGACAGCAACAACAAATTTGGCCAAACTTCATTTATTATAAATTATTTAAAAATTCATTATTACTTTAGAGTAATTGCTATCATTTTGTAAACTAATTATTGCTTTTCACAATAATTTGATTATCAGAAAAGGTTCTTAGAAAAGCATTTAGTTTATAGAAATATATTCTAATATTTACAGCAAAAAGCCAATAAAAACTTTAAGATTCTTGCTAAAATATATATATAAAATAATAAAAACAATTATAATATTTAGTTGACTGTTGAAAACATATTCACGCTATGGTTTCTAAAAGGTAAAAATCATATCAAAAATGCTTGTACGATTTCATGAACTAAAAGCAAAAGTACAATTGATTAAAGTGTATTTTTTTGTAAGCCGCATAGATAGTAAAACATTGACTCATCGAGCAGATACGAGGGCGAAGTTTCTATAATACAAATACTATTGCTCAAATGTTAATCTATACATTGTCGATTCGTTCCGCTCTCCTCAATTCCACTTCGTCTGCATTAGCCACATTTGAAACATGATTGGCTTTGAGGAACAATTCCAAAGCAAACGAAAAAAAAAGAGAAAAAAAGACAAGAATATATAATTTTGCTTTGTCTTTATAATATTGTTGGGCTTTTACAGCACCTAATCGCTTTTATCGTTGATTTCGTTATCGCTCGGACGAATGTGGCAGAGATAAGCGTAGAAATACACTCACAAGGCATTGTTCGGATTGAAAACAACATTTTGGGCACAAATACTTAACTTGTATTTCTCTTGCAGTAGCTGGTCGCGGGCGAGGACTCTGAGTGGATAATGTCGAATCAGGCGCAAATCGACTATGACAGGCAATTCCAGGAGGACCTGGCCAAGGCAACGGCGCTCAGTCTAGAACAGCAGGCACTCGACGACTACAGGCGTAACAAGAAATACGGCACTGGCTATCAAACAGTCGGCGCCGACTACTACAGTCAACAGCAGCAGCAGCAGCAGCAACACCAACAGCAACTACGAGGTCATGGTGCAGTGCAGCGACGCCACTCGGAGGTGCACCAGGCGAGCTCGTCGTACAGCAGCAGCGCGGGCCGGTCGAACACACCGCCGGCTCAGAGTAACAATGGCAATGGGGACAACGATCTGATCTGCTTTGCCAGTCCCACGAGCAAACAGCCGACTTCGGAGACCGGCAGCACCTTCGAGCGGCTGATTGAGGATCTGCAGCGCCTGCAGACCAATAGTCCGCAAACGGCCTTGGTGCCAGTGGGTCCGGTGGCGGCTGCAACACCAATGCCCGTGCAGTATGCTCCGCCACCGTACGGTGTGGCACCGCCAGGTGGGGCAGGCGGCGTTGGCATGCAGCTGGTGCCCTATCAGGCGCCGGCACAGCAACCACAGCAACGACCGCTGAACAACGAAGAGCTGCAACGGCTCTACAGCATGCCCAGCCAATTGGCTCTGCAGCCCGTCGCCCCGGTCCAACCCGCTGGCTTTGTGTACTATCCAACGTTCTCTGCACCCGTCGTGCCCGGCTCGGCTGCCTATTTACCGCCGCAGTATCCGTCGCAGGCCTATGGCTATGGCTATGCTCTGAGCAACGGCGGCAGCTCGCACGTGGACTTTGCGCGTCCGCACAGCACTCCAGCAACGGCAGCAATGCCAACTCCAGTACCATCGTCCAGCCACTCTGTTCCACATTCCGGCGCTACGACGCCAGCTGCATTCAATGTGCGACGGGCCACGCCTCCCGTTGGCAGCTGCCCCTCCGTTGGACCACCCGCACTGCCAGCGCAGCGCAGCGGCAACGATTTGATCGATTTGAAGCAGGATGATTAGTATGCATCATTAAATTACAAATTCCAACTACCTCAATTGGTTTGTTTAATTGGCAATTCTCTCTTTTGCAGTGCCCGAGTGAGCGTTCTGGAAGCATTCGATCCGCTGCTTAATGAGAATTCTGGTAAGCACTGGTTGATGTTCTTAGCCAATTCACATAACTCAAACCTTATTGATCAAGCGTCTTTCCATTGTAGCTATTAGATTTTAACAAAACTTTAAGCCGTGGATTCATTTTAAATAAGTTCACTTAAGTTGCGGGCATCAATGAATATCTTAAATTATTAGTAAAGGTCCACCAAAGAGCAATTGATAAAGTATTAGATTATTTTTCCTAATTACTACAGGGCTGACTAGTTATTCAACAATATATATATATATATATAAGTTAAGGGTGGAAAAAATACTTTAAAAACTTATATTCATGCAGTAGGCAATCGCAAATTATAGTTTACAGTAATTAAAATCTTTTTTTCTAATGCTTTGTTAGGTGATTAAAAAATAACCGTTTTTTAAGCAAATTTGTATAGCCGATTAAGATTAGAAATTCTTGAAATGAAGTCCTTGTCCACTGTCTGTCTGTTTGTTGTTTAAAACTTGGTATAATTCTATTTCTATCTATTCTATTTTAATTATGGTTTTTGTATTATTGTTTCACGCTGTTGTTGTTGCTGTTGTTAATCCATACCAAGTTATATACAAAACATAAAAATAGTTCAAACCTGTTAAACTGAATGCTTTCTGTTTCTCTATCTTGCAGTGTCGCAAAAGTAATACATTTTAGTGCAAAACTTCTACTACTATCCATACTAAGTACCACATACTACTACCAAATAACTGCAATTATTTAACTATGTACTACCACAACAACAACAACAACACCACCCACCCAGAAAAAGAACAACAACAACTAATAAAAGAAAAGTCAGGCGACACAAACACAACAACACGTCATCAGCTGAAAGGCAGAATGGGCTCAGGGTTTCATGGTGTGGATATAACTGAATTCAATATAAAAATACATGCCATGTATATGTTAATAGAACCCACTTACAAACACAAACACTCACATATATATAAATATATATATATATATATATATATATATATATATATATAACATTCTTAAGTCGAAAAATTTGTGCCTTCCACGACTGCACTAGATATTTGCTCACTGTATGAATATACATATATATTGAATAATAAAGAAAGTGAGAGTTTTATGCCAATGACACTGATCAAACCGATGGCCACATTTCACATTAAACATCACAGATATAATATATATACATATATGTATATATAAATAAGTATTTTTGCAAAATTTCAAAACGAATTTGACAACTTTGTCTGCGATGGCAAATCACATAAAATTGAATTAAACTTTAATTTATTTTTGATGAGTATTATGGAACAGAAGAAATTGTGATTTCCACCTACATATTTACATATACATACACGTGTATATACATATATATATATAACTATATAATATTTTAATATACATATATACATACATATGTCAAATACAAGCTTGTATAACTTTTGGAGACCAATAATAAAAAATTACGTCTGAGAATAAAAATGCCAACATTTTGTTGTTTTATTAAACAATTTAACGCTCTGCGTTCGCTATACGCAAACGTATTTAATTTTTTTTTTTTTTTTTTTTTTTGATTTTCCTTTATGATATGGGATCTCATCAACAAGAACTTTATATGTATGTATGTATGTGTATATGTAAATATATATATTTAGATAGATAACTATTATAGTTATTTTCCTGTTAGATATACATATAGTATTAGGTGTTTTCAATTACCAATTCGCTCTATATACATATATGTAGACAACTTCTTCAGCATATTAAAGGAAAGGTCAAATAGAACGCCGTCTGAGATTTGTGTAAATATTTATATATATTTTTAGTTTGATTTGTGTCGCGTAGGCGTCCGCCGCCGACAGCTGAGCCAATTGGCCTCTTGCTGAACTGAAAATTGGTTAGAATGGGAGGCCACACAAAACGAGATGAACTGATTTGTTAGCATAGTTTTGCGAAATGTTCTCTACAGTCTCTCAGTTCCGATCGCGGCTGGCTGGGCTTTTGTTTATTTTATTTTTGGCTGCACGCTCGGATCGACTCGACTCGAAACGATTTGATCGTGTGGTCATTTGCATAATAGTGAATCGTGCGATTGCTTGTGCTGAATTAACTCGTTGATTAATGATGCACTCGTTACTTGCAGGCAATGACGGCGCCTCTGACTGCACTTCCTACTACGCGGACTACGATCCGTTTGACTTTCTCTATAGCGGCGACAATGGCACTCAGTACTCGGATCCCATGTACGAGGCGGTCAACAGGTGGGACAAGGGTGCCGTGAATAGTGGCAGCGTTAGCTCGATAGGCTGGCGACAGGATTACCTCACTCAGCCCCCTCATTCCCACTCGCCGTCACCCACATTAACATCATCAGCAGCAGCTGCGTCGACATCCGCGCAAGCAGACCGCAGATCCAACACGGGCTCTGTATCACCGCCGCCGCCGTTGCCGCCTCGCAACCAGCAGCTGTATGAGACAGGCGCCACAGCTTCGACAATTTCGCAAACCTCATCCAAGCCATATCAGCTGGCGCCGTTCACAGACAGCTACACCAACAGCATACCAGCCCATGTCGTGCTAGATCGTCGGAAAAATTTCACGCGCCTTTACCAGCTAATCAGTGAGCAGCCCTCGAATGATTCCGAACTCCTGGAGTTCTATCATATGGTGCGTGAGCTACGAGCAAGCTACAAGCACGAAGACAAAAAGACAAATGTGGGGCACATCATAGCCGCCGAGTTCAACTATCATTATATGATGGACACCAGCATCAAGGTCATTGTGCATCCGGCTGTGAATACGCTGCAGCCGCACGCTCTGTCCAGTTCGCTGGCTGGAGAACAGGTCAAGGGCTATGGCACGCCAGTTACTTTCACTTGCGACAGTAAGTTTTACTAATGTGGCTCTGATTAATCCGAATAATGTACATAATCTTTCCTTACAGTTGACTCCGTTGTGGCTCAGGTGGTGGCTCAGGCGTTGGCATCCCTCGAGGGTCAGGTTCAGGGCACAGTCACAGACTATGCGGTGAAGGTGAGAATGGAAAGAAGATTTCAATTGTGTTTCTATAACACTAACTTGCTCCTTTTGCTGCAGCCCATTGGCCTGCTGGAGTGGCTGGCGCTCACTTCCAGGCTGAGTCAGCTGGAGTGTGTGCATAATAGCTTTCAGTTGGAGAAGGATGTGCATTTGGGCTTGTGCTTGCGCAGCCCTGCCAATATGGAGGCCATTGCGCGCACTGAACAGGACGACGAGAACGACGCCGATCTGCAGCCGGAGCAAGTTCTGCCCAACGAAGTGGTGGCTATTGTCACCTACGACAACATGATGATACTCATTGAGACACTCGAAACGGAAATCGATAAGCTCGAATCGGCGGTAGATGGAGCGCCAGCCACCCGCAGCGTCGTCAGCTGCTCGGGCGTGGTGCAAGCTGTGAAAGCCATTTGTGCGTTGCTTGGCTCCATCGACACACTGGAGATAGCGCGTTGCATTTCCGACTTGAAGCGCATATGCGAGGAGGCTCAGACCAAGTATGCGCCCTTGGCGGGCTCCAACAATCCAGAGATTATCAGCGACTATGGCGAATATGCTCAAGTGACGCTGCGACCGCGCTCCATGCTGGAGCAAATCAAATTAAAGTGCAATAGCTTGCGTGATGCTGTCCAGGAGCTAATCGAACTTTACGCCAATGTGTTTCGCGTTGCCTTCTCGGTGAAGACGCCGGACTATGCCACAAGTGAGTGAATATTTTAATTACTTGAGCTTCTTAATACTGATCAAAACTCTCGTTAGCGCCCATACCCGTTTCGTGTGTGTCCAAGCCGATTGTGGTGAGCATCAATTGCCTGCACAGACCGCCGCCGAACTGGAAGTACGACGATTACTCGCTCTGCGTGCAGCTTGTCTATGGTACGCGTCTGTTGTCCAATCCGAATGTCTTGAGCTGCTCCAATGATACGTCGGGTGGCCTGTTTCCACGGTTGAACTTCAGTGCTTGGCTCACCTTTGACCAGCATCCAATTTGCACGCTGCCACGGGAGGCGCGACTCACGTTTGTGCTCTATGGCAAACAGGCGGCCAGCGAGAATGAGCCAAATGCGGAGCCGAATGGCGAAAGGCGCCAGGTGACCACGGAGCTGGGTTGGTGTTCCATACAGCTGTTTGACTTTAAGCGTACAATGATCTGCGGGCCCTACTTGCTGTCCGTTTGGCCACCAACCACTGATAAAATGCTGGGACCAGCTCCAGCGCGTGGCTGTCATCCGCACCCCGACTTCTGTCCGGTGCTAAGCATTGAAGTGCCTCCCTATGGCGGTCGCATTGAGTTCCCAGAGCATCAGGAGGCACCGAAGCCTGCACCGCAGTAAGTTTTCCCATGAAATATTTTACTTGTGGCACTATTTAATTTAATTTAATTGTTATAGCTATGACTTTGCCTCGCTGGACGCTAATCTGCAGGAGGAGCTGCTAAATACTGCCGAGCTGGGTTATTCAGGCGCAACGGAGCGCCGCGAGGTATTCTGGGAGAAGCGTCTCTACTTGCAGAACTATCCAAATGCCTTGCCCAAGGTTCTGCATGCGGCGCATAGTTGGGATTATGCCAATTTGATTGACTTGCATTCCTTGCTGCACTCCTGGGCGCCTCTGTCGCCGCTGCAGGCATTGGAGCTGCTGCTGCCCCGCTATCCGGATGCCAAAGTGCGCGAGAAGGCTGTCGAGTGGATCTCACATATGCCCAACGATCAGCTCGTAGACTTTTTGCCTCAGCTGGTGCAATCGCTGAAGCACGATACGTACGAGGCTTCGGCGCTTTCGCGTTTCCTACTTGCGAAGTGCTTGGAGTCGCCGCGCTTTGCCCATCACATGTACTGGCTGCTGGTGCACAGCCTGCCCGATGATCCGCTCAACTCGATTGGCGCCTCTCTGGTGGATCAGGACTACGATGAGTCTCAAATCACACAAGCTCGCTACTATCGCCGCAACAAAATGATGCTGCGCGCTCTCATGGCCATCTGTGGCGAGAAGCTTCTGAAGCGTTTCATGTATCAGCATCGCATGTGTCAGGTGAGTGATAGTTACAAGGGCTCGTTAATAAAAGTAACTAATCATTTCCTTTTTTTTATTATCATTCATCATCATCAGAATTTATCCAAAATCGCGGAATCCGTTAAAGAAGCTAAGGAGTCGATGCGTCAGAAGAGTCTGGTCGCAGGCATGGATGAAGTTCATCAGGATTTGGTAGATAAGCCCACCTGCCTGCCGCTGGGTCCTGAGCTAGAGGTATCAGGTGTTAATGTGCGCAACTGCAGCTACTTTAACTCCAATACACTGCCACTGAAGATCACCTTTGTGGGACCAGATGCTGAGCCTCTGCCGGCTATTTTTAAGGTAAGCCAATGCAGCAGCTGCAGTCACACACACTAGATCCCTTTGTTTCCTCTTTGACAGTGTGGAGATGATTTGCAACAGGATATGCTGACGATCCAACTGATACGCATCATGAATAAGATGTGGCTGGCCGAACGCTTGGATCTCAAGATGGTCACGTTTAATTGTGTGCCCACTGGGTACAAGCGCGGCATGATCGAACTTGTGTCCGAGGCCGAAACGCTACGGAAGATCCAAGTGGAATGCGGTCTTACGGGCTCCTTCAAAGATCGGCCCATTGCCGAATGGCTGGGCAAACAGAATCCGAGTCCGTTGGAATATCAAAGTGCAGTTCGCAATTTCACACTCTCCTGCGCTGGCTACAGCGTGGCGACCTACGTGCTGGGCATCTGTGATCGACACAACGACAACATAATGCTTAAGACCTCGGGACATTTGTTCCACATCGACTTCGGCAAGTTTCTGGGCGATGCCCAGATGTTTGGTAATTTCAAAAGGTGAGTTTGCCTAATGTCTTCCTTTTAATTATCTCAATCTAACATAAGCTTTGTCTTTACAGAGATCGCACGCCTTTTGTGCTCACCTCAGATATGGCATATGTCATCAACGGCGGGGACAAACCGTCCACGGACTTTCACTACTTCGTTGATCTCTGCTGTCGTGCCTTTAACATTGTCCGCAAGAACGCCGACCTGTTGCTGCATACGCTAGCGCACATGGCGACGGCGGGCATGCCGGGCGTGAATTCCAATGCGGTCACCTACGTGCGTCGCGCTTTGCTGCCCTCACAATCGAATCCCGAGGCGGCGGCCACATTCGCCAAGATGATACAATCCTCGCTTAAGAGTTGGTTCACACAATTCAATTTCTTTCTGCACAACTTGGCGCAGATGCGCTTTAACAATGACGAAGGCTCGGGCGAGCTGTTATCCTTTGTGCCTCGAAAATATACGTGAGTCGCTAGAGAATTATAATAAAATGAAAATTGATCTTCAATTGATCTCAAACTACATTCACAGCATGCAGCAGGATGGCCGGCTGAAGATTGTTAAAGTAGTTCGATTCCAGAAGCACTACAGCATGGAGAAGTATTATATGTACATTCTGCAAGTAACGCGCCACGGACAACTGGATCCAACCCATCTGTTTCGCTCGTATCGCGAGTTCACCGAGTTTCATCAAAAGTTGTGCATGCATTTTCCACTGGTCAAGCTCCACAGGTAAGTGAATCAGTACAATGTTAAATATGACAAAGAGATAACGCCTTGGAATGATAAGACAACCATTTATCATTGAAGCCGGCTTAATTGTTTTTGTATGCCCTAATGAACGAACTTGATAAGTTATGCTAGGGAAATGGTATGTGGTAAAGGAAATTCTTTGCTCAATAGTGATTTCCATAGTAATAGGAATTTTTGATTGAATCAACATCATTTTGAAGGATGTTACTGATAATGATAAGACAATCAGTTATCATTGAAGTAGGCTTAATTATTTTTGTATGCCCTAATGAAGGAATTTGATAAGTTATACTAGGGAAATATGTTGCAAAGGATATTATTTTCATTAGTAAGACCTTACTTAAAAAGTTAGGACGATTTTGAATATTCGTTAAGGAATTTCCTGAGTCAACATTATTTTGTGGGATCATCGCAAAAGGGGGGATTCCTAAACAGGGTATACTCATTTAAAGTAGATAGTTTCTATTAATCATAAGTTTATTTAAACATAGTCAACATTATATGGCAACTTCTAACATACTTTAGATATATACATATATATTCATATTTAGAAGTGTATGAGTCCCTTAAGACTTATTTACATGTAAAATACTGTCCTCGCTAAGGAAATTAAGAGCAGCATTTCGGGTTTGGGAATCTAAGCCTCTGTAATTCGGTCACTCTGCATCGTGTGATCTAATCCAGCGACTGGCCGCAATACCTCTGTCATGGAGCGATGTTGACTTATGGCGCGTCCAAATAATTCATCATCGCTGTCCTCCTGCGAGATCTGAGAGCTGAATAGTTTGGGTGCATCACGCTCAGCATTCGGTGATTCGGGCTCCTCAGGTAGCAATGTGATTAAGCGCTGTGTGGCCCTCGGCGGCAGCGTTTCTTTTTCACTCTGATCCTCAACAGAGTCAAAGTCAATATCTGACTCATTTGAGCTGGGCACCTCGGCAGATTGATAATATTGCAAGTTCTCCACATCGAAGCGCACCTTGAGAGCACGTGCCTCACGCTTAGCTGGCTGTGGTGGTAGTGGTGGTGGTGAGGCAGCGATTTCCTCGACGTCCGCCTCGCTAGAACTGGAG
Organism: Drosophila hamatofila; assembly: GCA_035045345.1. Taxonomy (NCBI): domain Eukaryota; kingdom Metazoa; phylum Arthropoda; class Insecta; order Diptera; family Drosophilidae; genus Drosophila; species Drosophila hamatofila. The sequence continues at coordinate 5,919,846 of JAWNPA010000001.1, forward strand.
CTCGGCAGTTCCTCGGGCTCGTAGCAGGTCAATGGCGCTGCATCACCCCGTACACTGAGCGTTGCCGGCTTGGAGACACGCGGCGCTGGCTGAGGTGGCCGGCGTGCCGGCACTGGAGATGGAGCAATGTCCAGCTCCTCACAAAGCTTATCGAAATCATGCTCCTCTGTAGCGAGTTCAGTGGAGTTTCCATTCACTTGCAGCTCTCCGAACATATCCTCTATGCTGCTCACATATTCAGGTCTGCTTCCCTTGCCTTGGGCTACGACATCTTCATAATTGGGCAGCTTTCGATTGGTTCGAGTCACCTCGAGCTGCATCAGTGACTCGTAGTCGGGCAGGATAGGTGGAACTGTCGGCCTCCTATCATATGGAGGTGGCTCTAAGGCATTAGCTGCTCGCTGTGCTCTTAGATCATCTGAGGGCGTAAGAAGCTCCAATTCCCGAAACAGTGTGTCCTCTCGCACTACATTTTCCAACTCGAGCGTTGTCTCCCTGCGCTCAGTGCGTGGCAGCTCGATTAGCGACCAACTACGTTGGGCTGCATTTGTTACACTTTCCAGATTTTCAAAGTTCTCCCAGTCATCATCGATGGTCTTTCCGAAACCTGGTGGGCTACCTGGCACTGGCAGCTCAGTTTGCAGTCCAGTAAAGTCTGCTTGCATATCCAGGATGTCTGCTTCGTTCATTTCGTAGGATGAGCGAATGCGCTCAAATTCAACATCGTCCACATGGTGTGGCAGCTCCAGATCGGCAAACAAGTTGCGAGCGATAACAGGCTCCGTTTGTTCAGCTGAATCGGGTGTGCCAGCTATGATTTCCACAACGAATGCTGATTCCGTGTGCTCCAACTTCAGGGGCTCACCATCTTGTATAGAAATCGGGTCCAGTGGAGACTCAATTTTTGGCTGAAACTCAATCTTTGGCTTTGGCTCTGGTTCTGGTTCAGTTTGCTGCTCCGGTTCCGGCTTAAGGAACGAGTTGGCCTGGGCTATGGTCGCCGATTGATGCACCTGAGCAGCCACAGAAATGGCAGCTCCGACCTGGTCATCATCGGGTGTTAAGAGCTCTGGGACATCATCGACCTGCTCATATTTAATATAGCGTCCCCGCTCCTTTGTCGGAAGTTGCGATTCCTTAGCTCCCTCGCTGCCGGCTTTGACGCTAATCAGCTTATATTTCTCGGCGAAGTGATCGAAATCAGGTATGTCCAGCTGTGAGGGCGGCTCAGCAGCCTCCACTGCGATGGGCGGTGCCGGGGGCTGGCGCGTAGGCGGCGTTGAATAGTAGTCATAGCTGGAGCTACGTACTTCACGGCGTCTACGTCGCGCTGCCTCAGGCTGTGGACGATGCGTAACTGTTCCAGTCAGCTCGGGTATGCTTGTCTCCTCTTTGTATTCATATGGCGCTAATGTGTTCAGCTGCAAATTGGGTACACTGACTGTGAGGTACTTTTTAGCTGTCGAAAGAATCAGTAAAAGTATAAATAACATGAGTAATATAATTGTATGTGTTAAAGCTATCGCCTTGTACCAGCCATTGTCACCCACCCCGATTGAATTTTCTACAGGGTATTACGTTGTGATATCTTTCTCACTAACGTGTCATGAACATATGTATGTATGTATATGTGCAAGTATGTATATATGTATGTCTTTTTATGTCTGTATAAAATCCAAGCAATTTACTTCCAATTCCATTCACATTAAGTAATTCTGCACACTTTTACACACGTACATACATGTCGTAAAAATATACATATGTATGTATGTACATACATAGTTGTATAAGTGCTTGGTACGCCTTACCTGTTGAATTTGTTGGCCTGGCACTTTCGAATTCTTCGGTATTCCGTTGGCGAAACACTCCGTGTACAGCGTTGTCGGTGCCGTTTACCTGCAAGTGCAATCAAAATATTCTTATGGTTTATTAATGAGCAACTAACGCTTACAATCAAAAATTTGCTTCATTTTGATTTTCGTGTAACAATTAAAACAGCTGTGGCCTCAGCTGTGCAAGCCTAATGCCTGCACAAGCAACAAGAAGAAGACTGCAATAATAACAACAATTTTGGCATGCGTCATAAACTTAACTGTAAGAGCATTACACACATGCACGTGAACGTAAAAGCTAAACTAGTGTGCGTGTGTTTGTGTGTGCGAATATGTACTGAAATGCAAACTAGAGATGGGCTTCCGAAAAGTAATATTGAATCAGTATGTTTTGATCCTGATGAAGCTAGATAATGAATATAAAACTAATTAGATTTGGTAAAATTTACAAAGGAACTTTAAGTAGTTATATAGTTATTAATAAAGCTTTCATTTTATGTAATATGTAAGAATCGCGCTCCAAGTGATTTAGTAATTAAATGAAAGTCCCTCTTATCGATAGGCAATGCATACCTCTCACGCTCTCATCTCTATTCTTATTAGCAACTTAACACTCACTCACTCACACACACTCTCATGTATATATGTTTGTATGTATATAAACAAAACGCGAATACACTTGCCTTGGACCTTATCAAAGTGTAAGCGAGAGCGCACGAGTTTTCGTTGGCGTTCAATATTTTATCAGTCACTTATTAACCTTTATAAATGGCTTGCAGTATACCAGGCAATGATTTAATTGACAGTTTTTAAAATTGTGTGAATCGTACATATAACGCACCTGTGATTCGTAAGCTGCATAACGTGGCGCAGTTTGCGGCTGCTGCTGAGCTGCGCGCGTTGACGTTCGCCCGCTGCTGTTATCGAATGTGAGACGGCGTCTAAAGCCCCAGATTTTGATGCCGAGCAGCGCCATAACAAGACCCATCAGGAGCATGATGGAGCTGGCCATAGGACCCAGTGCCGCCTGCTGGCCTGTGCGGAAGTCTTGATGAGCGGGGTTGGACTTCATGGAAGGTAGCTAACTTACCTTGGCCCACATACGTTAGCTGAGCCATCGCTGCTATTCGCTTTTGGCCAGCATATCGCAGCTGCACATCTGATTTTTATGAACTTTTTGCAGCACTGCTGCCTCGTCTTCAGTTCGGTTCTGTTCACCACGTTGGCGTTAATCGAACCCCAATGTCGCAGCACTCAGTGCGCTCGACTCTCAGCTCTCAGCTCTTAGCTCTTAGCGCTCAGCTATCGTCGCTCCGGCAAGCAGCTCCCCGTTCTCAGCTGTTGTCGTTCGCCAGCTAACTGATTGAGCGGCGTTGACGTCGCAGTTTTGTTAACTGCCAACGCTCACAACGTTATCGCAAAGATATCGCGGCGCTCCCACTGTTTTGCCTCTCGCTGATTGTTTGGCGGTTTGGTGGCTCGTTGGCTCGTTGGTGGCTCGCTCTTCTTTCACCCACTGCTCTTTGATTCGGCACGCTTTGGCCGTGAATCAAAGGTATCTGACGCAGCTGGTAATTTATCAGCCATTATAGTTTGTTACCTCTTACCAATAGTTTGCCACTCGCTCGACGGCCATTGATAAGCAATCGTCTAATTTTAATGGGTTCGTTGTCTGGCTTGCTTGTTTTTCTTGCAGGCTCTCAAACTCGCCACTCCACAAATAAACTCTTATAGACTATACTCAAATACCCTTTCCTTTTAAGTATTATATGTATTCTGTTTTCTTCATTTTCCTTAGTTTCCAAAATGTATGCTAATTTAAGCTTAAGCTTAAGCTTAAGTCAAAACTAAACTTAGACCTTTTCGTTGTATAAACTGATAAGTGAGAAACCTTCAGCTGCTTAGTATCAGTGTGCAATTAGTAATAGCCTTAGTCACTGCTAAGTTATTCTCATTGATAAATCAAAGCTTGACATATTTTCATAATTGATAGCATTTTAAAACGATAACAAAATTATGATTATTTTTATTAAGCAGACATGTTTTATTGTAATTGTAATCACTAATTTCATCAGTGGCTGCTCTTAATTGAACTTATGTTTTATGTTTTATGCAAAATACTAAAAATTTCTTATTTTACAGCTTACCAACGGGTGTCCATGTGGGTCGATCCAATATCAAATCTGTGGCCGAGAAGCGCTTGCCTCTGATACAGCGTTTCTTGAAATCGCTTTTCGATGCACCCGAAGAAATCGCGCACTCTGATTTGGTTTACACCTTCTTCCATCCGCTGCTGCGCGACCAGCAGGAGGCCAAATTGGAGATGCCCAAGATAAGAGGTAAGCTGAGAGTCCTGGTTCTGTTTATGACACGATTAACAAATATTTCATGCTTTGCAGAGGTCAAGCGTCAGCCGTCGCGGGATAATCATAATGAAATTGGCCAGATACGTCTTTCGCTGCAATATCAACGCGGCGTGTTAACTGTGATGGTGTGTTAGCCAATCTATGATAGCTTAAGATCTCAATATATTAAATGTTGTTCTACTGTTGCAGATACACCACGCCAAAGGACTGCCCATGCTGCAGGGTGGCCAAGAGCCGAACACCTATGTCAAATGCTACCTGAAACCGGATCCAACTAAGGCGACCAAGCGTAAAACCAAAGTTGTGCGCAAGACTTGTGTGCCCAGCTTCATGGAGACGGTAATTGACATTGTCTTCTTTCACATTGGAAGATTTGCTAACTATATCTGTTATCATCTGCAGTTGGAGTACCGCATGCCACTGGAGATTGTGCAACAGCGCCGGCTGCAGGTGACTATCTGGTCACATGATACGCTGCAGGAGAACGAGCTGCTTGGCGGCTTCGAGTTGGACCTCTCCAAACACGATTTGCGTCAGGAGCTGTGCGACTGGCATCGCTTGGGATCGGTGCCTAGGAATTGAATGTTGTCTGCTGGCGTTCACTGAACGACAATCTGACCTAGTTTTAAACACGCACACTCAGCCACACTCACACACACACACATTTATACACTTATATGTTTGTGCCTGTCTCTTTAACGCAATAATACTTACATACTCAACGTGATTGTACATTCCATATATATATACATATATTTATATATGTATGTATATATAGTATATTTATACATATATTTACTTATGTCTAACTAGCTGAACTCTATCACTTGTATATAATGTACACGCATATACAGACAAACATATATATATATATATATATATATTTCGCAACTGCACACATACTCTTCTTTTTTAGCTATTGCGCAAACTTTTACAGATCAGATCAAATATTGTATATGTACATAAAATCAACCAAATATAAGTGATACGTGCTGATCAGTAGTAAATACTTATATAAAGCATAATTATTTATTCAGGTCAATCCATTTGAATACTGTATTGCACCGTTCTCTTTCTAGTTGTCGGGGACTTCTTAACGAAATTCTTGTCTAAATGCAATATTAATGCCCTGGGTCATATAGGCATACCCCTAGTTAATCAAGTGCGAAGCAGCAAAACTTTATTTTACAGTATTAGAGCTCTGGCGGTTGGGCTGGGTGTTCATAAATCAAGATATCGGCTTGCATATATAAATTACAACTAATTCTAGGCCAAGGCAAAACAGTCAAAAATAGGATTAGATCATGTTATTCAGATCACTATCTATTACTGTCTGTTCATAGCCCCAATTATCGGTGGGATCTGAGAGTTTACAAGATGTCGAATCAGTTTTGTCTGACTCTTAACTCAAATTCCAACTATCGCCAACTGCCAAATCAGCTTGTGTGCGGCAAATATTCTAAAGATTCTTAAATAGTTTCAATCCAAAGAATATAACATACTATATTAAATGATGATTCATGGTGTATTCACTGGATCACTCCAAAAGCAGTTAGAAATAAAACTAAAAGTTTTTATTTTTATATACAATATGACATTTTGTCGGTATCAGAATAACAACAAAAAGCTATTAAAAAAATTAGAAAACAAATAAGTAGAAACCATTTTTATAATATATTTTTCTAATCAAAAGGAGCAAAGATCTTTTAACTATATAATATGCTAATTACAAATAACATTAATCTTTTGATATGGTACGAACGTTAGAGTTTAGCTTAACTTTATCAAACATCAAACGAAAATCTGTAACAAGAGCAAAAAATAAATAACAGAAAACAAATTATATTTATGCTAACAATAAATTTAATTTATCAAGTGTCTTACAATTTAATATTGCTGATTTTTATAGAGTGGGGGTTTTATAATTGGGTATAACATATGTTAGTTTATGTCCCCGAACCTATAGCTAGTATCGACGATAGCTATTATATTTTATACTATATATAATATATTTTTGCTGAGTATTTCCTTTTGATTTGATTTGTTGGGTGTGCTAGTCTATATAATTTTACCCTCTTTCTCTCTAGATCTCTAGAGATCTTACTAATATTGCGGATAGAGGAAAAAATGTATTGTTATCTAAGAGCAAATGTGTTCTATATGATTTCTATAAAATGACATGTAACTCAATCTACTTTATTATAGAGCTGCCACATAAGTAACATCGATCTTGGATCTACCCAGATGTAGTCTTCCAAGTAGATTTCTGTTCTAGGCAGTGAGGCCTTCCATATAAGGAAAGTGTTTGCCAATATTGGAGAAAACTTTTTGTAGTATAAAAGGAGTTTTTATTTATCACAACTATTTAAAAAAAAAAACCTTAGCAAATGCTGTAATATTTATTAAAAATATTATTGAATGTTCCTAATTTCTTTCTTCAGCAATCCAAAGCATGTCCGCTCTTTATACATTGATTCCTTTTATAAAATATTTAGTAGACTTTTACATTAAATTTGAAAATTTTGAAAAGCCGGTGAGCTGTCATTAATTAATCAAAAGTAGAGCGAAAATTTAGTAATATTTATGCATTTGAAATAAAAGAGAAAAATTGCCAAGTGTATATATATAAAGAAGCAACTACTATAATGGCTGATGAAAATTATGATAAAGGTGAGGTAATTACCCAAGTGAGGCAGCAAATCGCTTTGGCGAATGCCCAAGAGATGCTCTCTAAGATGACAGAGAAGTGTTTCAGAAAGTGTATCTCAAAGCCCGGCAAGGCTTTAGATGGGACGGAACAACGGTGCATTACGCAGTGTATGGATCGCTTTCTGGACACATGGAACCTCGTCTCGCGCACCTACGGCAATCGCTTGGAGCGAGAACAGAACGCAATGCAGAGTGAGCATGCTCTAAACTGATGAAACTGATTGAATATAAATTAAAATGTAATAAATAAAGGAGACTCCGTATTAGAGTTAAAACAAACTCCACATTTGACGAATTCAAGATCGAAACTGCACTGAACTGTTTATTGCTTAAAATCCTAGTTCTTATATACTTAATATGAGAATCTTAAACTACTTCCAGTCACTGGAAGGGTACATTTTCCATACACACAGATGTTTAGTTAAGTGCCCCTTGCTTAGATCGTTGAACCGTCTAGGCTCACGTTACATTTTTATGAGCCTCTGCGTTGGTCGCTGCAACTAAGGCATGACTCGACGTCAGATAACACGCAGGCTATCGAATATAATTTATGTATTTACTAATATCGCATGTTATGCTTGAACACTCCGAGTCGTGAGTACTTCGAAATGCACCATGATCAAATTAAATCTGCCTTATGCGCGCTAATGTATACCCAGTGGTAGGCGCTTATCAGGCGTGCAAAAAGATAAGCAGTTATTAGTGAGTGAAAAAGTGCAACGGTATTGCCTTCCCTCCCACCCAGTATAAGACAGGTGACGGGAGGCAGTGGAGGGCGGGGAGGATCTTTGATGGACGTTTCATTCAGCTTGATATGTGCGAAATTCAACGATCGTTATCGTGTTTGGAATGGTCTCGTTAGCTAACGGATGAACATTGACCAAAGCGCACCTTACAGCGTAGTGTAGTTTCGAGACCACTCTAATCCATTGCATCATTTCTTTCCATATGCAAATTTTCAGCAAATATTTATATTTGCTATACACAAAGCAGAGCAAAATACGTTTATTTTTTAAATCGAAAAATATTGTAATATAACAATAGTTTTCAAATGGTTGTATAGATTTTGGAAATCGAAAATATTTAAATTGCGCTCTGAAAAACTGAAAACTGAGATTTAAACCTAAAAAAAGAGATATACAAATTTTTTATAATTAATTTTTTAATTTTATATATATATATATTTTTTTTAGACACTATATTAAATGTTTATTAAATTCAATCCATAGCTATTGAATTTAAATATAGATTTATATACTTATAACAATATCATAAATCATTATGAAAATATTTCATTTAAAGCTCTAAAATATATTTATGATATTCTATAAACCTATATACATATGTATATGTTATATATATATATATATATATATATATATATATATATATATATATATATATATATATATATATATATATATATATAATTAATTTAATTAATTTGGGCAAATATCTTGAAAACATTTTAAAGACGCTCTATCTCACAGAAGCTAAAGTAGACAAACTTAAAGCTCATTTGTTTCAAACCCTTAAAAAGTTTTTAATTCAAATCATATTTGCAGCCCAGCATAAAATGTGCTCAGTAATAGCATTAGTATTACTAACTTCTTAAGTTAACTACTTAATATGGCGACCCATCAATTAGAGCACATAAAATACAAGTTGCAAAAAACATGATTGTAATGCCTTATCTTAAGCTAGCTGATTGTTTGTAAGACATCATAACTAAACGATCGTATTAGCGTGAACTTGATTTTTGATAATGAGTTGTGAACAACGAACAAAACAAATCGCTATCAGGTAATGCTCTAGGCGGGGGGACGTTGTTTAGCAAGTGCAGCTGACCCGTTGCCAAAAATTTTGTGCAAAATTAAAAAAAAAAAAAAATAGAAAAATCAAAAATAATAAAAAATGCAAAAGATAAAATGCGAACTGGTAGCCGAACTTATTGGCTCGAATACCATGAGCAACAAAATCCAACAATGAATTTGCCTTGCTCGACGAGGTACATTCGAAGCCACACAAGTTACGATAAGAACCCGACCTAAAACACCTCCATATAGTGCAGCTCTGTGCTTTCATCCAAAAGCTTTTTCAGCCTGTCAACACTATAAATAGTCTCAACACCAACAAGTGCGATGGGCTTGAGTAATCATAGCAAGAACACGATAACACACACAGACCTTATCTACACCTACTAATCGCGGGACCGGGCAACCGCTCATCGCGAATAGGCTTGCGTCAGTTGGGAGGGGGAAAAGGGGGAATACTATTCGGAAAGTTACGCCGAGTACGAGATAATTACACTATCGTATTAGGTAAGCTCATTAATGATAAGCAATGATAATGACAAGATTACCCAAACGTGAGAGCAACTTTAATTTTGCTATATAACGATGGCAGATCGGCAGATACAAGTAAAAAATCTACAATTATAGATAAGTATGAATTCAAAGATTATATTGCAAATTGCACCATTTGACTTGAATATATAATATTAGCTGAAAATCTAATGCAGGATGTCTATAGGGAAGGAGACTATAGAACAGAAATGTCAAGTTTTATTTATATACTTGCCAAGAGAGAATTAGATTGAAGTAGGTGGAGATAGAGATTAGAAATAAAGAAAGAACAAGAAAAAGAATGAGACAGAGAGACAGACCCGGAGGCAGAGAGACAAAAAGAGAGAAACAGTGAGAGAAAAAGAGAAGGAGAGAAAGAGAGAGAGAGACAACAAACAGACCGAACAGATTAATAGACTGACATACAGAGAGAGAGAGAGAGAGAGAGAGAGAGAGAGAGAAGATGAAAGATGGAGAGATAAAGCGCTAGAGAGAATTGAGAAGATGAAATAGAGAGAGTAGAGAAGCGAGCAATAGAGAGAAAGAAAAATAAGTTGGAAAACTAAAATCGAGCGAATTTTAAGATGCACGATTAAAACAGAGTGAGCTCATTCATAATTGAGATAGATAGTTGACGGAGGCTGAAACAGAAAGAGACATAGAATGAAATACAGTGAAATTATGAAATAAAGGAAGAACAAGCGAAAGATATGACGATGGAAAGGATGCGAAGTGAATCGTAAAAGATATCAATCCAAAAAAGAAATTGATATAATCAAAAATTTGTATCATTTATATTAGATCGACAAAGTTATATATGCTACAGGTAAATCACACTACGCACTTTTTCCTTAGAAAGAACTATAACAAAGTAGAGCAGCAGGTGGAAGAATATAAGTAATAAAAGTAAAAGAGAAACCCATATGAGAGATAGAGATATTGTTGGCATAAAATCTGTAGTTGGAAATGATATCTTCAATTGATTGCATAGAAAATTGAGAGATAAAGAGATTAGTACATATGTATATTATTTTAAAGGCGAGGTAGACATAGTATGATCTTAAGATTTGAAAATTCTCTTTTTAGAGATCATTGACAATGTAATCTAGTGAAGAAGATTTGATGACAATTTGGCATACAATTTCTCTATTAAAACAGATCAGGAAGAAAATGTGGAGAGAAGGAGAAACTTTCTGACATCATGTCGAGTGTCTTATCAACTTCTCGGAAACATGTGTCAGACAGTGATTCCTCACAGAATTCTAAAGATGTGCAAACATACAGAAGAATACATTAGGTGAAGCTTATGCAATTCATTTAAAATAATTACGTTGTCAGCAGATAGTTGTTAACAATTCCAAAAAGTCAGATAAACTTGTCGAAATATGAAAAGCCTTTCAGCTAATTGTTGCACTGCGCATCTGCATGTGGGCTATAAAAGGAAATGTGCAGCCATTGCACGTCGCATTTAACCGGATGAATTTTAAAAATGCAATTGGGTAAGTCGCACATTGAACTATAAAAGGAAATAATTTTAAGATCCTTCGTTTTAGTGAGCTTCCTGTGGATAGGTCTGCTGACGTTTCCACAGGCATTCGCCTTGGATGCATGTGCAGGCCAAAAATTTGGATATAAAGCCGTCGATCCAGCCGATCCTCATGCATACTACTTATGCTTTAGCTTGCTGGGAAAAATTAGAAACAATTGCGCGGAGGGCTTTCGATTCAATGTGCAATCACAAAACTGTGCACAAATCCAGAAGTCAAGCCTTCAACTCAAAAATGCAAAAAGTGGCGTTCGGAATGAGTTTAACATCAATCAAAACATAGTCATGGACAGGCCGATTTTTGTAAATATCTTTGGTGGTCTGTGGAATAAGCCGCCGAAACCACCTTTTCACCCACCATTGCCACCTTTCCGCCCACCAACACCACCGCCGGTTGAGACCTCATCTACGGAGAGCTCCATTTCGAGCTCTGAAGCTTCATCTACTGACAGCTCAATTTCTAGCTCAGAGGCCTCCTCAACTGAAGGTTCAAGCTCTAGCTCTGAAGCCTCATCTACGGAGAGCTCAAGCTCTAGTTCGCAGGCCTCATCCACGGAGAGCTCAAGTTCCAGCTCTCAAGCCACATCTACGGAGAGCTCAAGTTCCAGCTCTGAGGCCTCATCTACAGAGAGTTCAAGTTCCAGCTCTGAAGCCTCATCTACGGAGAGTTCAAGCTCCAGCTCTGAAGCCTCATCTACTGAAAGTTCAAGTTCTACCTCTGAAGCCTCATCTACGGAGAGCTCAAGTTCCAGCTCTGAAGCTTCATCTACGGAGAGCTCAAGTTCCAGCTCTGAAGCTTCATCTACGGAGAGCTCAAGCTCTAGCTCCGAGGCCTCACCTACAGAAAGTTCAAGTTCCAGCTCTGAGGCCTCATCTACGGAGAGCTCAAGTTCCAGCTCCGAGGCCTCATCTACGGAGAGCTCAAGTTCCAGCTCTGAGGCCTTATCTACAGAAAGTTCAAGTTCCAGCTCCGAGGCCTCATCTACGGAGAGCTCAAGTTCCAGCTCTGAAGCCTCATCTACTGAAAGTTCAAGTTCTAGTTCTGAAGCCTCATCTACGGAGAGCTCAAGTTCCAGCTCTGAAGCCTCATCTACTGAGAGCTCAAGCTCTAGCTCCGAGGCCTCATCTACAGAAAGTTCAAGTTCCAGCTCTGAGGCCTCATCTACGGAGAGCTCAAGTTCCAGCTCCGAGGCCTCATCTACGGAGAGCTCAAGTTCCAGCTCTGAGGCCTCATCTACAGAAAGTTCAAGTTCCAGCTCCGAGGCCTCATCTACGGAGAGCTCAAGTTCCAGCTCTGAAGCTTCATCTACTGAGAGCTCAAGTTCCAGTTCTGAAGCTTCATCTACTGAGAGCTCAAGCTCTAGCTCCGAGGCCTCATCTACGGAGAGCTCAAGTTCCAGCTCTGAGGCCTCATCTACAGAGAGTTCAAGTTCCAGCTCTGAAGCCTCATCTACGGAGAGTTCAAGTTCCAGCTCTGAAGCCTCATCTACGGAGAGTTCAAGTTCCAGCTCTGAAGCCTCAGCTACTGAGAGCTCAAGTTCCAGTTCTGAAGCTTCATCTACTGAGATTTCAAGTTCTAGTTCTGAAGCCTCATCTACGGAGAGCTCAAGCTCTAGCTCCGCGGCCTCATCTACTACCGAGGATTCATCTACTGAAAGCTTTAGATCTATCTCCGAAGCCTCATTTAATGAAAGCTCAAGTTCTAGCTCCGAAGCCTCATCTACTGACAGCACTGAGGATTCGACTGAAAGCTCAACTTCAAGTGCTGAGGACTCAACTACTGACAGCTCGGGTTCCACTTCCGAAGACTCAACTCAGAGCTCCAGTTCTAGCTCCGAAGACACATCTACTGACAGTTCAATCGCAAGTTCTAGTACCCCTGAGAGCTCTACTTCAGAAGTTACTGATCCATTAGACAGCCTCAGTACAAGTTCCGCGGAATCATCTACTTCAGAAGAAACTGATCCTTCAGAAGGTTCTACAGAGGCATTATCAACTACTTCGGCAGGAACTGAGACCGATGACACGAACTCCGAAGATCCAATATCTACCTCTGAAAATCCGACTGATGAAACCTTTGAAGATGAAGACACAAATTCATCAACTACTGAAAGCACACTTCTCGAGAAGCCCATAAGAGCTGATGTGGGAAAGCTTGCTAAGAAATTGGAGAATATATTATGGATACCAAAAGAGGGAGAAGCAACCGATTCCGCTTCAGAATTTGACAAAACCGTGTCCTGTGCCCTTCTCCCAAGTGGCGCTTATCTAAGAGATCCAACGTCCTGTGCCAAATTTTATGTCTGTGCTAATGGACGTGCCATTCCTCGAAAGTGTCCGAGAAATTTGTACTTTGATATCGAAAGCAAGGTCTGCAATTTACCCAATCTTGTAGATTGCTCACAGCAACAGGAATCAATATCTATTCCGAAATTATTGACATACAGTTTTGACAATTCTGTTGGTAGTAGCATAGAGAGGACAACAAAAAAAACAAATTACATAGAAGATGATAGTCTGATAACTGATAATGAATTGTCGACATCTCTTGATAGCTCACGAGATGAGTTAGAAGAAGACTCAAAAGCAACAGAGTCCTCACAAGAGGATATCTCCGACTATGGTGTATCCGACACCGTCAACTGGGAAGACACTAATTATTTTGATGAAGAATCCATTTGCAGCTTGCAGCCAAATGGTGTATATCTGAGACATCCCAACTCGTGCAGTAAGTTCTACATATGTGCCAGTGGACGCGCTATTTTACGAAGTTGCCCGGCCAGCTTGTATTTCGATATAAAGAAAAAAGTTTGCAATTTCCCTGGTGCTGTCGACTGCAAAATTATCGAAGACCAAAGTAGAAATGATAGAAATCCATCCCCCCTGATCGATAGGCAGCCTAACCCATTTTTAACAGATACACTTAAAAGAGCTAAGGCGCCCAAAACACATAAAATTGATAGTGTTACATCCGGCAACAGCTTTGTGTCTACGCAAACCGGATTATCTTCACAGAAAGAAAATGTATCAAAGGAGCAAGACAAACTTAGTAATGGTCTGATATCTAAGGGAGCGTTATCATCATCAACGAAAACACTTATCAATAAAGACACATCAAAAGCGATGCAAGAGCAAAGCAAACATTCTGTATCTCACATCCTGATATCTAAGCAAACGCCTCCACTACCTTCACCAACAACGGATCTCTCCAAGGATAAAAGCAAACCATATGTAGCTGTGAATCAGAAAGCAAATCTACCGCATGATCAAGGCAAACTAGATAAGGATCAGATATCTAAGGGAATAATAACACTATCAACAAAGACTGTTTCCACAAAGGACACATCAGAAGCAAAGCAAGAGCAAAGCAAACTGTCTGTAAATGAGATCTTGAAATCTAAGGAAATGCCAGCACTACCTTCACCGAAAATGGATCTACCCAAGGATAAAAACAAACAATATGTAGCTGCGAATCAGACAGCAGATCTACCGCATGATCAAGGCAAACTAGATAAGGATCAGATATCTAAGGGAGCAGTATCACTATCAACGAAGGCTGTTTCCACAAAAGACACATCAGAAGCAAAGCAAGAGCAAAGCAAAGAATCTGTATCTGAGAGTTTGAAATCTAAGCAAACGCCTCCACTACCTTCACCGACAACGGATCTCTCCAAGGATCAAGGCAAACCATATGTAGCTGCGAATCAGAAAGCAGATCCATCGAAGGATCAAATCAAGCTAGATAAGGATCAGATATCTAAGGGAACAATATCACTATCAACAAAGACTGTTTCCACAAAGGACACATCAGAAGCAAAGCAAGAGCAAAGCAAACTGTCTGTAAATGAGATCTTGAAATCTAAGGAAATGCCAGCACTACCTTCACCGAAAACGGATCTATCGAAGGATAAAAGCAAACCATATGTAGCTGCGAATCAGAAAGCAGATATTTTGAAGGATCAAGGCAAGCTAGATAACGATCAGATGTCTAAGGGAGCGGTATCATCATCAACGAAGACTGTTTCCACAAAGGACACATCTGAAACAAAACAAGAGCAAAGCAAAGTATCTGTATCTAAGAGTCTGATATCTAAGCAAACGCCTCCACTACCTTCACCAACAACGGATCTCTCCAAGGATCAAGGCAAACCATATGTAGCTGCGAATCAGAAAGCAGATCCATTGAAGGATCAAATCAAGCTAGATAAGAATCAGATATCTAAGGGAACAATATCACTATCAACAAAGACTGTTTCCACAAAGGACACATCAGAAGCAAAGCAAGAGCAAAGCAAACAGTCTGTAAATGAGATCTTGAAATCTAAGGAAATGCCAGCACTACCTTCACCGAAAACGGATCTATCGAAGGATAAAAGCAAACCAGATGTAGTTGTGAATCAGAAAGCAGATCTATCGAAGGATCAAGGTAAACTAGATAAGGATCAGATATCTAAGGGAACAGTATCATTATCAACGAAAACTGTTTACACAAAGGACACATCAGAAGCAAAGCAAGAGCAAAGTAAAGTATCTGTCTCTGAGAGTTTGAAATCTAAGAAAACGCCTGCTTTACCTTCACCGAAAACAAATCTCTCCAAAGATCACGATAGTCTATATGTAACTGCGAATCAGAAAGCATATCTATCGAATGATCAAGGTAAACTAAATAAGGATCAGATATCTAATGGACCAGTATCACTATTAACGAAGACTGTTTCCACAAAGGACACATCTGAAGCAAAACAAGAGCAAAGCAAACTGTCTGTATCTGAGAGTCTCATATCTGAGCAATCGCCACCATTACCTTCATCGGCAACGGATCTCTCCAAGGATAAAAGCAAACCATATGAAGTTACGAATCATATCATATCGAAGGATAAAAGCAAACCATATGTAGCTACGAATCAGAAAGCAGATCTATCGAATGATCAAGGCAAACTAGATAAGGATCAGATATCTAAGGGAGCGGTATCATCATCAACGAAAACGGTTTCCACAAAGGACATATCTGAAGCAAAGCAAGAGCAAAGCAAAGTATCTGTATCTGAGATCTTGAAATCTAAGGAATCGCCAGCAGTACCTTCACCGAAAATGGATCTACCCAAGGATAAAAACAAACCATATGTAGCTGCGAATCAGAAAACAGATCTATCGAAAGATCAAGGTAAACTAGATAAGAATCAAATATATAAGGATGCAGTATCACTATTAACTAAGCAAGAGCAAAGCAAACTATCTTTATCTGAGATCCCGATATCTGAGCAAACGCCACCACTACCTTCACCGACAACGGATATCTCCAAGGATCAAGGCAAACCATATGAAGCTGCAAATCAGAAAGCAGATCTATCGAAGGATCAAGGCAAACTAGATAAGGATCAGATATCTAAGGGAACAGCATCACTATCAACCAAGACTGTTTCCACAAAGAGCACATCTGAAACAAAACAAGACCAAAGCAAAGTATTTGTATCTGAGAGTCTGATATCTAACCAAACGCCTCCACTTCCTTCACCGACAACGGATCTCTCCAAGGATCAAGGCAAACCATATGTAGCTGCGATTCAGAAAGCAGATATTTTGAAGGATCAAGGCAAACTAGGTAAAGATCAGATATCTAAGGGAACGGTATCATCATCAACGAAAACGGTTTCCACAAAGGACACATCTGAAGCAAAACAAGAGCAAAACAAAGTATCTGTATCTGAGAACCTGAAATCTAAGGAAACGCCACTGCCTTCACCGAAAACAGATCTCGTCAAGGATCACGGCAAACCATATGTAGCTGCGAATCAGAAAGCAGATCTACTTGGCAAACTAGATAAGGATCTGATATTGAAGGGAGCGGTATTATCAACGAAATTGATTTTGTCAAGCGATCAATCGAATACATCTGTACGTGAGAGCCTTAAGTCAAATGATAAGGTATTGCCGTTGATAAATTCAGATATAGCAAGAAAAGAGGAAGACCAAAGCAAGCTATCTGAAGTTGAGAGTCCGAAGTCTAGCGAAACGGTGCTTACAGTTATTTCAAATAACAAATCAATACCACAGCAAGAGCATCTACCTTCTATAGGTGAGAATCTGAAGTCCAATGTAAAAATATTGCCCATGGCGAAATCGGACCTGACGGAAATTAAGCCATCCCTAAAGCAAGACCAAACCAAGCCATATGTTGCCGAAAGTCCGAAGTCTAAGGGAACGGTAATAGCTAAAACAGACTCAATATTGTCAAATGACAAATCGAGTCCTAATCCAGAGCAACGTAAGCTATCGGTAGCTGGGAATGTAACATCTAAGCAAACACCATTGATAAAATTAGATCTCTTAAAGAACCAAATCAAACCAGGTGAATCTGACAATCTAAAGTCAAACAAGACGGTATTACCTTCAGAGAAGTCAAATCTCTCCAAGAACTCGCCAAAACCAGAGGTAACAAATTCGAAGCCAACTATAGTTGAGAGTCTGAAGTATAAAGAAAAGGAATTACCTTTAACGAAATCGGATCCTTCAAAGAAGCAAGAGCAACACGTTATTGAAAGTCTTAAGGTTAAGGAGATGGGTTCACCCGAATCGAAAGCAGATGTCTTGAATGCTACGTCAAATGCAGAGCAAAATAAAACCAAACCACCTGCGGAATCAAAATCGAATAAACCGGTACTACCCGCCACAAATGTCAATCTCTCAAAAGACACATCACAGCTAAAGCGGGAGCAAAGCAAACATGCTTTAAATTTCAGTCTGAAATCGAACGAAAAGGTATTGCACTCAGCGAATACGGATCCCACGAAGGACATACCATCTGCAGCAGAGGCTCTGAAGTACATTGAACACCTTATGTCCTCCACGACATTTGATCTATCAAAGAATGCGTCAGCTTTAAAGAACTTACAGATTGTGTCCAACAATATTGTGCCTTTGGAAGACGAGTTGGACTCGGAATGCAGTTCTTTACCCAATGGTGCTTTTATAAGAGATCCAAATCTCTGCGCTAAGTTTTACGTTTGTTCCAACGGACGTGCCATACCTCACAGCTGCCCGAATGTGCTCTATTTCGACATCAAAAAGAAGGTCTGCAATTTCCCCAGCCTGGTGGACTGCACAAGCACTGGCAAGGAATATAGCGCAGCTCCAAATAAATCTTTGATCCCGACCGATGATTCCCTACCCGAGCCGGATGATTCGCCAATTCCGGACTGTAGCTTATTCCCAAATGGCGAATATCTTAGGCATCCGAGATCATGTAGCAAATTTTATGTCTGCGCCAATGGAAAAGCCATTCCTAGACAGTGTCCTAAAGGTCTCTACATAGACATAGAGATAAGATATTGCAATTATCCCAGTCGCGTGAGATGCACCATCAAGGATGCACCCAGTTTAAGCGCTTCAGTTGTAACAGGCACAGCGGTCAACTGTATCAATAAAAGAGATGGTACCACTATGCGGGACTCGGAGCTCCATAATAAGTATTACGTCTGCAGGAATGGAATTCCAGTTACCCATTTCTGTGACCCCGGCAAATGGTTTGACCTTAATCGAGGGGTCTGTGACCAGAGGCAGTTGGTCAACCACGCTAATTAAATTGCCCAGGCTCTAATGTCTCTGAAGCAACAACAGTATATGTAACGGTAAATGTATATAAAAGGTGTAGGGTTTTACTATATGGATATGGATAAGCTGCGCTCTAGTTATGTAAGCATATACAATATATTATAGATTTGGCTAGGCTGTTATACATATGAATATATATAAACGAAAATCGAAAATGTATTCCCACTTTCGTATTGTATTGCAAGGTAATAAATCATACTCTAACATGATGAGATTGATGCTCGCAACATTTATATATTTATTTTACAGACTCTTCGTTGTGGTAAACACTAATCGAATCAGTAACATCTTGATTAATTCAATTTTCTACCAAGAAACTTTCAGACTCCCTGGCAGACAACACGGCGTATGTTGCTGGGGACGAGTCCTTGAAGTGTGGCGACAAATTACAGGACATGGAACAAACAACTGCCAACTGAAGAGCGGTGGGGCGGAGGGACGGTGGGGTGGTGGGAAAGCCAGCATGAAATCGATTTTGTTTCAGGGCAATTCACGTGACAAAACTCCGGCCAGACATTTTAAAGGCACAACGATTCGAGTTACATATTCGAAGTGATAAGAAGTGCCAACACCTCATCAAGAGCCACCCCGGAACAAACCCTTGTCACGCTGACTGGCTGCTGCACCATTATAAGGACATTTTAAAATACAACATAGCGCCAATCTTACGACTCTTATTCTTCAAATATGAATTTACAATAGCTAGTCGAAAATATTTGAATGCCTTTATGGCTGACCCCAATTGACATTGTTAGGTTAGGCTGGTCTGCAAGGGTTTATTTGCGAATTAGGCGCCAAAAACTTGAGTACAGTAAAATAGTATTATAAATGCCACAGACAGTGAGCGCACAAAAGAGAAGGCAAACCAGAAAGAGAGAGAGAGAGACAGGGAGAGAGAGAGAGAGAGCCGAAGCTGTTTATGGGGTGCGTCCAACTGGCGCTCTTGATGGTGGTTGGTTGGATTGTTGGCGGCGTCAACGCCGGCTATTGTCAAAATGCAGCCAAAGGTCGCAGTTGGTTTTTGTATTCGCTTTCGCATCAAGTGACAATTTAATACTCAATTCGTGAACGAGCATGTGCCAGTGACTGTTAGTGAAATGTTATCGAAATGCACACTATATTGAAGAATAAATGTTAACAATCTACCGTTTCATGCAAGCCTAAGGACAATGTTAACAGTGACGCGCTGCCATTTTCAGGCATCGGCTGAGCGACTATAGCGCCGTCTCGCTCGCACTGCGCTGCGACATTCAATCGATAAGCTTAACAGAGGACTGCCAACCTAAGCAGAAGTGTGTAATGTTAACTGAGCGGTCATTGGGGCTAGCGACGAGTAATCGCAGTCGCAGTCGCAGTCGCAGTGTCAGCGTTGAGACGTTCAGTCGGAAGTGTGCAAAGCGCCATTAGAAGCGCCACGAAGTGTGAGTTCTATGCTTGCTGTGTGTGTCCTGTGAAATGTGAAACTCTAAATAGGAATGTGCATTAACAAATAGAAGGGTAGCGCACAGAAACCACACACAACTTTGCTAAGTTCATAGAAACAAAAACAAAAGCCCAGTGTAAAGCGAAGCAGCGCAGTTGCCGTTACATTTAGTGTGAGTATTACAAAAAAAATCTGCATTTGTCAACGGGCGTGAACTTAGGCGCCATCCACACAGGCAAAGTGCTAGGCTGCACTTACTTTTATGGTTGCTTAGCCAGAGCAAAAATACGGCAAGCATCAGTAACAATAACAACAGCAACAACAACAACAACAACAACAGCAATAGCGCTGCGAACTAACATCAAAAAATTGCTGGCAGTGTAGTAAAAGTTAATCGAGAAAGTAGCGAGTAAAAGCAGCATACAAACCCTCCTGCCAAACACACACAATGCCCTGCAGCAGCAGAGGCAGATGCAGAGGCAGAGGCAGAAGCAGCGGCAGCGACAGAGGCGGCGGCAGCGACAGCGGCAGCAGCAGCAAGTGCTTTGTCGCTGTTGAGGGTTGTTGTTGTTGTTGTTGTTGTTGCCGTTGTAGTCGTAGCCGTAGCCGTTTATCGTGTGCGCCTGTGCCAGGGGGTTGCTTGGTTTCAGTGCGGCACTTGCATGTGTATGTGTGTGCGTGTGTGTGTAACGGTTAATCTCATTCATCAGAGAGTCGAGCTTTACACATTTTTACGCTTGCGAGTATACTACGCTGGCCACACGAACATAGCCGATGATTCGCTCACTGCCCCCACCACCGGCACCGTCACCACCACCATCACCATCACCAACACTCACGACCACCTCTAACAGTGCTCTCTCTGTGAGCGAGCTGTAAGCGCTGCTCAACGGCACTCTGTTACTATTGCCAGCTCGCTCGCACTCACAGCGCCAAAGGCGTAGTTAGTGGTCGATTTTAAAAGTCCTTCACGTAGCGAACCACTCGTGTGTGTGTGTGTGTGCGTGTGCGTGTGCGTGAGTGTGTATGTGAGCGCTGTAAAAGTAGTGTCAAGCACTGCACATAGGTACATGCATAATTACATACTATATGCTAAGAGCAATACATACATCTGTACGATGATGATGGCTGGCTTGTATATGGGATTTTCGTAGCCAGGGTCATGGTGTATGTATAAGGGAATATGATTCTGTAGCACACACATACACATACACGCACACATTGTTTTCTGCGGCAGGTGCGAATATACCCGATTTGAATAGCGTAAGGATAGTTTTGGCCCACATACGCATATGTATATATATGTATGTATGTATGTCGGTATTTCTGTGTGGATTCGCACATGCGTATCCACAGTCGTATTAATCATTAAGATGACCTCGACCCTTTCTAGTTTCGCCTCGCACCCACCCGGCCGGTCAGCCAGAGATGCTTAATATGTCGCCTGTCAGCTTTTGTGCTGCGCTGGGCACAAATGAGGAAGCTGCCAACTGTTAACATAAAAATAAATAAATAAATGTGATTGCGATTGCGGTTTGTTGTTGCGGATTTGTTGACAGCCTCCCACCCACAAAGCCGAGCGCCTGCCCACTGCCACGGCATTTGCTATTAATCTGTCCGCAACCAAATCGAATACATGTTTTTTTTTTTTGCATATACATACATATATGTATATCTATATATGTATATATATATAGTTTTGTGCTGCTCTTAGTGGCGTTTGTATCTGGGCTTTGGCATCTTGGGATTGCCCCAGTTGTCACACGTTCGAGCAGCTCTAAGCCATTTCCACATACCGAACTGAACCCCATTTTGTCATCGTGCACAATCCTATCTCCAGTTGTATCTGAAACTCATGATTTGGCACTTCTGGCGCTCAAGGAAATAAGCGTTATAAGTGGCTTCCGAGCTTGTGTGGGGGATTGTTAATCAAATATTGACAGCGAATCAGCGTGTTGAACAACATATGCTAAGAGCAGCAGAAAAAATGACAGAAAATATAAGATAAATCTGGCTGACATCATTATACAAAAAGATCCAAGACGCTTTTGCTGCTCTTAAGGCTGTAAGTATGAGGGATAGAAGATAAATCAAATAAATAGTTTCGAGAGCTTTTTCGGATTGTTTTGTGATGACTTATGATAATTTCAGGTGTATATATGATTTTATTTCGTTTCGTGTGCTGCTGTGTGCATTGTCCCTTAACATAGAATAAACAAATCAGCTAGTTAGTTAGTGTTTAAATGTTAAAATGCTACTGTATACCAATGAGTGGGTGTGGCACTTATTGCCCGGTGAGCACCTGCCAGGCGCGTATCTTGTTGTCCGAGTAGCCGGCGAAGAGTGTTTGGCCGTCTATGGACCAGGCGAGAGACAGGCATTGCGGCAGATCCCCCTTCGCCGTGGGCGTCACATCCTCCAGCCAAAGATCGAATGCGGCCTTTTTGGATGCCAGGTCCCAGACAATTATTGAGGAGCCGCAGGCCACGCAAAGCCAATAGCGACAGGGCGAAAAGGACATGGCATTAACCACATCATGATGATCCAACGGATACAGATTGCGTCCGTCGCTCAAGTCCCAGAAGAGCACCTTAGCATCCTTGCCGCCCGACGTGCACAGCGAGCCATCCGGCGAGACAGCCACCGTCGATAGATAACCAGTGTGGCCATGATGATTGTTGCGCAACTTGCAGTGGGTCAGGTCCCACACCTTAACCGTACGATCCCAGCCGCACGAGACGATTAGGGGATTGGAGTGCTTGGGCGAGAAGCGCACACACGATATCCAGTCGGTGTGGCAATCATCCGTAATGGTGTACTTGCAGTCCGCCAGGGTGTTCCACAGCTTGATGGTGCGATCGCGTGACCCGGACACTATTTGGCGATTGTCCGGCGAAAAGGCAACGGACAGCACATCCTTGGCATGCCCCTCGAACCGATGCGTTGTGGCGCTGGCAGTCAGATCCCACAGTCGAATGGTGCGATCCCACGACCCGGACAGCGCGAAGTTGCCATCCGATGAGAGCACCACGTCGCTGATGAAATGCGAGTGGCCGTAGTTCCGCTTCAGCGTATACCCGTAGTTGTTCTGGCTCTCGCGCGTCAGGCGCCAAACGATGATGGTCTTGTCCCGCGACGAGGAGACCAACAGATCCGGGTCATACGGATGGGGCGCCACCTGAGTCACCCAGCCACTGTGGCCGGACAGCACTCCAGCTAATTGTATTACCTCTGGCATATTCTCTTAATTTATTTTCTAATTTTTTCGGTTTTATATTGTAGATGCTTAGCTATAATTCAGTTTTTGTTAATGCAACGATTACTTGATTCACATACAGATGTTTATGAACCTAAAATCCTTGGAAAAGTGTTTGTATTTAAAAAAAAAATCTATTTTAAGTTCTCTGTTTTCTTTATCAAATTTGAATTTCATTAATTATATCTAAAGGAATTTTAATGCTTAGTCCCTTTTGATATTTGTTTTCCTCGTTTGAAGTCCTTAAAAGTATCCTTTTGTATTTGATTTACTTTTGGGTAAAACGTTTAATTCAATTTTCGCAAGAATATTATTGGTCTCTTTTGTTGGGGCCTTACGGAGACTGTGAAGTGGGTGAAGATTAAATCAGCTTTTGAAGAATGCCTGACTGATAAATACCCTAACCTGCCCTAAGCTTGTCATACATTAAAAATATAACATGTATATGCAATAGATATATAATAATAGATACTGTGCCAAAGAGATTATTTGTACCCTAACCTGCCCCAGGCTTACATTATAAATATAACATATTATATATAGATGTAATACATACATAATACAAACATAAATAATGTGCATACGTTATAGATAATGGATTTTCAGACCTTTGTCAATTGTCAAATTAATTTGCAGGAATTAATTGTATTTCTCATAATGCCTTTTTATTATTAATTGATCTTTATTATCTGAGTTATTCCTTGCAAAAAATCATTCAATCAATCAATTCTTGCAAAGTCTGTTATGTTATAGATACTGTACCAAATAATCTCTTGTAGAGATTATTTATAGATGTTTTACTTATAGATTGTTAGGATGAGCCTTAATTAACTTTCAAAATAGATTTGAAGTGGTCAGCAGGGTCTTCATGTTTCACTTCAAAGACCGTTGACAGCCAAACATAGCTTCTTCTTCTTCTCCTTTGGCACTCGCCTGTTAATGCTAATTAAGATTATTTATAGCTTCTAGACACTTTAACGCTCGCTTTCCACACCTCAGTCTAGCTTGATCCTTGCTCAGTTTGTACACGGTATGTAAACATAAATAGTTACCTTTTTGCGGCCATCTATCAATATTTAAGAGCTTGACAATTGTTCTACATTATTTTGGGTTTCACGTAGAACACGCCTGCTTCCGCCGTACGCCGTACACTCCGCTATTTAAGGGCGATGACGGAAAATGAAAAATGACGTGAAGCAGGGCAAGAGCTTTGCCAGACGTCGGTACCTGAACAAAAGCCAAACAACAAAAAATGGAGGGAAAAAGGCAAAGGAAGAAAAACAGTTAAAATTGCTTTAAAATGCATAAGTGCGTTTGTAGTAATGTGTGTGTGTGTGTGTGTGTGTGTGTAATGGTATGTGTGAATATTGAGCGGGCGCTGGCCAAAACAATGCGGCTTTTCGACGACTTGCCTGAAAAATTACTCATACGGCAATGAAACACGAAAGCGTGTGTGTGTGTGTGTGTGTGTGTGTGAGTGAGTATGCATGTGTATATGTGTATGTGTGTGGCGCCAACAGCGCGAGTTTTTGCTGGCTTCGCTGCTGGCAGTCGCCATTCAGCAGACAAATGGACATGGCCAAAGACGGGTGGCTAGACTGACGGGCAGACCGAGCGGGCGGTGCGGTGCGAGTTGGGTAGGGGTAGCTAGGGGCAGCTAGGGCCGGGTAGGGGAGGGGAGGGGTAGGTGCTGCAAATCGAGACAGAGACACCGAGCACGAGTCCTTTTTGCATTTTGCCGGCGAGTTGTTTAGGGTGCATGCGGGTGTTGGATAAAGTGTTGCCAACACACATAAAAACACTTTGACGTTACATATAAAGTAATTTCTTTTGTTTACAGGAGACCAGCAGTTAATATACGTATGTATGTGTGAGTGAGAGTGAGTGTGTGTGTTTTTATGTTGGCTCTCTCTCTCTCTCTCTCTCTTTGTCTCTCACTTTGTTTTTTGTGGATTTAATGTACTGTTGTTAATGGAAATTTCGTGAATATTCAGTGTAATGCGAGCTACAGCGCTGATTATTATTTTTTATTTATAGTTTTCCTTTCTTTGGTTCCGCTCTTTGATAAATGTATATGACATGGTTTTTCAAGGTGCTTTTTATGGGGCTTTCTTATGTTGAGAATTTCTGCTAATGCATTCAAATGGGAACATGAATTGTTAATACTTAATAGCAGTAATCCATCGCAGGTAATACTTATTGAAATATGTTTTATATACGTTTTATAGCTTTTTTTTTTGTGGCATTTTGTATATATTATTAAAATTAACATATCTTTCTAAATATGATTTTTATTACAATATCTAAAGGACAAAGCTTTCAATTTTAAAAATTGTAATAAATGATCTGCTTATATAAAATTGATTTAAAATTGATATACTTGATAAATTGATATAAATTGATTCTTGCGAACCCCACATAACATTTAAAAAGTTATATGTAAGAGCTTAAAATAATTCAAAGCTATTATCATATATATAGAGCTCTGGTGTACATAGAGTTCATAAAAATAGAAATAGAGCAACAACAAATGTACTGATAATCACAATATTTTTGTTAAAACAATTTGAAACAAATATCGAAATTAACATATTTTTTAATTATTTGTAAATTTATTAACATGTGCTGATGAAAATTGTAGCTATAGTCACTGCTATTCTTATGAACAGAACGTCACTACTATTATTATTTATTTATTTTTTTTTTTTTTTGGGCATTAACAGAAGTAGCCACTACTATTTTCATGAACATTATTAGAAGTAGCCTCTTCTTGTCATGAACAACTAAATTTTGCTAAATTTTCTTTTTCAAAAGAAATAAAAAACTATCTAAGAATATTCTCAGTATATGTACAATATTTTAGATATACATATTTATATCGCTCAAGATTTATATTGCTCAAATATAATTTTTATATGGCATATAAATAATTGTGTATAAAGCCTTTCTCTGCAATTCTCATAAACTCAAGCACGCATGCTAAAATGCTTTCCAATTATGTTTTTATAGGTTTTAAAACTTACACATGTTTTCATGTATGTGTGTATATATGGTGCTTAGCTAAGCACTAGCAATCGTATATGCATATACCTAATATATAACTATATATGTACATATATAAGGTATGCATATATGAAGACCTAAATAACAAACAGGAATGAAGCTCTAAAGCGATTGCCCGATGAAACCCCACAGGGCCATTAATTGTTTGCTACTCTACAATTTCTTCTTCTTGTTTTTTTAATTTTTTTTATTTTGTTTTTATGCTTTGTCCGTTTAGCCATTGTGTGTTTCCATTTTGTGTGCCATGTTCTACGCACCTAACACACACACACACACACACACATGTCAGTTGGTTTTGTTGCTGTTGTTAGTTTTGTTTGTTTCGCCTGGCTAAAGCCGCTTTAGAAGCGTTGTTGCTTTTGGGGCCTTTGTTCCTTTTTTGGTTGATGTCGGCTGTCGGTGTTTTGTAATTTATGCGGCTTCCCCAGCTGCAGGCCCAGTACCAGTCCCAATTCCAGTCTCGGTCCCAGTCCATCAGCCACATCAGATCAGAGTGATATAACAGCAATTACATTTTACGCTCTTTAGGCGGCAAGCGAACCAATTGACAATTGGCAAGCTTCAGGCCACTGTGTGCTGAGAGACTATTCGGAGTCCATGTTCGATGCTGTAGTTTAGATACTTTTTACCTGACTGCAACTGCAATTTACACTCATTAGTGTAGTTCGAAATGGCCAAAGGAATTGCAAAAAGAACTGCAAACCATATCCATTGACCACGCCAAGCAAATTGGTTGCCATGGCTGCAAATGCAACACCAACAGCAACACCAGCAGCAACACCAGCAGCAATAGCAACAACTATAGCAACAGCAACAACACAACAAAGCTCAATCTGATACCTGAATACACATTGTATAGCTGAGTGAAATTTGGTATCTAAACGTTAGCTCTTACTTTGTTTCACTTAGCTTCAATCATTAACTCTAATTATCCCTAATGAAAATTGCTTTCTGTTTATTTTTATGCATTTGCCAGAGGGTAATAAACTCATGGTCAATACTAAATATTATATGTATCGCATTCCAGCTGAGTTCTTATCAGCAGCTAGAAAATTGTTTGTGGCCGGCTTAATGAGCTCGGCTAAGCCTTGATTTAGTTGCTGATTACCTAAGATCAATAGGTGGTCATCAACTGATATAATATAATCGGAAATGGAAATTTCCCCAGTTGAAACTACGATGTAGAATCTATGAGAGATAAGAATGCAGCTTGTGGGTCAACATGGACAGACGTAGGATTTGTGATCCCGGTTTTTGCCTGCTTTTGCCTAACAAGATGCTACCATTATTGTTGTTACAGAAAGAGCCTTACAATTTCTGACCTTCCTCAGTGTCAAAACGATCGAATATAGTGGCATAACAGCGAGCACAGGGAGAGCATATTCTTATTAGATACATATCATAGATCGGAGTAGCTCATTCAATTGTAAAATACATATGTATATTTATATATACATACATATATCAGCTCGCAAATAACTGTTGATCGTTTCTCGATGTCTGCGGTAAAGGGGCTTTAGCTGACACTCTGAAAAAACTCAGAGAGCAGCCGATTGCGTCGGTTCTTCAACAACTTCGTTCGCTATCAGATAGAAACCTTGATAAAGTTTTACGAAGCAAACTTCTTTTGCGTTTGTATTGGTATGAATGCAAGGGTTATCTTCGCTAAATATATCAGAAGTGTATGTGCATTGAGTGTGTGTATAAGTACATATGTGAGTGTGAAGACAGTTTGCAATGACGTTTTGAGTTATTTGCTCGCATACTGGCTCTCATTGGACGAGCCTCAATCGAATCGCCCCTAAGCAATGCTCTTTAAAAGAATATCATACAGATAGGTCAACTCAAGGAGATCAGCCGTAAATGCAAAAGGAACCCAGGTCAGTTACTCAGAGCTAGATCGAGTGAATATGAAACATAAATATGTACATATAAATGGAATATGATTGTGTTAACAGTTTCAATTTAACAGTGTCATTATTATTATGCATTTGCTCAGCGGCAATAAGCGAGCACAGGGAGAACATCATGGCCGCTCCAACTAAATATAACTGATGCTCTAATTATTCACAATTACATATTACAATATAATACATTCAAATATCAAGAGAGAAACTGACCCGATCTAACCTAAATCTTCTATGCAACTTATTCCTTATGATAGTCTGTTCAGTTTATTCAGTTCAGTTATGAAGTATAAAACATTCTATTTATGATATGTATATGTATTTGAAAGGAAATACAATAGGCATAAGGACATTCAAATAAGTAATATAAGAATCTAGTTAGCTATCTTTTCTTATTTAATTGAATGTTTTTATGCTTACAGTATATTGCAAATACATATACACATCATATATAGGGCATTTCATATTCTTCCAGTGATGCTTAGAATGGTTTTTAGCCACAGTCTGCCAAGTAGTTTAAAATAACAATAATTTGGTCAAGGCAACTGTGCTGAAGCGTTAGCCAAATCAAATTGCCTAAGAAAATAAGGCTTGCAGCTAAATTTGGCAGTCAGCTTGGCGGATAAGTCAAAACGTGCAGCGCAAAAAGAGAGAGAGAGAGAGGGAGTAAAAAAAGAAAACTATAATCAAATTTAATTAAAGGCGAAATTGGAACGCTCGAAGGATAACAAACAGTGAGCGTGTATGTGACACATCTAAAGTCCGAACCATGAATGGTCCAGCAATAGAGTGAGAAAGCGATGGTACAGAGAGCGAGGCGTGAGAGAGAGAGGGAGAGAGAAAGGAAACTGTGCTGCAAGCAAATAAAGCACAACAAAATATGTGTGATAAATTTTTTTCCAACTGCTGCTGCCTCTGTTCCCGATTCTGTTGCTGTTGCTGCTGCTGCTGCTGCTTCTGGCTTCTCATTATTATTTTGCCTTTTATGTGGCACAAGAATGAAGTGAGTGGGCATGCGACGGGGTGAGTGGGGGTGATGGGGGGTTCGTGGTGCACGCCCCGCCAGAGCGACCCCGTCTGCTCGGGGCTGCCGTTGATTTCTAATGTGATAAACTTTTGATGGCACAAAGGCGCAGCTATGCCAACCAGCTCTCCGTAGTGCTCTGGCCTGCAGCAAACTCCACCTCCCCCTTCCCCACCTCCTCTTGGCTTTGCTAAAGAAATTATTTTATGGCTGCAGCTGGGCTGAGAGCGGACGGAGGCTCTTTAAAATCAACGCTAGTTTCTTATTACCTAGTCATGCAGTTGAGAGTTGTTATTACCTCAAACGCACAGGCGCTCGGCTATTGGCCAGCCTCGTAATAAACTATGTAGGCAGCGCTGCGTATACGTAATATCTCATTTGCTTTTAAATGCGCATACGACCCGTTGCCCCAGGCACGCCCTGCGTCGGGATGGCCGCTGGCATTTGAATAATTTTATGCATCGATTTTTCGATTTGTATGATACTTATGAATCGCTACACTCAAGAAGAGAAAGAGAGAGGTGGAGAGCGAGAGAGAGAGAGAGAGATAGAGAGAGAGTGATTTGATGTCTGTGGACTCTTATGAAAAAGCATAAAAAGTTGCCAGCGAGAGACAGCGCAAGATTGACTAAGATGCAGAGAGATGGAGATTAGCTATATATTATTATGAATAGCTTAATAACTGTGAATATCCTTGATCCTTGCTGTGACAGCGGAGAGTAAAATGGAATTTGGTATTTGACTGTGAAATTCCTGTGAAAAAATTTGGTCTTGATTTGAATTTCAAAGCTAAAAAAGTCAGCGAACGGGAAACACAGAAAAATGGAAAATGAAAAATGAAAAAATTTGTATTCAATTCTAAATAGCGTAATATCTTTGTGGAATCTTGTGAAACAATCAAGAGAGCTGTCAGCGAGAAAAATGAGAAAAGGAGGCGGAGAAAGAGAGCAAGATATTTAATTGTGAGCAATGAGAAGAATGGAATATGCTCTAGATATATCGCTATATTAAAAAGCTGTCAGCGAGAGGCAGTAAAGAAAAGATAGAGAAAGAGTAATACAAAGAGAAAGATAAGGAGAGGTAGAGAGAAATGATTGAAATTCTAAATGAAGAAACTTTTAATATACATTAGAATCCAAGAACATACTGATTGTTCATAAGCAAACAGATATGCGAGGTCTGTTCAAGAAATATAGCAACTTTATAATTTTCGCGGGTTACGTATATTCGATTATTTATTTTTCGAGAAGTTCGGCAATACTTTTTGAGCAGATCTCTTATATAAAACAAGATGTATAAACATATCTGTGGCCATCTGGTTACTATATGCATAGCACTTGAAGTGTAACCTATCCAAAAAGACATAAGTTGATTTATTTCAAATTGTGTTTGAGTCTTTTTAAATATACTTGGATATTGGATTTAAATTCTAATCGAAGAAATACATATGTAATATTCATTCAGTTAATGATTCTTAATAAGCATTATATATAGATCTATATATTAAACATTGGTTATCTATACCTTTAGTATATTGTATGTATAATAGGAAAATTTATAATATATTTATTATTCTTATATATAGTAATCATTTCATATATGTATTATTTCAATGATTATTTTTGCAATCACAGAGCAGAGATGAGCCTGAAAAAGCATTAAAAATTGTCTGTGCACTCATATGTTCATTCTTTCGTTCATTCATTCATGATATTGAAATGACATTTTCGAATGCAATTTCAGTGTTTGGCTATTGGAAAATGCAACTTCTAATTGCTGTCTATTTTCACGTTGTATTTTTTCCACTTTGCAGGCTTCGTGATAAATGCAGCAACTGACAATTAAGACAGAAACGGGCGAGAAATGTGCGAGCGAGCATTTGGCTGAGCATTAAAACATTGCGCAGCGGGGAAACTCATAAATGAATGCTTTTAATTGCGAAACAATGACGTTTGCCCGGACAAATACGAGCAGCAGAATAAAAGGAATAACGCTTGCCAGATCAGCAACGACAACAACAACAACAAACACTTTGACCAGCTGCAGCAGCTGCAGTGAAATTTGTGAAAATCGCGAAAATTGAGACAACAGACAATGCTGCTGATGCCAACATCGTGTGGCCCCGGACCGCCAGCGGTCGCACTCGCCGTTGACCCAAGCTTAGCGAACGGGCACACACGCAATCAACTACGTAAGCTGGCAACGACCCAAAGGCCAACCAGCCCGATAACAGCAATGGGAATGGGAATGGGAATGGGAATGCGAATGCGAATGGGAATGGGAATGGGAATGGGAACGGCTACAGCCACGGGCATTCCCAAATGGCTTCTAATGCTCCTGCTGCTCTTTGCCATTGTGGCCCAAACGCCGCAGAGCCAA
Source organism: Drosophila hamatofila (assembly GCA_035045345.1). Taxonomy (NCBI): domain Eukaryota; kingdom Metazoa; phylum Arthropoda; class Insecta; order Diptera; family Drosophilidae; genus Drosophila; species Drosophila hamatofila. Next base: position 5,951,307 of record JAWNPA010000001.1, read on the forward strand.
GTGGCCGCCGAGAAGAGCAAACACTGTGAGTATTTACCACCATTTCAATATATATAAATACGGTATAGATATATATAGATATATATACATTTGTCTGTTTGTATACATTTTGGCCAGAAGATCGAAGTTTCGCACAACTTTTACCCTTGTTCTGTGTCCACTTGAATTTCGAAAAACAATTTGTCCCTTTTCACAGCGCTCAACTTTTGTGACAAACACAGCAAATAATTTTGTTTGGCAAAAATAAAAGTTTGTATTTTTTTTTTTTTTTTTTTTTGTTGTTCTATTTATATTGAGGAATGGGCGTATCGTTCTGACACTTTAATAATTTGATTAATTTTTAATACGAAGCTGTACCCGGAAAATTGAGTGGACTGAGGAGTTGAAAAGTTGAGCAAGAGATGCTGTAAATGTGGGTCTATATACATATATTTATATGTATTTTGTATGTAAAGATACAAAGCAGCATAATGAAAGGAAGTTTGAAAGAAGAAAGCAAACGTGTCAGTCGATATTTAATGACAGCTCAGAGCTTAAAGCTTTAAGATATATATATATGTTTCGATATACATAAATTCATGGATAGATTGTTGAATAGATAGATAAATAGATGAATGCATAAATGAATGAAAGGAACGGATAAAGAAATATATGTATAGCTGGAATGATGAAAATATACATATACACACTTTATGACATTGGTATGTATGACCAAAAGTATAGATACCCTTCGAACTCATTTATAGATTCATACATACATAGATTCATAGATTCATAAAGTCATAGATTCATAGATGCATAGATTCATAGATTCGTATATTCAGATTTTCATTGATTCACAGGTTCATAGATTCATAGATTTATAGTTTCATAGATGCATAGATTCATAGATTCATAGATTCATAGATTCATATATTCATACATTCATAGATTCATAAAGTCATAGATTCATAAATTCATAGATTCATAGATTCATAGATTCATAGATTCATAGATTCATAGATTCATATATTCATACATTCATAGATTCATAAAGTCATAGATTCATAAATGCATAGATTCATAGACTCGTATATTCAGATTTTCATTGATTCATAGGCTCATAGATACATAGATTCATAGATTTATAGTTTCATAGATTCATAGATTCATACATTCATAGATTCATAGATTCATAGATTCATAGATTCATACATTCATAGATTCATAGATTCATAGATTCATAGATTCATAGATTCATACATTCATAGATTCATAGATTCATAGATTCATAGATAGAATAGATGTATTGATAATTTATGTATATATACTTACATTACATGGCAACAGGTACACATTGCAATGTTCATACATATATACACATGTACTAAAAGGTAGACACAGCATCTTTGATCTCTTTGACTGATTAATAGATATACAGATATAATAACACAAATAATAGATTGTTGCACACATGTACATCAAGGTAGATATATGTAGACACACATACTTATAAACTCGCATTCATACATGCACACATATTCCATATATACAGTTAGAAATATAATCTGTCGTATCATTTGACTAACAAAAATGTACAACGTGCTAATCAAATGATTTCGAAATAATTAAATATTAGAGCAGAACATGATGGGGTATGCTATCTTGAAGCGCCAAAGTTTATATAAAGAGAAAGATAAAAATTGCAGTATAATCAGTTAGATAGATAGATAAAACGATATCAAGAAAATATTAAAGAATTATACAAAAGAAAAGTTTATTTAATCCAGCTCTAAAACTATAGCAAATATTAGCATAAAATTTGTCACGCTCCCACAAAAAATTTTAAAATATATCAAAATGAATATTGGATATATGAAAATGTTAAACTTTCAATTATAAACTATGATAGTTTCGACTAATTTAATGCTATTTATGTGACATTTTTAGAAATTGAAATGCTTTGTGTTGCCCCAAGCAATTTGAATGAATTTATCCTTGAGCAAACAATCGACTTGCCGTAAGGCGAAACGTGTTGACAGCAAGTCAAGCTAAAGCAAATATGAAACATTTTGTCATTTTGCCTCGCTTACTTTTTATTATATATATTTTTTTTGCTATGTTTTTTTCTCTTCTGTGGTGCTCATGTATCAAAATATTTGTACACAATTTGTATAAATTTTGTTGCTTCTCTTGTGGCAGAACAATAAAATTTCATCGAGGAAATGTAATAAAAGTGCATGAAAATGTTGTTAAAAAGCGAAAACAAACAAACCAAAAGAGAAAAACAAAATTGCTGCCACTATAAAGTAAACACCCAACATTGGGAGTGTGTGTGCATGTGTGTACGTGTGTGTGTGTGTGTGTGTACGTGTGTGTGTGTGTGGTAATTCATTCACATTGTACATATTGTTTATGCGAAGAATAAACAACATATAAATGCGATTTTACGATGAGCAGGCAACTTGCATACTAAACAGCTTGTCATACACACACACACACACACACACACAGATACACACGAGTGTGCGTGTGTGCATGTGTGTGTGTGATGGAATGTCTAAAGATATGGGCTATGGCCGCAGCGTTGACAAAAGCCCGACACATTTTAATCAAAGCTGCAATAACACAAAATCTTCTGCATTTAAGTTCCCATTGGGCGTCAATAAAACAAATGGAATGTGAACGACTTTATTATACCCTATATATGTACATACCAACAAGCTATAGAAAATACAAATTAAAATCATAAAATGTGTGTTTATGTACAATTTATACTCCAAGATACTCCAAAAGCAAATTGTAAATAATCAAATAATAAATAAATCAGTTAGGGCAGTTGACTTAATTTATAATGCTGATTTGAATGATATATATTTGAATGATATATATTAAATGACTCTCGATATGTCAATAACTTTTTAAATAAATAAATAGAATAAATAAATATAAATATATGTATATATGTATATTTATATGGGATATTTAGAGCTGAAATAAGAATCACAGATTCAATTACAAATGTTAATAAATATTACTAAGAAGAGTACAAGTTATATGTAAATAAGAACAAGGTGAAGAGGAACTAGGAGAAGAATAGAAGATATTCATCATTATTATGTTTATCATAATAATTATTATGATAAATTCCCTTAATTTATAAGCTTCTTAAATATACAAATAAAAGACATATATATATTTATATATATATTATTTAGTTAAAATTGCCTACATCTAAAATTCATTTAATTTTAAAAGTTTATAAAAATATCAAAGCTAACTAAACTTTTTGTTCACAGTTCAGTCTAATTTAGAATTTATTTCATTTGTTGCATAATGAGTTGCTTGCACAGTCGTCAATCATTTTACGCACACACATATCAACAGACACACACACACACACACACACACACAGTTGCAATTGCGGGCAAATGAAATAAAGTTGCTGAAGCGTTGCGAGGCTTCGTCGATGACGACGAAAGTTGTTTGCCGCAAATTATTTCCGTATTTTAACATTAAATCATAATTAAAAATTTCAAGTAAAACAACTTACAACTCGCAGTCGTCGACGTCGACTGCGCAGCCCGCTGCGACAGCGGCAGCAGTAAAAGTTTGCGCTGTAAAAAAGTTGTTGCCTACTTTTTTGGGCATATTTCCGGTTGCTGCTGCTGCTGCTGACTGCTGGCAGCTCTGCTTGCTGCGCTGTGCGTTTCTAATTGCAACACCCTTCCTCTTCGGGTGACAACTCGCTCTTGTTGCTGTTGTTGTTGCTGTGGCTGTTGCCTTTCTTCCTTTTGCTCGCTTCCGGAGGCGACATTTAAACAACAACGACAACAACAACGAATCTGCCATGCTAAGCGCTGCTGCGTCTGCTGTTTGCTGTGGCCACAAACACACACACACTTACACACACACAGACACACACGCGTTGCTTCCCCTTTGCTGGGCATCCGCAACAGACTTGCGGCTTACGTGGCGTATACTTAATTTTCCCATACTCATGACCAGGCTCGTTTTTTTATTTTCGCACTGCACTTGGCCAAAGGGGACGCCAGGGTTGCCGCTGCTGCTGCTGGCAGCGACGTCGGCAGCATTGAAGGTTTCCTCAACTCGTTCAACAAAATGTTGTACAAAACTTTCATAATTAATTTCATGTTAAGTGGCATTGCGAAACGTACGTAGGCAGTTCCTGCAACTCCAATTGCCTCTGTGCCTCTGCCTGCTGCTCCTGCCTCTGCTCCTGCTCCATTTGCACATCGTTTCGCCACAGTCTTTGGCTTCATCTCGTTTTTCTTTTTGCTTTTTGTATTTTGGGTGAGCCGTTGTCTTTAATTTGAATTGTCATTTCCTGTCTCAAACACTAAACGCCACTCGCTGGCTGCCCTTGTAGCGGTCTGCCAGGCATCCGGCTGCCATGCCACGCCCCGCTCCCATCGCTCCCACCGCCTTCTCTGCTGCTGCTGCTGCTGCTGCTGCTGCTGCTGCTGCTGCGGCTGCTGCTGGTGATGCGCACGTTCAACTTGATTAGCGTAACTTGTAATGACTCGCACGAGCTGCGACTCAGGGCAAACTTGTTGGCCCGGCCAGTCCCTGGTTCCCCATCGCCAGACATTCACTTACATGAGTAAATATGTTCACTCTCCGTGTGTGTGAGTGTGTATATGCGTGAGTGTGTATGTGTGTGTGTGTGTGTGTCAGTCCCTCGTATTTGCAAGTGGTTTTCATAATTACTTTGTGTGTTCACTTCAAATTATCTGAGGAGCACAAGTTGTGCCTGTGCTTGAGCTCTACGCGTATCTGAATATTTGCTGCTATACCTCTCTCCCTCTCTCTCTCTCTCTCTCTCTGTTTCTGTTTGTGTACCCAGCTATGTTATGATTTGGGACTTATTCAATTTGTTAAATGTTTACCACATCATCGCATTATAATTAAGTTTTCAGCGGCGCGATGGTGGCTACATTAATGTGTGCAAACGTCTTAAGTTCGCATTCGGAAACACTTTTATCGATTTCTCTTTGAGTGACATTCGTAAACGTTCCTGTATCGACTGTTGAAGTAATAAAGAACAAGATATTATTCTCTTAAATAGAAAGAGTAAGAGACAATTGTGTGCTCATGACTTTTGAAGATATATTTATAGTTGCGTGCTAAGGTCTAAGCTCACATACTTTTTAGTACTCTTGAGCGCGTAATATCTGTATTGATTCCTCTAAGTGGGCTATTCATAAACCTGGCTGTATTCAGTTCTAAATTATTAACCAACCAATCGTATTCTTTTAAATAGAAAGAGTAAATTAATAATTGTGTGTTCATATCTCAAGTTTGCATTCCGAACACTCACTTCTATCGATTCCTCCTTGTGTGGTATTCGTAAACGTCTCTGTAAGCATATATTTTTCATTATCTTTGTATATACATATCTTGATATCTTAATAGTTGGTCTTGAGGAGTTCAGCTCCCACACTTGTTGATAAGACTCTAGAGAACGGAATGTCTGTGTTGGTTCTTCTTTATGTGCTATTCGTAAACTCATCTCTATCTGCTGATAAAACAATAAAGACATATCCCCTCATTATCGACATATGTATCTTATTATTTCAATTATAAATACTTACTATATGATTGTGTTTTCTTATACACATTCCAAGATACACTTTTGTCGACGTCTCTTTGCGTGGTATTCGTAAATGTGTCCACACTGTTGAAGCAAATAAAAAACAACTTGTGCTGTTATCTTTATAGACAGCTCGTTATTTTCAATAAAAACTTAGATGGCAACTATATGCATTGCGCTGACAGTTTCTCATCTCAGCTGGAATGGCATCACAAGCAATCAGTATCTTAACGAAATAAACTTCCGTCTGCCGCCTTTCTCTCAGCGCACAAACAATTGTCTCGCTTTTGTGCAATAATACGAGCATTACACAATTTTTATAAAATGGGTCACGTTGCCTGGCGGCGCAGGGCGGTGCAGGGTAGGCGAGGTGGGGGCGGGACGAGGCCTTCATTTTCTTTCCTTTTTTTTGGCAGACTCCAATAGCCGCTGATGTCTGATGGCTGCCTGCCAATAAAATTGTGAGAAAAACAACTGTCGACGACCAAGAAATGGCATAAAACTTTTGCTTTTTGTTTGCCATAAATATGAATGGATGGATTTAGGTCTCGGCTCTGAGATGAGGGGGTGGATTGGGGTGGGTTGAGGGTGAGCAGCCAGTACCAGTTGCCACTGCGGCACATTACAGACTCTGAGACCAAAAGAGGGGCAGCTGCTGCCCCCGCACGTGCCAAGCTGCACTGCAGCAGCAGCAGCAGAAGCAGAAGCAGAAGCAGCAGCAGCAGCAACAAGGGATGGGGATAGGAAGTTGGGGACTGGGGAGGTAGTTTAACATTATGACAGCTTTGCGGCAGCAATAAATTTTAATTTCATAAGAATCCATCCGCATACGAATACGAATAGAGATTTGCAACATGCCACAGCATTTGGTGTGCGAGCACAAACCTTTTTACATGCCGCAGCCTGATTTATACGCTCTAAGCGGATTTTCGTTTCAAAATTGACAGCCTTAAAAAATGTATTCGAAAAGGCATCGTTTTCGATTGGCTTTGTTATGGTAATGTTCCGATTTGAAACGGAATTTTAAATGTTATTTCAATTTTTAAGGGACCAAAAAACTGTGGGCAAAAACTAGTAGAAATTTTAAATACTTTTTTCAATCAACGGAAAAGAATTTTTAAATTAAATCAACTAATTGTATATCTATACAAAATGTTCATAACTGGTTGACGTAGCGAATTGATTGATTAACTTTATATTCGTTTATGAATCATTAAGTTTAAGGCTCAAAACTCTTTATATTCATTCACGAAATGAAAATATTAATACACATTCACGAAGTGAAATGAGTATATTGATTTTGTCTAATAGATGATGAATGCAAATCCTTTCGCCGCTATTGAAGTTAAAAACTTGAAATTTTGAACATATACTCTTAGATATAGTGTTAAGATTTTCCCGATAAATCCAGTAATCTGGAAATACCATATATGGTATCTTAAAAAACTATTATTTAAGATTAATTTAATAAACTAATAAAATGTTTTAGATATATCTACGTCCTGCTTCTCATCCTCACTTCCTTTATAAATAAATGCATCAAACAAAAGGCATTTTCGAAAATACCTTGTAATTTAGAAAGTGCTGGAGTTTTAGAATTTCATAGTTACTACACTCAAAACTTTTTCTTAGGATTGTCTAAAAACTAAGTTTTCACCAGTTTTACAGCTAGAAAAAAAAATAAGAAAATAAATTATAAACTAATTAATACATAAAAATTTAATAAATTGATAAATAAAATTAATTAATTACTTTTTTTTTATTTACCAATGTTGATATATTTATTTGCCATTAAGGGCGTTGCAAATGGAAAAGAAGAACCTTCCAAAGCTTTGGAGCTGGCAGCGTTGTTTCCTTGTTGAATGTAAAATAAATAATAATCCAAAGGTTAAACAATATTTTTAAAAAAATCTCAACTTATAGAAGTAAATCAAAATTTCTTCAATTATTTCTCTTAAAAAATCTCTTAAATTACTCAACAAACAATTTGCATTCCCCCATTTTAAATATTTTTCCACAAATCATTCCAGCCTGGTAATATCTAGTACATGTACTTAATAGATTGATCTGTATTAGTCATGTTGAAACTCACAAGGCTGGAAAATAGATTTGCTCGTTAATTCGCTTCACAGTTGAATGGAAAGATAAATGTTTATGTATGATAAATACATGGCTGTAAAATCAAAGCGCGAATGAAATCAAGCAAAGCATAACAAATGTCATTTATGGCCAAACATTTTTGGCCACACACCCAATGCCAATGGGCGCCAATCAAATAGAGAGAAAAGAGCAGCAGCAGAAGCAGCAAGAGTAGGAGAAGCAGGAGCAGGAGGAGGTTATTCCTGCCTTTGCCAAATCGACGATTGATGCGTTTCGTTGCGAACTCTTGGCTATTGCCAATGGCGGTGCTACCAAAAATCCAGAAAGCCAAACAATAAATTGGTCAATTGTCTATGAATGCGATGTGAATGTGGGTGAGTGTGTGTGGGAGTGTGTGTGTGAGTGTGTCTGTGAGTGTGTCTGTATGCGTGTGGGTGGGCATATCGGTTTGTGGGCTAGGATTATTTATCAATGTTTTCTGGTCAAGCGAGAGACAGTAAACTGTTATTATATAAAATCGATATGCGTATTTTCGAATTGTTTCCCCTTCTGTCTGCTGTCCACAAAATGTTGCCCCATTCGCATCGCATCGCATCGCATTTTAATTGTCTGCCTCTGTCCTGTGGAAAATTGAGCAATTTGTTGTTGATCATTTTAAATCGCAATCTAAATTCAATTCGCAATTTTGCTGCTTACTCATTTCATGCGCACTAATTAGTTCCAATTGTTTTACATACTCTTTTTTGTGTGTTCGGGTATTGTAATTTGGTTGCTTCATTTGCAATGTAATTCAAATTGAAGTTTGTGTGTAGAGAATATATAAATGTAGTAGACTCAACATTAAATATCTCGTCTCTATGCATACGATATAGATGATAGAAAGTATGAACAACTTTAATAAAGTCAAGATTTTCTTAAGCAAAGATGCTAAACACTGGACTCTGCATGCATTATTGATGACTAACTAACTAAAGCATATTTAATTTATTACTTAAATAGATAACACATACAAGTAAAGAAAAATTTATAGAATTTAAAGTAATTATTAAAAATTATTAAATTTATAGTTTTCCAAAAAAAAAAAATCAAGAAAATTCAGCTTTACTTATCTCAGCCTTTACAATTCAAATTAAAAAGCTATCGACTGCATAATACTCGTTCACGACTGTAAAAAGAAAACTAAGTGACTAAGTTATAGATCTATCCGCAGAGCATTTCTAGGGATATTCAGCTACAAAACTTGATGCAACCAGCTCAAAATTGTGATAGATAAAGGCTTCAGATCATACCACAGATTCAATTGGCATATATATTCAAGTTAAATTCACATATTTCAATTCAAACATAAGTCTGAACTTGACAATCTGAAGATATCTCCAAGACAAATGGTAGAATAATATCTTTCTGCCTTGACATATATCTTTCCTCTTTGCACTTCCTCTCTTAGTTGAGGAGTAGTTTGATCTTACCACATAAGCAATTATAACTTATTTGCATAAGCAACTATATCTTATATGAGTTTTGATTGATCTGATAACACAGCTAATCTTCGACCTCTAGCTGTACAACTGTGAGCAGAAATGGCTTGCTTGCTCTCAGACATAATAATATAATCTCTTGACCTTGGAAGCGAAAGAAGTAACTTCTACAGAGACAATCGTTCCACAATAGCACTGCTTTACACCTACATATATACTTTCTTTACCTTATGAGTGAGTAAAGTAACTTCTACAGAGTCAATTGCTCCACAAGAGTATTCAATCTTCGTCCATTGCTGCTGCTAGCTTCTCCCTCAATTAGCATTAGCAATTGTGGCAGCGCTCTTCAAATTAGAATTAGTTTATCCAACATACAGTCATATAGTTAGACAGCTGTCCAGATCATGTACTTGAAACAGCTTTGGCTGTGGGTGGCTGGGCGTTAGCTCAGAAAATAAAAACAGGCTGCAAAGGCACACGAAATGTGCTGAACATTTCCTTTATGCTTTTCACTTAGGCGCGTGAATCCCTTTTGTAATCAAATGCACAGAAAATTCTATTCAACAAAAATATATATTTATATATATATAATAAAAATAAAAAGCAAAAGAAAGTCCCAAGCCTCTTTCGTGTTGGCGCTGATGGGCTTTGTGTTCGGCGGCTGTGTTGTGGGTGTATCCTGACAATCTTCGTGTGTAACTGAGTCTGTGTGTGCTCCACTTAGGCCTAGCGAACAAGTCAAGGAGTCGCCGACTAGCATATGCCCTGTAAGTAATCAAAACTTAATAAGAAAGAGACACCACTATTTAGGCTTGAAATCTACATTTAAATATTTTAAAATATAAAATATAAATATATAGCATTCGTGAAATATATCTCAAGCTATCATAACTTTACAGGGTATTAAAATCAGCCCTTTAAATTAATAGAAATTCGCGTGCTCAACGAAACAAAGCAGCAAAATTATTATCGTGCCGCTCCCTGCATCCCCACTCCCTGCTCACCCGCATCCTGTTCCCTGCTCCAGCGCCTAGACAACAGCGGCGAAATAAGTAAACAATAATGAAAACAACAAAGAAAACAATAGCGTAATAAACTAGCAGTAAAGAAAAACTTGAAAAACTTGCTCAACGAAAAACTAAAAGCGAACATTTTTGCTTTGTTTTCCCTTGAGTTAAGTATTTTAGCCGCACGCAAAAGCAAACTCTATTTTTTGCTTTGTTTTTGTTTTTGCTTTTTGAAATGAATAAAGAAAAATTATGTGCAAAATATTTAAGGGAAAAAAATAAATAAAAAGATTGCCGAAAAGCCGGCACAAGTTTAATTAACAATTTGCTAAGGAAAAGTTCAGAAAGCAAGTAGATAATCCCTGATAAGCCTCTCGGGACATTTTTACAAAATTTAAAAAAGCAGCAAAACAAAAAAAAGTGAAGTAAGCACAGCAAAGTTCGCTGAGTCTGAGATTAAGCGCACTAATTGAATATCAACCTCGAGGGGCTTATAAAAAAATACATTAATGTCATTTTTTTAGAGAGTAGAATTAGAGAAATTAAAATATTTCTCATACAAGTGAAATATTTGGCTATATATATAATTGTAAAGTTTGTGTGATACATAAACTGTATTTGATAGAGTTTGTATACCATTTCGATTCTAATACAAGCGTGTGTCGGGAGTATACATGGCATGCATGGCACATTGGATTGATCATTCTAAACTGATGCTCGAACTATCGTTCGATTAGTGACGTGGATAACCATCGATAGGCAGGAATAGTTCTTCAAAAGCCATTTAGTTATGACGATAGTTATTTATAAACAATTGATAGTCACGATAGTTTTTGAAAATCTACGTTTAGCCGAGGAGCAAGAGCAACGAAAAGAGACGATCTAAACGATTTTTAGCAAGAAAAGCCGCACGCAAACCCCTAAGCAATTAAATACTCTGCCACAATATCCAAATCTCAGTCCAAACGATCACATTTTGAATATATTAGATAAAAGCATCCGGAAGCATCAAATAT